>CM066032.1:1243862777-1245277269 GCA_033557465.1 Ichthyophis bannanicus
CCCCTTCTCCCCCCCTCCCCTCCCCCCCTCCCCTCCCCTCCTCCCCTCCCCTCCCCTCCCCTCCCCCCCCTCCCCTCCCCTCCCCTCCCCCCCTCCCTCCCCTCCCCATCCCCTCCCGCCTCCCCCTCCCCCCCCCTTCCCCTCCCCTCCCCCTCCCCTCTCCCTCCCCTCCCCCCCCTCTTCTCCCCTCTTCGCCCTCTTCCATCCCCCCTTCTTTCCCCTCTCAACCTCCCCCCCTTCCTCCCCTCTCCCCCGCACCCCTCCTCTCCCCCCTCCCTCCCGCCCCCCCTCCCCTCCCCTCCCTCCCCGCCCCTTCCCCTCCCCTCCCCCACTCCCCGCCACCTCCCCTCCCCTCCCCCCGCCCTCCCTCCTCCCCTCCCCCCTCCCCCTCCCCTCCCTCCCCCCGCCCTCCACCACCCGCCCCCCCCCCCCCGCCCCCTCCCCCTCCCCTCCCCCCCGCCCCTCCCCGCCCTCCCGCCCCCCCGCCCCCGCCCCCCCATAACAAGTGATAAATGTAACCACATAGTATATGCACTATTCTGAGAGTGCTTCTCCAATACGTGGATGATCTGTTGATAGCTGCCATATCAGAAAGTGAATGCATACTAGCCACCAAAGATCTCTTGCAGTTACTAGATGAAGCTGGATACAAAGTTTCCAGAGCAAAAGCACAGCTATGCCAAAAAGAAGTGAAATACTTGGGTTTTCGTATAACCCAAGGAAGCCGAAGATTAGGCAGAGAGAAGAGAAAGAAGCAGTATGCAGCATTCCAAACTCCAACAACCAGAAAGCAAGTCAGAGCCTTTCTGGGAGCGGCAGGATATTGCCGAATCTGGATACCCAACTTTGCCCAAATTGCCAAACCACTGTATGAAGCCACAAAAGGAGAAGAGAAGTCACCACTGGAGTGGGGACTTGAGCAGGATACAGCCTTCCAGAAATTAAAGGAAGAATTGATGTCATCACCAGCACTTGGACTACCAGATGTCCACAAGCCTTTCCACTTGTTTGTACATGAAGCACAGGGAAATGCCTTAGGCATGTTGACTCAGAAATTGGGAAATTGGGAGCGACCTGTAGCATACCTATCGAAACAATTGGACCCTGTGGCCAAAGGATGGGCCACCATGCCTGAGCGCAGTTGCAGCTACAGCGCTACTAGTGAGTGAAGCAGACAAACTCACACTAGGACAGAACATACGAGTCACTGTGCCACATGCAGTCCTTGTTCTCATGGAACAGAAAGCAAATTATTGGCTCACCAATTCCCGAATGTTGAAGTACCAGAGCATGTTATGTGAAAACCCACAGATACAACTAGAAGTGAGCCATGCCTTGAACCCAGCTACCTGGATACCCATCAGTGAAGAACTCCCAGAACATGACTGTATCGAAGTCATGGAAACTGTGTTCTCCAGTCGACCTGACTTGACAGATGTGCCCATAGACAATCCTGACCAAATCTATTATGTTGATGGGAGCAGTCTCATCCTCGATGGACGACGCTGTGCCGGATATGCAGTCGTCACTCAACACGAAGTAATTGAATCATCAGCTCTAGCCTCAGGCACATCAGCCCAGAAAGCCGAATTGATAGCACTCACCAGAGCATTATTGTTAGGAGAAAAACTTGTGCTAAATGTATATACGGATTCCAAATATGCCTTCACCACTCTGCATGCCCATGGAGCTCTCTATAAAGAAAGAGGACTCATCACATCCGGAGGAAAATCAGTCAAGTATGGTCCCGAGATATTGATGTTACTTGATGCAGTTTGGGCCCCAACACGTGTAGCTGTCATGCATTGCAGAGGACATCAAGCAGGAAAAGGAGAAGTTGCCCGAGGAAATAGGTTTGCAGATGCCTCAGCCCGACAAGCAGCTATGACAGGACAAATTGCCCCACAAGCTATGCCAATGCAAGAAGCATTGTTTCCAGTACCTCTGAATCTATGGACACCACGATATACCACCAAAGAATTGGATTACTACTGTAACAAAGAAGATGGAGTACTGAAAGATGGATGGATTGAGCTGCCACCAGAAGAGGGCAGTCAACCCCCTGGACGAATAGTAATTCCTGAACTGTTAGGACCATCTTTTGTCAAAGCTTTTCATGAAGCTACCCACTATGGGAAAAGTGCTATGGAAAAAGCACTCAGACCACATTTTTACATCCCTCTGCTGACAACCATATCAGCCTCAGTAGCACGTCAATGTCTAACCTGTGCCAAAAATAATGCCAAGCAAGGCCTTATAACGGCACCCCGAGTTCAGTCAGGAGGTGTCACCCCCATGCACAACCTCCAAGTTGATTTTACCGAAATGCCAAGAGCCAATGGATACCATTACCTATTATTATTAGTTTGTACTTTCTCTGGGTGGGTAGAAGCCTTCCCAACCAGAACTGAGAAAGCCCGAGAAGTTACCAAAGTCTTAATGAGAGAGATTGTCCCTAGGTTCGGAATTCCAGCAGTAATAGGGTCAGACAATGGACCCTCATTTGTTTCCCAAGTTACTCAGCAGTTAGCAAAAGCTTTGCAGATACAATGGAAACTCCACACTGCATACAGACCCCAGAGTTCAGGGAAAGTTGAGCGAATGAATCGTACCCTAAAAGCCCAAATGTCTAAGCTTTGCCAGGAGACACACTTGAAGTGGCCCCAAGTGCTCCCCATAGCTTTACTCAGAATACGCTCAGCTCCTGTAAAGTCAACAGGATTTTCCCCTTTTGAAGTTCTGTATGGTAAACCCCCACCAATAGTGCAGGGAATCAAAGGAAGTTTAGCCCAAATTGGTTCAGAAGTAACCAGACAAGAATTCCTAGCTCTTAGTTTTGTTCTGCAGACTCTCCATGCGTGGATCCAAGATCAGTTGCCTATCAACTTGACGGAACCCTTGCATCCCTATCAGCCTGGTACCTCGGTGTGGATCAAAGATTGGAAGAAGACACCGTTGGAACCCCATTGGAAGGGACCATATACCGTCATCCTGTCTACCCCAACTGCAGTAAAGGTAGCCGAGATCGACGCCTGGATCCACCACAGCAGAGTCAAGCCCGCCGCTGATCCTGAACCAGAGCAGTGGACAGCAGAACAGCATCTTGATGCACCCTTGCGAGTTACTCTGAGACGGCAACCAGCAGCTTAGACACTTCATCACAAGTGCTTTGCAGTAGCCAAGTCTTTCGAAGAGGATTGCTGTTTTCCATGCAGCAACAGTTTTGTTTCAACGAACCCAATTTGCGTGTGATTTGACACACTACTTTGAGACTACATTGACTAAGCCAGACTTCACAAGCCAACTGAAATTGCTAATAAGTTGGTTAATGTGTACTGGACAACCTGAGGATCTTCAATCAACACTCAGCACCCGTTAAATTGCTTCATTAGCAAACGGGACGAAGAATAAAAGACCGTCGTGATCAAGATCAGCAAGCTGAGGATTCAGAAGAACTCCAATCAACATCAACATGCATCTTTACTTTTGCTTTGCCTTGGTTGCCTTATTTGGAGGTTTTGAACAGACTTATGCTTTACCTCCATGCACTGCTTGCATTACTTCTACTCGAACTGGACTGAAGTAACTCAGACTTTGCTTTATCATTCTTACTATACCTGCAAGGGAACAGTGACTCGGTGTATCTATAACACCACTGAACTAAATGTTTGCACTCATGGCAAAATTAGAGCATGCTATAATCCGCATCAGAATCCATCCTATTACACGTTGGAAATAAGATGGAAGGATGCAGATGGACCTATACTAGCTGCTACACCACCACTTAAAGACATTACTAAACCTGCTGTTTTGAATTTTGATGCATGTAATGCCATTAATAGAGATAGTTATTCCACCTGTGGTACATGGGAGAAAGCGTATCGGAATGACCATAAGTACATGTGTCCAGAAGGTGCCGCAAATTGGTGGAAGTGTACAGGTAAAACGGGATCAGGCTATAGTACTGCACCAGCGGCAGACTACTATTGCCCGTATTGGGGATGTGTTTTTTATGCTACCTGGAATACTGGTATAACTGATGAGAAAATAGATAAACGAATGGCTACTTTAACCAAGCCAACCACAAATGATAAATGTCAGAAAGATGCTTGTAACCCCTTACACTTACGTATACACAACCCCCATGCATGGAAACAAGGATACAAGTTTGGTTTGCGTATTGCTGGAGGGGCAATAGATCCAGGAACCATTGTGTATATCAGATTGAATACCCAAGCCCACAAGTCATCTAAATATCATATTCATAATACCTTTTATGAAGCTATGCATGTAAATAAGTTTGAGATTCCTCATCCTTCACAGAATTTATTTTTAGAATTAGCTGGAGCAGTAGTATCTAGTCTTAAAATCTCAGATTGCTATTTCTGTGGCGGAACCCAAATGGGAGACCAGTGGCCATGGGAAGCCCAAGAATTGAATTATTCTATGATTTACAATCAGACTGAATTACACAAGACTACCAGTGAGTGGGTGTTAGCGCACTCAATCGTTGGACGTCTTTGCTATGCCAGAACTGGACCCCAGTTCACCCAAAAGGTAGGACAGCTGGTCTGTCTTAGCCAGAAGTACTATAATGCCACGACCAAAAAGACAGCATGGTGGTCAGGAATCAGACACCCTGAACCTCCTAACCCTTTAGCCAGATTTCCTGAACTTGCTGGTTTATGGACTAACCTTGCCAAAGTCCAAGCCTGGCAAGCCCCACCTGGCCTATATTGGATCTGTGGAAACCGAGCATATGCACAACTCCCGCCACACTGGGGAGGAGCGTGTGTCTTAGGAACCATCAGACCTTCCTTCTTTCTTCTAAACACTGAACATGGAGAACAATTAGGATACCCTGTATACACTACCCACCGACACAAGAGAGCACTAAGACAGAAAAGAGAAGCCTTACAGATAGGCAAGTGGGAGAAGTGGCAAGGTGATGATTGGCCACCAGAAAGAATCATTGAGTATTATGGGCCTGCCACTTGGAATGATGATGGTATGTATGGTTATCGTACTCCAATCTATATGATTAATTGTATTATTCGCTTACAAGCAGTAGTTGAAATAATAACCAATGAAACTAGTCATGCTCTTACGCTCTTAGCTAGACAAAGTACTCAGATGCGCACTGCTATATATCAGAACCGCTTAGCACGTGATTATTTGTTAGCAGCTGAAGGAGGAGTATGTGGTAAATTGAATTTAACTAATTGCTGTCTGAAAATAGATGATAAGGGTCAAGTAGTTGAAGAAATTGCTAAAGATATGCAAAGACATGCTTATGTGCCAGTACAGACTTGGCACTCATTGAAATTTCCTAACTGGTTTGCTAACCTCTTTTCATGGGTGGGAGGATTTAAGACTTTCATTGTTTTAGTACTAATCCTTGTTGCTGTTATCTTTTTATTACCATGTTTAATCCCATGTTGTATGCGTTCCATTCATAACACTATTGATAGTACAGTAGAGCGGAAGACCGCAACTAAAATAATGGCTTTATATAAAGCCAGTCCTAGTCGAAATCCTTCAATCATGATGTGATTCTTCTAAAGGTGATTTAATTCTCACACCTTATTAAGTAATAGGGTGAGATTAATCAAAGGGGGGAATGTGGCAGGTGAAGGCCTGTGATCCACGGTGTCTGACATAAGCAGGCCAGCATGGCTAGCTTGACCTGTCAATGAAGCCTGTGGAGAGGCACATAGGAATTGCACATCCCCAATATGCTGCTATTGTAGGATAGAACTCTGTAAGAGAACTAAACTAACTTAGGTAAGCAAAACTGAGAGATGGAAAAATACAGAAAAATGTGTTTAAAAGTTACTGATAAGAAAAAGTACATCTGCAAGGAATATAATTGGGAGTGCTGACAGATGAGTTGCAGAGCCCTGCTCCCCTGCATGCACAAATTGGCTATATGGCCTTGAGAGTGTGAAAGTAACAAGTTGATGAACTGACCATTGTAATTGGGACTAAAAGGGGGGTATGCAGGTGCCATGCCCACTGAAGGGACATAATTGGATAAACTTATCAGTACCGGGACCAATGGAAGGGGTACGGGAGGTACGGGAGAGTACCGGGACCAATGAAATGTTTTTCTATACCTAGAATGGAACAGAAGTCTATAAAAGTTGTTGTAATGCTTGAAAACTTTGCTCAGCCATTTTGAAATTGACTGGTTCGAGACTTGTGCACAAATAAATGATTTGGACCTTCTGAACAGACTCCTGGTATCATTGGTTTGTCTGCGCTTTGCTGCTACACAACCATTCCAATACCACCCCCCCCCCCCCCGTCATGTCCATTTGCCCAGAATTTTCCTACTGGCCATTCTACCCCCCACCTTCATGTCCATCTGCCCAGCATTTCCTTTCTAGCCTTTACATCCCCCCTTGTGTCCATTTGCCTAGCATTACCTTTCTAGCCATTCCACCCCCCCCCCCCCTTCATGTCTGTCTGCTGAACATTTCTCTTCTGGCCATTCCACACACACCCTTCAAGTCCATCTGCCCACCATTTCCCTTCAAGCCCTCCACATGCCCGCCCCTCCCATGCCGCTACAGCGGCGGTCTGGCCTCCAATTAAAAAACAAAACAAAACTCAGGTCTAAGCATTTCCTTGCTAGGAAGGCTGGTCTAGTCCCTCCCCCTCTGACATGAAGCATGGGTCAGAAAGGGGTGGGACTAGGCCAGCCTTCTCAGTAAGAACCTGCATTTAAAAAAAAAAACAACAGAAAATGGACTGTTGCTTCTGCTGCCACTTCAGTGGCAGTGGCATGGAGGTGGGGACAGGCTTGCACTGAATCAGCAGAGAGCCAGCTCATTTGGGGGGCAATGCCTCCTTGCCCCCCTCCTCGCCCCCCCCTCCCCCTCCTCGCCCCCCTCATCTCCCTTACCTCCCCAAACCGTCCATGAGTGGAAAATTTGTGCTTGAAGGCTTGGTAGGATAATTTTCAAAGGGAAAATGTGCTCATGCTTTCTCTTGGAAAACTTAGGTGCATATTGGTTGCTTCAGTTAAGTGGCTTATTAAAAAACATTGCTGTCCATCTGGCTAGAACAATAAGCTTGGAATTATTAAGTTCTCCATCTATCATGCACACTAACTACAATATTGGATGGATATGACAGAGATATGTAAATATCTGAAAGTATTAAGACTGCACAACTTATACACCTTGTTGTAGAGCTAGCGGTCATGATATCAAGCCCCAACCAAAGGTGTTGACTTAAAAGCAATGCTAGGAAAAACATTTCATGGAGTGAGTGGTAAATGCCTGGAATGTCCTTCTGGAAGAAAAAGTGGATTAAAAAATAGGATGGAATTCAAAACCATATAGAATTGACACAGGGAATCCCTAGTGGCAAGAAAATGGGAAGCACTTGCGGTAACCTGCACAGAGCAGCGGCTCAGCCCAAATAGCAGTGGTCTTATTGCACTGGGCTTCCAAGAAGGCTTCAATGTAATCACCAAAAAGCAGCAGTTAAACTATAAACATCCGTAGCATAACAACTTTGGGCTTTCAGGAAGTTTGGTAAACTGCATTGAGGGTCCATGATTGAAACCCAAACTTAAATGCCATGGAGATGCTGGATCTTTACAACAATTGCTTTAATCTTTGTGGATATATGGAGCATTAAAAAAAATACTTGATAATAAGATACAATAGGAGGGCCTGGGTAATTGGCTGAAGTATTGTGAGAAAATAAGTTGAAGATTCAAGAGTCTGCAATGTACTGTCAGTGGGGGTGGTGGAAGCTATCATGTTAACAGATTTCGAGCATGCTTGGAATAGGTATAAAGAGATCAGTAGGAGAAGATAGGTAAAAGATATGAGGGGGGAGGGTAGATGGTGTTGATTTGCATATAGAGGGTCAGTTTACAAGGGGGCATCTATGTAATTTTCCAAATGCTTGAATATCTCCTGTACAAATTGTTTGCTCTTATTCACCTCTGGAATTCTAGAGTCTTAATGCACCTATGTCAAGCTTATTTTATAAAGAAAGTAGGTGCCTATTTGTCTTTATAAAATTCTAGTGTTAAGTAGCCTAATGCATTCCTAAACATAGAAACAAAGAAAAATAACTGCGGATAAAGACCATGCAATCTATCCTGTCTGCCCTTCCAAGACTGTGACCAACCTTCAAAGAAGAAGATATAAAGAGAGAGAAGGTACAGAATATTGGAATCCTCAGCTTAGAAGAATAATCACAGTAAAGGGAGAAGAGGAGCTTTCCATACAGCGAAGTAGAGAGAAAGAACAAAGGTGAAATGTACTTTTACTATTTTTATTCTCTTCCTGTGATTATTGCATATTGATTTTGACTACTTAAAAACTTTCAGTAAACTTTCTTGGTTTAGAAAAAACCCTGAACTGGACTCCGAGGGGGGTCAATATTCAAAAGTACTTATCCGGTTTTCAGCAGCCGCTAGCTGGATAAATGCAGGACTGGGCCAACCACCAGGCAAACTAGGTGATCACCTACAGTGACTGCGTCTGTAGAGCATCAAATAGTAGGGCATTACAAGCTATACACTATATTCTGATAGCCAGGGGAGCATAAGGCTTAATGTTTGGCTATAGCACCAACACCTTGAACCAACTCTGGTGTGAGCCCAGGACAAGTGTTGCTGAGAGAGATACTCAGTGGCATTATCCAGATAGTACCACTGAATATTTTCTCTGACCACTTCGGAGAAACTGCAATTTATCCAGGGTTGGCCCAACCATCAGGCAAATTAGGTGGTTACCTAAGGTGGCAATTTCTTGGGAGGCATTCACAACTAAACATCTCTACTTTGCCCTTGGATAGGTCTCAAGTGCAACTTAATCTATTTTTAGGAAAAATTTAAAAACATTTATATTCTAAGAGGCCTTTGTGGTCAATTTACATTTTTCTTAATTGTTTTTTATTGATGTCTTTGAACCATTTTTTACATTGTTTGTATACTGGACCTAGTCCTTAATGGAACAAGATCTGGTACAATAGATAAGTGTGTTGGGCCACTTGGCAATGGTGATCATAGCATGCGTGCATTTGATTTAATACAGTGCCTTGCGAAGGTATTCGTCCCCTCAGTTTTTGTCCTGTTTTGTCACATTATGTATAACCTGAAATGAAAATGGAGGTTCATTTGGATGTTAGGTAATGGACCTAACAATATAGTCCAAATTGGTGAAGTGGAATGACAATAAAATACCTTGAATATATAAAAAACAAGTAAAAACTGAACAGTTGTGAATGCATATGTATTGATCACTTTTGCTATGAAACCCCTAAATAAGATCTGGTCCAACCAATTAACTTCAGAAGTCACATAATTAGTTGATTAGGGTCCACCTGTGTGCAATCAGTGTCACATGATCTGTCACATGATGCATATACCTGTTCTGAAAGGCCCCTGAATCTCCAACACCACTAAGCAAGCAACATGAAGACTCCAAACAGGTCAGAGACAAAGTTGTGAAGTATAGATCAGGGTTGGGTTATTAAAAAAATCCCAAATTCTGAATATCCCATGAAGTACCATTAAATCCATTATAACAAATTGAAAAGAATATGGCACCACTATAAACCTGACACCAAAACTCACAGACAATTCACAGACAGGCAAGGAGGGCATTAATCAGAGATGCCACAAAGACACCAAGGATAACCCTGAAGGAGCTGCAAAGATCCTCAGAGGAGATGGGAGTATCTTTCCATAGGACTACTTTACGCCATACACCCCACAGAGTGAGGCTTTATGGAAGAGTGGCCAGAAAAAAGCCATTGCTTAAAGAAAGAAATAAGAAAACACGTTTTGGAGTTTGCACAACAGCATGAGGCAACCTCCCCCCCCCCCCCTCTACCCAACACATGGAAGAAGGTTCTCTGGTCAGATAAGGCTAAAATTGAACTTTTTGGCCATCATGGGAAATGCCATGTGCGGCACAAACCCAGCACTTCCCATAACCCTGAGAACACCATTCCCACAGTGAAACATGGTGCTGGCAGCATCATGCTGTGGGGATGTTTTCCATCAGCAGGGACAGGAAAACTGGTCAGGATTGAAGGGATGATGGATGGCACTAAATACAGGGCAATTCTGGAGGAAACTCTGCTTCAGTCTGCCAGAGATTTGAGAATGGGGTGAAGCTTCACCTTCCAGCAGGGCAATGACCCTAAACATACTGCTAAAGCTACACTGGAGTGGTTTAAAGGGAAACATTTAAATGTCTTGGAATGGCCTAGTCAAAGCACCGACCTCAATCCAATTGAGAATCTGTGGCATAGCTTGAAGATTGCTGTACACCAACGCAACCCATCTAACTTGAAGGAGTTGGAACAGTTTTGCCTTGTAGAATGGGTGAAAATCCCAGTGGCTAGATGTGCTAAGCCAGGGGTCTCAAACACGCGGCCCGCGGGCCGCATGCGGCCCGCGAGACAACTTTGTGCGGCCCGCGACAGAGGAAAACAAAAAAAACACAAAACCCTGGCTTCTGCCGTTGCCGCCGTGGCAGCGGCAGAATCAATTGTCAAATTAAAAAAAAAAAGACTTCTGCTGCTCAAGCAGCAAAATCAGCTCTCCTGCGGCCCCTTCCCCTGTGCCCGCAGATCCGAGTCTGCTCTATCAGCGGCGTGCTTTTCAAGCCGCGAGGAGAGTATTCCCCTCTCGCGCGGTTTCAAGCCGCGCGAGAGGGGAATACTCTCCTCGCGGCTTGAAAAGCACGCCGCTGATAGAGCAGACTCGGATCTCCGGGCACAGGGGAAGGGGCCGCAGGACAGCTGATTTTGCTGCTTGAGCAGCAGAAGTCTTTTTTTTTTAAAATTTGACAATTGATTCTGCCGCTGCCACGGCGGCAACGGCAGAAGCCAGGGTTTTGGGTTTTTTTTGTTTCCCTCCTTCGCTGGCCGGTAATGAGCTATGGAGGGGCTGACTGAAATGGGGTAATGGGGGTTAGGCCTGGAAGTGGGCTATTGACAGGGGGGGTTATGACTGGTAATGGGCTTTGGTGGGGGCTAGGACTGGAAATGGGCAGATGGGGGTTAGGACTGGAAGTGGGCTATTGGCAGGGGGGGGGTTTATGACTGGTAATGGGCTATGGTGGGGCTAGGACTGGAAATGGGCAGATGGGGGTTAGGACTGGAAGTGGGCTATTGGCAGGGGGGGGGTTATGACTGGTAATGGGCTGGGGGGGTTATAACTGGTAATGGGCTATGGTGGGGGCTAGGACTGAAAATGGGGTGATGGGGGTTAGGACTGGAGGTGGGCTGATTGGGGGGTTAGGACTGGTAATGGCCTATGAGGGGAGGTAAGACTGAAAATGGGGTGATGGGGGATACGACTGCAAGTGGGCTATGGGGGGGACTAGGACTGGTAATGGGCTATGGGGGGGTAAGACTGAAAATGGGGTGATTGGGGGGTAAGACTGGAAGTGCGCTATGGGGAGGTTAGGACTGGTATGGGCTATGGGGGGTCTAGGACTGGTAATGGGCTGGGGGGGTTGCTAGGACTGGACATGGGCTGAGTGGAAGGGGGGCTTGAACTGCAAATGGCTGATGGGGAGGGGGGCTTGGAATGGAAATGGGCTGTGAGGGGAGGGAGCTAGGATTGGAAATGGGCTGATGGGGGGCTAGGATTGGAAATGGGCTGATGGTGAGGCTAGGATAGGACTGGAAATGGACTGATGCAGGGACTAGAAAGGAGCAGATGCTGGGTGGGGCTGGAACTAGAAGGGAGCTGATGTTGGGGGAGGATTAGAATGGGATGGAGCTGGGAAAGTGAAATGGAGAGGGGAAAAATATTTTGTCTGGAAGAGAAGACAAATCTACAATTGGCCAGGTATTGGGAGAGTAAGTGGGGATTGAGGATGGAGGGGTAAAATTTGAGTGGATGAAATAGGAATGAGGAAAGAGCAAAAGGAGAAGAAAGATTAGTATGTTAAAGCAGATGTAGAGAGAGAGAATGGAAAAAAAACTAGAAGAGAGAAGAAAGGACAAATGGACAGCAGACGATGGAGATAGCAGAAGACACGAAGAAACCAGAAGTGGCTGGAGCAATTGCAACTGAAAAAAAATGCACAAAAGGTAGAAAAATATCTCTTTATTTTGAATTTATTAACTGGAATATGTCAGCTCTGGGAAATGTGCATCATTAATGTTTGCACTTTGTTTAGTACAAGAGGAAATTAATTTATAGTTTTATTTCTACAGTGTTGTTGTACATTCCAAGTTTGGCTTTTGGGGTTCCCAGTTTAATTATTGTCTTCCTATTTCTAAATCTTTTAGTCTTTCTTTATCCATACTCATTAAGAGGCATGTTTACTAAAAGTTAGTGTATGGTAACATTATGCAAATATTTATGCAAATGAGGCCCCTTATGCAAATGAGGCCCCACGTCTTATGCGGCCCCCGGGTTACTTTACAAGTCCTCATTTGGCCCTCAAAGCAATTTGAGTTTGAAACCCCTGTGCTAAGCTAATAGAGACATACCCCAAGAGACTTTCAGCTGTAATTGCAGCAAAAGGTAGCTTCTCCCTCTCCTTCTCCACACACATCCAACTGATAGCTAAAACCTATCATTTCTTTCTCTATAACATCAGCAAAATTTGTCCCTTTCCTTCTGAACACACTATTAAGACACTTATCCACTCTTTAGTCACTTTCCCATCTAGACTATTGCAATCTCATCTTTGCTAGTTTTCTTCTAAATCATCTCTCTTCCTTTCAATCTGTTCAAAACTCAGCTGCAAGGCTTATCTTCTGCCATTCCCGATATGCTCATATCACCCCTCTTCTCAAGTCACTTCATTAGCTCCCTATCCGTTTCCATATCCAGTTTAAACTTCTACTGACCTATAAATGCACTCATTCTACTGCTCCTCACTACCTTTCCTCTCTCATCTCTCCCTACATCCCTCCTCGGGATCTATAAATGCACTCATTCTACTGCCCCTCACTACCTTTCCTCTCTTATCTCACCCTACACCCCTCCTCGGGATCTATAAATGCATTCATTCTACTGCCCCTCACTACCTTTCCTCTCTTATCTCTCCCTACACCCCTCCTCGGGATCTATAAATCCATTCATTCTACTGCCCCTCACTACCTTTCTTCTCTTATCTCTCCCTACACCCCTCCTCGGGATCTATAAATGCATTCATTCTATTGCCCCTCACTACCTTTCCTCTCTCCTCTCTCTCCCTACACCCCTCCTCGGGATCTATAAATGCATTCATTCTACTGCCCCTCACTACCTTTCCTCTCTTATCTCTCCCTACACCCCTCCTCGGGATCTATAAATGCATTCATTCTACTGCCCCTCACTACCTTTCCTCTCTTATCTCTCCCTACACCCCTCCTCGGGATCTATAAATGCATTCATTCTACTGCCCCTCACTACCTTTCCTCTCCCTCTCTAACTACACCCCTCCTCGGGATCTATAAATGCATTCATTCTACTGCCCCTCACTACCTTTCCTCTCTCCTCTCTCCCTACGCCCCTCCTCGGGATCTATAAATGCATTCATTCTACTGCCCCTCACTACCTTTCCTCTCTTATCTCTCCCTACGCCCCTCCTCGGGATCTATAAATGCATTCATTCTACTGCCCCTCACTACCTTTCCTCTCTCCTCTCTCCCTACACCCCTCCTCGGGATCTATAAATGCATTCATTCTACTGCCCCTCACTACCTTTCCTCTCTCCTCTCTCCCTACACCCCTCCTCGGGATCTATAAATGCATTCATTCTACTGCCCCTCACTACCTTTCCTCTCTCCTCTCTCCCTACGCCCCTCCTCGGGATCTATAAATGCATTCATTCTACTGCCCCTCACTACCTTTCCTCTCTCCTCTCTCCCTACGCCCCTCCTCGGGATCTATAAATGCATTCATTCTACTGCCCCTCACTACCTTTCCTCTCTCCTCTCTCCCTACACCCCTCCTCGGGATCTATAAATGCATTCATTCTACTGCCCCTCACTACCTTTCCTCTCTCCTCTCTCCCTACGCCCCTCCTCGGGATCTATAAATGCATTCATTCTACTGCCCCTCACTACCTTTCCTCTCTCCTCTCTCCCTACGCCCCTCCTCGGGATCTATAAATGCATTCATTCTACTGCCCCTCACTACCTTTCCTCTCTCCTCTCTCCCTACGCCCCTCCTCGGGATCTATAAATGCATTCATTCTACTGCCCCTCACTACCTTTCCTCTCTCCTCTCTCCCTACGCCCCTCCTCGGGATCTATAAATGCATTCATTCTACTGCCCCTCACTACCTTCCTCTCTCTCCTCTCTCCCTACGCCCCTCCTCGGGATCTATAAATGCATTCATTCTACTGCCCCTCACTACCTTTCCTCTCTCCTCTCTCCCTACGCCCCTCCTCGGATCTATAAATGCATTCTCATTCTACTGCCCCTCACTACCTTTCCTCTCTCCTCTCTCCCTACGCCCCTCCTCGGGATCTATAAATGCATTCATTCTACTGCCCCTCACTACCTTTCCTCTCTTCTCTCTCCCTACACCCCTCCTCGGGATCTATAAATGCATTCATTCTACTGCCCCTCACTACCTTTCCTCTCTCCTCTCTCCCTACACCCCTCCTCGGGATCTATAAATGCATTCATTCTACTGCCCCTCACTACCTTTCCTCTCTTCTCTCTCCCTACACCCCTCCTCGGGATCTATAAATGCATTCATTCTACTGCCCCTCACTACCTTTCCTCTCTCCTCTCTCCCTACACCCCTCCTCGGGATCTATAAATGCATTCATTCTACTGCCCCTCACTACCTTTCCTCTCTCCTCTCTCCCTACGCCCCTCCTCGGGATCTATAAATGCATTCATTCTACTGCCCCTCACTACCTTTCCTCTCTCCTCTCTCCCTACGCCCCTCCTCGGGATCTATAAATGCATTCATTCTACTGCCCCTCACTACCTTTCCTCTCTCCTCTCTCCCTACGCCCCTCCTCGGGATCTATAAATGCATTCATTCTACTGCCCCTCACTACCTTTCCTCTCTCCTCTCTCCCTACACCCCTCCTCGGGATCTATAAATGCATTCATTCTACTGCCCCTCACTACCTTTCCTCTCTCCTCTCTCCCTACGCCCCTCCTCGGGATCTATAAATGCATTCATTCTACTGCCCCTCACTACCTTTCCTCTCTCCTCTCTCCCTACGCCCCTCCTCGGGATCTATAAATGCATTCATTCTACTGCCCCTCACTACCTTTCCTCTCTCCTCTCTCCCTACACCCCTCCTCGGGATCTATAAATGCATTCATTCTACTGCCCCTCACTACCTTTCCTCTCTCCTCTCTCCCTACGCCCCTCCTCGGGATCTATAAATGCACTCATTCTACTGCCCCTCACTACCTTTCCTCTCTTATCTCTCCCTACACCCCTCCTCGGGATCTATAAATGCATTCATTCTACTGCCCCTCACTACCTTTCCTCTCTCCTCTCTCCCTACGCCCCTCCTCGGGATCTATAAATGCATTCATTCTACTGCCCCTCACTACCTTTCCTCTCTTCTCTCTCCCTACACCCCTCCTCGGGATCTATAAATGCATTCATTCTACTGCCCCTCACTACCTTTCCTCTCTCTCCTCTCTCCCTACACCCCCTCCTCGGGATCTATAAATGCATTCATTCTACTGCCCCTCACTACCTTTCCTCTCTCCTCTCTCCCTACACCCCTCCTCGGGATCTATAAATGCATTCATTCTACTGCCCCTCACTACCTTTCCTCTCTCCTCTCTCCCTACGCCCCTCCTCGGGATCTATAAATGCACTCATTCTACTGCCCCTCACCACCTTTCCTCTCTTATCTCTCCCTACACCCCTCCTCGGGATCTATTAATGCATTCATTCTACTGCCCCTCACTACCTTTCCTCTCTCCTCTCTCCCTACGCCCCTCCTCGGGATCTATAAATGCATTCATTCTACTGCCCCTCACTACCTTTCCTCTCTCCTCTCTCCCTACGCCCCTCCTCGGGATCTATAAATGCATTCATTCTACTGCCCCTCACTACCTTTCCTCTCTCTTCTCTCTCCCTACGCCCCTCCTCGGGATCTATAAATGCATTCATTCTACTGCCCCTCACTACCTTTCCTCTCTCCTCTCTCCCTACACCCCTCCTCGGGATCTATAAATGCATTCATTCTACTGCCCCTCACTACCTTTCCTCTCCCCTCTCTCCCTACGCCCCTCCTCGGGATCTATTAATGCACTCATTCTACTGCCCCTCACTACCTTTCCTCTCTTATCTCTCCCTACGCCCCTCCTCGGGATCTATAAATGCATTCATTCTGCTGCCCCTCACTACCTTTCCTCTCTTCTCTCTCCCTACACCCCTCCTCGGGATCTATAAATGCATTCATTCTACTGCCCCTCACTACCTTTCCTCTCTTAACTCTCCCTACACCCCTCCTCGGGATCTATAAATGCATTCATTCTACTGCCCCTCACTACCTTTCCTCTCTTAACTCTCCCTACACCCCTCCTCGGGATCTATTAATGCATTCATTCTACTGCCCCTCACTACCTTTCCTCTCTTATCTCTCCCTACGCCCCTCCTCGGGATCTATAAATGCATTCATTCTACTGCCCCTCACTACCTTTCCTCTCTTCTCTCTCCCTACACCCCTCCTCGGGATCTATAAATGCATTCATTCTACTGCCCCTCACTACCTTTCCTCTCTCCTCTCTACCTACGCCCCTCCTCGGGATCTATTAATGCACTCATTCTACTGCCCCTCACTACCTTTCCTCTCTTATCTCTCCCTACACCCCTCCTCGAGATCTATAAATGCATTCATTCTACTGCCCCTCACTACCTTTCCTCTCTCCTCTCTCCCTACACCCCTCCTCGGGATCTATAAATGCATTCATTCTACTGCCCCTCACTACCTTTCCTCTCTCCTCTCTCCCTACTACCCTCCTGGGGATCTATAAATGCATTCATTCTACTGCCCCTCACTACCTTTCCTCTCTCCTCTCTCCCTACGCCCCTCCTCGGGATCTATAAATGCACTCATTCTACTGCCCCTCACCACCTTTCCTCTCTTATCTCTCCCTACACCCCTCCTCGGGATCTATTAATGCATTCATTCTACTGCCCCTCACTACCTTTCCTCTCTCCTCTCTCCCTACGCCCCTCCTCGGGATCTATTAATGCATTCATTCTACTGCCCCTCACTACCTTTCCTCTCTCCTCTCTCCCTACGCCCCTCCTCGGGATCTATAAATGCATTCATTCTACTGCCCCTCACTACCTTTCCTCTCTCCTCTCTCCCTACGCCCCTCCTCGGGATCTATAAATGCATTCATTCTACTGCCCCTCACTACCTTTCCTCTCTCCTCTCTCCCTACACCCCTCCTCGGGATCTATAAATGCATTCATTCTACTGCCCCTCACTACCTTTCCTCTCTCCTCTCTCCCTACGCCCCTCCTCGGGATCTATTAATGCACTCATTCTACTGCCCCTCACTACCTTTCCTCTCTTATCTCTCCCTACGCCCCTCCTCGGGATCTATAAATGCATTCATTCTGCTGCCCCTCACTACCTTTCCTCTCTTCTCTCTCCCTACACCCCTCCTCGGGATCTATAAATGCATTCATTCTACTGCCCCTCACTACCTTTCCTCTCTTATCTCTCCCTACACCCCTCCTCGGGATCTATAAATGCATTCATTCTACTGCCCCTCACTACCTTTCCTCTCTCCTCTCTCCCTACACCCCTCCTCGGGATCTATAAATGCATTCATTCTACTGCCCCTCACTACCTTTCCTCTCTCCTCTCTTCCTACGCCCCTCCTCGGGATCTATTAATGCATTCATTCTACTGCCCCTCACTACGTTTCCTCTCTTATCTCAACCAACGACCCAACTCGGCATCTATAAATGCATTCATTCTACTGCCCCTCACTACCTTTCCTCTCTTCTCTCTCCCTACACCCCTCCTCGGGATCTATAAATGCATTCATTCTACTGCCCCTCACTACCTTTCCTCTCTACTCTCTCCCTACGCCCCTCCTCGGGATCTATTAATGCACTCATTCTACTGCCCCTCACTACCTTTCCTCTCTTATCTCTCCCTACACCCCTCCTCGAGATCTATAAATGCATTCATTCTACTGCCCCTCACTACCTTTCCTCTCTCCTCTCTCCCTACACCCCTCCTCGGGATCTATAAATGCATTCATTCTACTGCCCCTCACTACCTTTCCTCTCTCCTCTCTCCCTACACCCCTCCTCGGGATCTATAAATGCATTCATTCTACTGCCCCTCACTACCTTTCCTCACTTATCTCTCCCTACGCCCCTCCTCGGGATCTATAAATGCATTCATTCTACTGCCCCTCACTACCTTTCCTCTCTTCTCTCTCCCTACACCCCTCCTCGGGATCTATAAATGCACTCATTCTACTGCCCCTCACTACCTTTCCTCACTTATCTCTCCCTACGCCCCTCCTCGGGATCTATAAATGCATTCATTCTACTGCCCCTCATTACCTTTCCTCTCTTCTCTCTCCCTACACCCCTCCTCGGGATCTATAAATGCATTCATTCTACTGCCCCTCACTACCTTTCCTCTCTTCTCTCTCCCTACACCCCTCCTCGGGATCTATAAATGCATTCATTCTACTGCCCCTCACTACCTTTCCTCTCTTTTCTCTCCCTACACCCCTCCTCGGGATCTATAAATGCATTCATTCTACTGCCCCTCACTACCTTTCCTCTCTTTTCTCTCCCTACACCCCTCCTCGGGATCTATAAATGCATTCATTCTACTGCTCCTCACTACCTTTCCTCTCTCATCTCTCCCTACACCCCTCCTCAGGATCTATAAATGCATTCATTCTACTGCCCCTCACTACCTTTCCTCTCTTATCTCTCCCTACACCCCTCCTCGGGATCTATAAATGCATTCATTCTGCTGCCCCTCACTACCTTTCCTCTCTTCTCTCTCCCTACACCCCTCCTCGGGATCTATAAATGCATTCATTCTACTGCCCCTCACTACCTTTCCTCTCTCCTCTCTCCCTACGCCCCTCCTCGGGATCTATTAATGCATTCATTCTACTGCCCCTCACTACCTTTCCTCTCTTATCTCTCCCTACGCCCCTCCTCGGGATCTATAAATGCATTCATTCTACTGCCCCTCACTACCTTTCCTCTCTTTTCTCTCCCTACACCCCTCCTCGGGATCTATAAATGCATTCATTCTACTGCCCCTCACTACCTTTCCTCTCTCCTCTCTCCCTACGCCCCTCCTCGGGATCTATTAATGCATTCATTCTACTGCCCCTCACTACCTTTCCTCTCTTATCTCTCCCTACGCCCCTCCTCGGGATCTATAAATGCATTCATTCTACTGCCCCTCACTACCTTTCCTCTCTTCTCTCTCCCTACGCACCTCCTCGGGATCTATAAATGCATTCATTCTACTGCCCCTCATTACCTTTCCTCTCTTCTCTTTCCCTACGCCCCTCCTCGGGATCTATAAATGCATTCATTCTACTGCCCCTCACTACCTTTCCTCTCTCCTCTCTCCCTACACCCCTCCTCAGGATCGCCACTCTTCTGGTGGATTGCTTCTGTCTGTGTCCTTTTCTTCCACTGCCAACTCCAGACTTCAATCCTTTCAACTTGCTGCTCCTTATGCCTGCAACAAATTACCAAAGCCTGTATGTCAGGCTTCATCCCTGGCCCTTTTCAAATCCATGTTAAAAATTCAATTCTTCAAGACTGCTTTTTGATCCTGTTCTTCTTACCATTCCCTGGATGTATCCTTGTGCTCAGCTGTTGTATTGTCTGTCTTGAGTAGATTGTAAGCTCTTACAAGCAGGGATCATTTGTATGTGTCTGTGCAGTGCTGCATATTTATTTATACTGCACTCTTTAGAATCAGTGGGGTTTACATGTATACTAACAGGTACTTTTTATTCTCTTGTCCCCCAAAGGCTCACAATCTAAGTGTACCTGAGGCAATGGAGGGTTAAGTGACTTGCCCAAGGCCACAAGACTATAGACCCCAGTCCCTCTGGCCTGAGGTTGCTTGTCCCCATGTGGGAATTGAACCCCTGGCCTGCCAGCCTGAGGTAACCTGTCCCAACCACTGAGCCACTCCTCCCATATGCCTTGTAGTATTATATAATTGATAGGAAGTAGTAGTAAGTTCTATTAGGCATCTGCTTCAACAGTTAATTTTTTGTGCAGGGATTTATTGGATTTGTATATAATTCACTGTTTATTGCCATTGTTAAGACAACATATAAATGCTTAATTTAAAAGAACAAAGATAGTATACAGAAGAGAGAAAATATTTTGAGTCTTCTGAGGAATAGTTTGGAGCAATGGGCTCTCTACAGCTCCCTCTTCTCCCTTCCATGTTCTGTAGAAATGCCGTCTCTCAAATTATCTTTACAAACTGTGAAGGGTTAAAGAAACATTACACCAATCTCTATCAATTCAATTTTCCACAGCAGCAAAGGCCCTAATTGTGCTCTAATACTTTCTGTATAATGCCATGGCAATTAGAGGAATTTTCACATAGGGTCATTGAAAATCTACAGATAACGGACTTGTACATTTAGCGGCAGCTACTAAGTGTATGAGACAATTTGAATATTGATCAACGATATTCTACAATCAAAACAATGCCCCCTTCCCTCCCTCTCTTCTCAACAAATAGTGTGGCTGTTGGAGAGCTTACTTAGCAAGGAATGAGATCACAGGTTCAGATGGTGTGTTATTAGAAACTGCCCAGCGTGTGAACATGAACAGAACTGATGAAATACTGGGCGAGGAGAAATCAGTGTGGATGAGACTGTGTGGAAGAAAATATGACAGCTGTTATTACACAGCGTGCGAACCTATTAGCAATACCTTCCTATGCCTGATATGATATTTACAAATGAGATGCCCTTGCACGGGGCTGATTATGCTATACCCTTCCACTGTCTCTGTTATGACCATGGCAGTCTTTTATCTTAGACTGGTGCAGTTTTGTGCCTGTGTGGCAATGTGTGTGTAGATTTATACAATGCATGCAGTCTAAATGCCACAGAGGGACTAATCTGCTCTAAACCGGTAGCTCTAGGTCTGAAGTTAATGAAAGAATTACACAGGGTACATGAAGACTTTTATCTTTCACCAACAATAGGCTCTCTGAACACATATATTTCTTTTTGAAACAAATAGAAGGGAAGATAGAAAAGCCAGCACTTCTTTTCCAGTTTTCATTACCTTGTTTTCATTGATTGAGGTTCATTAAATCCATTGTATTATGAAGAGGTAAGGATCCCGAAGGTTCCTAGCTAGGACATATTTAACTCTTCTTGAGAACATAACTATACGATAATAGGAGGAGTGTGATGTTAGATGTAACCCATAAGAACATAAGGATATAAAATTTGACATACTGGGTCAGACCAATGGTCCATCATGCCCAGGATCCTGTTTTCAACAGTGGCCAATCTAGGTCACAAGTACCTGTCAGGTTCCCAAAAGGTAGACAGATTCCATGCTGCTTATCCCAGGGGTGAACTGTGGATTTGCCCAGTCCACCTGAATAATGTTTTTTAGACTTTTCCTCCAGGAACCTGGCCAAATCTCTTTTAAACCCAGCTACACTAACAGCTTTTACTATATCCTCTGGCAATGAATTCCAGAGTTTGATTACATAGTAACATAATAGCATAGTATATGATGGCAGATAAAGACCAGCATGGTCCATTTAGTCTGGCAAGCAAGACAGCAAGAGTAGGTACCATGTGTTGAATGAAAAAATATTTTCTCTGGTTTGTTTTAAAAGTGCTTCATTGTAGCTTCATTGCATGTCCTCTACTCTTTCTACTTCCTGAAGGAGTAAAAAACTGATCTACTTTTACCTTTTCCATTCTACTCATTATTTTATAGACCTCTATCATATCTCTTTTCAGCTGTCTCTTTTCCAAGCTAAAGAACCTTAACCTTTTAAGCCTTTTCTCATAGGGGTATCCTTCCATCCCCTTTATCATATTGGTTACTCTTCTCTGTTTCTTTTCTAATTCCACTAAATCCTCTATATCCTTTTTAAGATATAGTGACCAATATTGCACACAATATTCAAGGTGCAGTTGCACCATGGAACGATACAGAGGCACGATAATATCCTTTGTTTTATGCTCCTTTCCTTATGATTCCTAGCAGTCTATTTGCTTTCTTGGCCACTGCTGCACACTGGGCAGAGAGTTTCAACATATTTCTGTGATGACATTCAGATCCTTTTCCTGGATGCTGATTCCTAATGTGAAACCTCACATTTTATATCTGCTATTTGGATGCCCATTCTCAGTTTCTCAAGGTCCTCTTGCAATTTTTCACAATCATTTTGGGGCATGTTTACTAAAACCCCGCTAATGTGCGGGCCGCGCTAGTGTGTGGGTGCCATATAAGGAGTGGGCATTTCTTTCTGAAAAAGAAAAACTGGGATTTAAATATGCGCTAAGGTGCGCGGCGCCCATGTGCGCCCCGCACATTAGCGCATGAGAAAGCTGCGTGGGAGACATAAGTGGCGCGCTGATGTGCAAGCAGAAAAGCAGAGCCACAGCACAATGGTGAAGACCTTACCAATGGTGCAGGGATCAGGGATTCAATCCCCCACAGTGCTCAATGAAAATGGCTGGCTGAGGCATTACTTTAGGAGGAATTCCAATATTGGGCAGCATAAGGCAGCACACTATTGCTTTAGGACAGGGGTGGGGAACCCTGGTCCTGGAGAGCCGCAGACCAGTCAGGTTTTCGGGATAGCCCTAATGAATATGCATGAGATATATATGCATTAGAGATATCCTGCCAACCTGACTGGTTTGTGGCCCTCCAGGGCTGGATTTGGAGACCCCTGCCTTACACCTCTGTCATTTAAGATTGTGAGTGGGCAAGGTGCAGATGTCCAAGACATCAAAAAGGTTAGATAGAATGTGTCACATTCCTCCTCACTTCTCACCACCACCAAAATATTGTCTATTAGACAACTTTTTGGTGGTGGTGAGAATCGAGGAGGAATGTGACACATTCTATATACCCTTTCGATGTCTAGGACATCTGCACCTTGCCCACTCACAATCTTAAATGACAGAGGTGTAAGGCAGGGGTCTCCAAATCCAGCCCTGGAGGGCCACACACCAGTCAGGTTGGCAGGATATCTCTAATGCATATATATCTCATGCATATTCATTAGGGCTATCCTGAAAACCTGACTGGTCTGCGGCTCTCCGGGACCAGGGTTCCCCACCCCTGCTTTAGGAGGAATTGTAATATTGGGCGGCATAAGGCGGCACACTGATGTGTAAGCACAAGAACAGAACCACAGCACAATGGTTAAGACACTGACCAATAGTGCAAGGATCAGGGGTTCAATCCCCCACAGTGCCCAATGAACAAGGCTGGCTGAGACATTACCTATCATGGGGAAGATTGCTTTAGGAGGCATTTTATTTTTATTTTAATTATCACTACTAGAAAACGGACTCTCAAAGCATGTTAACATAAGGCACCCCCATAAGGCACATTTTAAAGTGCACTGTCCGCCAAGGCACCCTAGAATGTTGCTTATAGGGCGCTTTATAGGGTGCCGTATGAGGTACCGCAAGGTCAGAGTACTGTTTTTGATGGCAGCACTGTGCAGTTTAAGGAATGAAAAGCATAAGTAGGTGCGCTGACATGCAAGGAGGAGCAGCAGTGGAGCACAATGGTTAAGGCACTGACTGCTGATACAGGGGTCATGAGTTTGCTCCCCCGTGTGCCTTATACGTATGGCTGGCTGAGGCATCAGCTTTGCAATGTATGTTTTGTTTCCTGCAGCACTTTATTTTTATTTTATTAATTGCTACCAGCAAACACGCCCTCACGTGCCGTAATTGAAGGTGCCGTATAAGGCACCCTATAAGTCACTCCATAGGGCACATTATAAAGTGCACTGTCCGCCACGGCACCCTAAAATGTCCCCTAAAGGGCACCCTATAATTTGCATCACAGGATAATGTATAGTGCACCTTATATGGACGGGAACCATAAGGTGCCCTATAGGGTGCCCTATAAAGCGCCCTCAGAGGCACCTTATGGGTACAGTACGCTGAGGGTGTTTTTGCTGGCAGCAAAAATGTACATTAAAAATAGATAAAGCTTTGGCCAGCCCTATCAAATAACCCCACTGTGGGTTTGAACCCATGACCTCTGGCTTCTTAGGCAGTGAAGTAACCATTGGGCTACAGCTCTATAGTTGCTAGCAAGCCCCTGGCTGGCTGCAGAAAGCCTGCACGTCACCACACAGACAGTCTGCTGTGGTCACCAGGATTGGGTTAGCCCACCCGTACCCATGATGCACTGCACATGCAAATCAGCTGTCCACAGATAAACACAAGATGGGGTATGCACCCCCACAGCACCTCGGCCTGGTAGGGGGAAGTGACCATGTGCACCCCCACAGCACCTCGGCCTGGTAGGCGGTACAGACCGTGTGTTTTACTGGCACAGAGTAGCTACACACCGTCACATTGTGCGGGTTCTGTGCTCACCCTGAGGGTGCGGTGAGGCGCCCAGCACCAGGTCCACAGCACCTTCTATGCCTGAAAGAGGCCATGCTGGAGGTCCAAAGCAGTGTTAATGTGTGAGATAGGTAGTTTCTGCAGAAACACTTTGGATATCTCTGTCAGGTGTATCCCCTATGGACCCCTAGGAGGATTATGTACCACCACCCTCCTCCAGGGCTGAGGGTGGCAAACAGGGTCTCCCATCAACAGTTCCACATTCTACCTCCCTGCAATGGTGGTAGTAGAGGGGACCATAAACCCCAATACTGCTGGGGAACAGACACCTGACAGGGCAGTCAATGTAGCTCTGTACACATCCATAACACAATAGCAGACAGACATTAGGCCTGGATATGCTAAGCTGCACCCCAACACTATCTGATATTGTCCTGCAGCAAGCCTTCAGCCGCTGCACCCTGCAAGCCACTCCATCAAGACACATACCAGCTACAAACAGTCTGCTAGCTAGTCCATAGTGCATGTGCCTGGTGGAAATGCATGCACAACAAGCAGATAAATCAGTGACTGGGCCCCAAAATGAAACCCATAAATATCACATGAGAGAAATGCTATATAGCACTATGGTGGTGCCTAGCCATGCTTTGGTCACTGCACAGTCAGGGTGAGAGTGATCTCCCAGCAGGACATACTGAGGTCACCCTGTCTGTGTAGGTGGTGGCCGGGCACTAAAATGTCCCAGTCAGTGCCCTATGCCCTGTGCAGATGCACCCTGGCCAGGCCACCCTGTCCGGGCTATACCCATGGTACCTTGCTCCTCATTATGCACATTGGCAGGCCAATACTGGCAACAGTGCTGGCAGTGTGGGCTGTGGAAGGTGTTTGCAGCCACCACACACTGTCTAAACAGACACACACTCCGACACCTATGCCAGCATTGTGTTACTATAGAGGAGTTCAGCAGCCATGCCTACCACACCAGTCCTGGGCACAGTACAGGCATGGATATGGTACGCAATACTGTTGGGGGTCACTCCCCAGGGTGGTAAACACTGTCAGAGACCAGACCTGAAGCACACACCGCAGACATCAGAATGATTGTTATGATGGAGCTCAATCAGCAAACTGTCCTTAACGTAGGATTTTCTATCTGCCAGTACTCATAGCAAATGTTTGAGAGCTGTGTACCGTATACCCAGGTGTAGGGTGGCATTGCTAAGGTATGCAAGTGCTAGTATTGGGAGATGCACGCAGGGCCCAATGTCCTGCCTCTCCAGGAGGCATTGGCCAATGGGGCCTGTGGGTGTGGATGTGTCTGCCCCTGTTGGCTGCTGCTTTACGGCAGAGGTTCCCAACTCCAGTCCTGGTGTGCCAAACACTGTTCGGGTTTTCATGCTGTCCCTCATGAATATGCATGAGCTACATCTGCATACCATGGGGGTGGTGCATAGATATGCAGCACAGGCATCTTTATTAGAGGCAGCATGGAACCTGAATGGTGTGTGGCCCTCCAGGACTGCATTTGGGAGACTCTGCTCTAGGTAATGCGCCTGTTTATGGTGTCTGTGCTCGATGGGGTAAAATATAGGCATATTAACCATGCGTATGTTCTCAGCAATAAAGGTTTGTCCTTACTATCACGGTTTAGTTGTGGGAAAAGTATTTGGACTGGATTGGCAGTAGCCCCAGCTGGGCTTTGAACCTGTGACCTTCTGTTTTTGCACACACTGTTTTTTTTGTGCACTGCACCACCGTGTTGCCACTGATAGGCTGCATTCTCTGGGGAGCCCATGACTGTACATCCAACAGAGCCTGTCTGTTGCAGTGGACGGTGCCAGCCTGCACACGGCTAGGCCACTGTCTGCTGTGGCTAGCAGCCACTGCCCCCTCTACCACCTGTACCCTTCCGCCAACATGCTGACATGTCCTCATCTTGGAAAAAGCATATGACCTGATTGAGTTATGGCACTCCAGGACTGCATTTGGGGGACTCGGCTGTAGGTAATGCCCATTGTTATGGGGTGTGTGCGGTGTAGGGTAAAATATAGGTGTTTGAACCATGCTTATGTTCTCTGCAATAAAGGAGTGTCTTTACTATCTCTGTTTAGTGGTGGGTAAAATATGGGGACTGGGTTGGCAGGAGCCCCAGCTGGGATTTGAACCTGTGACCCTCTGGTCCTACAGGCACTGGCTGTGTCCGCTGCACCACACTGAGACAGTGCAGTCCCTGGAGATAGGAAACCTGGCTGAACGAGTCAGAAACCCTGCTCTGCACAATTTGACTGTGGGCTCATTCACCTTGTATGGAGACAAAAGGGCAAATAAACCTCAAAAATGACCTCAAAAAAAGGGGAAAAAAACCATAACCAAGCTGGCCAATAGTGATATCAATGGGCAACATTAAAAAACACTCCCAGGAAAGCTCCAAAAAAAAGAAATGATTTTTGGAAGGGTCTACGGAGCGTAGACCCTTCCAAAAATCATTTATTTTTTTTGGAGCTTTCCTGGGAGTGTTTTTTAATGTTGCCCATTGATATCACTATTGGCCAGCTGTATTATAATTTTTTTGAATTTTTTTGTGGTCATTTTCAATTTTTATTTGCTATTTTGTTCTGTGCAGATGTATCACACTGCTCACGTTTGTAGGTTTCCCCGGTTTTGCTGTACATTGCTGACGGAAATGGTTTCTCTTCCCTTTAAATCGGCTCTAACGCGAGGTTTTCACTCGCGGTATTTTTTAGCTTGAATTTCAGCCCAACTGCTGTGTGGGGAGCCTCTCCCCTCCCACTCTCCACCTATTGACCCCGTCCCTCCGCCCCTTGGGAGCCTTCCTCCACCCTCAGAATGCCTTTCCACGCCTCTATCGCACTTCAGCACGCCGCGCACTTGTGCGGGCCCGTTAGTGCAGCGCGCACGTGTGCGGGGCACAAAAACGCACTATTAGCGTGCACCTCACACAATTGCGCAGTTCAGTAAACATACCCCTTTGTGTTTTAACAACTTTAAATAATTTCCATGTCATTTATAAATTTGCCAAGACGTGGAGGGGCCCAGCACAGATCCCTGGGGTATTCCATTATTTACCTTTCTCCATTGAGAATATTGACCATCTAGCACTATTCTCTGCTTTCTGTCTTTTAACCAGTTCCCACTCCACAATAGTACACTGCCTCCTATCCCATGACTTTTTGATTTCCTCAAGAGTCTCTTATGCGGAACCCTGTCAAAGGCTGTCTGAAAATCTAGATACCCTTTGTCCACCGGCTCACCTTTATCTACATGTTTATTCAAACCTTCAACAAAATGTAACAGATTGGTGATGCAAGACTTCCCCTTCCTACCTTTATCCTATTAATTATGACTATCCTTATGCATTCAGTAATTTTTCTATTTATAATGGTTTCTACTATTTTGCTGGGCACTCATATCAGGCTCACTGGCCTGTAGTTTTCTAGCTGTCCATGGAAGCCTTTATAAAAATTGGCATTACAATGGCCACTCTCCAATTTTCAGGTATTATAGGCAATTTTCATGATAGTTTGCAAATTACTTAAAGTAGGCCTGGAATTTCATTTTGAAGTTCTTTCTGTACCCTGGGATGTATGTCATCCAGTCCAGGTGATTTGCTACTTTTAATTGGTCTAATTGCCCTATTGTATCTTCCAGATTCACTGAGATTTGTTTCATTTCTTCCCATTCATTACCTTTATTTATTTATTTAATTTGATTTCTCTTATATACCGCGCTATTCAAATCAGTGCGGTTTACATATACAATGCAGGCGGGCTGTATTGTATTTACAATGAACAGGGACTATAACTTGGACATAACTGGAGTAACTATCTACAAATTATTTACACTAGTAAAAATCTGAGCATACTAATATTTACATGAAGTGGCTCCGGTGAGGTTAGCCGCAGGACAGTGTGCTGGGTGAGTTGCTGGAGAGGTCCTGGAGCTTGGGGGTGGATGATTGCGAGCTGTCTTCTGAGTAGTATTGTAAGAATAGATGGTGCTTCAGCACCTTCCTAAACTGGGCCAGATCGGTGATTGCTCAGATGGCTGTAGGGAGGGCATTCCAACATCTGGGTGCATAAAGCATGAACGCTCTATTGGATGTTGCGTGGGTGCATTTTGTTATTTCGTTGGGTGTTATCAGTTTATTGACAGCTGCGGATCTTCTGGATCTGGTCGGGGGTGTGATGTGGATTAGCCCAGTGATGGAGGTGGTAGGTTGGTTGTTTATGGCCTTAAAGGTCATTACTAGTATCTTGAAAATTAGTCTGTGGATTGGTAGCCAGTGGAGTTGTTTCAGGATTGGTGTAATGTGGTCTATTCTTGAGGCTCCGTATAGAATTCTGGCGGTTGAGTTCATTGCCAGCTGGAGTGGGTTCAGAGATGCCTGTGGGAGTCTGTGTAGGATTGTGTTAGCATAGTCAAAATGTGGGATTACGAGAGCTTGATAGATTTTGCGGAAGTCATCTGGGTCCAATAGAGGTCGAAGATGCCATAGCGTCCATACTGTATGGTATATCGCCTTAACTGTGTTTCCTATGTGGGTTTTTAAGTCCAGCCATTGCTCCAAAGTGACCCCTAGGTAGCGGATTGTGGGTTTGGCAGTCAGCTCAGCATCCTTCACCTTTAAGGAGGCTGGAGGGGTGAAACCTTGGTTCCTTGTAATGAAGAGGACATCTGTCTTCTTGTGGTTTAGTTGGAGATTTTGAGTATCGAGCCAGTCAGCAACAGCGTCGAAACAGCTTGTTAGTGGGGAGAAGTCAGGATGGTCCATTGAGAAAGGCATGTAGAGCAGTACGTCGTCTGCGTATACCAGGCAGGTGACGTTAAAAGAGCAGATCAGGGTGCAGATGGGCTGCATGTGTATGTTGAACATCAGTGCCGATAGCGAGGAACCCTGTGGTACACCCTTTAAATATCCTTTCTGACATGGGTATCTTACATATCTTTTTCAGTAAAGACCAAAGCAAAGAATTCATTTAGTCTCTCTGCTATGGCCTTGTCCTCCTTTAGTGCCCCTTTTATTTGTCTGTCATCTAATGATGAAACTCACTTTCTCACAAGATTTTTGCTTGGAATGTACTTGCAAACATTTTTATTATGAGTTTCTGCTTCCAGGCAAGCTTCTTTTTAAATTCTCTCCTTGCCTGTCTTATCAATGCTTTGAATCTAATTTGTCAGTTCTTATGCTGTTTCCTGTTTCCTGTTTTCTTCATTTGGATCCTTTTTCCATTTTTTGAAAGATTTTTTTTTTTTTTGCTAGAACAGCCTCTTTCACCTCATCTTTAAACCATGCTGGCAGTCATTTGAGCTTCATTTCACCTTTTTTAAAGCATGGAATGCATTAAGTCTGGGCTTCCAAGATGGTATTTTTTAATGATGTCCAGGCTTGGTGTAAACTCTTAACCTTTGCAATTTTTCCTTTAAGTTTTTTCATAATTATTTTTCTCATTTTTTTCATAGTCTCCCATTTGAAAATTAAATGCTAGTAGGTAGATTTTCTTGCTGTTCTTCCTCCATTTATTAAATCAAATTTTATCATGTTATGATCACTATTGCCAAATGGGCTCTGTACTTTTGTACCAGATATTGTGTTCCACTAAGAATTAAACCCAAAATAGTTCCCCCCATGTTGGTTCTCTATAAGGTGGTTAGCCTCCCTAGCATGTTCTGATGTGACATTCACCCAGTTGATAAAGGGGTAATTGAAATCACTCATTATTACTGTATTGCCAATTTTGTTAGTTTCTCTAATTTTTGTTAATAATTCATCATCTGTTTGCTTATTTTAGCCAAGTGAATGTTAGTACACCCCCTCTGCTACTCCCTTCCCCTTCACACATAGAATTTCCATCCATAACAATTCTGTGGTACATTTTCTTTATTGCAAAACGTTGATCTTGTTTGATTCAATGCTCTCTTTAACATATAGCATCATCCTTCCACCAGTTTGATCTACCCTATCATTGGAATTTAATTTGTACCCTGGTAGCAGAGTGTCCCATTGGTTATCCTTGTTCCACCATGTTTCTGAGATACCAGTTATATATCTACCTCTTTGTTCAGTGTTATATATCCTAACTCACCAATTTTATTTTTTAGACTCCTAGCATTTTCATAAAGGCATTTCAAAGTATGCTTTATTCATATTGACAACTGGATCATCAATTGACAGGGGTAATTTGGAATTTTTAAACTCATCCCAATGGATAGTACCCGAATTTTAGAAAAAGGAATAAAATCAAGAATACCAAACGTTCTGGGCCCTCTATACTGCAGAAGTCCAGGGCTCAAGGTTTAAAATCTCTAGGACTCAAAAGGGAGAGTTATGCCTGGAGCAGCGATGAAGAACAATAAGCAGGAGAGTTCCTACTGTGAGGGAGTATCTCTCATGACTGGTTGGCAACTCAGTGGGATACACCAAGGAGGGAGGAGTGGCCTAGTGGTTGGGGGCAAGTTGCTTAGAGCTGAAGAGCCAGGGGTTCAAATCCTGCTGGAGGGAGCAACCACAACCCAGAGGGACTGGGGTTCTTGACCCAGATGTGTGCCTTGGGCAAGCCACTAAACCCTCTGTTGCCTTAGATACAAAATATAGATTGTGTGCCCCTTTTTTGGTGAAAAGGGAAATATATATCATACCTGAATATACACCACCTAGATTGCACTTGCTCTAAGTGGTAATCAGTGACCCTTTGCATAGGTTGTCCCTATTCACCTCTGACAACCTCCTTTCCCTTTGGTATTCAGAGGTTGCCAGGATTTAAAGCATGAGCCCAAAATGTTCACAAAGAGTTTAACGTTAGCCACTGGTCACCAGATAGTAGGAAGCTAGAGCAATGCAGTCAAATGATGAGACAAATCTACAGCACTTGGTATTCCAAGATAGTCCCCCATCTAAGTACTAGCCAGACTTAACCCTGGTTAGCTTCTAAGGTCAGGCAGTATCCGGCAGACTCTAGTGGCATGGCTATAAGCTAAGCATATGTGGGAAACAGAAATAGTGGCATACTTAGAAATTGTCACGAGAGACAAAGTGCAAGGCAGAATGGGAGTTCCTAGGTTTAAATAGTTTCAGACAACCAATCAGAGCAAGTCACATCATTAGGATTCAACTAAATAGGGTGGGAGGAAGCCATAACCCTTTTCTGAGGTTAAGTATGTAATAGTACCTCTCTTTAAACAAGGGAACCCCCAGGACAACTTCGAATGGAAGTATACCAGGCATGAGCTTAATGGATAACATGGATTTCAGAGGCAGATGCCTCCTCAGGACTATATCCTTTCCAGTGAACAAAGGGTTATACCTTTTGGATTTCATATTCAGGGTCCTCATCGACAATAACAGGAGCTAGAAGAAAAGTCCCTCCTGAGCATTCCTATACTGACTTGACCAGCAATACATGGATTAAGGTGGAAACTAGAGGAAATGGTTTTAACATACACGAGTGGTAAACAGAATAAAGGCAATCAGCATCCAAAAGCAGCCTTGAAGAGGTTTTTTTAGCCTGCATTTGAATAGGACCAGAGATAGAGCCTGATGTACGACTCAGGTAGTTTATCCCAGGCGTATGGTGCAGCAAGGTGGAACAGATGAAGTCTGGAGTTGACAGTGGAAGAGAAGATCTACAATAGAGCAAGTCTGATTTATTTATTTTAACATTTTTATATACTGCCTTTTCATGATATCAAGGTGGTTTACATTGAACAAACTGAAATTACATTGAACAGGGCATTATAACTTGGAGATAACTATTTTACAGGCAACATGGCACCCACCTAAACAGGGCTTGGCCTTGGTTTGCTGTGGGCAGATGCCACTGCCCCCTCCACCACCAGCACCCCTCTGCCACCATGCTGACATGCCCTTGTGCTGGTGGTGCTGGTGGTGTGCAGTCCCAGGCCATCCAGTGTGCCGGTTGGCGGCTGCCTATTGTGCGTGATATGGGGTAAGGGTGCCTGCCTAGACATCCACGCTTCCCCCCGGCACCACCTGCCAATGTTATGTACCCTTTGGGTTACTTGCTGGGTACTGTTCCCTGGGACACTGTGGGACACACACTCGTGTACATGTTTGCCCTTGGTCAGTTGCTGTCTTGCTGGTTTTCCATTTCTACATTCCTATGTGTCACCTAGGCATCTGCCTAGTCCACCCTGTGTCCCATCTGCCCCACTGCATGTCCAGCCTGCAGCCCCCTGTACCCTATTTGCAGCCTCACCGTAGTGCCCTTTCGTACTTGGGCACTATGCTGTTGCTGCACATGTGAAGGCCACATAAGCAAGCTGCCCAATATACACCACAGCAAACCCTCATCAACACTATCAATGTTGGCACATTCACTTTGTAGGGGAAATCAGCATTGACCCTTCCAAAAGTGACATCTTCCTTTTTATTCTTTATGGGTAGTGTTGATTACCGTTTATCATGGTTTTTTCTATTGGCCAGCTCGGTGTTTTGTATTTCTATTTTGGTTCTGGTCATTATCGCTCTGGTTTTTGCATGTTTTGTTACTGCACATGTGTGACTCCTATCACTTATCTGGGTCTCCCTACCTTTGCTGTACATTACTGACTGAACTGGTTTCTCTCTTCTGCAAATGTGCCTCTAACGCAAGGTTTTCACTGGCGTTAATTTTCAGACCATGATTTCACAGCGTTAGTGTGCCTGGGGCCTCTCCCCGCCCACTCTCCGCTCATTGACTCCTTATCTCCGCCCTCTGGGGAGCCTTACTCCACCCTCTGTGCACCTTAACGCCGCCGGAGATGTTATCGCGCGATACGTGATGTTATCGCACGATAATGCACCATTATCGCACAATAACGTCACTTATCATGTGATAACATTGCCGTTGCGATGTTAGCGCTGTTTAGTAAACATACCCCTAAGATTTTATACAAAGAAGTGCAGAGTGATGTACTTGGTATGCAAAAACCCAAAGGAGCTATGCATAAGAGCATAAAATAAGAATATAAAATATGCCATACTGTGTTAGATCAAAGGTCCATCAAGCTCAGTATCCTGTTTCCACCAGTGACCAATCCAGGTCTCCAGTACCAGTCAGATTCCTAAAAAGGTATACAGATTCCATGCTGCTTATCTCAGCAGTGTTTTTTATGGTCCCCTTTAATAATAGTTTTGAAGAAGTAAAGAATTGATCTACATTTACCTGTTCCACTCGATTCATTATTTTATAGGCATCTGATTTATTGATTTAATAAATGAAAGAAAGACGGCAAGGAAATCCACAGTACTACCTTTTAATTTTCAAAAGCGAGACTATGATAAAATGAGGAAAATAGTTGAGAAAAAACTAAAAAGAGTAGCTGCAAAGGTTAAAGATTTACATCAAGCATGGGTGTTGTTTAAAAGTACTATCTTGGAAGCCCAAACCAGATGTAGTCCACGCTTTATGAAAAATGGAAGGAAGGCCAAAAGACTGCCAGCATGGTTTTAAGGTCAGAGAGGCTGCTGTAGCCAAAAAAGAATCTTTCTGGAAATGGAAAAAGGAGCCAAATGATGAAAATAAGCATTAGCAAGTTAGATGCAAGACACTGATATGACAGGTAAAGAGAGAATTTGAAAAGAAGCTTGCCGTGGAAGCAAAAATGCATAATAAAACCTTTTTCAAGTACATTCATAGCAAAAAACCTGTGAGAGAGTCAGTTGGACCATTGGATGATAGAGGATTAAAAGGGGCACTAAGAGGGGACAAGGCCATAGCAGAGACTGAATAGTTTGCTTTGGTCTTTACTGAACAAGATGTAGGGAAGTTAACCATGCCTGAAATGGTATATAAAGGTTATGTAGTGGAAGAATTAAAAGAAATATTTATAAACTGGGCAGATGTATTACAAATGCTGATAAACTGAACAGTGGCAAATCACCTGGACCTGATGGTATATATCCGAGGGTGTTGAAAGAACTGAAATATGAGATTGCAGACCTACTATTAGTAATCTATGAACTATTATTAAAATCATCTGTAGTACCTAAAGAATGGCAAATGTAACTCCAATTTTTAAAAAGGATTCTAGAGGAGATCCATGAAACTACAGACTGGTGAGCCTGATGGCAGTACTTGGCAAAATGTAGAAATCATTATAAAGAATAAAATTACTGAACATGTAGATAGTCATGGTTTAATGGGAGAAGGCCAACATTGATTTACCCAAGGAACATCTTGTCTTACTAATCTGTTATATTTTTTTGAAGGTGTGAATAAACAGGTAGACAAAGGTTAGCTTGAGTATTGAATGAATCTCTCCCACAGACCTGTAGCTGTTCCTGAGGCAACTTCTCAGACCCAGCCATAAGTATTCTAGCAAGAGCTAAGATACGGTCTTTAATTCCTCCTCCCCCTCTGAAGTTGGGGCTAACTTAGACAGATAGATAATGTACTGTACATCTGAGTGCAGAGTGAATCAGTGACGTTGGTTCCTAAAAACAGAGATTAGGGGGTATGTTTACTAAACCTTCCTAACGTGCGTGCTGTGCAATTATCGTGCGCTAAGGTACCTTAGCGCATGCTAATGATGCTTTATGGAGCATAAATGCGCTTTAGTGCGTGCTCACGTGCGCAGCAGCGCAAACGAGCGCTGAAGGCGGGGAAAGGCTCCCGGAGGGCGGAGAAAGGCTCCCCAGGGGCGGAGAGAAGGGGTCAATGGGTGGAGAGTGGGAGGGGAGAGGCTCCCCGCACACTAACGATGTGAAATTCGAGGCCAAAACTAACGCAAGTGAAAACCTCACGTTAGAGCTGATTTAAAGGGAAAAGAAACCATTTCTGCCAACAATGTACAGCAAAACCAGGGAAACCTACAAAAAAGTGATAAGTGTGATACATGTGCATGGAACAAAAGTGCAAATAAACATTGAAAATGACCCCAACAAAATAAAAAAAAATTATAATCAAGCTGGGCAATAGTGATAGTAATGGGAAACATAAAAAAACACTCCCAAGAAAGCCCCAAAAAATAAATATGAATTTTGGAAGGGTCCGCTCCGTCCCCATACAAGGTGAATGATCCCACAGTGAAATAGCACTGATCAGGGTTTGCCTCTCCATTGGGCAGGTTACCTATGGCATGCACATGTTCCACAACAGCAGGGCGGGCATGTCGGAATGGGCAACTGGACAGATGCTGGGAAAGGGGATACAGAGGCGGCACATGCTGTGGTGCAGCTGGGGCACAGTGCAGACTAGGCAGATGCCTAGGTGGCACTTAGGAATGCTGAAACTGAACAGCAGCCAGACAGCAACTGATGAGGGCCCAACATGGGCACGAGAGTGTTTATCACAGTGTCACAGGGGATAGTACCCAGCAGGTACCCCCAAGGGCACAGAACATTGGCAGGTGGTGTTGGGGGGAAGCGTGGAAGCCTATGCAGGCACCCCTACCCCAGAACACGCACCATAGGCAGCCGCCTACCTGCACACTGGATTGCTTGAGACTGCACACCACCAGCACCACAAGCAGAAGGGCATGTCAGCATGGTGGCAGAGGGGTACTGGTGGTGGAGGGGGGCAGTGGCAGCTGCCCAGAGCAGACCATGGCCTAGCCCTGTGTAGGTGGGTGCGATGCACTGCAACAGACAGGCCCTGCCGGACAAACAGTCATGGTATCACCAGGGAATGCACTGTCTCTGTGGCAACACGGTGGTGCAGTGCACACAACCAGTGTGTTTGGAGGCAGAAGGTCACAGGTTCAAGTCCCAGCTATGGTGCCTGCCAACCCAGTCCCGATATTTTACCCACTACTACAACATGCTAATACAGACAGAACGTTTATTGCAGATGATGTAAACATGCCCAAAACACCTACATTTTACCCTACAGAGCAAAGACACCATAAACAGGCGCATTACCTAGAGCAGAGTCTCCCAAATGCAGTCCTGGAGGGACAAACACCATTCAGGTTCCATGCTGCCTCTAATAAAGATGCCTGTGCTGCATATCTATGCACCACCCCCATGGTATGCAGATGTATCTCATGCATATTCATGAGCAGCAGCCAACAGGGGCAGACACACCCACACCCACAGGCTCCATTAGCCAATGCCTCCTGGAGAGGCAGGACATTGGGCCCTGCGTGCATCTCCCAATACTAGCACTTGCATACCTTAGCAATGCCACCCTACACCTGGGAATACGGTACACAGCTATCAAAAGTTTGCTATGATTACTGGCAGATAGCAATTCCTACGTTAAGCACAGTTTGCTGATTGAGCTCCATCATAGCAACCTTTCTGATGTCTGTGGAGTGTGCTTCAGGTCTGGTCTCTGACAGTGTTTACCACCCTGGGGAGTGACCCCCAACAGTATTGCGTACCATATCCATGCCTGCACTGTGCCCAGGACTGGTGTGGTGGCCAGGGCTGCTAAACTCCTCTATAGTAGCACAATGCTGGCATAGGTGTGGGAGTGTGCGTCTGTCTATCCAGTGTGTGGTGGCTGCAAACACCCTCCACAGCCCACACTGCCAGCACTGTTGCCAGTATTGGCCTGCCAATGTGCATAATGAGGAGCAAGGTACCATGGGTATAGCCTGGACATGGTGGCCTGGCCAGGATGCATCTGCACAGGGCAAAGGGCACTGGCTGGGACATTGTAGTGCCCGGCCACCACCTGCACTGACAGGGTGGCCACAGTATGTCCTGCTGGGAGATCACTCTCACCCTGACTGTGCAGTGACCACAGCATGGCTAGGCTCCCCCATAGTGCTATATGGGATTTCTTTCATGTGATATTTATGGGTTTTCTTTTGGGGCCCAGTTACTGATTTATCTGCTTGTTGTGTATGCTGACATCCCGTTTCTGGGTGCACGCATTTCCACCAGGAACATGCACTGTGGACTAGCTAGCAGACTGTCTGTAGCTGGTATGTGTCTTGATGGAGCGCCTTGCAGGGTGCAGTGGCTGAAGGCTTGCTGCAGGAGACTATCAGATAGTGGTGGGGTGCAGCTTAGCATATCCAGGCCTAATGTCTGTCTGCTATTGTGTTATGGATGTGTAGAGAGCTGCATTGACTGCCCTGTAGGGTGTCTGTTCTGCAGCAGGACTGGGGTTGATAGTCCCCTCTACTGCCACCATTGCAGGGAGGTAGAATGTGGATCTGTTGGTGGGAGACCCCGTTTACCACCCTCTGCCCTTGATTAGGAGGGTGGTGGTACATAATCCTCCTAGGGGTCCATAGGGGCTACACCTGACTGAGACATACAGATATATCTAAGGTGTGTTTGCAGAAACTACCTATCTCACACACTAGCACTGCTGGGGACCTGCAGCATGGTCTATCTCTGCTGTGGACCTGGTGCTGGGCGCCCCACCTCACCCTCAGGGTGAGTGCAGTACCTGCACAATGTGACGGTGTGTAGCTACTCTGTGCCAGTACCACACACGGTCAGTTTCCCCTACCAGGCCGAGGTGCTGTGGGGTTGCATACCCCATCTTGTGTTCATCTGTAGACGGCTGATTTGCATGTGCAGTGCATCATGGGTATGGGTGGGCTAACCCTATCCTGGTGACCACAGCAGACTGTTTGTGTGGTGACATGCAGTCCTTCTGCAGCCAGCCAGGGGCTTGTTAGCAGCTATAGAGCTGTAGCCCACTGGTTACTTCACTGCCTGTGGAGCCAGAGGTCATGGGTTCAAACCCACAGTGGGGTTCTTTTAATGTACATTAGTGCTGCCAGCAAAAACACCCTCAGAGTACTGTACCCATAAGGTGCCTCAGAGGGCGCTTTATGGGGCACCTTATGGTTACTGTCCATATAAGGTGCACTATACGGTATCCTATGGAGTGAATTATAGGGTGCTGTGGTGGACAGTGCACTTTATAATGTGCCCTATGGCGTGCCTTATAGGGTGCCTTATGTGGCATCTTAGGTTATGGCACGTGAGGGTGTGTTTTCTGTCAGCAATTAATAAAATACAAATAAAGTGCCACAGGAAACAATACTTACATGTCAAAGCTGATGCCTCAGCCAGCCTTAAGTATTAGGCACACTGGGGATTGGACTCATGACCCCTGTATTATCAGTCAGTGCCTTAACCATTGTGTTACATTGCTGTTCCTCCTTGCATGTCAGCGCACCTACTTAAGATTTCCATGTGTTTAAATGCACAGTGCTGCCATCAAAAACAGTGCTATGACCTTGCCGTGCCTCATAGGGCACCCTATATGGCGCCCTATAGGCCACCCTTTAAGCAACATTGTAGGGTGCCTTGGCAGACAGTGCACTTTAAAATGTGCCCTCTGGGGTACCTTATGGGGTGCCTTATGCAGCACCTTATGTTACAGTGCTTTGAGAGTGCGTTTGCTAGCAGCAGTAATTAAAATAAAATTAAAAAGCCTCATAATGCAATATTACACATAAATGGTAGTGCCTCAGCCAGCCTTCTTCATTGGGCACAGTGGGGGATTGAACCCATGACCCCTGCACCATCTGTCAGTGTCTTCACCATTGTACTGCAGCCCTGTTCTTCTGTTTGCACATCAGCGCGCCTGCTTATGCTTCCCGAGCGCGTTTCTCGTGCGCTAATGTGCACGGCGCACAAGAGCGCGCAGCGTGCGCTAATCCCGTTTTGCTACTTTTGACCGGACTGCCCACTCCTTTTATGGCATCCTGCAGACTAACGCGGCACGCACGTTAAGAGGGTTTAGTAAACATACCCCTAGGTATCTTGGTAATTGTAACATAGGGCTTCATAACATACTGCTTCAGAAAACTAATTTGTGCTCATTTTTACACTGTTTTTGCTATCAGTAATAAAGTCTAATTTATATACAAACAAAAGGCTGGTTCTTGGTTTATCACATGGTTTGTTTTCCAGGTAGTCCTATGGAATCCTGAGAAAATGGAGAGTAGCAGTTTTCCATAGACATACCAAGTATTTATACATCTATTCTCTTGTTACATACATGTTCTAAAGTTCAATGTACCTGTTCTGTTATGTTCATTGATCTCTGGAGGGGGCGGTATAGAAAAACTTTTAATTAAATAAATAAATAAATAACATATTTTATTTATTTATTTTATTTATTTATTTAGACAGTTTTGTATACCGCCTTATCCTTCAATCAAAGCGGTCACAACACAATTGGGGGATACAATTAACACGCGGGGATATGAGACACATGCACTAATACTTACAGGGAACATGGGCAATGGAGGGTTAAGTGGCTTGCCCAAGACCACAAGGAGCATCTGTGGGACTAGAAACCCCAGTCCTTCCGGCCTTCCTTATCTGCTACTGACAATATCTCCTACAATGCCATATTTGTCAAAGCTGCATGTCCAAGTATAGCCAATTAGAAATGTGAAAAAAATCTTTCAGTTTTAGACATTTGGACATGTTTTTTATACATCAGAGAGGTAAGCACAATTGGCTCCTCAATGAATGGTGCAAACCCCAGATCCAAACGAACATTTCCTTTATAATTACCACACTCACCTCACTGGTTCTTCCTGACTGCACTTGTATCAACTATATAAGTTCAGAAAGACTTCAGCATCCTACGTACAACATCTTCTCCAGAAGTGAGCATTTCATTAGCCGTTCATTCAAACTGCCCTTAATGCTGTCACCACACTGAGATGGCTATAATCTATTCAGAAGAGACAGAGAAAATGGAAAAGGAGAAGGAGTAGCCTTGTATGTCAAAAGCAATATTAAAGCTACTGAAATGCAGGGGACATGGGGAAAAGAAGAAGCGCTCTGGATTGTGTTGGAAAGAGGAGATGGCACTGTCATCCATATTGGTGTAGTCTACAAACCTCTGACTCAAATTGAAGAGAGAGAGAATGAATTGATTATAGATATTGCCAAGATAGCAACAAAGGGGGAAGCGATCATATTGGGTGACTTTAATCTACCCGATGTGGGTTGGATTAATCCTTCTGCTCATCTGGAAAGAAGCAAAAAAATTGTGGATGCTCTACAAGATGCATTACATAGACAAATGGTGATGGAACCAACCAGGGAAAGCTCAACGCTGGATGTAGTGCTCACCAACGGTGATAGTGTGTTGAATGTCTATGTGAGTGCCCCTGTGAGCAATAGCGACCATCACACGGTGTGGTTTGAGATAAAAGCCATGGTACAGGCCAATCATAGCAAGTTCAAAGTCCTAAACTTCAAAAACACTGACTTCAATAAAATGGCCGAGTACTTAAAGGAGGAGATGACGGGGTGGAAGGAGATAAGGGAAGTGGAATTGCAATGGGCTAAACTAAAGGCGGCAATAAAAGGGGCAACAGATGAATATGTAAGAAAAGTAAATAAAAACAAGAGGAGAAGGAAACCTATTTGGTTTTCCAAAGAGGTGGCTGCTCAAATAAAGGCAAAAAACACAGCTTTCACAAAATTCAAAAGCTTGCAACAGAAGAACACAGAAATGAATACAGGATCAAGCTCAAAGAGTCTAAAAGAGAAATAAGGATAGCAAAATCAAAGGCAGAGGAAAAGATGGCTAAAGATGTTAAGGGTGGCGACAAAACTTTCTTCAGGTATATTCGGGAAAGGAAGAAGATCAGAGTTGGAATTGCAGGACTCAGAAGTGCTGGGAAAGGACTCGTGGAAAGTGACACTGAAAAAGCGAAATTGCTAAACAAATACTTCTGCTCTGTTTTTACTAAAGAAGATCCTGGAGATGGACCAGCTGTGAATCCCAAATATAAAAATGGGAATGAAGTAGATACCACACCATTCACAGAAGACGAGGTGTTAGAACAACTTGCTAAACTGAAAGTGGACAAAGCCATGGGACTGGATGGGATACATCCCAGGATACTGAAAGAGCTCAGAGAGGTTCTTGCAGGACCGTTAAAGGATGTCTTCAACAGATCCTTGGAAACAGGAGAGGTTCCTCAGGACTGGAGAATGGCTGATGTTGTACCTCACAACAAAAGTGGTAACAGGGAAGAAGTGTCAAACTACAGGCCCGTGAGCCTTACCTCGGTGGCGGGAAAAGTAATGGAGGCACTCCTGAAAGAGCGAATAGTGAACTTTCTCAAAACCAACAGGTTGCAAGATCCGAGGCAACATGGTTTTACCGAAGGACGGTCTTGCCAAACAAATCTGATTGAGTTCTTTGACTGGGTGACCAAGGAACTAGATCAGGGGCATGCAATGGATGTCATCTACCTGGATTTCAGCAAAGCTTTTGATACTGTTCCTCATAGGAGGCTTGTCAATAAACTTAGTAGCTTGGGGATGGGTCCCAAGATGGTAAACTGGATTAGAAATTGGTTGACTGACAGACAACAGAGGGTGATGGTACATGGAGCTCACTCGGATGAGAGGAAGGTGATTAGCGGGGTGCCCCAGGGTTCGGTCCTGGGTCTGGCACTGTTCAATATATTTGTGAGTGATATTGCTGAAGGACTGAATGGAAATGTCTGTCTTTTTGCAGATTACACAAAAATTTGCAACAGAGTGGACTCCCCCGAGGGAGTGGTTAACATGAGGTAAGATCTACAAAAGCTGGAAGACTGGTCTAATGCTTGGCAACTACGATTTAATGTGAAAAAGTGCAGTGTCATGCACTTGGGTAGCAGAAATCCAAGGGAAATGTACACGATAGGGGGCGAGAGGTTGGTATGCACGGTTCAGGAGAAAGACCTTGGTGTAATTATCTCTGATGATCTCAAGGTGGCAAAACAGTGCAACAAGGCGGTGGCAAAAGCCAGGAGGATGTTGGGCTGCATACAAAGAGGGATTAACCAGCAGAAAGGAAGAGGTACGTATGCCACTGTACAAGTCACTGGTGAGGCCTCACTTGGAATACTGTGTTCAGTTTTGGAGACCATATCTTGTAAAAGATGTAAAAAGACTGGAAACTGTTCAGAGAAAGGCGACCAAAATGATTTGGAGCCTGCGTCAGAAGCCTTATAAGAGACTTAAAGACCTAAATATGTACACTTTGGAGGAGAGGAGGGACAGGGGAGATATGATTCAGACCTTTAAATACTTAAAGAGAAATGATGAACAAACAAACCTCTTCCAAAGACGGGGAAGCTTTAAAACTAGAGGGCATAACATGAAGCTGCAAGGTGGTAAATTGAAAGGCAATATCAGGAAAAATTTCTTCACTGAAAGGGTGGTGGATCATTGGAATGCCCTCCCAATGGAAGTGGTGAGGGCAAACACAGTGACAGAATTAAAAACGGCATGGGACAAACACAGTGGATCCCTTTACAGCAACAGGATAAAAACAAAATAAACGGTACCATCTAACCTCTGAACCATCTAATGTCTCAACAAATAGGGGTGCCCTACATGGAGTGGTGGGTTCACCCCTAAACAAAGACATGGGGAGGGGTGGCCTGCACAGAGTGACAGGTGCACCTACTCTTGCCATCTTGCTGGGCAGACTAGATGGATCATGCTGGTCTTTATCTGCTGTCACTTACTATGTTACTATTGACCATGAGCGCATTGACGTCCTCTTTCTGGTTGAGACGTGGCTTAAGGAAGGAGAGGAGTCCCTCCTCCATCGCTGCCTTCCCCTTGACTATGCAGCCATTTCTGTTCCCCGTCTTTCCAGGTCGGGTGGTGGGGTCGCGGTTATTTACCGCTCCTCGGTGCCACTCTCCAGGATCTCTTCTACTTCCCTCTCCTATCCCGAGTCTCTTCTGCTTCAGCTGGGTACCCTGCCTGTTCTCCAGTTCCTTCTAGTTTACTCCCCACCTTCCTCATCTCCCCTGATTTGGGACTCTCTCTTGTCCTCCATATCGGATTTAGTTCTGCAGTTTCCTCAGCTCCATCTACTGGGTGATTTCAATGTCCATTTTGACTCCCCTACCTCGGCCAGGGATGTGTCCTTTACTACCTTACTTCGAGATCTTTCTCTATCTCAGCTTGTCTCCTCACCCACTCATATTGCGGGTCATACCCTCGATCTCATCATCTCTCCATTGTCTTCTCCGTACCATATCTCCTGTCCTTCCACAGTTCCTATTCCATGGTCCGACCATTTCTACCTCCTGTTTTCCCTACAGGCTCCTCCGCCACCTCCCCCTCCCCTCTCTCCACCTGCTCGCCCCTCTCGGTGTCTCCACTCATCCACCCTGCAGGTTTTCTCCTCTGCTCTTCACCCTCCCCCATCTGACTTCTCATCTCTTTCCCCGTCTTCCCAGGTCAATGCTTGGACCTCTGAGCTGTCACGCGCCCTTGATCAGGTTGCCCCTGTCCAGCTTTTCAAAACCCGGCGCCGTGCTCACCAATCATGGTATCATTTCGGGCTCTTTCTATTACGCTCCCAACTGCGGAGAGCCGAGCATCTTTGGCGCAAAGCCCCCTCTGCTTCATCATATCAGCATTTCAAATCTTGCCATGCTTTTTACCGGTCTGCCATCCACCAGGCAAAGTGTTCCTTCTACTCCTCCTCAATCACAGCTGCCCCGAACAGGTCTCGCCAACTTTTTGCCACCCTGACTTCCCTCTCTTGTCTACAGTCCCCCGCTGCTCAGGATGCTCTCCTTCTTGAGCAAGCACCCAGCCCCACCTCCTTAGCAACATTCTTTCTGTCTAAAATCCAGAATCTCCGCTCTTCTCTTTCTTGCTGTCTTTCAGCCCTGTCGTCACCTCCCCCCGTTTCTCCTCCTTCTTCCCCTTCTCTCTCCTACACTTGGTCTGGTTTCTCTCCAATTTCGTCCCCAGAATTGCTCCAACTTTTATCTACCACCCGCAGAACGTCCTGTAGTTTGGATCCTATTCCTTCTGTTTGGTTCTCTGATCCTCCCGCTGTACTTCTTCAACCTCTTCTGACTATCATCAACTCTAGCCTTCTGTCTGGTCTTTTCCCTACCCCCTGGAAACATGCCATAGTTCGTCCTCTATTAAAACAGCCCATCCTTGATCCTGCCATTTCCGCACACTATCGTCCCATTTCCAATCTCCCTTTCGCCTCCAAGCTTCTGGAAAAGGTTGTGTTCTCTCAGCTTTCTCACTTTCTTGATTCTACACTCTTTCTTCATCCCAGACAATCTGGATTTAGACCTGGTTTTAGTGTTGAGTCCACAATTGCAGCAGTTTTAAATGAGATTCACACCTCTCATGACCAAGGCAATATCACTCTAGCTGTTTCACTCGACCTCTCTGCAGCTTTCGACTTGGTGGATCACGCTCTTCTCCTCTCTCGTCTTCGGGATGCGGGCATTCGGGGTTTGGTATATCATTGGTTCCACTCATTCCTCTGTCACCGGTCCTTTGCTGTTTCTTCTCCTCTATCCACCTCTGATCCTCTTCCTCTCCCCTGTGGTGTCCCTCAGGAATCGATTCTGGCCCCCTTATTGTTTAATGTCTTTCTTGCCCCCTTGGCCCTCCTCATCCAGCAATCCGGGATCTCTTGCTATTTTTACGCTGATGATATTTTTCTTCTGCATCACACTTCACCTTCTCATCTTGACTTATCCCCTCTGAACAACTGTCTGACCTCTATTTCCTCTTGGCTTTTGTCTAACTGTCTAGTACTTAATGTCACCAAAACTGCTGCCATTTGGTTCTCGCACACTTCCCCTGCTCCCTTACTTGCCCCGTCTATTTCAGGTGCTTCCATTGCTGTCGTCTCCCAACTCCGTTATCTTGGAGTTTTTCTTGATAATACCCTCAGTTTTCACAATCACATTTCCCATGTCTCTAGATGCTCCTTTCTGCGCCTTCGGCAAATCCGTGCTCTTCGTCCCTTCTTATCCACTCCAGCTATTACCACCCTCCTTCTCTCCCTGATCATCACCAGGTTAGATTTCTGCAACATCATTTTTGCCGGTCTTCCCCAGTATCAAAAAAGCCGTTTGCAATTAATTCAGAATACCGCTGCTCGCATGATCTTACATGCCTCCCCCCGTGATCATGTCACCCCTTTATTACATCATCTACACTGGCTGCCAATTGATTTCCGGATCTCCTTCAAGGTTCTCACTTTAACCCACAGAGCCATTTATCTATCTACCCCTACCTACCTATCCGACCTACTCACTTACCATACCCCCTCACGCAGTCTTAGGACATTCACATCAATCGCCTTCACCTCCCAGCACCCTCCAAAGCTCACTTACAATCGACTAGGAAAGCAGCATTTTTCTACTTAGCCTCATCTCTCTGGAACTCCCTGCCCACTGCCCTCCGTACAGAAGAATCCTACTCCAAATTACGTTCCCTCCTTAAAACACATCTGTTCTCCCTAGCCTTCCCCCCCTGAGTCTTAAGTGTTCACTCTTATTACTCTACTCTCTTAACCCTTCTGTCCTTACTTACCTCTTGCTCTATCATTTATTGTAATTTCCTCTTTTTTCTTGATGTTGTTTTGTAAACCGCCCCGATGTTATGGGGGGCGGTATAACAAATGTGTACTAAACAATAAACAATAAACAATGTTACTATGCAGCTATTTTCCTTCTAGTAATTAACTTATCAAGTTCCCACTTCTATATTGCCATAAGAGAATCCTAATTTCCATAGACTACGGTAAAAATGGAAATCGGAACTAATTAGGAGAGAAAGAAAACATGGGGGTATGTTTACCAAACCGTCTTAATGTTACCGGCGCTAGTTGCAGCGATAATGTGAAGAATGCCATATAAGGAATGGAGGGGGGTGGGGTGGGGGGGCGGGGTTGAGACCCATAGGCAGATTATGTACCACCACATAACCCACCCTCTGGGGCATAGGGTGGGAAACAGGATCATCTACCAATAGATCCACATTCTACCTCCCTGCAAATGGTAGCAGTAGAGGGGACCATCAACCCCAGTCCTGCTGGGGAGCAGACACCCTACAGGGCAGGCAATGCAGAGCTGTACACATCCATAAAGCAATAGCAGACAGACAGTAGGCCTGGAAATGCGCAGCTGTCCCCCAACACTATCTGACATCCTCCAGCAACAAGCCTCCAGCTGCTGCACCCTACAAGGTGCTCCAGCAAGACACATACTAGCTGCAGACAGTCTGCTAGCTAGTCCATAGTGCATGGTCCTGAAGGAAATGCATGTACCCAGAACTGGGATAGCACAATACACACCAAGCAGATAAGTCTCATGTGATATTTATGGGTCCAAAAGGGACCCATAAATATCACATGAGAGAAATGCCCCATAGCACTATGGGGGAACCTAGCCATGCCGTGGTCACTGCTCAGTCAGGGTGAGAGTGACCTCCCAGCAGGACATGCTGTGGCCACGCTGTCCGTGCAGGTGGTGGCCGGACACTACAATGTCCGAGCCATTGCCTTATGCCCTGTACAGATGCAGCCAGGCCAGGCCAGCCTATCCAGGCTATTCCCACAGTACCTTGCTCCTCATTATGCACATTGGCAGGCCAATACTTGCAACAGTGCTAGCAGTGTGGGCTGTGGAGGGTGTTGGCAGCCACCACACACTGGATAGACAGACACACACTCCACACACCTATGCCAACATTGTGCAACTATAGAGGTGTTTGGCAGCCCTGGCCACCACACCAGTCCTGGGCACAGTGCAGGCATGGCTATGGTACACAATACTGTTGGGGTCAATCTGTCAGACACCAGACCTGAGGCACACTCTACAGACATCAGAAAGGTTGCTATGATGCAGCTCAATCAGCCAATTGTGCTTAACATAGGAATTGCTATCTGCCAGTTATCATAGCAACCTTTTGATAGCTGTGTACAGTTTTCCCATGTTTAGGGTGGCATTGCTAAGGTATGCAAGTGCTAGTATGGGGAGATGCATGCAGGGCCCAACATCTTGCTTCTCCAGGAGGCTTGGGATAATGAAGCCTGTGGGTGCGGGTGTGTCTGCCCCTGTTGGCCACTGCTCTAGGGCAGAGATTCCCAACTCCAGTCCTGGAGGGCCAAACACTGTTCGGGTTTTCATGCTGTCCCTAATGAATATGCATGAGATACATCTGCATACCATGGGGGCGGTGCATAGCAATGCAGCACAGCCACATTTATTAGAGGCAGCATGTAACCTGAATGGTGTTTGGCCCTCCAGGACTGCATTTGGGAGACTCTGCTCTAGGTAATGCACATGTTTATGGTGTCTGTGCTCTGTAGGGTAAAATGTAGTTGTTTTGGGCATGTCTACGTCATCTGCAATAAAGGTTCTGTCTGTATTAGTATGTTTTAGTAGTGGGTAAAATATGGGGGATGGGTTGGCAGGAACCACAGCTGGGACTTGAACCTGTGACCTTCTGCTCCTGAATACACTGGCTGTGTGCACTGCACCACCATGTTGCCGCAGAGACAGTGCATTCCCTGGGGATACCATGACTGTTTGTCAGACAGGGCCTGTCTGTTGCGGTGCATGGCACCCACCTACACAGGGCTAGGCCACGGTCTGCTCTGGGCAGCTGCCACTGCCCCCTCCACCACCAGTACCCTCTGCCACCATGCTGACATGCCCGTCTGCTGGTGGTGCTGGTGGAGCGCAGTCTCAGGCCATCCATTGTGCGGGTAGGCGGCTGCCTATGGTGCAGTTTCTGGGGTAGGGGTGCCTGCATAGATGTCCATGCTTCCCCCCAGCACCGCCTGCCAATGTTCTGTGCCCTTGGGGGTACTGCAGTGTCAGGCCCCACGGTAGCTGCTGGGTACTATCCCCTGTGAAACTTTGGGAAGCACACTTGTGCCCATGCTGGGCCCTCATCAGTTGCTGTCTGGCTGCTCTACTGTTTCAGAATTCCTATGGACCACCTAGGCAACACCCTAGTCCGCACTGTGGCCCAGCTGCAGCACAGCATGTGCCGTCTGCAGCCTTCTGTGTCCCCTTTCCCAGCATCTGTCCAGTTGCCCATTCTGTCATGCCCACTCTGCTGTTGTGGAACATGTGCATGCCATAAGAAACCTGTCCAATGGAGAGGGAAACCCTGATCAGCGCTATTTCACTGTGGGATCATTCACCTTGTATGGGGACTGAGCATAGACCCTTCCAAAATTCATATCATTTTTCTGGAGCTTTCTTGGGAGTGTTTTTTGATGTTTCCCATTAATATCACTATTGCCCAGCTTGGTTATGTTTTATTTATATTTTGTTGGGGTCATTTTCAATGTTTATTTGCACTTTTGTTCTGTGCACATGTATCACACTTATCACTTTTTTGTAGGTTTCCCTGGTTTTGCTGTACATTGCTGACAGAAATAGTTTCTCTTCCCTTTAAATCAGCTCTAACGCCAGGGTTTCACTGGCGTTAGTTTTCAGCCTCGGATTTCACAGCGTTAGTGTGCAGAGAGCCTCTCCCCTCCCACTCTCTGCCCATTGACTCCTTCTCTCCGCCCCTGGGGAGCCTTCCTCCGCCCTCTGGGAGCCTTTCCCCGCCTTCAGCGCTCGTTTGCGCCGCTGCGTGCGTTATCGCGTGATATCGCGCGATAAGGTACCTCTGCACCTGATAAAGCACCATTATCATGCAATAAGGTACCTTATCATGCGATAACGTCACAGAGTGCACATTAAGAGAGTTTAGTAAACATACCCCTATGTCTTTCCTGTCTCTTCTACAGTATACATATTAAGGTCCCTAAGTCTCATTTTATAGGGTATGGAGTGTAATTTGCAAAGCTGCTCCTAGTTAAAGTGTATTTTCACACACATATTTGATGCCTAGTTAATAAAGTCAAGTATTTACATAATTGACTTTATAAAATACTAGTGTTACTGGCATAGAACACACCTTAAGGCACAATGGCTTACACCACCCTAGAGTTGGTGTAAAATATCACTTCTACTGTTTGCAAGTATGGGCATAAATTTATATGGGCTGATATTCAAAGGGGTTAATCCTGTTAGCGGGATCTGCCAACCAGATAAAGCCTGCTGAGAGGGATATTCAGCAGCACCAAGGCATTGTCTGGAAAGTGCCGGGGCAGTCTGTGGACGGGATGAGGACAGTGCTGGCACATTTCCAGTTAGTAGTGATATTCAGCCCACTAAGCAGATTAGTGTCCATCTAACATTAGGACAGGTCAATACTGTCCTAACTTTATGCAGTTTTGCTCTCCAGATTGCGGCTGAATATTGTTGGCACTGAAACCGGATAGTCAGCACTGGAGGATATCTGTGTGCTGGCGCTGAATGTCCAGTTTCAGTTTCAGCCGCGGGGGCCAGGCATCTTAAAAATGCTGACCCTCACAGCTGAATATTAGCCTGATAGTATTTTATGATCAATGCACATACTTGCTTACACTGTCCATTCTCCAGCAAACTCTGCCCATGTGCACACAAACAGTGAAAGCACATGCTCTGCAAACAACATGCATACTTTCCCACTATAGCTGGTATTTTATAAGTAGTCATTGATGCAATAAGCTGCCACTTATGCAGATACTTTATTGAAATACTGACATTTATGTGCATTTTGTTGCACCTAAAACTAGGCATCTCCTTTTAAAATTACCCTCTTTTCGAGGAGAGTCCGCACCATTTTGGTTGTCCTTTTCTGGACAACTTTTACTTTGTCTGCATCAGGCTTTCCAATCTTTTTGTGTGTGGGGACTGCTTTTCAAAATCCAGAAGTTTTAGGGATCCCCCTTCAGTCGCCACCAGTCTCATTCCCCCTTTACCCTCCCTTCTCTAGCCTCTCTCCCTTCCCCTTCATCTCTTGGGATGAACAATCTGGAATCACGCAGCAACAATCTTAGAACAGAACTTCTCAGAGGAGAAGTCAGCCTGCTCTGTTTCTCAGCATCTGCGCTTGGTTGTCTTCTTTTTGACGGACTATCTGTGGAGGCCTCAGGGACTTTTAAGGATCCATAGATTCCAGAGTGGGAATCACTAGTCTATATTGGACACAATATTTCAGCTGAAGTCTTGCCAATGACCTGTATAAAGACACTATGATGTCTTTTTTATTTTTACAATGTGGTAGATTCATCAGGCAGGTGGGTCAGTTAGTCCAATAGATACCAGGGAAGCAGCCATATTTGGCTCAATAAAGCTGAATCAAACACAAAGTAAAAAAAATAGAGAGGCCTGGGTGGAGCTCAAAGAAAGCGAAAGACCAAAGCTTTCCCTACCCCCTCAACAGCCCCCTGCCATTCCCCAGGAACTATAAGAAGGAATTGTGGAGCTACCTGGAGATATGGGAGAGCACAGTGGATGTGAAAGAGACCAGTTTAGTTCGTGGAATCATGCCGAACAATGAGAATAAGAAGGATGACACCAGACTGCCTGCCCAAAAGGGTTTCACAGACAGCCAGAATTAAAACAGATGGTGCAGCCCTGGCGATGCCTTGAAAGATATCCAACTGCAGTCAGTCAGAGTAACTGGGCAGAAGGACTCTATACAAAAAGAGAGAGAAAAAGAAGGGGTTTCTTCTCTCCTTTCTTTTTCTGTTTTACTGTTTAGGGTGACCACACAGAGTGGAGTTTGAATTTTGTCCCATTGTAGTGGCTAAAAATGGAGACAGAGGTTCTTGCAAAGTGGTTGGCAGTGCAGCAAACCCTTTAGTAATGAATGCAGTGGCAAGGTCTCCCCCTGTTTAACCAGCAGCAAAAGCAAGCTTGGGTGCAACTTGAAAACCAGCTTGGATTAAGCAATCAGCAACTATAACAGCCAGCATAAGAAGGCACTCTAATTAGGACTTCTGATTTTAGGTTTTAAACACCAATAAAACACCCCCAATGCAACTTAAAAAAAAACACAAATTGGGGTCTGTTATTAAAAAAACAACAACTCAGCTCCTAAATTTAGGGACCTTCTGGTATTGTGACATGCAGTGGAAAAATGTTTTCTTTAAAACACAGGCCAGGCAGCAGTTCAGGGAAGACAAAAGCAGTTTTTTTATTCTGACCCAATTTGTTAAACCTCCACAAAGCAAAACCCAGAACAGACAGCAGTTCAGGGAAAACAAAATAAGCTTTACTTCTGTCCCAGCTTGTTAAACCTCCACAAGCTGGTTCTCCTGGCCCTTCCTCTAGTCACAGTTAAAGTTCCTACCTCAGACCTCCTCTACACAGCTTGACTTTGAAGGACTTCTTGCTCCATGGGCCTCTCTCCCTCCTGCAGGCTGCTAGATTCTTAACCTCTCCCTATAAGCCATGACCTCCCAGCCTTGAACTCTGGGCTGCAGACTCTCTTGAAGGGGACTGTTGATAATCTTTTTGGAGAGGAATGGGTAACATTCTATAGACCCCAGCACACACTGTCCCCCTCAGCTCAACCATGCTCCATTGAGCACCTGCCTCACCCGGGACTCTCACCCGGGAAAGGAAGTCTGTGTTCAGGTGAGTCCAATCAGCCCTTCAGTCGACCCAAAACTGGTAGGGTTGGAGACTCAAAACCCACCGCATAATATGGTCATTGGACTCCTTATGTTCATCCAGCCACTTGAAGAGTTAATGGTCTATTACCAGCATAGACAGACAGCCGAGCAGGTATTTGAAGGTCTCAAGCACCCACTTGACAGCCAGGGCTTCCTTCTTGATCCTAAGGAAGCAGCTTCATGCTGAAAAGTTCTATGGGATGTTCTTTACCTCTGACCTCCTGGGCCAGAACTGCTTCTAGGCCCACCTTTGAGGCATCAATTTGCACAATAAACAGTAAAGAGAAATCAGGGCTAATCAGGATGGGCTCAGAGCACACGACCTTCTTGCGATGCTGGAAGGCGAGGTGCAGGTCCAGTGACCTGTAGGCCTACAGACCACTGAATCCATTTGGGAGCTTTCTTCCAGAGGACATTGGTTAATGACTTTGCCACCTTTGCAAAATTAGGGATGAACCAGCGGTAATAGCCAATCAATCCAAGAAAGGCACGAACCTCTTTTCAATTTTGGGGTGGGGACCTAAGCAATGGCATCCACATTCTATAGCTGAGGTCATATTTGCCCATTCTGATTAAATATCACAAGTATTGAACATCTTGACCTCCCAGAAAACATTTTTTGGTGTTGGCCATCAACCTGGCCTTCTGAAGGCTGGTTAATATGGCTGTTATATTGAGTTAGATGGGTGGTCCAGTCTCTGCTGTAGATGACAATGTCATCAAGGTATGCAGCGGCATATTCTTTGTGCAGTCTCAGTAGGTGGTCGACTAGGCACCAAAATGTGGCAGGAGCCCCGTGTAATCAAAACTGAACACTGCAAGTAAACACCTGAACTAACCTATATTTATACAATGTTACTGTATTACATTATCTGTCATTCTGTATAATATTACATATTGCATACTATGTTGCTTAGTAATCCTCCTGTACAACTTTGCTACCCGTCTATATATTGCTAGTATGATAAGTCAACCCACCCCAGAGTAGATACTCTCCAGACTAACAACTAAGAACACAATACAACGGTGAGTAGCTCACCCCACATGGAGGATGCTAACATGGAACATCAACCCCATCATGCTCTTCCTGCACACAAAAGCTGCAAACTCCTACACAGACAGTGAAAGCACAAAAGAACACTCATCCTAAAAATGTATGCTTGCATACTAATTGTTACCCTATGCTCTTACCAAACAGATGCATTTTACTATACCACCTACTTTACAGCCATACAAGCTCCCCCTATATATATATCTACTTCCCTACCATATACAGACCTGCATACACATCTGCACACTACAAACCCCACAGCAAGAGACCTAGCAAACATATTCAAACAGAACCATCATCACAAACATACGTACCTCAGTCGCACTCACCACATATCACCCGCTTAACTATAGGCTTGATAAATGCAAGATCAATATGCAACAAAACAAACACCATTACCGACTACATCTATGAAAACAACTTTGACATCCTATGCATTACTGAATCATGGCTCAAAAGTACAGACCAGGTAATACTTATTACTTATATGTTCTTGAAGAAAAGGGTTCAAAAGCTTTAAGTTCTTTGTGACCTCTTCAAGAGATAATCCCATATAGAAAATATATGAGATAATTCTTGCTGAAAGCATGGGTGCCTGGAAGCATCGACGTCCAAAGGCATCTAACGTTCTAGACTCACGACCTGGCGGATATGAAGAATGCTTCTTTGCACTCTTAATACGCCTCATTGCTGATTCTACAACAATAGAATGATGAGGAAGTTGAGTCTTTTGAAAACCTGGAGAAGGTGGCACCTTGTACATGGAGTCAAGTGTCTTAGAATGTGGTGATACCGTTAAAGGAGTTTCCCACATCCTTAAAAGTAGATCTTGTAAGATCTGATGCAAAGGAAGCATGATAACCTCCTCTGAAATCCAGGGGGATTGCAGGGTCTCTGAATCCCCTGGCAAGGATTCTTTACCAGGTATAGAAATGGCAAGTAACTTTGCCATATTAAGCAGAAAAGCTTGAAAAGAAATCTCCCCTGAGGACCACCCTCTAAAATGAGGGGTAAAGGCTAGACTTGTTGAAGATTTAGCCTTGGTACCGATAGATTCATCCCAATCATCGGGATCAGAAGACCTGAAAGGATGAAGCATCGGATTTTCCTTAAAGCGATGTCTTTGGTACCGCCCGAGGTTGGTACCGAATCATCCATGCTAGAGATCGATTCCAGGCTCGGCATCGAAGGAAGCGAGTCTGTCGAAGTAAGCATGGACGGTACCGACACTGATGCCAATGTCGATACCGGTACCGAAGCCGATACCAATAGTGGAGGAACGGTCTGCAGCAACTCTAGCGGTACCAAAGTAGCCGAGAGCGCTAGACTGCGATCCTCAGTGAGGAGTGTTTCATCCATCACCACAGCCGATGCTGGGGTGTCGGTACCGCTCGAAGCGGCCACAACCACCGAGCATGGCCCAGGTATGTTCATCGAGGTAAGAACCCCGGGAACAACCTGAAGCCCCGTTAATGCTTTGGAGCTCAAAGACTCCCGCCGGGGCTTTATTGCCAAAATGTCCTCAAGGGCAAGGCCAGAGCCATCTCGATACTGGGAAGGAGATCTACCACTCGAGGACTGGCTAGTCTTTACAGACTTTTGTTTGGTTACCTGATCCTGTGGAGATATTGTAGCTGGTGACATCGAGTGCGATGTGAACCGCGCATCGAGTTGTGCTTGATTCTGAAGATTTCTTCTATTTGAGCTCCAGCAGGAAAGACACTCCAGTGGGCGATGGTCAGGACCCAAACATTTTAGACACCAAGTATGGGTGACAGAAAAAATATCTGTACCGCCACACTTTGAGCATTTCTTAAGAGTAGTGGCTGGCTTTTCCATAATGGAAAGATGGAGGCCTAGTGGCCTAGAACCGTCAGACACTAAACAGGAAAAATTTCTGAGGAAAAGAGAAATTCTTTAGAAAAAAGAAAGAAAAGCACCGGCGGTACCGGTGGCGTCAAGGGAAGGCAGACGCGACCACAAAAAACTAAGAATAAAAAGAAGAATTTTCTGCGGTGACAGGAATATGTCCTGCCGGCTCCGCGGAAAAAGGAAAACTGATGAGAGGGAAGTGAATGGGCGGGAAGGCAGCGCGCATGCGCGTGGGATGCTCCCAAAAACTTTCTTTTTGGATGCTGGGGAGCGTTCCCACGCAGGCTCCATCGGTACCGACGTACCCATATGTGAAGACTCATTCCTGCTTGTTCCTGGAGATAAGGCTAAAGCTCTTTTACAGTCCAAAGTATGAAGATTCCTTTCTGCATTTGATGCATGAGGTCTTGGAAAGAACACAGGCAGGTAGACCGCTTGGTTAAGATGAAAAGGCGAGACCACCTTTGGCATAAAGTGTGGATGAGTCCTAAGGACTACCTTGTCATGATGAAACCTTGTATAAGGTGGATCAGCCACTAGTGCTTGCAACTCACTGATGCGACGTGCTGATGTGATTGCAATGAGAAAGATAACTTTCCAAGAAAGGAATTTTAAGGAGGTAGTAGCTAAAAGTTCAAAAGGTGGCTTCATGAGCTGACCAAGAAGCAGGTTTAAGTCCCATGCCACCGGTGGTGGCCTAATGGGAGGCTTAGTTAGAAGAAGGCCTCTCATAAATCTTGCTATAAGAGGATGGGAGAAGATAGGTTGTCCATTGAGAGGCTTGAGGAAAGCTGCAATAGAACTCAAATGGACCCTTAATGAGTTAGTCTTAAGTCCTGCATTGGAAAAATGAAGGAGATACTCAAGTAATGATCCCTTTTCCACTTGAAAGCAAAAGAGCGTCTAGTGGAAGGTTTCCTGGAAGCATAAAGAACATCCTTTATTTGCTGAGGAAGGTTAAGATCATGAAGATCTAGGCCTTCAGCAACCAAGCTCTAAGATGAAGAGACTGGGGATTGGGATGCCATAACCTTCCGTCCTCCTGAGACAGGAGATCTGGAGCAGACCCTAACGCCAGGGAGGGGGACTTGAGAGAGATGTAGAAGCAGAGGGTACCACGCTTGCCGTGGCCAATGTGGAGCTATGAGAATCATCCGCCCCCTGTCTCTCTGAAGCTTGAACAAGGTTTTGGGAATTAGGGGAATGGGTGGAAAGGCATAAAGGAAGTCTTAACCCCAGTGAAGGAGGAAGGCATCCCTGGCCTGAGAACCCTGAGCCGGAATTCTGGACCAGAACCAGGGAAGTTTGGCATTCAACGGACTTGCAAAGAGGTCTATGTCCGGGGTTCCCTAAATTTGGAAAATCTTGGTCATCTGGTCCACATGTAGAGACCATTCGTGTGGAAGCAGAACTCGACTGAGTCTGTCTGTCCAAGAGTTTTGAATGCCTGGAAGATAAACTGCCTGGAGGTGAATCTGATACTCTCTGGCGAGGGCCCATAGTCGCAAAGCTTCGTTGCAAAGCGACAGAGAGCCTATTCCCCCCTGCTTGTTCACATAGAACATGGCTACCTGATTGTCCGTATGGATGAGGACTGTCTTGTAGCTGAGCAGGGTATGGAACATTCGAAGAGCAAGGAAGATTGCTCTGAGGACTAAGAGATTCATATATAGATGAGTCTCCTGTGGAGTCCAGGTGCCTTGGGTGGAGAAGTCTTGTAGATGAGGAGAGACTGAATGAATTCTTTGCTTCGGTCTTTACTGAGGAAGATGTAGGGATGTTACCCATGACTGAAGTGGTATTTAAAGGTGCGGAAGAATTGAAGGAAATATCGATACATCGGGAAGATGTCTTACAACTATTAGATAAACTGAAGAGTAGCAAATCACCTGGGCCGGATGGTATACATCCAAGGGTGTTGAAAGAACTGAAATATGAGATTGCAGAACTGCTATCAGTAATCTGTGAGCTATCATTAAAATCATCTCTAATACCTGAAGATTGGAGGATCGCCAATGTAACCCCAATTTTTAAAAAAGGTTGCAGGGGTGATCCGGGAAACTACAGACCGGTGAGCCTGACGTCAGTACCGGGAAAAATGGTTGAAACCATCATAAAGAATAAAATTACTCAGCATGTAGATAGTCACAACCTAATGGGAGATAGCCAACATGGCTTTAGACAAGGAAGATCTTGTCTTACTAATCTGTTATGTTTTTTTGAAGGAGTGAATAAACAGGTGGACAAAGGTGAGTCAGTTGATACTGTGTATCTGGACTTTCAGAAAGCCTTTGACAAGGTCCCTCATCAGAGACTTTTGGCAAAACTAAAGAGTCATGGGATAGGAGGCAGTGTACTATTGTGGATCAGGAACTGGTTAAAAGATAGAAAGCAGAGGGTAGGGCTAAATGGCCAATTTTCCCAATGGAGAAAGGTGAATAGTGGTGTACCCCAGGGATCTGTGCTGGGTCCGCTGCTTTTTGACATATTCATAAATGACCTGGAAAGTGGAATAACGAGTGAGGTTATCAAATTTGCAGATGACACAAAACTATTTAAAGTTGTTAAAACCCAAGAGGATTGTGAAAAATTGCAAGAGGATCTTGATAAATTGGAAGACTGGGCATCAAAATGGCAGATGAAATTTAATGTGGACAAGTGCAAGGTTATGCACCTAGGGAAGAACAACCCAAACTATGGTTACACGATGCAAGGTTCCACATTAGGAACCACCACCCAGGAAAAAGATTTAGGCGTCATTGTGGATACCATGTTAAAACCCTCGGCCCAGTGTGCAGCGGCGGCCAAGAGAGCAAATAGAATGCTAGGTATGATAAGGAAAGGAATGGAAAATAAAACAAAAGATATTATAATGCCTCTATATCGTTCCATGGTGAGACCGCACCTTGAATATTGTGTGCAATTCTGGTCGCCGTATCTTAAAAAGTATATAGCGATTTTAGAAAAGGTACAGAGAAGAGCCACCAAAATGGTAAAGGGGATGGAAGGATACTCCTATGAAGAAAGGCTAAAAAGGTTAGGGCTCTTTAACCTGGAAAAGAGACGGCTGAGGGGAGATATGATAGAAGTCTATAAATTAATGAACGGAGTGGAACGGGTAAATGTAGATCGATTGTTTACCTTATCAGAATATAGAAAGACTAGGGGACATGCAATGAAGCTACAGGGTAAACTATTTAAGACTAATAAAAGAAAATATTTTTTCACTCAACGTGTAATCAAACTCTGGAATTTGTTACCGGAGGATGTAGTAAAGGCTGTTAGTGTAGCTGGGTTTAAAAAAGGTTTGGACAAGTTCCTGGAGGAAAGGTCCATAAACCATTATTAAGAAGTGACCAAAGATATCAATGCTTGACCCAGTACAAGCATTGTGGAACTTGTGTCTCTTGGGGAAACTGCTAGATACATATGACCTAGATTGGCCACTGTTGGAAACAGAATACTGGGCTTGATGGACCTTGGTCTGACCCAGTATGGCATATCTTATGTTCTTATGTTCTTATGTAATACTGAACCAAATAACACCACCAGCATTCACAGCTTACAACTGCCCCAGAACCCACAAACGAGGAGGCGGATTATTAATCCTGGCCCGATCAGAATTAAGGCTCAAGACATCATCCTCCAAAAGCTCCAAACACTGTGAATTCATCAACACTGAAAACAAACATCTATCCATCTGCTTAATATACTGACCCCCCAATGCCCTAACAGAAGACACATCCAACATCCTGGACATGATATATGCAGCTAACTCACCACACAAGACTCTCATTGTGCTAGGAGACCTAAACCTCACATCTGCTTCAACAACAACTGAATTTGCATTTCAAAAAGCAAGAATCCATTCAACTCAAGCAAATCTTATCGGGCCCATCCCATCGCTCTGGCTCTATACCAGACCACATATTCACTCCAACCAACACCCTAGATAAAGGTTTCATAACACCACCTAAAACTACACCAATACCATAGTCATATCACCATGCCATATCATTTGAACTCCACCTCAATACCGAACAGACAGCTCACAAAATGGAACAGCCAACAAGACACTTCAGAGCTTTTAACAAAGAGCAATTCCTCAAAGATACCATGCAGTCCTTACCCCAAGATTTCAACTACCTGGACGAAGCCATAAACTCATGGAATACCACCATATTTGCTGCATGTCACCTAACACCTTGTATGAATTTACACCACAACAAAAACAGGACCAGATCTACACCATGGTACTCTAACACAATAAGACAATCCAAAAGAAAACTAAGGCAACTGGAACATCGCTGGAGACACAACAAATCAGAAACTACACTGAAACAATACCAGGAGATGCAAAGAGATTACAATAACCTAATAAACAAACAAACATAAACAACTATACCACACAAACCTTCTACTAAAAGCCTGTAATAAACCTAAAGAACTCTTCAACATTGTTTGTACCCTAATGAATGACCCAACAATGAAAGATGAGAGCAAAATGCACCCGCAAATCTTTGCTGATTACCTAACAGCCAAGAACAGCACCAACGCACAACATAAGAACATCCCCCTTATGGACACACTAGCAACAGATGGCTCTACAACTACCAATCAATGGAAAAGCTTCAGCATTCCATCAACAAAACAAATAGAACATGTTACGGGGTTGTCCCTGTTCACAGCCTCCAGGCCTGGGGAATCCCCTCCGTCTGCTTCCTTTGTTCCTCCTCGGCTGCCTGGAATTCCAGGGGAATGAACTCACAACCAAGTCACAGTGTTTATTCCAACGGTTAAAGGAGCTATTTCTCTTTTATACATTAATAGAAACATATTCATACGTCATCAATCCATACCCTGAGGCCCACCACAGCTTATCAGTAACTTTGCAGATACGAGTCGTCTCTGAGTAGAACAATCAGTTTAGCTTAGCACAGCACATTCCTTTCCATATATAGACATATACAGGATTGCCATCTTCACTCTTATGGGCCCCTTTTACAGGCCTTCGACTCCTTCTGTAAGTACACTTAAACTAACCCTTATTTCCCTATCAGAACAAACCATCACTGCTCTAAGCACCACCACCTCTCCATTGGACCCCTGCCCGGTAACTTGGATTAAATCCACCAAAGAAGAACTCAATAAATTCATCCAAAAGATAGTGAGCACCTCTCTCACCCAGGACTATATGCCAAAAGCACTAAATCAATCTACAATCCGCCCCATTCCTAAATCTAATTCATCCAACAGTAACGACCCTTCAACCTACCGCTATCCAGCCTCCCATTCCTGGCTAAAATAACTGAAAACATTGTACAGAGACAGCTCCAAGATCACATTGACGAATTCGCCTCACTAGATCCCCACCAGCACGGATTCCGCCCAAAATTACTCATACATCTATTTAATAACATAATCAAAGGAATAGACAAGATAAAGCAGGGCGTCCTACCAATATTTATTGATATATCATCAGCATTCAACACAGTTTCCCATCACATCCTATTGAAGTGCCTAACAGAGACTGGACTACAAGATACCACAGTTAAATGGCTCCAATCATACCTTGAAGATAGACAGCAGAGAGTAAAATCTGGGAAGCTCACCTCAGAACCATTCAAGACTACTCAAGGAGTTCCCCAAGGCTCAGCATTATCAGCTCTCCTCTTCAACATCTATATTCAGCCCATATGCAAAATATTTAACAAGCACAAAATACAATACGCCATATATGCTGACGACACCATGGCATATACCCCTATTCAACTGGACTCCCCAGACTATACCACTATATCAACCTGCATTCAAGAAATAACAACCTGGCTAACTAACAACAACTTAAACATCAACATAAAAAAAACTGAAGCAATTATCATCACGAGAGACTCCACATCCCATGAAATAAATAAATGAAATAAATGACTGCTTCTTGGAGCAGCTGGTTCATGAACCGACCAGAGGGGAAGCCATATTGGACCTAGTCCTTAGTGGAACACCAGATCTAGTGCAAGAGATAAGGGTGTTGGGGCCACTTGGCAATAGTGATCATAGCATGATCGCGTTTGATTTATTTAGTGGAGGAGGGATAGTAAGGAAATCCACAGTACTCCCTTTTAACTTTCGAAAGGGAGACTGTGATGAAATGAGGAAAATAGTTAAGAAAAAACTAAAAGGAGCAGTTGCAAAGGTTAAAGGCTTACATCAAGCTTGGGTGTTGTTGAAAACTACTATCTTGGAAGCCCAGACCAGCTGTATTCCACGCTTTAAGAAAAGTGGAAGGAAGTCCAAAAAACTGCCAGCATGGTTTAAAGGTGAGGTCAGAAAGGCTGTTGCTGCCAAAAAAGCATCTTTCAGGAAATGGAAAAAAGAGCCAAACGACGAAACCTGGAAACAGCACAAGCACTGGAAAGTCAAATGCAAGGCATTGATAAGGCAGGCAAAGGGAGAATTTGAGAAGAAGCTTTCTGCGGAAGCAAAAATGCAAAATAAAGACTTTTTCAAGTACATTCGTAGCAAAAAACCTGTGAGAGAGTCAGTTGGTCCATTAGATGATAGAGGGGTTAAAGGGGCACTAAGAGGCGAGAAGGCGCTAGCGGAGAGACTGAATGAATTCTTTGCTTCGGTCTTTACTGAGGAAGATGTAGGGATGTTACCCATGACTGAAGTGGTATTTAAAGGTGCGGAAGAATTGAAGGAAATATCAATATATCGTGAAGATGTATTACAACTATTAGATAAACTGAAGAGTAACAAATCATCTGGGCCAGATGGTATACATCCAAGGGTATTGAAAGAACTGAAATATGAGATTGAAGACCTGCTATTAGTAATCTGTGAATTTTCATTAAAATCATCTGTAATACCTGAAGATTGGAGGATCGCCAGTGTAACGCCAATTTTTAAAATGGGTTCCAGGGGTGATCCGGGAAACTACAGACCGGTGAGCCTGACGTCAGTACCAGGAAAAATGGTAGAATCATCATAAAGAACAAAATTACTCAGGATGTAGATACTCATGGCCTAATGGGAGAGAGCCAACATGGCTTTAGACAAGGAAGATCTTGTCTTACTAATCTGTTATGTTTTTTTGAAGGTGTGAATAAACAGGTGGACAAAGGTGAGTCGGTTGACATAGTGTATCTGGACTTCCAGAAAGCCTCTGACAAGGTCCCTCATCAGAGACGTTTGGCAAAACTAAATAGTCATGTGATAGGAGGCAGTGTACTATTGTGGATCAGGAACTGGTTAAAAGATAGAAAGCATAGGGTAGGGCTAAATGGCCAATTTTTCCAATGGAGAAAAGTGAATAGTGGTGTACCCCAGGGATGTGTGCTGGGTCCGCTGTTTTTTGACATATTCATAAATGACCTGGAAAGGGAATAACGAGTGAGGTTAACAAATTTGCAGATGACACAAAACTATTTAAAGTTGTTAACACCCATGAGGATTGTGGAAAATTGCAAGAGGATCTTGATAAATTGGAAGACTGGGCATCAAAATGGCAGATGAAATTTAATGTGGACAAGTGCAAAGTTATGCACCTAGGGAAGAACAACCCAAACAAGATGCAAGGTTCCAAATTAGGAACCACTACCCAGGAAAAAGATTTAGGCATCACTGTGGATAACATGTTAAAACCTCGGCCCAATGTGCAGCGGCGGCCAAGAGAGCAAATAGAATTCTAGGTATCATAAGGAAAGGAATGGAAAATAAAACAAAAGATATTATAATGCCTCTATATCATGCCATGGTGAGACCGCACCTTGAATATTGCGTGCAATTCTGGTCGCCGTATCTTAGAAAGGATATAGCATTATTAGAAAAGGTTCAGAGAAGAGCCACCAAAATGGTAAAGGGGATGGAAGGATACTCCTATGAAGAAAGGCTAAAAAGGTTAGGGCTCTTTAACCTGGAAAAGAGACGGCTGAGGTGAGATATGCTAGAAGTCTATAAATTAATGAACGGAGTGGAACGGGTAAACGTAGATCGATTGTTTATGTTATCAGAATTTAGAAAGACTAGGGGACATGCAATGAAGCTACAGGGTAAACCATTTAAGACTAATAAAAGAAAATATTTTTTCACTCAACGTGTAATCAAACTCTGGAATTTGTTACCGGAGGATGTAATAAAGGCTGTTAGTGTAGCTGGGTTTAAAAAAGGTTTGGACAAGTTCCTGGAGGAAAGGTCCATAAACCATTATTAAGAAGGGACCCAGGATATCAATGCTTGACCCAGTACAAGCATTGTGGAACCTGTGTCTTTTGGGGAAACTGCTAGGTACGTATGACCTAGATTGGCCACTGTTGGAAACAGGATACTGGGCTTGATGGACTTTGGTCTGACCCAGTATGGCATATCTTATGTTCTTATGTTCACATTCATTCCTCCTACTACTATTAACATATCCAATACACCGATTACAATAAAAGATACCTTGGAGTGATTCTAGACAAGCAACTCACCCTACAACCGCATATCAACAAGATATCCAGTCAGCCTTCTTCAAACTCGCAACACTCCAGTGACTAAAACCCCTCCTCAATAAAGAACATTTCCATACAGTATGCCAGGCCATCATTACACCTCTGCTGGACTACTGTAATATACTATTCCAAGATCTGCCTAAACAAACCATCCGTCCCCTACAAATAGTCCAGAACACTGCTGCTCGCATTAGTACTAGCGCTTCAACACAAGACCATATAACTCCAATACTACAAGATCTACACTGGCTACCAATCCCCTCATGGGCAAAATATAATTCAGTGCTTACCATCTTCAAAATTAAAAACAACATCTCAGCAGGAATACTACAGGAACTCATTGGAACCAAAACAAGCAAACGACCAGACAGAAACAGCACCAAAAACAATATACCAACACCTACTCTGTTTACAAGAACAAACAAATCCACATCCTTCTCTCTTGCTGCCCCCACAATCTGGAATGTCCTCCCAGATAATCTAAAATCAACAACAGATATAAAAGAATTCCAGAAGCTACTTAAAACCACCCTATTCATTGAACAATTCAGTGAAGACCACAAATCCACCCTAACCACCCCACAAAATGAGCTACACAAGACATGACATCCACAACATAAAAACATCCTAAAAAACATCCTAACATCCTACCACTCTCATTAAAATGTATATAGCCCAACATAAATAGCTCAACCTGTATATACTACCCTCATGAAAATGTTTATAGCACAATGTAGAAAGTTCATCCTGTATATATTGCACCCCAAATCAAGATTTACTTATCCATACACTCACGAACACTACCTTTACAAGCACTGCATGCCGACACCCCCGCACTACCCTATTTCATTGGTTTGCAGTGAAATCCGCTTTGATTCAAGGATAAAGTGGAATATGAATACTTTTAAATAAATAAAAAGGCAGTATTGTAAACTGGAATAGACCTTGTGGTGTCAAAAAAGCAGTCTTCTCTTTGGCAGCCAGAGTCAAGGGCAACTGCCAGTATTCCTTGGTCAGTTCCAAGGTTGATATAAAGCATGCTCCACTGAGTCACTTGATTAGCCCAGTTACTCTGGGCATGGGATTTGCTTCCAGTTTTGAAGCTGCTTTGATCCTCCAGAAGTTAATGTAGAATCTAATGCTTCTGTCACTCTTAGACTCTTTTCTATAACTCCCAGGTTAAGCATCTCATCCAGCTCCTTGATGACGGCATGTCATCAGGCCTCTGGAATCCGGTATGTTGTTGCAGGAAAACCACCCAGGGTCAGTAATGATATCATAACAAATGAGGTGGATTCACCCGGGCAGGTGGAGAACACCTTTAGGTTCTGGTGGATCAAAGCTTCTGGATCTCTTCTCTGGGCAGCAGAGAGCTGGTTTCCAGTCGGGACTTGAGTTGGATCTTACAGGGCTGAAATTTACGGCCAAAAATCATCTCCCTGTACCAACATTGCCGTCACTTCAGTACACTTTTTCAATTGGTTAATATAGTAAATTTTGGCTTTATAAGATCATAAGATATGCCATACTGGGTCAGACCAAGGTCCATCAAGCCCAGTATCCTGTGTCCAACAGTGGCCAATCGAAGTCACAAGTACCTAGCAGTTCCCCCAAAAGACACACAGGTTCCACAATGCCTGTAGTGGGGCAAGCAATGGATTTCCCGGGTCCCTTGAATAATGGTTTATGGACCTTTCCTCCAGGAACCTGTCCAAACATTTTTTAAACCCAGATACACAAACAGCTTTTACTACATTCTCCGGTAATGTATTCGAGAGTTTGATCACGCATTGACTGAAAATATATTTTCTCTTATTAGTCTTAAATGGGTTACACTGAAGCTTCATTGCATGTCCCCTACTCTTTCTACATTTTGAAGGTGTAAACAATCGATCTACGTTTACCCGTTCCACTCCATTCATTAATATGTAGACCTCTATCATATCTCCTCTCAGCTGTGTCTTCTCCAGGTTGAAGAACCCTAACCTTTTTAGCCTCTCCTCATAAGGTATCCTTCTACCTGCAGTACCAAGCTATGGAGGAAGAGGCCAATAGTGCCAGCAACTTTAGCCCTCCAGGTAGCTGCAAAATATAGGCACCTGGGGAATTACCACAGCAGTGACTGTCATTCTCCTCCCAAGACGTATCAGTGGCAGGCGGTGATGGGGTCCCTGCAGAGGCAGATGGTTGGGAGGGCTGCGTGGCTGTCCATGTGTGCCTCCGCCCCCCCCCCCCCATCTGGAACTAGTGCCCTAGGCACCCACCATATCCGCATGTTGGATGGGCTGGGACTGCGCACCACTGCCACTGACAGCACGCAGGTATGTCAGCATGGTGTTGGGTGTTGGTGGTGGGAGCACCGGCACCCGCCTGCAGCAGACCAAAGCCATGTCCTGGTCCTGTGTGCCATGAGCATTGCAACATGTGCCAAGATCTGTCTGATGGGGAGCATGTCAGCCCCAGGGACTGCTGCAGCTATATAGCAACACTGTGGCTTAACACATACAGCCAGTATATATATGGATAGAGGGTCACATGTTCAAGTCTTGGCTGTGGATCTTGTCCCTGTGAGTAAATTTGTGCAACCCCCAATAAATCAACCAGCAAGGGTTAAGACAGGCTCCACTATCCACAGCTGGATGGAGAGGCAGGCTGACAGCACCTGCACACTAAGTGGGCATTAATGTCACAGCATCCCTGCACAATGAGCACACATTAACAATGCTTGAGTTGATATGGAGACCAAAGGATGGGCAGGCAGGAATGCCAACCATCTCCACCTTTGCGGGGTGTGTGAGTATGTCTCTCCATTATTCTGAGGCTTTCTGCACTTCACTGTGCTTGCATTGCCTAAGCTGTTCCCAGTGTTAGTCTGCAAATGTGCATGATGAGGAGCAGAGGATTGTGGATATGGCCTGAAACAGAGCAGATTGGCCAGGATGTGTCTGCTTCAGTGGTAGGGTCAATGGCTGAAATGTTGTAGTGCCCATCTGCCACATGCATGGTCTGGGTGGCCACAGCATGTCATGCTGAGAGGGCACTCTCACTCCGACCGAGCAGTGACCATGGCACGGCTATTCAGCCACATACTGCTTATATAATGTCTGACTCTAGTGATATGGGTGCAATCTCTGTCTGGGGAGCCCAATCACTGAGCCAAATGCTGGGTGTCTATGCTGTTTATCCCAAGCCAGTGTGCACATGGCCCCCATTTATCTGGCCTGGCAATCTTGAAGTTAACAGGTCCCATTTTCTCTTCTATCTCATAGGCCCCCTGCCATTTATTATTTATTACAATCTTTTATATACCGTGCTATTTGGTATCAGCACGGTTTACATGGAACAAAATAACCAGAACAAACTATTCTGATTTTACAGAGAACAGGTATACAAACTTGGGCAACATGGGGAACTATATAAAAAAATTATTTACATACAGTCGTTATGGTAATGATAATGGACACTGATCATGATATCACACTGAGAAAGTTGATAAGATTGACTGATAAACATTTACAGCATAACTTGCTCTTGGATGAGGACAACAAGACTAAAATTCTGTCTCCTGGTTGGAAGATGTGGTGTATGACTGCCCAATTGTAGCCCCTGGCCTGCTTGACTTGGGCTTTTTCCAGACTGAGTCTGGCCATCTCTCCGGCTTTCCTCAGCTGGTCTTGCATTTGTATTATGTACTCCACCAAATTACACCTAGCACGGGGTTCTTCTTCCCAGGTTTCCTTTACCACGTCTAAGATGCTTCTTGACCATCTTCCAAAAAGCAATTCAAAAGGCAAAACTCCTGTGGAACTCTGAGGCACTTTGTGGATGGCAAACATTAAATAGGGTAGGAGAGTGTCCCAATTCTTCCCGTCCTCCTGCACAAACCTTTTTAACATCTGATTCAGAGTTTGATTGAATTGCTCAATGAAGCCATCTGTGAGTGATATACTAATATTAACAGCATCTTGATCTTCAGCAAGGCACACACTTGCTTCATCACCTTGGATACAAAGAGTGTTCCTTAATCTGTGAGGATCTCATTGGTATTCCCACCTGTGAGAATACTTCCTAGAGGGCATTCATAATCATAGTAGTCTTCATATTCCTTAGAGCAATGGCCTCCAGGTATATGGTAGCATAGTCCAGTATGACTAAAATATGCTTGTTGCCTCAGGTGGTTCGCTCCAAGGGTCCTACCAGATCCATGGCTGCGCTTTCAAATGGGGTTTCAATGATGGGCATAGGCACTAGAGGGGCAGGTTGGACTCTGGCAGGGTTATGAAGTTGGGAATATAACTGCACCTGTTTATGGATCCTGAGCCATAAAAATCAGGCTAAAACATGCTCTACTGCAGTGTTTCCCAAACTGTGGGTTGCGATCCCAAATGGGGTTGCAAAATCTTCCTTTGGGGTCGTGGCCACATGTTGGGTTTGGGGCAGGGGTGAATCAGGCTTTCAGGCATGCTCCAGGAGACCACTGCAGATGAAATCCAGCACAGGGCCTTTCTGATACAGGTGCACGCGTGCCTCTAAGACCCTGCTGGCCCTCCTTGTCCCACCTCCTCTGATACGACAGTATGCATCAGAGAGGTCAGGACAGGGAGGGCTGGCATGGTCTTAGAGGCGTACATGTGCTTGTATCAGAAAGGCCCCATGCTTGTGCCATCTTTGATTAGGTGTTGGGCAGTAGAGAGGAGGGCTAAATTGGGACATAAAGTTCTGTTACGTGGGTTGGGAGGTTGGAGTATCAATGCACAGCAAGGAGAAGGAAGAAAAACAGAAGATCCTTGACATGAAGGTGGAAGAAGACTGAGAAGATACTGGACATGTGTGTGTGGGGGGGGGGGGATAAAAAGGAGACAAAGAAGTGATGCTAAATGGGGGGAGGAAGGGCCAAGGAAGATAGTGAGGCTAGGGAGAGAGATAAGGGAGATGCTAGATGTGGGGGTTAGAGAATATGGGGGAGATGCAGATGTGAGGGAGAGAGAGAAGGGAAAGACATTTGGCTGGGAGGGTTAGAGAGGAGAAAGATACTGGGAGTGGAGACATTGGATGAGGGTGAGAGAGAAGGGGAAGTCTCTGGGCAGAGAGCATGTTGGGGAGGGAAGATGCTGGATTTGGGGGAGAGTTAGTAAAGATAGGAATAAGAGCTTGAGGAGAGAGAAGTGGCAGATGGACTTCAGTCTCTGGAAAAGAGAGAAGATAGGATGCAGAATCCAGACAGTGGGATCAAGGCAATTAGAAAAATTAAAATAGCCAGACCACAATGGCAAATAATTTATTTTCAGTTTAATGACTGGAATATGTCACTTTATGGATTTTATGTGTCATCTTTATATTTTGCACAGTACAGGAAGGAATTGTATCAATTTATTTCTCTGGTGTTGCGCTGCATGCAGAGTCTGGCTTCTAGGGGTTTCAATTTAATTGTTATCCATGAGATGGTGCAGGACTGGGGGAAGATGCTAGATCAGTGAGGAGGAGGAAGGAAGATTGGATGGTGGACCACCAGGGAAGGGGAAATAGGGAGGACACTAAACATGATGGGGGATGGAATAGGTTGTATGGCAGGGAGATTCTTGGAGTGGGGATGGTATAGGACAGGAAGGCAGACATGGAGGAGGGGGAACTATGAAGACAGAAAAGATTCTGGACAGGGAAGGGAGGGTGATAGGAGATGCTTGATGCTTGCAGGGGGGGGGGGGGGGTACTGGGCAGAGAGACAAGAGATGCTTGATATGTGTGGGAAGATGACCGGTGAGACAGAGGAAAAGATGTGGAGGAACTCAGAAAACAGATGAGATTCTGGTCATGGGAGGGGGGATGAGAGAAATACATGGGGGAAACTATGGAAACAGGAGATGATGGAATGGAAAGAGGGAGACAGACAGGAAATGTTTTACATTGGGAGGGTTGCTGGGGAGGCGAGAGAGAAGAAATGCTGGGTATGGAGTGGCAACAAACTGCTGACACTGAACATTAAGGGTAGGGCTAGGGAGACAGACAGAAAAGATAATGATAAGTGGGAATGGGAACTAGGGAGACAGAAGAGATGCTATACATGTGTTGGAGGGTAGCACTACAAATGATTAGTAGTAGTAGTAGTAGAAAGAGCTAATGAACATGGGAGAGAGAGCGAGAGAGAGTCTCTGGATGGGAAAAGTGAGAGAAGAACAAAGAAAGATGCTGGCAACAGGGAGAAAGTTAGTAAAAGACTGGGCAATAAGAGGCTTGGGAACTGGAGGGCTGAATGAGGGAAAGTGATGGAAAGCTGTTGGTAAATGCAATAAACAATGGGAGAATGACAACTAAATGGTAAAAGGAGAAAACTGAAAAGAAAGATTAGTGTTATAAATTGATGTAGGTGATGACCATGAAGACAGGAGAAAGAAGAAATGGCAAGTAGACTGGTGACTCTGGAAACAAGAGCTAAGAGAAGACAGAGAAAAGCAGAAACCAGAGCCAAACGACTAGAAAAATAAAATGGCCAGAAAAAAGGTAGAAAAAATAATTTTATTTCCTATTTAGTAATTGGAATATATGAGCTTTCGGAATGTACATCTACCAGGACTGGTGATAGATATGGCTTGGGACCAACTCAGGGTAAAACTTTGGGAGGGGACCTCAAAGCCCACTAGCAAGCTTTGCTTTCTTCAGCTTCAGACATACACACACTGTCCCTGGTCACTTATTCCTCACATCTGTACACACACGGACACACTGCTCACAGATACTCAGCCCCTGCACATAAACACACACACACTGCCCCCCAGATGCTCAGCCCCCATACTCAAGGCTGGTGTTAGGGGGTGGCAAACAAAGCAATTACCCTGGATTCCCATGCCAAAGGAGGCCTCAAGTCTGCCTCAGGCTGATGGAAGCATAGCCTGCATGTGGGCATCAGTTTCTGCCTGTGTCCCCTGAATGTCTAACACCAGCCCTGCCCAAACTGCAAATGTTCAAGAAGGTGTGTCATAACTTGAAGCCCATATGTGTCAGGCATGTTGAGTACATTAAATAATTACTTTAAAAAGACTAAATTTATATATTTATATGTTTATATTTATGTTGTCTGAGTAATAATTTTATTTGATTAGTAGTCGGGGTCTTATGAATTTTCCTCTACTAAAATTGAGTCACACCAGAAAAACGTTTGGGAAGCACTGCCCCTAATGAATGGGTATGGGCCAATGATAATACCTGCTGATGACAGGGCTGGGGAACTATCAGTTGTTCTACCTCTTCCTCCTCTAGGGTACCCTCAGCCATTCTGTATAATAAATCTCCCCTTAGTACAAAATAGGGAAATGTTCTTGCAGGGGAGTCTCCGTTACCTACTGGCGTGTTTAAGGGACTCGTCCTCCTGCTGGGCCCTTCTGAAGCTCCCCGGTTTTTCCTCAGTCCCCACTCTGGGAAGTGGACAATTATATTTGAGTCACTACCTCTGAGCCCTGAGCTATCCCCAGGGGTTTCTTTCCTATGCTCTCCCTCCCCAGATCCCTCCCCCATAGCCACCCCCAGATTCTGTTGGTAGTATAGCTTTTCACAGCAATGCCAACTCCAGGATTTAGCAGGCTTGATATTCTTGACATATAGATCTGGGTCTTCCAGCAGGAAAATCTCTGGGAAATCTTCCTGGAGCCATCAGTTAGTCAAGCCCACATCACTCCAAAGTTTGGGTAGTCTCAGCCAATCACCACTAGATACGGGCGCCAAGGCAACAGCATGATTTCTAACATGGTTTGCCCTGCTGGACTGTTAAGTGAAACTTGTGCTGTTGGATACTGCCTCTGGTCTCCATGCACACAGGCCAGTGTTGCCATCTTTGTATAGTCAATTTGAAATCAGATTAGGGTTTCCCAGCAAATGAGGGTCCACACACTCCCAGAGTCTATCAAGGCCTGTAAGCCTTGAGCTCCATTGGAATCACAAAGTTCTGTGCCCCTGGGTGGGTAACGTCCACAAATGTACAGGCGCCAGGGGTGGTTAGGCTGACATCCATGGGTTCCTCCGTAGGCAGGGGACATTCCTGAACAAGGTGTCTCTATGCTCCACACCTAAAACAGGTGAAGGGGTGAGGCCATGCCCTCATATAGAAGGTGGGGTTCAGAACATGGAAGCCAACATCCATTCCAACTTCCCCTTCCGTCCTCCTGGGCTAACGGGTGACTTCTTTCCTTTCTCAATGTCCACTTCAGTCACTGGCAGGACTTCGTGATACCCTTCAGCTATATCCAGTGCACTCTCCAGTGTAAGCTTGGGGTGCTGATGTACCCACTGTTTCATTAGGCAGTCAAGCCCTCCAAAAATTGCTCCAATAGCACAATCTTGGCTATCTCAGGCCAAGTCTTTCCCTCCACTTGCAGCCACTTCCATGAGAGATCCTTAAACCAATAGAGGAACCTCTTTTATCTGGAGCCCCCCTTCTTAATTGCTGGCAGTAGGCCTCTGGGGTAGAATCAGCCCGTTCCAGTATGCAGTCTTGACAGCTGCATATGTAGCTCACCCATCTGAGTTGACCTCTTGGAATGCAGTCTGACTGCTGCCCATCAGCAGATTCCCCAAATAAACAGTGCATGTTACCTCCGGCCACCTGGCCGTGCAGGCGCTTCCTTCAAAGTTCACCAAAGTTCATTTTTTGCCATCATTTTAAGAAGCACTTGTGCTGGAGGGTGTAGTTGTGGTCTCTGCAGGACCTGGATCAACTGAGATAGAGAATTCTTCTGTAGCTCCCCCTGCGCTCGAATAAGATCCTGTATCTGCTGCTGCTGTGTTACTGATACTGGTGCTGCTGATACTGTTGCAAAACTCAGAAGAGACAGAAGTTCAGGGAAAACAAAATCAGCTTTACTTCTGCCCCAGCCTGTAAAACCTCCACAAACTAATTCTCCTGGCCCTTCCTCCAGCCCCAGCTAAAGTTCCTACCTCAGAACTCCTTTGCATGGCTTGCTTTGGAAGGACTTCTGGCTCCACAAGCCTCTCTCCCTCCAGCAGCCTGCAGGGCTCTTAACCTCTCCCTCTGAGCCACACCCTCCCAGCTCTGAACTCTGGGCTACAGACTCTCTTAAAGGGGACTATTGATAATCCCTCTGGAGAGGAACAGGTAACATTTTATAGACCCCTCACAAACCTAAGTAGGTTCCTAAATTTGTCATCTCTTTTCAGACATACAGAGGCACATTCTGACCTGGCCTTTCAGCCCCTAGTGCAGCTAACCAGAAGCGGGATGCCCAAAGGTAGATCTAATTCTGATCCCATGGGGGCTAGATGTGCCTGCGGGATCAAAATTGGGTCTATGGCCCAAATGTGCAGGCCGGGCCCCAATTCTGGTCAGCCTGCATGCACAGTAGACCCCTGGCTATCTCAGTCAGGCTCCTGAATGGAGCCGCAGTGCCATGGCATCCAGTCACCAAGGCACTGCGGCTCCATTCAGGAGCTGAAAATTCTGGCCACCACTGACCCTCTTCTTTTCCCACAGCTGGACCCTCAATCCGGCCTCCTATAGCCAGGGTCCAGCTGTAGGGATCCTCCTGCACCCCCTACCTCTTTGACACGGCCCGACATCATCAACCCCCAATGTCCAGGGGGACTGTGGGGACTTATTCCACCTCTGCATCCGGGGTTGCGGCCCGCCCATGCTCCGCCCTCACTCCACCTCTGAAACATCCCCTCCCAACCCCATCTAAGCCTCCCATATGAATGAGCTGTTCGTATGGGGAGGCATTAGCTGGGGCCGGACGGGGAGCGAATAGCAGGGATGGACGTCCAATCCGCATGTCCATCCCCGCTATTCATGCCACTGAATGATCCCCATAGAGTGTAACTTTATAAGGAATGGCCTAGATTTGGGAGGCAATTACAAGGGTAAATGCCAGATTTTAATCATTTACATGCATAATGATCTAATATAATGTCGACTAGTGTAAAAATACATGCATTATTTGGCTGGATCTTACTTTCACTGTGGACTTGCACAGGGCAGAGTTTGGATGAAGTGTAGGGGAGTCCATGCTTAAGCCCATAGTTTATAAAATGCCATAATTTACTCTGTTTACTTGCAGTAAGCATATGCTAACACTTACACCACCCTGGAGTTGGTGTAAGTGCTATTGCCTACATGTATGCATGTTCTTTCATGCTTACACTTTATTTTATAAAGTCAAGTATGTGTGTGCATGACTTTATAAAATAGGCATAAAATAAGTAGAGAAACAGAAAATGATGGCTGATAAAGATCATAGAGCCGATCCAGTCTGTCCATCCATACCAATGACTGAGCTCTAGAGTCCCTTCCTCTCCCTTAGAGATCTCCTGTGCTTATCACATGCATTCTTGAATTTAGATACACTCCTTGCCTCCACCACTTTTACTGGGTGGCTATTCAATGTATCCACCATCCTTCCATAAAGAAATAGTTCCTTAAATTACTCCTGGGTCTATACCCTTTCACCTTTATCCTATCCCCCCTTTGCTCCAGAGCTTCCTTTTAATTGAAAGAGGTTTTCCTCCTGTGCATTTATGCCATGGAGGTATTTAAACATCTCTATTATATCTCTCCTCTCCCACTTTTCTTCCAAAGTATACACACTGAGATCTTTATGCTTGTCTACATAAGCTTTTTGATGAAGACCACTGACCATTTTAGTAGCTGCCCTCTGCACTGGCTCCATCCTGTTTATATCCTTTTAAAGATGCAGTCTCCAGAATTGCACACAACACTCCTAATGTGGTCTAACCAACACTTATACAGAGGCACTATCACCTCCTTTTTTCTAATGGCCATTCCTCTCCCTGTGCACCCAAGCATCCTTCTGGCTTTTGCTGTTTACCTTCTCTGCCAATTTGGCCACTTTACGGTCATTCAATATGTTCATCCCCAGTCCTGCTCTTCTTTTGTGCATAGAAGCACTTCATCCCCTATTTGTCCTGCTCCCTTAGGTTTTGCAGCCCAAATGCATGACCCTGCAATTTTTAGCATTAAATCTCAGGTGCCAAATTCCAGACCACTCTCCTAACTTTTCTAGATCTCTCCTCATGTTATCTACATCTACCTTATTGCAGACTATGGTATCATTCACAAAGAGGCAAACCTTAACTGCCAGCCAGGGCCGGATTTACGTATACGCCATGTACGCCATGGCGTAGGGCCCACAGCTGGCAAGGGCCCACAAAAATGAACAAGATAGGCTTTTTTTTAAAATAAAATTAAAAAAAAACCTGCTGGCTGCCGCCGCGGGGCCCCCTCTGCTGCCGCGGCAGCATGGACTGACCCGCGGGGGCCCCCTCTGCAATGTCGATGCCTCCCTCCCTCCCTCCGTGCAGGCTGTGAGACACGCGAAGGGAGACTGTCTCCCTCGCGTCTCTGTTAAGCCCGCAGGGGCTGATGGGAAATTTCCCATCAGCCCCTGCGGGCTTAACAGAGACGCGAGAGAGACAGTCTGTCTTCGCGCCTCTCACAGCCTGCACGGAGGGAGGGAGAGAGGGACCGACCGATCGACCGACATTGCAGAGGGGGCCCCCGCGGGTCAGTCCATGCTGCCGCGGCAGCAGAGGGGGCCCCGCGGCGGCAGCCAGCAGGTTTTTAAAAAAATTAAATTTTACATTAGGCCGGGGGGGGGGGGGGGGGGGGGTAGGGATAGGACTGGTAATGGGCTATTGGGGGGGCTGGGACTGGAAATGGGTTGGGTGATTAAGGCTGGAGGTGGGCTGATGAGGTTAGGACTGGTAATGGGTTGTTGGGGGGGTTAGAACTGGTAATGGGCTTTGGGGGGGTTAAGACTGGTAATGGGCTGTGGGCTGATGGGGGCTGTCTGGTAATGGGCTATGGGGGGGCTAGGACTGGAAAGGGGCTGGGGGGGTTAATACTGGAGGTGGGCTGATGGGGTTAGGACTGGTAATGGGCTGTGGGGGTGGTTGAGAACTGGTAATGGGCTTTGGGGGGGTTAAGACTGGTAATGGGCTGTGGGCTGATGGGGGCTGTCTGGTAATGGGCTATGGGGGGGCTAGGAATGGAAATGGGCTGGGGGGGTTAAGACGAGGTGGGCTGATGGGGTTAGGACTGGTAATGGGCTGTGGGCTGATGGGGGGGGTTAGGACTGGCAATGGGCTATGGGGGGCTGACTGGAAATGGGTTGATGGGGTTAGGACTGGAAGTGGGCTGATGGGGGGTTAGGACTGGTAATGGGTTATAGGGGGGGCTTAAACTGAAAATGGGGTGATGGGGGGTTAGGACTGTAAGTGGGTTGATGGGGGGCTAGGACTGGTATTGGGTTGGGGGGTTGCTAGGACTGGAAATGGGCTGATGCAGGGACTAGAAGGGAATGGATGCTGGGTGAGGCTGGAACTAGAAGGGAGCTGATGTTGGGGGAGGATTAGAATGGGATGGGGCTGGAAGAGTAAAATGGAGAAGGGAAAAATATTTTGTGTGGGAGGGATAAAAAATCTACAATTGGCCGGGTATTGGGAGAGTAAGTGGGGATTGAGGATGGAGGGTAAAATTTGAGTGGATGAAATAGGAATGAGGAAAGAGCAAAAGGAGAAAGATTAGTATGTTAAAGCAGATGTAGAGAGAGAATGGAAAAAAACTAGGAGAGAAGAAAGGACAAATGGACAGCAGACGATGGAGAGTTAGCAGAAGACACGAAGAAACCAGAAGAAAGTGGCTGGAGCAATTGCAGCTGAAAAAAATGCACAAAAGGTAGAAAAATATCTCTTTATTTTGAATTTATTAATTGGAATATGTCAGCTCTGGTAAATGTGCATCATTAACGTCTGCGCTTTCTTTAGTACAAGAGCAAATTAATGTATAGTTTTATTTCTACAGTGTTGTACATTCCAAGTTTGGCTTTTGGGATTCCCAGTTTAATTATTGTCTTCCTGTTTCTAAATTGTGATTACTTGTTTGGTGATGGTCTATGTTCTGCATGTGTAACTGAGCTGAGGTGTTCTGTTTATATAATTCCTATTTGACATTGCCACTTGTTCTCTTTCCCCAGTAGGTCATGTATTGTTGTTCTCTGAAATGTATTGGTTTAATATTTGCAGTGTTGCCTTTTGATTGGTAGAGTATGGTGCTTTGTGAGTCCTGGTAGTGCTGTTAGGATACGGCGGGTTTGCTATGGGTTCTAAATGGGCAGTGTTTGTAGTAGTTCCTAATGTGTCTGGCAGTTGGCACTGGATTATAGTAATGTAGAAATTTTTTAGTCTTTCTTTATCCATACACTCATTAAGAGGCACGTTTACTAAAAGTTAGTATATGGTAACATTATGCAAATATTTATGCAAATGAGGCCCCTTATGCAAATGAGGCCCCGCACCCCCCTTGGGCCGCCCCTGCTGGGGGCCCACAATTTTTGTTGGCGTAGGGCCTCACTCAAGGTAAATCCGGCCCTGCTGCCAGCCCTTCCACAGTATCACTTACAAAAATATTAAAAAGAATTGGACCAAGGACAGATCCCTGCAGTGCACAACTGGTAATGTCAATATCCTCAGAGAGTGAACTCCATCACCATTACCCTTTGTTGTCTCCCATTCAACCAGTTTCTAATCAGTTTCTTTAGGGCCCAACTCAAGAGCACTTAGTTTATTTATAAATTGCCTATGTGGAATTGTGTCAAAGGCTTGCTGAAATCCAAGTATACCATATCTAGTGCTCTCCTTCAATCCAGCTCTCTGGTTATCCAGTCAAAAAAAGTAATGACATTTGTCTGACAAGATCTACCTCTAGTAACACCTTGCCACCTTGAATCTTTCACTGCTTTGGATTCCAGAAACTGTAATATCCTTTGTTTCAGCAGTGTTCCCATTAATTTACATACCACAGAGGTCAGATTAGCCAACCTGTAGTTCCAATCCTCCTCCACATACTCCTTCCTCTATTCCTCCAGGACCACTCCCAACCCTGAAGAAGCATTGAAAAGATCAGACAACAGACTCACCAGAGGTTTCTGAGAACACCCCTTTACTAGGTGCAACTTTACTGCATAAAATTACCACCTAAGAGCTACATTTTCTGCTGAAAATTCACCTAAATTTAGGAGTTTAAGGGGTATGTTTACTAAACCGCGCTACTGTGCGGGGCGCACTTGAGCATGCGCTAAGGTACCTTAGCGCACGCTAAAGATGCGTTTTTGTGCCCTGCACATGTGCGCGCCGCACTAACGGGCCCGCACAAGTGCGCGGCGCGCTGATGTGCGATAGAGGCGTGGAAAGGCTTTCGGAGGGCGGAGGAAGGCTCCCCAGGGGCGAAGAGATGGGGTCAATGGGTGTAGAATGGGAGGGGAGAGGCTCCCCGCACACGAGCGGGGCTGAAATTCAACTAAGAAAATACAGCGAGTGAAAACCTCGCGTTAGAGCCGATTTAAAGGGAAGAGAAACCATTTCTGTCAGCAATGTACAGCAAAACCAGGGAAACCTACAAAACGTGAGCAGTGTGATACTTGTGCACAGAACAAAATAGCAAATAAAAATTGAAAATGACCACAACAAAATTCTAAAAAATTATACTTCAGCTGGGCAACAGTGATAGTACTGGAAAACATCAAAAATCGCTCCCAATAAAGCCTCAAAAAAAAATATGAATTTTAGAAGGGTCTATGCTCCGTCCCCATACAAGGTAAATGATCCCACAGTGAAATAGCAATGATCAGGGTTTCCCTCTCCATTGGACAGGTTACTTATGGCATGCACATTTCCACAACAGCAGGGCGGCCAGGTCGGAATGGGCAACTGGACAGATGCTGGGAAAGGGGATACAGAGGGCTGCAGGCGGAACATGCTGTGGTGCAGCTGGAGCACAGTGCGGACTAGGCAGATGCCTAGATGGCACCTAGGAATGCTGAAACTAAATAGCAGCCAGACAGCAACTGATGAGGGCCCAACATGGGCACGAGAGTGTTTATCACAGTGTCACAGGGGATAGTACCCAGCAGGTACCCCCAGGGGCACAGAAAATTGGCAGGCGGTGATTGGCGGACGTGCGGACAAATTTGCAGGCACCCCTACCCCAGAACCTGCACCATAGGCAGCCGCCTACCCGTACACAGGATGGCCTGAGACTGTGTACCACCAGCACCACCAGCAGAAGGGAATGTAAGCATGGTGGCACAGGGGTACTGGAGGCGGAGGGGGGCAGTGGCAGCTGCCCAGAGCAGACCATCGCCTAGCCCTGTGCAGGTGGGTGCCATGCACTGAAACAGACAGGCTCTGTCTGACAAACAACCATGGTATCTCCAGGGACTGCACTGCCTCTGTGAACACAGTGTGGTGCAGTGAACACAGCCAGTGTGTTCAAGAGCAGAAGGTCACAAGTTCAAGTCCCAGCTGGGTCTACTGCCAATCCAGTCCCCATATTTTTCCCACAACTAAAACGTGATAGCAAGGACAAGCCTTTACTGCAGAGAACATACGCATGGTTAATACGCCTATATTTTATCCCACCAAGCACAGACACCATAAACAGGCGCATTATCTGGAGCGGAGTCTCCCAAATGTAGTCCTGGAGGGCCAAACACCATTCAGATGCCATGCTGCCTCTCATAAAGATGCCTGTGCTGCATATCTATGCACCACCCCCATGGTATGCAGATGTATCTCATGCATATTTATGAGGGACAGCATGAAAACCCGAACAGTGTTTGGCACACCAGGACTGGAGTTGGGAACCTCTGCCGTAAAGCAGCAGCCAACAGGGGCAGACACACCCACACCCACACCCACAGGCCCCATTGGTTAATGCCACCTGGAGAGGCAGGACATTGGGCCCTGCGTGCATCTCCCAATACTAGCACTTGCATACCTTAGCAATGCCACCCTACACCTGGGTATATGGTACACACCTATCAAATGTTTCCTATGATTACTGGCAGATAGCAAGTCCTACGTTAAGCACAGTTTGCTCATTGAGCTCCATCATAACAATCTTTCTGATGTCTGCGGTGTGTGCTTCAGGTCTGGTCTCTGACAGTGTTTACCACCCTGGGGAGTGACCCCCAACAGTATTGCGTAGCATATCCATGCCTGTACTGTGCCCAGAACTGGTGTGGTGGGCAGGGCTGCTAAACTCCTCTATAGTAGCACAATGCTGGCATAGGTGTGGGAATGTGTGTCTGTCTATATCAGTGGTTCTGAACCAGTCCTCCTTGAACCCCTAGGCCAGTCGGGTATTCAGGATAGCCCTATTGAATATGCATGAGATATATATGCATTAGAGATATCCTGCCAACCTGACTGGTTTGTGGCCCTCTAGGGCTGGATTTTTAGACCCCTGCCTTACACCTGTCATTTAAGATTGTGAGTGGGCAAGGTGCAGATCACCAAGACATCTAAAAGGTTAGATAGAATTTGTCACATGCCTCTTTGCTTCTCACCACCACCAAAATATTGTCTATTAGACAACTTTTTGAAGGTGGTGAGAATTGAGGAGGCATGTGGCACATTCTATCTACCCTTTTGATGTCTAGAACATCTGCACCTTGCCCACTCACAATCTTAAATGACAGAGGTGTAAGGCAGGGGTCTCCAAATCCAGCCCTAGAGGGCCACAAACCAGTCAGGTTGGCAGGATATCTCTAATGCATATATATCTCATGCATATTCATTAGGGCTATCCTGAACACCCGACTGGCCTAGGGGTTCAAGGAGTACTGGTTCAGAACCACTGGTCTAGACAGTGTGTGGTGGCTGCAAACACCTTCCACAGCCTACACTGCCAGCACTGTCGCCAGTATTGGCCTGCCAATGTGCATAATGAGGAGCAAGGTACCATGGGTATAGCCCAGACAGGGTGGCCTGGCCAGGATGCATCTGCACAGGGCATAGGGCACTGGCTGGGACATTTTAGTGTCCAGCCACCACCTACACAGACAGGGTGACCTCAGTATGTCCTGCTGGGAGATCACTCTCACCCTGACTGTGCAGTGACGACAGCATGGCTAGGCACCCCCATAGTGCTATATAGTATTTCTTTCATGTAATATTTATGGGTTTCCTTTTGGGGCCCAGTCACTGATTTATCTGCTTGTTGTGTATGCTGACATCCCAGTTCTGGGTGCATGCATTTCTACCAAGAACATGCACTATGGACTAGCTAGCAGACTGTTTGCAGCTGGTATGTGTCTTGATGGAGTGGCTTGCAGGGTGCAGTGGCTGAAGGCTTGCTGCAGGAGAATATCAGATTGTGGTGGGGTGCAGCTTAGCATATCCAGGCTTAATGTCTTTCTGCTATTGTGTTATGGATGTGTACAGAGCTGCATTGACTGCCCTGGACGGTGTCTGTTCCCCAGCAGGACTGGGGTTGATGGTCCCCTCTACTGCCACCATTGCAGGGAGGTAGAATGTGGATCTGTTGATGGGAGACCCTGTTTGCCACCCTCAGCCCTGGAGGAGGAGGAGGGTGGTGGTACATAATCTTCCTAGGAGTCCATAGGGGACACACCTGACTGAGACAGACGGAGATATCCGAGGTGTTTCTGCAGAAGCTACCTATCTCACACATTAACACTGCTTTGGACCTCCAGTATAGCCTCTTTCAGCCATGGGAGGTGCTGTGGACCTGGTGCTGGGCGCCTCACCGCATCCTCAGGGTGAGCATAGTACCTGCACAATGTGACGGTGTGTAGCTACTCTGTGCCAGTAAAACACACTGTCAGTACCCCCTACCAGGCTGAGGTACTGTGGGGGTGCACATGGTCACTTCCCCCTACCAGGCCGAGGTGCTGTGGGGGTGCATACCCCATCTTGTGTTTATCTGTGGACAGCTGATTTGCATGTGCAGTGTATCATGGGTACGGGTGGGCTAACCCTATCCTGGTGACCACAGCAGACTGTCTGTGTGGTGACGTGCACTCCCTCTGCAGCCAGCCACGGGCTTGCTAGCAGCTATAGCGCAATGCTTACTTCACTGTCTGTGGAGCCATAGGTCATGGGTTCAAACCCACAGTGGGGTTATTTGATAGGGCTGTCCAAAGCATTATCTCTTTTTAATGTACATTATTGCTGCCAGCAAAAACACCCTCATCGTACTGTACCCATAAGGTGCCTCAGAGGGCGCCCTATAGGTTCCCTTATGGTACCCGTCCATATAAGGTGCACTATACGTTAACCTGTGGAGCAACTTATAGGGTACCCCATAGGGGACATTTTAGGGTGCCTTGGCAGACAGTGCACTTTATAATGTGCCCTATGGAGTGCCTTATAGGGTGCCTTATGCGGCACCTTCAATTACGGCATGTGAGGGCCTGTTTGCTGGCAGCAATTAATAAAATACAACTAAAGTGCTGCAGGAAAAAATACATACATTGCAAAGCTGATGCCTCAGCCAGCCTTATGTATTAGGCACACTGGGGAGCAAACTCATGACACCTGTATCAGCAGTCAGTGCCTTAACCATTGTGCTACACTGCTGCTCCTTTTTGCATCTCAGCGCACCTACTTATGCTTTTCATTCCTTAAACTGCACAGTGCTGCCATCAAAAACATTGCTGTGACCTTGCGGTACCTCATACGGCACCCTATAAAGCGCCCTATAAGCAACATTCTAGGGTGCCTTGGCGGACAGTGCACTTTACAATGTGCCTTATGGGCGCCTTATGTTAACACGCTTTGAGAGTGCGTTTGCTAGTAGTAGTAATTGAAATAAAAAATAAAATGCCTCCTAAAGCAAACTTCCCCATAATAGGTGATGCATCAGCCAGCCTTCTTCATTGGGCATTGTGGGGGATTGAACCCATGATCCCTGCACCATTGGTCAGTGTTTTAACCATTGTATTGTGGCTCTGTTTCTCTGCTTGCCCATCAGCGCGCCACTTATGCCTCCCACACAGCTTTCTCATGCGCTAATGTGCAGGGTGCACATGGGTGCCGCGCACATTAGCGCATGAATAATCCCGGTTTTGCTTTTTTCAGCCAGAAACGCCCACTCCTTATATGGCACCCGCACACTAGCGCGGCCCGTACCTTACCGGGGTTTTAGTAAACATACCCCTAAGAGTTATCAGCTAAATTTAAGCCTACCATTCATTTTCCTATATTTATGAGCTTAATTTAGGTGCCTAGTACGAAGCTCCTAGCTTTTTTCCATGCCCTAAATCCAACCCGTTGCCACCCAATTTTTAAACTCCTAAATTGAGGTGTTTAATGAATTTTGGAGCATACATTTAGGCACTCAGCCTTTGTATAATTTCAAAGAGGCTAATTTAGGGGCCTAAATTGAAAATGATTTGAAATGTATCTGCTTGGTTGTTAATCAGAGTTGGGAGAAGAGAACATAAGTCTCCTGTAGTATCGGATTTACATTGGCTTCCAATGGAAACCCAAATTTGGTTCAAGATTTTTATCTTCATGTATAGAACACTACACAATCAGGTGTTGCAATATTTGAAAGAAAAAAGGAGGATTTATACACCTAAGAGTGCATTTTGCTCTCAATCTATTGGAACTGTCTTGCTGAGGATAGAACTGACCAATGAATGGATTACCATTGTTGTCTCCTAGCTCTGCACATAGTGCTGACATCATCTAGAGCATGGGAATGTCACCCTGGCACCAAAGCTAGAGTGTATCTGCCTGCCTGCCTTTGCCTTGAAGTCTTATCATCTATTAGAGTTGTCATGCTGAAGCTAGGACCAATCGGTAAGTGGATTACCATTACTGTCTCCAGGCTCTGTCCATTGTACTGACATCCAGAGTGTTGGAATGTCAGCCTGGCACCATCGGAGGGACTGTGTGCCAGAGAGATGATACACCGATTATGTTGCACTGACTAGGGAGCACCGGCACTGACTAGGGAGCATGGCAAGGAGTTCTTTTGTTTGCTCCTTCAAGTAGCCTTTGTACGGGTTCTTTGTGGCTTATTCGTGGCTGTGGCAAGAGTTTTTCTTTTTGCAGTAAGCAGGGCTGACCCAAAGGTTTCTGCTGCCCCAAGCAGAAACCCCGGCCATTCCGTCTCGCCCCCCCCCCCACCGCCCCACCATCCTCCCTGCACTGTGCTGCCACCAATTCCATCTTGAATGAGGGCAGCATTTTAAAAGTGTCTGTTTTCTGCTGCCACTTTGTTGCCTGTGGCAGTCCATGTGCTTCAGCACACATGGCCTGCCGCTTCTGATCCCCCTCCAACTGCAAGACTTGTTAGAGGGGGATCAGAAGTGGCAGGTCTCATGTGTTGAAGCACATGGCCTGCCACAAGAAACAAAGCAGCAGCACGAAGCTGCCCACCCAGGTCGGCTGCCTAGCTCTCTTAGTGGAGAGGACGGCCCTGGTGCTTTTGTAATAATGTGTCTTTCTACTATCTTGATTCAGATATAGATCTATTCCCATTAAGCATAGGAAAGCTACTTTGTCTTGGTGCTTAGTACCTATACATGTCCATGATAACATCACAGCTGTACTTGCTACTGTTCAAGGATTATTGATCCACTTAAATAACGTGCACTCAGTCAGAAGCAAGGTTTCTGTTTTCTTTCATATTTTTGTTTTTATTTTTATTTTTCTTGAGAACCTTTTCATATTTATACACACAAGTATAAAGGAAATTTACAAATTGTCAGATAAGCAAAGAAGAACCACAGTGTAAAAAAATACAGGAAGGACTTCAAGCCCACATCAAGGAGGATCACACCTATTACTCTAAAAAGCAAACTAAGGAAAGGAAAACAGACTGAACCAAAATAGGCAAAATAAAATATAGACCCCCCATTAGCTTAGCTGGACATCAATATATAGCAATACCAATACTAAACTTCTTTCCCAACAAGGAAGCTCTCCAAGTGGGCTGGATCCAAAAAGGTATAATGTATTCCCTGTAAAACAATTACACATTTGCATTGGAACTTAAGAAAATATGTAGCCCTCAGAGCCAATACCTTCGCTCTAAGGCCTAAAAAGGTCCTGCAACAAAGCTATGTTGCCCTGGAGACATCATTGAACACTCTGGTTGCCCACAAAAGGAAACTAATTTTTGTTAAAAATACTTTTTCAAAATATTCATTTTATCCAACAGAGAGGAAAATATTACTAACAGAGTTGCCCTAGTAGGGATTTCATCAATAGATGATTCAAGAAAAGCAGAAAGATCAAGACTACCTTCCGGAGAAAGTTAATCCAGACCCTCCGCGTCTTTATCACCACTTTTGATCCCTTTAGGGATTTAGGGATATAATATAAATTTGAGATAATAATTACAGAGGGATAAGAAATCAGCAATACCTCGTTAAAATACTTATGCAATAAGTGTAAAGGAGAAAGAAATCTTGGACAGGGAAATTTTAAAAAGCAAAGATTGTGAACCCTAAAAGAATTCTTGACTGACTCTAGTTGCTGATGAATTAACAAGGAATCCTTCACAGTGGACACAGAGACCGCTTGTAATGTGGCCACCTGTGCCGCCTGTTTAGACTGCAAGGCGCCCAATTCCGAAACCAGAGACCTGCTCAGCTAACTTAGCAGCGGTTTCAGAAGGGAAAATAGCAATGTGCTCAAGTGCACTACTAAGAATAATCATTGTGCAAGACACAATTTGCCAAATATCTGCTAAAGTCACATTATTTTGTGTGGATATCGATGCAGACAGAAGAGCAAAAGAAACAGATTTAGGAATAGGGGCCAACCGATGCACCTACCTAGAACTCAAACCCTCTTGGTGTCCCTGGTTGGAAGATAGGGGAGCCTGGGAAGGTCCCCTTGCTCAGGGGAACTGCTGGCCTCACCCATATAAGATGAGCAGTTGGGTGAAGTCAAAGAACCCATAGCAGGTGGAGTCACTAACACCAAATCTCCACTCTCCGACCTTTGAGAGCACTCAGACTCGACTGGAGCAATGGTGATTTTAACACTGGTCCAAGGGATATGCAAATTTCACTGCCTTCGACTTGTCACCGGATGGTGCCTTCTTTTCCTCTTTGCAAAAGACTCTTCTTGTGCTCTAACATGTGCCAAAGGGCATCTGAGGGACCTATTCAGCTCCTTAGGACACACTCCTTTGGATCGTGCTCCAAAGATGCGCACACTCCATGTCCTGCGTTGGGGTCTCGCTGCTTATAGGCCCCAAGTCCCAGTGTCACTGGGTGGTCTCTCAGTGCTGCTCCTGCAGCAGTCCAGGCAAGATAGATGGTGGTCCTCACTGGAATTCTCCAGGCCTCGCTATTTATAGACCCCAAACCTCACTGTCACTGGGTGGCCTCTCAGTGCTGGGCAGCAAATCCTGCAGCAGTCGAGGCAAGACAGATGTTAGTCCTCCACAGGGTTTCTGTTTTATTTGATCTTTTGGTAGACAAAAGACCTAACATGCTGTGGAGGTTATTTTAGAAGCCTTATTCACAGTTCCCACATGCAAAATCAGGCATTTGCGTGTGGAAGTTGCATCCACAAGTAAACGGCAATTTTAAAAAGGTCTGTATGTTGAGGGCATGGTTAGGAAGTGGGTGGGCCAAAAATCTACAAGTGTATTCCCCATTTCATATAGAGAATATGCGTGTATGACTGCAGTTGTCTATATTGAGATGTATAGCTGCCACCTGGCATGTTTTTATTTATTTATTTCAAACCAGCTTATGGACCTCAGTACTGATTACAAATTATCCTATGGGGTTATATTATTCACTTACATAAAGTTATATGGAATAGAATGCAGACAAAAATTTAAAAGACTTACACATACAGTATAAAGAAAATAAAAACCATATACAACTAAACAAAAAATAAAATCAGGAATATAAAATTGCCTAAGTAGATGCACGAAAATGCTTCCTCAAAGAAGTGGGTTTTAAATAATTTACAAAAATGCCTACTATCTGACTGTATAGGTTTTTAAAAAGTGCTGGGATGGTGAACGCAGGTCGGTGAGTGTCATCTTCCTATGGGGAATCATAAGGGAAAGTCCAAAGTGAAGGGCCCCTCACTGCCTGGACCTTCCCCTGCCACTGCTTTTATTTTGCCTTACCTTGTGCATCCTGGTATGCAGAGTGTCTGTGGAGTTCAGTAGTCGTTGGAATCTTCTACCAGAGCAGGGAGCTCCGGTTCATCTTCCAACTCAGCCATCTCTCTTTGCCTGGAGGTACGGGTCCCTCCCTCGTAGCCACAGATTTCCTCAGCTTTCCCTGCCCAGGATGGTGAATCGACTGCCTATGCAGTTTTCGACTGACCTACTCGAGGGGGTCCATGTCTGCCATTGTGGGAGCGGTTTTGTCAGTTCATCGAGCAGCTGTTGGACCTTTGGAGGGCTTGGTGCTGAAAATGTCATTGCTGAGGTCAGCAACTGAGCACTCCATTTCTTCTCTTTCTAATGTGGAGCAGCAGAGCCCAGGCTCCCTTCGGGTCAGTTAGTGGAAACTGTGCCACTGCCTAGTTTCTCCCTTCAGCATCTGGATGTTTTTTCTTTGGAAACCATATGGCAAGCCATTTCGGACTTGGGCAAGGACTTGGTTCCGAATACTGCTACTTTGGAACAGAGAGTTATGAAGACAGAAGAAGTGGTACAAGAGGTACAGTGGCATGTTTCCTCTTATGATGAATGTATTGCTAAATTGTCATGCTCTTAGGAGCTCCTTGTGAAAGATAATATCCTTCTTTCTAATAAGGTGGAAAATCTAGAAAATGTTGTTCGGCAATCCAATATCAGGATAATTAAGGGGTATGTTTACTAAACCGTCTTAATGTTACCGGTGTTAGTTGCAGTCTTACTGTGATGAATGCCATATAAGGTAGTGGGCGTTCCGGTCTTAAGGTAGCATTTCAGGTTATCGTGCGATAAAGTCCATTATCAGGCGATAGAGGGAGGCCTGGCACGTTAACGCGCGTTAGCCTTAATTAGGCGCGCTGACCTGAACACACACTGACAGAGGTGTAGCACACTGGTTAATACAATGACTACTAAAATAGGAGTCATGAGTTCAATCCCCCAGTGGGCTTAATGAGTAAGGCTGTCTGAGGCATTGCCCTTTACTTTAAATCAGTGCTGTCTGAGACATTTTCTTTTTTAATTTAAATTAGTGCTGCCAGCAAACACACCCTCACAGTGCCGTAACCTAAGGTGCCGCATAAGGTGCCCTATAAGGCACTCCAGAGGGCACATTATAAAGTGCACTGTCCGCCCAGGCACCTTATAATGTTCCCTATAGGGTGCCTTCTGGGCGCCTTATAGAGCGCTTTATAGGGCGCCTTATGAGGCACCTTAAGGTTACAGCACAGTGAGGGTGTTTTTGCTGGCAGCACTAATTTAAATTAAAAAAGAAAACACCTCAGACAGCCCTATCAAATAACACCACTGTGGGATCAAACCCATAACCTCTGCCTCCACAGTCAGTGAAGTAACCAGTGGGCTACCTCTCTACAGTGGCTAACAAACACCGGGCTGGCTACAGAAGGACTGCAGGTCACCACACAAACTGTCTGCTGTGGTTACCAGGATAGGGTTAACCCACCCATACCCATGATCCACTGCACATGCAGATCAGCAGTCTACAGATGATCACAAGATGGGGTATGTACCCCCACAGCACCTCAGCCTGGTAGGGAGAACTGACCATGTGTGGTACTGGCACAGAGTATCTACAGACTGACACATTGTGGGGGTACTGTGCTCACCCTGAGGGCAAGGTGGGGCACCCAGCACCAGGTCCGCAGCACCTGGGTTAGCTGAGATAGGCTATGCTGTAAATCACCATCAATGCCAGTGTGTGATAGGTAGTCCTTGCAAGCACACCTAGGATACACCTGTGTCCATCTGTATTTCCCAGTCACGTTTAGCCCTTGTGAACTATGATGCACCCAGAATAGTGCATATCCTGTGTGGGTGCCATGGTCACATGATTTAAGTGAAGGGGGGTGTTTGGACCCATAGGTGGAGATGTAGCACCACCCAACCCGCCCTCTGTGGCTCAAAGTGGGGGACAGGATCTCCCACCAACAGATCCATATTCTACATCCCTGCAATGGTGGCAATAGAGGGGACCATCAACCCCAGTCCTGCTGGGAAACAGGCACCCTACAGGGCAGTCAAGGTGGTCCAGCCATACACATACTAACTGCAGACAGTCTACTAGCTAGTCCATGGTGCATGTTCCTGGAGGAGATGGGTACACCCAAAACTGGGATGTGAGCACACCCACCAAGCAGATACATCAGTGACTGGGCCCCAGAAAAGAAAACCCATAAATAACACTTGAGAGAAATACTATATAACACTATGGGGGAACCTAGCTATGCCGTGGTCACTGTTCAGTCAGGGTGAGAGTGACCTCCCAGCAGGACATGTTGTGGCCAGCCTGTCTGTGCAGGTGGTGGCCAGGCACTACAATGTCCCAGCCATTGTCCTATGCCCTGTGCAGATGCATCTTGCCCAGGCCACCCTGTCCGGGCCATACCCACAGTACCTTGCTCCTCATTATGCACATTGGCAGGCTAACACTGGAAACAGTGCAAGCAGTGTGGGCACAGTAAGGTGTAGGCAGTCGCAACACACTGGATAGACAGACACACACTCCCACACTTATGCCAGCATTGTGCAAATATAGAGGCTTTTGGCAGCCCTGGCCACCACACCAGTCCTGGGCACAGTGCAGGCATGGCTATAGTACTCAATACTGTTGGGGTCACTCCCCGGGGTGGTAAACACTGTCAGAAACCAAAACTGAAACACACTCCACAGATATCAGAAAGGTTGCAATGATGCAGCTCTATCAGCAAATTAACTTAGGAATTGTTATCTGCCATTACTCATAGCAACCTTTTGATATATGTGTAACGTATTCCCAAGTTTAAGGCAGCATTGCTAAGGTATGCAATTGCTAGTATTGGGAGATGCTGCTGCGCGCAGGGCCCAACAGCCTGACTCTCCATGAGGCTTTGGATAGTGGAGTCTATGGGTGTGGGTGTTTATGCCCCTGTTGGCCGCTGCTGTAGGGCAGAGGTTCCCAACTCCGGTCCTTGTGGGCCAAACACTGTTCAGGTTTTCATGCTGTCTCTAATGAATATGCATGAGATACATTTGCATACAATGGGGGCGGCGCATACAAATGCAGCACAGGCATAGTTATTAGAGACAGCATGAAACCTGAATGGTGTTTGGCCCTCCAGGACTGCAGTTGGGAAACTCTGCTCTAGGGATTGCACATGTTTATGGTGTCTGTGCTCTGTAAGGTAAAATATAGGCATTTTAGGCATGTTTATTTTATCTGCAATAAAGGTTCCATCTTTATTACCACGGTTTAGTACTGGGTAAAATATGGGGAAAGGGTTGGTAGTAGCCACAGCTGGGCCTTGAACTTGTGACCTTCTGCTCCTGAATACACTGGCTGTGTGTATTGCACCACACTGTTGCCACAGGGACAGTTCATTCCCTGGGGATACCATGACTGTTTGTCAGACAGACCCTGTCTGTTGCATTGCACGGCACCCACCTAAGCGGGGCTAGTCTATGGTCTGCTGTGGGCAGATGCCACTGCCCCCTCTGCCACCTGCACCCCTCCGCCACCATGCTGCCATGCCATTATGCCAGTGGTGCTGGTGGTGCGCAGTCCCAGGCCATCCAGTATGCTGGTAGGCAGCTGCCTATGGTGTGGGTTCTCGGGTAGGGGTGCCTACATGGACCTGCGCGCTTCCCCCTCCCCACACTGCCTGCCAGTGTTATGTGCCCTTGGGGGTACCTGCTGGGTAATCTCCCCTGTGACACTTTGGGACACACACTTGTGCCCATGTTGGATCCTCATCAGTTGCTGTTTTGCTCCTCTACAGTTTCAGCATACCTATGTGCCACCTAGGCATCTGCCTAGTCCGCACTGTGCCCCAACTGCACCACAGCATGTGCCGCCTGCAGCCCTCTGTATCCCATTTCCAGCATCTGTACAGTTCCCTTTCCTACATGCCCACCCTGCTGTTGCGGCAGATGTGCATGCCATAACAAACCTGCCCAATATAAAGGGAAAACCCTGATCACCGCTCTTTCAATGTGGGATTATTCACCTTGTAGGGGGACAGACCATAGACCCTTCCAAACATGATATCTTCTTTTTTTATACTTTCTCAGTAGTGTTTCTTTGTTTCTCAATAATATCACTATTGGCCAGCTTGGTTATTGGGATTTTAAATGTGGTTCAGGTCATTTTCTATGTTTATTTGCCTTTTTGTTCCGTGTACATGTATCACTACTATCACGTTTTTGGGTTTCCTGGCTTTGCTGTACATTGCCGACTGAAATGGTTTCTCTTTCCTGCAAATGTGCCTAGTGCAAGGGTTTCACTCGCGCTAATTTTCTGCCCTTCATTTCACGGCGTTAGTGTGCAAGGAGCCACTCACCGCCCACTCTCCGCCCACTGACCCCTTCTCTCCGCCCTCTGGGAAGCCTTACTCCACCCTTCAGAGCAGGATTTCACAGCGTTAGGGTGCCTTAATGCCGCAGCCGCGTTATCGCGTGATAATGTTAACATTATCATGCGATAACGTCACTTATCGTGTGATAATACCGCCGCTGCGACGTTAAGACGGTTTAGTAAACATACCCCTAACTTTCCTAGAGCGCCTGTGACTTCTCCTCGTGATATGTTTAAAAGATATATGGCTGAAGTTTTAAAGGATTCCCCTGATGCCATTCCTCCTATTTCTAAGATATATCTGCCTTCCGGCAAAGACCGTCAGGAACAAGCACGGGCTTCTAATATATCTATGGATGTTTTGGATGTTTCTGCAGTTTTAGAGACTTCTGACTCTGAAGTGGTTAAACCTGCCATCCTGATTGTGACTTTTGCCTTAGCATCGGACCGAGAATGGCTCATGTGGCTCTTCTTTAGACATAAAGATGATTTATTTCTTGCTAATAAAATAAGGATATATCCAAATGTTTCCAGGGAAACTCAGAGGCAGAGGCGGGAGTTTCTGGTTATTGAGACCTGGAGTTGCCCAACTGGGAGCTTTGTTCTTTTTAAAGTTTCCCTGCAAATGTGTTAGATACATATCTGCTAGATATATCTTTATTGATACTGCTCAGTTGACCTCCTTTGTGTCAGCCCAGCAGGCTGTGTCCCGCTCAGTTTTATGTATTGCCATCTTTGAATCCATACTATATTCAGTTGTCTTCTACCTGCCGCCTGCTTTCTCCTTTTCCTTACCATTGTAAGTTAGGCTTAATTTCTTATTTCTATTTTAATTGGGTCTGCCTCCCACTAGTGTGGGCTTGTGTTCTTCTGGTATAGTCATATTTCTTATGTATAGTGATCTTGTGTTTTCTACACCAATTTTCATCTCCCCCTCCTCCAGCCCTCCAGTCTTTCTCTCCCCCTCCCAAGTCTCTCTCTCTTTTTTCTCTTTTCCATTCTGCGGATCGCATGTAATTGTTTCACAGATCCACAGGCATCCACAGATCACTGCTATAGAATATTTGTGGTGCTAACTTTTCATTGGTAGTGTTGGTACACTTTGGGGTATATTTACTAAACTGCGTTAGTGCGATTCGCGTTAGGAGCCGTGGTAGAGACAGAAACCCCAAATAAGGACATGGGCGGTACATCGTTTCTGAGAACGCGCCGAGAACGCGCGTTACAAGGCGCCATAAATGAAGGAGCGCTACAGGGCACGTTACCGCGCGTTAATCTTAAGAAGGCGCACAGGCATACAAGCACAGCAACAGAGCTGTAGCACAATGGTTACAACACTGACTGAGAATACAGGAGTCATGGGTTCGATTCCCCAGTGGGCCTAATGTATAAGGCTGGCTGAGGCAGCACCCTTTACATTTAAGTAGCGATTGTTGAGGCATGTGACGTGTATTTTAATTAGTGCTGCCAGCAAACACACCCTCACGGTGGCATAACCTAAGGTGCCGCATAAGGCACCCCATAACGCACTCCATAGGGCACATTATAAAGTGTACTGTCCGCCAAGGCACCCTATAATGTCCCCTATAGGACACCTTATAAGGATGTGAACAAAGCCCTGGCTGGCTGCAGGACTGCATGTCACCACAGAAACTGTCTGCTGTGGTTACCAGGATAGAGGTAACCCACCCATACCCATGATGCACTGCACATGCAAATCAGCAGTCGAGAGATGGGCACAAGATCGGGTATGCACCCCCACAGCACCTCGGCCTTGTAGGGGGAACAGACCATGTGTGGCACTGCCAAAGAGTAGCCACAGACAGTGTCAGACGGCTGCCTAGGGTGAGAACTTACACAATCTTGACGATGCATATATTCATATGATTCTTGCAAGGTATTGTGGGTATTGTAGTTCATTCACTCCCAAACACAGCTGAAGACAATAATTGAGTTGTGAAACCAGTGGTAAAGCCAATAAAATACTTCTTTTATTGATGGGGTTTAATTCACCCAGCACAAGTATGCTTGGTAGCAATATAAATGAGGTTACTTGCTTGCAGTGTTTAAATGGATAACATAAAGTCACAAAGCAAATCAGAAAACAACCTTCAGCCTGTCAGGCAATTAGCTAATGTTTTCTTAGCAAATAATTACCAAATAAAAAGGCACAAAGAAATGAATGAACTTTGCTTGTTAGGTTAACTTCTGCTTATTTTCCACACAGATACTGCAGTGATTCTCTCTTGCTCACACACACAATCAGGGGCAGCTTTTATTACTATCAATTGTCCAGCTGAAACCCTTTAGCTGGCTGGCTGCTACTGTGTGAACCCAAAATCCCGCTTTAAGAGCTGTTTGCAGTGGAAATAAGAACAAAGTCAGGTTTCTTTGTGATGGCTGATGTGTTTGCTCACAGAAAGCTAGCAATAGCACTTGGATAAAGAACAGTCCATGTAATCAATAGTTTCATCTGCTGTATCTCCCCCTTCATCAATCAGCATTGGGTCACTATCATACATTGGCACAGACGAGTCTTTCATTAAGGCACTATCATGAGAATGCTTATTCCCTTGCTGCCATTCTCTATTATAGATAGGGTCTGGATCAGTGTTCATACCTGAGCCTCTCCTGCTATCATAATTCCTCTCTGTATAGCCTGGCCAGTATGTAATCCAGTTCTGATGTCCAGCCTTCCAATCTTGATCCCTGGACACTGGATCTTTCCTCACATACCTTCTGGCATAGGTCTGAAAGTCCTTTCCACGTGCAGTCTTTTCTCTTCCAGGTAGCCACTGGTGATTCCTATCTCTGCCATTCCATTCCTCTGGCTGACTCCAGTCCAATGGACTCTGCTGGCACTTGGAATACCTCCCAGTATGGGTACTGCCTTGGAATCTCCCAGACCTTCCAATGGCCTTTCTTCTCTTCCTTCCAGAGAGTTTCCTTCTCTCTCTATCCGCTTGGCTTGGCTTCTGCTTCTCGAGATGATGTTGGTGCTTGAGCTTGAAGCTGTTGCTGTATCTTTTGCTGAAGCCGGGCTGGAGCTTGTAGCCGTTGCTGTCGCTCCCCCTGAAGCTGTTGTCTGTAGAATAAGCTCTATTCTTATTCTGTTCTAATGTGTGCTCCTCCCTAACACAGCGCAGCTGTGTTGAATCAGGCCCTGCCCTTTGAGATGAGTGCTTAGGGATTACCTCATAGCTCTCTTGATTGCACACACGTTTTCTCACTTCAGCCCCTCTCATGGCTGCTGGAAACCTGGTGCATTCTGGGACTGGTAGTCTTTTATGTGAAAACTCTGTTTTCTTGCTTCAACCAGAACTGACAGGTTGCTTGTTCAGAGGCACATCATCTTTTCTATAGCTCCTACCTGAGCTATGATAAGCTTCCTTATCACATACCCCCCTGCTTAAGTTATTACGGACTGGTTTAACTGGTGAAACTGCTTTCCTACAGTCCGTAATACCTACGAGAGTGCTCTCTTCTTGAAGCTCACTTACTTCCTGACTGGGTTCAAGGTCATTATCTACAGGCCTCTCCTTCCAAGACTTAAGTACATTAATATGGTAGGTCTGCCTACGCCCTCTTGCATTTTCTACCATATAAGACACTGGGCTCACTTGTTCAACAACCTTCCATGGCCCTTTCCACTGTACCTCAAATTTTGGAGCAGTTCCTGCTACTTGAACCAAAACCTTTTCACCAATGCTTAATTGGCGGCTTTTGGCCTTTCTATCATACCACCCTTTCTGGCGAACTTGACTGTCCTGCAGGTTCCTCTCAGCGACCTGCGACATCCTTTTCAAACGTGCTCTCAAGTCACGTAGAAACAGTGGCACCTCCTGACTTCCTGGTTCAGGATCAATCCATTGTTCCCTCAAAATATCCAACAAACCCCGTGGAGCCCTACCATACATCAACTCATATGGAGTTACACCTAGGGACACTTGAATTCTTTCCCTGCAGGCATATAAGGCAAAGGGTAATAACATATCCCATTCTTTTACCTCTCCTGCTAACCCCCTTCTCAACATTTGTTTGAGAGTTTGGTTGAATCTCTCCACCAAACCATTTGATTGTGGATGGTAGGCTGAGGTTTTCACGTGACGAATGCCAAAGGCATCCCAGACCTGGGCCAAATATTTGGATACAAAATTGGACCCTCGGTCAGTCAACACCTCTCTTGGGAATCCCACTTCACAAAACAATTTTACTAGCTCTAAAGCTATTGTTTTTGCAGAAACATTCCTCAATGGTATGGCCCAGGGAAACCTTGTTGCTTGATCTACCATAACTAGGATGTATTGGAAACCTCGGGGCGTTTTGACTAATGGGCCTACAATATCCATGGCAATGCGACCAATTGGGTCTGTGATGATTGGCATGGGGATCAATGGCACCACCGGTGGGTGTGCCGATGTAACTCGCTGACACGCTGGACATGCAGCACAAAACTGGGCAGTTTCTTTGAAGATACCTGGCCAGTAAAAACGCACAAGTATTTGATCCAGCGTTCCTTGCATACCTTTATGACCTCCCACTGGATGATCATGTGCTAGTCTAAGTACTAGCCCTTTGAAAGTTGTGGGTACCACCAATTGTTTACGTATGGCACCATTTCTGGGGTCCTGACTCTCTCTCTATATAATATGTCATTATCTAGTCTGAATCTGGGCAATTCCTCCCTGACCTCCTGAGCATACTTAAAAGCTCGGGTGAGAGCTTGATCAGCTCGCTGCTCTTGTGGAAAGTTAGGAAACTTTGCCACCAACTCAGCTGGCACCCAGGGTAAACTTTGACCAGCTAATATCTCAGCCCTACCCTGTGCTCTGCAAAGTCTCTCACGCCTCTTTTGTGCTTTCAACTTTCTTACTTTACCAGATGATGGGGTTATTAAATCATCATGAGAGGGTAAGTCTCCTAATAACTCTGCCTGCTCCCCCTCCTCCTTCTGCTGGCTCTCTAACTTAGCCTGCGAGCGAGTGGATACAAGGCCCCTCTTATTACCTATGGTTTGGCCTTCTGGAAGCTTAACCATCTTTTTAGCTAGGGACTGAGGACTTCCAAAGAAAGGCCCGGGAGCTACTACCATTAAACCTTCTCCCTCCTTCTTTCCTAGTCCTTCCACTAGACCCTGCTTAAATCTTGGCCAGTCTCTTCCTAGAACCAAATCAAAGGGTAGCCTAGGCACCACTGCTAACAGGACTTCCTCTTGTTTCCCTAGGCACTTAACCTTTAGCCTATAGGTGGGATATGATGATGCAGCACCATGAATGCATCTGATGTGAACTTGGCTTTCAGGGGTTCTAGGCACAAATCTTTCTTGGGCCTCTATCCTCTTCCAAAGCCTTTTTGACATCATACTCTGGTCTGCCCCAGAGTCTAATAATGCATTTGTGGTAATTCCCTGCACATCAACCATCAAAAGAAATCCTTCCTTGGGCTGTTTCAAATCCAGACCCATTAAACTAGTGTGTGTCTGGCATCTCTTCTCTAAGTGTCCACTTTTCCACACTTGAAACATTTCTTTCTATTCCACTGTGTCATCTGGTTTGATACAGTACATTCATTTTCAGAAACATTCTTAATTATTCCTTTTTCTGATACAGCATCTCTAGCCTCAGCATCCATCTTTAGAGGGCCACCCATTCTATGGCAAGCCTGCGTGGCTTCCAAGAATCTCTCTGCTAGCATGGTTGCCTCTCCAAGATTTTGGCAATTTTGCTGTATAAGAAAAACATTCAAATCTTTAGGTACCCCAAGCATAAATTGTTCCAGCATTATAATATCTAATAACATTTCTACTGTCTTTTGCTCAGGCTCCAACCATTTTACAGCTAAACTTCTGATTCTCTGACTCAGAGCCCTGGGTGTCTCACCCACTTTCAATGTAACAGCTCTAAACATTCGCCTATACTCTGAAATAGACAACCCTAGGCGATCTCTAATAGCTGCCTTTACATCCTTATAAATCAAAGCCTGGGCTGCTGGCATTGCTCTGTAAGCTGCTAGTGCCTCTCCAGTTAATGAGGCTGCCAGCCTTACTGCCGACTGGGTCTCTGGCCATGCTAAAGCCTGTGCCACTCTTTCAAAAGACTCTAGAAAATCATCAACATTATCATCTGGAGTTAATTTCCCAAAATTAAATGCCCCAATCCCTTGACTGAGTCCCACACTGTCCACATGTGGTGTACCAATATTAACTGTTGGTCTTGCATCTGTTCCACTTTGGCTCTGCAGCTGAACTAGAGCTTGCACCAGATCAAGCACTGGTTTCTGCTGTTCCATTAAGGCCTTCATAGCAGTGTCCTGGGCCTGCTGTGATAGCTCCTGCTGCCTGCTAAATTGGGCTGCCATCCACTGAGCCATCTCCCTCGGATCCATCTTGACCCCTGCAAGAAATAAAGAAAAAAAAAACCAAAGTGCAGCACCTTCCAACCAAGTGTGTTTGTTTTTTTTTCCAATTACCCCCTGTGCTTACACACATCCACCACTAGACATGCCCAGGTACATATTACCTTGTCTCAGTGATGAATCCAGCTTTGCACAGGGTCTTTTCATCTGGGACAGCTTCCTGGAACAACCACTTCTCCTCCAAAGTGCAGATGAGGGAAAAAAAATCTTCTTTCAGCTTCAAACTTGAATTTTATTTGTAATCCACAGCAAGTAAATCCTCTTGGTGCAAGAGCAATCCGAAAAACTACGCCATTTGTCAGACGGCTGCCTAGGGTGAGAACTTACACAATCTTGACGATGCATATATTCATATGATTCTTGCAAGGTATTGTGGGTATTGTAGTTCATTCACTCCCAAACACAGCTGAAGACAATAATTGAGTTGTGAAACCAGTGGTAAAGCCAATAAAATACTTCTTTTATTGATGGGGTTTAATTCACCCAGCACAAGTATGCTTGGTAGCAATATAAATGAGGTTACTTGCTTGCAGTGTTTAAATGGATAACATAAAGTCACAAAGCAAATCAGAAAACAACCTTCAGCCTGTCAGGCAATTAGCTAATGTTTTCTTAGCAAATAATTACCAAATAAAAAGGCACAAAGAAATGAATGAACTTTGCTTGTTAGGTTAACTTCTGCTTATTTTCCACACAGATCCTGCAGTGATTCTCTCTTGCTCACACACACAATCAGGGGCAGCTTTTATTATTATCAATTGTCCAGCTGAAACCCTTTAGCTGGCTGGCTGCTACTGTGTGAACCCAAAATCCCGCTTTAAGAGCTGTTTGCAGTGGAAATAAGAACAAAGTCAGGTTTCTTTGTGATGGCTGATGTGTTTGCTCACAGAAAGCTAGCAATAGCACTTGGATAAAGAACAGTCCATGTAATCAATAGTTTCATCTGCTGTATCTCCCCCTTCATCAATCAGCATTGGGTCACTATCATACATTGGCACAGACGAGTCTTTCATTAAGGCACTATCATGAGAATGCTTATTCCCTTGCTGCCATTCTCTATTATAGATAGGGTCTGGATCAGTGTTCATACCTGAGCCTCTCCTGCTATCATAATTCCTCTCTGTATAGCCTGGCCAGTATGTAATCCAGTTCTGATGTCCAGCCTTCCAATCTTGATCCCTGGACACTGGATCTTTCCTCACATACCTTCTGGCATAGGTCTGAAAGTCCTTTCCACGTGCAGTCTTTTCTCTTCCAGGTAGCCACTGGTGATTCCTATCTCTGCCATTCCATTCCTCTGGCTGACTCCAGTCCAATGGACTCTGCTGGCACTTGGAATACCTCCCAGTATGGGTACTGCCTTGGAATCTCCCAGACCTTCCAATGGCCTTTCTTCTCTTCCTTCCAGAGAGTTTCCTTCTCTCTCTATCCGCTTGGCTTGGCTTCTGCTTCTCGAGATGATGTTGGTGCTTGAGCTTGAAGCTGTTGCTGTATCTTTTGCTGAAGCCGGGCTGGAGCTTGTAGCTGTTGCTGTCGCTCCCCCTTAAGCTGTTGTCTGTAGAATAAGCTCTATTCTTATTCTGTTCTAATGTGTGCTCCTCCCTAACACAGCGCAGCTGTGTTGAATCAGGCCCTGCCCTTTGAGATGAGTGCTTAGGGATTACCTCATAGCTCTCTTGATTGCACACACGTTTTCTCACTTCAGCCCCTCTCATGGCTGCTGGAAACCTGGTGCATTCTGGGACTGGTAGTCTTTTATGTGAAAACTCTGTTTTCTTGCTTCTACCAGAACTGACAGGTTGCTTGTTCAGAGGCACATCATCTTTTCTATAGCTCCTACCTGAGCTATGATAAGCTTCCTTATCACAACAGTCACATTGTGTGGGTACAGTGCCCACCCTGAGGTTGAGGTGGGGCGCCCAGCACCAGGTCCACAGCACCTTTCATGGCTGAAATACGCCATGCTGCAGGTCCTCATCAGTGTGTGATAGGTTGTTCAGTTAGACACACCTAGGATACATCTGTGCCCTGCTGTATGTCTCGGTCCTGTCTAGTCCCTATGGGCAATGCTGCACCCAGAATAGTGCATATCCTGTGTTGGTGCCATCGTTACCTGCTGTAGGTGAAGGGTGAAGGGAGGGAGGGAGGGAGGGTGAAGGGAGGGAGGGAGGGGGGAGGGAGGGAGGGTGGAGGGAGGGGGGAGGGAGGGAGGGGGAGGGAGGGGGGAGGGAGGGAGGGGGGAGGGAGGGTGAAGGGAGGGGGGAGGGAGGGAGGGAGGGAGGGAGGGAGGAAGGGAGGGAGGAAGGGGGGGAGGAAGGGAGGAAGGGGGGGGAGGGAGTGGAGGGGGTGAAGGGAGGGAGGGAGGGAGGGGGTGAGGAAGGGAGGGGGGGGAGAGAAGGGGGGAGGGGGAGGGAGGAAGCGGGGGAGGGAGGGAGGGGAGGGGGGAGGAAGGAAGGGAGGGAGGGAGGGGGGAGGAAGGGAGGGAAGGGAGGGGAGGGAGTGGCGTGGGTGGAGGGAGGGAGGGAGGGAGGGGGGGGAGGGTGGGAGGGAGTGGAGGGGGGGAAGGGAGGGAGGGAGGGGGTGAGGAAGGGAGGGAGGGAGGGAGGAAGGGGGAGGAAGGGGGGAGGGGAGGGGAGGGGGGAGGGAGTGGAGGGGTGAAGGAGGGAGGGAGGGAGGGAGGGGGTGAGGAAGGGAGGGAGGGGGAGAGGAAGGGGGGAGGGAGGAAGGGGGGAGGGAGGGAGGGGAGGGGGGGAGGAAGGAAGGGAGGGAGGGAGGGGAGGTAGGAAGGGAGGGAAGGGAGGGGAGGGAGGGGGTGAGGAAGGGAGGGAGGGAGGGGAGGGAGGAAGGGGGGGGAGGAAGGGGGGGGAGGGGAGGGGGAGGGAGTGGAGGGGGGGTGAAGGGAGGAGGGAGGGAGGGAGGGAGGGAGGGGGTGAGGAAGGGAGGGAGGGGGAGAGGAAGGGGGGAGGGAGGAAGGGGGGGAGGGAGGGAGGGGAGGGGGGGAGGAAGGAAGGGAAGGGAGGGGAGGGAGTGGAGTGGGTGGGAGGGAGGGAGGGAGGGGGTGGAGGAGGGAGGAGGGAGGGAGTGGAGGGGGTGAAGGGAAGGAGGGAGGGAGGGGGTGAGGAAGGGAGGGAGGGAGGGAGGGGAGGGGGGGAGGAAGGGAGGGAGTGGAGCGAGGGAGGGAGGGAGGGAGTGAAGGAAGGGAGGGAGGGAGGGAGGGGGTGGAGGGAGGGAGGGAGTGGAGGGGGTGAAGGAAGGGAGGGAGGGAGGGAGGGGGTAGGGGGGGTCGGGTGTATGGACCCATAGGAAGATTATGTACCACCACACAACCCACCCTCTGGGGCTCAGGGTGGGAAACGGGATCATGCACCAATAGATCCACAGTCTACCTCCCTGCAATGGCAACAGTATAAGGGACCAGCAACCCCAGTCCTGCTGGGAAACAGACAGGGAGGGAGGGAGGGGGTGGAGGGAGTGGAGGGAGGGAGGGAGGGGGTGGAGGGGGTGGAGGGAGGGAGGGAGGGGGTGAAGGGAGGGAGGGGGGTAGGGGGATAGGGGGGTAGGGTGTATGGACCCATAGGCAGATTATGTACCGCCACACAACCCACCCTCTGGGGCTCAGTGTGGGAAACGGGATCACGCACCAATAGATCCACAGTTTACCTCCCTGCAATGGCAACAGTAAAAGGGACCAGCAACCTCGGTCCTGCTGGGAAACAGACAGAGTGGTACACATCCACAACGCAATAGCAGACAGACCTGGAAATGCTCAGCTGCCCCCCACCATTATCTGACATTCTCCAGCAGCAAACCTCCAGCCACTGCACCCTGCAAGGTGTTCCAGCAAGACACATATTAGCTGCAGACAGTCCGCCAGCTAGTCCATAGTGCATGGTCCTGGAGAAGATGCATGTACCCAGAATGGGGATGTCAACGTACACACCAAGCAAATAAGTCAGTGATTGGGCCCCAAAAGAAAACCCATAAATATCACATGAAAAAAATGCTATAGAGCACTATGGGGGAACCTAGCCATGCCATGGTCACTGCTCAGTCAGGGTGAGAGTGACCTCCCAGCAGGACATGCTATGGCTACCCTGTCCGTGCAGGTGGTGGCCAGGCACTACAATGTCTGAGCCATTGCCCTATGCCGTATGCAGATGCATCCAGGCCAGGCCACCCTATCCAGGCTATTCCCACAGTACCTTGCTCCTCATTATGCACATTGGCAGGCCAATACTGGCAACAGTGCTAGCAGTGTGGGCTGTGGAGGGTGTTGGCAGCCACCACACACTGGATAGACAGACACACACTCCCCACACCTATGCCAGCATTGTGCAAACTATAGAGGTGTTGGGCAGCCCAGGCCACCACACAAGTCCTGGGCACAGTGCAGGCATGGCTATGGTACGCAATACTGTAGGAGTCACTCCCCAGGTTGGTAAACACTGTCAGACACAAGACCTGTAGCACACTCCACAGACATCAGAAAGGTTGCTATGATGCAGCTCACTCAGAAAAGTGTACTTAACTTAGGAATTGCTATCTGCCAGTACTCATAGCAACCTTTTGATAGATGTGTACCATATTCCCCGGTTTAGGGTGGCGTTACTAAGGTATGCCAGTGCTAGTATTGGGAGATGCACGCAGAACCCAATGTCCTGCCTCCCCAGGAGGCTTTGGATAATGGGGCCTGTGGGTGCAGGTGTGTCTGCCCCTGTTGGCTGCTGCTTTACGGCAGAGGTTCCCAACTCCAGACCTGCGGTGCAAAACACTGTTCGGGTTTTCATGCTGTCCCTCATGAATATGCATGAGATACATCTGCATATCATGGGGGTGGCGCATAGAAATGCAGCACCGGCATCTTTATCAGAGGCAGCATGGAACCGGAATGGTGTTTGGCCCTCCAGGACTGCATTTGGGAGGCTCTGCTCTAGGTAATGTGCATGTTTATGGTGTCTGTGCTCTGTAGGGTAAAATGTAGGTGTCTTGGGCATGTTTACGTCATCTGCAATAAAGGTGCTGTCTGTATTAGCACGTTGTAGTAGTGGGTAAAATGTGGGGACTGGGTTGGTGGGAACTACAGCTGGGACTTGAGCCTGTGACCCTCTGCTTCTGAATACACTGGTTTTGTGCACTGCACCACCTTGTTGTCACAAAGTCAGTACATTCCTTGTTGATACCATGACTATTCATCAGACAGGGCCCATATTTTGCAGTACACAGCACACAGGGCTAGGCCACGGTTTGCTCTGGGCAGCTGCCACTGCCCCCTCCACCACCAGTATCCCTCAGCCACCATGCTGACATGCCCTTCTGCTGGTGGTGCTGGTGGTGCGCAGTCTCAGGCCATCCAGTGTGCAGGTAGGCGGCTGCCTATGGTGCGGGTTCTGGGGTAGGGGTGCCTGCATAGCTGTCCACGCTTCCCCCCAGCACCACCTGCCAATGTTCCGTGCCCTTGGGGGTAGCTGCTGGGTACTATCCCCTGTGACACTGTGGGAAACACAGTCGTGCCCATGTTGGGCCTTCAGCAGTTGCTGTCTGGCTGCTCTGCTGCTTCAGCATTCGTATGGGCCACCTAGGCATCGCCCTAGTCTGCACTGTGGCCCAGCTGCACCACAGCATGTACCGCCTGCGGCCCTCTGTATCCCCTTCTCCAGCATCTGTCCAGTTGCCATTCCGACATGCCCGCTCTGATGTTGCGGGACATGTGCACGCCATAGGATCCCTGTCCGATGTTGGGGAAAACCCTGAGCAGCGCTATTTCACTGTGGGCTCATTCACCTTGTATGGGGACGAATTATAGACCCTTCCACGATTTATATCTGTTCTATGGAGCTTACTCGGGGAGGAGGGGTTGATGTTTCTCATTGATACCACTATTGGCCAGCTTGGTTATGTTTTTTTCCCAGTTTGTTAGGGTCATTTTTAGTGTTTATGTGCCCTTTTGTTCTGTGCACATGTATCACACTTATCACTTTGTTTAGGTTTCCCTGCCTGGGCTGTACATTGCTGACACTGAAATGGTTTCTCTCCCCTGTAATCTGCATTTAACGGCAGGTTTTCATTCGCGTTGGAATTGAGCTCTTCAGATCAGCACATTAGTGTGAAGGGAGCCTCTCCCTGCCCACTCTTCGCCCATTGACCCCTTCTCTCCTTCCTCTCTCCACCTTCTGGTGTGTTTTACCGCGCCACGGGAGTTTACGATCGTTAACTACGATTAACGCGCGTTATGATGAGCTTACGATCGTTAACGTTACATAACACGCGTTATGTACGATTACCGCAGTTTATTAAACATACCCCTTTGAGTTCTTGGATTTGGTGCTGGTATGGTATGGTAAGTTTTTGAGTGTACATTTGCAGGGTTTTGTGCTACTACATGTGAAGGCACACTTTAGATAGTATGTGGAAACTAGAATTGAGACACTGAGGTTGTGGCATTCTTATTTCCAATAGTAGTTTGGAAACGGCTCTGCTATGCATGAAGCTGTTTCAAAAATACATAAAAGGAAATACAGGAACACATATGGACTGACAGCCATGTGCAGCGGGAGGTGCCATTTTACACATTTACACATGGGAAAAATCAATGAAAGAAACCCATCAACTAACCCTTGTAAGTGCCAGCATTTCACAAGTGGCGTGTGTGAATGGAAAGCACTTACACAAGCTTGTGAGCCATTTTGCAAACACAGATGCGTACATGCTGCTGCTGCTAGTTACCTACAGAGGATGCTGTCTTGAACTCACCTCAGTTTGGAGGGAGAAATAAACTAGGGAGGATGAAGGAGAATAACCCTCTCAATCTCTCCTGTAAAAGGCTGTCTCAAGCACACACTTAATAACCTGCACATGATAGGTGTAAATCTGGATGTGGAGTATTTTGGACTTACACATGCATTCCCTGTACAACATGGAGACTACTCATGTAGATTTTTCTCCCATCCTGGCCACGACTAGATATACCAAGGCACATCCCTCAAAACTTGCTGATACTAAGGATATCCAAATGTAAATTGATCCCTTTCTAAAATGGCCATTTATATGGGAATGTGATTTATGTGTGCATATGCCTGATTATATATGTGTAAATTGCGAATAGGGCTTCTAAAACAACCCCTACAATGTAGAACAGTGGAGGGAGTTTGTGCTATCACTAATGTGGCACCAGAATTTGAATAGAGCCTTTTTTGTATGCTGAGTTGTAAAGTGAAACACGGTACTTCTGCTCTTCACTTTTGGGAGAGATTTATTGGTTAGTGAATATTCCATATGAATGAATAATTATGCTCTAGAACACAAGAACATAAGATTTGCCATACTGGGTAAGACCAAAGGTCTATCAAGCCCAGTATCCTGTTTCCAACAGTGACCAATCCAGGTCACAAGTATCTGTCAGGTTCCCAAAAGGTAGACACATTTCATGCTGCTTATCTTGTGGATAAGCAGTGGATTTCCCTCCCATTCCACTTTAAAAATGGTTTGTGGAGTTGTCCTCCAGGGACACGCCCAAACATTTTTAAACCCAGCAACACTAACAGCTTTACTGCGCCCTCCAGCAACTAATTCCAGAGCTTAATTACACGTTGAGTAAAAAAGTATTTTCTCTGATTAGTCTTAGGGGTATGTTTACTAAACCTTGCTAAAGGAGCAAGAGTTACATTAACGCGTTCTAATGGGCCATTAGCACACATTAATGCCGCTTTAGCATGCATTAATGGGATCGGCAGTGTAAAGCACCCTATAGGTAGAGAGTAGGCAGAGAGTAGGGGTCAATGGGCAGGGAGTTGTCGAGAACAAGGCCCTGCTCCCTTAACGACAGCACTTTAACACCAGGAACCTTATCGCATATCAAAACCTGTCGGTAAGTGTGCATTTTGGGGAGGGAGAGCCTAATTTAATGTCTGCAATGTGCTTCACAGACAGGTGAGCCCAAGAAAATGATAGTAATAATCCATTAGTAGCAACAGCATAGTGCCCAAGTATGAAAGGGCACTATGTTGATGGTGCAAATGGGGCAAAGGAGGGTGCATGTGGATCATTCAGTGGGGGCTGCTGGTGCACAGGGCAGACTAGGCAGTTGTCTAGGTGGCACATAAGCACATAGGACCTGAAAATATGACAGTCTGTGTCAGACCAAGGTCCATCATGCCCAGTATCCTGTGTCCAACAGTGGCCAATCTAGGTCACAGGTACCTAGCAGTTTCCCCAAACGATACACAGGATCCACAATGTTTCTAATGGGGCAAGCAGTGCATATCCCGGGTCCTCTTTAACAATGGTTTATGGACCCTCCCCAGGAACCTGTCCAAACATTTTTGAAACCCAGCTACACTAAAAGCCTTTACTACATCCTCTGGTAATGAATTGTAGGGTTTGATAACGCGTTTACTGAAAAAAATATCTTCACCTAGTAGTCCTAAATGGGTTACATTGTAGCCACATTGCATGTCCCCTAGTCTTTCTACATACTGATAGCATAAACAATCAACCTATTTTTACCTATTCTACTCCGGGCAATATTTTCTAGACCTCTAAAATAACACCCCTCAACCGTCTCTTCCCCAGGTTGAAGAGACATAAAATTGGTATGCAGTGATGGGGTCCATGGAGAGCCAGATGGTTGTGGGAGGGTGTGTGGCCATCCATGTATGCCTCTGCCCCCTTCCCCCCCCCCCCCCCGCTGGTCCCTGCACCCTAGGCGCCCACCAACCTGTGTGGTCTGGACTGGGCCTGGGACTGAGCACCAACAACATTGACAGCACATGGGCATGTCAGCATGGCATGGGGAGTGTTGGCAGAGGGGGCAGCAACATCCACCTGCAACAGTCAAAGGCCATGCTCTGCTCCAGTGTGCAGTGAGCAGCGCAACGTGCCAAGGTCTGTCTGATGGGAAATATGTCAACCTCAGGGACTAACTTGACTATGTGGCAGCACTGTGGTGCACTGCATACAGTTGGTGTATATATGAGTGGATGTCACAGGTTTGGGTCTTGGTTGTGGATCCTGCAGTTCATGTCCCTGTAGCCAGATTTTTATCCCACAGTGCAGGTACAACACCAACATGTGCAACCCCAATGAATCAGCCAACAAGGGTACAAACACCCACACAGACAGGCTCCACTATCCTCAGCTGGATGGAGAATCAGGCTGACAGCACCAACACACTGAGCATGTGTTAACATCAGAGCGCACTACCTGCTCCTGCACAATAAGTACACCTTAATAATGTCTGAGCTGAGATTGGGACCAGAGTGGCAGGCAGGAATGCCAACCATCCCCATTTTTGCATAGTGCGTCGAAATGAGTGTGGGTATGTGTGTGTGTGTATGTGTGTGTGTATATGTCTATCCATTGTTTTGTGGCTTTCTACTCCTCACTGAGCCTCGCAGTGCCTAAGCTGTTTCCAGCATTAGCCTGCAAATGTGCATGATGAGGAGCAAGGTATTGTGGCTATGGGCTGAAACAGGGCAGATTGGCCAGGATGTGTCTGCATTGGGGGTGGATCAATGGCTGGGACATCATAGTGTTCAACTGCCATTTGCAAGGAGCGGGTGGCCACAGAATGTCATGCTGGGAGGATACTCTCACGCTGACTGAGCAGTGACCATGGCATGGTTATGTATCCACATAGTGCTATATAGTATCTGGTTCTAATGATATGGGTGCACTTTCTGTCCTGGGGGCCTGATCACTGAACCAATTACTTGGCGTTCATGCTGTATATCCTAAGCCTGGGTGCACGTGGTTGTTCTGTGCACATGCAAAGTGTACCTACCAGCAAACTGTCTGTTGTTGGTATATGCATGGCTGGTAAACCCAGTGGTGGGCAGAAGGTTCAGCTTGCTGTGGGTGAATGTTAGACCTATGTGGTTGGGACATGAGATATTCCAGACCTACTCCTAGTGGTACTGGTAGGGCCAGCAGAACCCTACTCACAACCCCATGATAGTTCAGCCACCCCCACCCCCATCCCCATCCCCATCCCCCCATAGTTAGCAAACATGACATCAGCATTGTAACACTAGAGATTGACATGCACTGTTCTAGGTGGGTCCCTGTCAGAGAGGAGCAGAACACAGGACAAGATATGACAAGCACACGCTGCAGGGCACAAGGTGACCAGCATACCACAATACAGACAATACCTGCCACACACTGGTGCTGAAGAGGATCTGCAGCACAGGCAGCAGATAACATCTCTAGTACTTCAGGTACTGGGGACCTTGTGCTGATATGTCTATCCTCACCATCAGGGTGACCGCAGAAACTGCTCAGTAGCATGGTTTGTAGCTGCTCTGTGCTTGCATCACACACTATCAGTGCATCTTACTGAGCTGAGGTGATGGCTATGTTCATTCTCCATTTTGGGGCAGAATGCATAACAAACTATAAGGCTGTGTGTCTGTAAGTCACAGCAGAGCCCTGACTGTTACAGGCATGAAAATGATCTGAGTAGCATATAGTCACAAAAAGAACAAGTAGAAATCAAACCCCTATTCTCTGCTTATAGAGACATTGAACTAACTAGTAGACCACACCTCCATAATTCTCGGGATAGCAATGGCTGAATACAAAGGGGTATGTTTACTAAACCGCGGTAATGTTACCCGCATTAGGTTCCGCGTTAATGGTACAGATGCCCATATAAAGGCGTGGGTGGTGCATCATTGCAGCAAGCTGTATCAGCTAACGCGTGTTACAAGGTGCCTTACAAGGCACATTAGAAGGCACCTTGTAAGGTGCCTTATAAGGTGCCATGTAAGGTGCCTTGTAAGTAAGGTGCCTTATAAGGTGCCTTGTTAGGCGCCTTGTAAGGTGCCTTGTTAGGTGCCTTGTTAGGCGCCCTTGTAAGGTGCCTTGTAAAGCGCCCTATATGGCTCCTTAGGCTAAGCGCCCTATTAGGCACCCCTGGACAAGGCACCTTAGAAGGCACCCTGGTTACGGAACCATAGGTTAAGGTGGCCTAACAAGGTTACGGTGCCCTAGATCAGTGTGCCCTAAGGGCTGCAAGGTGCTTCAGGATGACATGCATGACCTGTGAGGCATAGAGACAGATGTAGCCCTAACACTAGATAGAGCACCGAGGAAAGGCAATGAACAGGTGAGTGAAGGAGGGAGAGCTGGGAGCTACTGAACCTGCCATATCTACGGGCATCCCATTGGCTGCCAGTACTGTTGACAAACATGGTGGTGGCAACTGTACCACAGCACAGGGTGTTAGCAATGTAAAATACTGGAAAGACAGTGGGTGGCAGATGATGGGAATACATGTCCCCCAGTGGAGGCGGAGGTGGCAGGATAGTTACAATGATGGGTGGACAGAGGAGTGGTGGTGCCACGTAGATCAGGCACAGGCAAGACAAGCATGAAGAGGCACAAGACAGGAAAGGGTAGCAGTGCAGGACATGGGGTGGCAGCTTGCACAGGCAAACAGGACGCTACACAGCTGACAGATGCAGATAGATGGACCGAAGGAATGTTGGCAACTGTGGCGAGGGAATTATGAACTGGCAGCACAGCTCTGCAAAAATATGACTGTTACAGGCATGCAAACTATTTGAGTAGGACAGGCATGAAAGGAGGGAACAATGAGGAACTGAACCCATGAAGGGCATTGTACTAACTAGTAGGCTATACCTCCATGGTGTATCTCACAGCAGTGGCTGGGTATAGAAGGACTTCAGGTCACCGCACAAACTGCTCTGAGTGCCAGGATAGGGTAACCCCACCAGTACCCATGATGCAATGCACATCTGAATAGCTGTCTACAGCTGATCACCAAATGGGGTCTGCACCTCTCCGGTACCTCAGCTTGGAAAGACAACTGACAGTGCGTGATACTGGCACAGAGTAGTTACAGACCATGCCATTGTGCAGGTTCTGTGTTCACCCTGAGGGACAGGATGGGCACCCAGCACTAGGTCCGCAGTACATGTGGTGCTAGAGATAGTTCCTGCGGTATATCCCCATCATTACCAGTGTGTGACAGGTGTGCCTTGCAGTGCATCTGAAGGTAATTCTGTGTCCTACAATCACATGTGGTCTTCTGGGACTGGACACCACCCAGATTAGTGTGTACCCAGTGTTAAGGTCTGGCTGACATGGGCACCTGTTATCAGGGCAGAGGAGTTCTTGGACTTGCATGAGGTCTGTGTAGCAATGCCTCCACAGGTCAAAGTGGTGTACACTATATACCCCAAAGGGCCCACAATCACCCTTTTTATGGGTAAGGGGCAGGTGCCTGAGCCCCTTTGAAGCAACCTCCATCCTGCTGGTAGAAAACAGCCCTCCATGGTGGGTGGGCTATACCTGTGACTGGGGCAGTGGCGGACCAGCAATAATGCTGGGGCTAGGTCTGGAAAACCTCAACTGACTGACACCATAGTCTTCCATTCACCAACAGACAGCACAGTCAGACTGCACCTGCAGCACGCTACAATAGTGCATGCTCACAGAGAAACTGCACCAGGCAAGTATCTCAGTGATTAGACCCCTACACTGGCAACACAAAGGTATCCCTGAAAGCAGATAGTGTAGGGCGCTATGTGGGAACCTAGACATGCCATGGTCACTGCTCGGTCAGAGTGAGTGTCCCCCCAGCATGACATGCTGTGGCCACCCTGTCCATGCAGGCACTACAGTGTCCCAGCCATTGCCCCACATCCTGTGAAGATGCATCCTGGCCAATCTGCCCTGTCTGGGCCATACCCATAATACTCCTCATTATGCACATATTCAGGCTAATGCTGGTAACAGTGGAACATTGTGGGCCCAGTGATGTATGGGCAGCCACAAAACAATGGATAGACATACACACACACTCCTATTGCAGCATTGTGTAAAGATAGTGGTGGTTGGCAACCCTGCCCACCACACTGGTCCTGATCACAATGCTGACATTGATAAACTGTGCAGGAGGTAGTCATAGTGCTCTGTTGATAACTGCAGCTCCGTGCTGGGGCCAACTGCCTGACTCTCCATGCAGCTTTGGATTGTAGAGCCTGTGTGAGTGGGTGTTTGTGCCCCTGTTTGCCGCTGCTTTGGGCTTTGCCCATGTTGCTGTTGTATCTGCATTGTAGGGTAAAATACAGGGACATGCTCTGTAGGATCCACAGCTGGGACTTGAACCTATGACCCTCTGCATCTGGATACATTCGCTGTGTGTATTGCACCACACTATTACCACAGACATACAGTAGTCTCTGGAGCTACCTGTACTTTTCCTCAGCCAGAACTTTTATGTTGCACTGCACACCACTTACTGGTACAGGGCATGGTCTAGGTCCACTGCAGGCAGTTGCCACTGCCCCCTCCAGCATGGGCACCCCCCCCCCCGTGCCATGCTGACATGACCATATGCTGTCGGTGATGGTAGTATGCAGTCCCAGGCCATCCACTGTGTGGGTAGGTGGTCACCTAAGGAGCGGGGTCTGGGGTGGGGAGGCATACATGGGCATCCTCACACCCCACCCCCCCATCACCATCTACCAATATTATGTCCCTTCCGCTTGGGGGAGTGTTGGCTGGGGGATGTCAGGTCAGTGCCCTGGCAACTGTTAGCTAGGGTAAACCAGGTAGATGTAGGTGGATTGTGTTTTTGTATTTGTCAGCTGCTGTCTTGCTGATGTCCGGTTTCTATGTTCCTGTGTGCCACCAAGCGACTGCCTAGTCCACCCTGTGCCCCAGCTGCCCTCACTACATGTCCCGCCTGCAGCCCCCTATGCCCCATTTGCACCATCGCCATAGTGGCCTTTCATACTTGGGCACTATGCTGTTGCTGCAAATTGAGCACTACTATTACTTTTCTTGGGTCCCTTCTATGTTGTACATTGCTGACACAGAAATGGTTTCACCCTCCTGCAAATGTGCATCTAACGACAGGTTTTCAGTCCCGGTAATGTTTGGCCCTTCATTTCCCCACGTTAGTGTAAAAGGAGCCTCTTCCAGCCCACTCCCCGCCCATTGATGCCTTCTCTCTGCCCTCTCTCCACCCTCTGTGGGACTTGCCTCGGCTGGTGACGTTAACGCGCGTAAAGTAATGTTAACACGCGTTAACATTATTTAACGCATGTTAACGTAACCGCTGCTATGTTATCGCAGTTTAGTAAACATACCCCAAAGAGACTGCAGGTCACTGCCTAAAATATCTGCTGTGTGTGCCAGTATAAGTTGGCCCCCTCCAGTACCCATGATGCAGTGCACATGCAGAACAGCAGTCTGCAGCTGATCACCAAATGGAGAATGCACTGATCCATCACCTCTGCTCAGTAAGATGCACTGACAAAGTGTGATATAAAGATAAAGATAAACTACAAATTGTGCTGCTGATCAGTTTCTGCAATCACCCTGAGGGTGAGAATGGGTGCCCAGACCCTGGTCCCCAGATCTTGTGCTACGAGAGAAGGTTCTTGCTGTAGGTCCACATCACTGCCATTGTGACTTAGTTAGTGTTTCTGCTGTGTTATGCTAGTCATTTTTATTGTAGCATGCAGTTTTATTTGGGTCCTGTTGTTTCTGTTAGACAAAGATTTTTCTGAAAAGGCACTTATCAGTGCCCAGTATTCTAGCAGGTGATATACATATCAACTGCAGTGGGGAGCTGATTGAGCCTGTGTAGTACTGCTGCTATGATCTCAGTGAGTAGGGCAAGAATTGCTCCTGTTCCAACCATCTAAAACTACTAATCTACCACTGCTAGCACAGGGCTGTCTCAGCTATGCACATACCAAATGGGGCCAGTCTGCTTTTCAGCACACACTACATGTGCACAGGATGAGCATGTAGACCCCGATTTGAGAAAACCCCACATGGCACCTAGTATGTGGCACAGTTATTCACCTTCCAGGACAGGGGGTGCACCCACATCACCTCATTTGGAGTATTGTGTGCAATTCTGGAGTCCGCACCTTCAAAAGAATATAAACAGGATGGAGTCGGTACAGAGGGAGGCTACTAAAATGGTTAGCGGTCTTCATTATAAAGCATATGAAGACAGACTTAAGGATCTTAATATGTACACCTTAGAGCAGTGATGGCTAACCTTTTTGAGCCCGAGTGCCCAAACTGCCGCACAAAACCAAAGAATTTCCTCAAAGTGCCAGCACGTCAATTTGCATAAATATTTGCATAATGCTAACATACACTAACTTTTAGTAAACATGTCTCTTAATGAGTGTATGGATAAAGACAGACTAAAAGATTTCTACATTACTATAATCCAGTGCCAACCGCCAGGCACATTAGGAACTACTACAAACACTGCCCATTTAGAACCAATAGCAAACCCGCCGTATCCTAACAGCACTACCAGGACTCACAAAGCACCACACCATACCTATCAAAAGGCAACACTGCAAATATTAAACCAATACATTTCAGACAATAACAATACATGGACCTTCTGGGGAAAGAGAACAAGTGGCAATGTCAAAAAGGAATTACATAAACAGAATACCTCAGCTCAGTTACACAGTTGCAATTGCTCCAGCCACTTTCTTCTGGTTTCTTCATGTTTTCTGCTAACTCTCCATCATCTGCTGTCCATTTGTCCTTTCTTCTCTCTTCTAGTTTTTTTTTCCATTCTCTCTCTCTACATCTGCTTTAACATACTAATCTTTCTCCTTTTGATATTTCCTCATTCCTATTTCATCCACTCAAATTTTACCCCTTCATCCTCAATCCCCACTTACTCTCCCAATACCCGGCCAATTGTAGATTTTTTATCCCTCCCACACAAAATATTTTTCCCTCTCCATTTTACTCTCCCAGCCCCATCCCATTCTAATCCTCCCCCAACATCAGCTCCCTTCTAGTTCCAGCCCTCACCCAGCATCCATTCCCTTCTAGTCCTGCATCAGCCCATTTCCAGTCCTAGCAACCCCCCAACCCAATACCAGTCCTAGCCCCCCCCATCAACTCACTTCCAGCCCTAAACCCCCATCACCCCATTTCCATACCGCCCCCCACGGCCCACAGCCCATTAGCAGTCCTACCCCCCCAGCCCATTAGCAGTCCTACCCCCGCCCGCCCGCCCGCCCATTAGCAGTTCCTAACCCCACCCGCCCATTAGCAGTCCTAACACCCCCCCCCCTCCTGCCCATTAGCAGTCCTAACACCCCCCCTCCTGCCCATTAGCAGTCCTAACCCCCCCCTCCTGCCCATTAGCAGTCCTAACCCCCCCCTCCTCCTGCCCATTAGCAGTCCTAACCCCCCCTCCTGCCCATTAGCAGTCCTAAACCCCCCCTCCTGCCCATTAGCAGTCCTAACCCCCCCCCCCGCCTGCGCCTTAGCAGGCCTAACCCCCCCCCCTCCTGCCCATTAGCAGTCCTACCCCCCCGCCTCCTGCCCATTAGCAGTCCTAACCCCCCCTCCTCCTGCCCATTAGCAGTCCTAACCCCCCCTCCTCCTGCCCATTAGCAGTCCTAACCCCCCCCCCTGGCAAATTTAAAAAAAAAAAAAGCAGGCTCTGGCTGCTGCCGCGGCAGATTGCAATGTCCGCGGGTCCCCCTCCGCCCGCTAAGCCCCTCTGCAAGAGCTTTCAGATTCGCGAGGGAGAGCGTCTCCCTCGCGTCTCTGTTAAGCCCGCAGGGGGCTAATGGGAAATTTCCCATCAGTCCCTCGCGTCTAAAGGGGCTGATGGGAAATTTCCCATTAGCCCCTGCGGGCTTAACAGAGACCGAGGGAGACGCTCTCCCTCGCGAATCTGAAAGCTCTTGCAGAGGGGCTTAGCGGGCGGAGGGGGCCCCGCGGGACGCTGCATTCTGCCCTTGCCGCGTCCGCAGTCAGAGACAGCTTTTTCTTTTTTTTGCGGACCTATGGCCAGCGTGCCAGCTGCAAGGCCTTCGCGTGCCACAGCTGGCACGCGTGCCATAGGTTCGCCATCGCTGCCTTAGAAGAAAGGCAGGAAAGAGGTGATATGATTGAGATGTTTAAATACCTCCATGGCATAAATGCACATGGGGAGAGCCTCTTTTGATTGAAAGCAAGTTCTGCTATGAGGGGACATGGGATGAAGATGAAAGGGGATAGATTCAGGAGTGATATGCGGAAATATTTCTTTACGGAAAGAGTGGTGGTTCCGTGGAATAGTCTCCCAGTGGAGGTGGTAGAGATGAGGACGATATCTGAATTCAAAAAAGCATGGGACAAACATAGAGGATCTCTAAAGGAAAAAAGGTGACTGTTATAGTTATTGATATAGAAGAACAGACTTAGATAAGCCATGTGGTCTTTTTCTGTCATCATTTTTCTATGTTTCTATCACTGGAGTAATACTCTATATAAGCACTCTGTGGATAGATAGCCATGTCATGATAACTGCTCAGTCAGAGTGAGAGTGTCCTCACAGCATGATCTGCTGTGGCCACCCAGGCCATACATGTATAATAAATTGTTTTGATGTTATACCTGTTCTATGTAAAGTTGCTTGACTGTTCCCGTTTCTTGTAAACCGTGCTGATACTAAATAGTGCGGTATAAAAAAGCTAGTAAATAAATAAATGTGGCAGACAGGTGCTACAAAGTCTCAGGCAATAAGCCTATCTCCAATATAGATACATCTTGGGCAAACCATTCTGTGTATGGCCATACCCACAATCCTCTGCTCCTCATCATTCACATTTGAAGACTAACACTGCAATCAGCCTAGACAATGTGAGGCACAGTGCAGAAGGCTACAGAACATCCCCTCCTCTCACTCCGTGGCTGTGCAAAGTTGGCTCAACATGTGCTTACACTAGTAGCACCGTCTGGCATTAATGCCCATTCATCATACTAGTGCTATTAGGCTGATTTTCCATGCAGCTATATATAGTGGAGTCTGTATGCTGATGGGTATCTGTACCCTTGCTGGGCAATTCATTTGGGGTTGCACATGCTGGTGTTCTAACTGCACTGTAGGCTAACATTTATCTACAGGGACATGCAATACATGATCTATAGCAGGGTTTTGAACCTGTGACCTTCCACTCCTATACACAATGACTTTGCATGTTGAGCCACAGAGCTGCCTTATGGCTACACTAATCCCTGGGGCTGACATATTACTCATTAGACAGACCTGAGGCATACGTTGTGATGTGATCGGCACACAGGACCATGACATAGGTCTTGTCTGCTGTAGGCAGGTGCCACTGCACCTGATGCTGATACCCCCACACCATGCTGCCATGCCAGCCTGCTGTTTAGTGGGGGTTGTGCACAGTACCTACCGGTCTACCATGTGGCTTTGGCAGATGCCTAGGGCACCATATCCAGATGGGTGTGGCAGAGGCTCACATTGGCAGACATGCCATCCCACAAACAACTGCTGCTGCCAGAACCCCATCAACACCTGCTTCTGATACATCTTGGGGAAGGCAGGCAGGCATCCACAGCTCTGATATTTCCTCGGGCACTTGCATTTTGCAACTCTCTGTAGCACTACAGTTACTGGTGCTATTGTCTTCTTCCTCTGGAGCTGGCTTCAGTAGCAGTGGGAGGAGGCTGGCCATGGTCCCTGCCTAGGGTGCCAGGAAACCTTGACCTGCTCTATGTGGCACATTGCCTTTCCAAAGCAGCAACATGTCTGTGTGACGCCAATGTCAATGTGGGATCAGGAAGGACATCACAGATGTGCCACCTGGGCAGCTGCCTGGTCTGCCTTGCAACCCGGAAACCCCCACTGCATGACCAACATGCCACCTCCTTTGCCCAATTTGCACCATCAACATGGTGCCCTTTCATACTTGGGCACTATGGTGTTGGTGCTAATGAAGCATAACTATCACTATCTTGGGCTCCCCTGTCTGTGTATCACATTCCAGATGTTTAAATAGGCTCTCTCCCCTCAAAATACATCCTTTCCCCGAGGTTTTACTTGGCGTTAGGATTCCCAGCATTAGAGGGCTTTAAAACACGTTTGCACAACAGGCATTAAGGTAACACTCATTGTTAGCGGCCACTCTCTGTCCCATTAATGCTCACTCTCTGCCTACACCCTTAATGCTCCAGGAGCCTTTAACACCCGTTAATGCAGCTTTTTCGCAAGCGTTAAGGGTGCAAGTTTGCCGATAATAAACGTTAACAGCACACATGCTCCCTTAATGCCCTTTAGTAAACATACTCCTTACTCATGAATGATCTAAAGAGGAGCAATGGATGAAGTGATAAATTTTACAAATAACATAAAAAATATTCAAAGTAGTTAAAACAAAAGCAGATTGTGAGGAACAACAGAAGGATCTCACAAGATTAGAGAACTAAGCATCTAGAGGGTAAATGATATTTAAGGTGGACACGGATGCACACGGAGAAGAATAATCCTAAGGTCCTGATGTACTAATCACCCAAATTCCTTCACAGGAATGAGCTGGCATCATGGGAACATTTTTCTTGTAGCGCTGGCTCATTTAAATATTATGCAAATTTCATTCACAGTGTAGTTATCATGAAATAGCCCATGAGAAATCACAAGGGTATGCTTACTACACTGTGGTAAAATCACCAGCAGTAAGGGCAGCACTAAGGATCCCGAAGTCATATAAGGCTATGGGTGGATGGGAGCGGTCTGGTATAAAGGCAGCTATGGGCCATGTAACACATGGAACAGGGTGCCCTGACCATTTAAATTATGGTAACAGCACATCTCACATTAAGGTGACAAGCATTAAGGTGCCCAAGGGGTTTAAGGTGCTTCAATCTAAGGCGCCTGAGCTTAAGGCACCCTGAGGGGTTAAGGCACATGAAGTTAAGGTGCCCTAAGGGGTTTAGGCACCAGGACATAAGATGGCCAAGGGTTTAAGGTGCTTCAAATTGACAAGCATGCATCTAAAGTCTGGAAAACGGCTATAACCCTAAAACTGGATAATGTACCACAGAAAGTCAAAGTAAAGGTGATGGAAGGAAGGACAGGTGGAAGCTGATAGACCTGCCATATTGGTGGGCACCCTATGTGGTGGCCAGTTAGGTGGATGAGCATGTAGGAGGCAGCTGTACCGATGCACAGGATGGTGCCAATGTAAAGTGCTGCAATGTCAGTGTGTGGTATAGAATGGGGAAGACGTGTCCCCCAGCCAAAGACAGAAGCGGCAGGATGTTTGCAGCCACAGGCACACAGAGTGGGAGTGGTGACATGAAGATCAGGCAGAGGAGAGCCCTGACTATCATAGGCATGAAAATGACCTGAGTAGCACATATTCACAAAAAGAGCAAGTAGGAATCAAACCCCTGTTGATGGGGACATTGTACCAACCAGTATGCTACAACTCTTGTGGCTAGAATTGAAGAGCCTGCAGGTCTCTGCCTAAACCAGGGGTGTCCAACCCTGTCCAGGAGGGCCGCAATCCTGGCAGGTTTTTGGGATAGCCCTAATGAATATGCATGAGATATATATGCATTAAAGATGTCCTGCCAACCTGACTGGTTTGGGGCCCTCCAGGACTGGATTTGGAGACCCCTGCCTTACACCCCTGTCATGGCCGAGGACGTTTCTCCAGGGCCATGTGCCCATGAGGGAAGGGTTAGGACAACCTTTATAGTTGGTGATTCGATCATTAGGCATGTAGATAGCTGGGTGGCTGGTGGACGTGAGGATCGCCTAGTAACATGCCTGCCTGGTGCGAAGGTAGCGGACCTCACGCGCCACCTAGATAAGGTCTTAGATAGTGCTGGGGAGGAGTCTGCTGTCATGGTACATGTCGGTACCAATGACATAGGAAAATGTGGTAGGGAGGTTCTGGAGGCTAAATTTAGGCTTTTAGGTAGGAAGTTGAAATCCAGAACTTCCAGGGTAGCATTCTCCGAAATGCTTCCTGTTCCACGCGCAGGACCCAAAAGGCAGGCAGAGCTCCGGAGTCTCAATGCGTGGATGAGACAATGGTGCAGAGATGAGGGTTTTGGATTTGTTAGGAACTGGGGAACATTCTGGGGAAAGGAGGGGCTCTTCCGAAGGGATGGGCTTCACCTTAACCGGGATGGAACCAGGCTGCTGGCATTAACCCTTAAAAAGGAGATAGAGCAGCTTTTAAACTAGATATTAGGGGAAAGCCGACAGTCGCCCAAGAGCGGATGGTTCAGAAGAATGTATCTTTGAAGGATACTACCAAAAGCAGAGAGGTTCCACAAAAGAGTAAAGTAGCCCAAATGCCCTCAAGTATGGAGCAGACAGAGCTTAAAGATCCCAAATTACTCATGTCTAACAATAGCCAAATTAATATGAATAAAATACATTTTCTAAAATGCTTGTATGCAAATGCTAGAAGTCTAAAAAATAAGATGGGAGAGTTAGAATATATAGCACTAAATGAAAGGTTAGATATGATTGGAATATCAGAGACATGGTGGAAGGAGGACAACCAGTGAGACACTGTGATACCTGGGTACAAACTATATCGAAATGATAGAGCTGATCAAATTGGTGGAGGGGTTGCTCTCTATGTTAGAGAGGGCATTCAGTCAGAAAGGATTAAAGTTTTGCAGGAAGCAAAATCTGCTGTAGAATATTGTGGCGCTCGAGCCCCTACCAGGCGGCCGCCTAGTAGGGACGGGTAGCCACCTCTTATCTTTTCCTAAGCTTGTAGTTGTGTGAGGAATAATGAGCCAAGTGGTTTATCAAAGCACACAGGAATTTATTCAGCTTCCTTGCTGGTAAGTGGATACAAATTCTTCAAGCACATTTATTCTCCAGACAAAAGAAAAATAACGGATAACTTCTCCCATAAACAAATGTCCAAAACAGAGTAACAGCGAATTCAACCATACAAGCTTCTGCCCAGTCTTTTACTGTTTAACGTTTCTGTACATGAAGGAATATGCCCTTCTTTTTAAAACTCTTCAAACAGGCTGTCAGCTTATTCAAGACCGTTGCAAACACCAACAGTTTCAGCTGTTCAACCCCAACTGAGTTACTGCCGATAAGCTTCGAAGGAAAGACTCTTAGGCCCTTTTTAATTATATGACTCCTTCTCTCCTTTCTTTCAGCTTCAGAACTACCTTCACACCTATAGTAGCGTTCTTAAGGTTCAACTGTTTCTGGCTTACACTAATTCACCTTAGTGCATGCATCACATTCCATCTCTGAAACACTGGAAGTTACATCACCCTCTTTGGCTTCAACCTCCATGCTCTCAGCTGAGCTGTAGCAGGGTTCTGCTTGGAAACGCTCAGGAACTTTCTGTTTTAAAGTTTTCAACAGGTCAAACAACCTCTCCCACTTTCTTGCCCTCCCTTCTCTGGGCAGGTCTCCTATGGGGTGTTCTTGTTTAACCTTCCTGGTGAAACATTTCTTTCTACGCTGTGTTATCTGGGGTACAACAGTTTCCTCAGAGTCAGAACAGGAAACCCACTTTGAAGTCCTTACTGCCTCCCCTCTCCTACCTTGGGGTTTTGGTGCAGTATTCTCTTGGTTGGAACTTCGGCCAGTCAGGACTCTCTCTGCCTCAGAGTAGGGAAGAGACTTTTGGTAAAACTTTCCCGCTCTCTTGCCAGGGTAGGTGGTTCTCTCCCAAGAACCTTCCCTATGTCCTCTGTGGCTACTGTGCTGACTATTGTGGCTTCCTTTGTACCTTCTTTGGCTGCCTTTATAGCTGTTCCTTTCTCTGCTGCTCCCTTTGGCTGCAAAGCTCCTTTGTCCTTTGGCTACAGGGTTGTTCTCTCTGGACCTTCTGGAACTTGGACTGGAACCTGAGCTGCAACTCCCACTTGGACCTGGACTGCAACTCCGACAGCAACTGCCACTGCAACTGCAATTGTGTCTCCAACCGTATTTCGCCCTGTGTCTCCAACCGTGTCTCCCCCTGTATCTCCAACCGTGTCTATCTCTGGTGTTTGTTTGCTCCAATTGAAACATTGAGCAGGGCAACTCCCTTCCTGGCCCTGCCCATCTGTACCTCCCACTCCTATCTATGGTTGACCTGGAGTGTGGGCGTGGCTTACAACTAGGTCTGCCCTCTAGGTTTCTCTCCGGGCTTCTGCTGTGGACTATGTGATCCTGTGTACCCATCCCCCGCAAAGAGGAAAAATTCTTCTTCTCTTCACTTTTTCCTGGCTGGGCTGCACTCTCCTTACCACATATTCCCCCCCTTAGACTATTACGGGCTGGCGCCATAACCCGCGAACAGCACGTAATACGAGATAAGGCGTCAGCATTTGTATGGAGTTTCCCGGCCCTGTGCTCTATCGTAAAATCAAACTCTTGCAGGGCCATATACCACCTTGTTAACCGGGCATTATTGTCCTTCATTTTATGTAGCCATTTTAGCGGGGCGTGATCGGTCACACATAAAAACTTCCGTCCCGTTAGATAAAATCGCAGTGCATTTACGGCCCACCGTATTGCAAGGCACTCACGCTCAATGGTGGAATATTTTTTCTCTGGAGGCGTCAGCTTGCGACTTAAAAACATTACTGGGTGCTCCGACCCCTCCTGCTTTTGAGACATCACAGCCCCTAGGCCTGTTTCTGATGCATCGGTCTGAACGATAAAAGGTAGGCTAAAATCCACCCCCCATAATACAGGTGCCTCACAGAGTTTCTCCTTTAATCCACCAAAAGCCTGTTCCGCCTCCTGATCCCAGCGTAACTGATTAGGGGCATTCTTTCTAAGCATCTCGGTTAACCCCACTGCTTTGGCTGCAAAATGTGGGATAAATCGTCTATAATACCCCACTAATCCCAAAAAGCTCCTGAGATCCTTTTTGGTCGCAGGTCTCGGAAACTTTCTCACACTCTCTACTTTGTCAAAGAGAGGTTTTACCATACCTTGGCCTACCAGGTGACCCAGGTACTTCACCTCCGAGGCCCCAAACACACACTTAGCGGGATTTAAGCTAAGACCCGCCTGCCCAATGCCCCCAACACTGCCTTAACCTGGACCAGATATTCATTCCAACGTGAACTATGGACAACGATATCGTCCATATAGGCCGCTGCGTATCGCTGGTGTGGGCGCAGGACCATGTCAACCAGCCGTTGACAGGTTGCGGCGGCTCCGTGGAGCCCAAAAGGCATCCGGCGAAACTGAAAGAGCCCTATTGGGGAGCTGAATGCAGTTTTTGGCCTAGATTCCCTGGTGAGGGGAATCTGCCAATACCCTTTGTTAAATCCAAAGTGGTCAAATAAGTGGCCTGCCCTAGCCTATCTAAGATCTCTTCAATCCGAGGCATAGGGTACGTGTCAAAACGTGAGATGTCATTCACCTTGCGGAAGTCTATGCAGAAACGCATAGACCCGTCGGGCTTAGGGACCAAGACTACTGGATTGTTCCAAGGGCTCTTAGAAACTTCAATTACGCCCATCTTCAACATTTCCTTTATTTGGGTCACTACCTCCCTTTGCTTTGCCTCTGGGAGTCTATAAGGTCGCTGGCGCACTATTTCCCCGTGAGGTGTCACGATCTCATGTGCGACCAGCTCTGTTTCCCCTGGCACTGGGGTAAGGACGTCCGAGAAGTCCTTTAATACCCTGGTCAACTCACTTTGCTGGCTCCAAGAGCGTCTTTCCCCAATCCTATAAGCAGGATCTGCCCTGCCTTTCGCAAGTTGGGGTCCTAATTTGTCCTCTTCCTCTTTGACCCCACAGGCCGTTAGCCCCTCTATCTCGGCTATCCCTGTGGAACCAAATCCCTTGGAGTCCCTGGCGGTGGAGGAGAGCTCATCCACCTCTTCTACGGGTGGAAAGCCTACCCTTTCACAAATTAATTGTGCCACCCTGTCTCCGATGTTCACCTTGAAGTTCTCTTGAGAAAAGTTAAACAAGAGGACTTTTAATTCCCCCCTGTAATCTGGATCTACGACCCCTGCGCCTATGTCTATAAAATGTTTAAGGGCGAGGCCAGATCTGGGCGCGATCCTTCCATAACACCCAGGTGGTATTCCCACCTTGAGTCCGGTGTTCACTATGGCCTTCCCCTGCTTAGGTATAACTACCTCTACGGCGCTATATTGATCCAGATCAGCAGCTTGTTCAGTGGCTCGCTTACGAATCCTAGCTTCAGGGGTAATCCTACAGGACCTGATAACAAACTTCTGTTTAGGCGCCTGTATTTCCCTCTGAGTGACCGCGGACCTTCCCGCGTCTACTCTTTTCCCAAATAGGGGAGCAGGCATTATTCCTCCCGTACCCCCTCTGGGACGGACAGCTTTCGCGCTTTTACCTTCCCCTGAAGGATTTGTGGGGGTTCGTGTGGTTACCAGGCCGACTTTCCCTTTCAGCTCTTTCTCCACCCCTTTCCTAAACTGGGACCAATCCCGGCCCAGTATTATATCATGAGGGAGTCTAGGTATTACTGCCACGGCTACCGCCCCTCCACTACCTAAACCCTTTATCTTAACCTTTTGGAGTTGGTAGGTGGAGGTAGCCCCATGAACACATCTAATTTTAACGTGCCCCCTTGGGGACTCTTGGGAGTACTGCCTCTGGGCTTCTATCTCTTTCCATAATTTGTTAGAAATCATGGACTGACTAGCCCCTGAATCCAGAAGTGCCTCTGTTGGTATCCCTTCCACCTCTACCGATAGGAGGAATCCCTCATCTATCTCTTTGGGATTTGTTATTACAAAAGCCTTCTTTGTTTTGCAGTTTTTCTTGAGATGACCTGGCTCACCACAGGAAAAACATTTTCTCTGCAGGTTAAATCTTTCCTCTAGGGGTTTATCTTTTCTATCCACCTGGTGTCTAATAAAGGCTGAATTCTTTTCCTGTATTCCTGTCCTCCGAAAAACGCCCTCTTTCTTTAGGCTCAATTTCTGGGCCTCCAGAAAGCACTCTGCCAACGCAATGGCTTCTTGGGTGATTTTACAGTTTTGCATTATTAGAAAACTTTGCATCTCTGTAGGGACAGCTTCAGTAAACTGTTCCTGTATTATCATATCAATAATGGAATCTACATTACTCTTTTCAGGTACCAGCCACTTAGAGACCAAGCTCCTTATCCTATGATACAAAGCCTGGGGTGTTTCACCCTCTTTCAGTATACATGCTCTTAGAGACCTTCTATAGACCGAGGGACTTAACCTCACCCGATCCTTTATGGCCTTCTTCACATGCTCATACTCATTAATCAATGCTACTGGCATTTCCCTATAGGCTGCTAACGCCTCACCACTAAGGGTAGTAGCAAATCTCATAGCTAATTGCTCTTTTGGCCACTGAGCCAACACAGCTATCCTCTCAAAGGCCTCTATGTGGTCATCAAGGTTGTCCTCCTTAGTTAGGCGTCCACATGAGAAAGGTGCAAAACCCAGTCCTTCCCAACCTGTACCAACAGTCTGTGTCTTTGGAACAGTCTGTGCTGCCTTGGTTGCCTCCTCCTGGGTCCGGATCCACCTTGCCATCATCTCCAGCAGGGGTTGCTGCTGAGCCCGAAGCATGGCAGCTGCTTGTTCCTGGCTCACTGCTGCCATCTCCCTCTGCTTGGCGAACTGGTCTGCCACCCACGACAACACATCTGCCGTCTCCATCTCGGACTGCGGTCTCTGCAACACAAACACAGAAAAACACACACAAAGTGCAGCACTTTTTTTTTTTTCCACTCCCACTTCTAGTGAGTACCTGGTGGCCCCCCTTACACCAGAATCCAGGCCTACCCCTTCTAGCCTACGGGTTACCTGATTCTGATGCAGGTCTCAGCTTTACCACCAGTCACAGTGCTCCCGATCCGATTCCAGTCCGGATTTTCCTCCGCCTTCCTTGGTCGGTCAGCGTCCTTCCTGGATCTTTCCTGTCCAGAGGTATGGCTTGGAGTTGCACCGCTTGACCGCTGGAATGCTGTATCCAAAGAACAACGCCGCCTGTGGCACTCGAGCCCCTACCAGGCGGCCACCTAGTAGGGACAGGTAGCCACCTCTTATTTTTTCCTAAGCTTGTAGTTGTGTGAGGAATAATGAGCCAAGTGGTTTATCAAAGCGCACAGGAATTTATTCAGCTTCCTTGCTGGTAAGTGGATACAAATTCTTCAAGCACATTTATTCTCCAGACAAAAGAAAAATAACGGATAACTTCTCCCATAAACAAATGTCCAAAACAGAGTAACAGCGAATTCAACCATACAAGCTTCTGCCCAGTCTTTTACTGTTTAACGTTTCTGTACATAAAGGAATATGCCCTTCTTTTTAAAACTCTTCAAACAGGCTGTCAGCTTATTCAAGACCGTTGCAAACACCAACAGTTTCAGCTGTTCAACCCCAACTGAGTTACTGCCGATAAGCTTCGAAGGAAAGACTCTTAGGCCCTTTTTAATTATATGACTCCTTCTCTCCTTTCTTTCAGCTTCAGAACTACCTTCACACCTATAGTAGCGTTCTTAAGGTTCAACTGTTTCTGGCTTACACTAATTCACCTTAGTGCATGCATCACATTCCATCTCTGAAACACTGGAAGTTACATCACTCTCTTTGGCTTCAACCTCCATGCTCTCAGCTGAGCTGTAGCAGGGTTCTGCTTGGAAACGCTCAGGAACTTTCTGTTTTAAAGTTTTCAACAGGTCAAACAACCTCTCCCACTTTCTTGCCCTCCCTTCTCTGGGCAGGTCTCCTATGGGGTGTTCTTGTTTAACCTTCCTGGTGAAACATTTCTTTCTACGCTGTGTTATCTGGGGTACAACAGTTTCCTCAGAGTCAGAACAGGAAACCCACTTTGAAGTCCTTACTGCCTCCCCTCTCCTATCTTGGGGTTTTGGTGCAGTATTCTCTTGGTTGGAACTTCGGCCAGTCAGGACTCCCTCTGCCTCAAAGTAGGGCAGAGACTTAGGTAAAACTTTCCCACTCTCTTGCCAGGATAGGTGGTTCTCTCCCAAGAACCTTCCCTATGTCCTCTGTGGCTACTGTGCTGACTATTGTGGCTTCCTTTGTACCTTCTTTGGCTGCCTTTATAGCTGTTGCTTTCTCTGCTGCTCCCTTTGGCTGCAAAGCTCCTTTGTTCTTTGGCTACAGGGTTGTTCTCTCTGGACCTTCTGGAACTTGGACTGGAACCTGAGCTGCAACTCCCACTTGGACCTGGACTGCAACTCCGACAGCAACTGCCACTGCAACTGCAATTGTGTCTCCAACCGTATTTCGCCCTGTGTCTAAAACCGTGTCTCCCCCTGTATCTCCAACCGTGTCTATCTCTGGTGTTTGTTTGCTCCAATTGAAACATTGAGCAGGGCAACTCCCTTCCTGGCCCTGCCCATCTGTACCTCCCACTCCTATCTATGGTTGACCTGGAGTGTGGGCGTGGCTTACAACTAGGTCTGCCCTCTAGGTTTCTCTCCGGGCTTCTGCTGTGGACTATGTGATCCTGTGTACCCATCCCCCGCAAAGAGGAAAAATTCTTCTTCTCTTCACTTTTTCCTGGCTGGGCTGCACTCTCCTTACCACAATATATATGGATTGAAATTCCATGTAAAAGGGGGAAGGCAATGGCAGTGCGGGTGTACTATCGAGCGCCTGGCCAGAATGACCAAATGGATGATGAAATGCTCAAAGAAATCAAGGAAGCTAACAAAAGTTACAGAGCAGTAATAATAATGGGTGATTTCAACTACCCCGGTATCGACTGGGTCAGTGTCACATCAGGACATGCTAGGGAGATAAAGTTCCTAGATGAAATAAATGACTGCTTCTTGGAGCAGCTGGTTCATGAACCGACCAGAGGGGAAGCCATATTAGACCTAGTCCTTACTGGAACACCAGATCTAGTGCAAGAGATAAGGCTGTTGGGGCCACTTGGCAATAGTGATCATAGCATGATCGCCTTTGATTTAATTAGTGGAGGAGGGATAGTAAGGAAATCCACAGTACTACCTTTTAACTTTCGAAAGGGAGACTATGATAAAATGAGGAAAACAGTTAAGAAAAAACTAAAAGGAGCAGTTGCAAAGGTTAAAGACGTACATCAGGCTTGGCTGTTGTTGAAAAATACTATCTTGGAAGCCCAGACCAGCTGTATTCCACGCTTTAAGAAAAGTGGAAGGAAGTCCAAAAAACTGCCAGCATGGTTTAAAGGTGAGGTCAGAGAGGCTGTTGTTGACAAAAAAGCATCTTTCAGGAAATGGAAAATAGAGCCAAATGACGAAACCTGGAAACAGCACAAGCACTGGCAAGGCAAATGCAAGGCATTGATAAGGCAGGCAAAGGGAGAATTTGAGAAGAAGCTTGCTGCGGAAGCAAAAACGCGAAGTAAAGACCTTTTCAAGTACATTTGTAGCAAAAAACCTGTGAGAGAGTCAGTTGGTCCATTAGATGATAAAGGGTTTAAAGGAGCACTAAGAGGCGACAAGGCGATAGCGGAGAGACTGAATGAATTCTTTGTTTCAGTCTTTACTGAGGAAGATGTAGGGATGTTACCCATGACTGAAGTGGTATTTAAAGGTGCGGAAGAATTGAAGGAAATATCGATACATCGGGATGATGTATTACAACTATTAGATAAACTGAAGGGTAGCAAATCACCTGGGCTGGATGGTATACATCCAAGGGTGTTGAAAGAACTGAAATATGAGATTGCAGACCTGCTATTAGTAATCTGCGAACTATCATTAAATCCATCTCTAATACCTGAAGATTGGAGGATCACCAATGTAACACCAATTTTTAAAAAGGGTTCCAGGGGTGATCCGGGAAACTACAGACCGATGAGCCTGACATCAGTATCGGGAAAAATGGTAGAAATCATCATAAAGAATAAAATTACTCAGCAGGTAGATAGTCATGACCTAATGGGAGACAGCCAACATGGCTTTAGACAAGGAAGATCTTGTCTTACTAATCTGTTATGTTTTTTTGAAGGAGTGAATAATAAGGTGGACAAAGGTGAGTCGGTTGATATTGTGTATCTGGACTTTCAGAAAGCCTTTGACAAGGTCCCTCATCAGAGACATTTGGCAAAACTAAAGAGTCATGGGATAGGAGGCAGTGTACTATTGTGGATCAGGAACTGGTTAAAAGATAGAAAGCAGAGGGTAGGTCTAAATGGCCAATTTTCCCAATGGAGAAAGGTGAATAGTCGTGTACCTCAGGGACCTGAGCTGGGTCCGCTGCTTTTTGACATATTCATAAATGACCTGGAAAGTGGAATAACGAGTGAGGTTATCAAATTTGCAGATGACACAAAACTATTTAAAGTTGTTAAAACCCAAGAGGATTGTGGAAAATTGCAAGAGGATCTTGATAAATTGGAAGACTGGGCATCAAAATGGAAGATGAAATTTAATGTGGACAAGTGCAAGGTTATGCACCTAGGGGAGAACAACCCAAACTATGGTTACACGATGCAAGGTTCCACATTAGGAACCACCATCCAGGAAAAAGATTTAGGCGTCACTGTGGATACCATGTTAAAACCCTCGGCCCAGTGTGCAGCGGCGGTCAAGAGAGCAAATAGAATGCTAGGTATGATAAGGAAAGGAATGGAAAATAAAACAAAAGATATTATAATACCTCTGTATCGTTCCATGGTGAGACCGCACCTTGAATATTGTGTGCAATTCTGGTCGCCATATCTTGAAAAGGATATAGCGTTATTAGAAAAGGTTCAGAGAAGAGCCACCAAAATGGTAAAGGGGATGGAAGGATACTCCTATGAAGAAAGGCTAAAAAGGTTAGGGCTCTTTAACCTGGAAAAGAGACGGCTGAGGGGAGATATGATAGAAGTCTATAAATTAATGAACGGAGTGGAATGGGTAAACGTAGATCAATTGTTTACCTTATCAGAATATAGAAAGACTAGGGGACATGCAATGAAGCTACAGAGTAAATTATTTAAGACTAATAAAAGAAAATATTTTTTCACTCAATGTGTAATCAAACTCTGGAATTTGTTACCGGAGAATGTAGTAAAGGCTGTTAGTGTAGCTGGGTTTAGAAAAGGTTTGGACAAGTTCCTGGAGGAAGTCCATAAACCATTATTAAGAAGGGACCCAGGATATCAATGCTTAAACCAATACAAGCATTGTGGAACCTGTGTCCCTTGGGGAAACTGCTAAGTACATATGACCTAGATTGGCCACTGTTGGAAACAGAATACTGGGCTTGATGGACCTTGGTCTGATCCAGTATGGTATATCTTATGTTCTTATTTAAGATTGTGAGTAGGCAAGGTGCAGATGTCCTAGACATCAAAAGGGTAGATAGAATTTGTCACATTCCTCCTTGATTCTCGCAACACCAAAGAGTTGTCTAATAGACAACATTTTGGTTGTGGTGAGAAGTGAGGAGGATTGTGACAAATGTTCCACAGTGTCCCATCCAGGGGACATTACCCAGCAAGTACCCCAAAAGTCACACAGGTACCACTATGCCTGTAATAGGGCAAGCAGTGCACATCTGGGGACCATACTAACAAGGGTCCAGAGACCATACCCAGGATGGGTGCCAAACAGTTTGTAGACCCAGCTAACTGAATACACTTTACGGCAGACCCTAGTAAGGCATTGCAGGGTGTGCCCATACATTGTCGGAAACATATATACACCCAGTAGGCCAAACTGGGTACACTGTACCTGAGGTGCATACTCTAGCCTGTCCACAGTCGGCAGTAACAACACACTCCACCTACATCTACCTGGTCCACCCTACCCAATAGTTGCTAGAGTACCAGCCTTACATCCCCCCCCGCCATCACTCCCCCATGTGGAAGGGATATAACATTGGTAGGCAGTGATGGGGGGGATGTATGGATGTCCATGTATGCCTCGCCTCCCCAGAACCCGCACCCTAGGCACAAGCCTACCTGTACTGTGGATGGCCCGGGACCGCGCATGACCAGCACCGACAGCATATGCTCATGTTGGCATGGCAGAGGGGGGGTGTTTGTGCTGGAGGGAGGAGTGCCACCCACCTGCAGTGGACCTAGGCCACTGGTGATGTGCAGTGCAACAGAAATGGTCTGCCTGATGAAAGTAAGGGTAGCCCCAGGGACCACTACTCCTCTGTGGCAATAGTGTGGTGCAGTACACACAGCTAGTGTATCCAGATGCAGAAAGTCACAGCTTCAAGGCCCAGCTGTGGATCCTACAGAGCATCTCCCCACATTTTACCCTACAATGCAGATATAACATCAACATGTGCAAACCCCAAAGCCACATCGAACAGGGGTCAAAACACCCACTCACACAGGCTCTATTATCCAAAGCTTCATGGACAGTCAGGCTGTTGGCCCCAGCATGGAGCTGCAGTTATCAGCAGAGCACTACTACTACTCCCTGCAAAGTTTAGCAATGTCGGCACTGTGATCAGGACCAGTGTGGCGAGCAGGATTGCCAACCACCCCTATCATTGCACAATGCTGCAAAAGGGGTGTGTGTGTGTGTATGTCTATCAGTTGTTTTGTGGCTGCCTACAGCATTCTGGGCCCACAATGTCCCACTGTTACCAGCGTTAGCCTGCAAATGTGCATAATGAGAGCAAGGTATTGTGGGTATGGCCTGGACAGGGCAGGTTGGCAGGATGCATCTGCACAGGTTGTAGGGCAATGGCTGGGACACTGTAGCGCCCGACCACCACTTGCATGGACAGGGTGGCCACAGCATGGCATGCTGTGAGGTCACTCTCACCCTGACCGAGTAGTGACCATGGCATGTCTATGCTCCTACATAGTGCTCCACATTATTGGTTTTCAGTTATGTCTGTGTGTTTCTAGTTCAGGGGCTTAATCACTGAGATGCCTGCTTGGTGTCTGTGCTGTACATCCCATTTCTGGGTGCACAGGGTTCCCCTGTGAGCATGCACTATGGACTGGCTAGTGGGCTGTCTGCAGTTAGTCTGTGCATGGTTGGAACACCTTGTAGGGTGCTGCAGGTGCAGTCTGACTGTGCTGTCTGCTGGTGTGGGGCAGTTGAGGTTTTCCGGGCTTATCCCAAGTATAACTGCTAGTCTGCCATAGTCACAGGTTAGTGTTCTGGCCTGCCAGCCCTGGAGGGCTGTTCTCTGCTAGGAGGACTGCAGTTGCTTGTTCTACAGCCAGGACTCAGAGACATGTCCCTCCACTCCCTCATCGAGAGAATGGGTGATTGTGGGTCCTTTTAGGTATATAGTGTATACCAATTTGACCTGTAGAGACAGTGCTACATGCATCTCTGCAAGTCTAGACACCCCTCTGCCCTGATAACAGGTGCCCATAGCAACCAGACCCTAACACTGGGTATGCACTAATCTGGGTGGTGTCTGGCCCCACAGGGCCATATGTGACTGCAGAACACAGACATACTTTCAGTTGCACTGCTAAGAACACCTGGCATACACTGGCAGTACTAGGGATGTGCAGCAGGACCTATCTCTAGCACCACATGTACTGCGGACCTAGTACTGGGTGCCCAACCTAACCCTCAGGGTGAACACAGAACCTGCACAATGACATGGTCTGTAGCTACTCTGTGCCAGTATCACGCACTGTCAGTCCATCTTACCATGCTGCAGTACCAGAGAAGTGCAGACCCCATCTGGTGATCAGCTGTAGACCGCTGTTCTGCATGTGCATTGCATCATGGGTGTTGTTGGGGTTGCCCTATCCTGGCAGACAGAGAAGATGGTTTGTGTGGTGACCTGCAGTCTTTCTGTACCCAACCATTGCTGTGCAACAAGCCATAGAGATATAGCCTACTGGTTAGTACAATGGCATTCTAAACATTGGTCATGGGTTTGATTCCTCATTGTTCCTTCTTGTCATGCCTGTCCAGCTCAGATATTTTGCATGCCTGTAACAGTCATATCTTTACAGATCCATACTGCCAGCCCATATTACCCTCACCACTGCTGCCAACAATCATTCAGTCCATCTCTCTGCATGTCAGCTGTGTAGAGTCCTGTCTTCCTGTGCAGGCTGCCACCCCATGTCCTGCGCTTGTACCCTTTCCTGCATTGCGCCTCTTCATGCTTGCCTCGCCTGTGCCTGATCTGCATGGCACCACCACTCCCCTGACCACACATCATTGTAACTATCCTGCCACCTCCGCCTCCAATGGGGGACACGTATTCCCATCGTCTGCCACAAACTGTCTTTCCAGTACTTTACATTGCCAACACCCTGTGCTATGGTACAGTTGCCCCCACCAAGTTTGTCAACAGTACTGGCAGCCACATGGGATGCCCGCAGATATGGCAGGTCCAGCAGCTCCCAGTTCTCCCTTCTTCACTCACCTGTTCATTGCCTTTCCTCAGTGCTCTATCTAGTGTTAGGGCTATATTTGTCTCTATGTCTCACAGGTCATGCATGTCATCCTGAAGCACCTTTCAGCCCTTAGGGCACACTAACCTAGGGCACCGTAACCTTGTTAGGCCACCTTAACCTATGGTTCCATAGCCCAGGGTGCCTTCTATGGTGCCCTGTTCATGGGTGCCTAATACGGTGCTTAGCACAGGCAGCTCTATAGGGTGCCTTACAAGGTGCCTTATGAGGCACCTTACAAGGCACTTACCTTATAAGGCACTTTACTTATAAGGCACCTTACAAGGCGCCTTGTAATTTACCTTGTAGGGTGCCTTATTAAGCCCCTTGTAACGTGTGTTAGCCTAAGGTGCCTTGTAATGTGCGTGAGCTGATACAGCTTGCTGTAACGATGCACTGCCCACACCTTTAAATGGGCATCTGTACCTTTACCGCAGAACCTAAACATACCCTTAGGGGTATGTTTACTAAACCGTCTTAATGTTACCGGCATTAGTTGCAGTCTTACTGTGATGAATGCCATATAAGGTAGTGGGCGTTCCGGTCTTAAGGTAGCATTTCAGGTTATCGGGCGATAAAGTCCGTTATCGTGTGATAAAGTCCATTATCGCGCAATAGAGGGAGCCGTGGCACGTTAATGTTCCTTAGCCTTAATTAGGCGCACTGACCTGCAAGCACAGCAAAAAAGGTGTAGCACAATGGTTAATACATTGACTGATGAAACAGGTGTTATGAATTCAATCCCCCAGTGGGCTTAATGAGTAAGGCTGTCTGAGGCATTACCCTTTACTTTAAATCAGTGCTGTCGGAGGCTTTTTTTAAAATGTAAATTAGTGCTGCCAGCAAACACACCCTCACAGTGCCGTAACCTAAGGTGCCGCATAAGGTGCCCTATAAGGCACTCCAGAGGGCACATTATAAAGTGCACTGTCCACCAGGGGACCTTATAATGTTCCCTATAGGGCGCCTTATGAGGCACCTTAAGGTTACAGCACTGTGAGGGTGTTTTTGCTGGCAGCACTAATTTAAATTCGAAAAGGAAACGCCTCAGGCAGCCTTATCAAATACCCCCACTGTGGGATCAAACCCATGACCTCTGCCTCCACAGTCAGTGAAGTAACCAGTGGGCTATACCTCTATAGCTACTATCAAACCCCTGGCTGGCTACAGAAGGACTGCAGGTCACCACACAAACTGTCTGCTGTGGTTACCAGGATAGGGTTAACCCACCCATACCCATGATGCACTGCACATGCAGATCAGCAGTCTACAGATGATCACAAGATGGGGTAAGCACCCCCACAGCACCTCAGCCTGGTAGGGGGAACTGACCGTGTGTGTTACTGGCACAGAGTAGCTACAGACTGACACATTGTGGGGGTACAGTGCTCACCCTGAGGGCGAGGTGGGGCACCCAGCACCAGGTCTGCAGCACCTGGCTTAGCTGAGATAGGCTATGCTACAGGTTGCTATTAATGCCAGTGTGTGATATTTAGTCCTTGTGGATGCACCTAGGATACACCTGTGTCCATCCGTATTTCCCAGTCTTGTCTAGCCCTTGTGAACTATGATGCACCCAGAATAGTGCATATCCTGTGTGTGTGTGCCATGGTCACATGATTTAAGTGAAGGGGGATGTTTGGACCCATAGGCGGATTATGTAGCACCACCCAACCCGCTCTCTGGGGCTCAAGGTGGGGGACAGGATCTCCCACAAACAGATCCACATTCTACATCCCTGCAATGGTGGCAGTAGAGGGGACCATCAACCCCGGTCCTGTTGGGAAAGAGGCACCCTACAGGACAGTCAATGCAGATCTGTACCCATCCATAAGGCAATGGCAGGAAGACACTAGGCCTGGAAATGCTCAGTTGCCCCCCACCACTATCTGACATTCTCCAACAGCAAGCACACTGAGTCTCCAGCCATGCACATACTAACTGCAGTCTGCTAGCTAGTCCATAATGCACATCCCTGGAGAAGATGTGAGTACACACACCCAGCAGATCAGCCAATGATTGGTCCCCAGAAAAGAAAAACCATAAAGATCACTTGAGAGAAACAGTACATAGCACTATGGGGGAACCTAGCCATGCCGTGGTCACTGCTCAGTCAGGGTGAGAGTGATCTCCCAGCAGGACATGCTGTGGCCACCCTGTCCGTGCAGGTGTTGGCCGGGCACTACAATGTCCCAGCCATTGCCCTATGCCCTGTGCAGATGCATCCTGTCCAGGCCACCCTGTCCAAGCCATACCCACAGTACCTTGCTCCTCATTATGCACATTGGCAGGCTAACACTGGAAACAGTGCAAGCAGTGTGGGCTGAGTAAGGTGTAGGCAGCCAAAACACACTGGATAGACAGACACACACTCCCACACCTATGCCAGCATTGTGCAAATATAGAGGCTTTTGGCAGCCCTGGCCACCACACCAGTCCTGGGCACAGTGCAGGCATGGCTATGGTATGCAATACTGTTGGGGTCACTCCCCAGGGTGGTAAACACTGTCAGAAATCAAAACTGAAACACACTCCACAGATATCAGAAAGGTTGCTATGATGCAGCTCTATCAGCAAATTGTGCTTAACTTAGGAATTGATATCTGCCATTAATCATAGCAACCTTTTGATATATGTGTAACGTATTCTCAAGTTTAGGGCAGCATTGCTTAGGTATGCAAGTGCTAGTATTGGGAGATGCTGCTGCGCGCAGGGCCCAGCAGCCTGACTCTCCATGAGGCTTTGGATAGTGGAGCCTGTGGGTGTGGGTGTTTATGCCCCTGTTGGCCGCTGCTCTAGGACAGAGGTTTCCAACTCCGGTCCTGGTGGGGCAAACACTGTTCAGATTTTCATGCTGTCCCTAATGAATATGCATGAGATACATTTGCATACAATGGGGCAGTGCATACTAATGCAGCACAGGCATATTTATTAGGGACAGCATGAAACCTGAATGGTGTTTGGCCCGCCAGGACTGCAGTTGGGAAATTCTGCTCTAGGGATTGCACATGTTTATGGTGTCTGTGCTCTGTAGGGTGAAATATAGGCATTCAGGCATGTTTATTTTATCTGCAATAAAGGTTCTGTCTTTATTACCACAGTTTAGTACTGGGTTAAATATGGGGAAAGGGTTGGCAGGAACAACCACAGCTGGGACTTGAACTTGTGACCTTCTGTTCCTGAACACACTGGCTGTGTGCACTGCACCACACTGTTGCCACAGGGACAGCTTATTCCCTTAGGATACCATGACTGTTCGTCAGACAGACCCTGTCTATTGCATTGCATGGCACCCACCTAAACGGGACTAGGCCATGGTCTGCTGTGGGCAGATGCCACTGCCCCCTCTGCCACCAGCACCCCTCCGCCACCATGCTGCCATGCCATTATGCCGGTGGTGCTGGTGGTGCGCAGTCCCAGGCCATCCAGTATGCCGGTAGGCAGCTGCCTATGGTGTGGATTCTCGGGTAGGGGTGCCTACATGGACATGCGTGCTTCTCCTCCCCCCCCCCCCCCGCAGCAACTGCCAGTGTTATGTGCACTTGGGGTTACCTGCTGGGTAATCTCCCCTTTGACACTGTGGGACACACACTTGTGCCCATGTTGGACCCTCGTCAGTTGCTGTCTTGCTGCTTTACAGTTTCAGCATTCCTATGTGCCACCTAAGCATCTGCCTAGCCCACACTGTGCCCCAGCTGGACCACAGCATGTGCCGCCTGCAGCCCCCTATATCCCATTTACAGCATCTGTACAGTTGTCCTTGCCTACGTGACCACTCTGCTGTTGCTGCACATGTGTATGCCATAACAAACCTGCCCAATCTAAACGACAGAAACCCTGATCAGTGCTATTTCAATGTGGGATCATTCACTTTGTAGGGGAACAGAGCATAGACCCTTCCAAACATGATATCTTAATTTTTATGCTTTGTCAGTAGTGTTGCTTTATGTTTATCATTAATATCACTATTGGCCAACTTGGTTATTGGGATTTTAGATGTGGTTGTGGTCCTTTTATATGTTTATTTGCCTCTTTGCTCCCTGCACATGTATCACAACCACGGTTCCCTCTAAGCTGTGCGCATGTGCACGCGCACACACCTCGCCGAGCGAGCGCACATACTTTACAACAGAGCGCACAAAAATTACAGCTCTGATTCTGATAGAAAACAACACAGATGTCTTAAAATTTTAAAGTTATGATTGTAATTACTAGAAATTTCCCACTTCATTTAGTAATCGTCTATTTTCATTTAATTTGATTAAAATCAATGTGGTGTACATACTGTATTCTGACGTGTAGTCAAATTTTAAAGTATATAACTCCGAGTGTCATTATGTGGCGCACAAAAATTTAACCTTCCTTCAAAAGCTGCACACAGCTGATATTTTATGCGCACACAGCCTACAGAAAATTAGAGGGAACATTGATCACAACTATCACTTTTCTGGGTTTCCCTGCCTTTGCTGCACATTGCTGACTGAAATGGTTTCTCTTTCCTGCAAATGTACCTTAACACGAGGGTTTCACTGGCGTTAGTGTTCAGACCCGGATTTCACAGCATTAGTGTGCCTGGAGCCTCTCCCCTCCCACTCTCTGCCCATTGACCCCTTCTCTCTGCCCTCTGGGAAGCCTTATTCTACCCTTTAGACCCAGATTTCACAGCGTTAGTGTGCCTTAACGCCGCCGCTGCGTTATCGCACGATAAGTGACATTATCGCACGATAATGTTACATTATCGTGCGATAACATCACTTATTGCATGATAATACCACCGCTGCGACGTTAAGACGGTTTAGTAAACATACCCCTAAGTGTCTCATGTTTGTTAATACTACAGAAGGTGCTTTCACCAAGTATGTCAAGGAGTGTGAAGATTTATGCTATCAAAGCTTTTTCATTTCTTATTCTTATTTAGTTATTGAATATAAGTACCAAGTACCCCTGTACCATGGTCCGACCACAATCTAATCAGCTTTCAACTACCATTGCACCAAGAAAGAGAACAAGCCTCAAAACTAACTGGAACAGGAGTAACCCACACCAGACACTTCAGACCCTTTGACAGAGAGGAGATCATCAAAAATGTCCTCCCCAACATCATGACCACAGCTTCGAATCTTTAGGAAATGTTGGCCTCACGGAATAACAACCTTAGTTCATTTGCTTACTTACCTACCCAAACTAAACCACATATCACGGAGAAGCAACCTAAAAAGAAGGAACCTACACACTGGTATACCATTGAATTAAAGACCTCACTATGAACACTGAGGAAATTTGAAAGAAAATGGTGACGTACCCGCACCACAACAGACCAGACACACTACAACTCCCACCTACAAGCCCATCGAGATCTAATATACTCCAAAATAAAAGAACACCACTCCGACTTGCTGAGCCGATCCTTGAACAAGCCCCACAACTTGTTCAACATAGTGAAGACCCTAACGAAGGAACCTTCAGCTTCACAAGCAGCCTTGATACACCCTCAAGACTATGCATATTTCATGATAGCCAAAACCAATAACGTCTGCAAAGTTACACTATCTTGCCCTACCAAGATTCCACCCAAGCAACTCACCTCTTTCTCAACACTGTCAGACACAAGCATTGAGAGCATCATAGCTAACATCAATGCCACCACTGCCCCAATGACCCTTGTCCAGCTTCCTGGATAAGGTCACTACATTATGAGGTCAGCCCAATAATAGACAAAATCATTGACCACTCCTTCTCCTCTGGTCAATTCCCTTCAAACCTTAAGCAGACATCCATTAAATAAAATAATCCATTAGGCTCCTCTTGAAGAATGCCAAATTAAATGCTCAGAAGGTGGAATCATACCGACCCATCTCAAGCATCCCGCTGTTAGCTAAGATAATTGAGAAGGCTGTACAATGACAGATATAGGATCACGACTCCACTGCTCCCCTTGACCCAAGCCAACATGGCTTCAGAGAATCTCATGGTGTCGAAACGCTTCTCACACTCTTATCAATACACTTATCACCGGGATTGACAATATCAAACAAGGGTATGCCCTAATTTTCTTAGACATCACTGCCGCATTCGACTCTGTAAACCATGAGCAACTCCTAATCTGGCTCAAAGATAAAGGGATAACCGAATCAGCATGGCGTTGGTGCAAATCTTATCTAACTGATAGGTGGCAGCAGGTTCGAACAGGAACCACAACCTCCAAGCCTTTCCAACAACAGCACGGTGTTGCCCAGGGCTCGTCTCTCTCTGCCCTCCTATTTAACATTTATATGCAACCTATATGCGAAATAATCCACTCATTTAACATCTCATGCCTGCTCTATGCGGACGACGTGTTGCTCTTTACCCCATTCACGATTGAAAACCCGGACTTCACCCAACTGATAAAATGCTTCGATGCCATAACCGACTGGCTCCAATCCCAAAGCCTCAAGATCAACTTTAACAAGACTGACATACTATTTGTGACTAGAAACTAGTGCTTCTCTCCTCCGCCAACCTTGAAGACAAGAGATGCAGAACTCTCGAGCAGACCCAGCATCCGATACCTAAGCTTTACATTAGACCAACAGCTCAATTTCAAAATACACATCAGCAACACCATCAAACAAATATACCACAAGATACGAACTCTACGACATCTTCGACCCTTGTTGCAATCTGAGGACTTCAGATCAGTTTTTCAGGCACTGGTTATCCCCCACCTTGACTACGCCAACGTGATCCTGCAGGGCCTACCCAAAAACACCTTAAACCCCCTACAGTTAGCTATGAATGCGGCCACACACGTCCTAAGTGGAGCCGCCAGAGGGGATCACATCACCCCGGTCCTTAAGGACTTACATTGGCTACCAATCTACTGTCGTCTATCCTATAAATTAATCATCATAACTTTCAAGGTCATCAACAAAATAGCCCCTACAGCCTTAATGGACCTTGTTCACCCCATGTCATCAGAGAAAGGAGAACCTGCACAGCCAATATTCTACAGATCCCCAGTGATATAACAAAATGCAACAAAACAACAAGGAACAAAGCCTTCAAGTTCTATGCCCCCAGCTGCTGGAATGCACTCCCAGCGTCCATCAGAGTCATAATAGACCTGACCCAATTCAGAAAGGCGCTAAAACACCACCTCTTTCTCCTGCACTACTCTCAACCCTCCAACCTAACACCACCTATCATGCACACAACAAGGAACACATGAAATACTGTCAAAGGATGTACATACTGTAGATACATATTGTAGATAATCTGTTAATATTGTACATAGTTCCCCTAGTTGAATTCCGAGTTTAATCTCTTGTTTCATTATAAGTGCCTATTTGGCACAGTATCGTAAGTGTTTCTTCATGTCGATGGTGTAGTAGGGTATGTTGTACACATTAGTGAAATGAACTCCTACTTCCATATATGCTGTAATTATAGCATGATATTCAAAGGCATGTACACAGTTTGTAGACCTGCAAATCATGTAAATGTCACTGGGTGGGATATTCAGTGGCACTAACACAGTATTGCCGCCACACGCCTCAGCGCAAACTGATTAGCATCAGAGCGTTATGGGGGCGGCACCCAGGGATAACCGGTCAGCAGTGATATTCAACCACTGGCTGGTTATCCTTTGGCGGGGAAAGTTAGCCACATTAAAGGCTGTCTGAACTTTTGCTGCCAAAGCTAACCAGGCAGCAGCTGAATATCGCCACTGCCCGGTTAGCTTCCTGCTTCTGCGGCTGACCTGGATATTCAATGCCAGTGGCTGGATATGGCTCTGGCACTGAATATCTGGATTTAGGGGCATGTTTACTAAACTGCGTTAGTGTGATTCGCATTAGGATCCGCGGTACAGGCAGAAATCTCAAATAAGGACATGGGCGGTACATCGTTACCAATAACGCGTGTTACCAGGCGCCATAGCCTAACGAGCGTTAAAAAAAACATCATGTAGAGCGCCACACAACGTGCGCCCCTAAGGCGTCTGATAAGGTGTCTAGCAAACCATCTAGAACTGTAGCACAATGGTTAATATACTAACTAGTGGTACAGGGGATGTGAGTTCAATCCCCCTGTGGGTCTAATGAATAAAGCTGGCTGAGACATCACCTTTTACTCAAAACCAGTGCTGTTTGAAGCATATTGTTTGTTAATTTTAATTAGTGCTTCCAGCAAACACACCCTCACAGGGCCGTAACCCAAGGTGCCGCATAAGGCACCCTATAAGGCACCCCAGAGGGCACATTATAAAGTGCACTGTCCGCCAAGGCACCCTAGAATGTCCCCTATGGGGCACCCCACAGGGCGCAGTATAGGGCTCGATTTGGGCACTGTATCAGGCGCCTGATGAGGCACCGTAAGGAGACAGCACTGTGAGGGTTTGTTGCTGGCAGCACCAATTTAAATTAAAAAAAGAAAATGCCTCAGACAGCCCTAACAAATAACCCCACTGTGGGATCAAACCCATGACCCCTGGCTCCACAGGCAGTGAAGTAACTAGTGGGCCACAGCACTAGTGCTACTAACAAATCCCTGGCTGGCTGCTGAAGGACGTCAGGTCACCACACAAACTGTCTGCTGTGGTGGCCAGGATTTGGGTTATCCCACTCATACCCATGGTGCACTACACATGCAGATCTGCAGTCTATAGATGAACACAAGATGGGGTATGCACCCCCACAGCACCTCGGCCTGGTAGGGGGAACTGACCGTGTGTCTCACTGGCACAGAGTAGCTACCGACCGCAGCCCAACAGGGTGCCCAATAAGGCGCATGAAAAGATACACAGTAAGCCATCCAGAGCTACAGCACAATGGTTAATACACTGATTAATGGTGCAGGGGTCATGAGTTCAATCCCCCTGTGGGTCTAATGAGTAAAGCTGGCGGAAACATCACCTTTACCTCAAATCAGTGCTGTCAGAAGCAGTTATTTTGTTAACTTTAATTAGTGCTGCCAGCAAACACACCCTCACGAGGCCGTAACCTAAGATGACGCATAAGGCACCCTATAAGGCACCGCAGAGGGCACATTATAAAGTGCACTGTCCGCCAAGGCACCCTAGAATGTTCCCTATGGGCCACCCCACAGGGCGCATCAAAGGGTGCCACACAGGGCACATGAAAGGGTGCCTGATGAGGCACCGTAAGGAGACAGCACTGTGAGGGTGATGTAGCTGGCAGCACCACTTCAAATAACAAAAAGAATATGCCTCACATAGCCCCACCAAATAACCCCACTGTGGGCTCAAAACCATGACATCTGGCTTCACAGGCAGTGAAGTAACTAGTGGGCTATATCGCTGGTGTGACTAACAAACCCTAATAACGATGCGGTCAACCTATGGAGTATAACTGTCAAATGTTCAAAAGTCACACTCCAGATCAACAGTTTCTCTACGTACAAACACAGAATGCTTGCCAATCAGACAAACCAAGGTCTCAGCAAACAAGGGCATATGGCAAACATGATCAAGACCAAGATCAAGATCATTACCAAAAACAAAAAGCCCAATAACATCACCGACCTTGTCAAACACTGAAAGCTACTGGCAAAATCCAAGGAAACACTCAACTTACTATGAATATGTGGATACAGACTAGCCAGATGCCTGTTCCCCCAGCACTAACAAATCCCTGGCTGGCAGCTGAAGGACGTCAGGTCACCACACAAACTGTCTGCTGTGGTGGCCAGGATTTGGGTTAACCCACTCATACCCATGGTGCACTGCACATGCAGATCTGCAGTCTATAGATGAACACAAGATGGGGTATGCACCCCCACAGCACCTCGGCCTGGTGGGGTGTCCTGACCTTGTGCAACCCCACAGCACCTCAGCCTGGTGGGGGTACTGACCGTGTGTGTTACTGCCACAGAGTGGCTATCATCCATCACAGTGGACGGGTCCTGTGCTCACCCTGAGGGTGAGGTGGCATGCCCAGCACCATTTCTGCAGCACCTGGCCTTGCTGAGATAGGCTATGCTGCAGGTCCCCATCAGTGCCAATGTGTGATAGGTAGTCCGTGCAAACTCCACTCGGATATGCCTGTGTCCATCTGTATTTCACATCTAGCCCTTGTGGGCTATGATGCACCCAGAAAAAATGCATGCCCTGTGTGGTTGCTATGGTCACATGATTTAAGTGAAGGGGGGGGTGTTCGGACCCACAGGCAGATTACATACCACCACCCAACCCACCCTCTGGGGCTCAGGGTGGGGGACAGGATCTCCCACCAACAGATCCACATTCTACCCCTGCAATGGGGGCAGTAGAGAGGACCATCACCCCAGTCCTGCTGGGGAACAGACACCCTACAGGGCAGGCAATGCAGAGCTGTACACATCCATAAAGCAATAGCAGACAAACAGTAGGCCTGGAACTGCACAGCTGACCCCCACCACCACTATCTGAGGTTCTCTAGCAGCAAACCTCCAGCCACTGCGCCCTGCAAGGTGCTCCAGCAAGACACATACTAGCTGCAGGCAATCTGCTAGCTAGTCCCTTGTGCATGGTCCTGGGGAGATGCATGTACCCAGAACTGGGATGTCAGCATACACACCAAGCAGATAAGTCAGTGATTGGACCACAAAAGAGAACCCATAAATATCACATAGGGGAAATGCTACATAGCGCTATGGGGGAACCTAGCCATGCCGTGGTCACTACTCAGTCAGGGTGAGAGTGACCTCCCAGCAGAACATGCTGTGGCCACCCTGTCCGTGCAGGTGGTGGCCGGCCACTAAAATGTCTGAGCCATTGCCCTGTGCTATGTACAGATGGATCCAGGACAGGCTATCCTATCCTGACTATTCCCACAATACCTTGCTCCTCATTATGCACATTGGCAGGCCAATACTGGCAACAGTGCTAGTAGTGTGGGCTGTAGAAGGTGTTTGCAGCCACCACAGACTGGATAGACAGACACACACTCCCCACACCTATGCCAGCATTGTGCAACTATAGAGGTATTTGGCAGCCCTGGCCACCACAGCAGTCCTGAGCAGAGTGCAGGCATGGCTATGGTAAGCAATACTGTAGGGGTCACTCCCCAGGGTGATAAACACTGTCAGACACCAGACCTGAAGCACACTCCACAGACATCAGAAAGGTTGCTATGGTGCAACTCAATCAGCAAATTGTGCTTAACTTAGGAGGTGCTATCTGCCAGTAATCATAGCAACCTTTTGATAGCTGTGTACTGTATTCCCAGGTTTAGGGTGGCATTGCTAAGGTATGCAAGTGCTACTATTGGGAGATGCACGCAGGGCCCAATGTCCTGCCTCTCCAGGAGGCATTGGATAATGGAGTCTGTGGGTGCGGGTGTGTCTGGCCCTGTTGGCTGCTGCTTTACGGCAGAGGTTCCCAACTCCAGTCCTGGTGTGCCAAACACTGTTCGGGTTTTCATGCTGTCCCTCATGAATATGCATGAGATACATCTGTATACCATGGGGGCGACGCATAGAAATGCAGCACAGGCATCTTTATTAGAGGCAGCATGGTGTTTGGCCCTCCAGGACTGCATTTGGGAGACCCTGCTCTAGGTAATGCGCATGTTTATGGTGTCTGTGCTCTGTAGGGTAAAATGTAGGTGTTTTGGGCATGTTTATATGTCATCTGCAATAAAGGTTCTGTCTGTATTAGCACACTTTAGTAGTGGGAAAAATATGGGGACTGGGTTGGCAAGAACCATAGCTGGGACTTGAACCTGTGACCTTCTGATTCTGAATACACTGATTTTGTGCACTGCACCACCATGTTACCACAGAGTCAGTGCATTCCCTGGTGATACCATGACTGTTCATCAGACAGGGCCTGTCTGTTGCAGTGCATGGCACCCACCTACACAGGGCTAGGCCACGATCTGCTCTGGGCAGCTGCCACTGCCCCCTCCACCACCAGTACCCCTCTGCCACCATGCTGACATTCCCTTCTGCTGGTGGTGCTGGTGGAGCGAAGTCTCAGGCCATCCAGTGTGCAGGTAGGCGGATGCCTATGGTGCGGATTCTGGGGTAGGGATGTCTGCATAGGTGTCCACGCTTCCCCCCAGCACCGCCTGCCACTGTTCTGTGCCCTTGGGGATACCTGCTGGGTACTATCCCCTGTGACACTGTGGGAAACACAGTCGTGTCCATGTTGGGCCTTCAGCAGTTGCTGTGTGGCTGCTCTGCTGTTTCAGCATTCGTATGGGCCACCTAGGCATCACCCTAGTCTGCACTGTGGCCCAGCTGCACCACAGCATGTGCCGCCTGCAGGCCTCTGTATCCCCTTTTCCGGCATCTGTCCAGTTGCCATTCCCACATGCCCGCCCTGCTGTTGCTGCACATGTGCACGCCATAGGACACCTGTCCGATGGAGAGGAAAACCTGCACAGTGCAATTTCACTGTGGGCTCATTCACCTTTTATGGGGACGGAGCATAGACCCTTCCATGATTTATATCTTTTCTATGGAGCTTTCTCAGGGTGTGGGGGGGGGGGGGTTGACGTTTCCCATTAATACCACTATTGGCTAGCCTGGTTATGTTTTTTTTCCAGTTTGTTGAGGTCATTTTCAATGTTTCTGTGCCCTTTTGTTCTGTGCACATGTATCACACTTATCACTTTTTTTAGGTTTCCCTGCCTAGGCTGTACATTGCTGACACCGAAATGGTTTCTCTCCCCTGAAATGTGCATTTAACGGCAAGTTTTCAATCGCATTAGTGTGAAAGGAGCCTCTCTCCGCCCACACTCCGCCCATTGACCCCTTCTCTCTGCCCTCTCTCCACCTTATTTATTTATTTGTATTTATATCCTGCTTTTCACCGGGTCAAAGCGGTCAATTGGGGGATACATTTAACACAAGGGGATATGAGACACATACACTAATAATTTCAGGGAACATGGGCAATGGAGGGTTAAGTGGCTTGCCCAAGACCACAAGGAGTGCCTATAGGACTAGAAATCTCAGTCCCTCCAGCATGAGATTGCTGTCCCCAGGTGGGACTTGAACCCCCGGCCCTCCGGCCTGAAGTACCTTGTCCTAACCACTAGACCACTCCTCACCCCCCTTCTGCGGTGTTTTACTGTGCCGTGGGACTTTACGATCGTTAACTTACGTTAACGCACGTTATGAGACGTTAATGCATCAAAACGCGCGTTAACGTAAGTTAACGATCGTTAACGTTACATAACGCGCGTTATGTACCATTACCTCAGTTTAGTAAACATCTCCCTTAGTGTTCAGTGGCGACAGATAGCCGCTGTAATCGCACTAGCTGCCACCGCTGAATATAGGGCCCATATTTTTTAGACAGCAGAAGGTGAAAAATGTGCAGTGCTGTGAATTATTTAGCAAGGCAATGAATCTACAAATCCAAGTTTGTTCTTCATGTAATCACTGTCTGGAATAGAATCCTAGGCAGAAAATTTAGGTTAGGTGGTTGATCAAAAGGTGTAGTGGACTAGAAGATGACTCTTCATCATGCAAGGTTGACCAGAACTCTATAGAGGGTAAAAGCTCCTTTTAGCCCTGAAGAATCCATTATTCCTCTCTCTTGCTGATGAACCGGATCTTAGATAATAAATGCAGGCTGCAGGCAAGAAGTTGTACTTCCAAAGTCTGTTTATGTACAGGATAACAAAATGTCCACAGTCCAATCCACAGGTTACTTTATAGTGAATGATTGCTCCATCAGGATCTTAAAAGATCTTGAAAGCAAAATTACACATTACCTCCCAAATAAACATAGGGGTATGTTTACTAAACTGCGTTAGTGCGATTCACGTTAGGAGCCACAGTAGAGACAGAAACCCCAAATAAGGACATGGGCGGTACATCGTTTCCGAGAACGCGCCGAGAACGCGCGTTACAAGGCGTCATAAATGAACGAGCGCTACAGGGCACGTTACCGTGCGTTAATCTTAAGAAGGCGCGCAGGCATACAAGCACAGCAACAGAGCTGTAGCACAATGGTTACAAAACTGACTGATGGTACTGGGGTCATGGGTTCAATTCCCCAGTGGGCCTAATGCAGGGGTCTCAAACTCAAATTGCTTTGAGGGCCAAATGAGGACTTGTAAAGTAACCCGGGGGCCGCATAAGACGCGGGGCCTCATTTGCATAAGGGACCTCATTTGCATAAATATTTGCATAATGTTACCATACACTAACTTTTAGTAAACATGCCTCTTTAATGAGTATGGATAAAGAAAGACTAAAAGATTTAGAAACAAGAAGACAATAATTAAACTGGGAACCCCAAAAGCCAAACTTGGAATGTACAACAACACTGTAGAAATAAAACTATAAATTAATTTCCTCTTGTACTAAACAAAGCGCAAACATTAATGATGCACATTTCCCAGAGCTGACATATTCCAGTTAATAAATTCAAAATAAAGAGATATTTTTCTACCTTTTGTGCATTTTTTTCAGTTGCAATTGTTCCAGCCACTTTCTTCTGGTTTCTTCATGTCTTCTGCTAACTCTCCATCGTCTGCTTCCATTTGCCCTTTCTTCTCTCCTAGTTTTTTTTCCATTCTCTCTCTACATCTGCTTTAACATACTAATCTTTCTCCTTTTTCTCTTTCCTCATTCCTATTTCATCCACTCAAATTTTACCCCTCCATCCTCAATCCCCACTTACTCTCACAATACCTGGCCAATTGTAGATTTGTCTTCTCTCCCAGACAAAATATTTTTCCCCTCTCCATTTCACTTTCCCAGCTCCATCCCATTCTAATCCTCCCCCAACATCAGCTCCCTTCTAGTTCCAGCCCCACCCAGCATCCGCTCCCTTCTAGTCCTGCATCAGTCCATTTCCAGTCCTATCCTAGCCTCACCATCAGCCCATTTCCAATCCTAGCCCCCCATCAGCCCATTTCCAATCCTAGCTCCCTCCCCTCACAGCCCATTTCCATTCCAAGCCCCCCTCCCCATCAGCCATTTGCAGTTCAAGCCCCCTTCCACTCAGCCCATTTCCAGTCCTAGCAACCCCCCCAGCACATTACCAGTCCTAGACCCCCCATAGCCCATTACCAGTCATAACCCCCCTGCCAATAGCCCACTTCCAGCCCTAACCCCCATTACCCCATTTCAGTCAGCCCCTCCATAGCTCATTACCAGTCCTAACTCCCCCCATCAGCCCACCTCCAGTCCTTCCTAACCCCCACCTGCCCATTTCCAGTCCTAGCCCCCACCATAGCCCATTTTCAGTCATAACCCCCCCTCCAATAGCCCATTTCCAGTCCTAAACCCCCCCTGCCAATAGCCCATTTCCTGTCATAACCCCCCCCCCCGCCAATCGCCCCTTTCCAGTCATACCCCCCCCCGCCAATAGCCCATTTCCAGTCATACCCCCCCCGCCAATAGCCCATTTCCAGTCATACCCCCCCCCCTGCCAATAGCCCATTTTCAGTCATACCCCCCCCAGGTAAATAAAAAAACAACCTGGCTTCTGCTGCTGGCTTCTGCTGCAGCAGAAAATCAGCTGTCCCGCGGCCCCTTTCCCTCTGCGCGAGAGCCCTGAGTGTGCTTCCTCTGCGGCATGCTTTTTAAGCCGCGAAGAGAGTATTTCCCTCTCGCGCGGCTTAAGCCTATTCACTTTTCAAGCCTCGCGAGAGGGAAATACTCCCTTCGCGGCTTGAAAAGCACGCCGCAGAGGAAGCACATTCAGGGCTCTCGCGCAGAGGGGAACGGGCCGCAGGACAGAGCAGCAGAAGCCAGTTTTTTATTTTTTTTAAATTGACCGTCGATTCTGCCGTTGCCACGGCGGCAACGGCAGCAGCAGAAGCCGTCGCGGGCCGCACAACCTTCTCCCGCGGGCCGCGTGTTTGAGACCCCTGGCCTAATGTATAAGGCTGGCTGAGGCAGCATCCTTTACATTTAAGTAGCGATTGTTGAGGCATGTGACGTGTATTTTAATTAGCGCTGCCAGCAAACACACCCTCATGGTGGCATAACCTAAGGTGCCGCATAAGGCACCCCATAGCGCACTCCATAGGGCACATTATAAAGTGTACTGTCCGCCAAGGCACCCTATAATGTCCCCTATAGGACACTTTATAAGGATGCGAACAAAGCCCTGGCTGGCTGCAGGACTGCATGTCACCACACAAACTGTCTGCTGTGGTTACCAGGATAGGGGTAACCCACCCGTACCCATGATGCACTGCATATGCAAATCAGCAGTCGAGAGATGGGCACAATATCGGGTATGCACCCCCACAGCACCTCGGCCTTGTAGGGGGAACAGACCGTGTGTGGCACTGCCACAGAGTAGCCACAGACAGTCACATTGTGCGGGTACTGTGCCCACCCTGAGGTTGAGGTGGGGCGCCCAGCACCAGGTCCACAGCACCTTTCATGGCTGAAATACACCATGCTGCAGGTCCCCATCAGTGTGTGATAGGTAGTTCAGTTAGACACACCTAGGATACATCTGTGTCCTGCTGCATGTCTCAGTCATGTCTAGTCCCGTCCCTATGGGCAATGCTGCACACAGAATAGTGCATACCCTGTGTTGGTGCCATCATTACCCACTGTAGGTGAAGGGGGGGTGTATGGACCCATAGGTAGATTATGCACCACCACACAATCCACACTCTGGGGCTCAGGATCACCCACCAATAGATCCACAGTCTACCTCCCTGCAATGGCAGCAGTAGAGGGACCAGCAACCCCAGTCCTGCTGGGGAACAGACAGAGCGGTACACATCCATAACACAATAGCAGACAGAAGGCCTGGAAATGCTCAGCTGCCCCCCACCATTATCTGACATTCTCCAGCAGCAAACCTTCAGCCGCTGCACCCTACAAGGTGTTCCAGCAAGACACATACTAGCTGCAGACAGTCCACCAGCTAGTCCATAGTGCATGGTCCTGAAGGAGATGCATGTACCCAGAACGGGGATGTCAGCATACACACCAAGCAGATAAGTCAGTGATTGGGCCCCAAAAGGAAACCCATAAAAATCACATGAGAAAAATGCTATATAGCACTATGGGGGAACCTAGCCATGCCATGGTCACTGCTCAGTCAGGGTGAGAGTGACCTCTCAGCAGGACATGCTATGGCCACCCTGTCCGTGCAGGTGGTGGCCAGGCACTACAATGTCCGAGCCATTGCCCTATGCCGTGTGCAGATGCATCCAGGCCAGGCCACCCCATCCAGGCTATTCCCACGGTACCTTGCTCCACATTATGCACATTGGCAGGCCAATACTGGCAACAGTGCTAGCAGTGTGTGCTGTGGAGGGTGTTGGCAGCCACCACACACTGGATAGACAGACACACACTCCCCACACCTATGCCAGCATTGTGCAGCTATAGAGGTGTTGGGCAGCCCAGGCCACCACATACGTCCTGGGCACAGTGCAGGCATGGCTATGGTACGCAATACTGTAGGAGTCACTCCCCAGGTTGGTAAACACTGTCAGACACAAGACCTGTAGCACACTCCACAGACATCAGAACGGTTGCTATGAAGCAGCTCACTCAGAAAAGTGTACTTAACCTAGGAATTGCTATCTGCCAGTACTCATAGCAACCTTTTGATAGATGTGTACCATATTCCAGGTTTAGGGTGGCATTACTAAGGTATGCAAGTGCTAGTATTGGGAGATGCACGCAGAGCCCAAAGTCCTGCCTCCCCAGGAGGTTTTGGTTAATGGGGCCTGTGGGTGTGGGTGTGTCTGCCCCTGTTGGCTGCTGCTTTACGGCAGAAATTCCCAACTCCTGTCCTGTGGTGCAAAACACTGTTCGGGTTTTCATGCTGTCTCTCATGAATATGCATGAGATACATCTGCATACCATGGGGGTGGTGCATAGAAATGTAGCACAGGCATCTTTATCAGAGGCAGCATGGAACCGGAATGGTGTTTGGCCCTCCAGGACTGCATTTGGGAGGCTCTGCTCTAGGTAATGTGCATGTTTATGGTGTCTGTGCTCTGTAGGGTAAAATGTAGGTGTTTTGGGCATGTTTATGTCATCTGCAATAAAGGTGCTGTCTGTATTAGCACATTGTAGTAGTGGGTAAAATATGGGGACTGGGTTGGTGGGAACCACAGCGGGGACTTGAACCTGTGACCCTCTGCTTCTTAATACACTGGTTTTGTGCACTGCACCACCTTGTTGTCACAGAGTCAGTATATTCCTTGGTGATACCATGACTGTTCGTCAGACAGAGCCCATCTGTTGCAGTACACGGCACCCACCTTCACAGAGCTAGGCCATGGTCTGCTCTGGGCAGCTGCCACTGCCCCCTCCACCACCAGTATCCCTTAGCCACCATGCTGACATGCCCTTCTGCTGGTGGTGCGCAGTCTCAGGCCATCCAGTGTGCAGGTAGGCAGCTGCCTATGGTGCGGGTTCTGGGGTAGGGATGCCTGCATAGGTGTCCACGCTTCCCCCCAGCACCGCCTGCCAGTGTTCCGTGCCCTTGGGGGTAGCTGCTGGGTACTATCCCCTGTGACACTGTGGGAAACACAGTCGTGCCCATGTTGGGCCTTCAGCAGTTGCTGTCTGGCTGCTCTGCTGCTTCAGAATTTGTATGGGCCACCTAGGCATCGCCCTAGTCCACACTGTGGCCCTGCTGCACTACAGCATGTGCCGCCTGCGGCCCTCTGTATCCCCTTCTCCGGCATCTGTCCAGTTGCCATTCCGTCATGCCTGCCCTGATGTTGCGGGACATGTGCACGCCATAGGAACCCTGTCCGATGGTGGGGAAAACCCTGAGCAGCGCTATTTCACTGTGGGCTCATTCACCTTGTATGGGGACGGATTATAGACCCTTCCACGATTTATATCTGTTCTATGGAGCTTACTCGGGGGGGGGAGGGGTTGATGTTTCTCATTGATACCACTATTGGCCAGCTTGGTTATGGTTTTTTTCCAGTTTGTTGGGGTCATTTTCAGTGTTTATGTGCCCTTTTGTTCTGTGCACATGTATCACAATTATCACTTTTTGTAGGTTTTCCTGCCTGGGCTGTACATTGCTGACACTGAAATGGTTTCTCTCCCCTGTAATGTGCATTTAACGGCAGGTTTTCATTTGCGTTGGAATTGAGCTCTTCAGATCAGCGCGTTAGTGTGAAGGAAGCCTCTCCCCACCCACTCTCCGCCCATTGACCCCTTCTCTCCACCCTCTCTCCACCTTCTGCGGTGTTTTACAGCGCCGCGGGGCATTACGATCGTTAGCGCATCATAACGCGCGTTATGTACGATTACCATAGTTTTGGGTAAAGCGTGGCCCAGTTTAATAGTCAGACTGGTAACTGAAAGGGATGATTTTAATTTCCCTGCACTGTCAGTCTAGCCCTTTTCGTTAGCATCAATTAATCAACAAACGAGCATGTGTAATGTATTGCAAAGAAAGGTTCTTTTCATTGGTGCACTGTGGAGATTTCAAAATAAAAGGAAGATAAGTTATCTTATAAATAAATCTGGAATTGTCTGTCACTTCAGAACCTACCACAGGCAAAGAAAAAGAGATAAGAGAGAAGAAATAAATGAGCTGCCAAGGGCAGTTAGTGAGAAGTCCATTGCTTCCATCCATCTTTAGACAAGAGATGTTGAATCCAAAGGTCAAAGTAGTGGGAAGACGAGGATTCAGAGAATGCTGCAATGTGTTTTTTTCTGGCATATCATCAATCCTAAAGCTAGAAAAGGAAAAGTCAATGAGATTAGTAATGTCAATATTTTACTGGAGCAGCCAAAAAGGAATTGCTTTGGTCTGTCTTGGGTGCTTTCTGGGAGGATAGAAACTAACGGATGAAAATTACGCAGTTCCTAAACTGGTGGGTAGGATGAGAAGTCAGTCATGCTGGAGAAAGAGTTTAATAAACCATTAACTGGCTAATAGCTGGATCGGGGATGGGAGAGGTAAAGATTCTTTTCAGACCACTATACAGCCTGATATAATAAGACATGATTACAAATCCACATAAAAAAATTGGAAGATAATTTTACAAACCATATTTATGCATAAAATGCTGTTACATATGTGTAAATGCGCTCTTACAAAATTAGGTCACACCTAACAACGTAAGTCATGATATACTTGTACAATAGGGGTGCTCAGGGGCAGAGTGTAGCTTGACCATGGGCAAAGTCAAAATTTACATGTATATTCAGGGCCGGCCTGTCCATTGTGCAGGAATGTTCTTCACACAGGACCCTGTGTTTGAGGGGGCCCCACATCAACTTCATGCCGCACATGCTGTCCGATTCCTGCCTGTTTGCAGGCCTGACCCACACATGGCCCTGCTTCCCTGACCTGCTTCAGAGGGAGCAGGGGAAGCCTGATCACTGGCTCACCTCTGCACAGCTGCTGAAGTAAAGAGCAGTATTTCCCTTTACTCTGGAAGCTGTGTTCTGTTGCAGCCTGCTTCGCGCAGATTGCCCTGTAATCTCCAAGCACTCAGCATGCGGGTGGGATGCAAGAGAACATAGCTTCCAGATTAAAGGAAAATGCCGCTCTTTATTCCGACGGCTGTGCAGAGGTGAGCTGGGACTTCGGGCCTCCCCGGATCCCTCTGAAGCCAGGAAGGGGCGGGGCTCTTTGGGGGGGGGGGGGCTAGGACTGATGGGGAGGCTAGGAAAGGACTGGAGCTGATGGGGGGACCATGACAGGACTGGAAATGGCTGATGGGGGAATGGGAGAATGAGACTAGAAGGGAGTGGATGCTGGGAAGGGCTGGAACTAGAAGGGAGCTGATGTTGGGGGAGGACTAGAGTGAGGATGGAGAGGGGAAAAGATATTTTGTGTGGGAGGGAAGAAATATCTATGATTGGCGGGGTATTGGGAGAGTAAATGGGGATTGAGGATGGAAGAGTGAAATCTAAGTTGATGAAAAAGGAATAAAGAAAGAAATGGAGGAAAGAGCAAAAGGGGAAAGATCAGTATGTTAAAGCAGATGTAGAGAGAGAATGGGAAAAAAAACCTAAAAGCGAAGAAAGGACAAATGGACAGCAGACAATGGACAGTTAGCAGAAGACATGAAGAAACCAGAAGAAAGTGACTGGAGCAATTGCAACTGAAAAATAAAATGCACATACAACAAAAGGTAGAAAAATACCTTTTTAATTTTGAATTTATTAACTGGAATATGTCAGCCCTGGGAAATGTGCATCACTAAAGTCTTTGCCTGTTATTTAGTACAAGAGGAAATTAATTGTTTTATTTCTACAGTGTTGTTGTACATTCCAAGTTTGGCTTTTGGGGTTCCCAGTTTAATTATTGTCTTCGTATTTCTAAATTGTGATCCCTTGTTCTTTGTTTGGTGATGGTCTATGTTCTGCATGTGTAACCGAGCCAAGGTATTGTGCTCATGTAGTTTCTATTTAACAGTGCCACTTGTTCTCTTTCCCCAGTAGGAGATGTACTGGTATTCTCTGAGATGTATTGGTTTAATATTTTCAGTGTTGCCTTTTCATACGTAGGTTTTGGTGGTTTGTGAGTCCAGGTAGTGCTGTTATGATATGGCGGGTTTGCTATGGGTTCTAAATGGGCAGGGTTTATAATACTTCCTAATGTGCCTGGCAGTTGGCACTGGGATATAGTAATGCAGAAATCTAGTAGTATTTCTTTATCCTCACTGCCCATGCAAATAGTATTCAGACACTCATTAAGAGGTGTGTTTACTAAAAGTTAATGTGCATTAATTGCAGGAACATCCATTTATTTCTATTGGCTCAGTGGCACTTAATGCACATTAATATTTAGGGGTATATTTACTAAACCGTCTTAACGTGCGCACAGCGATAATGTACAGGATGCCATAAAAGGAGTGAGCGTTCCAGTCTTAAGGTAGCAAGCGCGGGTTATCGTGCGATAACGTGCGCTGTGCTCATTATCGGGCGATAGAGGGAGCCGTGCACGTTAATGCACGTTAGCCTTAATTAGGCGCGCTCACCTGTAAACTCAACAGCAGAGCTGTAGCACAATGGTTAATACATTGACTGATGGTACAAAGCTCATGAGTTTGATCCCTCAGTAGGCTTAATGAGTAAGATTGTCTGAGGCATTACCCTTTACTTTAAATCAGTGCTGTCTGAGGCATTTTCATTTTTAATTTTAATTGGTGCTGCCAGCAAACACACCCTCACAGTGCTGTAACCTAAGGTGCTGCCTAAGGTGCCCTATAAGGCACTCCAGAGGGCACATTATAAAGTCCACTGTCTGCCAAGGCACCTTATAATGTTCCCTATAGGGCAGGGGTCTCAAACACGCGGCTCGCGGGCCACATGCGGCCCGCGAGAGACCTTTGTGCGGCCCGCGATGCATAGGGGGAAAAAAAAAACACCCCAGCTTCTGCTGCTGCTGCCGCCGCCAGCAATAGCAGCAATATCGCAAGTCCCGCGGGCTCCGCTCCCCCCCCCCCTCCTTCCTGCTTGCCTGCCAGTTCTCCGCTTCGGCTTCGCCTTTCAGAGCCGCGAAGGGAGAGCTTCTCCCTCGCGACTCTGTTCAGCCCGCTGGGGCATATGGGAAATTTCCCATCTGCCCCAGCGGGCTGAACAGAGTCACGAGGGAGAAGCTCTCCCTTCGCGGCTCTGAAAGCCAAAGCCGAAGCGGAGAACTGGCAGGCAAGCAGGAAGGAAGGAAGGAAGGAAGGGGGGGGGGGAACGGAGCCCGCGGGACTTGCGATATTGCTGCTATTGCCGGCCACGGCAGCGGCAGCAGCAGCAGCAGAAGCTGGTTTTTTTTTAAAGTTTAATTTTCCCGGGGGGGGGGGGAGGGAGGGAGGGAGGGAGGGAGCAGGACTTGATGTGGGGGGGGGGCAGGACTTGATGTGGGGGGGGAGCAGGACTTGATGTGTGGCTGGGGGGGGTAGTACTGAAAATGGGGTGATGGGGGTTAGGACTGGTAATGGACAGATGGGGGTTAGGACTGGAGGTGGTCTGATTGGGGGGCTAAGACTGAAATGGGGTTATGGGGGGGCTAAGAATGAAGATAGGGCGATGGAAGGGTTAGGCCTGGAAGTGGGCTGTTGGGGGGCTTAGGACCGATAATGGGCTAGGGGGGGGGGGCTAGAACTGGTAATGGACTGGGGGGGGGTGCTATGACTGGAAATGGGCCGAGTAGAAGGGGGAGCTTGAACTGCAAATAGCTGATGGGGACAGGGTCTTGGAATGGTAATGGGCTGAGTGGAAGGGGGCTTGGAATGGAATGGGCTGATGGGGAGGGGGCTTGGAAAGGAAATGGGCTGATGGGGAGGGGGCTTGGAATGGAAATGGGCTGTGAGGGGAGGGAGCTAGGACTGGAAATGGGCTGATGATGCGGGGACTAGACGGGTGCGGATGCGGGGGTGGGCAGGAGCTAGAAGGGCGTTGATGTTGGGGGACGATTAGAATGGGATGGGGCTGGGAGAGTGAAATGGAGAGGGGAAATATATTTTGTGTGGGAGGGAAGAAAAATCTACAATTGGCCGGGTATTGGGAGAGTAAGTGGGGATTGAGGATGGAGGGGTAAAATTTGAGTGGATGAAATAGGAATGAGGAAAGAGCAAAAGGAGAATGATAAGTATGTTAAAGCAGATGTAGAGAGAATGGAAAAAAACTAGGAAAGAAGAAAGGACAAATGGACAGCAGACGATGGAGAGTTAGCAGAAGACACAAAGAAACCAGAAGAAAGTGAATGGAACAATTGCAACTGAAAAAAAAATGCACAAAAGGTATAAAAATATATCTTTATTTTGAATTTATTAACTGAAATATGTCAGCTCTTGGAAATGTGCATATTTAAAGTCTGCACTTTATTTAATAAAAGATGTAATCAATGTTATAGTTTATTTCTACAGTGTGTACATTCTAAGTTTGGCTTTTGGGGTTCCCCAGTTTAATTGTCTTCCTGTTTCTAAATTGTGATTCCTTGTTTGGTGATGGTGTATGTTCTGCATGTGTAACTGAGCTGAGGTATTCTGTTTATGTAATTCCTATTTGACATTGCCACTTGTTCTCTTTCCCGAGTAGGTCATGTATTGTTATTCTCTGAAATGTGTTGATTTAATATTGCAGTGTTGCCTTTTGATAGTTTAGGGTATGGTGCTTTGTGTGAGTCCTGGTAGTGCTGTTAGGACACGGCAGGTTTGCTATGGGTTCTAAATGAGCAGTGTTTCTAGTAGTTCCTAATGTGCCTGGCGGTTGGCACTGGTTTATAGTAATGTAGAAATCTTTAGGTCTTTCTTTATCCATACACTCATTAAGAGGCATGTTTACTAAAAGTTAGTGTATGGTAACATTATGCAAATATTTATGCAAATGATGCCCTTATGCAAATGAGGCCTGCGTCTTGTGCGGCCCCCGGGTTACTCTACAAGTCCTCATTTGGCCCTCAAAGCAATTTGAGTTTGAGACCCCTGCTATAGGGTGTCTTATAGGGCACCTTATAGGGTGCTTTATAGGGCGCCTTATGAGGCACCTTAAGGTTACAGCACTGTGAGGGTGTTTTTGCTGGCAGCACTAATTTAAATTAAAAAAGGAAACACCTCAGACAGCCCTAGCAAATAACACCACTGTGGGATCAAACCCATGACCTCTGGCTCCACAGACAGTGAAGTAACCCATAGGCTACATCTCTGTAGCTGCTAACAAACCCCTGGCTGGCTACAGAAGGACTTCAGGTCACCACACAAACTGTCTGCTGTGGTTACCAGGATAGGGTTAACCCACCCGTACCCATGATGCACTGCACATGCAAATCAGCAGTCTACATATGATCACAAGATGGGGTATGCACCCCCACAGCACCTAGGCCTGGTAGGGGGAACTGACCGTGTGTGTCACTGGCACAGAGTAGCTACAGACCGTCACATTGTGGGGGTACTGTGCTCACCCTGAGGGTGAGGTGGGGCGCCCAGCACCAGGTCCTCAGCACCTGGCATGGCCAAGATAGGCTATACTGCTGGTCCCTGTCAGTGCCAGTATGTGATAGGTAGTTCCTGCAGACACACCTAGGATACACCTGTGTTCATCTGTATTTCTCAATCACATCTAGCCTTTATGGACTATGATCCACCCAGAATAGTGCATATCCTGTGTGGGTGACATGGCCACATGATTTAAGTGAAAAGGGTGGGGATGTTTGGACCCATAGGCAGATTATGTACCACCACCCAACCCACCCTCTGTGGCTCAGGGTGGGGAACAGGATCTCCCACCAACAGATCCACACTCTACATTCCTGCAATGGTGGCAGTAGAGAGGACCATTAACCCCAGTCCTGCTGAGGAACAGACACCCTACTGGGCAGTCCATGCAGATCTGTATGCATCCATAAGGCAATGGCAGACAGACAGTAGGCCTGGAAATGCTCAGCTGCCCCCCACCACTATCTGACATTCTCCAGCAGCAAGCACAGTGAGTCTCCAGCCACTGCACCCTACAAGGTATTCCAGCCATACACATACTAACTGCAGACAGTCTGCTAGCTAGCTAGTCCATAGCGCATGTTCCTGGAGGACATGTGTGCACCCAAAACTGGGATGTGAGTACACCCACCAAGCAGATAAATCAGTGATTGGATCCCAGAAAAGACAACCCACAAATATCACTTGAGAGAAATACTATATAGCACTATGGGGGAACCTAGCCATGCCATGGTCACTGCTCAGTCAGGGTGAGAGTGACCTCCCAGCAGGACATGCTGTGGCCACCCTGTCCATGCAGGTGGTGGCTGGGCACTACAATGCCCCAGCCATTGCCCTATGCCCTGTGCAGATGCATCCTGCCCAGGCCGCCCTGTCTGGGCTATACAGGGAAGAGTGGTCTAGTGGTTAGGACAAAGTACTTCAGGCCAGAGGGCCGGGGTTCAAGTCCCACCTGGGGACAGCAATCTCAGGCCAGAGGGACTGGGATTTCTAATCCTACAGGCACTCCTTGTGGTCTTGGGCAAGCCACTTAACCCTCCATTGCCCATGTTCCCTGTAAGTATTAGCATATGTGTCTCATATCCCCTCGTGTTAAAAGTATCCCCCAATTGACCGCTTTGACCCAGTGAAAAGCGGGATATAAATACAGCTAAATAAATAAAATACCCACAGTACCTTGCTCCTCATTATGCACACTGGCAGCCTTACACTGGAGACAGTGCAAGCAGTGTGGGCTGAGTAAGGTGTTGGCAGCCACCACAGACTGGATAGACAGACACACACTCCCACACCTATGCCAGCATTGTGTAAATATAGAGGCTTTTGGCAGCCCTGGCCACCACACCAGTCCCGAGCACGGTGCAGGCATGGCTATGGTATGCAATACTGTTGGGGTCACTCCCGGGGGTGGTAAACACTGTCAGAAACCAGAACTGAAACACACTCCACAGATATCAGAAAGGTTGCTATGATGCAGCTCAATCAGCAAATTGTGCTTAACTTAGGAATTGCTATCTGCCATTAATCATTGCAACCTTTTGATGTTTGTGTAACATATTCCCAGGTTTAGGGCGGCATTGCTAAGGTATACAAGTGCTAGTATTGGGAGATGCTGCTGCATGCAGGGCCCAACAGCCTGCCTCTCTATGAGGCGTTGGATAGTGGAGCCTGTGGGTGTGGGTGTTTGTACCCCTGTTGGCCTCTGCTGTAGGGCAGGGGTTCCCAACTCCAGTCCTGATGGGCCAAACACTGTTCAGGTTTTCATGCTGTCCCTAATGAATATGCATCAGATTCATTTGCATACCATGGGGGCAGTGCATGCAAATACAGCACAGGCATATTTATTAGAGAAAGCATGACACCTGAATGGTGTTTGACCCTCTAGGCCTGGAGTTGGGAAACCCTGCTCTAGGTATTGAACATGTTTATGGTGTCTGTGCTCTATAGGGTAAAATATTAGGTGTTTCAGGCATGTTTATGCTATCTGCAATAAAGGTTCTGTTGTTTTACCATGGTTTAGTACTGGGTTGGCAGGAGCCACAGCTGGGACTTAAACTTGTGACCTTCTGCTCCTGAACACATGGGCTGTGTGTACTGCACCACACGGATGGTTCATTCCCTGGGGATACCATGACCTTTCGTCAGACAGACCCTGTCTGTTGCGGTGCATGGCACCCACCTAAACGGGGCTAGACCATGGTCTGCTGTGGGCAGATGCCACTGCCCCCTCCGCCACCAGCACCCCTCCGCCACCATGCTGCCATGCCATTATGCCGGTGGTGCTGGTGGTGCGCCGTCCCAGGCCATCCAGTATGCTGGTAGGCAGATGCCTATGGTGTGGGTTCTCGGGAAGGGGTGTCTACATGTACATGCGTGCTTCCCCCCCCCCCCCCCCACTGCCTGCCAATGTTCTGTGCCCTTGGGGGTACTTGCTGGGTACTATCCCCTGTGACACTGTGAGAAACACACTCGTGCCCATGTTGGGCCCTCATAAATTGCTGTCTGGCTGCTCTACAGTTTCAGCATTCCTATGTGCCTCCTAGGCATCTGCCTAGTCCGCACTGTGCCCCAGCTGCACCACAGTATGTGCCGCCTGAAGCCCTCTGTATCCCATTTCCAGCATCTGTACAGTTGCCCTTTCCTACATGCCTACCCTGCTGTTGTGGCATATGTGTACACCATAAGAAACCTGTCCAATAAAAAGGGAAAACCCTGATCAGCGCTATTTCAATGTGGGATCATTCACCTTGTAGGGAGACGGAACATAGACCCTTCCAGATATGATATATATTTTTGGAGCTTTCTCAGTAGTTTTTTTTTATTTTTCCCATTAATATCACTATTGGCCAGCTTGGTTATGGGGATTTAAAGTTTTGTTCAGGTAATTTTCAATGTTTATTTGCCTTTTTGTTCTGTGCACATGTATCACAACTATCACTTTTTCTAGGTTTCCCTGGGTTTGCTGTACATTGCTGACGTAAATGGTTTCTCTTTCTTGCAAATGTGCCTTAATGCAAGGGTTTCACTGGCGTTAGTGATCAGACCCGGATTCCACAGCGTTAATGTGCCTGGAGCCTCTTCCCTCCCACTCTCCACCCTCTGGGAAGCCTTTATCCACCCTCTAGAGCCGGATTTCACGGCGTTAGGGTGGCTTAACGCTGCAAGCACGTTATCGTGCGATAAGTGATGTTACCGTGCGATAAAGTGCCATTATCATGCGATAACGTCACTTATCGTGTGATAATACCGCTGCTGCACCGTTAGCACTGTTTAGTAAACATACCCCTTAGTAAACATGCCTCTAAGTCATTGCCAGTGGGGGGGGGGGGGGGGAAAGAGGCCTGTGAAGGGCTCATTTGAAAGCCGCCTAAACTGTTTGATGCACTCTTTTTGGTTTGATTTTAAATTATGACTACTGCAGCCATGGCTCTGTAAGATGCATAAGCCGCAGCTGCCAGGGGAAGGAGGTGACAGGAAGGGACTGACATGGGGGGGGAGGAAGGAGGTGGCAGTAAGGGAGCTGACATGGGGGGAAGCTGTCGGCTGGAAGGCAGCTGAAAGAGGGGGGAGATGGGGGGCTAGAAGGGAGCTGACAGAAGGGTTGAAAGAGGTGGCTGAATGGAAGCTGACAGAGTGGGGAAGCTGAGGGTTGGAAGGGAGCTAACAGGGGGGGGGGAGATGAGGGCTAGAAGGAAGCTGACAGAAGGGGGAAGGAGGTGGCTAAAATGTAGCTGACAGAGGGGGGAAGAGGGTGGCTGAAAGGGAGCTTATGCAGGGGGAAGGTGGGGGCAGGAAGGGAACTGACACATGGGAGGAAGGAGGTGGCAGGAAGGGAGCTGACATGGGGAGGAGGTGGAGGCTGGTTTGGAGCTGACATGGGGGAAGGTGGGGGCCAGAAGGGAGCTGACAGAGGGGGGAAGATGGGGGCTGGAAGGGAGCTGACATAGATGGAGGGAGGTGGGAGCTGGATGGGAGCTGACATGGGGGGAAGGTAGAGGTCAGAAGAGAACTGACAGAGGGGCAAAGGTGGGGGCTGGAAGGGAACTGACATGGGTGGAAGGTGGTGGCTAGAAGGGAGCGTACATGGGGGGGGGGAGTTGGGGGCAGGAAGGGAGCTGACATGGGGGCGGAAGGAGGTGGCAGGAAGGGAGCTGACATGGGGGAAGGTGGGGGCTAGAAGGGAGCTGACAGAGGGTGGGGAAGAGGTGGTTGGAAGGGAGCTGGCAGAGAGGGGAAGGAGGAGACTGGAAGGGAGCTGACACCTGGGGTGGTACTGGAGGGGGACTGGAAGGGAGCCAACGCTTAAGAATGTGACTGGTAGGTGGCTGGGTAATGGAGGGTTTGGAAGGGAGGGTGCACGTGCGGATGGCTCTGGAAGGGGGATAGACAGATGGTAGGGTGACAGAGGGAGCTGACATGGGGGGGGGGTGGCACTGGGAGTGGAAGTGAGCTGATACCTGGGATGGTATTTGGACCAGAAGGGGCTGGACAGTGGGGAATGAGGGGGACTGGAAGGGAATGGACACCACTGGAAGTCCTGGGAATGCAAGGGAGTTGACACTGGAAGGTAATGGGAGTGGAAGACTGGAAAGGAGGCTGATACTGGGGAGGGTTACTGGGACTGGACATAGGTTCATGGAAGGAAGTGAAGATAACAAAAGAAGAGACAAGAAATGGCAGATGTACTATAGACCATAGAAAGAGAACTAAGAAGACAGGAAAGCAGAAGCCTCAGATTGGGACCAGCATGATCAGAGAATAAAATGGTTAGATAACAAAGGTAGAAAAATAATTTTATTTTCAATTTAATGATTGGACTTTGTGCTATTTTTATGTTTTACACAGTATGGGGAACTGCATCTCTTATTTATCTACATGCAGAGTCTGGCTTCTTGGGGTTTCAGTTTAATTTTTGTCGGCATATTTTTATTTTTACTTTAGGTTGTGCTCACTTATTCTGAACTTGGTGAGGGTCTGTGTTCTGAGTGTGTGACTGAGGCCAGGTGTTCTGTTAACATGGAGTTTGTACATAGGGATCTATACTGCAATGTAGTAATTTGTTCAACTTTTCAAATAGGTGTATGGATGTTCTCGGACCCCCTGCACTATTTAAAGTGCTGCTTTTTTCTGGGTAGGCCCTTGTATGAGTTTTGGAAGTTTATGCTGGTATGGTATGGTAGATTTGGCCTTGTAGATCTTTGGTGACTTTTGTAGGGTTTTATATTAGTTCACTGGCACTGGAGAATGTTTATGTTGTTGTTAGTGAGATGACAAGAATCAGATATTTTTTTGGACTATCACAGCCTGTTTGAATGATGCTAAGTATTTACTGCTAAGCAGTTATTTTTATTCTGGCTATGAATTTGTCTTTCAGTGCAATTTTCTTACAACACTGGATTTGAAAAAGTACTAGCATCACATGAAAAGAGTTCACAAAGGAGTTTTGGGAAAAAGGAGGATGGGGTGTAGTCAACATTAAACACAGGTCTGCAAAAAAAGTTTTTTCGAGAGCTGTTTTGGTTATTCCACGTAATCTTTATGTTTTTTGGTGCGCTGAATCCGAAAATGACCTCCATTTTGTCATAGGACATCATGTTTCCTGACAATTTAGGTAACTATGTTAAATAAGGCAATACCTCAAAATAAATGGAAATAGACTTATAAAATTAAAGTGTTATTACAATATTTTCATGAAAATCCTTTTTTGAACTGAAATGAGCTCACCTACACACACTAAACTCGATTCTTCTTCCTTGTGAGGCTCCTCTTGGTGCATTTACACTTGTGAGTAGCATCTGGAATGTCTCTCTGAAGCATCCAACAGGAGTCTGCCATCATTGTAATGCTCCATTTTCCCTGATATCTCCTTTCCATCTTTTTAATATCTTGGTGGAATCGTTCACCTTGTTCCTCACTCACAGCTCCCAAATTTTCAGGAAAGTAGTCAAGGTGGGACTGGAGGAAATGCACTTTCAAACTCATCAGGCAACCTAAAGCTTGAAATGCTTTCAGCATTCGTCCGACGATCTTTTTGTAGTGAGGATCTTAATTATTGCCTAAAGATTTCTGTACGACTTCTTTAAATGCCATCCACCCTTCTTTTTGAGGATCCGTCATGGTATTGACAAACTCTTGATCAACTATAAGCCTTGTAATGTCTGGTCCGACGAACACAGCTTCCTTGAATTTTGCCTCCGACAGGCCTGGAAACTTGGGGGGATGTTTACTAAACTGTGTTAACGTTACATATCGCGCGTTAACGTAACGTAACGATCGTAAAGTTCCACGGCGCGGTAAAACAACGCAGAAGGTGGAGAGAGGGCAGAGAGAAGGGGTCAATGGGCGGAGAGTGGGCGGGGAGAGGCTCCCTTCACACTAACGCGCTGATCTGAAGAGCTGAATCCTAACGCGATTGAAAACCTACCGTTAGATGCACATTTGCAGGGGAGAGAAACCATTTCAGTGTCTGCAATGTACAGCATAGGCAGGAAAACCTACAAAAAGTGATAATTGTGATACATGTGCACAGAACAAAAGGGCACATAAACATTGAAAATGACCTCAACAAACTGGAAAGAAACCATAACCAAGCTGGCCAATAGTGAGATTAATGAGAAACATCAACCCCCCCCCCAAGAAAGCTCCACAAAAAAGATAGTAATCGTGGAAGGGTCTATGCTCCGTCCCCATACAAGGTGAATGAGCCCACAGTGAAATAGAGCTGATCAGGGTTTTCCCCTCCATTGGACAGGTTTCCTATGGCATGCACATGTCCTGCAACATCAGGGCGGGCATGTCGGAACGGCAACTGGAGAGATGCCAGAAAATGGGATACAGAGGGCCGCTGGCGGCATATGCTGTGGTGCAGCTGGGCCACAGTGCAGACTAGGGTGATGCCTAGGTGGCCCATACGAATGCTGAAACAGCAGAGCAGCCAGACAGCAACTGCTGAAGGCCCAACATGGGTACGAGTGTGTTTTCCACAGTGTCACCGAACATTGGCAGGCGGGGCTGGTGGGAAGCGTGGACACCTATGCAGGCACCCTTACTCCAGAACCCGCACCATAGGCAGCCGCCTACCCGGAGACTGGATGGCCTGAGACTGTGCTCCACCAGCACCACCAGCAGAAGGGCATGTGGTGGAGGGGGCAGTGGCAGTTGCCCAGAGCAGACCGTGGCCTAACCCTGTGTAGGTGGGTGCCGTGCACTGCAACAGACAGGCCCTATCTGACGAACAGTCATGGTATCACCAGGGAATGTACTGATTCTGTGACAACATGGTGGCGCAGTGCACAAAACCAGTGCATTCGGAAGCAGAAGGTCACAGGTTCAAGTCCCAGCTGTGGTTCCTGCCGACCCAGTCCCCATATTTTACCCACTACTACAACGTGCTAATACAAACAGAACCTTTATTGCAGATGATGTAAACATGCCCAAAACACCTACATTTTACCCTACAGAGCACAGACACCATAAACATGTGCGTTACCTAGAGCAGAATCTCCCAAATTCAGTCCTGGAGGGCCAAACACCATTCCGGTTCCATGCTGCCTCTAATACAGATGCCTGTGCTACATTTCTATGCGCCACCCCCATGGTATGCAGATGTATCTCATGCATTTTCATGAGGGACAGCATGAAAACACGAACAGTGTTTGGCACAGCAGGACTGGAGTTGGGAACCTCTGCCAACAGGGGCAGACACACCCGCACCCACAGGCTCCATTATCCAATGCCTCCTGGAGAGGCAGGATGTTGGGCCCTGTGTGCATCTCCCAATACTAGCACTTGCATACTTTAGCAATGCCACCCTAAACCTGGGAATATGGTACACAGCTATCAAAAGGTTGCTATGATCACTGGCAGATAGCAATTCCTAAGTTAAGCCCAATTTGCTGATTGAGCTGCATCATAGCAACCTTTCTGATGTCTGTGGAGTGTGCTTCAGGTCTGGTGTCTGACAGTGTTTACCACCCTGGGGAGGGACCCCAACAGTATTGCTTACCATAGACATGGCTGAACTGTGCCCAGGACTGGTGCGGTGGCCAGGGCTGCCAAACAGTTGCACAATGCTGGCATAGGTGTGGGGTGTGTGTGTCTGTCTATCCAGTTTGTGGTGGCTGCAAACACCCTCCACAGCCACACTGCTAGCACTGTTGCCAGTATTGGCCTGCCAATGTGCATAATGAGGAGCAAGGTACTGTGAGAATAGCCTGGATAGGGTGGCCTGGCCTGGATGCATCTGCACAGGGCATAGGGCAATGGCTCAGACATTGTAGTGCCCGGCCACCATCTGCACGGACAGGGTGGCCACAGCATGTCCTGCTGGGAGGTCACTCTCACCCTGACTGAGCAGTGACCACGGCATGGCTAGGTTCCCCCATAGTGCTATATAGTATCTGTTTCATGTGTTATTTATTGGTTTTTCTTTTGGGGCCTAATCGCTGACGTATCTGCTTGATGTGTATACTGACATCCCTGTTCTGGGTACACGCGTCTTCTCCAGAACCATGCACTATGGACTAGCTAGCAGACTGTCTGCAGCTAGTATGTGTCTTGCTGGAACACCTTGCAGGGTGCAGCGGCTGGAGGCTTGCTGCTGGAGAATATCAGACGGGTGCTGAGCATTTCCAGGCCTACTGTCTGTCTGCTATTGCGTTATGGAAGTGTACCGCTCTGCATTGCCTGCCCTGTAGGGTGTCTGTTCCCCAGAAGGACTGGGGTTGATGGTCCTCTCTACTGCTACCATTGCAGGAGGGTAGAATGTGGATCTATTGTTGGGTGATCCTGTTTCCCACCCTGAGCTTTAGAGGGTGGGTTGTGTGGTGGTACATAATCTGCCTATGGGTCCAGACACCCCACCCCCCACCCTTTCCCCCCCACCATTTAAGGCTCTTCCTAAAGATTCCATGTTGATTCCTTTTATGTTTCTTCTTTGAAAGTGTGGCCTTTCCTTAGGAAGGGAGTGAGAAACTTTAGGCATATTGGTTATAAAAAGAATCAATGAATGGTCATTCCATTACAGTGGACTTCCATAAAAACATGGTAACATCAACTAGGCTGAATTAATCAAAGAGAAAAAAAACAGAACAATGTGTCCAGCTTGATGTGTGGAGAAGGAAACATGCTGAAAGAGAGCTAGGTCATTCATAAAGGTCAGAAATTCCCTCTCTGCAGGGTATAATGGAGAGATTTTGCCTGCAGATTAAAATCCCCTAAAACCAAGAAAGAGGGCTGGAGGGTTAGCTCTGCAGATCAATGTTCCTTTGATAAGTTCCTTCTCTTCTCTATGCAATTAATAGTCTGTGGTCCACAAGCTTCTAAAATGAAACAAAGACTTTAGCACGTAGTTATCTCTCACAGTTCTCTGTTAATGTTTTGCCACTGTATTTTGGTAGAATCAACAGAAACCTCTGCTACCAGCCACCTACACTGGCCTGGAGGCAGTCCACTGTTTCTCTACCAGCTTTTAATTGTTAAAGTACACCAGAAATTCCTTTACTTTCCAGAAGTTTATCCCTCCTTAATTGTCCCTTCAGCTAATTTCAAAAGGCCCAGTACTTGCAAACTATGATTTAAACATTTCTTACAAACTTATGTCTGGGTCTAGTAATCAAACAAACTTCCTTGTTCAACAGTAGTCAATACTGGGGCTAATAAGGCTTGTTCCATTAAACAGTAACTTTATTACCTTCCTGATCTTTCTAAGGATTTCTCACTCAAGGTGTTGCATAGATTTCAGTGGTCTCCTCCACCACTCTTAGAGGTATGTTTACTAAACCGTCTTAATGTTACCGGCGCTAGTTGCAGTGTTAATGTGCAGAATGCCATATAAAGTAGTGGGCGGTCCGGAGGTAAGGTTGCAAGGAAACGGTATCATGTGATAGTGGGCACCGTGGCACGCTAACGCGCGTTAACCCTAAGTTCATGCCAGCGCAGTGTTAGAAGCTATAAAGATATAGCCCACTGGTTACTGCAATGACTGTGGAGGCAGAGATCATGGGTTTGATTCTGCAGTGGTGTTATGTAAGAAGACTGTCTGAGGCATTTCCTTTTTTCAATTTAAATCAGTGCTGCCAGCAAAAACCCTCACAGTGCCGTAACCTAAGGTGCAGCATAAAGCGCCCTATAAGGCACTCCATAGGGCACATTATAAAGTGCCCTGTCCGCCAAGGCACCTTATGAGGTGCCCTATAGGGCGACCTAGAGGGCGCCTTATTAGGCACCTTAGGCTACGGCACTGTGAGGGTGTTTTTGCTGGCAGCACTGATTTAAATTAAAAGGAAATGCCTCATTAAATAACACCACTCATGCCTCATTAAATAACACCATGCCTCATTAAATAACACCACTAATGCTTCATTAAATAACACCATGACCTCAGCCTCTAGCAGTCATTGAAGTAGCAATCATCTCTATAACATCTAGCACACCACTGGCTGAGTACAGAAAGACTGCAGGTCACCACACAAATTATCTGCTGTGGTTGCCAGGATAGGGTAAACCCACCCGTACCCATGATGCACTGCATATGCAGATCAGCAGCCTACATCTGATCACAAGATGGGGTATGCGCCTCTATAGCACTCCGGCCTGGTAGGGGGGACTGACCGTGTGTGTTACAGGCACAGAGTAGCTACAGACCGTGACATTGAGCGGTTCCTGTGCTCACACTGAGGGTGAGGTGGGGCGCCCAGCACCAGGTCCGCAGCACCTGGGTTGGCTGAGATAGGCTGTGTTGCAGGTCTCCATCAGTGCCAGTGTGTGATGGGTGGTTCCTGCAGACACACCTAGGATACACCTGTGTCTGTCTGTATTTTGCAATCCCATCTAGCCCTTGCGGACTATGAAGCACCCAGAATAGTGCATATCCTGTGTGGTTGTCATGGTCACATGTTATAAGGTAAGTGTGGTGGTTGGACCCAAAAGCAGGTTATGTAGTAGCAGCACCAACTCACTCTCTGTGTTGGTCAGGGTGGGGGATAGGTTCTCCCACCAACAGATCCACATTCTACATCTCTGCAATGGTGGCAGTAGAGGGGACCATCAACCTCAGTCCTGCTGGGGAATAGGCACCCTACAGAGGAGTCAATGCAGAACTGTAGCACCACATAGGGCACTGGTAGACAGGCAGTAGGCTTGAGGCAGCTCAGCTGCACACACCACCACCACCATCACCACCAGAGGGCACAGTCAGTCTCCCCCTGCTGCACCCTGGAATGTGTTCCAGCCATACACATGCTAACTGCAGACAGTCTGCTAGCTAGTACATAGTGCATGCTCCTGGAGAAACTGTGTGCTCCCACAAATGGGATGTGAGCACACACACCAAGCAAGTACATCAGCGATTGAGCCCCAGAAATGGGAACTCATAGATATCACTTGAGAACAATACCAGATAGCACTATGGGAGAACCTAACCATGCCATGGTCACTGCTAGTCAGGGTGAGAGTGACCTCCCAGCATGACATGCTGTGGCCACCCTGTCCATGCAGGTCGTGGTCAGGCACTACAATGTTCCAGCCATTGCCGTATGCCCTGTGCAGATGCATCCTGCCCAGGCCGCCCTGTCCGGGACATACCCACAGTACCTTGCTCTTCATTATGCACATTGGCAGGCTAACACTGGAAACAGTGCAAGCATTGTGGGCTCAGTAAGGTGCATTCCTATGTGCACATGCATCACTACTATCACTTTTCTTGGTTTCCCTGCCTTTGCTGCACATTGCTGATTGAAATTGTCTCTTTTCCCTGCAAGTGTGCCTCTAGCGCGAGGTTTTCACTGGCGCTAATTTTAAGACCTTCATTTCACGGCGTTAGTGTGCATGGGGCCTCTCCCCTCCCACTCTCTGCCCATTGACCCCTTATCTCCGCCCCTGCGGAGCCTTACTCTGCCCTCTGGGGAGCCTTACTGCACCCTCTGTGCATCTTAACGCCTCTGGAGACGTTATCGTGCGATACGTGACGTTCTCGCACAGTAATGTGCCATAGTCATTATCTGCCATCATTTTCTATGTTTCTAGGTTTTCTCTTCTCTAGGTTCCTTTTAGTTTCTCAGGGCATAGTAATATGGGCAGAATAGAGGCAGTAACGATATGATGGTGCAGTAATTGATAACCAATTTGAGATTTTTTTTTTTGAAGTGGCACTCATTTAATAAGTTATGATATTTTTCTCTAAATATGATTATTTAATGAGAGTGTTGTATATTCTTGATATTTGCAGTCCACGAAACGCGTCCACGTCGAGTGTACAATTCTTGATTGGAACATGGAAAGACACTCTTGAGGTAAGTTCTTTTTTTTCAAGTGTGGTAATGGATTTTTTTTTTAATTTTAAGTTTTTATTAAGTTCTGCAATAAGCAAGACACACCACGATACAGCCAACGATAAACATCCATGAACATGTAACATTTTCCCCAAAACATGCTCGTTAAGGCATACAATTCCTCCCCTTACCTATATACCACCATCTTATTCATCGCTCCTTAGTTCCCCCCCCCTCCCAAAACTCCCAAAACCTTTTCTTCCACCCCTCCCTTCATCTCCCTACTTCCACCTCCTCCGCCTCCCATACCCCCCCTACCCCCATCCTTCCCTTGCCTTACACTTACACACTTACCCCCTTGCCTTACCCGTAATGGATTTTTAAATAAATAATACACCGCGTGATGGTTATGAAGGGGTTTTTCTGACCTATGAAGATAAGTGCCCTAGGCTTCATTAAATTGGCCTTTATGATCCCAATGGGACATCTGTGAGGTCTTTTCCCCTTTTCTTCACTTATTTTTGTTGAGAATATATAACTATAAGTTTAAAGTGAATTGTAAAAGATTTAAACAAAAGTTCATTTTGTGGGTGATTTTTTTGAATGCAGAATAAAGGCAGACCATCACGACAGGAACACAGCAAGTGTGTGCTCCCTGTCCATTTCAGCTACTCTTCTCCCAGGGTGTTCTCTTTCTTTGTAGTCAGGAGGCACACAGAGGGTAGAAGGAGCTTCCACTAGGGCCCTATAATGTCAGCCTATTACCACTGTCAGGGAGGAGGGAAGTTGCCTATGAAAGAACCTCTATACAGTTTAGTTGCCACAATCAGCAAAGTATGGAGGGTTAAATATTGAAATGGAGGCTTAGAAAATCTTCAAAGAGTGAGTTATGTGTTGAATTGAAGTTTACAATCCCAAGAAACCAATGTGTGAATATTGCTTAGAAGCAGTTTAATTGCTCAAAGCTCTGTAACTCGAGTGTTGTTTTGTGCTTACAAAAACAAGGTGGGTGTGTATCAGAAAAACACTTCAAGCCCTCTCCTGAGTAAAGGAAAATATTAAGAGGATTGAAAAATCATAGCCTAAAGACTTCAAAACTGTCACCCAGCATGTTGGTAAGAGTCACACGGAATGAGAGTCTGCTCAAAAAATATTCAGCTTGGAGCTAATGAGACCTGTGGGTGAAGTAATTAAAGTCACCAGGATTCTCAAAAGAAATTTACAGAAGGGATTATATTCATTTTGGTGTATTACAAATTAAAGTCAGCAAGCAATAATAATAAGATGAGGGATACCGAGTGCTTGCAAATAAGTAGATAAATAAAAAATGGCTTTTTATTGGAATAAGGGCCAAATTCTATGAGGCGAACAGAGGGGCTGTATGTCCCACCGGGACGTGCAGCCCAGCTATCTACCTTGCTTGTATTCTGTCTCCATTCCCTGCTGCACACCCAGAACTGCTGTGCATGCTGCAGGGGATGGGGGCGTGATGGGGCAGAGAGTGGGAAGGGCGTCGGTGGGACCGACCCCCGGACATAAGAACATGAGAACATAAGAACGTAAGATATGCCACACTGGGTCAGACCAAGATCCATCAAGCCCAGTATCCTGTTTCCAACAGTGGCCAATCTAGGTCACAAGTACCTAGCAATTTCCCCAAAAGGCACAGGTTCCTCAATGCTTGTACTAGGGCAAGCAGTGGATTTCCCAGGTCCCCTTTAATAATGGTTTATGGACCTTTTTTCCAGGAACATATCCAAAACGTTTTTAAACCCAGCTACACTAACAGTTTTTACTAATCCTCCGGTAACAAATTTCAGAGTTTGATTACGCATTGAGTGAAAAAATATTGCACGTCCCCTAGTCTTTCTATATTTTGATGGCATAATTGATCTGCATTTGCCCATTTCACTCCATTCATTAATTTATAGACCTCTATCACATCTCCCCTCAGTCATCTCTTTTCCAGGTTGAAGAGCCCTACACATTTTAGCCTCTCCTCATAGGAGCATCCTTCCATCCCCTTTGCCATTTTTGTGGCTCTTCTCTGTACCTTTTCTAATAACACTATATTCTTTTTAAGATACGGCAACCAGAATTGCACACAATATTCAAGGTGCGGTCGCACCATGGAACGATACAGAGGCATTATAATATCCTTTGTTTTATCCTCCATTCCTTTCCTTATGATTCCTAGCATTCTATTGGCTTTCTTGGCTGCCGCTGCACACTGGGTGGAGGGTTTCAACGTGTTATCTACACTGCTGCCTAAATCTTTTTCCTGGATGGTGGTTCCTAATTTGGAACCTTGCACTGTGTAACCATAGTTTGGATTGTTCTTTCCTAGGTGCATAACTTTGCACTTGTCCACATTAAATTTCATCTGTCATTTGAACATCCAGTCTTCCAATTTATCAAGGTCCTCTTGCAATTTTCACAGTCCTCTTCGTTTTTAATAACTTTGATTAAATTTGTGTCATCTTCAGATCTGATTACCTCACTCTTTATTCCCATTTCCAGGTCATTTACGAATATGTTAAAAAGCAGCAGACCCAGAACAGATCCCTGGGGTACTCCACCGTTCACATTTCTCCATTGGGAAAATTGGCCATTTAGCCCTACCCTCTGCTTTCCAGCTTTTAACCAGGTCCTGATCCACAATAGTACACTGCCTTCTATCCCATGACTTTTTAATTTTGCCAAGAGTCTCTCATGAGGGACCTTGTCAAAGGCTTTCTGAAAATCCAGATACACTATATCAACTAACTCACCTTTATCTACCCGTTTATTCACACCTTCCAGAAAATATAACATATTAATAAGAGAAGACTTTCCTTGGCTAAACCCATATTGGCTGACTCCCATTAAGCCGTGACTATCTACATGTTCAGTAGTTTCCCAGATCAACCCTGGAACCCTGGCTATCCTCCAATCATCATGTATTACAGATGATTTTAATGATAGTTCATAGATTACTAATAGTAGGTCTGCATTCTCATAGTTCAGTTCTTTCAACACCCTTGGATGTATACCATCCAGACCAGTGATTTGCTACTCTTTAGTTTATCAAATAGTTGTAATACATCTTCCCGCTGTATCGATATTTCTTTCAATTCTTCTGCGGCATCACCTTTAAATACCATTTCAGTCATGGGTAACATCCCTACATCTTCCTCAGTAAAGACCGAAGCAAATAATTCATTCAAACTCTCCGCTATGGCCTTTTCCCCTCTTAGTGCACCTTTTACCCCTTTATCATCTAATGGTCCAATTGACTCTCTCACAGGCTTTTTGCTTCGAATTTACTTGAAAAATTCTTCATTATATGTTTCTGCATCCACAGCAATCTTCTTCTCAAATTCTCTCTTTGCCTGCCGTATCAGTGCCTTGCATCTAACTTGTGTTTTTCCCATTTTTCCTCATTTGGCTCCTTTTACCATTTCCTGAAAGATGCTTTTTTGGCAACATCAGCCTCTCTGACCTCACCTTTTAACCATACTGGCAGGTTTTTAGACTTCCTTCCACTTTTCTTAAAGCATGGAGTACAGATGGTCTAGGCTTCCAAGATAGTATTTTCAAACAACGCCCATGCTTGATGTAAATCTTTATTCTTTGCAACTGCTTCTTCTAGTTTTTTCCTATTTTCCTCATTTTATCATAGTCTCCCTTTTGAAAGTTAAAAGGTAGTACTATGGATTTCCTTGCTGTCCTTCCTCCATTTATTAAATTAAACATGATCATGCTATGATCACTATTGCCAAGTGGGCCCAATACCCTTATCTCTTGCACCAGATCTTGTGTTCCACTAAGGACTAGGTCCCAAATGGCTTCCTCTCTTGTCAGTTCATGAACCAGCTGCTCCAAGAAGCAATCATTTATTTCATCTAGAAACTTTATCTCCCTAGCATGTCCTATTGTGACACTGACCCAGTTGATACCGGAGTAATTGAAATCACCCATTATTATTACTGTGCTGTAACTTTTGTTAGCTTCCCTGATTTCTTTGAGCATTTCATCATCCATTTGTTCATTCTGACCAGGTGGTCGATAGTATAACCCCACTGCGATCACCTTCCCCTTCCCCTTTTTACATAGAATTTCAATCTATAGAGATTCTACAGTGTATTTTGTTTCCTGCAAAACTTGAATCCTTTGTGACTCAATGCTCTCTCTAAAAAAGAGTGCAACCCCTCCACTAATTTGATCTGCTCTATCATTATGATATAGTTTGTACCCAGATATCACAGCATCCCACTGGTTGTCCTCCTTCCACCATGTCTCTGAGATAACAATCATATCTAACCTCTCATTTAGTGCTATATTTTCTAATTCTCCCTTCTTATTTTTTAGACTTCCAACATTTGCATACAAGCATTTTAGAGGCTGTATTTTATTCATATTAATCTGGTTATCTGTAGGCAGGGGCAATTTGGAATCTTTAAGCTCTGTCTGCTCTATACTTAAAGGCATTTGGGTTACTTTTGTCTTCATTGGAACCTCTCTGTCGATATGCCCTAACTTTAGTCTTTTGCTAGTATCCTTCAAGGATACATTGTTCCAAACCATGCGCTCTTGGGCGACTGTTGGCCTTCCCCTATTATCTAGTTTAAAAGTTGCTCTATCTCCTTTTTAAAGATTAATGCAAGCAGCCTGGTTCCATCCCAGTTATGGTGAAGACCATCCCTTCAGAAACCCCCTCCTTTCCCCAGAATGTTGCCCAATTCCTAGCAAATCTAAAACTCTCTTCCTTGCACCATTGTCTCATCCATGCATTGAGACTCCAGAGCTCTGCCTGCCTTTTGGGTCCTGTGCGTGGAACAGGAAGCATTTCAGAGAATAATATCCCAGAGGTTCTGGATTTCAACTTCCTATCTAAAAGCCTAAATGTGGTCTCCAGAACCTCCCTACCACACTTTCCTATGTCACTGATACCAACATGTACCAATACAGCAGAGTCCTCCGCAATACTATCTAAGACCTTGTCTAGGTGGCGCATGAAGTCCACTACCTTTGCACCAAACAGGCATGTTACCAGGTGATCCTCATGTCCACCAGCCACCCAGCTATCTACATGCCTAATGGTCAAATCACCAACTATAACGGCTGTCCTAACTCTTCCTCGTGAGCACATGGCCCTGGAGAAACCCCCTTAGTGCGAGAGGGTTTCACATCACCTGGAGGACAGGTCCTATCTACAGGATCACTTCCTACCACACCAGGGTGATGCTCTCCTGTCACATAACCGCTCTCCTCCATGGCAACAGGGATGCTGCCAGACTGGAGGTGGACTTCAGTACTACATCCCTGTAGGTCTCGTTTGTGTACTTCTCTGTCTTCCTTATGTCCTTCAAGTCTGCTGCTTAAAGCCTCCAGATATCAGCCTCATTCCCTGAGAGTATAGAGCTCCTTGTACCTAGTGCACACTTAAGACTCCTCACCAACTGTGATAAAATCATACATGTGACACTCAATGCAAAAGACTGGAAAGCCTACATCTCGCTTCTGGACTGCTGTCTGCATCTTAGTTTTAAGGTTGTGCTTAGGTATTTACGTTTTTTACTTACTTAGGTTTGCTGGGGATACTTACACTAATAAAAGTATACGTAATACCGTTAATGGGCTTAGTTCACCTCAAGATTAATTAATCTCAGTTCCTTAATGTATGCATTATGAGGATAAACAGCTGCACCTGAGAGTGAATATGGGCACCTCCTTCCCTTTAAGAGGTTTAAGCATCTTTAAAGCTACTATTATCCCAGGGGTGGGTGGGAGTCGGTGAGGGAGGGAGGGAAAGAAGACTTATTAAAAGTTGGCTGCTAGCCAGTGCCCTGTCCTGTGCTTCTAAGGTAAATTCTTACCAATTTCCTGGGTGATTTACACAGCCCTTGATTTGATAGAAGGGCCTTTTAAATTGCCCCTTTGCCTGTCACTTGCCTTTAACACCCATTTATGGCTACGCCACAAATCATAAGAACATAAGAACATAAGATATGCCATACTGGGTCAGGCCAAGGTCCATCAAGCCCAGTATCCTGTTTCCAACAGTGGCCAATCTAGGTCATACGTACCTAGAAGTTTCCCCAAAAGACACAGGTTCCGCAATGCTTGTACTGGGTCAAGCATTGATATCCTGGGTCCCTTCTTAATTATGGACCTTTCCTCCAGGAACTTCTCCAAACCTTTTTTAAACCCAGCTACACTAACAGCCTTTACTACATCCTCCGGTAACAAATTCCAGAGTTTGATTACACGTTGAGTGAAAAAATATTTTCTTTTATTAGTCTTAAATAGTTTACCCTGTAGCTTCATTGCATGTCCCCTAGTCTTTCTATATTATGATAATGTAAACAATCGATCTACGTTTACCCATTCCACACCGTTAATTAATTTATAGACTTCTATCATATCTCCCCTCAGCCGTCTCTTTTCCAGGTTAAAGAGCCCTAACCTTTTTAGCCTTTCTTCATAGGAGTATCCTTCCATCCCCTTTACCATTTTGGTGGCTCTTCTCTGAACCTTTTCGAATAACGCTATATCCTTTTTAAGATACGGCGACCAGAATTGCGCACAATATTCAAGGTACGGTCTCACCATGGAACGATATAGAGGCATTATAATATCTTTTGTTTTATTTTCCATTCCTTTCCTTATGATACCTAGCATTCTATTTTCTCTCTTGGCCGCCGCTGCACACTGGGCCGAGGGTTTTAACATGTTATCCACAATGACGCCTAAATCTTTTTCCTGGGTGGTGGTTCCTAATGTGGAACCTTGCATCGTGTAAGCATAGTTTGGGTTGTTCTTCCCTAGGTGCATAACTTTGCACTTGTTCACATTAAATTTCATTTGCCATTTGGATGCCCAGTCTTCTAATTTATCAAGATCCTCTTGCAATTTTCCACAATCCTCTTGGGTTTTAACAACTTTAGTTTTGTGTCATCTGAAAATTTGATAACCTCACTCGTTATCCACTTTCCAGGTCATTTATGAATATGTCAAAAAACAGCGGACCCAGCACAGATCCCTGGGGTACACCACTATTCACCTTTCTCCATTGGGAAAATTGGCCATTTAGCCCAACCCTCTGCCTTCTATCTTTTAACCAGTTCTTGATGCACAGTAGTACACTGCCTCCTATCCCATGACTCTTTAGTTTTTCCAAAAGTCTCTGATGAGGGACATTGTCAAAGGCTTTCTGAAAGTCCAGATACACTATATCAACTGACTCACCTTTGTCCACCTGTTTATTCACACTTTCAAAAAAACATAACAGATTGGTAAGACAAGATCTTCCTTGTCTAAAGCCATGTTGGCTGTCTCCCATTAGGCCATGACTATCTACATGCTGAGTAATTTTATTCTTTATGATGGTTTCTGCCATTTATCCCGGATCTTTTGCCTCCTAATTGGAAGGACTCTTTGTGAAGGTCACTAGAAACAAGTTTATTTGTTTTCTACTCAAAGACTATTCTGCTTATATGCTAATCTATATTCTGATTTGATTTAAGTAAAAAAGCTCTCTAGAAACAAATTTATTTCAGTAAGGGCCCGATTCTGTTCCAGACGTAAATTCCCTCTGTGCTTCTGGTCTGAAGCGGAAGCACAGAGGGGATCGCGATTCTGATCCCACGGGGCACATCTAGCCCCACGGAATCAGAATCACGAACAGTCCTGCATGTGCAGGCCAGGAATGTGATTCTGTCCAGCCTGCACGTGCAGGACTGCACCAGGCTAACTCAGTCAAGGCTCCTTAAGTTGTTTTGAATAATTACTCCCCACAGTGGGGGAGTAATTATTCTCTGCAAAACAACTTTAGGAGCACATTATACCTCGGTTACAAGTTCAGAAGGTATTAATTTGTTATTCATCGAAACTAAGAGGATTGCAATCACTCTATTACATAAGTCCCCATCAACTGATACCAATTCATTAGACAACATTCTCTTATCAGCCTGCCTTAATACACCAATTGGGAAGGACCATATCATACTAAGTGACTTCAATCTCTCCTCATTACCTACCACTCAAAGCACATCATTTCTTCAAGCCATGGACGATTTAGGCTATCAGCAAATTGTTGATACCCCTACACACATTTAGGGAAACATACTGGACCTCATTTTCATGCCAAAGGATCTTGCATATCGCAACCAAATGCCCCCAATATATACTCTCCCAGTACTGTGGTCTGACCACTACCTAATTCATTTAATTACCAGATATAATTACAACATACACAAGCCTCACTCCAGCAAACAGTTCCATCACCGCTTCAAGAAATTTGATAAGGAAACGTTCCTGAAAGACGCCATTCCTACCCTGAATAATGAGAGTGATAATCTGGAATCACTTCTGGATAACTGAAATAATACCCTACAAGAAGTTTCTGCCAACCCGCACTGTAACTCTCAAAAATCCATGAACCTCGCAGCCATGGTACTCTCAATCCCTCAGAACAATAAGAAGATCATTGAGGAAAATGGAGATCCACAGTATCTGACTCCGACTTGATGACATACATGGAGACACTAAAACAATACCATATACACATCAATGAACGAATAAAAGAGTTTTATGCAAACATACTAAAGAAATCTCTGAACCATCCAAGATTGCTATTCCTCATAATTAATGATCATCTAATCAGAAAACCAAGCACGGATGATTCCCAGGATAATGAAATAAATGCACAACTATTCGCAAATTACTATACTTATAAATCCAAATGCACAACAAATGACCTAATAACGACTCCTAACGAACCTACCCACACCTCTATATGGAAACTGTTCTCTCTTCCATGCAATCAATATATCAATGGCATCAATACGACAATATCACAGCTCGATCCATGTCCAGTAAGCTGGATTAAACTAATCAAAACAGAGCTAACTCCCTGCATCCTGAAAATTGTATATCTATCTTTAGCCCAAGGATTAGTGCCCAAAGCTTCAAAAGAAACCACAATGTGCCCAATATTGAAAAATAACTCGCTGGACAGACACAGCACCAGCTCATACAGACCGATATCAAGTCTTCCATTTCTCTCTAAAGTAATAGAAAAATCAGTGCAGAAGCAACTATAGGACTTCATAGACACAAATGCCCCTGAACCAACATCATTATGGATTCAGAGCATACCACGAAGTAGAAACTCTCCTAAAATCACGCTTAGACAATATTATCCATGGAATCGAAAATACCAAACATGCATGCATACTTATATTCCTTGATATAACCTCTGCCTTCGATTCTATAAATCATGAAATCCTGATCAACCATCTAAGGCATCTCGGAATCGGTAGCACCATAATACAATGGTTTATATCATACCTTACCAACTGTACACAACAAGTCAGTCAACAATGCATTTTCCAAGCCATTCAACTTAACTCAAGGTGTCCCACAGGGGTCTGCTTTGTCAGCATTACTATTCAACATTTATATCCAACCAATCTGTGACATAATCTGCAAATACAATGTTGAATATAGAATTTATGCAGACGACATCATGTTATTCACATCTTTCAACATACAAGACCTTAACTATGAGAATATTATCAGCTGTTTCAATGAAATCTCACAATGGCTCAACTCAGTCAACCTTTCTATCAACCTTAATAAAGTTAATTCCCCACAGCCTGACCCCTGATCTGGCCTCCTAAGGTCAGGCTCAGGCTGCAGGGAATGTCCCCTGGCCCCCCTGCCCCATCCGTGCTCCGGCAGCAAAAAAAAAATGTCCAGGGAATTTATACCACCACAGAGGTGGAATAACTTTCCCGCACATGTCGCCAGCCCTGGACCTACAGGGCCGACATTAGAATCGGTCCTATATGTCCAAGGCCAGTGACCGCCCAAACCCTGCCCAGACTCCACCCCCGGGCTACCTCTTCCCTGCCCCATCTAACTTCCCCGTACAACTGGCGGGGAAGTTAGTCTGAAATACGAGCCGGCACGAATAACCCCCTATTTACTCTATTTTACTTTCTAGGTTAAGCTATACTCTGATTTGATTTAAATGAAAAGCTCTCTAAAAACAAATTTATTTCAGTTTACTCTTATTTTATGTTCTATGCTAAACTATATTCTGCTTTGACCTAAATACAAAACTCATTGGTGGTACTAAGATCTGAAAGACTCAGCAAAAACACTGAATTCTAAAATACACAGATTTATCAGCTTTAACCCCCAAGAAGTCCCCTTTACCCCAAGATTTAGGGGTATGTTTACTAAACTGCGGTAATCGTGAATAATGTGGGTTATGTAACGTTAACGATCGTAAGCGCAGCATAATGCGCGTTATGCTGCGCTTACGATCGTTAATGTTACATAACGCGCGTTATGATGTGCTAACGATCGTAATGCCCCGTGGCGCGGTAAAACACCGCAGAAGGTGGAGAGAGGGCGGAGAGAAGGGGTCAATGGGCGGAGAGTGGGCGGGGAAAGGCACCCTTCACACTAACGCGCTGATCTGAAGAGCTCAATTCCAACGCGAATGAAAACCTGCCGTTAAATGCACATTACAGGGGAGAGAAACCATTTCAGTGTCAGCAGGGATCTGTTCTTGGTCCAATTCTATTTAACATCTTTGTTAGTGATATAGCGGAAGGGCTGTCGGGTAAGGTTTGCCTCTTTGCAGGTGATACCAAAATCTGCAATAGAGTAGACACCCAGGAAGGTGTAGATAACATGAGGAGGGATCTAGCTAAGCTTGAAGAATGGTCTAGAATTTGGCAGCTGGGATTTAATGTTAAAAAATGTAAGGTCATGCATTTGGGCTGCAGCAATCCAAGGGAGCAATAGAGTATAGGAGGTGAAGTACTTTTGTCCACTAAAGAAGAGCGGGACCTAGGCGTGGTTGTGTCTGATGATCTTAAAGTAGCTAAACAGGTAGAAAAGGCAACGGCAAAAGCTAGAAGGATGCTTGGGTGCATACGGAGAGGAATGGCTAGCAGAAAAAAGGAGGTGATAATGCCTCTGTATAAGTCTTTGGTGCGACCTCATTTGGAGTATGGTGTGCAATTCTGGACACCGCACCTTCAAAAGGATGTGAACAGGATGGAGTTGGTGCAGAGGGTTGCTACTAAAATGATTAATGGGCTACATTATAAAGTATATGAGGCAGACCTAAGGATCTTAATATGTACACCTTAGAGGAAAGGCGGGATAGAGGTGATATGATTGAGATGTTTAAATACCTCCGTGGCATAAATGTTCAGGGAGAGAGCCTCTTTCAATTGAAAGCAAGTTCTGCTACGAGGGGACATGGGATGAGGGTGAAGGGAGATAGATTCAGGAGTGATATGCGGAAATATTTCTTTACAGAAAGAGTAGTGGATCCATGGAATAGTCTCCCAATGGAGGTGGTAGAGATGAGGACAGTAACTGAATTCAAAAAAGCATGGGACCAAAACAGAGGATCTCTAAAGGTAAAAAGTGGACTGTTGTAGTTGTTGTTATGGAAGGACAGACTAGATAGGCCATGTGGTCTTTTTCTGTCATCATGTTTCTATGTTTCTATGTTTCTATGTAGAGCCCAGGTAGGGAAACCTAAAAAAAGTGATAAGTGTGATACATGTGCACAGAACAAAAGGGCACATAAACACTGAAAATGACCCCAACAAACTGGAAAAAAACCATAACCAAGCTGGCCAATAGTGGTATCAATGAGAAACATCAACCCCCCCCCCCCCCCCCCCCCCCGAGTAAGCTCCATAGAACAGATATAAATCGTGGAAGGGTCTATAACACAGGTACACTAAAAAAAATTTTTTTAAACTGCCTCTAATGTTTCGATTGATTTTTACGTTTTTTGGTGCGCTGAATCCAAATCTGGTAACCAATTTGCTCCATCACGTACAGATTTTTTGCTACATTGGGTTAGCAGTTTGAGGTGAACGTTTCAGATTGAGTGCGATCGAGATAAAAGTTTCTTGGATGAATTCTTTATACTAATTGTTTAGTAGTTATTCAAATAAGAATAAAGAAAATTGTAACAAGGCAGCACATAAGAATAGAGTAATGTCAACAAAACACACTGTGATGGTAGCAAAATTGTCTGCACTTAAAACAGCCACATACATGTGCACAAACATTGAGCATATAAGAGCGAGGTTAGACACAAAGCAAAGCAAAGAAATGTGCAAAAAATGTTGTACAGGTATGTATGTAAGAATAGAAAACGCAAACTGCACCATTGCAATACATGAAGACAAACACCCGATGGTGTGAAAATAAAATTCTAATAAATGGCCAACCGGGATATTCAACTTTGGTGGCCAGATATGACCCCAGCATTGAATATCTCGATTCAATGTTCAGTGTTGACGGCTAGCCACTTTATCAGAGTTAGCTGCTGCTTTTAAAAATCCCCTCCTATAACCTCAGAGGGAGAAATTTCCCTTCCCTGCCACTCTTTGGTGCTGTCTATGGTTGCCAGCATCTTAAATCTGGCCCTGTTTTGTGCTACTGATTTTGAAAAAAGAATAGAGAAAGAATCAAGGCAGGGGAGAAATGAACTTGATGTCTGAAACAGAAACATCCAAAATAATTATTTGGATAGAAATGTTTGTATGAAAGCTTCCCCTGAGCAGAGGAAGCAGGACACACATCTGCAGTTCACAATTATTTCAGCTGAGAGCACCTATTCCAGCAGCACTTTGTTCCCGATAAGATGTTGCCTCTTCATCTCAGGGGACAGCAGCTCAGCTGGAAGCACCATGGCTGCACTAATTCCAATATGTGAAATCACAGTGCCTGATAAATGGAAAAATTACAGTCCCATCTCCGGGCTAGCCAAGCTAATTAAGATCCTGTATTAGAAAAGCTGGGATTGTAAGACTGCTGTCTGGAATGCAGAAGTGATAAGAGCATTTCACTTGTAATTAGTTTTTGATGTTGAAAATATTCACCTTAAAGAGTAATCAGATAAGTCCCTGTTTGACCCTTTAGATACTACTTATCAGAAGCAACCTCTCTCTTTAAATTCTCTCCTGTTTTCCCCCTTCTGGTTTCGGATATGCTCTGTCTAGCATGTGTCAGATCTGTCAGTAGTTGCTTCTGCTTACACCCTCTGGAGGGGAAACAGATTTGGAGATACAGATGAAACATTGATTACATTCCTTTCTGTCATAAGATATCCCACCCTTTTTTGGCTCTTCTGTCTATATAGAATAAGCCACTTCAAATTATAGGGTCAAGAGCAGTTCAAAGGCCGCTACAGCTGTTTTTGAGTCCCTGCTCACATGAGGTGACTGATAGTACATAGCATAGTATATTTCAGGCTGGTCCTGGTGTACCCCCTAGACGGTCTGGTTTTCAGGACACCCACAATGAATATACATGAGATCGATTTGCAGATCCAATTAAGACACACAAAAAACCACACAAAATTGTATGGTATAAAGAAAGGGGGGAGATATTCCAAGGCATTTACATGATTTGCAGACTTACAAGCTGTGTAAATGCTGCTGAGATGAATATTCAGTGGGGCTAATGCGATTAGTGCCGCTGAATATCTGCAGGTTCTGCTGCTACATGCCCTGATGCTAACTGGTTAACATCGGGGCGTGTTGTGGCCTTGCTTTAACTGCAGAAGCTAACTGGGCTGCAGCTGAATATTGATTCTGCCTGGTTAGCTTCCAGGTTAAAGTTCAGCACCAGAGGCTAACTACTTTAGCAGCACTAGCCACCAGCACTGAATAACAGGCCCAAAATTAATTGTGATGAAAAATATACGTTTTTTTCAAAATCACAAAATACTTTTATAATGTTTCCAATTTCAGTTCTGCTTTACAGATAGATTTGCATGCACTGCCTCCATTGCATCTGGTTATCTATGTCATGCATATTCATTGTGGATATCTTAAAAACAAGATTGGCTCAGGGGTATACTAGGACCAACATGAGAAACACTGACACAACAGATACAAATCTAGAAATGATGGAGAGTCCAGCTTGAGTAGTCTGACTCTTTTAGAGATCCAGAACAGAGGAAGTTAAGGATTCATCATTAATGCTCTTCACCCCAATCACAGAAAAAGCAGTTGCAAGGTATGCAAACCATTTGTACACACATACTTCTAGTTCATTTTCCAAGAGAAATTACCCGAGTAGCTGCAAGATGCACACATACAGAAGTCACATTTACCTTGCAGTTAAGTGAGGCTACTGAAAATTGCTCTGTTTATTTTTGTATTGATTGCCTCACTCAGACTTATTAGTGCACAATGAAACATGGCGAGATGATACAAGTCTCATCAGAGTTACAGCTTTTTTGACTGTGCTGTCTTTAGGTCTGCAACTGTACACAGGGGTAGCCAGCCTCTCACTGGGGGATGAGTGTGACCCCATAGGTCCTACACAAAAGGAAAGAATAGTGATTTAATTTCAGAGAAAATGGAAATTGGCAAACTAGTGCACTAAAACTATGCAAAGTGTCCTCATTGATAAGAGGAGAGAAATTTAAAAGGTACAAAAGCCATAAAGGGGCAAGTGGGTACCACTGATATATGTAAATATAAACATACTTTATTGGTAATCTCTGCAACTAAGGGTTATACAGTCCATAAGTGGCAAAATCAAAAGCAAACATCAAAGATAAAAAAAGTGTTCAAAGTCCTTGGACTTGATGCACTCCTCAGATTTCTTCTCCTTGTTTATCTTTCGTCATGGTCCCTAGGTGGGTACCTTATACCTCTTCACACTTATTAGTGATGGTTCTCCTTTGGCCAGAGACTATACCTTAAACCTTTAGAGAGCCTGGCATTTAATTTACAACAATTTGATAAACTGAAGAGTAGCAAATCACCTAGACCTGATGGGATACATCTAAAGGTGCTGAAAGAACTGAAATATGAGTTTGCAGACCTGCTATTAATAATCTGTAAACTATCATTAAAATCATCTGTAATACCTGAAGATTGGAGGATGGCCAATGTAATGCCAATTTTTAAAAAGGGTTTCAGGGGTGATCCTGGAAACTACAGACCTGTGAGCCTGACATCAGTACCAAGAAAAATGGTAGAAACCATATCTAGATAGTCATGGCTTAATGGGAGACAGCCAACATGGCTTTAGACAAGGAAGATCTTGTCTTACTAATCTGTTATGGGTTTTTTTAAGGTGTGAATAAACAGGTAGACAAAGGTGAGTTGGTTGATATAGTGTACCTGGACTTTCAGAAAGCCTTTGACAAGGTCCCTCATCAGAGACTTTTGGCAAAACTAAAAGTCATGGAATAGGAAGCAGTGTACTATTGTGGATCAGGAACTGGTTAAAAGATAGAAAGCAGAGGGTAGGGCCAAATGGCCAATTTTCCAAATGGAGAAAGGCGAATAGTGGAGTATCCCAGGGATCTGTGCTGGGTCCACTGCTTTTTAACATATTCATAAATGACCTGAAAATGGTAATAATGAGTGAGGTTATCAAATTTGCAGATGACACAAAACTATTTGAAGTTGTTAAAACCCATGAGGATTGTGGAAAATTGCAAGAAGATCTTGATAAATTGGAAGACTGGGCATCAAAATGGCAGATGAAATTTAATGTGGACAAGTGCAAAGTTATGCACCTAGGAAAGAAAAACCCAAACTATGGTTACATGATGCAAGGTTCCACATTAGGAACCACCACCCTCTGCCCAGTGTGCAGCGGCAGCCAAGAGAGCAAATAGAATGCTAGGTATCATAAGGAAAGGAATGGAAAATAAAACAAAGGATATTATAATGCCTCTGTATCGTTCCATGATGCGACCGCACCTTGAATATTGTGTGCAGTTCTGGTTACCATATCTTAAAAGGGATATAGCATTATTAGAAAAGGTACAGAGAAGAGCCACCAAAATGGTAAAGGGGATGGAAGGATACCCCTATGAAGAGAGGCTAAAAAGGTTAGGGCTCTTCAACCTGGAAAAGAGACGGCTGAGGGGAGATATGATAGAGGTCTATAAATTAATGAATGGAGTGGAACGGGTAAACGTAGATCGATTGTTTATGTCATCAGTATATAGAAAGACTAGTTTGTATGCAATGAAGCTACAGGGTAACCTATTTAAGATTAATAAGTGAAAATATTTTTTCACTCAACGTGTCATCAAACTCTGGAATTTGTTACCGGAGGATGTAGTAAAAGCTATTAGTGTAGCTGGGTTTAAAAAAGGTTTGGACAAATTCCTGAAGGAAAGGTTCATAAACCATTATTAAAAGGGACCCAGGATATCGCTGCTTGACCCAGTACAAGCATTGTGGAACCTGTATCTTTTGGGGAAACTGCTAGGTACTTATGACCTAGATTGGCCATTGTTGGAAACAGGATACTGGGCATGATGGACCTTGGTCTGACTCAGTATGGCATATCCTATGTTCCTAATTTAGTCACCAACAGTGTATGAATCAATATGGGCAGTAGATAGCACCTCACTAACTCAAATCCTCTATTTCACTAAGGAGTGTGTATCCAAGGTGCAGATATAGATAGGGAAATTATTTGCTCTCCTCCCCTTGAATGCAAATAGAAACAATGGGTTTAGAGAAATCAGTAGACCCTTATTCTTTGACTGGGAGGTGAGGGATGCAACTGGGAGAAAGATCCCATTAGCCTTAGGACTGTTTTTTTTTTTCAGAATAATAATTTTGGGGGTGACTTTTGATCCAGATCTATCACTTCAGCCCCATACCTCTATTTATTACTGTTTTGCTAGAAGGAAAGTTGAGAAGCAGTGAGTCTGGGAGTCCACCTTGGAGAGAGAGAGAAGCTGTGGAGGGACTAGGGAAGAGCTGCAGCAGTGAGCAGACATCAGCAGAAGCAAAGGCCCAAGGTGATACAGACTGCAGGTACCCAATCCAGAGGGAGTGGTAGGGAGCAGAGCCTAACTTCGGGCAAAATGGACGTATGAGAGCTTTGCTCCGGAGGGGTAGTTTAAGAATCCTGACTCCTGCTGCTTTTATTAGAGCGGTCTCCACTTATTTTGGAAGCAGTCAATTCCGGATATGTCTGGCCCCAAACTGATGCATCTGGATTATCAAAGCTGAACTCACCACAAGCATCCAAAACATAATTAATCAATCACTCTCACAAGGCATCATGCCAGATGCCCTTAAACTCACCTCCATCCGTCCCATCCTAAAAAATAATACATTAGATCCAAAAGACCCAACCTCTTACAGGCCCATAGCCAGCATACCGTTCATTGCTAAGGTAGTAGAAAAAAATCATCCAACTCCAACTACAAGACTACATTGACCTACACGCACCCTTAGACTCCCACCAATTCTGGTTCTGCCCCTTCCACGGCATTGAAACCTTGCTAATAACACTGATGGATAACCTCATTAGAGAAACAAACGACAACAAACAAGGTTTCATCCTCCTTTTCATAGATATAGCCTCCGCATTTGACATCAACTATAACTCCCCTAATTGAAAGGCTAGCAAACATAGGAATAGGAGGCACCATCCTTAAATGGTTTATGTCATATAAATCTCATCAATTGCTACATATCCAACTGGGCCAGAACACCTCAGAAACGTTCTCCCAAGGACAGGGAATTCCACAAGGTTCGGCCCTCTCAGCCCTCCTTTTTAATCTATACCTACAGCCCATCACGAACATATTTAAAAAATTCAAAATCAACCATTACATTTATGCCGATGACATCATGCTCGCTATCCCCATAAACACTAGCAACCCCTAATACCACAATCTATCTGAATGTATCAGAGAGGCTGAATCCTGGCTAGAAAGCAACTACCTCAGCATTAACCTAAAAAAACCTGAAGCTATGTTTGTATCAAGAAAACATGATACAATCTATCCAAAAACCATCATAATCAACAACACCGCTATCCCAGTTAAACAAGAGGTAAAATACCTAGGGATAATATTAGATCACACACTCAGTATGTTCCCCCACATAAAGCAAATAGTAAAAACTATATTCTATAAACTAAAGACTGTACAGCACCTAAAACCCCTCCTCGACATCCATGATTTTTGGTCTGTAGTCAACTCATTAATTACCCCCACTTCAACTACTGTAATAGTCTTTTGAATGGCCTACCACTTAAAAACACAAATATACTCCAAAGAGCCCAGAACATCTCTGCCAGGGTGATAGCAAAAGCACGTCTAGCTGACCACATAACCCCCATTCTACATGAACTACACTGGCTGCCTATAAATAGCCAGATAAAATATAAAATACTCTTAACAACATTCAAACTCCTCAATGACATCTCCCCCTCACACCTAACCATCCTCTTACACTCCCCACCAGAATCCAGAACACGCAGACAAAATGCAACCCACTCACTTGTCATACCCAAAACCATCTGCAGGATAAAGAAAACTACAAGCTCCAGAGTCTTTTCATTTGCTGCCCCTACCCCCTGGAATGAGCTTCCACTTACCCTCCGCATGACAAAAGACCTCCAACTATTCAGAAAAGGACTCAAAACACACCTCTTCACTGAACATTTTGAAAACCCAACTGAAATCCCTCACCTCTTACGAGCTACCTCTCAACAAACACAGAACCAACCTACTAACCTACAGAACCTACAGCCTATTAACTCCTCCCTCCCTCACCCCTTACCTAAACAACCCCAGAGCATTCCCCCACCCTTTCCAAAGAAAAAGCGAAGTTAAGAGGCTGACTCTCTGTATATATGTAAATACAAAGTTGACACAAGTTTGTTTGTACAATATGCTTCTTGTAAATAGTTAATACCAATGTTTCCATGTAAAAGTTGTTTAACTGTTAACTGTAAACCACCCTTGATCTCTGGAAGGGGCAGTATAGAAGAAATATATAAATATATAAATAAATAAATAAAACACAAAGTGCCAGTGCTAAGCGAACTAAAACGGAGCCTCTCTCACCTCACAAAATGGAGGTCATCCGAGATTACCCCGAGGCCTTGCAGGAACTTCTCTCTGAAATCTGCACTGTTAAAGACATGGTTAAATCAAATGGAGACTCGCTGACCACAATGCAAGAAGATATTTCTGCCTTAAAAAACAGTTTGGAGTCAATCATGGTGAGACTGGAGAAGGTGGAGAACAACCACACTCGGAGAAACAATATCAGGATCCTGGGAGTCCCCGAAGAAGCTGAAGGCACAGATATGATGGCCTTCTTGCAGTCAATGATCCTGGGTGTGCTAAAAGTTAAGTTTGTTCTGCCATTTGAGATCAAACGTGCCCATCGGGTTACTACTCAGACTATCGTCTCGGGCAAGCGTCCACGCCCAATCATACTAAAAGTTCTGCGATTTCAACAAGTCACGCAAATCATGGAAGCAGCCAGATTGTACTCTCCATTGGAATATCAAGGGCATAAACTCCTCTTCTTTCTGGACTTTGTGAAAGCAACTGTAGATCGGAGGAAAAGCTTTTTGGCGTTGCGTCCACGATTGCTGCAGTTGCAGGCCCGTTTTGGGCTGCTTTACCCTGCCCGTATGAGAGTCACACTGCACAATCAAACCAGGTCATTCGATGATCCAGGGGAGTTGCATGCTTTCTTGGAGGACAAGAACTGGTGTTGATGCGGTGAAAACCCTGGTTTACACTCAGCTGTGGATATAAGCTTGCAGAGTACCTTGATCTTCCTTTTGTGGGAGCCTTAACTGGTTACAAGATTGTGAAGTTATGACTTGAATCATAATGGAGTCGACATTCATTATGGCTCTTTTGGGGTAACTCCAGAATATTGCTCTGGTCACACTTTTCTCTTCTTTTATTTTTTTTCTTTCTTTCTTTTCATTGTCGTCTGTGGAATTTGGGCTAGATCAGAAGGCATCGGGCTATTGAAAGGATGGCCCTCACATATTTATATTTATTTTTTTTGCGATCATGCAATGTTTCGGGAAGGGCCGTTCTGCTCTAGTGTTTTAGAGCTTCGACGTTTGGGGAAGATACACTAGATGTGGGTAATTGTTGCCGGACCAGATGGCCTTCTGGTTGAATTTTATAAAACCTTTTCTAAAATGTTAGGGCCATATCTCCAACAATACTATAGGCTCCTCTTGGAAGTGGATGCCCAGACTGGAGCGTTCACCTCTGCAAACATTGTGGTTCTTGAAAAACCTAGGAGGGACCCTCAGCTGGTCAGTAATTATTGCCCAATTTCGTTACTAAATGCAGACTATAAAATGTATGCTGCCACCTTGGCCGGTCATCTTTCTAAATTAATTCCATCTTTGATCCACCCGGATCAATGTGGCTTCACAGAGGAACGCTCTACAGGTAAATACCAGAATGTTTTGTTATGTGTTGGAAGGAGCGGAAGGAGTGGAGAGCCCGCTGGTGGGATTGTCGCTGGATGCAGAGAAAGTGTTTGAACAACTGGAGTGGCCTTTCATATTTGCTGTTTTGAGGTGGTTTGGTTTCGGTGATGGGTTTCTTAAACTAATTAAACTTATGTATGCGAGACCAAGTGCTAATATTTTAGTGAATGCGACTCAATCCAGAGATTTTCTCTTAGGGTGTGGCACCCATCAGGGTTGCCCCCTTTCATCTATCCTATTCAGTCTTGCCTTGGAACCCTTGGCTTTGCTGTTGAGACAGAGTTCTGCGGTTAAAGGTGTGCCCATTGCTGGTATGGAAATTAAGCTTTCTGCCTATGCTGAAGATTTATTGCTGTTCACAACACCTAGTTCAATTCCGGCTGTTCTAGAGTTGATAGACCAATACTCAGGGTTATCATGATATAAAATTAATTGGACAAAGTCTGTAGCGTTCCCTTTAAATTCACGAGTTTGTAATGCAGACTTGACTGACTACCCTTTCATATGGGAATCCAAAATGGTAAAATATTTAGGTGTTCATTATTGCCACACACTTATTGAAACTCTGCAATATACTGAAGAGACTCTCCTTACTACTGTACGAAATATGACTGTGAGATGGTCGCCGATCTATCTATCTTGGTGGGGTCATCTTGAAGCAATAAAGATGACTATTACTCCTAAGGTGAACCATGTTTTAGAAATGTTGCCGGTTTTCCTTTCGGATAAAACATACCGACAAGTGGAAAGGACTCTTGTCCAGTTTCTATGGAAAAACAAACGTGCCAAAAATCTAGATTAGGTCTCAAAGATATCATAAGCTGAAGGTATAGGGGGAACAGTAGCCTAAGGATGAGAGCACTGGCTTGGGACCCAAGCAACCAGGGCTTTATTCTCCCTAGCACTCCTTGTGGTCTTGGGCAAGTCACTTAACCCTCCATTGCCTCAGAAAAACCCAAGTTATTAATGTCCCTGTTTAATGTACATTGCCAAGTTTAAGTTACAATGTAAACTGCTTTGACTGAAATGATAAAGCAGTATGAAAAACCTGTTAAATAAATAGGATCTGCTCCTTATCGTCCCTCCAGTCCAGTCCTGCACCTCTGGGTAGTGTATCTCCTCTCGCAGCTTGGAGACTGGGCATGTCAGAATCTTGAAGCCACCTCACATATACTGCTGGCACCTCCCACCAGCTCCCAGTGTGCTCAGTCTCCAAGTAGCGAGAGGTGGTAGTGAGCCTAGATGCTGGGCTCACTGGAGTGAGTAATAAGGAGCTTTTGCTGTTAGGGTAGCTAGGGAGTTGATATTTTATTTCATTTATCCCCTTTGATTTTGTTTCTTTGGGACTTAGGGGTATGTTTAGCAAACTGCAGTAATGTCACCCGCGTTAGGTTCCGCAGTAAAGGTACAGATGCCCATATAAAGGCATGGGCAGTGCATCGTTACAGCAAGCCGTATCAGCTAACACACATTACAAAGCGCCTTAGACTAACACGCGTTACAAGGCGCCTTATAAGGCACCTTGTAAGGTGCCTTGTTAGGTGCCTTATAAGGTGCCTTGTGAGGTGCCTTGTTAGGTGCCTTATATGGCTCCTTGTAAGGTGCCTTATAAGTAAGGTGCCTCATAAGGCTCCTTAGGCTAAGCGCTGTATTAGGCACCCCTGGACAAGGCACTGTAGAAGGCACCCTGGGCTATGGAACCATAGGTAAGGTGGCCTAACAAGGTTACGGTGCCCTAGGTTAGTGTACCTTAAGGGCTGCAAGGTGCTTCAAGATGACATGCATGACCTGTGAGGTATAGAGACAAATGTATCCCTAACACTAGACAGAGCACTGAGGATAGGCAATGAACAGGTGAGTGAAGGAGGGAGAGCTGGGAGCTGCTGGACCAGCCATATCTGCAGGCATCCCATGTGGCTGCCAGTACTGTTGACAAACATGGTGGGGGCAACTGTACCACAGCACAGGGTGTTGGCAATGTAAAGTACTGGAAAGACAGTTGGTGGCAGACGATGGGCATATGTGTCCCCCAGTGGAGGCGGAAATGGCAGGACAATTACAATGATGCATCCTGCCAATCCGTCCTGTCCGGACCATACCCACATTATGCACATTTGTAGGCTAACATTGGTAACAGTAGGACAGTGTGGGCCCAGAGCGGTGTAGGCAGCCACATAACAATTGATAGACATACACACACACACACCCCTATTGCAGCATTGTGCAATGATAGGAGTGGTTGGCAATCCTGCTCGCCACACTGGTCCTGATCACAGTGCCAACATTGCTAAACTGTGCAGGAGGTAGTAGTAGTGCTCTGCTGATAACTGCAGCTCCGTGATGGGGCCAACAGCCTGACTCTCCATGAAGCTTTGCATAGTGGAGCCTGTGTGAGTGGGTGTTTTGACCGATGTTGGAAGCTGCTTTGGGGTTTGCACATGTTGATGTTGTATCTGCATTGTAGGGTAAAATGTGGGGAGATGCTCTGTAGGATCCACAGCTGGGACTTGAACCTGTAATCCTGTGGCTGGACATATTGACTGTGTGTACTGCACCACACTATTACCACAGAGAAGTAGTGGTCCCTGGGGCTACGCTTACTTTCCTCAGGCAGATCTTTTCTGTTGCACTGCACACCACGTACTGGTACAGGGCATGGCCTAGGTCCACTGCAGGCAGGTGGCACTGCTCTCTCCAGCACAAACACACACACCCTGCCATGCCGACATGGCCATATGCTGTCGGTGCTGGTCGTGTGCGGTCCCAGGCCATTCGCTGTGCAGGTAGGCGGGTGCCTAGGGTGCAGGGTATGGGGTGGCGAGGCATACATGGACATACACACATCCCCCCCATCACTGCCTACCAATGTTATGTTCCTTTCACATGGGGGAGTGATGGCTGGGGGGATGTCAGGCCGGTGCTCTAGCAACTACTGACTAGGGTAGACCGGGTAGATGTAGGTGGAGTGGGTTGTTACTGCTGACTGTGGACAGGCTACGGTATGCACCTCAGGTACGGTGTACCCAGTTTGGCCTACTGGGTGTATATATGTTTCCGACAATGTATGGGCACACCCTGCAATGCCTTACTAGGGACTGCTGTAAAGTGTGTTCAGTTAGCTGGGTCTACGACCTGTTTGGGACCCATCCTGGGTGTGGTATATGGACTCTTGTTAGTGTGGTCCTCAGATGTGCACTGCTTACCCTATTACAGGCATAGTGGTACCTGTGTGATGTTTGGGGTACTTGCTGGGTAATGTCCCCTGGATGTGACACTGTGGAACACGGACTACTGGGCATGTTTGGCCCTGGTCAGCTGCTGTCCTGCTGATTTCCAGTTTCTATGTTCCTATGTGCCACCTGGGTGACAGCCTAGTTCACCCTGTTCCCCAGCTGCCCCCACTGCATGTCCCGCCTGCAGTCTCCCTATGCCCCATTTGCACCATCACCATAGTGGCCTTTCATACTTGGCCACTGTACTGTTGCTGCAGATGGAGCACTACTATCACCTTTCTCAGACTCTCTGCCTAGGCTGTGCATTGTTGACACTGAAATGGTTTCTCTCTCCTGCAAATGTGCATCTAACGCCAGATTTTCACTCGCTGTAGTTTCCAGCCCTTCAGTTCCCCGTGTTGGTGTCATGGGAGCCTCTCCCCGCCCACTCCCCACCTACTGACCCCCTTCTCTCCGCCCTCTCTCCACCCTCTGCGGTGTTTACCTTGGCCGGGAACGCTAATGCATTAACGTTACCTAACATGCGTTAACGTAGCCACTGATACATTACTGCAGTTTAATAAACACACCCCTTAGTGTGTTTAGGATTATTGAAAAAAAAACAGTTTGTGAGTTCTAGTCAGAGGGGGGAGCATCAGAAGGAGACTCTCTCTCCCTTCTGCATTCTCTCCGGACGTCATTTCTTTCTTCACTCCTATCCTGGTCTGGACAGAGGGGAGCTGAGGTATTCAAAGAAGTTTTTCTTACCCGGATGGCTCTCGATCGTGTCAGTGACGCGGGAGCCGCCGGCGGGCCTTTTGCCACGCTGCCGCTGGTGACTGGAGGAGTTCTCTCGGCATCTCTGTGCAGCCAGTTTGCATTTCGCAGTGGTTTCTTCAGGTCCTGCAGACCGGAGGTGAGTGCTGACAGTCACGGTTGTTTGTTGGGGGCTCTTGCAGTGGCAGCCTGCTGCCGCAAGCACTGCTCTATGTAATTATTTGCCCTGCAACTGCTGTGCGGCCCGGTTCCCATGGTTTTTTCCACGTTTCTTTTTCTGCCTTGATTTTTTGTTTTTTCTTTGTTTTTTCTGTCTCAGTACCCTGTATCTTGGTCCTTACGCAACTTTTGGTCTATTCCTTTCCTTTTTTCACAGATTGGTGGCAGTTTTGTGGTAATTTTGAAAAAAAAAAGAAGAGAGAAGAGGATTCTAGGTGTTCTGTTTGCTAGTTTGCTATTTTGTTTTTAGACACAAAGGGCTTTTGGGGCTCATGACTCAATGTCCACAGTGTCTTGTCTGTGGTACCCAGCGTGGGACTGTATCAGAGGCCAGAGTGTGCCGTGGCTGTGCTGCAGAAGCACTTAACATGGAGCAGGAGCTTCAGAATAATTCCAAGGAAGGAGCTTCTTTGGCTGCTCAGGTCTCTATGGAGGTGAGTGCTCTGTTGGAGACTCCAGTCTCTCCGCAAACAGCGGCCCTGTCAGTCCCAGTTCCTTCTGTGCTTTCTATTGTAGGGGGAGGGACTCTGTCTGGTTTCTCTCTCCAGATTTTATTCTCTTATTGCATCAAGCCTATTGTCTGTGACAGCAAGGGATTGCTGAGGATCTCTCGGGGCTTGGAGCCGGAGGGGGTCTGTCCCTTGGCAGAAAAGGTTGAGGTTACGGTAGGGAAGCCAGCAAAGAGGGCTCGATCCGTGGAGGAACAGCCAGGGCTGTCTGACTGGCTTTACAGCGATGATTTAGAGGTAGATCCAGAGGTAGCAGGAGAGGATCTTGAGGAAGGTTAGATTTCAGAGCCTGATGACCAGGCTCGGATTATTCAAGTGTTTCGTAAGGAAGAGCTGCCGGCTTTGATTACGGAGTTGCTTCAGGCTCTTAATCTGGTGGTGGATCAGCTGATGGAGGAGTCGGTGGAGGATCCTATCATCCAGGCAGTACGTAAGACACAGGTGGTTTTTCCAGTCCACCGTGTGGTCAGACAGATGATTCAGGATGAGTGTGACCTTCCAGAGGCAGGTCTAAGGGGAGTCCGGTCCATGACTCGGCTTTATCCCTTGTCTGATCAGGAGCAGGAGTCTTTTCGTTCTCCCAGTGTAGATGCCACTGTATCAGCAGTCACCAAGAAGACGACCATTCCAGTAGAGGAAAGTACTTCTCTGAAGGATGGACAGGGCCACAAATTAGACTTCTTGTTAAAGCAGGCCTTCAAAGTCAATGCCTTATCTCTTCAAGCATCCATTTGTGGAGCTTGGATAGCGAGAGCGTGTCTACGTTGGTTGCAGTGCCTGCAGCTTCCTGGAGAACAGACGCAAGAACACGTGGCAGACATAACTAGGCTGGAATCTGGTATGGCTTACCTGGCAGATCTTCATTATGATCTCATTAGAGGACTGTCCAATAGCATGGCATCGCTCGTCATTGCTCGACGTTATCTTTGGCTATGGAATTCGGCAGCTGATAGTTCCTCCAAGTCACGGCTTAGCAAGCTTCTGTTCAAGGGAAAACTCTTGTTTGGGGAGGGCTTGGACAAGTTGGTCAAGGTCTTGGGGAATCAAAAGGCGATCGTTTGCCAGAAGATAAGCCAAGGCCCAGTCAGGCACCACCTCCTTCTCGAGGTCAGGCGCACAATGCGCAATTTTAGGCATTTTTGAACCTCCCGGCTGGGAAGTTTTCAAAGGGGGATGTTTCCCTCTCGGGGGCAAGCATTCAGAGGGTTTCGAGGAGCAGGTAGAGGCTTCACTAATCCCCCGTCCTCAGGTTTCAAGAAGTCCAAATGAAGCAATGGCCCAGGCTGCAGTTTAGCCCGTATGAGGACGGCTGCAGGATTTTCTTCCAGCCTGGGTCCAGATAACATCCGACAGTTGGGTGCTGGAAGTCATTCGCGAGGGGTATGCCCTCAAATTCGCCTGACCGATAGCCAATTCCTTTGTTCTGTCTCCATGCAGGGGACAAAACAAAGCGGTGGCGGTGGCGGAAACGCTTGCTCGGTTACTTCAGGTGAGGGCGGTGATTCCGGTGCCTCAAGACCAGCTCGGCTGCGGTCGTTACTCCATTTATTTCGTGGTTCCCAAAAAAGACAGGTCCTTTTGTCCTATTCTGGATCTCAAGGGAGTAAACTGTTGCCTTCGGGTGCCTCATTTTCACTGGAAAACTTTGTGATCTGTCATCATGGCAGTGCGAAAGGGAGAATTCCTGACGTCTCGTGAACTCACCGAAGCACATCTTCACATCCAATCAGAGCAAGTCATCAGCACTTTCTTCACTTTGCGGTGCCTCAAGGACATTTTCAGTTCCAGGCATTACTGTTCGGTCTTGCTAGAGCACCTCAGTCCTTCACCAAGGTACAGTAATGGTAGTAGTGGTGGCAGCATTACACAAGGAGGGGGTGTTGGTACACCCTTATCTCTTGTTAATTATAAATGCAACACCATTTCTTCTTTGTCTGCCAGGAAATTTGGAAGACAAATTCATGGCCAACAGACCGGAAAAGATCTATGTGTATACCAATATTGAAGAAAGGTGACCTAACTGACTGTGGAACTTATCACACAGTCACACTGATCCCACATGCCAGCACGATTCTACTCAAGATTATTCAGCAGAGACTATAACCATACCTGAAACGAGAACTGCCAGGGTTCAGGAAAGGGCGAGGAACGAGAGACATCATCGTGGATGTAAGATGGATCCTTGAAAAGATAAAAGAATACCAAAAGGATATCCATATGTGTTTTACTGACTTCAGCAAGACTTTTGACTGTGTAAACCATCAGAATCTCTGGGTGACATTAAGAAGTATTGGTATTCCAGAACACCTGCCAGTTCTCTTGCACAACATTTACTTTGATCAAGAGGCAACAATTTGAATGGAACTAGGAGAAACAGAATCGTTTAAAATCAGCAAAGGTGTATGTCAAGGCTTCATACTTTCCCCCTCCCTCTTTAATTTATATGCAGAACAAATCATCAGAGAAGCAGGACTGTATGAAGACAACAGAGGTGTGAAGATTGGTGGAAGGCTCATCAACAACCTTCGTTATGCTGATGATACCAAATTACTGGCTGAATGTGAAGACGATCTGAAACATTTGCTTCTCAAGATCAAGGAACATAATCTTAAAATGGGTCTGCACCTTAACATTAAGAAGACAAAGATCCTGACAACTGGTAAAATCAATAAGTTCATCATTGATGGAGAAGAAATTGAAATAGTTGACAACTTTAACTTACTTGGATCAACAATCAAAGGACTAGCAGTCAAGAAATCTGATGACGTATTGCTCTTGGTAGAATGGCTATGAAAAACCTAGACAAGATTTTCAAAAACAGAGATATCTCTCTCCATACAAAGATTCAACTTGTCCAGGCCATGGTATTTTCAGTAAAGTCTTATGGATGCGAAAGTTAGACAGTGAAAAAGATAGACAGGAAGAAAATTGATGCCTTTGAAATAGGTGCTGGTGATGAATCCTGTATATATCATGGACTGCTCGAAGAACAAACCAGTCAGTACTAGAGGAGATCATACCTAAGCTTTCCTTAGAAGCTCAGATGACAAGACTTTGACTTTCATACTTTGGACACATCATGCGAAGTTAGAGATCATTGGAGAAAGACATAATGCTTGGCAAGGTAGAAGGTCACCGTAAAAGAGGAAGGCCGGCAATGAGATGGATCAATACAATAACAGCAGCTATGGATACCACCCTATCAACAATGAGCCGCTTGGCTGAAGAACAAACAAAGTTTAGGGCAACTATCCAGAGGGTTGCCAGGAGTCCACAACAACTCAATAGAACTTAAAAACAACAACTCAATAGGTATATTGTTATTCTGTGGCCCACTACAACATTTATGAAGCTATGTTGTTCTAGATATGCCCTTGTTCTGCGACTCCTGGAAATTAGTGCTGTTATGGTATGGTAGAATTGCTCTGTAGGTCCTGAATGACTTTTGAAGGGCTTCATATTACTTCATAATATGGCTGCTACTGAATTTTGTTTGCACCTTTCTCAGTAGCAGCTCAAGGCAAGTTACATTCAGGTATAGTAGGCATTTTCCTGTCCCCATAGGTATTACAGTGTATGTTTGTACCAAAGTCAATGGAGGGTTAAGTGACTTGTCTAAAATCACAAGGAGTAGCAGTGGGATTTGAACCCTGCCTTCTCTGGTTCTCAGCCTGCTACGCTAACCATTAGTGACTGCTCATTTATGTTTAATTTATTGTTGAATAACCAAAAGTCAGCTGATCTGAAGCTAGTAGCCATTTGGCAACTTACCAAAATATCTGTTCACATGGAGGCCAATTCCGAGATGTGCATCCCTGGGCTGTCTGGATGTCCAGACATCCGGACGGCCTGGGGATGCACCCAATTCTGCTCCATGGCGGCTAGACATCCCTGCAGGAGCAGAATCGTGACGTAGTAGCTGGATGTCCAGGATGTGTCCCTATTCAGGCATCCCAGATGTCCAGCCAACTACCTGGCTAGCCCAGCCTGGCTCCTGAATGGAGCCGCAGTGCTATGGTGTCATGTTGCCATGGCACTGCGTCTCCATGCAGGAGCCGCAATCCCAGGCCAACCTCCACAAAGTGCTTTCCCCACATCCCGACCCCCAATTGGGCCTTCCATGGCCAGGGTCAGGCTGCAGGGAACCCCCTGCACCCCCTCACCTTCTTTACGTGTCCTGGTACTGGCAGACCCCAACATCCAGTGGATTTATTCCACCTCTGAGGTGGAATAAGTCCCCCATTTAGATGGCTGACCCTGGACATACAGGGCCGACCTCCGAATCGGCCCTGTATGTTTGGGGTCAGTCACCACCCACTGCCTGTCTTCACTCCTCCCCTGGCCCACCCCTCCCACCCACAAACAGAGCTCCCCACACAAGTCAGCTATACGTGTGGGGAGCTCTGTTCCTGCCAGTGTGATCCGAGAGTTTAGCAGGTCTGGACATCTGGATTGGACGTCCAGACCCGCTAAATGAGGATTGGAATGACCCCCGTGGCTAACGGGACGATGCTAGACTGGGGGGTTGCTAGAACTGACTCTTCAATTCCCTACTAATTCTTCTTCACCTCCTCTTCCCTCTCTCCAATATCAACTCCCCTCAACTTCTCCCACACTTTCATCCTTTTCTAAAATCTCTGATGAGGAAACCTCCCTTCTTCTTTTTTCCTCTAAACCCACTACCTGCTCTTCTGATTCTATCTCCATCCATTTCCTCAATTCCATCTCCTCCTCTGTTATCCCTTCCATCTCACATATTCTCAATCTTTCACTCTTCACTGCAAGTTTCCCTACAGCCTTCAGGCATACTGTGATCACTCCTCTCCTCAAAAAACCCTCTCTTGAACCTACTGGTCCTTCCAATTATTGTCCCATCTCTCTTCTCCCTTTCATTTCCAAATTTCTTGAACATGCAGTTCTCTGCCACTGCCTCAAATTTCCCTCCTCTCATGCTCTCCTTGATCCACTCCAGTCTGGCTTTCATCCTTTTCATTCCACTGAAACGGCTATTGCCAAAGTCTTTAGTGACTTGTCCCTGGCTAAGTCCAAAGGCTTTTACTCAGTTCTTATTCTTCTTGACCTTCTGCTGTTTTTGATACTGTTGATCACTCTCTCCTCCTCGACACATTATTCTCTCTTGGTTTTAGAGACTCTGTGCTGTCTTGGTTCACTTTTTATCTCTCCAATCACTCCTTCAGTGTTTGTTCAGGGGCTCCTCCTCTTCTGCCATCCCTCTTTTAGTTGGTGTACCCCAAGGGTCTGTTCTAAGACCTCTTTTTTTCTCTCTCTATACTCAGTTCTTTTGTGCCTTCATCTCTTCCCATGGCTTTCAATATCATTTTAATGCAGATGACTCTCAAGTCTATCTATCTTCACCTGACATTTCTCCTGCACTCCAAGCTCATGTCTCTGCTTGTTTGTCTGACATCGCTGCCTGGATGTCTCACCACCATCTGAAATGGAACCTGGCTAAAACTGAACTTCTTATCTTTCCCCCTAAACCCTCCTCCCTCTTTCCTCCTTTCTCCATCACTGCTGAAATACTCTTCTTCTTCCTGTTTCCTCAACCCGTAACCTTGGGATCATTTTTGACTCCTCTCTTTCTTTCTCCTTACATATTCAACAGAATTCTAAAATCTATTGTTTCTTTCTCTATAACATTAACACAATTCACCCCTTCCTCTCTGAAATCACTACTAAAACTCTTGTCCACTCTTTAGTTACCTCCCGTCTTGACTACTGCAACCTCCTCCTTGATGGTCTCCCTCAGTGTCATCTCTCTCCTCTTCAAACTATTCAGAACTCTGCTGTGAAGTTAATCTTCCACTAGCCCCATTACACTCATATAACCCCTCTTCTGAAGTCACTTCACTGGCTCCCCTTCCATTTCTGTATCCATTTCAAACTGCTTCTCCTAACCTATAAATGCATGCAGTCTACTGCTCCTCATTACCTTTCCTCTCTCCTCTCTCCTTACACCCCAACTCGTGAACTCTGCTTCTCCTCTGGCTTCCTTCTCTCTATGCCCTTCTCTTCTAATGCCAACTCCGGACTTTGATCCTTTCACCTTGTTGTTCCTTATGCCTGGAAAAAGCTTCCTCTGTCCTTACATCAAGTCTCATTTTTCTCCCTCTTCAAATCCATGCTTAAAGCTTACCTCTTTGAGGCTGCTTTTAGATCCTAATCTCTTGTTCCCTTGTGTCTCCTCTCCCTGTTGAACCCTTGCTTCTCTTGTATTGTACTGTCTGTCTGTCTTATCTAGATTGTAAGCTCTATGAGCAGGGACTGTCTTCTTATGCATTTGTACGGCACTGTGTACGCCTTGTAGTGCTTATAAATGATTAGTAGTAGTAGTAGCCAAGTGTTAAAGTACCTGTATATATTTCCAGAATGCTGCTTTAATATGTTGTATTATTTTGCTGTATTATATTTTAAGAACATAATTCCCTGGAGTGTATTCAGTGGGCATATTACCATCAGTAACAGAGGTACTAAGGGGGAAGCAGCTGGTGGAATGTTGGCAGCAGCTGCCCCAGAGCTACACAGTGAGGGGTCCTTTCCTGTTTCGTTCAAAAGTGACATAGTAACATATTTCCCTTTATTGCTGGCATAGATGTTGCCTCCCACCCCAAGGATTTTAACGTGCCTACCATGCCCCATCCTGCCCTGCCTAACCCCTACCCCATTTTAGTCTCCCAAACAGCTGAGACACTGTGGTCAGCATACAAAAGACATGTAAAGCTGCAGAACTGAAAAATGTTCCTGATGTGAAAAAAAACCCCAATATGTCTTGTCATGTTTTTTATTATCCATTTAGTGTTGAATCTTTACTGCTGCCTTGAGCTAGAAAAAATCCCTGGTGGCTCAAGTGGGCTCCAGAGCCATGCTCTACCCTCCTTCAAAAAAATCTATAGTGGCCCACGTTGGTCCTGAGCACCCCCTCCTTCTCTAGCCTCCTAACCCAAATTTTGGTCAGGCAACTTGTGCAATACACACCCATTCCTATCTCTGGTGCTGCAAAATGGCAGCATCTGACCCCAAGCATCCTGGCTCAAAAGGGCCCTCTTTATAAGACAAAAATCTTTTAAAATGTCTCTGTTGACTGGTTTACATGCTGACAGAATTCTGCCCGATGCAGAAAACAGCAGCATGTTCTCATGGCTGTGTGTGCTGTTTGCTTATCGGTGCACATTTTGTAATGCTGCGTCAATTTGCATGCCATTTGTTTATTGTATCAGAATTAAAACTTTTTTTCAGCATATGCATTAGAAAATCATGTGCTAAAGTTTAGTACACAGTTGTAACATATGAATTATTACATTGGCCCCTTAATATGGGCCAAGTAGTGCATGTTGAGAGGTTAAGAAACTTATATAACAGGTTTTTTGTACTGCTTTATCATTTCAGTCAAAGTGATTTTCATTGTAACTTAAACTTGGTAATGTACATTAAACAGGGACATTGATAACTTGGATATTTCTGAGGCACTGGAGGTTTAAGTGACTTGCCTAAGGCCACAAGGAATGCTAGTGGGAATCAAACTTTGGTCTTTTGGCTCCTAAGCTAGTGCTGTAACCATTAGGCTACTCCTACACTCCTTAACTTAATTAAAATTAAGTTAAAATTTGATGAAAAACAATGCTGGAAAACAAACAAAACTGAAGGGAATGAGGAGACCACTGCATTAGGGAAAGTTGCATATGCTTAGAATTTCTCCCCATTCAGAGTCTGGGAAAACAGTTCCATTTTGGCACCCTGCAATGGCATCATCCACTTGTATGCTTAATTACAACTTGCTTGCTGACTGCTGCATGCTGGACAACCTGCGGACCTAAATGAGTAGATGATAGGTGCTTGATGTTTGGTGTTAGGAGTAAGGTTTTGAAACTGCCTGTGGTTGTGTGTAAGGGATGGATCTGGGCAAGGCCTTCAAAAGGCTGTTGGAGCAGCAGAAGCTTCAGCAGAAGGCATTGGATCTTTGGCTTGCCCGAGCCTTGGAGCAACAATGGAAGCAGCAACAACCCGCCCTTCAAGTTCTAGAGGCACAGATGAAGGAGATTTAGGGGCTTGTTTACAAAGCCACTGTAGCGGTTCGCGATCGTTATCGGAGCCGCGGCCCCATTGAAATCAATGGAGCCGCGGCTCCGATAACGATCGCGAACCGCTACCGCGGCTTTGTAAACAAGCCCCTTAGTGTTTGGTGGATGTTGAGCATTAAATAGTGATGCATCAGGATACAGAGATGGGCTGCCCCCAACAGACTTTAGAGCGAACACCAGCAGAATGGACTAGGGGGTGAACCCTTACCAAGCTGAGACTGGGGGATGACCCAGAGGTTTTTCTAATAATTTTCAAGAGGATAACCACAGTAGCCAGATGGACATTGGACTAGTGAGCCATTCGGTTGGCCCCTCATTTAACCAGAGAAGCACAAGCAGCCTATCGGGCATTAGATGCCATCAAGGCCCTGGACTATATACACGTAAAGGCAGCAATACAGGACAGGCTGGGGTTTTCCCCAGAAATATTCTGAACCAGGAAGTTTAAAAAAGGGGAATGCCCTAGTACCATGTCGCAAGCCCTGCTAGATTGAGCTACCTACTGGCTGGAGGAAGCACTGCGATCTGCAGGGGATATAGTAAGACTGATCATGGAACAATTTTTGACTTTTCTTCCCGCCCCTGTGAGAGCCTGGGTGATGTTGCAGAGCCTAAAAATCCTGGAAACAGCCACAGCCTTCGCCGAGCAGAATTTGGAGGCTGAGGAGAGCTGGCAAGGGAAGAGGGAAGAAGTTGTCTTTAGAAAAGCCCTATCATCAGAGGACCCAAAAGGCCCACATACCATTCGGGCCATCACCGACATCACCCAGTTTAGGAAGACACTGAAGCACCATCTTTTGCTTAAACACTATACCGATTCAGATGACATCTCACAACCAGTCACACCCAGGAACCAGGCCGCCATCCTCAGCACAGCCACCCTGCATGATTGAAGCCCCACTCTCTAGATCACGACACACTCTGCAGGTGGAATGTGTACAAACTCTGACCAGTCAATCTGTATATAGTTAAACAATCTATAAATAGTTGTGAGCTGACCACGTCACCTGTGACAGCCAGCTTGCCTGTACATAGTTACCCTGTCAGTCCCGTTTAGAAACCCCTGTTCATTGTAAGTCTAGTGTAGGTCCTGCCTGCTTTGCACAAGTTGTTAACTGTAAACCACACTGATTCTAAAGAGCACAGTATAAAAAAAAAGACATTAAATAAATAAATACCAAAAAATCCTGGGAGGAGAAGGGGAACCCTAAGGGGGAGGCAAGAGAGAACAAGGTCCTGGGATTTGGGCATAATCCATTGAGACTCTGTGGATAGTACACCTCACAGGAGCAATAGGGTCCTTCTTAAGTGTTTTCCTGTGGGGAGGTAGGACACTTTTAAAAGGATTGCCCTCACATGAACTGCTCCTTTTTGAGGATAGGGCTAGATCTTCCCGCTACAGAGGGGAAGAGGAATCAGGCATCAAGAAGAGGGTACAGGAAGGGGGAATAGACCTTACCTCCCTACTGAACACTGGGAACAAGTAGTCCCTAGAATCTGGACTCCTTGATGAGAGGCTAGGCATTGGGATCTCAATAGGGATTTTTAGTGGCTAGTGATTGTTCGGTGTATTCATGGCAATATAGTGAGAGGGCTTACCTACAAAACAATAATGGTAGCAATAGTCTTGTGGCTACTGTATCCCCTGATACTGGGAAGAGACTGGGAGAGGATGGAGGCAGTGTTGGCTTCCAAGGAGGGGTGGGTGTCCACCAGGGCAAAAGATTATCCCACTGAGGAGTAAGAGAGATTCCGGCTACTGGATACATTTCCCTTTTCAGATCAAGAGTTACTTGCAGAACCAGGGAAGAGTAGGAAGGTCAAAAATGCAAAAAAGCTAGAAAAATGGAAAGGGTTGGTTCCCCCTGGGAAGCGGTAGAAGAGGAGGTTATGCAGAAGTTCCATCAGTTTGTGAAAGAGCAGAAAAATGACCCCTCCCTAAGAGTTTACTGGGAAAAATCCAAAGCCACCCTGGAGGGGAGGAAAATGATCAAAGACCCCAAGTATCGAAAGCTAAATAATATCTTATATCAGATTACGGAGGGGAACCCTCGGGGAGAACATAAACAAGTGATTGTTCCCAAAGTTTTCAGAAGGACCCTATTAACCCTGGCCAATGAGCATCCCTTGACAGGCCATTTGGAACATAGAGAGGCTTACTGCCCGATTCTTCTGGTCAGGTGTTTACCAGGATGTGTGGTTGACGCCCACTCTCTGCCCTGTTAACACCCACTCTCTGCCTACTGCGCCCTTAATGCTGTTGGAGTCTTTAACACTTGGTAATGTGGCTTTTTAGCAGCGTTAAGGGTGCAATCATTTATTTATTTATTTATTTGTGTGCTTTTCTATACCGCCCCTTCCAGAGATCAGGGGCGGTTTACAAGGAACTTAAACAACAATACAGCAAAACAGTGCAATATTGCATTACATTAAACATTAAGTGAAAATAAACTAAAATAAAATAATCATGCCAATAATGGGTGTTAATGACACACATGCTCCCTTACTGCCGTTTAGTAAACATACCCCTTAGATTGTATGCTCTCTGGGGACAAGAAAAATACCTACTGTACCTGAGTATAACTCGCCTTGAACTTCAGCAAGAAAGCATGAGCTAAATCCATTTCCCTTTTTATTTCCATCCCATTTCTCAACTGTGATTCGCATTACAATAAACATAGAAACATAAAAACATTATGGCAGAAAAAGGCCACATGACCTATCTAGTCTGCCCTTCCATATCAACTACAATAGTCCTCTCATCTGTACCAAAAGATGACAATACTAAGCAACTATTTTATTAATTGTGCCTCGTTTTAGATCACCTTTCTCAATGAAATAGTAATTGTACAAAATTCCAGACTGTCACATAGCAGCAAAAGAAGAATACACAAATCTGTTGACAAGCCACACTAACTTATCTTGTATACTCTAAGATCATAGCTGATCTGACCACTGATTCTTGTAGGCTTTGTCAAATATCCGCTTTCAGCTTAAATCTAACTGGACTATGATCAAGTTCTTGCATTTATATCTCCTGACTCCAAAACATTATAGACCTCTGTGAAATATTTAACAAACTGTCAAAACACTGAACCATGGGGCTTTGAGTAAGACCCCCAATCAAAAATGAAAGTTTATCCAGTTTTAGAAGATTCACCTAAGCCTCTATCCCATTCCCTCCACAATCTTGGAAGGGAAAAGGGAGATCAGATCAAAGCAGTAATGATTCACTCATCCCTGCTTTAAAAGGATAGAATACAGACTGGTTTAAAATTAATTGACGGGAGGGTGAAGACTTTCTAAATGCCAAGGTTATCCCTTTAAAAAGATGGCATTTAGTCATACTGTATCTTAAAACTATTTCGTATATTGCTCATTATTTTCAAGCGGATCTGGTATGCTTTTTCTTTATGTCAAAGATGCCAACATGTGGTTTCACTCAAATTACAGTGTGAATAAAAAATGCAAAGGAACTCTTTCCTGCTTCTAACAGTCTCCTGGGAGATCCTGCTGCTGTGAAAAATAACAATGGTTTTCTTCTAGCCTCTAGCTTCTGCCTTTTGACATTTAGATAACTGGTTATTAAAATACTGTAATCTGAAGATCAAACATGAAACCGATACCCCAGTTTCAACCCCCACCCCCACCACTTAAGTATGTGAGGCCTGTGAGGGCATAATTGCTAAGCTAAGAATTTGCCTCCATGGATAAAACAGCTCAGTCCCTCTGTCAACATCATATCTGTTGTGTTGTGTTGTGTTGTAATGGAGTAGCAGCACTTAATTAAAACCAGTTCTGCGTCAACTAAAGCAGAAAAGGGTTCAGGTGTTGCCAAACTCCATTTCCATTCATTTTTCTATACGGCTTTTTTCACCCAAAAAACTGGGGAGGGGACTCAAAGCCATTTACCGCAAAAGTTAAAATATACTGGGCTAGATTTACTAAAGTGTGCTTTTATGCTAGCATGTACTAATACAGTTAATGTGTGCTATTAGTAAATAGATCTCATTCCATGAAATGGGACCAGAGGTAGATAATGTGCTTTAATGCATATTAGCATGCAGTAAGAGAATAATAAATCTAGCCCACTGTAAATTAAGGCTAGATTGCAGGGATGATTACAAGGAGGGGGTAAGTGTGGTTTAAAAAGAAGGGGCAATGAATTACAGGTAGTAGGTGCACTAAGTCCTTGGAAAAGACCTGTTGAAATGGTCTTTGGGATAAGACACTTGGAATTGATGTATGTGTCATGCAGGGAGAGGGGGCATGTTCTGAAACTATCATGCAACGTGTGCCTTTGAGTCAATGCAAACTCCTGGGTTTTCTTGGCAGTGTGACCAGAAGTAGATTGCCAGGTCTTTCTTCCGAGGCAATGAAGGGTTACATAAGAGGAAGAAGATACTAAGTAAATGAAATAAGGGACTACTGCAATAAGAAAAGGCAGGAAGGAAAACATTTTATTGTTGCAGAATCAGCTTCACACCAGTACACTGGTTAAACAGTTGGTTAGATAGTTACCTTTACATGCAGCAATCAGAAAAGTAACTTACAGGGTATACTCGGAATAACAGGTGCTGTGGACTTACTGCACAGAAGAAAGGCCTGGCAATCTACTTCTGGTTGCACCTAAGAAAACCCAGGGACTGGGTTGCTAAGAGTCAGCATTGGCTTGACAGCACACACTGTCACTTTTTCATGATCCATTAAAGAAAAGAAAAAAAGTTACAAATAAGGAGAAACCATACAGTATCAAATACATGGAACTAGAAAAGGTAGAATACACAGAAGAAATCAATTGGAAAAAAATGCACACTTAAAGCATGGCACAAGACATGGCTTCACTGTCCTGTGACTTCTATTGGGGGCCCATGGATACAGTATATTTGAATGAAATTTGGTAGGAGAGCTGGAATCTTAGCAAGAGGCTTTCCTACCAAATTTCAACCAAGTTTATCCATGCAGGGGCTGCTGATGTGTATATGAAGAGACACAGTGACCTAAAAGGATGTTTTCCACCAATGAAACATATTTAAAAAGATAAAACAATTGTAAAAAGACTGAGCAGATTGCAGTGATGTCAGAAACAATACTTACGGCCCCTTTTACTAACATTTAGCTTGAGCTATCTGCTAAAGCACCTCTTATTCCTATGAGCACGGTTGCAGAGAATGCGTGCTAACGTTTAGTGAACATGGCCTTTGGTATGTCCGACTGCTTTACAAGAAAGCTGCTTTGTATTCACTCTTCACCGTGGAATGTTTCAGAAGTTCCCATATAATGCAGTGAAGAAATGGTATAGCAATAGGATTTTTAAAATTAAATTCTAGCCTGTTGAGGATCTCCAAGGCAGTCAGTGACTCAGCTGTTTGAGGAGGCTAAAGTACGGGGTGGAGAGGGCAAGGTTGGGATGGGGCAAGTTAAATCCTTGAGGTGGGGGCAAACTCCTTTGTCATCAGTAAAGGGGCAAGTGAGGCACCTTTGAACACAGCAAGGAAGGACCCCTGCAAACATTCCACCAGCTACCTCCCCCCTAGTCCCTCTGTTTTTGATGGCAATATGCACATTGAATATACTCTAGCAGGGGCGGCCCAAGGGGGGTGCGGGGCCATGTGTGGAGACTCGGTGCGGGGCCTCATTTGCATAAGGGGCCTCATTTGCATAAATATTTGCATAATGTTACCATACACTAACTTTTAGTAAACATGCCTCTTAATGAGTGTATGAATAAAGAAAGACTAAAAGACTTCTACATTACTATAATCCAGTGCCAACCGCCAGACACATTAGGAACTACTACAAACACTGCCCATTTAGAACCCATAGCAAACCCGCCATATCCTAACAGCACTACCAGGACTCATAAAGCACCATACCCTAACTATCAAAAGGAAACGCTGCAAATATTAAACCAATACATTTCAGAGAACAATACATGACCTACTGGGGAAAGAGAACAAGTGGCAATGTCAAATAGGAATTACATAAACAGAATACCTCAGCTCAGTTACACATGCAGTACATAGACCATCACCAAACAAGGAATCACAATTTAGAAACAGGAAGACAATAATTAAACTGGGAATCCCAAAAGCCAAACTTGGAATGTACAACACTGTAGAAATAAAACTATACATTAATTTGCTCTTGTACTAAACAAAGTGCAGACGTTAATGATGCACATTTCCCAGAGCTGACATATTCCAATTAATAAATTCAAAATAAAGAGATATTTTTCTACCTTTTGTGCATTTTTTTTCAGCTGCAATTGCTCCAGTCACTTTCTTCTGGTTTCTTTGTGTCTTCCGCTAACTCTCCATCGTCTGCTGTCCATTTGTCTTTTCTTCTCTCTTCTAGTTTTTTTCCATTCTCTCTCTACATCTGCTTTAACATACTAATCTTTCTCCTTTTGCTCTTTCCTCATTCCTATTTCATCTACTCAAATTTTACCCCTCCATTCTCAATCCCCACTTACTCTCCCAATATCCGGCCAATTGTAGATTTGTCTTCCCTCCCACACAAAATATTTTTTCCCTCTCCATTTCACTCTCCCAGCTCCATCCCATTCTAATCCTCCCCCAACATCAGCTCCATTCTAGTTCCAGTCCCACCCAGCATCCGCTCCCTTCTAGTCCCCGCATCAGTCCATTTCCAGTCCTAGCCCCCATAAGCCCATTTCCAGTCCTATCCTAGACCCACCATCAGCCTATTTCCAGTCCTAGCTCCCCCATCTATTTCCAGTCCCATCCAAGTCCCTCCATCAGCTCATTTCCAATCCCAGCCCCCCATGAGCCCATCAGCCCATGTCAAATCCTAGCTCCCCTCCACTCAGCCCATTTCCAATCCAAGCCCCCCATGAGCCTACTTCCAGTTCTAGCCCCTTCATGAGTCCATTTCAATCCAAACCCCCACCACAGCCCATTTCCAATCTTAGCACCCCCCCAACAGCCAATTTCCAGTCCTATTCTAGCCCCTCCATCAGCCCATTTCCAGTCCTAGCTCCCTCCCCCTCACAACCCATTTCCATTCCAAGCCCCCATCCCCATCAGCTATTTGCAGTTCAAGCCCTCCTTCCACTCAGCCCATTTCCAGTCCTAGCAACCCCCCCAGCCCATTAACAGTCTTAGCCCCCCCCAGCCCATTACCAGTCCTAACCCCCCATCAGCCCATTTCCAGTCCTAGCCCGCCCATAGCCCATTACTAGTCCTAACCCCCCCCCATCAGCCCATTACATCCTAACCCCCCATCACCCTATTTCCAGGCCTAGCCCCCATCAGCCTATTTCCAGTCTTAGCCCCCCATAGCCCATTACCAGTCCTAATCCCCCATCAGCCCATTTCCATTCTTAGCTACCCCCATAACCCATTTCAAGTCCTAAACCTCCCCATCAGCCCACTTCCAGTCTTAGCATCCCCCATGGCCCATTACTAGTCCTAACCCTCCCCCATCAGCCCACTTCCAGTCTTAGCCCCGCCCCCAATAACCCATTACCAGTCCTAAACCTCCCCATCAGCCCATTACGTCCTAACCCCCATCACACTATTTCCAGTCCTGGCCCCTCCATCAGCCTATTTCCAGTCTTAGCCCCCCATAGCCCATTACCAGTCCTAATCCGCCATCAGCCAATTACCAGTCCTAACCCCTCCCATAGCCCATTACCAGTCCTAACCCCCATCAGCCCATTTCCAGTCTTTTCCCCCCCCCCCCCATAACCCATTACCGGTCCTAAACCTCCCCATCAGCCCACTTCCAGTATTAGCACCCCCCCCCCATGGCCCATTACTAGTCTTAACCCTCCCCCATCAGCCCACTTCCAGTCTTAGCCCTCCCACAGCCAATTACCAGTCCTAAACCCCCCCCCATCAGCCCATTTCCAGTCTTAGCCCCCCCCCATAACCCATTACCAGTCCTAAACCTCCCCATCAGCCCACATCCAGTCTTAGCACCCCCCATGGCCCATTACTAGTCCTAACCCGCCCCCAGCAGCCCACTTCCAGTCTTAGCCCCCCCCCCATAAACCCATTACCAGTCCTAAACCTCCCCATCAGCCCATTTCCCGTCTTCGCCCCCCCCCAGAGCCAATTACCCGTCCTATCGCCCCAACAGCCCATTTCCAGTCTTAGCCCCCCCATAGCCCATTACCAGTCCTAACCCCCCCAGCAGCCCACTTCCAGTCTTAGCACCCCCCATAGCCCACTACTAGTCCTAACCCTCCCCCATAAGCCCACTTCCAGTCTTTGCCACCCCCGCATTACCCAATACCCGTCCTAAACCTCCCCATCAGCCCATTTCCAGTCTTAGCCCCCCCCCCATAGCCAATTACCAGTCCTAACCCCCCATCCGCCCATTTCCAGTCTTAGCCCCCCCATAGCCCATCACCAGTCCTAACCCCCCCAGCAGCCCACTTCCAGTCTTAGCACCCCCCCATTGCCCATTAGTAGTCCTAACCCTCCCCCATCAGCCCACTTCCAGTCTTAGCCCCCCCCATAACCCATTACCAGTCCTAAACCTCCCCATCAGCCCATTTCCAGTATTAGCCCCCCCATAGCCAATTACCAGTCCTAAACCCCCCCCCCATCAGCTCACTTCCAGTCTTAGCACCCCCCCCTGGCTCATTACTAGTCCTAACCCTCCCCTATCAGCCCACTTCCAGTCTTAGCCTCCCTCCCCCCATAGCCCATTACCAGTCCTAAACCCCCTTCCCCCCTATCATCCCAAATTAAAAAATAAAAAAAAACAGCTGCTTCTGCCGCGGCAGCATCAAGAGTGCCGCTGCGGGGCCCCCCCTGCCCGGCAGAGCCTCCCTGCATCTTAGGCTAGCGTTGAATCCCCGAACGCGGGCTTCTTTCAGAGCCGCGAGAGTTTCCTTTGTTCGGAATTACCTGTATGAGCTGTCACTAATGGTTAGAACTGAAGCCTGAGGGGGGGCGGAGCCTGATGTCCAGCGGGTAAGACGCTTCGCGTTGAAGCTCCCGAGAGGCCTACTTAGAATCCTGACTTAATACCTATACAAACTTACTATTTCGCTCCGAGCTGACCGGGGTACATCGGGGGGGATGGCGGCCCATAAACCAGCGCGCTTGGACTTCGGGTCTCCTTCTTCTTCTCACGGAAAAACGCTCCAAAACAGAGGTGTTCTCCCCACAGAAGATGGCTCCATTTCGTGAAAACCCCGAAATGCACCTGGAGATTTTAGAGGAAATACGCGGCGTGAAGGAATTGGTGCAGTCCAATGGAGAAGCGCTTCGAGCCATGCGAGAAGACTTTGGAGTGCTCCAGGACCGACTTGAAAGTCTCTCATTACGGCAGGACAACATGGCGGGGGTCCTCGACTCGCACGCGGTGCGCTTGGGCAAACTGGATAAGGCTGAGCGCCAGATACAGAATCTTCAAAAGGAGTTAGAAGATAGCAATAATCGAGCCCGTCGCAACAATGTGAGGCTCATTGGAATACCGGAGGGGGTGGAAGCCGGAGATATAAGAGAATTCCTGCTCAAAACTCTTCCCTCCTTGCTGAAGATCACTTTTCATAGAGAACTGGAAATCGATCGTGCGCACCGTGTTCCTACCCACATGGCGCTCAACCGAACGACCCCCCGGCCTATTATCTTTCGCTTGCTACGATATCAACAAGTGGAACAAATTTTAAATGCTGCCCGGGCGAATCATCATTTGGAATTTGAAGGTCACAAAGTCTCCTTCTTCCCTGATTTTACAAAGCCTACCGTTGACCGTCGGAAGAAACTCCTTGCTTTTCGCCCTCGACTTCAACAGCTACAGGCTCGCTTTGGCCTGTTGTATCCAGCGAAGCTCCGCGTGACTCTTCACAACCAAACCAGGACATTCGAAGATCCTGATCTACTGTCAACATTTTTGGACTCCAAAGAGGCAAAGCAGATGCGCTAATCCAAAAACTTGGACTTTTATCTGCCGGCTCTGTCCGCCATTTTGAAGGGCCCGAAGCGGCGGCCATAGCCAAGCACAGAGACTACCTGGACTTTCTTTCTTTCTCTATATGACCTTTTGTTTTTTTGGTCTCCTATCCCTCCATGATGTGTGCCTCGGTCGGTTTCGGAGCACGCACAGTCCTACAGGTCATGTGTTTTTTTTTTTTTTCTTCTAATTTTGGCCTTCTCTGGGGTTTCTCCCCGCAGACACATGGTCGCCAGTAATTTCTGGGGTTTTGCTTCTTCTCTACCGCACTGCGGTTTTCTTTTTTAATGTGGGGCGCTCCATTGTATTATCTTAGCCTATTTTCTTTCATGTCATATGTACAGCCAGATACAGTCAATATGAGGGACATTGTGAAATTATGCGCGCTATCATGCTCAGAACTTTTAACTTTTCTGAATGGCCTTATGTAAAATTTTATCACTCAACGTAAAAGGCATTAATAGTTCAATCAAAAGGAAGAAACTCCTTAGCTATCTTAGCCATGAGCATGCTGATTTAGTGTTTCTTCAGGAAACGCATCTAAACTCTGCTGAAACACTGCAACTCAATGCTAAGTCTAACATGGTGGCTGCCTATTTTCCCGCCGTTTCCAAACGGTGCGGGGTAGCCATTCTGGTTAAGAAATCTTTGCAAGCTACTGTAATAGATACTAGCGCTGACAAGGAGGGTAGATGGGCCCGTGCACACCTTAAGGTTGGAGATAGTGAATTTATGTGTATTTGCATTTATGCCCCGACTGTGGACGACCCTGCTTACTATGCAAGTATTGCGCAGTTGGCATAGGCCTCTGCCAATGCTCCATCAATACTTGGTGGTGATTTTAATCAAGTGTTCCATTACTCTTTTCTTCTTAAACAAGGCACTCGTTGGCTGGAAGATCCAGCACCGAGTAGACCTGTGTGACTAGACATAGAAGAGGATCTTTGCAGACCGATTCCTCTTACTTTTCTCCCTGGTATGACTCTCCCATCAAACTCCCACTATCCCCCAATGCTTTTAGACACTCTAGGTACCTTTTATACTCTAATGCACTCTTTAGACTCCTGACTCTGTCTGTTTGACGGGCTCCCGCTTTGGTACAATACTTGATTTCGAATACAACATAAGTCGATGGCGTGGAGCCCCTGGTGCACTGGGGGCATTTGGATTCCTGGCCAGTTGTTCCATGATGGTCGCTGGAAAACTTTTAGTGAATTGCAAACTGAGTTTGGTCTCCCAGCGAAACACCACTTTCAGTCGAAGCAGCTTCAGCATTGCCTTCGGAGTGCTGGGGTGCTTCCGCCATCGGCATCCCCTATACAAGGTTGATCGGAGACTATCCGATCTATTGGTAGTTCCCCGGGTGTAGCATCCAATTTTTACAACACCTTACGTAATGCTATAACTAGCGATACCCCTATTGCGCAGAAAGCATGGGAGAGAGAATTGCATGTGACTTGACCTTGGAGCAATGGAGCCTTGTCTGGGGTAGAGTGACACGGGTTTCCCGATCCGCCTCACTCACTCAGACACTCTTCTTTCTAGCCCACCGGTGTTTTTACACTCCTGACAGATTAGCCAAATGGAACACTACTCAGGGCAATGGTTGTTGGACATCCCATGCGGCCATTGGTTTACTACCTCATGTTATGTATGAATGTCCCGCACTACAGTATTACTGGCGTCGGGTCTGGGGTCGTATCCAGTCTATTTTGCACTTTCAGGAGCCCCTTTCTTGGAGGATGGTGAGAATTCGCCCAGTTGCGGGGATCTCCTCTCTTCCAAAAACGGCTTACTTCCTTTTGGACTTTATGCTTGGCATTGCTATTTCCCTAATTAAGAAATACTGGAAAAATAGCTCCCATCTGAGCCCCAATGCATTGTGGAATCATGTTTGTCTCTACAGTAAACATGAACAAATACCTCGTATGTTTGCTTCCCCCGTTCAGACTTCTCATTATTGGTCTAAATGTAAGATGCTCAATGACTATGTACATTCTGCTAAATACTCTCATCTGACTGTCTAAATTTGTATATATTTTGGTCTCATGATCATTCTGTATCGTAGATACTCTTTTGACCGTTTTGATGTATAATCACTGTTAATTGGAAGCGCTCACATGCTGACATAATCGGCTAGAGAAGAAGCATGGGGGTGGGGGGTAATTGGGTTTACTTTTCCTTATTGTATACTTGTTTTGTCTCCTTTGGTGTGTTGTTTCTTTTGTTTGTTGCAAAATGAAAATAAAAGTTTCAAAAAAAAAAAAAAGAACTGAAGCCTGAGAACCAGGAAAGCCAGGGTTTACATCCCACTGCTCTCCTTGTGATCTTGGGCCAGACATTTAGCCCTCCATTGTCTCAGGTACAAACTTAGGGGGATGTTTACTAAGCACATTAGCTGCTTTTGCGGAGCTAACACAGGTTTCTTGCACCATGAAGACAGCTAATACAAGAGGAATGCACCTTCTGTGGATCTGTTTCTGCATTTCACATGGTGGCTTCCCTACTGGGTAGAGAGTGGGCTTTCCGGTTAGGTGCAGCTGCTATGGCTGATGACATCACACAGTAACTGCATGTTTTTGCTGACATAGCAGATCCAGCTATCACTCAGTTGGATCCACGAAGCTGCCGCCCCATCGTCCCAGCATCTTCTCTGCAATAAGTGCAGGGAAAATTCTCCCTACACCTACTGCAGCACTTTGGCTGCTACTGCAGGGCTTTTGCAACTAATGTCTGGCGTTAGCTGCAAAGCCTACCATGCTTTAGTAAAGAGACCATTTAGATTGTAAGCTGTCCAAGGACAGGAAAATATCTGCTGTACCTGGATACAACTTGCTTTGAGCTGCTACGGAATAAGGTGTAAGCTAAATCCAAATTCAAAATCTAGTACCAGGCATGTTGTGAAGTAATACAAAACCTTACAAAAGTCATTCAGGACCTATTGAGCAGACCATAACAGCACTAATTTCCAAGAGAGAGAAAAAGGCATGTCTAGGAAAAGGCAGCACCTTCAACATTGCAGTGGGCCACAGAATATCAATACATCTTTTTGGAAAACTATTGAAGCCTGGTCGATCTTACACAGACATTCACTGCTAACAGCGCCAACCTGACCTTTCTCACACATGCACAACACAGATAGGCCATTGCCAACTTTAGAGTAAGTAGCCACAAGCTGAAAACAGAAATACATAGACAAAAATTTAACTGAAACCCCAAGAAGCCAGACTCTGCATACAGTGCAGCACCAGAGAACTACAAACAGTGATGCATTTCGTCCTGTACTGTGCAAAATATAAACAGGCTGATGCAGAAAGACGGAGCTGAAGTTGCACTCTATCAACTTTTTATGCCTATTTGTAGTGCACTGATAGCATGCAACTTTAATGCCGGCATGCAGAAAGGGACCCATATCCAATTAGCTAAGCATTAGCCTTTCGTTAAACTGTGTGCAAATGGCAGAGTTAAACTGGGAGAGCAAGCCAAACACATGCACACAAGAAGTCGGCATAAGTTTGGCATGCTCTCCTAGAGAAACAGGGGCAGTGTGTAGCTAATTTGCATATGAGCCCCAACAGTATTATAATGTCATCGTGATCCAGGCATTGGGGAAAGCCCCTGATGCCATCAAAATACTGTCCAGGGCCGGTGCCTTCAACAGAAAGCAAATCCCTGGTGGCCCAGAGGCCCCAATCCCCCCACCCCTCCCAACTAAACATAAACCTGGTAGCCCAGCAGCCCCCAAACCCTCCACCCCCACCCAACTAAAAATAAATCTGGTGGCCCACCAGCCCCGAATCCCGGTACCTTTACAAATGAGCGGGAGTGCAGCCCATGTGTCCCCACTCCTGCCCTGTCATCTTGAAAAATGGATTGCACCGGGCAGGGTCAGATTGCCATATAAGGCATATTCTACCTTATATGGCAGTCTGGATACACCATGAGGGGCCAAGCACAGCCATTTTTCAAGATGGTGGAACAAAAGCAGGAGTGGAAATGCATGGGCAGCACTCCTGCTCATTTGTAAAGTTACTCGGGAGATGTGTGGGGGGGGGGGGAATCAGGGCCGCTGCGCCACCAGGGTTATTTTTAGTTGGGTGGGGATGGCGGTTCAGGGCTATTGGGTCAACAGGTTTATTTAAGTTGGGTAAGCGTGGGGGGTTTTGGGCCTGTGGGCCACCAGGTTTGTTTTTAGTTGGTATGGAGGAGAGGGGATCAGGACCGCTGAGCCACCAGAGATTTGCTTTCAGTCAGGGGCATCAGGGGCATCAGGGCCTTTCCCCAATGCCTGGATTATCTTTGACATTTCTCTTCAGATGATGCAGCCATCAGAGAAAGTCCCTAATGCCATCAAAATACTGTTGGGGGCACGCACTAATGTTTAAGCCACCTCAAGACCAGGCATAGAGATACCGGCGCTAAGGCTGGTTGCAAAATCCTCTGTGCATTTCTCTGCATCAGGTGCAGCCAATATTAGTATACCATTTTACTATGTGCAGCTCATTTGCCTATAATTTAAATACACTTAAATACTCCTCATTAATTATGCGCTAGTTTTTCCTTTGCTGTTTACGTGTGTCTGCCTCTTTTCTGCATTTGGCGGTAGCAGTAAGTGTGCTTAAAAGTGTTGTCTGTGCTTAAAAGCCGCACTAGTTTTCTGCATTGGGCCGAAAGATAGCAGATGTAATTTCAAAAACTGACTTATTCAAATCACTAAATTGAAAATAACATTATTTTTTCTTTCTTTGCTGTCTGGTCTTTTAATTTAGAAGTTTCTGCTTTTCTGTTTTCTCTTAACTCTTTTTCCAGGGGCTTCTGTTTGTCATTTTTCTCTCTTTTGTTTTATTCTCCTCCTCAACTATATTCACCTCTGACATTAATCTTTTTCTTTCAGCTATCTTGAATTTATTTTTCTGTCTCTCTATCAATTTAGATTTCATTCATTCTTACTTTCCAGTCCTCAATCTCCCTCTTTGTACTGCATCATTCTACAGCTTTCAATCTTTTTCTCAAATCAGCCCTCCCATTCCCATTCCTCTTCCTCTTCTTCCCAAGTCTTTCACTAACTCTCCCTTCTCTTTCTGCCCCCATATCCAGTATCTTCTCTCTTTCTATTTCTACCTCTTTTTCTCCCACACTATCCAGCATTTCCTTTCTTTTTCTCTCCTCTCTCCCCATCCATCATCTTCTCTCCTCGCTTTCCATCCAGCATCTCTTCTCTTTTTCCCCTTCCCTCCAGCATCTTTTCTTTATCCCTCCCTTCATCCAACATTCCCCTCTTTCTCACTGCTTTGTCTCCCTCTCCCCACTGTGTCCAGCATCTTCCATCTCCCTCAGCTATCTCTGTGTCTAGCGTCTCCCCTCAGACTCCCTATTCCCCTGTATCAAGCATATTCCTCTTGTCTCACTGCTACCCCCTTGTCAAGGATCTTCCTTGTCATCATATTCAATTCCCCAACCCCCATCGTCCACCTTTTGTGATCCTAGCCTTCCTTTCTCCATCCCAAGCCAGCATATCCCCTTTGTCACCCTATTCCCCTTCCTGTGTCCACACTCACCCCATCATATCCTCCCTCTTTCCCCTATCCCCAATCCTACATCTTATCTTCTCTGCCCCACCCCCTTTTCGAGCATCTTCCTTCAAACATATGCGCCCACCCCCCCAGTGCCAGACACAACATCTTCATTTGACCTTCCTGCCCAGCATTTTCCTTCAATCTATTTCCATTGGCTCAGCATCTTCCTTCAGAGCCCCCACCCCATGCTGACGCTTCCTGGCACCTGTGACCTGCAGAAGTGCCAGTAGCAAAAAGCAAAAAAAGTAGGCACTGGCCCACTGAGTCTGTGTGCACTGCTTCTGACTTTGCCAGTCCTGCCCCCTCTGACATAGGCTTGCTGTTGTTGAGGGATGGCATCAGCAGAGCTGGCAGCGTACCCATGGAACCAACATACTCAAACTTGCTTTATATTTTTTGCCGCTGCCGCAGGTGACAGCTAGTGGAAAGTGGCAGCAGCAGAGATAACAGTGCAAAGAAGACAAGGAACTTTTTTGTCCCAAATCTGAAGCAAGCTGGTTGGCAGCGCTGCTATGTAGCCTGGCGAGCTGCCAACCATGACAGCTCACCAGAGGCAGCTCTGTTGCCTTCAAGGGTGGCTCAGAGATGGGAATGCTGTGATTGGAGTGGATTCAAATGCTACCAAAAATATAAAGTAGTATTCCAAAAATGAACAACTGTGCCCTGTATATGATGATGACACATCCAAGTAAAAAACACCTGGCTAATGGAAAAACAGATGATAAACACGGAGCAGGGGGCAGCAATGACCAGTGAAAGATAAAGTATGAAGTACAGATGTAAAATGAAACTCAGATGAGTCCTGCAGTTATACTGTAGATCCATCCTCAAGGAATGGTGTTTTGCTTCAAATGGAGACAAAATGAAAGTCTCCAAAGCAATGAGAACTGCCACTGAAGAGTAGTGCATTCGAACTATTACATTATGGCCCTGATCCAAAGAGGCAGATAGCAGGACTGCTTATCCCACTGAGATTCGGAACCCCACTATCCGCACCTGCAAAATTCTGCCTCGTGTCCCCCCTGCACTCCCAGAGCCACTATGCATGCTGCAGGGGACAGAGGCATGATGGGGGCAAAGAATGGCAAGGGTGTGGGTGGGATTGACCCCCAGCCATACAGGGCTGATTTCACTCATCCGGGGGTCACCAGGAGGACAGCCTGTTTATTCCACCTCAAAGATGGAATAAGCAGCGGCCGACCCCCCTGCATCGGCAGGCTAGGACACAGGCCAGAGATGGTGCAATGGATTGGTCCTTGCCACCTGATTAGGGCACTGGCAGCCTCTGTTGGGCTCAGGTGGTGGTTTCCAGGGGTGCAGGACATGCGATGCCATGGGGAAGACATCCCCAAGGTGATGCAGATGATCTAAGAATGTTAACCGAGATCATTGAATTTCATAAAAAATTGAAAACCTATCTATTTACTATGCTTTACAACAATACAGATCATCCCTCAATTGATTTAGATAAAGGCTAACCAGTTTTTGTCTGAGGTGATCCAATGACCTAAACAGACAATTCCACCTAGCTGAATCTGTACTATGCACAATGCTAAAGCCCTACATATTGTCTATCTGTATATAATGTATATAGTTTTCACTGTTCTGTTCTGTTCAGTTTTAACATTTGCTGTTTACTTATAATATTGCTTGTAGTTATAAGATGTTACATGTAAAACAAACTCTGCTTTGTTGATTGTTGTTTATTGTGAACCGCAACTGATCTCTGGAAGATGCGGTATATAAATGATTGTTAAATAAATAAAATAAATAAATAAATGCTGTGCCAGCCGGGCCATCTCCAAGGGCCCAATCCTGCACCTGCGGGAGTGTCTTGTTCCCACAGTGCAGAATTGGGTGCTGACAGCCCTGTCTTGTTTGGGGCCATCCAGATGACCTGGACATGCCCCATTGCAGAGTGGTTTCCAAAGGGGTTATTTTAGAAGTCTGGCGTTTACACGGGTAGATTGTATACATGTGTAATTGGCAATTCTGGAAAGCCGCTGTTTAATCATGGAGCTCCAAACTATGCAGAAGTTGCAAGAGGGTGTGGTTGTGGTTTTCCAAAATAATAGAAAAAGTGGTCCAAACTCAGCTTTAAGACTACCTCGATACCCATGCCCCACTCGACCTTCAACAGCACGGCTTCTGTCCTCAGCACAGAGTAGAAACCCTCCTAACCTTGCTCCTGAACAACCTCATAAAGGGAACTCAAAACATCCACCAAGGATTTATCCTAATATTCCTCAACATTTCTGCTGCTTTTCGACACCATCAACCACAACACCCTTCTATGGCACCTCCAGTCCATTGGAATACAAGACACAGTACTACGATGGTCATATGACATTATGCCCTATACACCAATCAACCTCAACAATCCATCCTACCACAAACTTCAGCAATGTTTTTCTGATGTCTCACAATGGCTATCTACAAATTACCTATCCATCAACCTCAAGAAAACAGAAGCCCTCTTCGTCACCAGGAACGAATCCTTCACCTCCCTCCTCCATTACCGTCAATAACATGGAAATCCAAATCAAACCTGAAGAAAAGTACCTGGAAGTCGTTCTAGACAGCCACCTTACTATGAAGACTCAAATAGTGAACACAGAAAGATCAATCTACTTCAAAACCCAGATCCTACAACACCTCTGCCCTCTCCTCACCCCATCAGACTTCCACTCAGCCCTACAAGCTCTCACCAATCCCCACACAAATTACTGCAAATCAATTTACCATGGACTACCTAAATCAACTCTCCACCCTCTCCAAACAGCTCTCCACACATCATCACCATCCATCACTGGAACATCTAAATACAAACACATCACACCCATCCCCAAACACCTTCACTGGCTTCTCCTGAAAAACAGAATCCTCTACAAAATCCTTCTAATGATTCACAAAGCCCTGAACCATCAATCATCCACCCATCTTTGCTCCCTCATCATGCCACAACCTACAAACAGACCATGAAGAACCTCCATATTGAACACACTAACTGCTCCCAAAGCTGTAAAAAAAAACCCACTCAAAAAAGTCGGTACCAGATCCTTTGAATTTTACGCACTAACTACCGGGAACTCTCTTACTTCCCACATAAGAAACACTACAGACCTCTTATCCTTCCGCAAACTCTTCAAGACCCACCTATACACCCTCCACTTTGACCCCCTTATGAGTTGAACAGCATTTCTGTATTCGCATGAAGGACAAGATTTTATAAGAACATGTAAATAGTTTATCACCCTGTACATAGTTAATTTAAGTTAACAATTCTGTTCCTTTACATTGTGCAAAGTTACATGTTTCAATGTAAATGTTATTTGTAAAATCAAGTTCCCTGTAAACTGCTTTGACCTTTGTGAAGAGTGGTATATAAGGAAGGCCAAATAAATAACACAGGTACACTAAAAAAAATTTTTTTTAAACTGCCTCTAATGTTTCGATTGATTTTTACGTTTTTTGGTGCACTGAATCCAAATCTGGTAACCAATTTGCTCCATCACGTACAGATTTTTTGCTACATTGGGTTAGCAGTTTGAGGTGAACGTTTCAGATTGAGTGCGATCGAGATAAAAGTTTCTTGGATGAATTCTTTATACTAATTGTTTAGTAGTTATTCAAATAAGAATAAAGAAAATTGTAACAAGGCAGCACATAAGAATAGAGTAATGTCAACAAAACACACTGTGATGGTAGCAAAATTGTCTGCACTTAAAACAGCCACATACATGTGCACAAACATTGAGCATATAAGAGCGAGGTTAGACACAAAGCAAAGCAAAGAAATGTGCAAAAAATGTTGTACAGGTATGTATGTAAGAATAGAAAACGCAAACCGCACCATTGCAATACATGAAGACAAACACCCGATGGTGTGAAAATAAAATTCTAGTAAATGAAATCCGACACTGTGGTAATAACTAGCAAATTTTTATTTCAAAGTTTAGTAAAAACACGATATTTGTCAACACAGTTTAGATTTTAAAGTCATTCTTGGGTCAATCAATCTCCTGGTGGGCCCGTTTCTTCTTCCCCCGAATGCTTCTCTTGGTGCGCTGCTTGACGTATTTTTCATCTGGGGTTTCCCGCAGCAGCAACCAGCAGAAATCAGCCATCATAGTGGTGTTCCATCTTCCTTGGTACCTTCTCTCTGCGTCCTTGATGTCCTGGTGAAACCTTTCACCTTGTTCTTCACTGTACGCCCCCAAGTTTTCGGGAAAGTAGTTCACATGGGAGTGCAAGAAATGGACTTTCAGGCTCATGTTACAGCCTTGTTCTTTGAAGGCATTGAGCATCCTGGCAACAATATCCTTATAGTTCTCATCCCGCCTGTTCCCCAAGAATTTGAGAACAACATCCTTGAAGGAATCCCAGGCTTCTTTTTCCTTCTCAGACATCGTTTCAGCGAATGCTCCATCTGAAATGAGTTTCCTTATATCAGGGCCAACAAACACTCCTTCCTTTAGCTTTGCTTCAGAAAGTCGGGGGAACTTTGAGCAAAGGTACCGAAAGCATTCACCATCTTTTGGAAGGGACTTGATGAATTGCTTAATGAGACCCAACTTAATGTGGAGAGGTGGTAATAGAATTTTATCACGAGGTACCAAGCTCTCATGAAGAACATTTTTCTCACCGGGTCTCAAATACTCCCGAATTGGCCAGTCTTTTTTCCCCCAGTGTAGGTCGCGGGCCCAGCTATCCCACAAGCAAAGGAAGCAGGGATATTTGGTGAAACCGGATTGCTGCCCTAATAGCATGGATAGAATTTTAAAGTCTCCACAAATCATCCACTTATGCTCATCATAACGAATCTTCTGAAGAATCAGGGCCAAATTCTCATATTTTTCTTGGAGAATAACAGAGTGAGCAATAGGAACTGAAGCGAATGTGTTGCCATTATGAAGAAGAACACCTTTTATGCTGTCTTTTGACGAATCAATGAACAGCCGCCATTCAGCAGGATCATACTTGAGTTTAAACTTTTCCATCACTCCGTATATATCGTTGCAAAATACCAAATCTTCCTCTTTGCTGAAATACTTCAAAAATTGTGTCTCGCGGTTGTGGTACCAATAAAAAGTTGTTCCTGGTGACAATAGATTTTTCTGTTTAAGCCGAGAACCTAGCAGTTGGGCAGCATCTTTTGGGAGTCCTAAATCCCGGACTAAATCATTCAATTCAGCTTGAGAGAAAAGTTCAGGTTTCGGATCTGGTTCAGTTTCAAACTCGGAAGTACTGGACTCATCGGGAAAAGCCATCTGATGAGTCTCATCATGATCAGAACCATCCACACAAATATGATCCAAAGATTTTGGTGGTTCAGGCACAGGTACTTCGTTGCTATGAGGCATTTTTTATTTATTTATTACAAGTTCTTATATACCGCACTATTCGGCATCAGCGCGGTTTACATTATAACATAAAGACCATAACAACAAGCTGTTTGGTTTACATCGAACAGGAGTACAAACTTGGAGAACCGGGGTAAACTATATACAAGAGATAATTACATAGAACAGAATAGAGTCTTAATAATATCAAGAACGGCATGGTGTGTTCATGAGTGGGTCACTTCCTCTGGTTCAATTGCTGGTAGGGTAGTATTGAAGGAAGAGGTGGTATTTGAGTGCCTTCCTGAACTGGAGTAGGTCAGTAATGGCCCTTATGTGGGTGGGTAGAGCGTTCCAGCATTTGGGTACATAGAAACTGAAGGCTCTGTTTGAGGTTGTCATGTTGCACTTTGTCAACGCCTTCGAGGTTGTCAGTAGGTTTACGGCTGATGTTCTTCTGGATCTGTTGGGGGGTACAGTGTGAATCAGATCTGTGAGTGAGGAGGATGAGATACCCTTGATTGCCTTGAATGATAGGACTAGGGTTTTAAAGATGATCCTCCCATGGATGGGGAGCCAGTGAAGCTGTTTAAGAATGGGAGTTACGTGATCGCTTCTGGAGGCTCCGTAGAGGACTCTTGCTGCGGCATTCATGGCCATCTGTAATGGGCTAAGAGTGGATTGAGGGAGACCTTGTAATATGGCATTTGCAAAGTCGAAGTGTGGCAGGATTAGTGCTTGGTATATGGTTCGGAAGTCATCAGGGTCCAACATGGAGCGCATATGCCTAAGCGAGCGTATTTTGAAGTATACAGCTTTGACTATGTTATTTATGTGATGTTTCATATCCAGACGTTGGTCCAATGTAACTCCAAGGTATCTTATTGTTTCTTTAGCTTGTAGGTCAGCTTCCTTGACACTGACGTGGGCTGGAGGGGTGAAGTTGGGGTCTTTGGAGATGAAGAGCACCTCTGTTTTTTTATGTTGAATGCGAAGGTTTTGTGATTGGAGCCACTCTGAGACCGAATTGAGGCAGTCTACCAACGGTGCCAGGTCTAATTGAGTTGTAGAGAAAGGCATATATAAGAGAATGTCATCTGCGTATATCAAGCAGTTGACTTTGAAAGATCTTATGATGTCGCAGATGGGCTGCATGTATATGTTAAATAGTAGGGAAGACAATGAGGAACCTTGAGGCACACCTTGCTTTTGATGGAAGCGTTTTGACTCTTCTGTACCGGACTTCACATATTGCCATCTACCATCCAGATAAGAGTTACACCATTCTAATGCACTGTTGCAGATACCTTTCTCTTTCAGTCGTCCGAGGAGAATTTCGTGGCTTACCGAGTCGAACGCCGCAGCGATGTCTAAGAAGATGAGTACAAATCCTTGTCGGATGTTGTTAATGCCTGTGATAATGTCGTTGAATAGGTTCGTGAGAAGGGTCTCGACCCCATGATATTCTCTGAACCCATGTTGGCAGTGATCTAGGGGAGCTGTGGTGTCTATATGATCTTGGATTTGCCGTTGTGCCTCCTTCTCAATTATCTTGGCTAAGAGGGGAATGCTAGCTATAGGCCTATAAGATTCGACCTTTTGCGGGTCTAGCTTGGGGTTTTTCAAAAGTGGCCTGATGGAAGTCTGCTTGAGTGCTGCAGGGAAGTACCCTGTTGTGAATGAGAGGTTCATTAGATTTGCAATGAAGGGGCTGAACGCACAACGTAGCTCCTTAATCCAAAAAGCTGGGCATGGGTCCGTTTGTGCAGTGGAGGTATTGAGAGATGCTATGGTGTCCTCGATGCATTTAGTGGATGGTGTAGAGAAGTTATTTAGTGGGGTTGCATTCGTTGGTTCTTGGAACGGGACTGTTGACACCTTGTTAGTTTGCACTATCTTGGATTGCATGTAGTCAGCGAATTTCTGTGGATGAATCTCACTGTGTTGTTCGGGAGAAGGTTCCTTTGAGAGGGATTTGACCAGGTTGAAGAGGTCACGTGGTTTATTCAGTGATCTCTTTAGGGTGTCTGTGTGATATTGTTTCATTGTGGTTGTGATTGCTTCACGGTGTGTGGAGAGGTGAGTACGGTAGGCGGTCTGATCTTCAGTGGAAAGTGATCTGCGCCAGCGGCGTTCCAGTCTGCGGAGTTGAGTCAGAGAGGCTCGCAATTCAGGAGAGAACCATGGGGCGGTGCTTCTTTTTCTCCTCTTTGTGTTATTGGAAATTGGAGGTTGTGATATGGCATGCAGATTGGAGTTCCAGGAGGTGATTAGTTCGTCGAGGTCTGGTATGGTTTTGTTGAGGAGTGATTGGGTCTCAGCCAAGATGTGTTCTCTGTTAAATGGTCTAAATCTTCTTGTGGGCGTCCGTGATGTGCTGTGCATGTTTTGGCTTCTGTGCAGCTTCTCATTGATGATGGGGATCTGGAAAATGATCAGTTTGTGGTCTGACCAGGGTACATCAACGATTGATATTGGTAGGTTGTGGTTTTGTTCAATGACTGTCTGAGGAGCAAATACCAAATCCAGAATGTTTCCCTTTATATGAGTGGGTTTATTGATAATTTGCTTGAGTCCCAGGTCTTCCATAGCACCAAGGAAGGCAATTGCGTGGTTTTGGGATAACGATGGGAGATTGAAGTCACCCATTATCCAATTTGGTTTATTGGGATTGAGGGTGCTGGCAGTAAGGTCAATAATGGTTGGGAGGTCATCTGGAGACGTGGACGGTGTCCTGTATAAGAGGTTGAGGGAGATTTGCTGGTTTGTAATGGAGAGTATGTCTAGATTGCTTGAGCTAGAGGAATCTGTTATGTGGAAGTTAAGGTCCGATTTGGAGACTATGAGCACCCCTCCTCCTTTTTTGTTTTCTCTATGTCTTGTGTGTATGGCGAAATTGGGTGGTAGAAGTTGGTTGATGAGAACGTTATCTTCAGCTGATAGCCAGGTTTCTGTGATCATGAGTATCTCTAGGTCATAGCGGGAAATTGTTTCAAGAACCACAGGCCACTTTTTGCGAATAGAACGCGCATTTATGATGGCACATCTTAGGGGTCGGTAGTTCGGAGGTTCTTCCTGGGTGGGTGTATTGGGCAGCTGGAGTGCTATGTGTATCAAATGGGAGCGGCGTGTGTAGGTGTCACTTCCTGGGTGGGAGTATGGGGGTCCAGACCACCTTTTTCCATGGCTATTTAAGATGGGGATAATTCCATGAGATATGTAAAGGGCTTGGGAGGTTCCGAGCCAGTGAGTCAGTAGGAAAAAGCTGATAAGGGCGAAGAGCTGGAGGGCCATTTTGCGAGTTCCTGTTGTGTGCGAAGTACTGTAGATATGCTGCCGTATAGTGCAATAGCAGGACAGAGAGTACGGTAGTGAGACACAAAACAGTATGGCAATGGACAACGGTATATGATGCTACTGACAACAGTATAAGAAGCTATTGACCGTGTTATATAGTCTACTGACAACAGTATAAGTACTATCAACAATGTTATACAGTATAAGAAGCTATTGACAGTGTTATATAGGCTATTGACAATGGTATAGGTACTATCAACAAAGTTATATAGGCTACTGACAACAGTATATGAGGCTACAGATCATAGGATATGTGTGACCATAGGAGAATATTGATATTGGCTTAGATGGGTGTGCTGGAAGACTCATTTATAGCCAGTGTTTTAGAAGTGGTATACTTGCTGTGATCGGTAGGTGGCTTGGTTCAGTGTGAGAGCGAGGTCTGCCATAGGTGCGCTCCAGCTGGAGGTTTGAAGAAGACGGAGATCTTTTTCAGATGATGTTGATGAGGTTAGTTTCAAAACCCGCCGGGCAGTCGGGACACTGCTGTGCTTATACGGGTTATCATAAATGACAGTCTATTTAGTGAATAGCTGGACTTGAGAGTGGCTGCTGGTTTTCGTTATGTTGCAGATTTCTTCATGGACTGTGATCAGCATAAACAATGGAGACGGTAACGATGACTGTAGTTGTGGACAAAGGGCTGTCTCGGAGCGGCGTCGTTTCTTTTTCTATAGGCCTCTGTGACCTCAAACACAATGGCTTCTTGCACTTTGCTCAGCACTGATACGTGCCCCGCCTAAGGGCCACGCCAAAGGGCCCTCTGGCGAGGCCCTCAGGCGCGGGCCCGACCAGGCGCGGGCCCGACCAGGCGCGGGCCCGCCTGGCAGCGGCTCCCTTTTAAGCCGGCCTGCTGCTCCTCCCCTCCTCCCACAGCCCCGAATGGGCCGGAGTTGCTGCTCGGGGGGGCAGGCTGGCCGGGTGCAGATCTCAGCCCCGATTAGGGGAAGATGGTGGCTGCTTTGATTTTCCCGCCGGCAGCGGCTCCCTTTTAAGCCGGCCTGCTGCTCCTCCCCTCCTCCCACTGCCCCGAATGGGCCGGAGTTGCTGCTCGGGGGGGCAGGCTGGCCGGGTGCAGATCTCAGCCCCGATTAGGGGAAGATGGTGGCTGCTTTGATTTTCCCGCCGGCAGCGGCTCCCTTTTAAGCCGGCCTGCTGCTCCTCCCCTCCTCCCACAGCCCCGAATGGGCCGGAGTTGCTGCTCGGGGGGGCAGGCTGGCCGGGTGCAGATCTCAGCCCCGATTAGGGGAAGATGGTGGCTGCTTTGATTTTCCCGCCGGCAGCGGCTCCCTTTTAAGCCGGCCTGCTGCTCCTCCCCTCCTCCCACAGCCCCGAATGGGCCGGAGTTGCTGCTCGGGGGGGCAGGCTGGCCGGGTGCAGATCTCAGCCCCGATTAGGGGAAGATGGTGGCTGCTTTGATTTTCCCGCCGGCAGCGGCTCCCTTTTAAGCCGGCCTGCTGCTCCTCCCCTCCTCCCACAGCCCCGAATGGGCCGGAGTTGCTGCTCGGGGGGGCAGGCTGGCCGGGTGCAGATCTCAGCATAGGCCTAATTGCTGAGGGAAGGTTGGGGTAACTTATTACGTTCTTATTTTTTAAGTTGTATCCCTTCACAATGCAAGAGCAAAAATAGCAGTCACTGCTGTGGTCTCTTTGTTCATGCCACATCATAGGTATTCCGAAACGAAATGCTTGTTTTTTACCTTTCATCCATAAGCGTAGATCTTCCTCACATGTCTTGCACACTTTGTGAGGAGCCCACGGTTTGTCTTGATCGCCTAACTTCAAACCGAAATAGGCGAAATATACTTTTTTAATAAATGCAGAAATGTTCCTCTGCCGCTTTTTCACGGTATATTCCCCACAAATAAAACAAAAACTGTCCGGAGAGTTGACGCAACCTCTGGCTCTGTGAGCCATCACAAATACACAGCACTGCAAACTACACCTGTAGTGAACCACTTCGGAATAAAGCTGGATTACGACTGAGCAAACAAAAGGTAATAATGAACTTGCAAGAAACTGAAATTTGACAGGAATGTTCATGTCGCAACCACCGTGTTTGAGCGAGCGAACGAGGCGAGGCGAACAGGAAAGAACAGCGCGAGTACTGGATTTAGCCCCCCGCCTCCCAATTGTCCTGTTAATGTATAAAATGAATACAAAACACTCTAAAATATCATGAGGGAGTGTTTCTAGTTAGTTAACCATTACAACCTCTATTTTGGGCCAAGAAAATAAACTGCAGTCGGCTAAAAAGAAATTATGTGAACATTCCTTATATGGGTAAGAAATCTAATTTTGCAAGAAAACGTGACGTGATGGAACATTTTGGCTATTTTTCCTGGATTCAGCACCCCAAAATCTATAGGAATTAGTTGCAAAACTGGAGGCAGTTTTTTGGTAGTGTACCTGTGTAATAAATAAATAAATAGCCTGGGCGGGTCAAACATCGTCTATTCCCCATTTCATTAAGTGCACCCATTTCACTAAGGGCAACATTGACAGATCGTGCACAATATGTTGCCCTCACTAACTACAATGTGTTCACTATACCCACTCTCTGCCCATACCATGCCCATTCAGCACTCTGACTCACAAGTGGCAATTAGCGTGCAAATCATGCTCCTATGGTCAGGTCACAGTTATCATGGATCTGAACAAGCAGCTATCACACATGAAAATATGCATTAAATGCTTTGCCCACTTTAGTAAAAGGGCCCCTTAGTGTGCTATGTAACTGAGTCCTAGAATAGAAGCTAACATTAAAGCATTTTTTTAGTGCTTTAAAATTTAGTTTCTGTCAGCGACTAGAAGTAAATGGTTAGCACATCAGTTCAGCACACTAGCAGTGTACTGTTGAGAGAAGGTCATATCCTCAGCCCCTCCCTCCTAAGTACATATTTATAACACCCAAATTGATGAGACTATCTAATTGATTAACATTTCATGGCGATTCACCTTTTTTTATGTAATGGACATCTTTTATTCATTTTGTTCTGGTTTTAAGAAGGGAGTGTTAGTTCCCAAAAGCAAGTCAATAAATGTATTAGGTTAGTCCAGAGCTACTCAATTCCGGTCCTGGAGGTCTGCAACCCTGCAGGTTTTCGGGATATCCCTAATGATATGCATGAGATATATATGCATTAGAGATAGCCTGCCAACCTGACTGGTTTGTGGCCCTCCAGGGCTGGATTTGGAGACTCCTGCCTTACACCTCTGTCATTTAAGATTGTGAGTGGGCAAGGTACAGATGTTCTAGACATCAAAAGGGTAGATAGAATGTGTCACATTCCTCCTAGATTCTCACCACCACCAAAAAGTTGTCTAATAGGCAATATTTTGGTGGTGGTGACAAGCAAGGAGGAATGTGACAAATTCTAACCTTTTTGATGTCTTGGACATCTGCACCTTGCCCACTTACAATCTTAAATGACAGAGGTGTAAGGCAGGGGTCTCCAAATCCAGCCCTGGAGGACCAAAAACCAGTCAGGTTGGCAGGCTATATCTAATGCATATATATCTCATGCATATCATTAGGGATATCCCGAAAACCTGCAGGTTTGAGGACCTCCAGGACTGGAATTGAGTAGCTCTGGGTTAGTCTAAGGCAGTGTTTCCCAACCCAGTCCTACGGGGCACACCGGCCAGTCAGGTTTTCGGGATATCCCTAATGACTATGCATGAGATATATATGCATTAGAGATATCCTGCCAACCTGACTGGTTTGTGGCCCTCCAGGGCTGGATTTGGAGACCCCTGCCTTACACCTCTGTCATTTAAGATTGTGAGTGGGCAAGGTGCAGATGTCCTAGACATCGAAAGGGTATATAGAATGTGACACATTCCTCCTTGATTCTCACCACCACCAAAAAGTTGTCTAATAGACAATATTTTGGTGGTGGTGAGAATCGAGGAGGAATGTGTCACATTCTATATACCCTTTTGATGTCTAGGACATCTGCACCTTGCCCACTCACAATCTTAAATGACAGAGGTGTAAGGCAGGGGTCTCCAAATCCAGCCCTGGAGGGCCACAAACCAGTCAGGTGGGCAGGATATCTCTAATGCATATATATCTCATGCATAGTCATTAGGGATATCCCGAAAACCTGACTGGCTGGTGTGCCCCGTAGGACTGGGTTGGGAAACACTGGTCTAAGGCAGGGGTAGGGAACCCAGGTCCTGGAGAGCCGCAGACCAGTCAGGTTTTCGGGATATCCCTAATGAATATGCATGAGATATATATGCATTAGAGATATCCTGCCAACCTGACTGGTTTGTGGCCCTCCAGGGCTGGATTTGGAGACCCCTGCCTTACACCTCTGTCATTTAAGATTGTGAGTGGGCAAGGTGCAGATGTCCAAGACATCAAAAAGGTTAGATAGAATGTGTCACATTCCTCCTCACTTCTCACCACCACCAAAATATTGTCTATTAGACAACTTTTTGGTGGTGGTGAGAATCGAGGAGGAATGTGACACATTCTATATACCCTTTCGATGTCTAGGACATCTGCACCTTGCCCACTCACAATCTTAAATGACAGAGGTGTAAGGCAGGGGTCTCCAAATCCAGCCCTGGAGGGCCACAAACCAGTCAGGTTGGCAGGATATCTCTAATGCATATATATCTCATGCATATTCATTAGGGATATCCCGAAAACCTGACTGGTCTGTGGCTCTCCAGGACCAGGGTTCCCTACCCCTGGTCTAAGGGTTCTCAACGCAGTCCTCAGGACACACCTAACCAGTCAAGTTTTCAGGATAACTAACATGAATATGCATGAGAGAGATTTGCATGCACTGCCTTCACTGTATGCTAATCTCTATCATGCATTTTCATTGTGGTTAACCTGATAGGTGTGTCCCAATGACTGGAATGAGAACCCATGGATTAGTCCAATAAAAAGATATCATTTTCCGTTTTTTTAATTATTATTATTTGTTACTATTATTCCTGTGCATTCAAGAAGGATTAACACAGCAACCACACTACTTTATTCTGGTTCACAGCATTTATAACAGGAGGAGTAGCCTAGTGGTTAGAGTATTGGCTGGGTAACAAAAAGACCAGGTTCAGATTCCCACTAGCACTCTTTGAGGTATGTTTACTAAACTGCGGTAATGTCATTCACGTTAGGTTCCACGGTAAAGGTACAGATGCCCATATAAAGGCATGGGCAGTGCATCATTACAGCAAACCATATCAGCCAACGCATGTTACAAACTAACGCGCGTTACAAGGCACCTTGTAAGGTGCCTTATAAGTAAGGTGCCTGATAAGATGCCTTGTGAGGTGCCTTGTTAGGTGCCTCATAAGGCGCTTTGTAAGGTGCCCTATACAGTAGGGCTCCTTAGGCTAAGCGCCGTATTAGGCACCCATGGACAAGGCACCTTAAAGGGCACCCTGGGTTACGGAACCATAGGTTAAAGTGGCCTAACAAGGTTATGGTGCCCTAGGTTAGTGTGGCCTAAGGGCTGCAAGGTGCTTCAGGATGACATGCATGACCTGTGAGGAATAGAGACAGATGTAGCCCTAACCCTAGATAGAGCACTCAGGAAAGGCATTGAACAGGTGAGTGAAGGAGGTAGAGCTGGGAGCCGCTGGACCTGCCATATCTGAGGGCATCCCATGTGGCTGCCAGTACTGATGACAAACATGGTGGGGGCAACTGTACCACAGCACAGGGTGTTGGCAATGTAAAGTACTGGAAAGACAGTTGATGGCAGACGATGGGAATACCTGTCCCCCAGTGGAGGCAGAGGTGGCAAGATAGTTACATTGATGGGTGGATAGAGGAGTGGTGGTGCCATGCAGAGCAGGCACAGGTGAGGCAAGCATGATGAGGCGCAATGCAGGAAAGGGTAGCAGTGCAGGACATGGGGTGACAACCTGCACAGACAGACAGGACTCTACACAGCTGACAGATACAGATAGATGGACTGAGGGAATGTTGGCAATTGTGGTGAGCATATTTTATTTATTTATTTACATTCTCTTATATACTGCACTATTCTGCATCAGTGCGGTTTACATTGAACAAACTGAAATTACATTGAACAGGGTATTATAATTTGGAGATAACTATTTTACAGGGAACATGGGCTATGGAGGGGGTTAAATAAATAAATAAAGTGGCTTGCCCAAGACCACAAGGAGCACCTGTGGGACTAGAAACCCCAGTCCTTCTGGCCCAAGGTTGCTGTCCTCTACTGGGATTTGAACCCCCGACCTTCCGGCCTTAAGTACCTTGCCCCAACCACTAGGCTACTCCTCCACTCCACTATTATGGGCAGGCAGCACAGATCTGCAAAAATATGACTGTTACAGGCATGCACACTATTTGAGTAAGACAGGAATGAGAGGAGGGAACGATGAAGAATTGAACCCATGAACACTGCCGAGAATGGCATTGTGTTAACCAGTAGGCTATACCTCCGTGGTGTATGTCACAGCAATGGCTGGGTACAGAAGGACTGCATGTCACCACACAAACTGTCTGCTCTGAGTGCCAGGATAGGGTAACCCCACCAGTACCCATGATGCAATGCACATGCTGAATAGCTGTCTACAGCTGATCAGCAAATGGGGTCTGCACCTCTCTGGTACCTCAGCTTGGAAAGACGAATTGACAGTGCGTGATACTGGCACAGAGTAGCTACAGACCATGCCATTGTGCAGGTTCTGTGTTCTCCCTGAGGGATAGGATGAGTGCCCAGCACTAGGACCGCAGTACATGTGGTCCTAGAGATAGGCCCTGCTGTACATCCCCATCACTAACAGTGTGTGACAGGTGTTCCTCGCAGTGCAGCTGAAGGTAATTTGGTGTCTATGTTTATCCTGCAGTCACATGTGGCCCTCTGGGACCAGATACCACCCAGATTAGCATGTACCCTGTGTTTGGGTCTGACTGACATGGGCCCCTGTTATCAACGCAGAGGGTTTTCCAGACTTGCATGAGGTTTGTGTAGCAGTGCTTTGATAGGTCAAAGTGGTATACACTACATCCGCCACAGGGCTCACATCACCCTTTTTGTAGGTAAAGGACAGGTGCCCCAGCCCCCATCCTGCTGGTATAGGACAGCCCTCCCGAGTTGGAGGGGCAGAGCCATACCTGTTGCTGGGGTAGTGGCAGACTAGCAAAAATAATAGAGTTAGCTCTTGAAAGCCCCAAATGCCTCACACCTCTGTCTGCTGGTCACTAGCAGACAGTACAGTCAGACTGCACGTTATAGGTGATCCAACCATGCACAGTCTAACTGCAGACAGTCCACTAGCCAATCCATGGTGCATGCTCACAGAAGAACAATGTGCACCAAGCAAGCATCTCAGTGATTGGAGCCCCCAGCACTGAGAACACAACAGGATTATTAGCAACAGATAATGTAGAGCGCTATGTGAGAACCTAGACATGCCATGATCACTGCTCGGTCAGAGTGAGTGCCCTCCCAGCATGCCATGCTGTGGCCACCCTGTCCATGCAGGTGGTGGTCGGGCACTACAGTGTCCCAGCCATTGCCCAATACCCTGTGAAGATGCATCCTGGCCAATCCGCCCTGTACGGGCCATACCCATGACACCTTGTTCCTCATTATGCACATAAGAACATAAGATATGCCATACTGGGTCAGATCAAGGTCCATCAAGCCCAGTATTCTGTTTCCAACAGTGGCCAATCTAGGTCATATGTACCTAGCAGTTTCCCCAAGAGACACAAGTTCCACAATGCTTGTACTGGATCAAGCATTGATATCTTCGGTCACTTCTTAATAATGGTTTATGGACCTTTCCTCCAGGAACTTGTCCAAACCTTTTTTAAACCCAGCTACACTAACAGCCTTTACTACATCCTCCGGTAACAAATTCCAGAGTTTGATTACACGTTGAGTGAAAAAAATATTTTCTTTTATTAGTCTTAAATAGTTTATCCTGTAGCTTCATTACATGTCCCCTAGTCTTTCTATATTCTGATAAGGTAAACAATCGATCTACGTTTACCCGTTCCACTCCGTTCATTAATTTATAGACTTCTATCATATCTCCCCTCAGCCGTCTCTTTTCCAGGTTAAAGAGCCCTAACCTTTTTAGCCTCTCTTCATAGGAGTATCCTTCCATCCCCTTTTCCATTTTGGTGGCTCTTCTCTGTACCTTTTCTAAAATCGCTATATCCTTTTTAAGATACGGCGACCAGAATTGAACACAATATTCAAGGTGCGGTCTCACCATGTAATGATATAGAGGCATTATAATATCTTTTGTTTTATTTTCCATTCCTTTCCTTATCATACCTAGCATTCTATTTGCTGTCTTGGCCGCCGCTGCACACTGGGCCGAGGGTTTTAACATGGTATCCACAATGACGCCTAAATCTTTTTCCTGGGTGGTGGTTCCTAATGTGGAACCTTGCATCGTGTAACCATAGTTTGGGTTGTTCTTCCATAGGTGCATAACCTTGCACTTGTCCACATTAAATTTCATCTGCCATTTTGATGCCCAGTCTTCCAATTTATCAAGATCCTCTTGCAATTTTTCACAATCCTCTTGGGTTTTAACAACTTTAAATAGTTTTGTGTCATCTGCAAATTTGATAACCTCACTTGTTATTCCACTTTCCAGGTCATTTATGAATATGTCAAAAAGCAGCGGACCCAGCAGAGATCCCTGGGGTACACCACTATTCACCTTTCTCCATTGGGAAAATATTCAGGCAAACGCTGGTAACAGTGGGACATTGTGGGTCCGGTGAGGTGTGGGCAGCCACAAAACAATGGATACACATACACACATACACTCTTATTGCAGCATTGTGCAAAGATAGGGGTGGTTGGCAATCCTGCCCGCCACACTGGTCCTGATCACAGTGCCGACATTGATAAATATGCAGGAGGTAGTAGTAGTGCCCTGGTGATAACTGTAGCTCAATGCTGGGGCCAACAGCCTGACTCTCCATGCATCTTTGGATTGTGGAGCCTGTGTGAGTGGGTGTTTGCACCCCTGTTCACCGTTGCTTTGGGCTTTGCACATGTTGCTGTTGTATCTGCATTGTAGGGTAAAACATAGGGACATGCTCTGCAAGAACCACAGCTGGGACTTGAACCTGTGACCCTCTGCTTCTGGACACATTGGCTGGGTGTACTGCACGACACTTTTGCCACAGATGCATGGTGGTCCCTGGGGCTACCTGTACTTTTCCTCAGCCAGACTTTGTTTGTTGCACTGCACACCACGTACTGGTACAGGGCATGGCCTAGGTCCACTGCAGGCAGGTGCCACTGCCCCCTCCAGCATGGGCACACCCCCTCTCCCTTGCCATGCTGACATGGCCATATGCTGTCAGTGCTGGTAGCGCGCAGTCCCAGGCCATCCACTGTGTAGGTAGGTGGTAGCCTAGGGAGCAGGGTCTGGGGCATGGAGCATACATGAGCATCTTGACATCCCCACCCTATCACCGCCTACCAATAGTCTGTCCCTTCCGCTTGGGGGAGGGATGGCTGGGGGGATGTCAGGTCAGTGCCCTGGCAACTGTTAGCTTGGGGGGGACCAGGTAGATGTAGGTGGATTGTGTTTGGCCTTTGTCAGCTGTTGTCATGCTGATGTCCGGTTTCTATGTTCCTATGTGCCACCTAGGCGCCCGCCTAGTCCACCCTGTGCCCCAGCAGCCCCCGTTACATGTCCCACCTGCAGTCCCCTTTGCCCCACTTGCACCATCGCCATAGTGGCCTTTCATACTTGGGGACTATGCTGGTGCTGGAAATGGAGCACTACTATCACGGTTCTTGGGCTCCCTGTCTATGCAGTACATTGCTAACAGATGGTTTCTCTCTCCTGCAAATGTGCATCTAACGGCAGGTTTTCATTCACGGTAGGATTCAGCCCTTCAGTTCACCACGTTAGTGTGCAGGGAGCCTATCCCCTCCCACTTCCTGCCCATTGACCCCTTCCCCCCACCCTCTCTCAACCCTCTGTGGTGTTTACCATGGCCGGGGAGGTTAACGATCATTAAGTAACGTTAACATGCGTTAACGTTACATAACATGCGTTAACGTTACATAATGCGCGGTCTGTAACATTACCGCAGTTTAGTAAACATACCCCTCTGTGTCATTGGGCGCATCACTTAACTCTCTATGCTCCAGAAGAAAGGCCTGGCAATCTACTTCCAGTCATACTATCAAGAAAACCCAAGAGTTGCTGGGTTGCCAGGAGTCAGCACTGACTTGAAGGAAAACATCACTTGTCATATTATTCAAATTCGTATCTTCATGCTGTTTCTGAAAGCAAAGAATTCAGCTTGTAACAAAAATTTCACTATTTAACACCCCCAAGAGATTCCCAATGAGGTTCACAAACAAATCCCCATCCTCTGTCACCCTTAGCAGTTCCATCACCCTTCAGAAGCTTGTTTTGGTATGAGTCCCCGCAGTCTCTGTAGATAATCTGCATTTTAATTCAGCTGTATGTGTATGTGTGTATGTGTGCACGCGCAATTCAGACTCCTGGTGATGCAGCCCCTGGACGAATGGCAAATAGAGGTATATACACAAGCAATCTGTTCAACAAAGCGTTACATGGCAAATAATAGTGGCTAGTAATCAGAGCTCTCTATTCTGGAAAACACCATGTCTAGTTTTCTGCAGACAGATATGTTCAGAAAAAGAGATGGAGAGACAGAAAGAGGCTAGGGGAAAAATCTAGTGAGTGAGCCACTGAGACAAGAAAAGAAAGGAAAAGGGAAAGAAGAACGGCCAAATAATAGATTAAAATGAGAGAGATTTAGCATTAGAAAAATACTGAACTATAGATAAAGTGAGTTAAAGAGGCTGATAAACAGAAATAACAGTACACATAAACTATTCCCGAATATATATCTAGAGAGAAAGAGATAATCACCTAGAGATGCAATTAGAGACGAGGAATATGTGGAAGAAAGGTGCTGGAATAGTACCAATCACCTTACGTACCACCAGCCAAGGGCAATTCAAGGCAATCTGCTGACTGAGGCGAGGGATGAGATGGCGCCCCCCCAGCAGGCGGAGGAGGCTTTCTCAAAACTCCAGTCAGGGACTGAACCAAAACAAAAAGCCGATTAGATAATGTGGAAGAAATGCAAGATGTTTACACACCAAGGAATTAAAAGAAAGAGCGAGAACTGCACTATTTATAACACCAAATTATAACTCATGTTTATTTTGTTGTTATAAACCGCGTTATGGTTCTTGCTTTTTCTTTTTGAACATATATTTTGCATCCACAGAACCCTCTCCCTCAACAATGGGTGCAGAGCAGAACTAGGACATTCACCCACAGAACTCAATATCTTAAAAATCTGATTACGATATCTCACTAACAAACATTCTCCAGTACCAGGCACATTGTGAACTAATACAAAACCCTACAACAAAGTCACTGAGGATCTGTAGAGCAAACCTACCATACCATACCAGCTCAACTTCCAAAACTCACATAAGGAGCCTACTCAAAAAAAACTGTAAATACTGCAGTGGGCCCTGGAACATCCAAACACCTATATGAAATGCCAGAGAAATAGAAAGAGAAGCACTTCCCTGTACTTTATAAAATATAAAGATAGCACCAAGACTGTTCATTAAATTGAAAATAAAATTCTCTTCTACCTTTGATGTCTGACCATTTTATTCTTGTCATGCTGGTCCCCATCTGAGGTTTCTGCTTTCCTCCACCCCCTCCCCCCCTGTCTACTTCCTCCCAGGGGCGACATGAGGGTAATGCAGGGCCATATGCAGAGATTCATTGCAGCATTATTTTCATACATTTATTATACTTTATTTTAAAATGTATATGCCACCAATCTAAAATCCTAGGTGGCTTCGAAACATATACATACAATTTAGTAAAACAGATGTTACAATAAAACAAACATATTAAAACATTAAATTTGATTAATGAAAAGCCACTTACACAGTCCCCCCCCCCCCACCCCCATCAGACCACAATCATTCTGCACATCAGATTTATTTTGCTTTGGCCAGATTATTGATGAGGAGGGAAGACATAAAATGAGAAACTAATCCTGATAGCCATGAATTCAAACGCTGGATTGGATTGTGATATAGCTGGAAAAGTCTGGAAGTCAACAGCGGTGAAGCTTTCAGACTACTAAACAAAAATAAACGGAGATGTTCCCTTAAAATTTGAAATTTCCTTGAATCTGACCTAACATAATATTTTAAATTTCAGTCTGGCAGCATAAGGAACACAAATCTCAAAGACAATACATATTCCAGTTACCCTCCCCCCCCCCAACACCCTAAAGTTGACCTTATCAAAAACCCAGCGTACAGGATCCATAGAACAAATCTACTATTCTATAACAGCACTAACTTCCAAAACTCACACAACATGGAACATGCCCAGAAAGGGCAGCACCACAAATATTGCAGTGGGCCCTAGAACATCCATATTCCTATTCATAAAACTGAACAAGCCGGTTTACTACAACTCCCTACATAGAAACTCCATACTAACAGAACATGTAGCCTCAGTCACACATGCAGAACAGAGCTAGATCTTCACCAAGTAGGGAATATATTAATACAAACTAAAAATAGACATATGTAGTAAAAAAAAGGCTTTTACCCATCACTCTTTAGATTTACAGGATTTCTTTCCTAAAATTATACTTTACTGCAGATGAGGCAAAAGAAATAACTCTCACACACAGACATCTGCATTGTCGGCAGAAACTAACATAATTGCTCAGCTCAAGTAGCGCGAGAGCAACTAATGCCACCTCAGTGGGTGGTCTTAGTTGTAACTGCAGCTGTTTTGCCACACTGGAATGTGGTAACTGCAGGGGGATATAAAGGCCACCCTGCAGTTAGTCTATGGCCCCATGTAATCAAACTCTGGAATTAGTTACCAGAGGATGCAGCAAAAGCTGTTATTGTAGCTGGGTTTAAAAAAGATTTGGACAAGTTCCTGGTGGAAAGGTGCAGAAACAATTATTAAAGAGGGCCTGGGAAATCCACTGCTTGCCCTGGGACAAGAATTGCGGGACCTGTGTGCCTTTTTGGGAATCTGTCAGGTTTGAGGGACTTTGGTCTAACCCAGTATGGCGCAGAGCTTAGGAAACATGCTGCTAAATATGCCAAACAAGAGGGGCTAAACAGCACCCATGCAGCATCTCCCACTTCCACAAAAACAGGAGCAACTTGGCACCCCAACACAGTACTTCCCATCCTCTGAAAAACAAGAGAGACTTTCTGACCAAAAAGGGCTTGGCAACCCCAACATAACTCCTGAAACTGCGCACTGGACCAGCATGGCATTAATGCAAATATACATTCTGCAAAAAAACAAAGGAAATGCAAGATGCTCACACACCAAGGAATAAAGAAAAAGTGAGAACCGTGGCACAGTTTATAGTATTATAACTCATTTTATTTTGTTATAAACTGTGTTGTGGTTCCGCTTTTCCTTTTTGAATATATATTCTACATCCACAGAAACCTCTTCCTCAACAATGGGTGCAGAGTAGAAGTTTGACATTCACCCACAGAACTCAATATATTTTTAAAAAATCTGTTTCTGGTTATCTAACAAAGATTCTCCAGTAACAGGCATATTGGTAACTAATATAAGACCTTACAAAAGTCAACGAAGATCTACAAGGCAAAATCTACCATACCATACCAGGATAAACTTCTAAAACTCAGATAAGGGGCCTACCCAGAAAAACAACACACTATAAATACTGCTGTAATCCCTAGAATATTTATACACCTATTTGAAAAGCTGAACAAGTCAAATTACTACAGTATAGTACAGATCCCTATGCACAACTTCATGTTAACAGAACACATGGCCTCAGTCACACACTCAGAACATAGACCCTCATCAAATATAGAATAAGTGACTACAACCTAAAGTAAAAATAAAAATATGTAGCCAAAATATTAAACTGAATCCCCAAGAAGTCAGACTCCGCATGAAATGCAATATCAGATAAATAAGAGATACAGTTCTCCTTAAAGATTGTGCAAAATCCAATCACTAAATTAAAAATAAAATTATTTTTTCTACCTTTGTTGTCTGACGATTTTATTCTCTGATCATGCTGGTCCTGATCTGAGGCTTCTGCTTTCCTGTCTTCTCTTAACTCTCTTTCTATGGTCTACAGTCCATCTGCCATTTCTCATCTTTTTTTTTGTTTTCTTCACTACCTTCCATTAGCCTATTTCCAGTCCTAGTAATCCTCCCAGGTATCAGCCCCTTTTCTAATCCTCTCCTCTCAGTATCTTCCAATTTCAACCCCCTTGCATTCCCGGGACCTCCACTGGTGTCCATTCCCTTCCAGTCCCCCTCCTTCCCCACTGTCCAGCCCCTTCTAGTCGAAATACCATCCCAGTGCCAAGGCCCCCTCCCTTCCAGCCCCCACCCCCATTACCCAAACACCTACCAGTCCCATCCCCAAGTGTGAGCTCTCTTCCAGTCCCCCTGCAGTCCCATTCCCAGATGTCAGCTCCCTTCCTCCCTCTCCTCCCTTCCCTAGTATCATCACTCTTCTAGTCCCTCTCCAGTACCATCCCCAGGTATCAGCTCCTTTCCAGCCCCCCCATGTCAGCCCCCTTCTAGCCCCTACCTTCCCCTGTATAAGCTCCCTTCCAGCACCCCCCTGTGCAGCCCCCTTGCAGACCCCACCTTCCCCTTGTCAGTTCACTTCCAGCCCCCTCCTCCCCCAGTGTCAACCCCCTCCTTCCCCAGTGTCAGCCCAGTTGCAGACCCCAACTTCCCCTCATAAGAACATAAGATATGCCATACTGGGTCAGACCAAGGTCCATCAAGCCCAGTATCCTGTTTCCAACAGTGGCCATTCCAACAGTGGCCATTCCACATGTCAATTCCCCTCCAGCTCCCTCCTCCCCCTCGTATCATCCCCATTGCAGATCCCACCTTCCTGTCGTGTCAATTCCCTTCCAGCCCCTCCTTCCCACCCACCCCCTGTCAGCCCACTTATAGCCCCCACCTTCCCCCGCAAACCCACCCTCTTCTTTCAATGGCAGCCACTGCTCCTGCCTCTTAAATCCGCGGCTGTGCTAGCGATATGCAGTTTAAGTAAAAGTGAAACCGACTCTGTGAAGGAACCGTGTAGCTGCTACCGTGTTACTACTTCCTTTGGGGGCAGGACACAGCTGCATGGAAGGCTCTGCACTGGTTTGACTTTCACTTACACTGCATCTCCCTAGCACAGCCACGGTTCTCTAAGAGGTAGGAGCTGCAGCTGCCATAGAAAGGTGAGGGGGAGTCTGCCGCTGCCGAAAAGCAGACTCGGGAGCAACTTGCACGCTGATTTTTTTTTTTTTTTTTTTTTTTTTACTTTTGAAGGCGAAGTGAGGCGGCTATTTTGAGGGCATTTTTTGCCACCCTCAAAAATTTGCCACCTGAGGCAGCCATCTCATTTCGTCTCATTATAGAGCAGCCCCTGGATTTTTGTCCCAGCCAGGCCATGTCTAAATCACACTCCCACCACACCACCTTGCAATTTCTATTAAGGATCTCCCTGTGGAAATTCCACCCTATAATCATCATTTACAAATGGTAGTCGTTTCCACAAGGAAATCATAAGGCTTCTAAGAGAACTGTCTTCATTTCTTTCTTTATTTATATTTGGTTCTGTCTTCCAGTCCTCCCCTTTAAATGTGTCCCCCTAAAAATGTTTGAATCTTTCATTCAATTTCTGTCAAAGTGTCCTAAGGTCTCTAGAACATGCTTCTTATCTGTCTTTGACACCCCTGACAGTTAGAATTCCTGTTTCTTTTCTTTCCTATGGAAATAGGCCAGTTCGGTTCAATTAAAAGCTCAAGGGAGGCCAAAGAAACACATTGTGATATCTTGAGCATTTTGAAAGCTTCCCTGCCATTGGTTAGTACCTGCGGTCAAAAAAGGAAATGAGGCATTATGAAATGTTCGCACATTTAAAGTTTTAAGATTTTCTTTTTACTGTACAGTACTGTTAAAGTCAATGGCTATCACAATTTGTATTGTCTCTGTAACACTCATCTGCAGTACCCCTGACCATCTTTCCTCATCCTCAATGTTAAGCCAGCATGAACTCACATTCCACAATGCAGAAGCACATGTGTAGTTATAGTTCTGCCCTGGGCAATCTTGGCTAGAAGATAATTTATATAAACAATTTTTAAAAACTGGAAAACTCTGAGAAGTGCACCTTTGCATGGACCCTTAATTTATCTTCCAACTCTGAGAAAAGTGTAAATGGAAAATTGACTACACTTACCAGAGACCGTAGATCACTCCAGGTGACACTCAGAGTCAGAGACGATCAAAATGGAGAAATGACATTGCCGCTTCCATTTGCTTCATTAAAAAAAAAACCAATTTGATGAATAAAGCCTCTTAGAGCCACAGTCATGCTAGCGATATGCAGTTTAAGTAAAAGTGAAACCAGCGCAGAGCCTTTGGTGAAGGAACTGTGCAGCTGCGTCCCGCCCCCAAAGGAAGTAGTTACGCAGCTGCATGGAAGACTCCGCACAGGTTTGACTTACTTAAACTGAATTTTCCTAGCACAGTCGTGGCTGCCATAGAAAGGTGAGGGGAATCGTTTGCCGCTGCCGAGAAGCAGACTCGGCAGCGGCAGCAACTTGCGCGCTGATTTTTTTTTTTACTTTTGAAGGCGAAGTGATGCAGCTATTTTGAAGGCATTTTTTGCTGCCCTCAAAACTTTGCAGCCTGAGGCAGCCGCCTCACTTCGCCTCATTATAGAGCTGCCCCTGCCTGATCAAGAAGAACTTCCAAGAGCATCCCATAGGCTGCCTGTCCATGTGACATTCTCTGCCTCTGAGCTCCTGGAGGAACCTGTCTTTTGGCATCCTGCACCTATAAAGAAGTGCAATAAAGAAAAAGTCCCCCAACAAACCATTCAGAGAGAAAGGCAACAGAGAAAGTGACATGAGAGAAGCAGAATATAATATAAAAGCAAGAAACACCAATGTTTGGAAAACATTTATATTCTGAAGGAGAAAGTTAATGAACTAATGTATAGGACAGTGTTGGAGGGGAGGAGATAGAGAGGAAAGCAAGAGGGTGAATGGGAGAGAAAGTAATTCATGTCTCTCTCCTTCTCTTTTCCCTGTACTAACTCCCTATTTCCTTCCTTATTCACTATAAAACCTCACCTTGGTTTACCGTTCTCTTTTTGCCTCTTGCCCCCCTTACCTGGCCACTCTTATCTTCCCCTATCTCCTGACTCGTTCCTTCCACTCTCTAATGCTGCCCTTCTCATCCTGCCCCCCCCCCCCCCCTTCTGATCTCTGCCTTATTATCTCCAGAAATTTCTCCTTCTCCTATGCTGGCCCATCCTTATGGAACTCCTTCCCTCTTCCCCTCCATAGTGGGTCCTCTTTTCCCACTTTCAAAAAGAACCTCAAAACTTGGCTAGTCCAACAGGCCTTTCCCCAAATCCCGCATCTCCTGATTCCCCCTCAATTGCCAGTAAACTGCTTGCGTTTCCTTATGCTACTCCTCCCCTCCCCTGCCCAGCATTGCAATGCCCCACTCTTTTATCCTTTTTGTGTTTCTTCTCTGTTTTCTGCCTCCCCTTTTTATTTTGTAAACCGCTGTGATGGTCACTGGTTTGACAACGGTATATCAAGCTCTTGAAATAAAATAAATAAAATAAAATAATTCCTTGCAAATCTACACTAATATCAGAGTGATCAGGATGTAAGGTTCCCAGCTATACAGAGTTGCCATTTGGCCGATGACAAAATCAGTTTTTATTGGGTCAGGCCAGTTGTTGCCCCAAGATTGAAAGTGGCAATATAAACTAGCAATTAGCATCACAGTCAGAGCCAGCTCAATCATTAGGCACTACTAGGCATTTGCCTAGGGCAGAAGGTTCTGAGGAGCAGCAAAGAGCAGCAGCAGTCACAGCAAAACAATAGATCCTGACAGCACCACATGCTCAAGGAGTTATCAGCACATTCTTTTACCTGCAGGGAGGATGGGCACACACGTATTCAGCTCCTCTCCCTGTTTTTTCCCTTGTCACTGTCTTGAAAAGAATTTTCTCTCACCTGGAGGCTGATTCAGCACTGTGCACGTCCTGGCCGGCCGGATGTGCAGAAAATGTACGGCGCCGATTTGGACCCAATTCTATACATTCCTGCGGTTGCACAGTATTCTGAAATTCGGCATGCACAGCATTCTGAGCCAGGATACATCCAAGTGCCTACCTGTCCCCACTCCTCAAGGCTCCGCTAGTGTGCTGGTGCTGTAGCCACCAGCACATACAGCAGGAGTTCCCAATGCCCGAACGGAAAAAAGTACCATTTCGCAACCAACTTCAACGGGGGCAGCCAGGGCCGGGTTCGAGTGATAGGACACCTACCGCGGCGGCGCAATGACATCGGGGGGGGGGGGGGACTGCAGGGCCTGATTTTCCCCGCACCTGGCATTTATTTTACCTTTGAGGTGGAATAAGCCAAGCGTCTAAATCCCCTTCTCCCATCCCTAGTCCCTGTGTCAACCACCAGCTTCCAGCCCCCTTCTCCCGTCCCCAGAATTAGTTTGAAGCCCCCTTCCCCTAGCTCCACCATCAGCCTTCTTTTCCCACCCCAACCCCTAGACCCCTTCTCCTATTCCTAACATCTGACAGCATCATCTTCTTCTCCCATCTCCAGCTCCTGAACTGTATCGGAATTCAAAAATGCATGGGGCAAGTACAGAAGATCTCTAAAGGAAAAAAAAGGGACCGTAATGCTTAGTAGTTGGTATGGAAGGACAGACTGGAAAGGCCGAATGATTTTTATTTGCCATTGTGTTTCTATGTTTCCTGCATCACCCTCTAGACCCCTTCTGTTAGTCCTAGCCCATGCATCTGCTTCTAGCCCTCTTCTCCCAGCTCCAGAACATTGTCCAGCATCTCCCTTCTCTTGTCCCTCTCCCCACCCCCCAAAAAAATGGTTCCAGCATCTTTCCTCTCCTTTTCCCTCTCCCAAAATGATCCAGCCCTGCATCCTCTCCTATCTCACCCCCTTGATGCTTGCCTGCCCTCTCCCCCAGTCTTTATATTACCTAGTCCTCCCTCCCATCACAGCCACAAGAGGAAGGGTATGTCAGAGGGGGCAAAACTGTCAGAGACTCTGCAGCTGTAGAGCATGATCAGGCTCCACCATGGTTTTCTTATCTTTTAATGTTGGCACCAATGACACTTCCAGAAAGGTTTGAGGGAGAAAGGGGGCTGGAGGAAATGGACCATGGGGGAGAATGGCAAGAGAAGCAGATGCTGAAACACATGGGGGAGAGGGAGGGAGACGCAGACCTTTGGGCAATGTTCCCATCATCCTCCAAAACTATGCCCATGGTGAGGATGTCAGAGTCTTGGGGTCATGGATTTGTGTGTAAGGTATATGGTTGCATGTCAGAGAGTTTAGGTGGTAAAGGCTGTTGCAATAAATCCTCTATCTTTTGCTTTTAAAATGGAAAAATGTATGGTCTATTCAGATCAAAATTTCATAAGAACATAAGAATATAAGATGTGCCATACTGAGTCAGACCAAAGGTCCATCAAACCCAGTATCCTGTTTCCAACAATGGCCAATCCAGGTCATAAGTACCTGTCAGGTTCCTAAAAGGTAGACAGATTCCATGATGCGTATCCCAAGATAAGCAATTGATTTCCCCAGTCCACTTTAATAATGGTTTATGGCAGTTGTTCCCAAACTTGGGATCACATCATCAGTGGATGGGGTCACAGAAGCATGGCCATTTCCCCATCTCCCTGGATTTTAACTATGACCTATGCCAAGTCACCAGTCAGCATGTGGCATGTGAACATTCATAGGCTCTTGTCCCCTTCTGGGTGAGCTTCCTGTCAGACTGGAAACAAGTGCATTCCCTGAGGATACCATGACTGTTTGTCAGACAGGGCCTGTCTGTTGCAGTGCATGGCATCCACCTACACAGGGCTAGGCCACGGTCTGCTCTGGGCAGCTGCCACTGCCACCTCCACCATCAGCACCCCTCTGCCACCATGCTGACATGCCCATCTGCTGGTGGTGCTGGTGGAGTGCAGTCTCAGGCCATCCATTGCGCGGGTAGGCGTCTGCCTATGGTGCAGGTTCTGGGGTAGGGATGCCTGCATAGATGTCCACGCTTCCCCCAGCACCGCCTGCCAATGTTCTGTGCCCTTGGGGGTACCTGCTGGGTACTATCCCCTGTGACACTGTGGGAAGCACACTCGTGCCCATGCTGGGTCCTCATCAGTTGCTGTCTGGCTGCTCTACTGTTTCAGAATTCCTATGGGCCACCTAGGCATCACCCTAGTCCGCACTGTGGCCCAGCTGCAGCACAGCATGTGCCGTCTGTAGCCCTCTGTGTCCCCTTTCCCAGCATCTGTCCAGTTGCCCATTCCGACATTCCCACCCTGCTGTTGTGGAACATGTGCATGCCATAGGAAACCTGTCCAATGGAGAGGGAGACCCTGATCAGCGCTATTTCACTGTGGGATCATTCACCTTGTATGGGGACGGAGCGTAGACCCTTCCAAAATTCATATCCTTTTTTTGGAGCTTTCTTGGGAGTGTTTTTCGATGTTTCCCATTAATATCACTATTGCCCAGCTTGGCTATGCTTTTTTTATATTTTGTTGGGATCATTTTCAATGTTTATGTGCACTTTTGTTCCGTGCACATGTATCACACTTATCACTTTTTGTAGGTTTCCCTGATTTTGCTGTACATTGCTGACAGAAATGGTTTCTCTTCCCTTTAAATCAGCTCTAACACCAGGGTTTCACTGGCGTTAATTTTCAGCCTCGGATTTCACAGCATTAGTGTGCAGAGAGCCTCTCCCCTCCCACTCTCCGCCCATTGACCCCTTCTCTCCGCCCCTTGGGAGCCTTCCTCCGCCCTCCGGGAGCCTTTCCATGCCTTCAGCGCTTGTTTGCGCCGCTGCGCGCGTTATCGTGTGATAAGATACCTGTGCGCCTGAAAAAGCGCCATTATCGCGCGATAAGGTACCTTATCACGCGATAACATCACAGAGCGCACATTAAGACGGTTTAGTAAACATACCCCTTAGTTTAACATTAAAGAGAAATCAAGTTCCCAAAAATGTCTTGGAGATGTTAGTATTATATGATATGTGCTAGTTATAAAGTTAACTGCAATAATAGTTCCTCTTACAAAGCCACTTAAGAACTTGGGGGAGATGAATTTTCAAAGCAATCCTGCTTTAAATGCAGCAGGCAGGATATTCAACAGCACTAACATGGTTGTTTTTTTATTTTTTAAGTGTTGTCAAGTCAATGCTGACTCCGAGTAACCCAGCAGCCCCTGGGTTTTCTTGGCAAGGTATGACCAGAAGGAGATTGTCAGACCTTTTCTTCCAAGACAATGGTAAGTAAAGTGACTTGCCCAAGGCCACAGGGAGTACCAGGGGAAATAAAACCCTGATCCCTTGGGTACTAGGCTGTTGCTCTAACCCAGAGCTACTCAAATCCAGTCCTGGTGGCCCGCAACCCTGCAGGTTTTTGGGATATCCCTAATGATATGCATGAGATATATATGCATTAGAGATAGCCTGCCAACCTGACTGGTTTTTGGCCCTCCAGGGCTGGATTTGGAGACCCCTGCCTTACACCTCTGTCATTTAAGATTGTAAGTGGGCAAGGTGCAGATGTCCAAGACATCAAAAAGGTTAGAATTTGTCACATTCCTCCTTGCTTCTCACCACCACCAAAATATTGTCTATTAGACAACTTTTTGGTGGTGTTGAGAATCTAGGAGGAATGTGATACATTCTATCTACCCTTTTGATGTCTTGGACATCTGCACCTTGCCCACTCACAATCTTAAATGACAGAGGTGTAAGGCAGGAGTCTCCAAATCCAGCCCTGGAGGGCCACAAACCAGTCAGGTTGGCAGGCTATCTCTAATGCATATATATCTCATGCATATCATTAGGGATATCCCAAAAACCTGCAGGGTTGCGGGCCACCAGGACTGGAATTGAGTAGTTCTGCAACCCAAGGGTTCTTAACCCATTCCTCAGGACACACCTAGCCACTCAGGGTTTTGGAATTACCACACAAAATATGCATGAGAGAGATTTGCATGCAATGGAGGCAATGCATGCAGATAAATAGCCGGTGCCATGGTGGGCAGCATGCCGGCTATCATTGCTAGACGGCCAACCCACATATTCTATGCCAGTGGCTGGATATGCCCCAGCACTGAATATTCGGATTTAAAGTTCAGCAGGTGGTGGCTAGCCACTTTATCAGTACTGCCACCACAGCTGAATATTCCTCCCAATTGTTTGTTAGTTTGGCACATGGGTATTATGGGAGGAGTGTACGGCACTGAGAGACTGAGTGTGTGTGTGTATATGGAGGAAGTCAAGGTATCTGTGTTACTGTATTTAAGGAGTGGGGAATGGAAGGAGGAGGAATACATGTGTGCAGGCAGTATGTGTATGGGATATAACAAGCTATGTGAATCTGTGTCTGAGGGTGAGATCTCTATAGAAGACAAAGTGTGTGTGCATTTCGGTATTTGCAAGCAACTGTTAGCTCACATTGGCAACCTTATAATAATTAAATAATATTAATGTATTACTATTAAGATAAGGAATTTTAATTTACTTAATTTAGTTGTTTTGTTTTTCATTGTTGTTATAATTTATAGCTTCTGCAGTCCACTGTTCCACACACACTTGGTCTATGGAAAGTTTTGCACATGGACTGCAAATTTTGCGAACAAGCCATCAATCCTTAGAGGGAACATTGATTTAGACTAGAGTTTTTGTAGACCATGTCAGGGGGCAAGTGTGCTTTTCTCTTTGGCCTTAAAAGCCATCTCATAAAGCCAAAACTTTGCGGTTTGAAACCTAGCTCTTTAATTTGCTCCTCTTGTACATGCAGTTTTATAAATCTAGCACTTACATATGTTAGCTCCATCACTTGTGAATGTAGCACCCCAAGTAAAGTCACTCTTCTCCTGCTAGAAAATACATGTGTAGGTATTTTACAAAAGGCTTCTTGTAAGATACCAGAGAAAATTTTAAAGTTTGAACTATGATGTCCCTCATAAGGTCCTCTACACCAGCACTCCGCAATACCTGGTCGATCTAGTTCACCTTCAACCCGCTCCGTGCCTTCTCCGTTCTGCACATGGCAACCACCTCTTCCTGCCTTCCCCCTCCCAGGCTCACCTTGAACTTACCCGACACTCTGCATTCTATTTTCTTGGTCCCGCTCTATGGAATTCGCTCCCTCACTCCCTTCGTACAGAACTTTCCTTTCCACGTTTCAAAGCACTTCTTAAAACACACCTTTTCTGTCAGGCCTTTGACCTCCCCCCACTCACTGATGGCTCTGGTCTCCCTTTATCTGACCCCCCTCCTTCTTGCACTCAGTCACCACTGACCTAGGTACTCTCTCTCCCTTGACTACCTTACCATTCTCATTCTTTATCTTTCCTTTCCTGTCCATTACTGGCGTTCCTTTCCTTTCTATGCTTTCTGTAGCCAACATACTGTTTTATTGTACACCACCCTGACGCCTCGGCAAGGGCGGTATATCAAAACCCGCAAATAAAGATAAAGATTTACTGACTCTAAGGGGTATGTTTACTAAAGTGCATTAAGGTAACAGGCGTTAACAGCAGCAATAAAGGGCATTAATCCTTAAAAGGCATTGGGCAGGTAGGGGGTGTTCCAGCATAAAGCACCCTATGGGTCATTTAACACACGTTAACAGGACATCGCACGTTAAGGTGACAAGCATGCACCTCAAGGCACATTAAGGTGACAAACATGCTTTAAGGTGACAAGCATGCACCTTAAGGCACGTTAAGGTGACAAACATGCTTTAAGGTGACAGGCGTGCACCTTAAGGCACAGTAAGGTGACAAACGTGCTTTAAGGTGACAGGCATGCACCTTAAGGCACAGTAAGGTGACAAACGTGCTTTAAGGTGACAGGCATGCACCTTAAGGCACAGTAAGGTGACAAGGTGACAATTAAGGTTCCCTAAGGTGAGACAAGGTGCTCTAAAGTGAGACAAGGTGCCCTAAGGTGACAAGCATGTACTTTAACGTATGAAAAAGGCTTTAACCCCAAAGCAGGATAAAGGAGCATCAATAGAAGACAATCTGAAGTTGGTGGATGGATGGACAGGTGGTAGATAACGGACCTGACAGAACCTTTGCCATCAGATGTTGTAGTCAGTAAGGGCTCGATTCTGTCCCATGAATAGCGAGAATAGACATCCCAATGGGAAGTCCATCCCCACTATTTGTGCCCTCCATGCCAGCGTCTAACCTCCCTGACGGTTGTACGGGGAGGTTAGACGGTGGCAGGGAAGGGGCAGATTGGGGGCGGAGTTAGAGCGGGTGGAGGGCGTTCACTAGCCTTGGACATATAGGGCTGATTCTAATGTCAGCCCTGTACGTCCAAGGCCAGCAACTTGTGCAGGGAAGATATTCCACCTCCGAGGTGGAATAACTTCCCTGGACATCTTTTTTCTGCAGACCCGGGGCATGGATGGCACAGGGGGAGCCCAAGGACATTCTCCACAACCTGACCCTGGCCTTAGGAGTCCAGATCAGAGGTCAGGCTGCAGGGAAAGTCTTTGTGCAGTCAGCAGCTGTGATCGCAGCTTTACAATGTAGCTGCGGTGGCATGGCAACCGGATGCCATGGCGCTGAGGCTCCATTGTAAAGCCCTGACTGAGTTAATTGGGCTTTCCCTGTACTTGCAGGCCAGGCTGAATCACAGTCCCAGCCTGCACATATAGGACTGTTCGCAATTCTGGTCCCACGGAATCAGAATTGCAACCCCTTCTGTACGTCCGGTTCAAACCGGACATACAGAGGGGCTGTATGTCCGGGATAGAATGAGCCTGTAAGTGGGATATGCAGATGACTCTCAAGAATAATGTGACAGTATTTTGAGGTGAGGGTAACAGAACCTTGATGAAAACATGTGCTATCTGAAATGTGGTCCACTCTCTACAAAGGCAGTGCTGCAAGCATAATGCCAAACATTCACAGCACCTCACAGAGGATGTTTTCTCAATAAAGGCAATGTGCGTTGCAGCATACACTGCAGTCAAAGGTTGTCTGCTCAAAATCACTCTAGTGGTATGTGTACACATGTGGTGTATATATGGTATAGAGTGAAAGATGTGCAGTTATAGGTATGGTCAAATACACCAATCTTTGGCACTCTGTGGCTCACACATGTGCTGTGGTCACAGTACCAACAGTCTCTCAGGATTCACAGCAGAGTGAAAACCATTCTGGCTGTCGTATAATCATGGTTGGAATGAGTATGCTAGAAATATATATGAGCATGAATAGGGACATGGCTACATGATTTAACACAAACACTGCACAGGTTTGGACATAGGAATAAGGAGGGCTTTAAAAACATCCATTACAAACATCAAGCCGGTGTCTGGTATCGCCAAAGACAGTGCTCTAACCAATATGCTAAACATGCACAGCAGCTGCCATGGGAAGAATTACTAATAAAGGGAAGGTATGTAGCTGCCTGCAATGTAGAAACAGGTTGATAGATCTGAATCACCCCTATAGGATGTGGCTGCACGTTCAGAATAAATGTGATGGAAGCCCACACTGGCTCCAATTAGGGCCCAATCTCCCAAGCCTGTCCACTGTGTGGATCATGCATCTGCTGGGGTCACATTATCAACACTCTCTAATGGCCTACAGCTGAGCCAACACACTCTGCCAGTCTGATAGCCTGGATTGAAATCATCATGCATGAAATATCTCACAATGAATATGCACCAGGGTGCTTGGAGCTGTGCTGAACCTGCACCCCTTTAGACAGTATTTGGACCAGCCTAGAACAAAATGAAAAGAAAAGAACTTGTGGCCATTGAACCAAGGCTCTGGTGTGTCCAAAGACAGTGCCTTAAACATTATGCCAAACCTGCATAGCAGCTGTCATGGGAAGAATTACTAATAAAGAGAAGGTATGTAGCTGCCTGCAGTGTATCAGCAGGTTGTCAGCTCATTTGTACAGTACGGTGATCGACCTGTGTGTTGTGTACACATCTGTTGTGGCTCAAAATACCTAATGTCACAGCTTGACTCTTGTTAAATGCATGTTTCAGACATCTGCTTCCCTCACACCAACAGCTCTGTGCAATTTTCCAAAGCTCACTCAAAACAGAAATGGCCTCAGATGCATCTCTCTGCCCTCTGCATGTTAGGTAAGAGATCGTTTAAAATGACATGTGTTGCCAAGTACATACAGATGATAAATGGTGTTTTGCAATGCATGCAGGTGAGTGTGTGTCATGCTGCATTCCAACAAGTGCAATTTACACTAGCTAGTGCTGTGTACAAGTACAAGAACTTTGATGCTAGGCCCTTAAAATGTTTCAGTGTCGAAAGTCAACAAACAATGTAACAGCATGTGCCTGCCCGCAAAGTGTAAACATGTAGGCATCTCCACATCTCAACAGTTGATGTGCTGGTGTGTAGTGCACATATGGGAAGGACCCAAAGTATGTTGGCCACAGGTCTCATGTATAATAATTGATATAGCCAAAGCACATCTCCAGAACAGATCTGTTTTAGGAGCTGGATTATGTGCATTGTGCTGTATGACCCTCATTCCAGTCCCACAGTCTGCAGGCTTGATTGTCATGAGCTTGTGTGTAGACAGTAAATGGGTCATTTTGTGCCAATAACACTGATGATCCATGCCACACCCTATTTTACATTTTTGGCTGTTTTATAACCATGCCAATCCATCACATAATACCCTGAACCAATAGTGGAGGTGTATGGAGAGCCTCAGAAGCGGGTGGGATGGTGGATGCACAAGGAGGTGCAAGTGGGGGCTGTGTGTTGCTCATCAACCTGGATGCCCACTACTGAATTTGTCATAGAACATCTATGTCCTGTGTAGGCCTGTCAGATGTACAAGATTTGCCACAAATCATCCTGGATGTGGGGTAATATCTGTTGACCGCATGTAAAAAAAAAAGAAAGGGATGCAGGAGCTGACATGCAGCTGAACCTTGTCTATGGGATGGCATACTATGATACTGGCAGCATGGCAATGACAATGTTGGTTGCTGGGATGGGATCTAATCTCCAAAATGGAGCTGCACAGACATGTAGACAAAACTCCATGCCCATTATGGGTCCTGATGCATCAGCTGTGTATCTGCTTGCTGTGGACCTCATGAGAATTGTGTCATTGAATGCATGTTGAGGCTGTAAGGCCTCATTCTATACATGCAGTCACAACTTAAACCAGTTGTATCACGATCTCATCTATTGTTCTATGGCCCGATGAAAAGCGCGCTGTACAGGTCTGGATGGGTAGCATGCAAGGAGTTGCTATGTGAGCTTCAAGCATAATGTGAAGGCAGCCTGAAACAAAAATGTGCGTATTGATGGTGGTAAGCAATCATGAAGATGATGCCTCCCTTGCCCCTCCATAATATCATTGACAGGGTGGAGGATAGTGTTATAAGAACGAAGGGTCAGTAAGTAAGCCGCATGTGCGGTGTTTTTCCAACTTGGCAAGTTAAAAGTTTTGTAAGAGGAAGGCGTGTGCAGCATCAAAGTTATAGGTATGTGGCTCCTTTTGAGTTTGGATTGAATTCAAGGAGAGTTTTTGAATTACATTTTTGTGAATCACATTTTGCGAATGGTTTTAATATTGAATACATAAGATTGACGGTTAAACCTAAAGTTAAAAGTGTCTGGGAATGTACCTGATTATAGCACTTCACTTTTGTAGAATGTTCTTCTGAATCTTGTGGGATAAGCCCCTGAAGAAACTCGAAAGAGTGAAATGCAAAGAGGCGCCGACAAGAGGCGTTGGGAACAAGAATCATTAAGATAAGCACATTTTTGAAATATATATTTTTAGAAGAACTATAATATTCATTTGCATTGGATGGATCATTGATGCAAGCGGGCACTGAAAGTTTTCACAAGACTGAAGTCAGGAAACTGGTGCCGATTAGTCTGAGACCTCCCTTGCAATTTAAGAGATTTATATTTTGAAGTGAATCGATGTTATGGAATCATCACGATAAGAAGTACTTCATTGACACAAAATAGTTTTTGGTTATTCATAGAGTGAATTGCTATTTAATTGTGATAGAACATACCGCTCTGAGAAAAGCCCGGTAGAATTTGTTTCCTCCATAATATCTGGCATATGGTGCAAGGGTCTTCTGTATGGGTAAAGGTAATGTATATATATATGTGGTGGCTGTGTGTACCAGGGGTGCTGCTGATAGTCCCACGTGTCACAGGGCCTATGGATCCTGTGCAAGAAATAGGAAGCCAAGTTAAATATGAGCATACTTAATACATGTCACCTACATGACATTTGGGAGTCACCTTGCATGGATTTGGATGCATTTTTCAAGTTGCGATGTATTATGAAATAAGTGTGAATTTTGTGCTTTTAGAGCTTTACTGATTAAAATGGATATTATCAGTATCTGAGAGTGAGAAAAGTCTCTTTTCCTGCTGATTTATCTGACAAAAAATAGATAGATTTAAGAGTGCCTGCATTTCTTCTGGTGATTTTGATTTCATTAGGACTTTATTGTAATCACTGGTTTGGGGACTGTTAGTTGCAAGATTTTATTTCCAGCAAGGGATGTCTGTGTGAACCATGGGTCACGTATCAGTAATTATGGCTATGTTGATTTATCATGTGTGCAGAAATATGAGCCTCACAGAAATGACCAGATGAAAGTCAAATGGTGTACTTTCATCATGGCTGTGAGTCTGTGAACAAACTCATTGCTCTCATGTCCAAACATTAGCGGTGTGCACATTTGTACACATTTGCTGTGTCATGGAGGTTTGAACCATGCATACCATATTTGGCAAACCTTGCTGCTCACATATCCACACTGGCCATTGATTACGTTGGTGATGTTGGGATAGCAGTGAAGTGAGTGAGTTGGAGGGCATGCGATGATGTGTCGTACACTCCCCTGGAACCCCCATATCACATATGCAACATGGCTGATGTTTCAACATAGTTGTAGTGAATGTGTATAGCAATGATAATAAATGATGTTGTGAGATACAGGGACAATAACCTCTCGGATGTGGCACAGGATGCCTAGGTGAATGCATGCTCCTTGATGGCATGCTAGATAGCAATCAGAAGGTGTATCCACAGAAGATGTTGCCGCTATATGTCAGTGTGCATGAAAGAAAATGCTGCTATGGCTCAGGGAAGTTATGTTCATTGGGCAGGTCCCAGAGTTAGATGTGAAGGGCAAAGGCATGTATGGATGTTATGTCTGAAATATATGGTGCCCAATTTTCATCTGGATGGTGCAAAGCGTTGTGACGGGGCATAGCATGCCTGCCTTCTGTCTAACCTGGATTTGAATGCTGTGGTCATATGTGGCTTGCCTATTGAAAATCAGGGTCCACGCAAACCAGAAGGTGCAGCAGCTAGTGAGGTAAGCAAAAATTCACAGGCTAACTGCACAGACCCTGTATCTGAAAGATTTTTGAAGAAAATCTGTGCCGAGATTTAACACACAGATGGCTATGTGTACTGCATAAAAAAATGTTGATACCCGCTAACCATGTTTATCTGTCCTTGCCATGCCACAGAATGCCCCAACACACCCTGATGACAACCACAAAGCATATGGGCGTCTTCAGGAAGTACCTGGGATCTCAGAGGGCCAACACCTGAGTATATGCCTTGCCAAAAGCACCAAGGAGCCATTTACACAGGTAATTAGGACAGTTACCTGTGTAAATGTCTTCCAAAATCTGGGCCATGATCTACAATGTTGAGATGAAGGTAGTTATGAGAAGCACATGTGTTGGCACAGTAAAATACCTGTCTCTCACACGTGCAGAATCAGCTCATTAAAAACGTTTTGGAATGTCCCAGTATGCCTCCACTTCCATGAGGCATACAGGTAAGAAAAAGTACATGGAATACACAATCTAAGCAATGGGTTAAAATACTGCAAAGCACAACATAAAACGCCCTTTGCCATGTGTGTGACACATTGTCATGAGAAACACAGGATGAGGCACACATGTGACTGAGTAAGCTGCATACAAATCCAAAATGATATCTTTATTTGGAAAGAACAGTTCAACATTGTCTGTGAACTGGCTAAACATGAAAATTATGGTACAGTAACCTTCTCAAAATGCACACCATCTGATGACACTGTGTCATAACATATTCATGCACACACATATGCACACTGTAAATCCCCATATGACACAGTGACACCCTGTATGCAGAGTATCACTCCTGGATATGGACAAAGAGAGAAGCCACATGTTGTTGTGGTGCACTTTGTGGGAATGTGCGACAGCCTGTCATGGCCAAACTGGCCAGCACAAGGGTGACAAGAAAATAACACACCCTATACACAATGTGCCTCTGCTGATACACACCCATTTTGATGCTGTTTCCTGCCTAAACATTTGTTGTCTGTCATAGAGCCATGGCACTTACATGGTAAAAGAAGCAAAATATTAATGACAGTCAGGAGTGGCAAACTGCAGTTGTCAGTGCTGGTGCCGCTGGACTGTTTGCTGGCACCAAACTCTGTCTCCCTGGCTGTAATGGTGTATGGAAAATCACAGCTATCTCCAAGTCTTTTTCTGAAGCCATGGGTGTCTGCATAGAGGCATGAGGTTTGCCAATGATGATGGGAGAATCCATAGCAAGGGACTGTGACAACTAGGGTGTGCCAAGGGGCTACTCCACCCAAGCAGTGGACTGTATCAGCAGGTCAGTGTAACCCCTCTGGATGCACTGATGCGCCACTTGGATATCAACGTCCTGCATTGGCATGTGCTCATCAACATAAGTTTCATGATTCTCTGCCACCCCTTCTCAGGCATCATCTCCTGTTGTTGCTGTCTCATCCAACCTGTGGATCGTGGTGACTGCAGATACACTGTTGGCCCCTTCCACTGTGGGTGGTTCATGCTTTGTGAAGAGGATAGTAGAAAAGCAGGTATGCCTGTCATCTCAAATCATAAGTTACCATACAAGTGCCTGCAAGTTTGACATATCAAGTAGGAAACATTGAACATGAAACCATCACATTGGCATAACACAGCTACCATTGAAGGTGTAGGACATTCAAACTGATCAGTACAGATAATGTTCACATCTGCTCAGACAAATAGACATGTCCATGGCCATGTGTGTCAAGTATGTAGTCCTCAGCATGTCTATCAATGCAGCAGGACAATGAATTCTCAATGAACTCTGAGTACCAAACAAGCTAATTACATACATGATGTTGGAGATGTTAGGCAAACATTATCCAATGTGGAGGACATCTGGTGTGTGGTTCATGTGGTAGACAGGGATTGCCTGGTGATGTCATTGTGTGCAACCTGTCTTTCCTGACCCAGAGGTGGTGGTTGGAAAGTGTGAGATGTATGTGTGCATGTTCAAACATCATTGCCTGTTGTCTAATCTGTGCTCTGTTATGTGGCAAATGTGAATGATGAAGCATTCTGATTTGCCATCAGACAAAATGTACAACATGTTCCACAAGGAACACAATGCATGACATGATCACATCAGTCACAGGGAGGCATCTGAAAGTTAGCATTATTACTGCTGTGACATCTAAAGGACCAATCACACCTCACACCAGGAAGCAACAGTAAACATGCCTGTACAATGAATCTGCACGATGCTAATCGCACTGCACACATACTGCAATATACAACATATGTGCACTTGGTACCATGCCCCCTGTCTGGTTCAAAGATGAGGCTACTAGGAGCAATGCCATGAGGCCATCCAAGTCCACATTCATGGTGGCCGTTTGGACATAGAAACATAGAAACATGATGACAGAAAAAGACCACATGGCCTATCTAGTCTGTCCTTCCATAACAACAACTACAACAGTCCACTTTTTACCTTTAGAGATCCTCTGTGTTGGTCCCATGCTTTTTTGAATTCAGTTACTGTCCTCATCTCTACCACCTCCACTGGGAGACTATTCCATGGATCCACTACTCTTTCTGTAAAGAAATATTTCTGCATATCACTCCTGAATCTAAAAATGGAAAGAAAAAGATAAATGCAATGTTACACTCCCACTCCTATCACGTATACACTCAACATCATATTTGGGAATGTCTGCAACACTATGGTGTCCAAATACTACCTGCTTAAGTCCAGAAGGCTACATAAATGGTATATCATAGGCATAGAATATGTATATGCATGCAAGATAGGTTTAGAGCAATTTTACTTAGGAATATGAGGTAACATCACCCATGTATATGTTCTGTACCCTCAATTCATGGAAGTCAATTGACACAACAGCATCAGCACATCAGAAATTTTGGTTTATGGAACATATGCAGGTATATGATGTCGATTGTATACCTCTAATGCCTCTGTGTATAATGCACCAGTCCCAAATCACTGCCATGTTGTCATGTGTATGGAGCTGTACCACAGTCAGCTGCATGTAGATCCTCTTGGGCCAATTAGATAACTCACCACAACAGTCAGAGTAATAGCATCAACCAGATTCTGTATATTTACAAACATGGCAGACACATATATTTCAGGTTGCGGACTTGAAACACAGAGGATAGTATACACATTTGTATACATCTGCATCTCCCCACATACACATAACTTACATGAGAAGAGCTGCTCAATTAGACATTGCTGGACTGCTGTGTCCACACGTGTGTTTCCACGGTCATGTACAGGACGGCACAAAGGATCATTGTCCAGATCCAGATTAATATCGACTGGGATATTATGCCTGAGAGCAATGTTGTGCAGGATTCAGCAGGCCAAAATTATCTTTGCCACAGTCATGGATTGGTATTGTAAGGCCCCACCACTCTTATCCAGTCACCTGAAGCAACTCTTCAACACGCCAAAGGTGCGCTCGATGACAGAGACAGTGGAGGCATGGGCCTCATTATACCTCATTTCTGCAGGTGACCATGGAAAATGCACAGGGGTCAGCAACCAGGCCCAACCCCCATATCCAGTATCACCTGCAGAAAGAAAATGTGGTAGTTCACCAAGTAACATATGTGCACACACAATGTCAGGATGTACATGCCTATCCATCTCTACTGCTCCCTGCCCCTCCCTTTTACACACACAAATACTGTTGTTATAACATCTAGCAGATGCAATATTGCAATGAACACAAAGGCAGCTTATGATGGCATATGTCCCCTGGCCACAGGATCTCCAACTAATGAGAGACATCCCAGTGATCTGCTGTCAATATGCCACCACAAAAATCCATGTGCATTTCAAACACATTTAAAACCTGCTATATCAATAATGCAGTACCAGCACTCATAGAGAACCAGACCCTACCTAACAAAACACATCACTACAAATATTAAAGCTAGACATCTCTGAAAACTACAACACATCACCTACTGGTGAAAGAGAACAAGTGCCACTGTCACATAAACAACATGAACAGACTATGTCAGCTGTATTAAACATGCTAAACATAGTCCATCAGCAAACCAATAACCAGGGATCAGAATGTAAAAACTGGAAGATAACAATTCAACTGGTTACTCAAAAAGCAAAATCTGAAATGTTCAACAACACTGAGATGAGAACAGTGTTAGGTAAGTGACTCTGGCAGTTGACAAAATGCAAAGAAGTGAACGGTGCACATATACCAAGCCAGACAAAGTGGAGCCAAACAGCGTTTAGACAACAGGTATGCTTTACCCTTTAGGGTTTGGAAATGTGAGCGTTAATGTGCATTGGTCCAGTCACCTTCATCTGGTTTCATCATGTCCTCTGCTAGGTCACCATAGTCTGCTGTCTGTTTGTCCTGTTCTCTCACCTCTAGTTTACTGCCATTCTCCCTCAACATCTGCTGCAACATACTGAACCATCCCCTTTGGTCTTTACTGCACATCTTCCTCTAATCCCTGTGTTGTCCACTCATATATCACCATCCTCTGTCTGCACCTACTCTCAAAATACTCAGACAATCATAGATACCTCCCCGATCCCAAACAAAGAAAGTTTGTCCTCTGCATATTAACTCCACCTGCCCCATCACATTCTAGCCCTCCCCGAACCTCAGCTCCCTATACCTTCCGGGTCCACCCAGCATCCACCACCTACAACTCTTATCCTGGAATCTCCCACCAACAGACCATTTTCAGTCCTAGGCTCCCCCCTCTCACCCCTTGAAGAGAGCTGTGCATGTCAGATTGGCTGTAAAGGAAGCCTATCAGGCCACACCTCACCTATGTACAGTTGCTGAGGTGAAAAGTGCTGTTGTTCAAGAATTCAGTAGTTCAGTTCTAATGTGGGGCGCAGGTGCACTGGGTGCTGGGAGGCACCAAATGGCCACAACCCCATCATGCCAGTGCCCTACACTTGAACACATCTATCTGATGGAAGAGAACTGAGTGCAAATCATTTGGGCAGCTGTGCATAGGTGAGATGGGAGCTGAGTGTATCCCTCTGAAGCTGCCACTGATGGGAGATAAACTGCATTTGTGTGATATTGGTAGTGCAGACCCCTCCAAGGCACAGGGACCTGTGCAAACAGCACTCCTGCATAATGGACAGGCCCCTCAGTCCTCTCCAGAATGTGTTTGGTTGACATCTGCTGTTGCTCTTTCATTGCTGCCAAAGGCTCACTACACAGACTCCCTGACCACAAGGAAACATTGTGCAAGGTGCTACAGGTGCTATCAAGCACAGGTGAATTGCTCAGCAAGGACAACAAACACCTGGTAATCATTGTTCCAGCTCTGTAAGTCCCTTTACAGGCAGAGATTGCCAAGGGATGGAAACAGGGACACACCACAAATGCTGGTAGCTGGAAATGTGGATATCCAGGTTATGAGAGGTGTTACCTGCAGATCTGCTGCCCAGCACATGTTGGAGAATATCGCATGATGACCACATCACTTGTTCAGATAGGTACCTGAAGAGGCTCAAATAAGATCCAAATGGAACAGAGGCTTGGAATACTGATCTAAACCACATGGCCTCATGGACATGTTGGGGCAGAAAAAGGTTGATTGTATTATGGATCAATTCCAGAAGGGCCACAATGGTCCCACAAACAACACAGTCTAAAGGCAGTACATACAAATGCCATCCTGAAACCACAAACAGTGATGTGCAAATAAGTCTGGAGACATTGATCTATTGAGATAGTGTGGTAGGCGATGGCCTATATAGATGTGAAAGGCCTGTAAGAGGGAGTGGCAGTTGCAACAGGCTCTGACATGGATGAAGACTAGGCCAGACCAGACTCCAAGTTCACCCCAGGAGCCTATGGTCAGTCTGAAAATAGGAGACCAATATATGGACTTTATGGGGGATACAGGAGCAAAATACTAGAGCCAGTAGCCCCTTTGTTTTCTCAATGCATCACCATTGTCAGAGCTATTGGGCCACTAAACCTTTCCCGCAGAACCGCATGTGTGAACTAGGAAGACAGAAAATAGCACACCTGTATATGCCTGAATGCCCTATTCCACTTTTGGGCCGAGATATGCTTGCTAAGCTCCAGGCACAGATACCCTTTGCTGAAGGGGGAGAAATGGATTGATGGTGCTGACTGTTCCCCGAGAAGAAGAGTAGCGGTTCTATAGTACGTCTCCAGCCAAGACACTTAGCTCCTGAATACCCACCAACCTCTCAGCTCCACCTGCAGTATGGGCAGAAGATATCCACCTGACCTAGCGAAGAACATAACCCCTGTTATCATCACCCTCAAGCCAGGAGCGGAACCAGTGCATGTGAAGCAGTATCCTCTTCCCCGACCAGCCATTGAGGGTATCCACTGCCATTTAATGAAACTGCTGAAGTATGGACTTCTCAAGGAGTGCCAGTCACCTTGGAATACCCCCCTTCTCCCAGTCAAGAAACCTGGGACAGGGGATTACCGCCCAGTACCAGAGGTTAATCATTTCACTGTCCTGAACCTGAAAGAGGCCTTCTTCTGTATACACCTAGCCCCTACCAGTCAACTTGTGTTTGCTTTTGAATGGCAAGACCCCACAACAGGAAGGCGGGGCCAACGCACCTGGACTTGATTACCCCAAGAACTCAAGGATTCACCCACTCTTTTCAGTGCTGCTTTAAATCAGGATCTTTCAAGCTACTATGTGAACCCAGGACACAGGGTTCTTCTTCAGTATGTGAATGACCACCAACTCCAAACAGTGAATGTCCACAAGCCACCAGTGAACTCTTGCACCTCTCAATGAGGCTGGATACAAAGTCTCAAGAGCCAAAGCGCGATTATGTCAAACAAGTTAAATATCTGGGATTCCAGTTGTCCAGCGGAATTCGACGCCTGGGACCAGAACACAAAGAAGTTGTATGCAGTATTCCCACTCCAGCCACCAGGAGGCAAGTGAGAGCCTTCTTGGGTGCCGCAGGGTACTGTCGTATATGGATCCCCCATTTTGCGCTGCTAGCAAATCCCTTGTATCAAACTATCAAACGAATGGAAAAGTCTCCATTGGAATGGGGACTTGAATGGGATGCAGCTTTTAAATCTTTGAAAAACCTCTCTGATGTGATGTTAGCACCAGCTCTGGGTCTACCAGATGTCCAGAATACCTTTCAGTCCAGGAGTCACAAGGAACTGTTCTAGGAGTGTTGACTCAATCGCTTGGATCTGGGCAACGGCCAATAGCCTATCTGTCAAAACAATTGGATGTAGTTGCAAAGGCTGGCCCCCTTGTTTGAGAGCTGTTGCAGCTACAGCCCTCCTAGTGAGCAAAGCTGACAAGCTCACCCCGGGACAAAATCTTCAAGTTACTGTACTGCACTTTGTTCTGACCCTCATGGAACACAAAGGAAGTTTTTGGCTCACGCATTCACGGATGTTGTACAATTGATGGTCAGTCAAGCTCTGAATCCTGCTGCGTTGTTACCAGTTGGCCTTGACCCCCCCTGATCATGACTGTCTAGAAACTATGGACACTGTACTCTCAAGTCGCCTGGATTAGACTGCTATTCCTTTGGAGAACCCTGAACGGACTTTCTTTGTAGATGGAAGCAGCCCTATCATCATTAATGGACATTGTTGTGCCGGATATGCAGTGGTGACCCTTGATCAAGAGGTTCACCTGAAGTAGCTCCAGTTCTGAGTTCTTCCTATAGCCCTTCTCAGGATATGTTTAGCCCCTACTAAGTCTTTAGGAGTTTCCCCTTTTGAGATTCTGCATAGGCGACCCCTGCCTATGGTACAAGGAACAAAAGGAGATATGAAACAGATTGGATCTGAAATTACTAGGCAAGAACTATTGGTTTTAAGTTCTGTTTTGCAGAGTCTTCAGCTGCCCATCAACCTCTTCATCCTCTCAAGCCTGGGATCTCGGTGTGGATCACAGAGCGGAGAAGGACACCGCATTGAAAGGGACCTTAATAACCCCAACAGCAGTTAAAGTTGCAGAGCTTGAACCTTGGATCTATCACAGTCGAGTAAAGCCAGCAGCCGCTCCTGCACTTGGTCATTGAACTTCCGTAAATGCGTAAATGACCCTGCAACTCCATTGCGGCTCACTTTGTGACGACAACCACTACTATAAGAGACTAAGAATCTACAACCCTTACTCTCCCCCCTTGTGCAGCCTGCATCACTACTACTCAGACTGGAATAAAGATTACTCGTCTAAGCCAGAGGTTTTATAATGCCACCACTAGAAAGACGTCCTGGTGGTCAGGTGTAAACGCTCCTGAACATTGTTTAGCACTGGATTATTTGTTAGCAGCTGAAGGTGGTGTATATGGAAAATTGAATTTAACTAACCGTTGTTTGCAGATTGATAATGAAAGCCAAGTTGTCGAAGACATAGCCGAACAGATGCAGAAGCAAGAAATGGCATGGACTGGAGCTTGATGGATAGTTTGGTTCCATGTTTTCAGGACTGGGTGACCTGAAAACTCATGTGTTAGTTGTATTATTAATATTGGCTGTGTGCTTGTTTCTCCTATGTCTCCTATCCCTTTGCTTGCGCACTATAACCTCAGTTATTGATAGCACTGTGAAGCGGCAGACAGCAACTAAAGTGTTGGCTATGTGACAATATTACCCTATATACCCCAAGATGATGCTGTTACACAAGTATAATATGTGATTTAATTCCCACCCTTTCTAACTTGCGGGTGAGAATAATCAAAGGGGGGAATGTGGTAGGCGATGGCCTATATAGATGTGAAAGGCCTGTAAGATAGGCCTGGATTCTAACCCCCACCTTCCTGTTGTTAGAGTAAAGAATTAAAAGTAAGAAAAATCAGTTTATGACAAAGCTTGCACAATACTTCCATACTAAATGGATACTGTTGCATTCCTCGAGCTAGATATGACCTTGCAGTAGAAGTGTAGTCATAACATAGAACTGTGCCTTTGTTAGACTAGTCTGAGAAGGGTGAACAGGGAGCAATAGCCCAGTGAGGGTCCCCGATTGGATAGGTGCAGGGGGCGTTGGGACCAATAGAAAGTCTGCCTGTATCAAACTGTGAAGCTTGTATATAAGGAAGTTGTTCCTGTTCGCCATTGCTCAGTCCTTTGATGCTTGGGCCATGTGCACATTAAACTTGGCTTGGATCCTTGAACTGACTCCGGGTATTATTTGTTGCATACTGTCAGTGCTGCCACAATAGCAGTGACAGCTACCAGACTTTTCAGATTTCCACAACCTAAATAACAGACATATGAAACAAGGGAGTACTATGTGCATTTTGAGTGCAGCTACAGAAAGGCATTAAAGCCCTGGCTGTGGTTTTATGTGCCATGGCAGAAACACAGTGTGTAGCATGTCAGCGATAAAAGCAGCATTCATGCATTAGCCCGTGTGTTTTCCTGCTATGAGATATCCTGACCTAAAAGTTCCACCCAAAACAGTCTGTGATCCCACCCAATCTGTGACAGTGGCCATGCTACCCATATCTCATTAACAGTATGTACATAATAGAAAGAAACAAACAAACTACTCACTCAGCAGGACACAATCCTCATACTGTCCATTCTTGAACTGTTGGAATATTGCTGAGTGAGGCAGGATATAGGAGTCATGGATGGACCCTGGAAACCCTGGAACCACATTCAGAATATGCATATTTGCATCACAAACAACCTGCACATTCAGGGAATGGTAGTGTTTGCAGTTGCAGTCCACTATCTCCCTGTCTCTAGGTGGGACCATGGCAACATGTGTGTAATCAATAGTTCCCATCATGTGTGGTATCCCATCATGTGTGGTATCTGCTCAGATTGCTGGTTCAGGACCCCCCATTGTTGTCTACTGTTGGGAAATACAATGTAATTCCTCACCCAGCTGATCATGGCTCGCAGTACCTGGTGGAGACAGCATGAGAAGGTGGAATGGCTCATTCCTCCAACTGCAGGCACAAATCTCTGGAAGCAGCCAGAGGCAAACAAATGTAGGGCACTCAGGAGCTTGACCAACCCTGATATGGCATGAGACCGGCTAGTCAGAGGCTTGAGGTCAGATCTTAGATCGTCATAGAGCTCTCTTATAGCTCCTGTGCTCAGATGATAGAGGGAGATGACCTGCTCCTCACGCATGCCCTGAAGCAAGGCTCTGGGCCTGTGGAGGCAAGGCCATCTGGGACATACTTCCACATGTCTATGGTGCCGTGGTTCCCCATACCTGGCCTGTGCTCCTTCCACAGCTGCAGGTCTGTACTGCTGCAGGGCTGGACCCCTGCCCATTGCCTCTCTCCCAGGGACACTATCTCCCTCAGCAAGCAACCGCTGTTCTCTCTCAGCATGGAACCACTCGACAGCACTCGTAGCTAAGCCAAAGTGAGTCATCTTGGACGGCAGGATAAGCAAACTCACTGTGCCTCAAACAGAGTCTGTAGGGGAAAGGGAGGGGTAGGTGAGCTGATGACAACAAATACAACACACCTGGCCCTCAGTCACCACACATGAGCAGCATAACTTACGTGATTGTGTGACGGCGCCATCCACACCTTGTGCATGTGCAGAATGCCCTGCATATATGTTCTGCACCTTGTGCATGTGCAGGGCACCTTGCGTTCACATTCCGCGCTTTGCGCATGTGCAGGGTACTTTACAGATGCGCAAGCCATGGAACATGCGAAAGGTGTGAAACGTGGATGCAAGGCACCCTATGCATGCGCAAGGCGCCCTGTGCATGCGAAAAGCATGGTACATGAACGCAAGGCACATAACATATACACAAGGTGCCCTGCACATTCACAAGGTGCAGAATGTGAATGCAAGCTGGCCTGCGCATGTGAAAGGTGCAAAATGCAAATTCAAGGTGCCCTATGCATGCGCAAGGTGCCCTGCGCATGTGAAAAGCACAGTACATGAACGCAAGGCATCCTGCACATGTGCAAGGTGCAGAACATATACACAAGGCACCCTGCATATGCACAAGGCATGGAATGTGAATGCAAGGCACCCTGTTCATGCGCAAGGCATGGAATGTAAACACAAGGTGCCCTACACATGTGCAAGATGCCCTGCACATGCGAAAAGTGTGGTATGTGAATGCACTGAAAAAGAAGAACTCACTCCATCAAAACCATATGTGCTTCTCATAAACATGTATTTGATGTTTGAAGAACAAAATTTACACCAGGGTCTCAGCAAACACGGGCATACAGTGAAAGCGCGGCCAGAGAGCAATCTGTGCCACATACACCAACGGAAAGCCCATTAACATCAGTGACCCGGTAAGTAGTAGCTAGCAATACCCACACCCTGCATTTGAATGGAAAAATAGCATGCACTTAGCTTTGAAAAAAGGAGCATGGGAATGCAACAGATGCCAGCCACCTTCCCCGACGTTACCACAGAAGAGCCCTCAAACGTTTCGCAGGACAAACCCGCTGCCTCAGGGGAATCTGCCAGCTACACTTAAACAATGCTGTGCAGAAAAACGCCGCCCATCATGCATGCTATTTTTCCATTCAAATGCAGGGTGTGGATATTGCTAGCTGCTACTTACCGGGTCACTGATGTTAATGGGCTTTCTGTTGGTGTATGTGGCACAGATTTATTTCTGGCCGTGCTTTCACCGTATGCCCGTGTTTGCTGAGACCCTGGTGTAAATTTTGTTCTTCAAACATCAAATACATGTTTATGAGAAGCACATATGGTTTTGATGGAGTGAGTTCTTCTTTTTCATATCAATATCCACTCTGAGAAGGTGACCAATTGCGTATGTGAATGCATGGCACCCTGCGCATGTGCAAGGCATGGAACGTAAACGCAAGGCACCCTGCACATGCACAACTCAAGGAAAGCTGTAGTTTGGCTCCTTGCACTTGTGCTATGCGCCCTGCATATATAACATGCCTTTACAAACTTTGGTCGGTGATGCTGCTCTTGAGTGGTGTTTGTAAAATCCTGTTTCACATCGGAGGTGTTAAAACACACCAATATCTTTGACTGCATATTGAAAAATGGACCCACTGCACAGACTGTCTGCAGAGGAGGAAACTGGTGCAGAGCAGCAGCCCTCCAAAGGACAAAGCACACAGGGAGGGGGGCTGGAGCAGATGTCACAGGGGCAGTCTGGAAATGAGATGGCCAAAGTCATGGCTCAAGCTGAAGAACAAGCTGGTCCGTCTGGTGAGGTACAGCCACACCAACCGACTGCCAAAAAAGCTGCAAGTAAGCACAAGAAGAAGCCTGTGCCAGAGGAGTCACATAAGAGGGCAATCAAGTTCACACCAGAGGAGAATGATGTGCTACTTGTACAGGTGCTAGAGCACTATGAAGAGCTTTTTGGAAGGATGAGCTCCCAGACCCCTGTTAGCACATGCAATGCCTTCTGGGAACAGATAAGGCAGGCTGTGGCCAAGGTTAGTGGATCATCACGGGACTGTAGGGGAATACGCAAGCGCTTCAGTGACATAAAGCACTCGGTCAGGGCACGCCTTACCACGGAGCGCCAACATGCACTGGGCACTGGTGGTAGAGAACACATTCAGGCCAACCTCTCAGTCCTGGAAGAACAACTGGCACAGAGATTAGAGCCCATCTATGTACACAGACTGCCCCCAGAGCTTGACATGGCCTACCCACATGCAGGTATGTGTTGAAATGTGTCCACGTTTGGACCTGTCATGTTTATGTGTTTGATCATGTTTACTGTATGTCTATGTTTTAAATATTTTTATTTTCAATTTTCCTGAATACAACATGATTTTACAAAGAAACAATCCAAAGCATCATACAATGAGATTTCAGAAATAAATTGCTACAGGATTTAAACACATCAAGAGATCTGTATGTTTAAGCAAAATGTGGATATACTGCCCATGCCAAAGTGCATCAGAGTGGTATTCCATCACTACAAGCAGGTACTGGATACATTGGTCCTGGGTGTTGGGGATGATCCCTGCTACCCATGCAATGCAACCATTCCTGATCCCACACCACTGATGGCTCCCATCCCAGCCATCTCCCACTACCCATTGTGTGCACAGAGACTTGCACATGACCTTTAAGGTCACATATACATACACACTCACACAACACTCACACAACAAATGTCAGGCATCACTGAGACCCAAGGCCACAGACCATCCCTCTCTCCATGCAGTGCACAGCTCTGCAAAGGAGAGCTGTCCCCTGGGTCCATCCCATGTGCACACTGCCTGCATGCCAGACACCAGACACACGGGACCGCTCAGAGCAATGCAACTCAGTTCATTCCCCACATCCCCTGTCCTGTGCATGCAACCAACACATCCTGCAGATATGGATGGCCATGTGGCCACACATACGCTATATATGTATGTGTATGTAGGTATGTACATGTGTGACCTTATGGCTTGTATGACTGCTGCATACATAGTGTCTGGGAGGGTTGAGGGGATGGCCAATCAATCCATACTGACTGGGATGGGCTGACATGAATACCGAGGATACATTATGGGGGGAAATGTCACATTAACAAACATTGTGGTCATCAGTCTGTGCTGGGCAAGGTGCTTTGGCAGAACCATGTACATTCAGCTGTGTATATTGGTGTGTACTGTGTGGTGGTATGGTGAACCTGAGGTATGTCACATTGTGTGAATGCTGACAGATGTATATCACTTCTGTGAGGAGGGGTATTGTATATGGATGCTATTGCAGCAGAAGACATGTGGGGTATGGCCTCTGGCATAAACATTGGCTGTGGTAAGAGCCAGTAATGCATGGTGGCATGATCCCCAAGGAGAAGGGCAATACGCCACCCATGTCAGGTAGTGCAGTTGGTGGATTCCAACAAATCTCTGGGGAGATGAGCTACATGTTCCATCTACAGATGATTGGACCACCCTTCCTAGTACCCAGGTGAATGTCAGGGAGCCCTGTGAACCAGTATACTGTGCCTTGGTTGTGTCAGTATCTGGTGCACAAAAGTGTGATATGTTGTGTGGGGGGCTGACAGCATGTGATGTGCACAACATACAAACAAGTGACTGTGTTGCAGGTGGCCCCTGGTGTCCTGTAACAGAGACACCATGTGACTGGTATCTGGGGTGGTTGCTGTAGGATGGGTGTCATGTTTCCTGTCCTGACTGGCAACATGATGGTGCATACAGCAGAGGTCTGTGCCATTTGTAAGATGTGCACAGTGTGGTCTGCAACTCACTGGAGGATAGTGGTGGCCCAAGCAGAGTGTGCACCAAACATACCGTTGGTTGCTGAGCATCCACCATTGTCTCTGAGATGATGGCATAGGTTTTATGACATGTCACCTTTGTTGTCTGGTCTGTGCTGTCATGGTAATGTGTAGCATCAGGTTGTCCTTCTGATCCAACAACATCCCCAGGTATTTCTCTGTACACTGCAGATGTGGTGCAATGTACCTGTTGAGGTGATTTGGTGAGACATCTCTGGCCATCGAGCTCATGACTAACTGTGTTTGGCAACAGGATCCTATGGGGGGTGGCATGCTGCCATTTTGCGATGTTTCTGGTGCTGTGGGTGCCTTGTTTGTATTCTGGTCACACTGTCAAGATGGGTGTATCCTATAGCATGTTGGTGCTTTACACAATGTATGCCATATAGCGTGGCCTGTCTCTGGCACAGATATGATGACCGTGTGTTCTGAGGTGATGTCGATGGAGATGTGCCCCAGGGTTAGGCCTGGCCTTGACATATGTCATGTGAGAAAAGGACCTGTGCTGCCAGTGTGTCTGTAGTCCGATAGGTCTGAAATGCACCATTGGGGCATAGTGCACCCTATAATCATCTGTCAAAGACCATGCGGTAGGATGGCACCTCTGCCTGGGTAACACATGGATGCCACAGCTGGGGACCTCAGTATGTACATGTACCTGTTGTAACTGATTGCATGAATTTGGTTGCCAAATAGAGGTATGTGTGGTCTACCACTGTGTGTCTGAATGAGATAGTGACAGGTTAATTGTTGGGTTTGTATAGCAGTAGGAATGTATGGATGCATCTGCACAGTAACATCACTTGACAACCCTGACATGCCTCCTGGCCACATTGACATACCACACAGGTGTCTCAACATTACTATGCGGTCAGGCCGCTGCTGTGCCCATGCCATGACATCCCACATCCCACCCTGGAACCACCAGGGACCTGTGCCATCACCAGTCATCACCACCAACAGCCCCCCACCTGCACATGGCCAATGCCAGACATACTGGGCACTATATTGTCACATGGCCAGGGTCCCCAAAGTGGCCAACATAACCACTCAAGTTACATACTATGTTCATCACTCTCTTCCCCTGTCTCACCTGTCCCCTCACCAACCTGGATGACGTTGTGCTGCAGACACCCCCCCCCCCAAACAGTCACACATATCTGACAACATAGCCATTGCCATTGCAGGGCTTCACGGTCTCTCTATGCATCCCCTCCCCACACAACAGCAAGACGGCACCAAGCAGTCACACACCATACCCTCTGCCCCATTCCCCATGTCCCTATCACCGCACACTTGTGTCCTGGACAACTATACCATATCATTGTGTTCCTGCATGCACCACTGTCATGCACATTGGCAGCATGTATGTACAGTGCTCTGCAAAGGTATCCATCTCCTGTGTGTTAGTCATGTCATGTTGCAGTACAACCTAGAATCAACATGGGCTGTGGGGAGCTGTCAGCATGTGATATACACAACATACTGTACCAACAAGTGTTAAGGAGCAGGATATATGTCACTGAGACACAGAAAATATGTGGGCCAGATAATACATGAATGCAGGAATGTGGCTATGTGTGCACCCACAATGTCAATACAATTTGGAGCCACTGTTTGCTGCATTTTCAGCTGCAACTATCATGGGGAATGGTACTATTGGGCATGCACATCTCAGTATTGGGATGTGATCCCAGTCCTTGAGGCCACAGTGCTCCTAATCACTCCATTTTGCTGGTATGCAATGGTGTACAGCACTCCTGCAGTGATGCAATGGATACCAATTAGATTGAGATGTGTCTTTGCCAACACCACAGCATTCATCTTTGTCACATTAAGGAGGCTTTGGCAGTATATGTTGGGTCATTGTCCTGTTGGATGGTGAATCTTTGTCCCTATCTTCAATCTCAAGCAGACTGTTATAGGTGTTCCATAATTAATGCAGTGTCTTCAATGGCATTCAATGGCATTACACCTGGCCATCTTTCCTGTCCCTGACAATGAAAACTGTCCTCACAACATGCTGCTGCCATCATCATGTTTCACTGTGGGAATGGTTCCCCCGAGGTGATGGTCAATGATCATGTTTTCCACGATGGACAAGTTCCTGGAGGAAAGGTCCATAAACCACTATTAAAAAGGGACCCAGGATATCAATGCTTGACCCAGTACAAGCATTGTGGAACCTGTGTCTTTGGGGATATTGCTAGGTACGTATAACCTAGATTGGCCACTGTTGGAAACAGGATACTGGGCTTGATGGACCTCGGTCTGACCCAGTATGGCATGTCTTATGTTCTTATGTTCTTATATTCTTATTAATGTTTCCATCTTATCTGCCCTCATGACCTTCAGCCATGTGGGGGGGTCCAGCACATGTCTTTTTCCAAACCCAAAACATGCTGTCTTATGTCTTTATGTGAGCAATGCCTCTCTCAGGACCACTGTTCTATGTGATCCCACTCTGTGGAGTGTAGGGAATAAGGTGGTCCCATGGACACATACCCACATCTCTGCTGTGGACTTGTGCAGCTCTCCCAGTTCTATCTACAGTATCTTTCTAACATCTATGGTCATGGACCTCCTTGGCCAGTCTGTGGGTTTGGGTGGGCAGCCTCTCCTGTCAGGTTAATAGGGGTGCCACATTCTCTCCATGTTGTCATGAAGTCTGTAAGGGTGTTATTGCCATATGGGAAAATCTGTAACGGTGCCATCCTGATCTATAAATCCCCACAACTTTGTGTCTGACGTGTCTCGAGTGGCCCTTGCTGTTCATGTTGCCTGTTTAGTGATGTTTCTGAGTCACGGACTTCTTGGAACATGCATATTCATACAGGTATCATGTTCACAGATCAGGTGATACAGATTGCAAACACTACTGCTGCTGGGGGCTTCCATAGGTTGATGGCTTATGCTCTACAGTGGCTGAGGATGCACCCCTCTGCCTCTGCAGCTCATGAGCCAACATTGACACATAGGGGCTTGTTTACAAAGCCGCGGTAGCGGTTTGCGATCGTAATCGGAGCCGCGGCCCCATTGATTTCAATGGGGCCGCGGCTGCGATCGCGATCGCGAACCACTACCGCGGCTTTGTAAACAAGCCCCATAGTCTACTAGCTGCTCTATTGTCCGTGTCATGGCATGCTGGGACTGTGCAATGGCAAGCTGTGCCACAGCCAGGGCATGGCCTTGGCCCCCCATCCCAAGGCCCTATACGAAGCCACCTCGGCACACACCCTCGCTGTGGCACAGTTTGCTAGCACAGGTTGGGTCCCCACCAGACATCTGTATCCATGGGTCCCAGATCGGTTCTGGACTGCATCCTGGTGTTGGGGTCTGCATCCTGGGGGGCACAGGTCTGCATCCCATAGGGGCCCCCCTGGGTGTGCCCCCACTCTCCCTTGGACATATGTGGCATGGGAGGACTCAACATGTGTCTGGCCCCCTGCCATACATCGGTATCCCACCCCTACTCCTCCTCGTCCTCCTTCTTCTCTTCTGCCTCCCCATTATCCCCATTATCCTCCTCCTCCTCTTCTGCCTCCCCATTATCGTCCTCCTCTTCCTCTTCCTCATCATCATCATCATCCCCTTCCTCCTCCTCCACATCCCCATCATCCTCTTCCTCTTCCTCATTCCCATCATCCTCTTCCTCTTCCTCCTCCACCTACACATCACTGTCTTCCTCTTCCTCGTCCTCCTCCTCCTCCTCCACAGTTATAACATCTCCAGCCTCTTCTTCCTCTGCCTCCTCCTGAATTGCAGCCATGTCCTCCTGGGCCACCATCTCGGCTGCTTGGCCAGCCACTGGTGGCTGGGCTGTGCCCTGCACAATTGCATCTTGTGCTACCATGGCCTCTGTGAATGGGAGCAGGGAGTGCTACATGAGCCACATGTGCTGTGCCCATAGGGCAGTCAACACCTGCCACAAAGCCTACAACCCCTGTATATAACTTCTAGCCCACAGACCATGCAGCAGGTGAACTATGCATAGTGGGGTGTGCGGTCTCGGCAGGTCAGAGAGGATGGTAACTGCACACATAGGATGCATCCAGGGGGTATATGCAGGACAGACAAGGGGTTTAAAAACTGCAAGTCTCTGTAGGCAGCAGCAGATAGGTCTGGATCCACACTGGTCTGATGGGGACAGGATGGGCACCTGACATACTAACCCTAGATATCAGCCCCAAGCATGAGAGGCCAAAGCTGTCACCTTGTGGCGTCTGTGATGAACAGTGGGAATTGGGGCACAGACAGTAGCATGGCCCCAGCAACGTGGAGAGTGTGCATGGTGTGCTTTGGGGGGGGGGGGGGAGTGTATGGGACCTGCAATGTGCATGCGTCCATAGGTCATCAGGTTATGTGTGACATACATATGATGAGGTCTGGGAGGACTGTGAGGTGACCTGCACAAGGGATGCTACATGCATGCTGGGGCTGTGAGATGGTGACCAACACATCAGAGGGCTATGCAGACCACTCGGGTGACTGCTGGACCACAGATACTGTATATTGGCAGGGGGTTGGTAACATATTTCCATTGGGAGGTGAACCAAGATGGGGATAGGTGCCCTAGTAGTGTGTTTATGGTAGTCCGCTGCTTTTTGACATATTCATAAATGACCTGGAAAGGGGAATAACGAGTGAGGTTATCAAATTTGCAGATGACACAAAACTATTTAAAGTTGTTAAAACCCAAGAGGATTGTGGAAAATTGCAAGAAGATCTTGATAAATTGGAAGACTGGGCATCAAAATGGCAGATGAAATTTAATGTGGACAAGTGCAAAGTTATGCACCTAGGGAAGAACAACCCAAACTATGGTTACACGATGCAAGGTTCCACATTAGGAGCCAGCACCCAGCAAAAAGATTTAGGCATCATTGTGGATAACATGTTAAAACCCTCAGCCCAGTGTGCAGTGGCGGCCAAGAGAGCAAATAGAATGCTAGGTATCATAAGTGGAGAAGTGGCCTAGTGGTTGGGGCAAGGTACTTCAGGCCGGAAGGTCGGAGGTTCAAATCCCACTAGAGGGCAGCAACCTTGGGCCGGAAGGACTGGGGTTTCTAGTCCCACAGGTGCTCCTTGTGGTCTTGGGCAAGCCACTTAACCCTCCATAGCCCATGTTCCCTGTAAAATAGTTATCTCCAAGTTATAATGCCCTGTTCAATGTAATTTCAGTTTGTTCAATGTAAACCGCACTGATGCAGAATAGCGCGGTATATAAGAGAATGTAAATAAATAAATAAGGAAAGGAATGGAAAATAAAACAAAAGATATTATAATGCCTTTATATCATTCCATGGTGAGACCGCACCTTGAATATTGTGTGCAATTCTGGTCGCCGTATCTTAAAAAGGATATATCGTTATTAAAAAAGGTTCAGAGAAGAGCCACCAAAATGGTAAATGTGATGGAAGGATACTCCTATGAAGAAAGGCTAAAAAGGTTAGGGCTCTTTAACCTGGAAAAGAGACGGCTGAGGGGAGATATAATAGAAGTCTATAAATTAATGAACGGAGTGGAACGGGTAAATGTAGATCAATTGTTTACGTTATCAGAATATAGAAAGACTAGGGGACATGCAATGAAGCTAAAAGGTAAACTATTTAAGACTAATAAAAGAAAAAAAATTATTTATTTATTTTATTTATTTATTTATTTAGCGTACATTTGTATCACGCTGCTTCCAGTGATCAGCAGCGGTTTTACACTTGGTGATGTTGGCTGTACCGGCCAGAATTACGAATGCATACAATGTGATTAGGGAAGGGAGGAAGAGCACAGCAAAAACATGGGGTTACAGTTTACAATTGATTGCTGTTAAGGGTTCACACGGTGTACTTATATACATATTTACAAGAGACTGGTTGTTAGGACTTTACATAGGATCCTTATATACATATTTACACACAGCAGAGTGAAATTCATGAGGTTAAGTTGTAGTGTGATTGGAAGAGGTGGGTCTTAAGATTTTTTTCTGAAGTCTTTCTGATCACAGATTTCACATAGGTCACTTGGCAACCGGTTCCAGAGTGTAGGAGCTATAAATGAGAAGGCTCTGTTACTGGTACATGCATTAACCTTTGTGAAGGACTTCGGGAGGCAGAGGGTATTGAGGTTCGTTGTTCTTCTACTCCTGTTGTTGGGTAGATTGGATATCAAACTGTTGAGATGAGAGGGCGCAACATTATGGATGAGTTTGAAAGTAGTGACTAATATCTTGTATTGTATGCGGGCCGTGATGGGGAGCCAATGAAGCTCAATTAGGGTGGGTGTAATGTGGTCAGAGAGTCTTTTTTGCATAATGATTCTGGCAGCAACATTTTGTGCCATTTGCAGGATATTTGTAGTTTTCCTTGGCAGGCCTTGCAGTATGACATTGCAGTAGTCTAGGTGTGGAATGATGAGGGCTTGTCCGACAGATCTAAAGTCAGAATGATCGAGGATGCTAGGTAAGGGCTGAAGGACTTTTAATTTGTGGAAAATAGCCCGATTGGTATTTCGAAGGTGCCTGTCCATATTTAGGTTGCTGTCCAACATCACTCCTAGGTATTTTATCTCTGTCTTGATGTTGTAATTATTGTTGTTCATGGTGACAGTTGCAGGGGGCTCGAATCCCGGTTTCCTGGAAATACACATTACTTCTGTTTTCTTGTGGTTAATGAACATATTATTGCGTTGGAGCCAGAGTTGAAGATCATGTAGGCATTTTTCTAGTTTGCTGAGATTTGGGTTATTTACGTCTAGTTGCGTGTAGAGCATTAGGTCATCTGCATAGATATGATAGTTGATGTCATGGTCCTGGAAGATCTTGCATACTGGCTGTAGGTATAAGTTGAATAAGAGGGAGGAGAGGGCGGAGCCTTGTGGAATGCCTTGGGTTTGAGGGAAGGGGGTTGCTTTGATATTGTTGAAATTGACCTGCTGCATTCTGTTCGTTATATAGGAGGAGAACCACTTTAGTGGGGTTCCTGAAATGCCTATGGACTCGAGTCGTTCTAGCAGAGTTGGGTGATGCACCGAGTCGAAAGCTGCTGAGATATCGATGAATATAAGCATGTACATCTTGCTCTTGTTTTCCAGACCCTTGAGTAGGTTGTCCGTTAGGGCTAACAGGAGGGTTTCTACGCCGTGATGTTGTCGAAATCCTTATTGATGCACATCAAGGGCATTTGTGTCATCAATGTGGTCCTGTAGCTGCTGCTGCACTGCCTTTTCGATGATCTTGGCAAGGAAGGATATGCTTGAAATTGGACGGTAAGAGGTAGGGTCATCTTCGTTGAGTGTTTTGTTTTTCAAAATGGGGCGTATGAGAGATTTCTTGAGAAGTGATGGCATGAGACCTTGCAGTAGTGAGAGGTTCACTATGTGGGAGATGTGCTGAGCTATTTCTTCTTTGATTGCCTTGATCCAGGAGGCTGGACAGGGGTCAAGAGGTGAGGTAGTGGTTTTTAGGTTAGTGATGATGCCTTTTATCTGTTGGTCATCCACTCTCCGGAAGGTTGACCATTTTCTACCCTGCACAGTTCTTCCACAGGCATTGATTTTTTGTAGGGAGTTGTCTGTGTCCAGCTTTGGAGCGAGGAGGGCGGGTACTGAGGGATTAAGCTTGCTAGCGTAGTGATCTGCTAGTCGCTGGGCCGTCATGGAGCCGCTAGTATTGCTGTCCTGCGGAGCTTTGGTGAGTGATTTGACGAGCAAAAACAGCTCCCTGGGCCTGTTGAGGGCTTTATTGAGCGTGATTGTGTGGTGGGTTTTCTTTGCCTGGTTGACTTCATTTTTATAAGTTGATAGGAGGTCAAGGTAAGTCTTTTTGCATTCCTCGGTTTTGAGCTTTCTCCATTTACGTTCTTGCTTTCTCAGATCCTTCTTCAGTTCCCGTAGGGCTGTGGTGTACCATGGTTCGGACTTGGCTTTGGTTGGGTTCTTTGGGTGAGTCCAGGTGGGTTTTGAGATAGCCTCGATTCCTGTGTTCCAGAGGTTTGCTAGCAGCTCGAGGTCCAAGAGATCGGTTTGTATGTGGTTTGCTACGGATTCAAGTAGGTCTTCTTTGTTGAATTTTTGGAAGCATCTTCGCTGGTGCGATGCTTGGTCTGGTTGCGATTGGTCAGGTGCTGAAGGGAGAAGTAGGGATAGTTCAATTTTATGATGATCTGACCATGGTACTTGGGTTATTCGTGTTTTGGATTTCAACAGCTCGGAATGTTTAGCAGGTAGAAACACCATGTCTAGTGTATTACCTTTGATATGGGTTGCGTCCTGGATGATTTGCTCATAACCCAGTTGCTCCATAGCTTCATGGAAGATGTTTGATTGCGCTGTGGTGGTGGAGGCTAGGTTAAGGTCTCCAAGGATGATCTTGTTCTTTTTAGGCGCTGTAGCTGAGATGATTTCCAGAGCTGCTGCCAGGGATTCCTGGGGGGAGGTTGGTGGTCTATAGATAAGGCATATGGATAAGGTCCTGTTTTCAATTTTGAGTATGTCAATGCCATCAGGCACATTTAGTGGTGTATTTGTTAGAGATAAGTCAGATTTGGCCAAGATTAGGACTCCTCCTCCTCTTTTCTTGGAACGGGGACAGTTATAGGTTGTATAACCAGGTTTGCTTATTTGATTGATGATTACAGGGTCTGTTTCAGTTATCCATGTCTCGGTGATGCATAGTATATCAGGTTTTGTATCTGTGATGAGGCCATGTATTATGTGAGTTTTGTTTCTTATAGACCTGGCATTTATTAGTATAATGTAAATTGCGGACTGCGTTGGGTAGACAGTTTGCAAGGTCTTGCCCACGTTCTTGCCTATCTTGGAGGTTCTTGGTTCCTTTGTACGGTGTTCCTTTTTTAATTTGGGGTGGTGACGGGTTCGCTGTGTTCTATTGGAAGCATTATTTGGCCCATAACTGGGTTGAAAGGTTACTTGCGCGTGTGGATGTAGGTAGATATTGCGCATTGTGAGGGCAGGAAGAGGGTTGGATAAAAATAACGGTTGCCAGGCATATGGGGTATAGAAGTGGGTGATGGGGTTTCCTATGCATGTGGCTAGGCATGTGGTTAGGTAAAGGAACCAAAGTACGATGATGTTAAAGGGATCCATTTTCCTTTTTGTTACTGGAAAAGAGGGCCAGCGCAGAATAAACGCTTGTGACCCAATGCTCCGTGAGTTGCTACTCTCTAAAGGGACCGGTTACCTTGTTTACTCAATATGTAATCAAACTCTGGAATTTGTTACCGGAGGATGTAGTAAAAGCTGTTAGTGTAGCTGAGTTTAAAAAAGGTTTGGACAAGTTCCTGGAGGAAAGGTCCATAAACCATTATTAAGAAGGGACCCAGGATATCAATGCTTGACCCAGTACAAGCATGGTGGAGCCTGTGTCTTTTGGGGAAACTGCTAGGTACGTATGACCTAGATTGGCCACTGTTGGAAACAGGATACTGGGCTTGATGTACCTTGGTCTGACCCAGTATGGCATATCTTATGTTCTTATATGTATGGATCCTATTTGTATCATTGTGCTAGGACGGACAGGTCTTGTGTGACAGTTGGATGTGTGTTGCACCTGAGAGGGCGGGGTCAGTGATGTCACCAGGTTTGCATATTGCCACAATGGGGAGGGATGGGAGGATCGAGGATGGCGGGGGGGGGGGGTTGGAGTGGGGTCCTTTGCTTGGACTCGCTAATGTTCTGTTTCAAGAAGCAGTAATGCATCCCAGCAGCAAGGTCTGGCAGGCAGGCAGGCAAGGACCATGGCATGGGATGAACGTGATAGGACGTGGTGCCAAAGGTACAACACTGTTTTCCTGAGCCAACTGAAGGGGTGTGTGCACATGGGACATAGGTGCAATTGGGGCTGGGGTGCACACAGGGCACACCTGGGATACACCAACTAGGACTGTCAGAACAGCAGAGGTGTACCAACAGGGACAGCCCTGTTGGGGCAATGGGTGGGTGCAGATGAGGCACATGTGGACCTAGAGCCTTGATGGCCCATGCGGTCTCTGTCTGCCATCCTATATATCTGTGGTATATGTGTCAGGGATTGTGAGGTGGCTGGTGATTCCACAAACCAGTGGTCAGCACCAGTGGTAATGGCCTTTGGTAGCAGGCACATTCTGGCAAACTGTGGCCTCTACATGCAAGATATTGTGTCATTCAATTGTGTGTGTGATGCTGACCCTGGGAAGGGTGTGATGCTGTACACTACATGTCTGCTGTGTCATTACCGTCTATCCATTGTGCATTTGTTGCATGGCCAGAGCAGACATGCACATGTTGCATCATCACATAGCTATATGTGTTGAGGAGGATGACCAACAGTTCCATACAGTGCATCAGGGTCAGCATGTCAACCGCTGCATGTTCATGTGTACCTCTATGTGGTCTGGACAGTGCCACATTCCCCCACATCAGGCATGCATGCACATTCTTGGGTCCATGTGCAGGGAGGAACATGTTTGGTGCACATGGATGGACACATGCTTGCTGCTACAGTCCAATGGGTTCATCCAACCATGGTAATTCCATCACACATGCTGATGTGTCACACATATGCTACTCTACTGACCATCAATAGCTGCTCCCAGCTCCTCCTGCAGCCGGTGGAGAAACTGTGGCCACATCTGGCAGAACTCCCAGCCCTTTTTCCTCAGTTTCTCCACCTGGGGGAATGAGGATACATGGCATTAATGCCCTTCCACACATAACACATGCGACACAACAGCACCCCAGACATGGGTATATGGTATGTCACAGATGATCAGGCCCTTTGAAGTTGTACATTACCTCCCCCCTTAGAGCAGTACAGCATTCAGCACTGGGCACAACCTCCATGGCATCACATAGGCATGTGGTGGAGACACACATGTTACTACAATTGGCCATCTGCCTTGGGTCCTACTTATATTCTATTTGCTGTGTTGTTACAGAACACTGTGAGGGCATCACATGCCATAAGATGTGGCTAGTGTGAGAGGGTACGTGGCCTAGTTGCTCAACACTGTTGCGTTCACAACCTGGCCCTGCCCCACAACATTGTTTCAACACATCCTGTGCACATGTGTGCTGATGATGCTGATTGTCCTTATATGTTCTGCAACAGATGTCTATGACCCTACCTGTTTCACCCTCCCCTGTTGGTGATCTCTCAGGTGAGGTATGAGTGGTATATAGCCTATAGCTACATGTTCCAATTCCAGAATAACATCATTCTACCTATTCTTGACAGGTGAAGATAATTCCTAACTCACATCAAATAGAGGGACAAAGAAACGCCACCCACAATCTCTATGTCCCAGCTTAGGATGTTTAGTTCATGGACCGGCTTGATGACATCATGGGGCCAGAAAATCACCCTCAGCTGTGATATATATCTATTCAGTACAATTGGCCTGTCCTTGGACTCTTCCCAGACGAGGCATGACAAACGATTTCTTACATATGACATATCATACACAACCGTTATGCTTCAAACCATTATATATCTTGTACATGGCCATCATGCCTGAAACCCTTGAACCAATCATAAAAATACACATCATGTATATGTGTGATATGTACAGGCTCTATGATATTGTTCATATTACACACACCCCTAAAGCCTCAGCATCTATATCATCCCCAAGTATCGCTTATACTTTGCAAAGCTTTCTCATGGGAGTGCTAGGCTTGGAATAGCATCCAGGTCCTCTTCACAGGTTGTACATCCAACCTGGCTATACAACTCCATTATTCGGCACTCCAAATCTACCCCTATTTGTTTTGTCCTCTGCCTAGTGAACTAGCTATTGTAAAACCTTTATCCAGTATTCTTTTCTGTGTTCCTCTTTTTTTGTGATCTTTTGAAATCTGTGAACGCTGCCTTTATTTTTTGCAGACAATTCTTTGGAGAACCATATTAGTTTCTCTTTTTTTCTTGCTTTTTTATACATTGCTTACATAAAGATCTGTAAGGAAAGTATATAAAAGCAAAAGGAAAGATAAGGTAATGAAGCCAGAAATGACTTCCAAGGCTCATGCATCTTACAGCCTTTCTGCTAAATTGTGAAGGGATTTTATATCGAGTCCATAAAAATAAAAGAATACTTTAACATGTCTGCTTTGAAAGCATACACACAAATCTTTCTGAATTCAGGAAAAAGATCACAATGTTTGAGGTGATATTTATGAAATGAAAAATAAATTAAACAGGTCTAAAAAACTGCTTCTGTTCTAGCTGCACTCTGTCCAGGCAGTTTGGGGAGAAAGAGCTTTCCCCAAGGCTATCACTTTCATGTTTGCTAAGTTCAAGTCGTATGCTTTTTCTTCTCTTACAATTTTCATGCTCAAATGCCTTCAGATGCTTTCAGACGCTCTCCTTCTCTCTCCTATCAACAGAGCTGGGGTTACTGAAACCACCAGCTCCCAAAGAACATGCTGAGAATCAGAGCTGGTGATGGCAGACAAGTGACGTCTCAACTAGAAAAGCCTTTGGTCGTATGACCAAACAGTGCCCAACCCTTGAAGAGAGAAATAAAGGAGAGATATTAGAATGTGCATCACCTGGGGGGCGGAGCCTGATGTCCAGCGGGTAAGACGCTTCGCGCTGAAGCTCCCGAGAGGCCTACTTAGAATCCTGACTTAATACCTATACAAACTTACTATTTCGCTCCGGGCTGACCGGGGTACCTCGGGGGGGATGGCGGCCCATAAACCAGCGCGCTTGGACTTCGGGTCTCCTTCTTCTTCTCACGGAAAACGCTCCAAAACAGAGGTGTCCTCCGCACAGAAGATGGTTCCATTTCGGGAAAATCCCGAAATGCACCTGGAGATTTTAGAGGAAATACGCGGCGTGAAGGAATTGGTGCAGTCCAATGGAGAAGCGCTTAGAGCCATGCGAGAAGACTTTGGAGTGCTCCAGGACCGACTTGAAAGTCTCTCATTACGGCAGGACAATATGGCGGGGGTCCTCGACTCGCACGCGGTGCGCTTGGGCACACTGGACAAGGCTGAGCGCCAGATACAGAATCTTCAAAAGGAGTTAGAAGATAGCAATAATCGAGCCCGTCGCAACAATGTGAGGCTCATTGGAATACCGGAGGGGGTGGAAGCGGGAGATATGAGAGAATTCCTGCTCAAAACTCTTCCCTCCTTGCTGAAGATCACCTTTCATAAAGAACTGGAAATCGATCGTGCACACCGTGTTCCTACCCACATGGCGCTCAACCGAACGACCCCCCGGCCTATTATCTTTCGCTTGCTACGATATCAACAAGTGGAACAAATTTTAAATGCTGCCCGGGCGAACCATCATTTGGAATTTGAAGGTCACAAAGTCTCCTTCTTCCCTGATTTGGCAAAGCCTACCGTTGACCGACGGAAGAAACTCCTTGCTTTTCGCCCTCGACTTCAACAGCTACAGGCTCGCTTTGGCCTGTTGTATCCCGCGAAGCTCCGAGTGACTCTCCACAACCAAACCAGGACATTCGAAGATCCTGATCTACTATCAACATTTTTAGACTCCAAAGAAGCAGAGCAGATGCGCTAATCCAACGACTTGGACTTTTATTTGCCGGCTCTGTCCGCCATTTTGAAGGGCCCGATGCGGCGGTCATAGTCAAGCACAGAGACTACCTGGACTTTCTTTCTTTCTTTCTATGACTTTTCGTTTTTTGGTCTCCTATCCCTCCATGATGTGTGCCTCGGTCGGATTCGGAGCACGCACAGTCCTACAGGTTATGTGTTTTTTCAATTTCGGCCTTCTCTGGGGCTTCTCCCCGCAGACACATGGTCGCCAGTAATTTTTGGGGTTCTGCTTCTTCTCTACCGCGCTGCGGTTTTTCTTTTTTAATGTGGGGCGCTTCATTGTATTATCTAAGCTTATTTTCTTTTATGCCATATGTACAGCCAGATACAGTCAATATGAGGGACATTGTGAAATTATGTGCGCTATCATGCTCAGAATTTTTAACTTGTCTGAATGGCCTTATGTAAAATCTTATCACTCAACGTAAAGGGCATTAATAGTCCAATCAAAAGAAAGAAAATCCTTAGCTATCTTAGCCATGAGCATGCTGATTTAGCGTTTCTTCAGGAAACGCACTTAAACTCTGCTGAAACACTGAAACTCAATGTTAAGCCTTACATGGTGGCTGCCTATTCTCCCGCCGTTTCCAAACGGTGCGGGGTAGCCATTCTGGTTAAGAAATCTTTGCAAGCTACTGTAATTGACACTAGCGCTGACAAGGAGGGTAGATGGGCCCGAGTACATCTTAAGGTTGGAGATAGTGAATTTACATGTATTTGCATTTATGCCCCGAATGTGGACAACCCTGCTTACTATGCAAGTATTGCGCAGTTGGCACAGGCCTCTGCCAATACTCCATTAATACTTGGTGGTGATTTTAATCAAGTGTTAGACCCTCTGATAGATAGACAGCCGCCTAGAACGAGTAGTCCACCCAAGAGTCTTGCTACCCTTACAGCTCTGATGCAAGATCTTGCGCTGGTAGATATATGGAGGCTGCTTCACCCCTCCGACTTAGAGTTCACTTTCTTTTCTGCCCCCCATCACTCCCAATCTAGAATAGATTTCTTTCTCATTTCCAAAGCACTGATTTCTCAAGTAGACACGACTAGGACTCATCCTCTCCATATTTCAGATCATGCTGCCATATCTTTATCATTACATGTCACTGCGCGGGACGATTCTCCCCGAGCTTGGTTTTTTGATAGATCCCTACTGGGTCAAAAAGATTTTCAGGTTGATATAAAGGCCGCTATCCAAGATTATTTTCATTTTAACTCACCCCATGACACAGCGTGCTGGGCTTGGTGGGAGGGTTTTAAAGCATCTATCCGCGCAACTATAACTAGCTATCAAATTCGGCAGGGGAAACAAAGAAAGCAGCATTTACTGATTCTAGAGCAGCAGATACAAGCTGGGGAGCGTCTCCTCACGTCCCGTACTGACCCATGTATTTTACTCCGTTTACAACGCTTGCGTTTTCAATACAATCAGCTTTTGTACACTGCTGCTGTTAAAAATATTGAATCACAACAAGGGCTATATTATCGGGAAAATAATCGTGCTGGCAAATTATTAGCAAATGCCCTAAAAGGTCAAAAAGAAGCCAAGCGTGTTACCGCCCTCCGTAATCCGTCGGGGGGGGGGCTTGGTCACTAAAGATACCGAAATCTTAGAACTCTTTCGTGATTTTTATACTCGGCTTTATCAATCTGAATGTGATTTTGAGCCAGATGTATTTGAACGCTTACTTTCAGGGGTACAAAGACCGACCCTATCTGACGAAGATAGAGTGGCCTTGGACACACCATTTACTGTCTCAGAAATTCATTCTGCTATCAAGAAATGTGCCTCAGGTCGAGCCGCAGGCCCAGACGGTCTCCCTGCTGAATTCTACAAAACCTTTCACGCTGACTTAGCTCCAGTTTTGAAACTTTATTTTTCTGCTCTGGCCGAGGAGGGTTCTCCTTCTGGGTCCTTTTCAATGGCAAATGTAGTAGTTTTTGAGAAAGAGGGGAGAGACCCGCAACTAACAGCTAATTATCGTCCAATTTCCCTCCTAAACGCGGACTATAAAATATTTGCCACCATTCTCTCTACCCGGCTCTCTGATAGGATGCCTACCTTAATACACCCAGATCAATGCGGTTTCATTCCTGGTAGATCAACTGCTGACAATGCTCGGACTCTATGCCATGTACTGACTACCGCAGTTAATCTTGATCGCCCATTTGTTGGCCTCTCACTTGATGCTGAGAAGGCCTTTGATCGCTTAGAGTGGCCCTTCCTGTTTGCAGTCCTCCGCTGGTACGGATTCGGGGAAGGTTTTCTCCGTTGTCTTCGCACCATGTACGCACAGCCTACAGCCAGTATATGTGCCAATGCTTTAAAGTCTCAGCCTTTTCCCCTTCAACGCGGCACTCGCCAGGGATGCCCACTGTCTCCACTTCTCTTCGATCTTGCACTCGAACCCTTGGCTTTACTAATCCGGCAATCGGAGGAGATTCATGGAGTCCCCTTCACCCATAGGGAAATCAAAATTTCAGCGTATGCTGATGACCTTATGCTTTTTGTCTCTATAGACTCAGTACCGGCTGTCCTAGAGCAAATTGGTAAATACTCACAACTGTCCGGTTATAAGATAAATTGGACCAAGTCGGTAGCCTTTCCATTAAATCCTTTGCTTCATCAGGCAGATATGCAACCCTTCCCCTTTTTATGGCAACCTCGCATGGTCAAATACCTTGGGGTTCACTATTGTTCTCCTTTGGAAGACACTATCTCCTTCAATGCCAAAGACTTAACCTCTAAAGTCCGGGCGCTTACTCACCGCTGGACTCCTTTAACACTTACCTGGTGGGGTCGATTAGAAACCATAAAAATGATGATTGTTCCGAAAGTGAATTATATCTTAGAAATGTTGCCCTGTCTCTTACCTCGACGTATATATAAAGATATAGAGGGCCTTCTGACTAGATACTTGTGGCAAAACAAGACACCTAGGATAGCGAAACATAAGCTGCAAGCAGATAAGGAAAATGGGGGTGTCAGATTCCCTGATTTCCTGAAGTATCATCAATCTTTTCTTCTCAAACAAGGCGCTCGTTGGCTGGAAGATCCAGTACCGAGTAGACCTGTGTGGCTAGACATAGAAGAGGACCTTTGCAAACCGATTCCTCTTACTTTTCTCCCTGGTATGACTCTCCCATCAGACTCCCACTTTCCACCAATGCTTTTAGACACCTTAGGTGCCTTTAATAATCTTATGCAATCTTTAGACTCCCGACTCTGTCCGTTAGACAAGCTCCCACTTTGGTACAATACTCGATTTCGAATACAAAATAAGCCGATGGCGTGGAGCCCCTGGTACACTAGGGGCATTTGGATTCCTAGTCAGTTGTTCCATGAAGGTCGCTGGAAAACTTTTAGTGAATTGCAAATTGAATTTGGTCTCCCAGCGAAACACTACTTTCAGTTGGTGCAACTTCAGCATTGCCTTCGGAGTGCTAAGGTGCTCCCGCCATCGGCCTCCCCTACACAAGGTTGGTTGGAGACTATCCGATCTATCGGTAGCTCACCGGGTGTAGCATCCAATTTTTACAAAACCTTATGTAATGCTATAACTAGAGATACCCCTATAGCGCAGAAAGCATGGGAGAGAGAATTGCATGTGACTTTGACCCCGGAGCAATGGAGCCTTGTCTGGAGTAGAGTGACACGGGTCTCCCGATCCGCCTCACTCACTCAGACACTCTTCTTTCTAGCCCACCGGTGTTTTTACACTCCTGACAGATTAGCCAAATGGAACACTACTCAGGGCAATAGTTGTTGGACATGTCATGCGGCCATTGGTTCACTACCTCATGTTATGTATGAATGTCCCGCACTACAGTATTACTGGCGTCGGGTCTGGGGTCGTATCCAGTCTATTTTGCACTTTCAAGAGCCCCTTTCTTGGAGGATAGTGGGACTTCGCTCAGCTGCGGGGATCCCCTCTCTTCCAAAAACGGCTTACTTCCTTTTGGACTTTATGCTTGGCATTGCTATTTCCCTAATTACGAAATACTGGAAAAATAGCTCCCATCTGAGCCCCAATGAATGGTGGAATCATGTCTGTCTCTACAGTAAATATGAACAAATACCTCGTATGTTTGCTTCCCCCATTCAGACTCCTCATCATCGGTCTAAATGGAAGATGCTCAATGACTATGTACATTCTGCTCAATGCTCTCATCTGACTGTCTAAATTTGTATATATCTTTGTCCCATGATTATTCTGTATCGCAGATACTCTTTTGATTGTTTTGATGTATAATCACTGTTGTTTGGAAGCGCTCACATGCTGACATAATCAGCTAGAGAAGAAGCGTGGGGGTGGGGGTAATTGGGTTTACTTTTCTTTATTGTATACTTGTTTTGTCTCCTTTGGTGTGTTGTTTCTTTTGTTTGTTGCAAAATGAAAATAAAAGTTTAAAAAAAAAAAAAAAAAGAATGTGCATCACCTTTGAATAGCTTCTCAACTTCTTAGAGAAGATCCTTTGTTGGAAGGATTTTTTTAGAGGGCTTTACTTGGGTAATTTTCCTTGGTTTAAAATCATCCCCCCTCTCCCTCCCCCCACCCCCTTTCAGGAGCTAAAATAATGAGTAGGCTTTCAGAATGTATCTTCACCCAGGTTAAAAAAGAGGCATTATTTGGGTATGTTCAGGTCAGGGGAAGGCAACAGTATGCCTACACTTTATTTTTCAGATGTACACATGCTGGTTTATCCATGGTTCATCCTGCAGAAGTACTAAGTGCAGTGTATGCAGACTGCTTATGTGCATGCATTTGTGCTTATTTTTAACTGTTCAGGTAGTTTCTTTTTAAAAGCTAGCTGCAAAGCGTCGACTTACACATGTATGTATGTAGCTTGCCACTATGTGGGCTACTGAAAAATTGCCTCCTAAAAGTCTCTTACTGGGCTGGCTGGGTTGGTCAGTGGTAGTGCTGAACACTATGGTGCACAAGGCCCAAGCTAGATTTCCAGATCCACTGTTCCACTCCCTGGGCAAAAGCAACAGTTCCAACCCCTATGAAGACAGTCCCAGCCATTATACAATGGTGACACCTAGTGGCTGTAGGAGCGATAACTGTCTTTATTGGAATGAATTTTTGTAGTTTGGGATGCAGCCCGTTTCACACCCTTGGAATACGGAATTCTTGGAGTGGACATGATATGGGCTAGGAGTCTGTTGGGCCCTGGGATCATTCACTCCACTTATTTGACACTTCCAAAAACATACAATCCAGTTGAGGTTTTGTTCTGATCCAATAAAAGTCTACTTAACATCTTAAATGGTTGGAACAACTGGAATGTTAATAAAAACCGGGAGAGTATAAAATATTAAAGTCATAGTTAAGTTCATCTTGGTCTCCTCCTCTAGGCAGAGAAACTTCTCTTCTTAGGTCTTGGTGCTGCTGTATTCCCAGGGCCCTCTCCAGAGACATCCACCAATACTGGAAATCTCAGTATCTTTCTCAGACACCAGTCAAATACTTTTAAACTGCAGAAGATTGGTCACAGCTTCCTGTAAAATTCCCTTTGCCCTTGAAACCCCTACTCTTCTGGAGTCAGCTCCTAGGATTTTCCTCCGATTACTTCCACTTCTCTTCCAGTATCAAAGAAACCCTCTGTTCTCCTCTATCAGAGGCTTCTTCATGCCTCAAGCTCCCTATTGAATTCTTTGGTTGATGTGGTATATATGCTTAGCCAGCTAAAGACAACTTATGTCTTTAAGTTCTGGTCGTTACATGGTTCAGATTCCTCCTATCATTACCTTACCGGTGAGGAAGCCCTTCCAGCTTTGGAACGTTTTGAGTTTTAGAAAAGGTCATCTGATAGAACCACCAGAGATCTCTATAATTGGATTTAGGGTAGACTGAGCAAAGGACAGATATAAAATAGGGGGGAAATCCACAAGCTGTTGCAAATGAAGGAACATGGCATTGGGATCATAACCCTGGTTCTATCTAAGCTGGAGGTCCAAAGGAACAGGAGGGCACAGTTGGGTCTGTTTTCATGAATGCTGTATTGTTGGTACAGTGAATGTGAGACAGCTAGCAGGGGCTGGATTTTGAATAACTTTGCTCGCCTTTGTGTGAGGGCAACTAGGGAGGGAGTGCATTTATGGAATAAATGTAGTTTGGGACGCAGCCTGTTTCACTTCCTAGCGAAAGTAGCATTCTTTATGTACTATCTTACTAGATTCTGAGAGGAATTTTATAACAGGGCACCTAATAAATGTGAATAATGTGTCTATTTTTGCTAATGTAAAGGCTAACCACTGATTAAATCATCTGACCAGGAGTGTAGAGCTGGATCATAATCCACTTAAAAAGAGACTCCTGCTTTAAAACTGCAAACTGATATTATTGATTAATTCAACTAAACCACACCAATCCTCTCCAATCATATAAAAAATGAATATGAGCTGGATCTCAGAGGGAGGAAATTAATGGCAGTAATTAAGATGCCTAAAGCACTATGGGGAATAAGAACATAAGAACATAAGACATGCCATGCTGGTCAGACCAAGATCCATCAAGCCCAGTATCCTGTTTCCAACAGTGGCCAATAAAGGTCACAAGTACCTAGCAGTTTCCCAAAAAGAGTCATAGGTTCCATAATGTTTGTATTGGGGCAAGCAGTGGATTACCCAGGTCCTCGTTAATAACGGTTTATGGACTTTTCCTCCAGGAACTTGTCCAAACCTTTTTTAAACCCAGCTATACTAACAGCCCTTTAATTCCACCAATTCAAAATTACTTGTCCTTAAAGTACAAATGTTTCATAAACAAGATTGCACATAAACAACAGAAATACCAATATACACAAAAAACAAACATGCAACACCCAAAAATGGATATAAACAAAAACAGAAAAAAATAATAAAAGAAACAATCTGATCACACTTCATCCTTCCAACTGTAAAACAAAGTATTTTTAAACCTCTAGTGCGAATGCCTGGGTGAAGGAATAGTTGTTACCTTCTGGTTGAAGCCAGCATACTATAATTCCCTAAATATAACACTGTCAGATGCTGCAAAAGTTGGTGGTAACCGCTTCTCAAAAGACTTTCACTGGAACCTACCTACCTCCTTTTTTCGTTTTCTTTTTTTTTAATAATATACTGCTTTATCCATGTAATCACCCTCACTTGGTTTGCAGCTTGTCATGCTGTGAGGGCTTGTGTCCATCAGTGATGCTGAGAGTTATCAGTAGCTTAGCTACTAGCAGGATCTCCCAAGATAGACAGGTCTCAGCTGAGATCCCAGACTAAGACAAACCACCCATCTGGGCAGCAGCAGAATGGGTCGGTGTTGTAAGCGAAGGATCATATTTCTGTGACAAATGCAACACTGGAATTAACTGCACAGAAGAAAGGCTTGGCAAATCTACCTACTTCCTTTTGCTTGCCTTGAAAACCCAATGGATAGTCACAGAACAAATTGCACTATAGTGCTGGAAGATGTTTACTAAAGAAAATGTTGGTAGCATGCATTTGAGTTGCAAATCTAGCACAGAGACCTGTGCCAATTTCAAGGGGCATGTATGTCCATCTCATTACCACTGGCACATTGCTAACATGTGGCACTTTGTAAACGGGCATGGGGGCTTCAGGTAGTACCACCCTCTGAGGTAGCATTAAGTGCATCCATACTAATGGTGACATTCATAGTTAGTACCTGCCCTAATCACCTGTGTTAACTGGGATATGTCGTCAATAACCACATTTTACCACAAACCACCCAGTCACATACTACCCAGTTAACACAGGGCTCCATGCTAACGGGCCTTTCTTCCGTGCAGTTTAAGTTTGGTGTTGTTGCCATTGTCACAGAAATGTGATCCTCTGCCATCAACACTATCCCATTCTGCTGCTGCCCAGATGGGTGGTTTGTCTTGGTATGGCACCTCAGCTGAGACCTGTCCATCTTGGGAGACCATGCCAGTAGTTAAACTACCGATAGTTTAGCTCTCAGCATCACTGATGAACACAAGCCCTCATGAGACCCCCAGATCAGAAGGCACTCAACTAGCTACTGGGGAAGAGCTGAAGACTTTTCCGAGTAAAGCCAGCATTTATGATGTGGTTGGATCAAAGCCCTCGGGACGTCTGACTGCTGATGTAGCTGCGCATGAAATGAGAGTCAGAAGCTGTAAAGATGTCTTACGCATTGGAACATGGAACATACAAAGCATGAACCAAGGGAAGTTGGAGGTGGTCAAGAATGAAATGGAACGTGTACAACTTGATCTGTTGGGTGTCAGTGAACTGAAATGGACTGTCATTGGGCACTTTGCATCAGATGATCATATGGTCTTCTATGCTGGAAATGAAAGACAAAGAAGAAATGGTGTTGCATTTATAATAAAGAAGAAACTTGCAAGAACTGTAATGAAATACTATGCAGTCAGCGAACGCTTAATCTCTATCGTCTACGAGGAATATCTATCAACACAACTATAATTCAAGTATATGCCCCAACAACAGATGCAGAAGAGAATGTAATTGAAGAGTTCTATGAACAAGTACAAGCTGAAATTGACAGAACATGCAAACAGGATATCCTGATAGTCATGGGTGACTGGAACGCAAAAGTTGGCAACAAAGAAGAAGGCAAAGTAGTTGAAAAATATGGACTTGGCAACAGAAATGAAGCTGGAGAAAGACTGATAGAATTCTGCAAGACCAACGACCTATTCATCTCAAACACCTTCTTCCATCAACACAAGTGGCGACTGTACACATGGACTTCATCCAATGGATTGTATAAAAATCAAATTGACTACATCTGTGGAAGTCAACGATGGAAAAGTTCTATAACATCAACAAAGACAAAACCTGGAGCTGACTGTGGTACAGATCATCAACTACTAGTATGCAAACTCAAGCTAAAGTTGAAAAAGAGCAAACCACTCATGAATGCAGCAAAATATGACCTTGAGAATATACCACTGGAATTTAAAGACTGCCTGCAAAATCGATTTGCTGCTTTAGATACAAATGACAGAGCTCCAGAAGAGTTATGGAATGACATCAAGAAGGTTGTGTTGGAAGAAAGCGAGAAGTCTCTACAAAAGGTGAAAAAACAAAAACGGCCAAAATGGATGACGGAAGAAACTCTGCAAATTGCCCAGAAACGCAGAGAAGTTAAAGCCAGAGGAGAAAGAAAGACAATAACAGAACTCAACAGATTTCCAACGTGCAGCAAGACAGGACAAGGAAAAGTACTACAATGATGCATGCAAGGAAATAGAAGCAGAAAATATTAGAGGAAGAACAAGATCGGCTTTCCTAAAGCTACGAGAGTTAAAGAAAAAGTTCCAGCCTCAAATTGGAATGTTACAAGATGCTCAAGGTTCTATGTTGAATGATGCTGAGAAGATCAAGAAAAGGTGGAAGGAATATACAGAGTTTTTATATGAAAAAGATCAAGTGGACCAACAGCCGTTTCAACCTGTACTTTATGATCGGGAACCATTAGTGATGAAAGAAGAAGTTGAAGCAGCATTGAAAGCCTTATCAAAGAACAAAGAACCAGGCATTGATGGCATTCCCATAGAAGTATTACAGCAATCTTATGCAGCTGTTACCGTACTTACAAGGCTCTGCCAAGAAATATGGAAGACAACATCATGGCCAACTGACTGGAAAAGATCTGTGTTTATACCAATACTAAAGAAAGGTGATCCAACTGACTGTATAAATTATCCCACAATCGCTCTGATCCCACATGCCAGCAAGATTCTACTGAAGATTATTCAAAAAAGACTACAACCATACCTGGAACAAGAACTACCTGAAGTGCAAGCAGGGTTCAGGAAAGGGCGAGGAACGAGAGACATCATTGCGGATGTGAGATGGATCCTTGAAAAGACTAAAGAATACCAAAAGGATATCTATTTGTGCTTTATCGACTATAGCAAGGCTTTTGACTGTGTAAACCATGAGAAACTCTGGGCCACATTAAGAAGCATGGGTATACCAGAACACCTGATCGTACTCTTGCACAATCTGTACATTTATCAAGAAGCAACAGTTCGAACGGAACAAGGAGAAACAGAATGGTTTAAAATAAGCAAAGGTGTAAGACAAGGCTGTATACTTTCCCCCTACCTGTTTAATTTATATGCAGAACAAATCATCAGAGAAGCAGGATTGTATGAAGAAAACAGAGGTGTGAAGATTGGTGGAAGACTCATCAACAACCTTCGCTATGCTGATGATACCACATTACTGGCTGAAAGTGAAGATGATCTGAAACATTTGCTTCTCGCAATCAAAGAACATAGTCTCAAAATGGGCCTGCACCTTAATGTAAAGAAGACAAAGATCATGACAACTGCCATAATCAACAGGTTCATCGTTGAAGGAGAAGAAATTGAAATTGTGAACAACTTTAACCTACTTGGATCAACTATCAATAAAGAAGCAACAAGCAGTCAAGAAATCAGACGACGCATTGCTCTTGGCAGAATGGCTATGAAAGACCTAGATAAGATTCTCAAGAGCAGAGATGTCTCTCTCCATACAAAGATTCGACTTGTTCAAGCCATGGTATTTTCAATAACATCATATGGATGTGAAAGCTGGACAGTGAAAAAGATAGACAGGAAGAAAATTGATGCCTTTGAATTATGGTGCTGGCGGCGAATACTGTGTATACCATGGACTGCCCGAAGAACAAACTAGTCGGTACTAGAGGAGATAAAACCTAAGCTTTCTTTAGAAGCTCAGATGACAAGACTTCGACTTTCATACTTTGGACACATCATGCAAAGAGAGAGATCATTAGAGAAAGACATCATGCTTGCCAAGATAGAAGGGCAACGCAAAAGAGGAAGGCCAGCAATGAGATGGATTGATGCAATAACAGCAGCGATGGGTACCAGTCTGTCAACAATGAGCTGCCTGACTCAAGACCGAACACAATTTAGGATAGCTATCCAGAGGGTCGCCATAAGTCGACTCCGACTTGACGGCACTTAACAACAACAACAACCATGCTAACATTTAGCATGGTGTGCTTACTGCATGCTAAACCCCACACTAACAGCACATTTTAGTAAACATGCCTCTGTATTTGCTTTAGTTGCTTCACCTCCATCTCCTCATTGCAATCATTGGTCCGGCCCAGTTACAAAGCCCAAAGAACTCTCCCGCCACCATCATTTATTTATTTATTTAGACAGTTTTGTATACCGCCTTATCCTTCAATGAAAGCGGTCACAACACAATTGGGGGATACATTTAACACGCGGGGATATGAGACACATATACTAGTACTTACAGGGAACATGGGCAATGGAGGGTTAAGTGGCTTGCCCAAGACCACAAGGAGCATCTGTGGGACTAGAAACCCCAGTCCTTCCGGCCCAAGGTTGCTGTCCTCTAGTGGGATTTGAACCCCTGACCTTCCGGCCTGAAGTACCTTGCCCCAACCACTAGGCTACTCCTCCCCCATCATCAGCTCTCCCTCTGGGGGACTGAGCCTCCAGCAGCGGGAGGAGCAGCAGCCATCCCTGCCCAATCGGGGCAGCCACCCGGATTTAAAATCAACGCGCCATCGGGCACTCAACAAAGAATTCTCCCGCCATCATCATCAGCTCTCCCCTCCGGGGGATCGAGCCTCCAGCAGCGGGAGGAGCAGCAGCCATCCCTGCCCAATTGGGGCAGCCGCCCGGATTTAAAATCAAAGCGACATTGGGCGCGCCCGCGCCTGAGGGTCTCGCCAGAGGGCCCTTTTGCGCGGCCCTTAGGCAGCGGCCCAACCAAACAACCATCTCACAGCTCTGCAAATGAAGTTCGATCTCCCCCTCCCACCCGATGAGCACATCGATCTACTGTCTCTGCCAGCAGTAGCTACTGCATGAACCACACCAAGTCCACCGGATATCCACCCTCTTCATCACCGCCAGACCCACGCTTCAGCTCCTTGAGCTCTCTCCCAGACGTCTGAGGCCTCACAATGGTACATCACAACAAAGACTCCTAGGAAGCAGAACCCAAACTGAACCTCGGGACACAATAGGTATGATAAAGAATAACAGGATCACGCTTTAAACCTAGCGGATCTACAAATGATTAGATAGTATACGCTGCAGATCTATGTCATATGTTACCTAGAGTCTTAGAACTGGATGTTGTATCCATATACCTATGAGTCTATGTATAGCTAACATACCCAGCTGTATATTCTATCACTGCTAGCCGCATGATTACGGTACTTAACTGTAGCATTACATCTAACCACCCAAGGCCAAAGACATCACATGTATACTCCCAAAAGCGCTCAACTCTGTGTCCTACTCACTCACTAAGGCTCTATAATCTCAAGCCAGCTCAATCATTGGAATGGATCACTTCACGATAGCACTAATATGTAGCTACCTTCTCTTAGGGCTGTTCAGTAGTACTTTAGCCCTAACAGGCACTCACAACCAGATATCTACTCTACAGGGATATGGGAGGAGATGGTCAAGAGACACCCCCAACAAGTCAGTAAACGACACGCATCCTACATACCAGCACCTACTACACACTGCAATTCAGCACACCACAAATGTAAAAAAGGTCAACCCACCCTCACAAGATTTAAAAGCTGCTCTCATAAATGCACGCTCAGTCCACAACAAATGGCCAATCATCACCGACTTAATCACCCTCCACAACCTTGACATTCTCCTAATCACAGAAACCTGGCTAACAAATACTGACACCGTACTCCTCAACCACCTGCTACCCCCCAACTTCACAATACACCGTTGTCATAGAGGCGACAAAAGAGGAAGCGGAGTACTCATACTCGCCAAAGCTGACCTCAATTTCCATCTCTCCAACAGTTCCAACACTCCCAACCTTGACATAGTTACCATAGCAAATAATCACTGTTCCAACTCCTTCTCATGAGGACCTTGCCACGATAATTGAGCTAGCCTGCAATACTCCAAACTTGCGTACCCCAAACTGGATACTGGGAGACCTCAGCCTGCCATCCCTGCATGACTCTCAAGCGATAGCATTTCTTGATGCACTGACAGACCTAGGATATCAGCAGTTAATCAACGAGCCAACTCACGCAAAAGGGAACACACTAGACTTGATCTTCGCTCCTTTAACCATCCACAACGCAGCCCCCTACTCATCACCAACCTACATTGAAGTTCCTTGGTTGGACCATAAGCTAATCACGTTCCTTATCCCCATGGAAAACCACCCCAGGAAGCCCCCTGATAACAAAACAAATGCCACAAGAATACCCTCTCGTAGTTTTCATCCTTTCAACAGGGAAACCATTATGAATCACACACAGCCACTCCTCAGCATGACATCAACTAACCTTGGTAAACTAGTCTCCAGCTGGAATGATAGCCTTAGTTCCATTGCACTACGCACGGAGCACAACAAAGCCCCAAGGAAAAGGGCTGCCGCGCCCTGGTACTCAAAAGAACTACGGGATTCCCTCCTCAAACTCAGAAAACTCGAAAGGCGATGGAGGCGTTCACGATCCACAGAAGACCAAGAAGCCTATAACCTCCAACTAGCATCTCACCGTAAAGCGATAACTGAGAAAATAAGACAAGCACACACAGATACTCTACGACGATCACTAAAGAAACCACATGACTTATTCAACCTAGTCAAGAACCTCACGAATGAACCAGGACTGGTGCAAAAAACTGAGATCCGTGCACAAGACTACGCCGACTTCCTTCAATCAAAACTATGCCAAACCAGCAAGCTCGATGCACCTGCCCCCAACAAAGTGCAAAGCAATGCAACGAAACTAACAACCTTCTCCACTCCATCACTTAAACAAATTGTTGACACCATCTCCACAATCAACACCTCCACGGCTCAATCTGATCCTTGTCCAGCCTTTTGGATAAAGGAACTAAAAGCAGAGTTTAGCCCATTCATAGCCAGACTCTTCGACACATCTTTCAGCTCAGGAGTTTTTCCCCTAAATCTCAAACAAACATCCATCAGACCACTGTTAAAAAACAGCAAACTCGACCCTCAGAAAGTGGAGTCATATAGACCAATTGCCAGTATTCCACTCCTAGCCAAGATAATAGAAAAAGAGGTCCAATGCCAGATACAACAACACGTCAACGTTACCGCACCTCTAGACCACTGTCAACATGGCTTCAGAGCTGCCCATGGTGTGGAGACACTACTCACCTCCCTCTTCAACAACATTCTCAACACTATAGACAACATTCACCACGGCGTGGCTCTTATATTTTTGGACATAGCCTCAGCCTTCGACTCAGTGTGCCACATGACCCTCCTGAGACGGCTAGAAGAGAAAGGCATCTGAGAGTTAGCTCTAGCATGGTGCAAATCATACCTCTCTGATAGATGGCAGCATGTACGAACAGAGACCTCAACGTTTGTATCGTTCCACCAGAAACAAGGCGTTCCACAGGGATCCTCCCTATCAGCCCTGCTGTTTAACATCTACATGCAGCCCATCTGCGATCTCATACATTCATTCAACATTGGCTACATGATATATGCCGACGACGTACTCCTATACACACCCTTCAAGACTGACCAGATCGATCTCTCATCACTAACGAACTGTTTCATTTCAGTGGAAAACTGGCTCCAAAATCAGAATCTCCGGATACAACACAAAAAGACTGAAGTGCTGTTCATTACCAGAAACCCTAACTTCCGCCCACCGGCCAACCTAAAAGTCGGAAATGTAGAGCTTCAAACCAAATCTACAATCCGTTACCTGGGTGTAACACTGGATCAGAAACTGGACATGAAATCCCATATTGGCAACATGGTCAAATCAAGATATCTAAAAATCAAAACACTCGGACATCTACGCCCCCTGCTGCAACCGGATGATTTCAGAACGATCTTTCAGGCGTTAACTATTCCACATCTCGACTATGCAAACGCGATTCTGCAAGGGCTACCTCAATCCACCCTAACTCCACTCCAACTCGCCATGAACTCTGCAGTCAGAGTTCTAAATGGAGCCTCAAGACGTGACCATATAACACCGATCCTCAAAAGTCTCCACTGGCTCCCAATTCACGGTAGGATCACCTTCAAGATCTTACTACTAACATTCAAGGCCATCAACGGACATTCCCCCTCATCACTTGCAAGCCTTACGCTCATGACTCCCCCTACCAGAGCCAGACGACACGCAGCAATAAATACTATAGTAATCCCCAAAACAATAACCCAGTGTACACAGTCAACCGCAAACAGAGCTTTCAGTCTCTGTGCACCTAGAAGCTGGAACGCCCTGACACCCAACATACGAGCAATCACAGAGATAACTAAATTCAGGAAGGCCCTGAAGCATCACCTCTTCCTCAAGTGCTACCCTGAAGTAGGCATGCCAAAGCGTCCTGCACGCAACACAGATCCTTAATCACCCGGTAACCATTCCACAATGTGATGTACATAGGGTTTTCATCTTATGCCTTTTGTGCAAATAGTTGACATGTTATCCAAGTTAATCTCCCTGTTTTCTGTAATTTACGGTGTAACCCCACCGTAAAACTTCTTGATGTTCCATGTAAACCGCACTGATGTCGAATAGCGCAGTATATAAGAGTATTAAATAAATAAATAAATATTAAATATGGATTTGGTCAATACATTGTTGATTTTTTTAAATAAATTTATATAATTCATTTAAAAGTCCTTTAAAAACTTTGTGAATACTTCATTTTATTTGGTGCTGCTGTAAATTTTCTTACTCCCTAACTTAAGTTTTGTAAGTGAATCTGACTGATTCAGAGGAAAATCCTCGAAAATTGACAGAAGGAGCTTTGCATCTGGAGGAGAGGAGAGACATGATACAGACCTTTAAATACTCATAGGTTATCAATGAACAAACAAACCTTTTTCAGAGAAGGGGAAGCTGTAAACCTAGAGTGCATACGATGAAGCTGCAAGGCGGTAAACTTAAAAGCAAGATCAAGAAATACTTTTTCACTGAAAGGGTGGTGGATGCTTGGAATGCCCTCCCAATGGATGTGGTGGGGGCAAATACAATGACAGAATTCAAAATGGCATGGGACAAGCACAGTGTATCCTTTTATGGCAATAGGATGAAATCGAAGCAAACTTAAATATCTTTTATACTTCAATAAATAGAGGGGGGTTGCCTGCATGGAGTGGTAATTAGAACCACTCTAGGCACCCTATTGGGCAGACTAGATGGAGCATACTGGTCTTTATCTGCCGTCATATACTATGTTACTATTTAACCTCCAGTGTCCATTCAGAAAAATTAAATAGATTTCTGGGAATAAGAGAGTCTACAACAGTGTCAAATAAAGATAGGTATTGCCAAAGACAGTAATGGACTTTTAAATGCATTATAAAAATTAACTAAAAAATGAACAATGGATTGAGATAATCTGTATTGGGCTGGACCAAGGACTGTAGTGAGGAGGTGGAGGTGAAGCACTAAAGCAAATATGGTGCTTTAAGCAGCTTAATTGCTGCAATTAATTTCCTCCTTCTGAGGTCCATAGTTATATATAGTTGGTGCAGTTTAGCTGAATTACTCGATATATCAAAGAATGTCAGCCAACAAGTTTGCATTCCAGAGCAGAAGGTCCCTTTGCAAATATATTTTAAAAAGGCAACATAGGCGCCTTTATAAAATAAGCACACAGAATGCGCACAAATGCATGTGCGCAAATCGATACCTGCTCCAAAAGAGGCCTTAATTTGTGCTCCTATGCTATGTGTGTACATGTGAATTTTAGAAAGTTCATGGTGTACATTGCAGCTCCACCCCTGGAAATGCCTACGTATAGCACTACACATAAAACCCACCTTTATTACCTGCGGGTATATGCACATAGTCAAGCAAGTTTAGAAAAGCCCCTTTTCCACAAGAATCTTAACACATCAAAAACTTTCTAAAATTACCTCCTCTGTAAACTGCTGTGGGTCTTATTTTTTGCATAAAAAGGGCAGCATAGAGGTATGAACAGGGCCAATCCCAAAGTTGGATCAAGGTGTTGGCACCCTAGGCAAAGCTTAAGCCTTATGCTGCCCGCCCCCCCCCCCCCAGTTGCCAGAATCTGTTGTTTAGCTTTGAATCTTTTGTTTTTTCTTCCCCCCCCCCCCCCCCAAATGCTTCACAAGGCAATCACTTAGTTGTCTGGTGGTTGGGCCAGCTCTGGGTATGGAATGATTGCAGGGCTTGGGAAAGAGCTGTAGTACCTGGCTCCCAGTTGACGACTCCTGATGTGAGGACTCAGGTAGGGGAGTTAAGATAGGGTTATATAACCACAGGAAAAATATTCCTGGTGACTTCAAACCAAAGCACAGCATAAGAACATAAGGAATGCCATACTGGGTCAGACCAAGGTTCATCAAGCTCACTATCCTGTTTCCAACAGTGGCCAATCCAGGGCACAAGTACCTAGCAGTTTCCCCAAAAGACACAGGTTCCACAATGCTTGTATTGGGACAAGGAGAAAACAGAACTCTTTCTCTGAAAAGGAGGGCTCCTTTCCTTCTTTAACTTACTCAGAGAGGCAGATGTACTAATCCGAGTGTTAGAGCTAGTGTAGGGTATGCTATTGCAGGCATAAAAGAAAAAGTGCACCCAATGCTGTAACCAAATTGTATGCAAATAATTTGCACACCAAAGTTGATGCAAACAAGGGAGAGAATGATGGTTGCCATGGAAAGATTCATGCATAGGTGTGTGCTAGCCGCAGAATCAATATTTTGCGCACAAATTATATCGGCACCCGGAGGAGTTCATCCATATACATTATGCACATGTGCATGTCTGGAATGCTGTTCTGCACATAAATGCATCATCCAAATTGTCGTGGTCAAGCTTTTTACTCTTTATTTCACAGCCATGGCACTTTCCTCTTAACCCGCTATTTGGTGAAGTGACTACCTCAGCTCCTCATCTCCCTGCCATGTTTTTAAAAATTTGTCTACCATCCCCTTCAATACCTTCACTAAAACAAAAACCAAAAAATTGCAGGTGGTTCATGCAGGCACAGGACAAAGAGAATGATATTTGCTAATGCTAGTCACAGAAAAGCGAGCTAACTTTTTCCTCCACCTCAGGCTACTGTATGTGCCAAATCTCCAGCTTTAGAAAACCAAGCACTAAGCCTTTAGGTTTTATGCACACTTCTTTGCCTTGGAGTTTAATAGCTAATACCTTCATTACTATTCAATTTAAATAAGCAGTGTGCTGAAGTGAATTCAGACCTTTGTTTTCTCATGTGCTAAACTCCTTTCAGCATAGCGCAACTGCAATAGCACAGAAAATTGCACGCAGAATATGCACTACCTGTGCGCAAAGTCTACCATACTTTACTACAATGCATGGCTCTATCCAGTACTATCCCTTTGTTTTGTTAAATGATATGGAAACAAGGGTCAACAAACAAATTATAGGTGAGACCTTTTATTTAGACTAACTAATATACCTGTGACTAGCTTTTGAGACCTAATATATAATTTCCTTCATTGGGCCACTGAATGTCAGCAAAGTTTAGGGCCCAATATTCAAAGGCATTTACACGGTTTACAGACCTATAAACTGTACACCTCTTAGAGGGATATTCAGCGTCACTAACACGGTGATCTCCACTACATGGCATAATGCTAACCGCTTAGCACTGGGGTGTTCCGGAGGTGGCACCAGTCATTAACAGGGCAACAGCGATATTGCACCGCTGCCCGGTTAGCACCCGCGGGTAAAAGATAGGCACAGCAAAAGTTTGTCTATCTTTACCTGTGGGAGCTAACCGAGCAGTGACTCAATATCTCGGCTGCCCAGTTAGCTTCTGCAGGCTTGTGGGCTGTGCAGCAATTCCAGATATTCTATGCTGGGGCCACATATGACACTGGCATTGAAATATCCGGGGTTAAAGGTTGGCGGCAACGGCTATGCGTCGTAGCAGCGGATAGGCATCCCAGAAGAATATCGGGCCCTTACTGTCTTATCACCTCTGTCAACCCCCTCCTTCCTGCTCCCTCTCTTCAGTGAGCTGCAGTGACATGTGCAGCCAGCCTGAGTCCTAGTGTAGATTGTGCAGTTTTTTCACTGACCTCTGAAGGCAGGATAGCTCTCAAAAGGTAGTTCAATAAATAGGTCTCACCTACAGCTTGTTGGCTGACACTTATTTCCACATATCCAAGTAGACTAAGAGCAAGCACAATTTTTGTCAATTTAAAAAGGAAATAAAATACATAAAAATAATAGCAATGAAATGGAGAAACAGTACTGCATATATATGGATGTGCTGCATATGTTGTCTTTTCAATTTGTTCCAGGGTACAGAGCTGGTTTAGTTAAATTTATTTTCATTTTCAATTGCAAAAGCTCTGACGGTGCCTATTTCCCAAGCTGTCAAGTCCACTAATGAGTGGAATATTAGGATACAAAATGCTTTATAGAATTTCTTCATTCAGTATGAAGAGGTGGATGCAAGAGAGGCCTGAGAGGTGAATGGAATCAGGAAAGGGCCGATAGCAATCAAAATAGTGTCACCAGAGAGTAGGTCCAGTTGGTGTACAGATGCAGGGGTTTAGGAATCCAAGAAATATGAGACTGCCTATCATTCCTAACCTCCTCCCCCATCCCCATTTCTTCAGCTGATACTAAACCAAACCTTTAAAAACAAATGTTCAATTTGTGTGCAAAGGGTATGCTCAGTGTCCAAAGACATTGGAGGCATTTTCCTTGTGTCAGTTGTCAGATTTTATTTGCCCTTGGGTGTAACAATCATATCTGATGGATAACAGTTAAGAATAAAGATATGCCATACTGGGTCAGACCAAGGTCCATCAAGCCCATTATCCTGTTTCCAACAATGGCCAATCCAGGTCACAAGTACCAAGCAGTTTCCCAAAAAGTCACACTGGCTCAACAATGTTTGTCCCAGGGCAAGTAGTGGATTTCCCAGGTACTCTTTAATAATGGTTTATGGACTTTTCCTCCAGGAACTTGCTCAAACCTTTTTTAAACCCAGCTACACTAACAGCTTTTACTACATCCTCTGGTAACAAATTCCATACTTTGATTACGCATTGAATGAAAAAAATATTTTCTGTTATTAGTCTTAAATGGAATACAGTGTAGCTTCATTGCACGTCCCCTAGTCTTTCTATTATTTGATGGCATAAACAATTGATCTATGTTTACCCATTCCACTCCATTCATTAATTAATAAATCTCTCTCATATTTCCCCTCAGCCATCTCTTTTCCAGGTTGAAGAACACTAACCTTTTAAGCCTCTCCTTATAGGGGTATCCTTCCATCCCCTTTACCATTTTGGAGGCTCTTCTCTGTAGCTTTTCTAATTCCACTATATCCTTTTAAAGATACAGTGACCAGAATTGCACACAATATTCACGGTGCAGTCGCACCATGGAATGATACAGAGGCATTATAATATCCTTTGTTTTATACTCCATTCCTTTCTTTATGATTCCCAGCATTCTGTTTGCCTTCTTGGCCACCACTGCACACTGGGTGGAGGGTTTCAAAGTGCTATCCACAATGACACCTAAAACTTTTTCCTGGGTGGTGGTTCCTAATGTGAAATCTTGCATCATGTAACCATAGTTTGGGTTGTTCTTTCCTAGGTGCATAACCTTGCACTTGTCCACATTAAATTTCTTCTGCCATTTGAATGTTCTGTCTTCCAGTTTATCAAGGTCCTCTTGCAATTTTTCACAATCCTCTTGTGTTTTAACAACTTTGAATAATTTTGTGACATATGCATATTTGATTACCTCACTTATTATTCCCATTTCCAGGTCATTTATGAATATGTTAAAAAGCAGCGGACCCAGCACATATCCCTGGAGTACTCCACTATTCACCTTTCTCCATTGGAAAAATTAGCCATATTACCCTACACACTGTTTTCTATCTTTTAACCAGTTACTGATCCACAATAGCACACTGCCTCCCATCCCATGACTTTTTAATTTCGCCAAGAGTGTCTCATGAGGGATCTTGTCAAAAGCTTTCTGAAAATCCAGATACACTATATCAACCGACTCATCTTTGTCTACCTGTTTATTCACACCTTCAAAAACATATAACAGATTAGTAAGACAAGATTTTCCTTGGCTAAAGTCATGTTGGCTTTCTCCCATTAAACCATGACTATCTACATGTTCAGTAATTTTGTTCTTTATAATGGTTTCTACCATTTTGCCCAGTTCTGATGTAAGGCTCACCAGTCTGTAGTTTCCTGGATCATCCCTGGAGCCCTTTTTATTTAAAATCTTTTCTATACCGCGCTCTTTAGAATCAGTGTGGTTTACAGGTAACATTAATTTGTACAATGCATGATGAATCATGCATTGTACTTACATAGAACACGTACAGTAACTTGGGTTTTAAACAGGGTAACTATGTACAAATTGAGCAATTTATGTCCCGGAGGTGTTGTGGTGACAAGACATGCTCTTACAACTATTTACAGGCTGGACAATTATTTACAGGTTGGACAGTTGCATTAATGGATGTGGTTACGTCACTATGACTTGAGTGTGCTGGTGGTGTCGTCATGGTGGGTAGGAGGTATGCTCAGTTGTGATGCATCACTGGAGTGTTAGTAATGTAGAAGGAAAAGATGGTGCTTTAGTGCCTTCCTAAATTGGGCAAGGTCAGTAATGGCTTGGATGGTGGTTGGGAGGGTGTTCCAGCAGATAGGTGCGTAGAACACAAATGCTCTGTTCTTTGTTGCCTGAGAGCATTTCGTTATTGCGTTGGGGACGACAAGCGTATTGGCAGCGAATGAACTCCTGGATCTGTTTGGGGGAGTGGGATGGACAAGGTCTGTGAGGAAGGTGGAGGATTGTTTGTTGATGGCTTTGAAGGTCATCAATAATACTTTGAAAGTGAGCCTGCAGTGGATCGGAAGCCAGTGGAGGTGTTTCAAAATTGGGGTGTTTTAAAAATTGGCGTTACATTGGCCATTCACCAATCTTCAGGTGTTAGAGATGATTTTAATGATAGTTCTCCGATTACTAATAGTAGGTCTGCAATCTCATATTTCAGTTCTTTCAACACCCTCGGATATATACCATGCACTCCAGGTGATTTGTTTCTCTTTAGTTTATCAAATAGTTGCAATGTATCTTCCTGGTTTATTGATATTCCTTTCAATTCTTCCGATGCATCACCTTTAAATACCATTTCAGTCATGGGTAACTTCCCTACATCTTGTTCAGTAAAGACAGAAGCAAAGAATTCATTCAGTCCGCTATGGCTTTGTCCCCTCTTAGTGCTCCTTTTATCCCTCTATCATCTAATAGCCCAACTGATTCTCTCACAGGTATTTTGCTACAAATGTACTTTAAAAAGTTTTTATTTTGCGTTTTTGCTTCCACAGCAAGCTTTTTTGAAAATCTCTCTTTGCCTGCTTTAACAATGCCTTGCATGTAGATAGTTACGGTTTAATGGGAGAAAGCCAACATGGCTTTAACCAAGGAAGGTCTTGCCTTGCTAATCTGTTATATTTTTTGGAGGTGTGAATAAACAAGTAGACAAAGGTGAGCCAGTCGATATAGTTCATCACTGTATGAAGCTTGCACTGTACAAATGCACATCCCAAAGTCATTCATGCTACCAATTAGCACCAAAATGTCTACTGCTTTCTGACATTGCTGGGTTTTACAGATATACGTATGTTCATTAATCCATTAACTCCTAAAATCCTCTCCCTCCTCACCATTTCCTCAACAGGCTTAGGAAGATTGCTCTGTAGAACTGAAAAGCTCCTCAAAAACCTTGCCATCACCAGTCATTAGACTACCATAACGCTCAGTCTGGAATTCATACAGAGTGCCTTTGATGGCATTGTTCCAGATCTATCAATTTGCTCATTGTCTAGCTGAAAGTTTGAAGTGGATGATAGGGAGGCATACTGCATTAATGTGACACTACAAACAGTTGGCAATGACAAAGTGACAATTGAAAAAATACTGACATGCAGAAGAATGAAGAATAGCAAAAATCTCATGATTGTTCTTTAGGTTATTATTAGTAACTTGTGTGAAAGGTATGCTGCGGAGTTAGAGCAAGAAAATTCTCAACAGCACACTGCTTCCCTATTTCTCCCCATTTCTCTCATCTTCTCACCTTCTTTTCCCTGCTTCTTATGGTAACAATGCTTCCTGGCAGCTTGGCTCTGTGTCTTTCTTGTAAGCATACTGGCATTTTACAGCTACTACAAACCTGTCCGCACCAGCTTACTCGTAGCATTATCTAAACTGTCCCTACTCCCATACCAGTTACTTTAGTGTCTCCAGAAAGACAGAATGAAAGAGGGGCAGTGATTTTACAGAGACTCTTCAAGTGAGAGAGATCTAGAACTGCATGTGAGTAATTTCTCTATTGCAGAGGAAACCAGCAGTTTCATTTTTCTATCCTTCTAGCTCTCTTCCAGAGAAGGCTGTTGGGGTTGAAGCTTTAATGCCTTCATGTAGGGGAAGTACAGCTTGGGGTCAGAGCTGTGACTAGCTTTTTCTGCATCCAGGCAAACATACTTATATTCCCCCCTCCCACCCTGCCCTGTCTGGTACTTCAGTCATGTACCTTTATACCTGTTCCCATGCAGGAGTAATGGTACATTGCTTCATTTTAGCCATGATTTTAGATACTTTTATAGTGCAATTTTATAAAGACAAAAAGTGCCTAGGGGGTCATTTTAGAAGCTCTGTTCATGCCTTGGAAGCCCAAAAATGGGTATAGCGACATCCAAAGTACAGAGACTGTCTACAGAGCCATTTTAGAAGCCGGCTCTGGGGATGTCCAAATCTGAATGGGGGCATGGAGGAGGCGTGGCCAGGGGCATTTTTGGAAACCTAGTGGTATGATTAGGGCGTTCCCAAAGAGTCCCTGCTTTGCTCACAGAAATGTCATGGACATCTAGCTTCACATCTAACTTTAGATCTGCTCCAAGGTACTCGTAGCAATGAACAAGTGTCTTCAAAGTGCAAATTTTAGCTGAAAACATCCAGAAGGTGTAGCATAGAAAGTCCTCAGTACAATTTCAACTATAACAGCAGCAGGATTTGAACCATGGAACATCTGGGTTCTGAAATATTGCTCTGGAGATGTTTATGTAGCCTGCAGATGTCTCTATCGGACATGTCTGGGTCTATGAATTCACATCTGCACCTGTATGTGCCTACATTTTTTTCAGACGTTCTGGCTTACATGTCCTAGCTTGTACTTGGGCGGATCTTCTAAAATTCCCCTCAAAGGGTGTCTTTATAAAATAGGCTCAGATTAGGTGAGTATGCAAGTATGCATAAAACAAAATTAAACTGAACCATGAAATCTTATTAGTGGAAGATTCTACCCTTCTGATGCCCCCTCCTCATCTCCTATTATAAATTACGGTCCACTTTAGTAGGGCGTGAATAGATCTCTATTAAAAAATGATACGTCCAAAACTCTCCATATATGTAAGAAATATATTTTATTAATCCTTTTCACTTATTTTCATTTTTCTCTGTTTTTCAAATTTTTCACATGCTGTATAAATCATCCACAATAATCAGGCACTTATTGAATTTCTCTTCAGTGACTTTCAACGTTCAATGTATTTACTCTTCGGTAACTTTCACTGTTCAATGTATTTACTCTTGTAAAAAGTCTTAGGGAAACTATGTGCCACCATTTAAAACCATCAGAACATTTTCTCTCCTAGGTCTCAGCAGGTCTCTCTCATCTGACACCTGGGGCAGCTGCCCCCTCCGATCCTCCTTAGTTCTGACTCTGCTTGGAGATACAGGAAGGCCTCAAGTGAGAGAATCAGGAGGCAATCTGTAATGAAAGGGAGTAAAGCACTCTGCTTCTTGTTCCAGTGGAGACTGCCCTATTTATGTAGAAGAGGTGGATTTTAGCAGAGAAAGGTTGCTAGGCAAAGGAATCTGGCACAAACGGTTCTGCATGTAAATGAGGATCCTCAGAGGAGTAGCTTTCAGAAGATGAGAGCAAATTTCATCTTCAACCAAAAAAGTATTAAGTTCCTGCATAGAAAAAAGAATCAGCTAGGTACCAATATAGGGAGAGTCTCAGGTTAAAAGGGGAACACAACAAAAAATTCAAAAGGAAGACTGGTGTGAATTTCTGTGCACCTCTGAATGAGAGGAAAGACTTTTTCTCCTCAAGTTTTACTGAGTATCTTCAAGTGGTGACCCTCATTGTATAAAATCTATCCCAGATCTCATCAATGACAAACCCATGGTAAAAGTATGGTAGAATGGAAAAAGAAGGATACTGGCTGCACATTGCCCAGGATAAATAGGTGTCTGCCTCCACCTGTAGCTTATTCACGGGATCTAATGATGGTGGTGATGATAGTGCAAAATATTCAAGAGAAGATAATATCCATGATGCAGCTATAGGCCATGGTGAACTTGCTGATGGGTCCACTATAATAGGAGATAAATTACAGAAACTAATGAAAAGGTTAAGAAAATTAAAATGCTTAGGTGGACACTTGAAGTAAAAAACGGAAATAAAATATTGCCACTATTTTGCCACAAATCCTGTATTTGATTACAGAGGATACACTAAGAAAGCTCACCAAAAAATGGAAGAAAGAGGAAAAACTCAAAAGAGAAACTAGAAAAAGCAACTGATGCAAATGTATTTATTTATTTATTTAGATAGATTTGTATGCCACCTTATCCTTCAATCAAGGTGGTCACATCACATCACAATTGGAAGGTTACATTTAACATTAGGGTACGTGTAAACATTTAGACAGTACAGTTACTTAACAACATTTAGGCAGTACAAATGAAGGTAACATTTAACACAGTACAATTGAAGGTAACATTTGACATGAGGGTATTTAATAACGCGGTATGATAATCTTGTGTGTGTGGATAGGATGGGTGTGTGCGTAGTTGGCGGTGGAAGTAGCATATCAGTTTGGGTATGGGATGATGATCCCTGATTGGACAACTTAAAGAAAAGTATCTGAGTCAAGACATGTTAAAACATCAGAGAAATATCGTAGAAGAGATATAGAAAGAGAGAAAAAGGATTCAGAAAAGAGACAGGGCAATAAAGGAAGTGCCTGCAGAAGATGAGAACATCACACAGAAAGGAGAGAGTGGCATGAGGCAGAACAAGGAGGAAAAGCAGGAATGCTCAGTGAGTGGAGGGAGAGTTGGAGAAGGCTCAAATGATATGGAACAACCTAGGGGTCAGAAAGGAGAGTGCTTTATTCCCAATATGGTAAATGTGTCCTGTGATGTTGTAGTGTTTGTAGAGTTTCCATTGGATGAGAAGTACTACTTTATTGTGTGTTTCTCTATAGAAATTTTCTGTCATCAGAAATTCACAGCCAGCTATGAGGTGAGTCATTGCTTCCAGCTCTTTCTTACAGAATTGACATATATCGGATTTGCCAGTTTTTCTCAATGCACACTGTAAACCATCTTATCTATAATTTGCTGTCTTGCGCCACAACTATCACTCTCTCTTCCTTTGCTTTGTATATATGCATTTGCTTGCTCTTTCTTCAGGTGAATGAATGTGTTGATGGCTCTTTGAGTTTATCTGGCTGTCAGAATCTATTGTTTTGCTTTGATTATAGCTGCTCTTTGCTGACCCCCAGAAGCCACTGCCCTAAGCGACCATTTACTTGCCTAATGGTTGGGCCAGCCCTGGTACTAAGAGTCCGATTTTCAAAAGGCATTTACTCAGTTTACAGCCCAGTAAACAGTGTAAATGCCTTAAATGGGGATATTCAATGGCACTTACATGGTTAGTGCCATTGAATATCCCCTTCTAAGTCCCCTACATGCCCCAGTGCTATCTGGTTAGCATTGGGGCATGTTGGGGACATTCTAGGGCAGAGCAGAGGCGGAGACTATCTCTAACGGAACAGCAGCGATATTGCATGCTGTCTGGTTAGCGATCTGTGCCTAAAAAGTAAGCAAGGAAAACCCTCGCCTATCTTTAAGGCATAGGAGCTAACCGGGCAGCATCCAATATTGGTGCTGCATGGTTAACCTCGGTGGCTTCCTGTGTCTGCGGCGATCACTGGATATTCAATGTCATCGCCACAGCATTAAATATCCGGGTTAGGGTTTGGTGGAGAGGGCTATGCACCAACAAAATGCATAGACCTTCCAAAATGCGCACAGCTCAGTATCAGGCCCTTAGATTTTAGTATGCTGTAACATGATTATACTGAACTTCTTCCCACATTTGCAAGATCTGACATATCTTCCAAAATACCTGCACATTAGGGCAAGCAAAGAGCATAAGGGAAAAGTGAGACTTTGCATGATCAATGAATACCATTGCTTCATCAGTTTGCAAAAGGTCCAGATTGCTTTCTGCACCACAAAATACATAGATTGGATGACAGAGGCCAAGAGAGACTCTCAGAAATTTATCCCAAAACCCCTCACAATCCCTCTATGACATGTCCACTGCTAACTCACTTTCCAATATCTTCTAATTTCCCAGATGCCTATGTACTTGTCCAGATTGCAAGTATCAATAAAAGCTAAATGCCACTTTTGGGAGGTCTGCAATTTCCTATAGACAACTACATGGTTCGGTTTGGGGAATAAAACTGATAACTTTAACTAGGGCCAGCCATGTGCAGAGACTCATTGAGAGGCCTCATAAGTATTTGCATATCTGCAGGAAGGGCCGTACTGACCATGAATCGCAACCTCTACGACTTGCACATCGGGCGTGCGCCCCCTCCCTCCATCTAACCACTTTCTGGAGGGCGGCGGGAGAGAAGAGGCACGCCCGATGTGTACGTCGCCGGTGCGCTAAGCAGATCTGTCCCTCCCTGCTCTGATACCACATCAGAGGAGGGAGGGATAGATCTGCTTAGCATGCCGCGAGAAGGACTAGGGGGCGCATTTCAGCTGTCTGCCATTGCCTGCTACTGCTGAGAGAAGAAAAAGTGGCGGCGGCAGGCAACATCAGACAGCTGAAATGTGCCCCTTAAGCCTTTGCGCCAGTTATGGCCGCACAACTCGCACAGGGCTAGGTATGCTCCTGTCTGCAGGGCCTCATTTGCATAACGAAAACTGAACTTATTTGGTCAGTGCTATGATCTTTTTAATAATAAAGAGGGAAGTTATAAAATGAGAAATCCTGGTAGCTATGAATTCATATTATGGTGCTCAGGCTGGACTAGACTGTGTCAGAGTTGGAAAAGCCTAGAAATCAGCAACAGTGAAACTATCAGACTACAAAAGAAATTTAACTGAGATGTTCCCTTAAAGTCTGAGATGTTCTTGAATATGAACTGACAAACTCTTTAAATTTAAGACCAGTCCAGCAGCATCAAGAACACAAAACTGCAAACCTTAAAGACTATCCATATTCCAGGACCCCCCTTACCCACCACGAAACAAAAAGCGAGAACCACAGCACGGCCTATACAACAAGAAAACCAGTGCGGCATTGATTAAGGTGTCAGTTCCAAGTGACTATTCTGTGAATCGCGTAGAGAGGGAGAAGATCCTGAAGTACTAAGAAATGTAGTCAGAGACCAAGAAAATGTGGCAGAAAGATTCCGAGTTATTTCTTATCATGTTTGGTGCCACAGGCTTAATTAAGAAGAATTTCCAAGCACACCCTGCTAAATTACCCAGAGGGAGGCTATCTTTAGCACGATGCAAGTACTATGCCAAGCAAATTAGCAGTAAACATGAGAGACTGAGATCATACTCCACATACCTTGGCTTAGAAATGAGGTTCATGACTCTCATGGTATGTGCAAAACTAATTTAATCACCACATTTAATCACCACATCTCAGAATGTTTTTTCGTTTACAGCTAGCCTACATGATACTTTAATAATAAAGTAAATAATAAATAATAAATTTCTTAGAAGATCTTCAATAAAAGCTAAGGGGTATGTTTACTAAACCGTCTTAATGTAGCAGCGGTGGTATTATCGCGCGATAAGGTACCTTATCGCGCAATAATGGCGCTTTATCGGGCGCAGAGGCACCTTAGCGCACGATAATGCGCGCAGCAGCGCAAATGAGCGCTGAGGGTGGAGAAAGGCTCCCGGAGGGCGGAGGAAGGCTCCCCAGGGGCGGAGAGAGGGGGTCAATGGGTGGAGAGTGGGAGGGGAGAGGCTCCCTGCACACTAACGCTGTGGACTCCGGGGCTGAAAACTAACGCCATCTGGCGTTAGAGCAGATTTAAAGGGAAGAGAAACCATTTCCGTCAGCAATCTACAGCAAAGCCAGGGAAACCTACATAAAGTGAGAAGTGTGATACATGTGCACGGAACAAAAGGGCAAATAGACATTGAAAATGACCTGAACAAAATGGAAAAAAAACCATAACCAAGCTGGCCAATAGTGAAAAAACACTACCGAGAAAGCTCCAAAAAAAGATATTAATTTTGGAAGGGTCTATGCTCTGTCCCCATACAAGGTGAATGATCCCACAGTGAAATAGCACTGATCAGGGTTTTCCCTTGTTATTGGACAGGTTTCCTATGGAATGCACATGTTCCACAACAGCCGGGTGGGCATGTCGGAATGGGCAACTAGACAGATGCTGGAAAAGGGGATACAGAGGGCTGCAGGCGGCACATGCTGTGGTGCAGCTGGGCCACAGTGCAGACTAGGGTGATGCCTAGGTGGCCCATAGGAATGCTGAAACAGTAGAGCAGCCAGACAGCAACTGATGAGGGCCCAACATGGGCACGAGTGTGTTTCCCACAGTGTCACAGGGGATAGTACCCAGCAGGTACCCCCAAGGGCACAGAACATTGGCAGGCGGTGCTGGGGGGAAGCGTGGACATCTATGCAGGCACCCCTACCCCAGAACCCGCACCATAGGCAGCCGCCTACCGGCACACTGGATGGCCTGAGACTGCGCACCACCAGCACCACCAGCAGAAGGGCATGTCAGCATGGTGGCGGAGGGGTACTGGTGGTGGAGGGGGCAGTGGCTGCTGCCCACAGCAGACCGTGGCCTAGCCCTGTTTAGGTGGGTGCCGTGCACTGCAACACCCAATGCTACTGTACCGAGCGCCAACAACGTCTTCAGAGGATCTCACAACGATAATTGGCCTCGCATGCAACTCAAACAGACCACGATCCCAAAACTGGATTCTAGGTGACTTCAACCTGCCTACTCTGCAAGAATCTCAAGCCACTGCTTTCCTAGAAGCACTACATGAGCTGGGTTACTCTCAGCTAGTCGACAGACCCACTCACATCAAGGGAAACATACTGGACCTGATCTTTGTTCCCAGACAGACACAGAACCCACCCAACCAATACTACTGACCATAACTCCGGTGCCATGGTCTGACCATAGCCTGCTCAAATTCCAGATACCTATTAACACCTATAACCGAAGCTCCAACAAGACCAACACTGCCCACGAAACATCACTGAAGTGCTTCCGCCCCTTTGATAAAGAAGAAATTAGAGAGAAGATCCTCCCACTCTTCAACAATGCAGCACACGACCTAGATGCTTTGGTTTCCACCTGGGACGATAGCCTCAAGACTGTCGCATGCATACCAGCCACACACAGAAAACCAAAGAAATGAGAGCACACACCATGGATACTAAAGAGCTCTAAGCATCACTACTGTAACTGCGCAAGCTCGAGAGAAGATGGCGTCGAGCATGCTCTACCAAAGCACAAAGTACATACAACGCTCACCTAAGAGCACACCGAGATGAATTAATGAAGAAACGGAAACAATATCATTCAGACATCTTGAAGTGATCGTTAAACAAGCCTCATGACCTGTTCAATATAGTGAAATCTCTTATAAGAGAACCTCCCGCAGACCAATCACATATGCTACAGCCCCAGGCATACTCCAACTATCTACAATCAAAAATGATACAGACTGGTGCAACCTCAAGCCCCACAGACAACACCCTACCGCATAAGTTATCCCAACCATCGCCACTATCCAAATTTGACAAAATCTCACGCAGAGAGAGATTGAAGACACTATCGCAGCAATCAACCCCACCACCGCGCCCAACGACCCATGCCCAGCTCTATGGATAAAGGAGTTACGCTGCGACTTAAGCCAATACCTGAGCGAATTAGTAAACCAATCCCTCACAACCGGATCGTTCCCACAGAGTCTGAAACAAACATCGATCAGACCATTGCTGAAGAATAACAGGCTGGACCCAACGAAAGTGGAATAATACAGACCAATTTCAAGTATCCCCATGCTTGCCAAAGTAATCGAAAAGATAGTACAGCGCCAAATTCAACAGCATATTGACACTGAAGCCCCTCTGGATCCATTCCAACATGGGTTCAGAGAAGCACACGGGGTGGAAACCCTCCTCACTACCCTATTTGACAACCTAGTCTCTGGAACCGACAAAATTCACCAAGGATTCACCCTCATCTTCCTCGACATCGCAGCGGCCTTCGACTCGGTGAACCACAAGATCCTCCTACTATGCCTCAGCGAGAAAGGAATACAAGGAACTGCTTTAGACTGGTGCAAATCGTACTTGACTAATAGATGGCAACATGTAAGATCTGGCTCCACGACCTCAGAATCGTTTTTGCAAAACCAAGGTGTGCCACAGGGTTCGTCACTATCTGCATTGATGTTTAACATCTACATGCAGCCCATATGCACCCTAGTACGATCGTTCAAGGTCAACTGCCTAGCCTACGCAGACGATATCCTGCTATATATCCCTTTCAGGACCAACCAACCAGACTTCTCACCTCTGACAAGATGTTTTGAGGCAGTAGCAGACTGGCTCAACACACAAAACTTGAGAATCAACTACAGCAAAACAGATGTTATTTTCATCTCAAGGAACCAGGACTTCACCCCTCCACCCTCTTTAAAAATCGGCAACACAGAACTGAAAACTAAGCCCACAATCCGCTACCTTGGCGTTACACTTGACCAGCAGCTGGACTTAAAAACCCACATAAAAAACACCGTAAAAACAGTATATCTGAAAATAAGGACCTTAAAACACCTACGACCACTACTCGACTTCAGCGACTATCGAACAATCTATCAAGCATTAATATTACCACATTTCGACTATGCCAACGTAATTCTACACGGTCTCCCTCAAGCAACACTAGCACCGCTCCAGCTCGCAATGAACACTGCCGCGAGAGTACTAACAAGAGCCTCACGGAGAGAGCATATAACGCCAGTCTTGATGAACCTCCACTGGTTACCTGTTCAAGCACCACATAACAGAAACAGAAGACCTACGATGCAAAACACCCTAGAGGTCCCAAAAGCAATGACAAAATGCACAAAAGCAACAACGAATAGGGCCTTTACGATTTATGCACCTAGAGCATGGAATGCCCTCCCCACTTATATGCGAAACATCACCAACCTAACACACTTCAGGAAGGCATTAAAGCAGGAGTCTCAAACACGCGGCCCGCAGGCCGCATGCGGCCCGCGAGAGACCCTTGTGCGGCCCGCGATGCATAGGGGGGAAAAAAAAAAACCGGCTTCTGCTGCTGCTGCCGCCGCTGCCGTGGCCGGCAATAGCAGCAATATCGCAAGTCCCGCGGGCTCCCCCCCACCCGGCAGATCCCTTCCTGCTTGCCTGCCAATGCTGCCAGTTCTCCGCTTCGGCTTTCAGAGCCGCGAAGGGAGAACTTCTCCCTCGCGACTCTGTTAAGCTCGCCGGGGCAGATGGGAAATTTCCCATCTGCCCCAGCGGGCTTAACAGAGTCACGAGGGAGAAGCTCTCCCTTCGCGGCTCTGAAAGCCAAAGCGGAGAACTGGCAGGCAAGCAGGAAGGGATCTGCCGGGTGGGGGGGGGAGCCCGCGGGACTTGCGATATTGCTGCTATTGCCGGCCACGGCAGCGGCGGCAGCAGCAGCAGAAGCCGTTTTTTTTTTAAAGTTTAATTTTCCCGGGGAGGGGGGGGGAGGGAGCAGGACTTGATGGGGGGGGAGCAGGACTTGATGTGTGGCTGGGGGGGAGCAGGACTTGATGTGGGGGGGGAGCAGGACTTGTGGGGGGGGAGCAGGACTTGATGTAGGGGGGGAGCAGGACTTGATGGGGGGAGCAGGACTTGATGTAGGGGGGGAGAAGGACTTGATGGGGGCTGGGGGGGGTAGTACTGAAAATGGGGTGATGGGGGTTAGGACTGGTAATGGACAAATGGGGGTTAGGACTGGAGGTGGTCTGACTGGGGGCTAAGACTGAAAATGGGGTTATGGGGGGGCTAAGAATGAAGATGGGGCGATGGACGGGTTAGGCCTGGAAGTGGGCTGTTGGGGGGCTTAGGACCGATAATGGGCTAGGGGGGGGCTAGAACTGGTAATGGACTGGGGGGGGTGCTATGACTGGAAATGGGCCGAGTAGAAGGGGGAGCTTGAACTGCAAATAGCTGATGGGGACAGGGTCTTGGAATGGTAATGGGCTGAGTGGAAGGGGGCTTGGAATGGAAATGGGCTGATGGGGAGGGGGGCTTGGAAAGGAAATGGGCTGTGAGGGGAGGGAGCTAGGACTGGAAATGGGCTGATGATGCGGGGACTAGAAGGGAGCGGATGCTGGGTTGGGCAGGAGCTAGAAGGGAGTTGATGTTGGGGGACGATTAGAATGGGATGGGGCTGGGAGAGTGAAATGGAGAGGGGAAATATATTTTGTGTGGGAGGGAAGAAAAATCTACAATTGGCCGGGTATTGGGAGAGTAAGTGGGGATTGAGGATGGAGGGGTAAAATTTGAGTGGATGAAATAGGAATGAGGAAAGAGCAAAAGGAGAATGATTAGTATGTTAAAGCAGATGTAGAGAGAATGGAAAAAAACTAGGAAAGAAGAAAGGAGAAATGGACAGCAGACGATGGAGAGTTAGCAGAAGACACAAAGAAACCAGAAGAAAGTGACTGGAACAATTGCAACTGGAAAAAAAATGCACAAAAGGTAGAAAAATATCTCTTTATTTTGAATTTATTAACTGAAATATGTCAGCTCTTGGAAATGTGCATCTTTAACGTCTGCACTTTATTTAATACAAGAGGAAATCAATGTATAGTTTTATTTCTACAGTGTTGTACATTCTAAGTTTGGCTTTTGGGGTTCCCAGTTTAATTGTCTTCCTGTTTCTAAATTGTGATTCCTTGTTTGGTGATGGTGTATGTTCTGCATGTGTAACTGAGCTGAGGTATTCTGTTTATGTAATTCCTATTTGACATTGCCACTTGTTCTCTTTCCCGAGTAGGTCATGTATTGTTATTCTCTGAAATGTGTTGATTTAATATTTGCAGTGTTGCCTTTTGATAGTTAGGGTATGGTGCTTTGTGAGTCCTGGTAGTGCTGTTAGGACACGGCAGGTTTGCTATGGGTTCTAAATGGGCAGTGTTTCTAGTAGTTCCTAATGTGCCTGGCGGTTGGCACTGGTTTATAGTAATGTAGAAATCTTTTAGTCTTTCTTTATCCATACACTCATTAAGAGGCATGTTTACTAAAAGTTAGTGTATGGTAACATTATGCAAATATTTATGCAAATATTTATGCAAATGATGCCCTTATGCAAATGAGGCCTGCGTCTTGTGCGGCCCCCGGGTTACTCTACAAGTCCTCATTTGGCCCTCAAAGCAATTTGAGTTTGAGACCCCTGCATTAAAGCATCATCTGTTCACTATATACTACCCCGATTCCAGCCTTAGTAAACATGCATGGTGCTCCTCAGACAATCACCCACTACACCCAACTAATCAGACCCAGCATGAAAAAGGATAACCAGCTCGGTCTCCCAACAGTACTCCCTGAAATAGAATTTAGACACCTAGCGTAAATAAGATGTTGATAGACCCTGCCTAAAGTAGGTATCAGTGTAAATAAGATGTAGATAGTTTCCCCAGTTACTTCCAAGTTGATCTCCCCGTTCATTGTAAATACAACTCAGAGTGCCTGCGTTGTATAGTTGATGTTGAATGTAAACCGCGCTGATCTAAAATAGCGCGGTATAGAAGAAATGTAAAATAAATAAATAAATAAATAAAACAGACAAGCTCTCTCTGACAAACAGTCATGATATCCCCAGGGAATGAACTGTCCCTGTGGCAACAGTTTGGTGTAGTACACACAGCCAGTGTGTTCAGGAGCAGAAGGTCACAGGTTCAAGTCCAAGCTGTGGTTCCTGCCAACCCAGTCCCCATATTTTACCCACTACTAATAAAGACGGAACCTTTATTGCAGATAACATGAACATGCCTCAAACGCCTATATTTTACCCTACAGAGCACAGACACCATAAACATGCGCATTACCTAGAGCAGAGTCTCCCAAATGCAGTCCTGGAGGGCCAAACACCATTCAGGTTCCATGCTGTCTCTAATAAAGATGCCTGTGCTGCATTTCTATGCGCCGCCCCCATGGTATACAGATGTATCTCATGCATATTCCTTAGGGACAGCATGAAAACCCGAACAGTGTTTGGCCCACCAGGACTGGAGTTGGGAACCCCTGCCCTAGAGCAGCGGCCAACAGGGGCAGAAACACCTGCACCCACAGGCTCCATTACCCAAAGCCTCCTGGAGAGGCAGGATGTCGGGCCCTGCATGCATCGCCCAATACTAGCACTGGCATACCTTAGCAATGCCACCCTAAACCCGGGAATATGGTACACATATATCAAAAGGTTGCTATGATTACTGGAAGAGAGCAATTCCTAAGTTAAGCACAATCTGCTCATTGAGCTGTATCATACCAACCTCTCTGATGTCTGTGGAGTGTGTTTCAGGTCTGGTGTCTGACAGTGTTCACCACCCTGGGGAGTGACCCCAACAGTATTGCGTACCATAGCCATGCCTTCACTGTGCCCAGGACTGGTGCGGTGGCCGGGGCTGCCAAAAGCCTCTATAGTTGCACAATGCTGGCATAGGTGTGGGAGTGTGTGTCTGTCTATCCAGTGTGTGGTGGCTGCCAACACCTTATTCAGCCCACACTGCTTGCACTGTTGCCAGTGTTAGCCTGCCAATGTGCATAATGAGGAGCAATGTACCGTGGGTATAGCCTGGACAGGGTGGCCTGGCCTGGCCTGGATGCATCTGCACAGGGCATAGGGCAATGGCTCGGACATTGTAGTGCCTGGCCACAACCTGCATGGACAGGGTGGCCACAGCATGTCCTGCTGGGAGGTCACTCTCACCCTGACTGAGCAGTGACCATGGCATGGCTGGGTTCCACCATAGTGCTATATTGTATTTCTCTCAAGTGAAATGTATGGGTTCTCTTTTCTAGGGCCTAATCACTGACTTATCTGCTTGGTGGGTGTGCTCATATCCTCTCCAGGAACATGCACTGTGGAATAGCTAGCAGACTGTCTGCAGTTATATGTGTATGGCTGGAATGCCTTGCAGGGTGCAGTGGCTGGTGACTCACTGTGCTTGTTTCTGGAGAATGTCCAGGATGGTGGTGGGGGGCAGCTGAGCATTTCCAGGCCTACTGCCTTTCTGCCATTGCCTTATGGATATATCCAGCTCTGTGTTGGCTGCCCTGTAGGTTGTCTGTTCCCCAGCAGGACTGGGGTTGAGGGCCCCCCTCTACTGCCACCATTGCAGGGAGGTAGAGTGTGGATCTGTTGGTGGGGGATCCTGTCTCCACCCTGAACCACAGAGGGTGGGTTGGGTGGTGGTACATAATCTGCCTATTGGTCCAAACACCCCTCTTCATCTTACATCATGTTACCATGGCACCAACACTATTCTGGATGCATCAGAGCCCATAAGGGTTAGACCTGATTGACAACTACAGATGGACACTAATGTCTCCTGGGTGTGTCTGCAGGAACTACCTATCACACACACACACACACACACACACACACATGCTGCCAGCACAAACACCCTCACAGTGCTGTAACCTTAAGGTGCCTCATAAGGCGCCCCATAAAGTGCCTTATAAGGCACCCCATAAAGTGCCTTATAAGGCACCCTATAAAGCGCCCTATAAAGAGCCTTATAAGGCGCCCCATAAAGCGCCTTATAAGGGGTCCCATAAAGCGCCTTATAAGGGGCCCCATAAAGCACCCTATAAAGAGCCTTATAAGGCGCCCCATAAAGCGCCCTATAAAGAGCCTTATAAGGCGCCCCATAAAGCACCTTATAAGACGCCCCATAAAGCGCCTTATAAGGCGCCCTATAAAGCGCCTTATAAGGCATCCCATAAAGCGCCTTATAAGGTGCCTTATAAGCCGTCCTATGGGGACATTATAAGGTGCCTTGGCGGACAGTGCACTTTATAATGTGCCCTCTGGAGTGCTTTATAGGGCGCCTTATGTGGCACCTTAGGTTACGGCACTGTCCGGGTGTGTTTTCTGGCAGCACTAATTAAAATAAAAATAAAATGCCTCACAAAGCACTGCTTAAACATAAAGGGTAATGCCTCAGCCAGCCTTACTCATTAGGCACACTGGGGGATCAAACCTATGACCCCTATACCATCAGGCAGTGTATTAACCATTGCACTACACCTCTGCTGCTCTGTTTGCATGTCAGTGCACCTACTTAAGATTAACGCGCGTTAACATGCTTAGCTCCTTCTCGCATGATAATATGCGCAGTGCGCGTTATCATGCGATAATCCAGGTTTGCTACGTTAAGACCGAAATGCCCACTCCTTTTAAGGCATCCTGCACACTATCGCCTGGCGCATGTTAAGACTGCTTAGTAAACATACCCCTAAGTGTTTATGGATTTCAGTTGATTATTGTTAGGTTATATTTGTGATCGATTGCCTTCTGTTTTTACAGGGGTAACGGAAGTGATGGAAGAGTGGAATTGCTGCTCTGCTAGATGCTGTGTTTGAGCAAGTTGAGAGTATTGGACAAATTGGAGAACTTTTAAATAAATGTTTGGAATTGGAGTAAACTCTCCACTTTTGAGATAACAATTAATAATAATCCAAATTTTTTAAAATAGTAACAGTGAATCTTGTAAAGTACTTTCCTAGATTTAATTGTAAGGTTATAATGGTGGGAGTTGGAGATCAATGATGTGAGTATCTCGCTGTTCCCTATGGCAAAGTAATTTGTCGTATGAAGGGTTGTAAAGCCATCCTGAGATCTCTCCCTATAAATAATAGTTTAGCTTTTGAGTGCTCTATCATTATTGAGGTAATTCTGTGCAGGGCCATACCGAGGGAAGATCGCGCCCTGTGCGACTTGCACATCAGGCCCCCCCCCCCCCCCCCCCCCCCCCCGTGGTGGGAGAGAAGAGGCATGCTCGATGTGTAAGTCGCTGGCATGCTAAGCAGATCTTTTGCTCCCTGCACAAGGAAGGAAAGATCTGCTTTGCATGCCGGCGAGAAGGTTTAAGGGGCGTATTTTAGCTGTCCTGCCATTGCCTGCCGCTGCTGAGAGAAGAAAAAGTGGTGGCGGCAGGCAACGGAAGACAGTTAAAATGCGCCCCTTAAACCTTTGCATCCTGTGCGGCCACACCGCTCGCACAGGGCTAGGTACAGGCCTGATTCTGTGTAATGGTAATAAGTATTTAAGTTTTAAGGGAGATTATGAAATACTAAGAGTGTTTTTTGTGTTATGTTGAGATAGTTTACTCTTAGGCCAGACTTTTGATATTTATTATGTGCAAAACTAACCCATTTGGAGAAATTGCCAATATACTATTCCATAACAGCACTAACTTCCAAAATTCCCACAACAAGGAGCCTACCTAGAAAAGGGCAGCACCAACACCTTAAATATTGCTGTAAGCCCTAGAAAATCCTACATCTACAAGGACAACTGAACAAGCCAGATCAGTGGCAGACTTACATTTTTGAAGCTCTGAAATGGGGGCCCCTTTGCAACCAACAACGAGGTCTGGTTAACCACTGTTATCTTCTTCAATGGGGTTGTTCCACGACAGATCACCACAAATCTTTTAAAAATGTAATCACCACATCTCAGAATGCTTTTTCGTTTACAGCTATCCTACATGATACTTTAGTAACCTTTTAATATTTATTTTAACTATTATTTTGTATTGAATTACACTATATCATTAATATTATTCTCATATAGTAGACCCAAATTTTTTAGCAATGTGGACTAAAGCCGCTTCTGGGTTCCGCCCCTGAGCCACATTACTACAGAGCCTTATATAGAAACTCATTGCTAACATTATCTGGCCTCAGTCTCACATTTAGAACATTGACTTTCACCAAAAATAGAAATATGTAGACAAAAATTCAACTTAATCCCCCAAGAAGCCAGGCGCTACATGCAGTGCAACACCAGAAAGAGATGCATATAAAGACAGCATATTAATTTTAAAAAATTCATATGCCACACATTAAATTGAAAATAAAATTATTTTATCTACCTTTGTTGTCTGATCATTTTATTTTTGACTGAACTGGATCCAATCTCTTTTCCACATTCCTTGTGCTCATTTTTTCTCTTTTGTCCCATCTTTTCTTCCTTCTCTACATGTCTTTGACATTGATCTTTCCTTTTTATCTCTTTTTTAACTTTTCTCTCTCCTCTGCCTCCCTATCCACTCAAATCCAGATTTTACTCCTCACTCTCCACCCCTAAGGGGCATGTTTACTAAAATCCGCAAAATAGCGCGCCGCAAAATAGCGCACGGCAACGTGGCACTGAAACGCGCAGAAACGCGTTTAAACGCCCCGCACACGTGCGTGTCACCCCCGCACAGGTACGCGGCTCACTAACGGGCCCCGTACAAGTGCGGGCCCGCAAATGTCCGATAGAGGCGTGGAACGGCGAAAGGAGGGCGGAGGAAGGCTCCGGAGGGGCGGAGGGACGGGGTCAATGGGTGGAGAGTGGGAGGGGAGAGGCTCCCCGCACAGTATCGGGCCCGAATTTGCATGTAAAAACTACCGCGAGTGAAACACTCGTGGTAGAAAGCATTTAAAGGGAAGAGAAACCATTTCCGTCAGCAATGTACAGGAAAACCGGGGAAACCAGCAAAACGTGAGCAGTGTGATATATGTGCACAGCACAAAAGTGAAAATAAAAATAGAAAATGACCACAACAGAACTATTAAAAATAGTAATTCAGCTGGGGAACAGTTATAGTGATGGGCAAATACAGAAATCACACCCAGCAAAGCTCCAGAAAAAAGAAATGAATTTTGGAAGGGTCTACTGAGAGGAGACGCTTCCAAAAAACATTTCCACGTTTTGGAGCTTTCCTGGGAGTGTTTGCTATGGTTGCCCATTAATATCACTGTTGCCCAGCGTGGTGATATTTTGTCCCACATTTCCCGTGGTCATTTCCGGGGTTTATGTGCACGTTTGTCACCAGACAGGGTGCATATGCCCACAGTAGAATTGCGTAGAGCAGGGTTTGTGACTCCATCCTGCCAGGCTTACTGCCTCCAGGGGCTGTACTGTCTCTGTGGCCAAAGTGTGGTACAGCGGACAGCGTCATTACCTCTAGGACCAGAGGGCAGAGGTTCAAAACCCAGCTGGGGCACCTGCCAGCCCAGTCCCTATATTTTACCCACCACTAAATAAAGATAGCGCAGACACCCTGTATGCATGGGGAAAACACCCATATTTTACCCAACACCGCACACACACCACAACAATGGGCATTACCTACAGCCAAGTCCCCCAAATGCAGTCCCATACTGCCACATTGCAATCAGGTCAACTGCTTTTTCTGAGAGAAGTTCATGCCAGCATGTTGGCGGACAAGTACATGTGGTGCAGGGGGCAGTGGCTGCTAACCACAGAAGACAGAGGCCTAGCCATGTGCAGGCTGGCACAGTCCACTGCAACAGACAGGTCCTGCCGGATCCACAGTCATGGACAGTCCAGGGAATCCAACCAATCTGTGGCTACACAGTGGTGCAGTGCACACAGACAATGCATACAAGAACAGAAGGTCACAGGTTCAAAGCCCAGCTGGGGCTACTGCCAATCCTGCCCACATATTTTTCCCACAACTAAACAGTGATAGTAAGGACACACCTTTCATGGCGGGGACATATGCAATGGTAAGACATCTATCTTTTACCCACCTGAGCACAGACACCATGAACAGGGGCAGTACCTAGAGCAGAATCACCCAAATGCAGTCCTGGTGGGCCACACACCAGTCAGGTTCCATGCTGACACTCATACAAATGCCTGTGCTGTATATCTATGCACCACCCCCATGGCATGTAGATGTAGCCCATGCATATTCATGAGGGATAGCAGGAAAACCCGAACAGTGTGATGCAAACCTGGACTGGAGTTGGGAATCTGTGCCGTAAAGCAGCAGCCATCAAGGGCAGACACACCCACACCCACAGGCCCCATTGGCCAATGTCTCCTGGAAAGGCAGAACATTGGACCGTGCATGCAGCACCCAAAACGAGCACTTGCATAACTTACCAATGTCACCCTACACCTGAGGTATACGGTACACAGCTCGGAGACGTTTGCTAGGAGCACAGGCAGGCAGTTATCCATACGTTACGTACATACTGCTAGTTGACCCCATCCAAACAATCTGTTAGGTGTTTGCGGGGCATGCTCCAGGCCTTGCCTCTGACGGTGCTTACCACCCTGGGGAGTGACCACCAGCTGTAATGCGTACCATATCCATGCCTTGCCGTGCTCAGGACCGGTTTGGTGGGCAAGGCTACTTACCCCCTCAATCGTAGCACCATGATGGCAGAGGTGTGGAAGTGTGTGTCTGTCTATACAGTGGGTGTTGGCTGCAAGCCCCTTCAACAGCCCGCACTGCCAGCACTGTTGCCAGTATTGGCCAGTCAATGTGCATAATGAGGTGCAAGGTACCATGGGTATAGCCAGGGCAGGGTGGCGTGGCCAGGATGCATCTGCACTGGGCATAGGGCCCTGGCAGGGACATTGGCTGGGATATTGTAGTGTCCGGCCACCACCTACACAGACAGGGTGGCCAAAGCATGTCCTTCTGGGGGATCACGCTCACCCTGACTGTGCAGTGACCACAGCATGGCTAGGCCCCCCCATAGTGCTATATAGTAGTTCTCTCATGTGATAGATATGGGTTTTCTCTTTGGGGCCCAGTCACTGATCTATCTGCTTGCTGTGTATGCAGACAGCCCAGTTCTGGGTGCATGCATCTCCATTGGGAACATGCACTATGGACTAATCAGCAGACTGTTTGTAGCTGGTAAATGTCTTGCAATAATGGCTTGCAGGGTGCAGTGGCTGTTGGCTTGCTGCAGGGGAATATCTGGTGGTGGAGTGCAGCTTACCATACCCTGGTCTTATGTCTGTCTGCTATTGTGTTATGGCTGTGTATGGAGCTGCCTGCCTGGGGGGGGTGGTGGTGTTCCTCAGCAGGACTGGGGTTGATGTTGCCCTCTACTGCCACCTTTGCAGGGAGGTAGAGTGTGGATCCCTTGATGGGGACCATGTTTGCCATGGGGGGGGGGGCGGCGGTGCCAGATGGTGGCAGACAGGGATATCCATGGTGTTTGTGCAGAAACTAGCTATCTTACACATTAACACTGCTTTGGAACACCCGCTTGGCCTCCATCAGCCATGGCAGGTGTTGTTGACCTGGTCCTGGCCACCTCATTGCACACTCAGGGTGAGCACAGTACCCGCACGATGTAACGGTGTGTGGCTACTCTGTGCCAGTAAAACACCCGGTCAGTGCCCCCTACTAGGCCAAGGTGCTGTGTGGGTGCACCCGGTCACTTCCCCCAACAGGGCCGAGGTGCTGTGGGGGTGCATTCCCCATCTTGTGTCCATCTGCGGACAGCTAATTTGCATGTGCAGTGCATCATGGGTACGGGTGGCCTAACCCTATCCTGTTGACACCAGCAGACTGTCTGTGAGGTGACGTGTAGGCTATCTGCAGCCAGCCAGGGGCTTGCTTACAGCTATGGAGCTGTAGCGTAATGGTTACATCACTGCCTGTGCAGCCAGAGGTCATGGGTTCAAACCCACAGTGGGGCCCTTTGGTAGGGCTGTCCACAGCTTTATTTTTATTTACTGTACATATGTCTATGCCGGCAAGACCACCCTCAGCTTACTATACCCATTAGGTGCCTCTGAGGGTGCTTCATAGGGCGCCCTGTAGGCCACCTTATGGTTGCCATCCTATAGGGTGCACTATACATTATCCTGTGTCGCAACATACATGCTGCCCTATAGGGGTCATTCAAGGGTGCCTTGGCGAACAGTGCACTGTAACATGTGCCTTATGGGCCGCCGTATGTTAACATGCTGGGAGAGTGCGTTTGCTAGTAGTGATAACAAAATAAAATTATACAGCCTCCTACAGCACAATACATACTGCCTCAGCAGGCATTTTTCACTGGGCATTGTGAGGAGTTGAACCCCTGATCCCTGCACCATTGGTCAGTGTTTTAACCATTGTGCTGTGGCTCTGTTCCTGTGCTTGTGCATCAGCGCGCCGCCTTGTGCCTATCAGCGCGCCGCCTTCTGCCGCCCAAGGGGACCAGTGCGCCGCCTTCTGCTGCCCAAAAATAACTGTGCGCCGCCTTATGCCGCCCAAAAAGCACTGTGCGCCGCCTTCTGCCGCCCAAAAATAACTGTGCGCCGCCTTATGCCGTTCCAAATTAATTTGCCTCCTAAAACAATGTTAATCATTACAGTTACTGCCTCAGCTGACCTTTGTCGTTGCGCACACTGGGGGATTGAACCCATGGCCCCTACACCATTGGTCAGTGTCTTCACCGTTGTACCACGGCTCTGTTGTTTTGTATACTCAGCAGCGCGCCACTTTGCCTTTCCACGCGCTAATGTCGACCCCCGCACATTAGCGCGACGCACACACGTCCGGTTGCTTACTACCGTTTTTTTTCTATTTTCTGCCTGAACCGCCCACTCCTTATATGGCACAGGCACACTAGCACGGCCCCGCACGTTAGGAATGTTTAGTAAACATGCCCCTAAGTCTCACATGTTTTACCTCTCATCTGTCTACCAGTTTTCTATCTCCCATTCTTGTGCTCCCATTGCTGTCACTGTCTCTCTGCTTCCCCTGCTTTCTATATCCTCTCTACCATTACCCATTCCCTAGCTCCCTCTTTCTACCCTCACTCCCTCAACCTTCATCTGTCATCTTCTGCCTTTGATCCCATCACCAAACCTAGCCCCTTCTCTGTCATTCATCCCTCCCTGGCCTCTAGCCCATTCTTTAGTCTCTTATCCTCTACTATTCTTTCACCATTTCCCCAGCCACATTTCTATCCTCGCTCTCCTTCAGATCTCCATCCCTTTTCACATCTCTCACCCTCTCTATAATCCTCTAGATCATTCACATCAGGTCTTAATCTCCCCTAACCTTTCTTTCCTATTCTCTTACCTCCACTCTACACTCTTCTTCATATCTAGCAATTAGTAGTTGCTGTTCTCTCCAAATTCCTACTCAGTCTTTAGAGTCCCCATCATCTCCCATCTCTGGTTCCTAACTCTGTCTTCTACTCTTTTACATTCACCCTCCCCCAAATCCCTAATCTTCATTCTTCCCTTGCTTTCCCCCACATTGCTTACTGCCCAAAGTCCTGGAGTGCTGTCCCTCATGATCCCATCCTTTCTCTGCTCTCACCTAGCTTCTGCACCCTCTTCCCAAGTCCCTGTTTTTTCCACTATAAATCTCTATGATTATCCCTCTACCTCCTTCCCCAGTGTCAGTCCCTTGCATTCCCAGTCACCCAGTGTCAACTCCCTTCCAGTCCAAGCCCTTCCCCACTGTATAGCCCCTTCCAGTGCCAGTACCATACTCAGTGACAGCCCCTTTCTGTTCCCAGTCCCCCCCACACTAGGGAACAAGGAAAATCGCTCCCAAGGCTGTGAAGAGGTGAGTCAGTGAGGCAGGCTTTGGGTTTCATTGGATCACTTCTTAACCCAGTGAGGCCACGGAGCTCTTCGGGGAGCGGGGCCATATGCAGGCGACATGCTCCCACATGCGTAGGGCCGGCCCTGACTTTAACTAGACAGACAAGATACAATGCCCCAGCTGAACTGATCTAAAGTATTGAGAATCTGGCAGCCAAAACAAGTTTGCAGTTCTGTAAAGAATTTCAGCTTACCAAATGTCAGAACATGGCTGAGAGACCAGAGGTTCTCCTGCCATCCCTTCCAGCTCACCATCCACTGCTGAATTCAGAAAAGTGAAGTATGCCATAATAACAGACTTTCTGCTTGACATAGGAAACTGGTAGGAAGGTTCTGGAGGCTAAATTTAGGTAGGAATTTAGGTAGGAAGTTGAAATCCAGAACTTCCAGGGTAGCATTCTCTGAAATGCTTCCCGTTCGACGCTCAGGACCCAAAAGGCAAGAAGAGCTCCGGAGTCTCAATGCATGGATGAGACGATGATGCGTGGATGAGACTATGGTGCAAGGATGAGGATTTGAGATTTGTTAGGAACTGGGGAACATTCTGGGGAAAGAGGGACTCTTCCAAAGGGATGGGCTCAACTTTAACCGGGACGGAACCAGGCAGCAGCTTTTAAACTAGATAATAGGGGAAAGCCGAGAGTTGCCCAAGAACGCATGGTTCAGATCAATGTATCCTTGAACGATACTAGAAAAAATTAAAGTTAGGACATATAAGAAGAGAGGTTCCAATAAATACAAAAGTAGCCCAAATGCCCTTGAGTACGGAGCAGACAGAGCTTAAAGATCCCAAATGACCCCTGCCTAGCCAGATTAATACAAATAAAATACAGCCTCTAAAATGCTTTTATGCAAATGCTAGAAGTCTAAAAAATAAAGATGGGAGAGTTAGAATATATAGCACTAAATGAGAGGTTAGATATGGTAAATGGGATGGAAGGCTACTCCTATGAAGAAAGGCTAAAAAGGTTGGGGCTCTTTAACCTGGAAAAGAGACGGCTGAGGGGAGATATGATAGAAGTCTATAAATTAATGAACGGAGTGGAACGGGTAAACGTAGATCGATTGTTTACCTTATCAGAATATAGAAAGACTAGGGGACATGCAATGAAGCTACAGGGTAAACTATTTAAGACTAATAAAAGAAAATATTTTTTCACTCAACATGTAATCAAACTCTGGAATTTGTTACCGGAGGATGTAGTAAAGGCTGTTAGTGTAGCTGGGTTTAAAAAAGGTTTGGACAAGTTCCTGGAGGAAAGGTCCATAAACCATTATTAAGAAGGGACCCAGGATATCAATGCTTGAACCAATACAAGCATTGTGGAACCTGTGTCCCTTGGGGAAACTGCTAGGTACGTATGACCTAGATTGGCCACTGTTGGAAACAGAATACTGGGCTTGATGGACCTTGGTCTGACCCAGTATGGCATATCTTATGTTCTTATGATCTTATGTTCTTATGTTCTTATGATTAGTATTTCAGAGACATGGTGGAAGGAGGACAACCAGTGGGACACTGTGATACCTGGGTACAAACTATATTGTAATGATAGAGCAGATCAAATTGGTGGAGGGGTTGCACTCTATGTTAGAGAGGGCATTGAGTCACAAAGGATTAAAGTTTTTCAGGAAACAAAATTCACTGTAGAATCTCTATGGATTGAAATTCCATGTAAAAAGGGGAAGGCGATGGCAGTGGGGGTGTACTACCAATCGCCTGGCCAAAATGAACAAATGGATGATGAAATGTTCAAAGAAATCCAGGAAGCTAACAAAAGTTACAGCACAGTAATAATAATGGGTGATTTCAATTATCCCGGTATCGAATGGGTTAGTGTCACGGCAGGACATGCTAGGGAGATAAAGTTTTTAGGTGAAATAAATAACTGCTTCTTGGAGCAGCTGGTTCATGAACCGACCAAAGGGGAAGCCATTTTAGACCGAGTCCTTAGTGAAACAGCATATATGATGCAAGAGATAAGGGTGTTGGGGCAACTTGGCAATAGTGATCATAGCATAATCGTGTTTGATTTAATAAATGGAAGAGAGAGGATAAGGAAATCCACAGTACTATCTTTTAACTTTCAAAAGGGAGACTGATAAAATGAGGAAAATAGTTAAGAAAACACTAAAAGGAGCTGTTGCAAAGGTTAAAGATTTACATCAAGCTTGGGTGTTGTTTAAAAATACTATCTTGGAAACCTAGACCAGCTGTATTCCACACTTTAAGAAAAGTGGAAGGAAGTCCAACAAACTGCCAACATGGTTTAAAGGTGAGGTCAGAGAGGCCGTTAATGCCAAAAAAGCATCTTTCAGGAAATGGGAAAAAGGAGCCAAATGAAGAAAACTGGAAACAACAAAAGCACTGGCAAGTTAGATGCAAAGCATTGATAAGGCAGGCAAAGAGAGAATTTGAGAAGAAGCTTGCTGTGGAAGCAAAAATGCATAATAAAAACTTTTTCAAGTATATTCGTAGCAAAAAACCTGTGAGAGAGTCAGTTGGACCATTAGATGATAGAAGGTTTAAAGGGGCACTAAGAGGGGACAAGGCCATAGCGAATGAATGAATTCTTTGCTTCAGTCTTTGCTGAGGAAGATGTAGGGATGTCACCCATGAATAAAATGGTATTTAAAAGTGATGCTGCAGAAAAATTGAAAGAAATATTGATACACCGGGAAGATGTATTACAACTACTTGATAAACTGAAGAGTAGCAAATCACCTGGACCAGATGGTATACATCCAAGGGTGTTAAAAGAACTGAAATATGAGATTGCAGATCTACTATTATTAATCTGTGAACTATCATTAAAATCATCTGTAATACCTGAAGATTGGAGGATGGCCAGTGTAATGTCAATTTTTAAAAAGGGTTCCAGGGCTGATCCGGGAAACTACAGACCGGTGAGCCTGACGTCATTACTGGGAATAATGTTAGAAACCATCATAAAGAACAAAATTACTGAACATATAGATAGTGTCACAGAGTGGGTTTAATAGAGCCCTTGAAAACCAGCAGTAATGCAGGAAGTAGGATAGATTCTGACAGTTCAGAGGAACACAGGGTAGGATGTTGCCATAGGCAACCTAAACAAAACAGCTCACGTGCAAGGGAAACACGCCCAAGCAGCAGAAAGGCTAGGAAATTAGAAACTAATGAAAGCCAGCTGGGAGTGGGTGGAGCTGACACGCACGTAGAAAAGCTCAGTGCACGTGGAGTTAGACAGAGCCAGTGTGGGCCAGAGAGCCAGTGTGAGGAGAGCCAGCGTGTGCAAAGGAGCCCGTGTGAGAAGCAGAGCCTGTTTGAGAGACAGAGCCAGTTTGAGAATCCAAGCAAGAGATGGAGTGAGCGTGGGAGCAGGAGTGAAAGTGAGAGTGAGAGTGAAGGTGAGAGAGAGAAGACACACGCAGGACACAGCAGGAATGGAATAGAACCCGGTTGGAGCACGGGAGCAAGCAGCTGTGAGGCTGAAAGCCAAAGATATAATCGGAGAAACTCTAAATGGAAGGGAGCTGAGGGAAGAGCTCTGAAAGCGTTAAAGCCCAGCAGAAGCTATCAGAAAGGTAACCAAACATTTAATTGTGAAGTTAGCTGGAGGAAGCCTGAAGAAAGTTTTTATACAAACAACTGGCATAAAAAGAGTAAAGCTTTTATACCTGAGCATAAGCCTGTGTCTAGAAGAAGTTTCAAAGACAGGAGCCAGGAGAAGTTTTTACTGGATTTTACTCCAGCGTCTGTAGCAGCTGAGCACAGCCTGAGTCAAAGACTGTTTAAAGCTAGCCCTACTGTTTCTAGTAGAGGGAAAAGTGAAACTAAGAATTTCCTATATCTCCCACCACATTTGAGAAGCTCCCAGGGTAGACACTCCAAGGAATACGGTAACAGCTTAGCCAGCATTCTCACCCAGAAGGAAAGAGACTTCTTGAATAGTAGGGGGAGACTGTTCAGTAACGTACCATATGCTGCAAGGGATGAGTCCTTAACGGAAGAGCCCGAAGAGATGCAATGTGAGGTGCAGGGAGATAATGTAAGTAGTGATTACATGGACTGCACGCTCACGGTCTCTGATAATATATTGTCTCTGAGATAAACGAATTGAATTGCCAAGCTTGAAAGCCACAAAGGAAATGATCTTTGTATGCTGGAAAGAACTGTTTTGAATACTTTTTCCTTTACCTGTTTAAAGCTGGAAATAAGCAATTTCTGTTCTCATTTTTACTTTGTTTTTGCCCAAGTGGGGCTGTGTATACTTTTGTTTTGCTCACCCAAAAGAAACCTCTTGGAAGGGGAATAAAACCTTTAAAGCCTTACCTCGGTGCCACAACTGATTCTTTGACTACATATCCCAGAGGGCCAAGCAAGGCTCTGGGCTGGGCCTAGGCTTGATGATGATGATATAAGGGGACTATGACAGATGGCGTAGAATTGAGGATTTTTTTTTTTGGGGGGGAGTAATTTTTGAAAAAAAAGGAAGGCAAAGTAAAGAGAAGATATCCGGAAGACTGCTGTTACAAAGAGCACTGGTGAGCGGAACTTTCGCTGGCAGGTCGGCCAGGGAGGTAGAAAAGACCTTTCTCACATGCTGGAGTCTACCTGAAACCTGAGGTCCAGCAGACTCCAGAGGAGACATGGAGCCACGCGACGTAATGATGTGAATGCAAACGCAATGGGATAAGCAGGCGGAGCTTGTCCAACAACTTCAAACGCGGCAAGCAGAGATACTGAAGGAGCAACAACGGCCTCTGCTAGAGACTACGGAAGCCCTCTTGAAGAAGTCGCAGACAACAGGAGGAACAGGTTTCCATATGTTTCCTCAAGCAGGAATGGACAGTTGCAATGCATTTTCATTAGGACAGTTGACACAACAGGACAATTTAGACGACTATATCGATGCTTTCGAGAGAATAGCGGAGACCCTTAAATGGCCGATAGAGCAATGGGCGATTAGATTCGCCATGACACTTACAGGAGAGGCTCTATCCGCATTTAAGGCCATGCCGGCTAGTCTCGCTGCAGATTATGTAGAAATAAAGAAGGCGGTGAAAGACAGGTTAGGTCTTACCCCAAGGCACTATAAACGTATGTTTAGGGAAGCAAAGATTAACCCTAAGGAAACTCCTAGAGCTCTATACCAGAGGCTTAAGAGTCTGGCGTACAAGTGGCTTACCCCAGAGAGAAGGTCACTGGAGTCCATTTTGGATGAAATTGTTTTAGAGCAATTTTTACAAGCGGTATCCCCAGAATTGAAGACATATCTCACCCTACAGGATTGCCACAGCACGGAGGAGGCAGCCAATATGGCCGATAGATTTTATGAGGCAAAAAGGGCTGATACCTCGGGTATTGGGATTTTAAAGGTGGCTGGTATGGCAAATCCTGGTAGCATGAGACAGTTTGATAGAGTGAAAATGTCTAATGTGTACAAGTATGATAATGCTGATAATAATGTCTCATATCCTGTTAAAGGAAAATGTTATGGCTGCGGAAGGACAGATCACTTCCAGCGAGATTGTAAGGCACGTACAGTCCTCATCTCTGAAGCAGGAAAACCAGTCCCGAAGGGCCTCTTTCTCCAAGTTATGGTAAATGGAGTAGATGCGTTGGCACTACTCGATTCGGGGGCTGAGCAAAGCATGGTCTCTCAGGAGTTTTGGGAGGCCATGGAACCGCCTCGCTCGTCAGCTCCGAATCGAGTAGAAAACCAGGTACAAATAAAATGCGTGCATGGCACACACTCTCACTATCCCCTACACAAAGTGCATGTAAGAGGTATGGGTATAGAGAAGGAAATACAAGTGGCAGTGGTCCCGAAATTGTCACAAGAGCTTATTCTTGGGCGAGATTGGCCTCCATTTAGGGGAGGATTGAGAGAGGGTTTAGATATTAGGACGAGCCTAGTCTCAACCCGGTCACAGGCCGGAACCTCAAAGGACAGAGAACCTTCTGTAGAGAAAACAGAGGAGCCTGAGAGGGAGGAGGCTGAAGGATTCCCTGAGGAAGGGGTAGAAGACAATGAGGAAAATATACTTCCTAACCATGATGAGCTAATTCAAGCTCCAGCTAAGGAAGATAAAAAGACAAAGGCCAAGAAGCACCAGGAGAGATATAAGAGAACTTGGGGGAGGGCAGAACTAGAGGCAGGAGAAGGGTTACCGTGGGTGCCCGCAGCCCTAGTTCAAAAATTCCCTTCGTTTCCCATGGAACAGAGGGCAGACCAGTCGCTCAAAAGAGCGTTTGAGGGGGGGCGGAGCCTGATGTCCAGCGGGTAGGACGCTTTGCGTTGAAGCTCCCGAGAGGCCTACTCAGAATCCTGACTTAATACCTATATAAATTTATTATTTTGCTCCGAGCTGACCGGGGCACCTCGGGGGGGATGGCGGCCCACAAACCAGCGCGCTTGGACTTCGGGTCCCCTTCTTCTTCTCACGGAAAACGCTCCAAAACGGAGGTATCCTCCCCGCAGAAGATGGTTCCATTTCGTGAAAACCCCGCAATGCACCTGGAGATTTTGGAGGAAATACGCGGCGTGAAGGAATTGGTGCAGTCTAATGGAGAAGCGCTTCGAGCCATGCGAGAAGACTTTGGAGTGCTCCAAGACCGACTTGAAGGTCTTTCATCACGGCAGGACAATATGGCGGGGGTCCTCGACTCGCACGAGGTGCGCTTGGGCAAACTGGACGAGGCTGAGCGCCAGATACAGAATCTTCAAAAGGAGTTGGAAGATAGCAATAATCGCGCCCGTCGCAACAATGTGAGGCTCCTTGGAATGCCGGAGGGAGTGGAAGCAGGAGATATAAGAGAATTCTTGCTCAAAACTCTTCCCTCCTTGCTGAAGATTACTTTTCACAGAGAACTGGAAATCGATCGAGCACACCGTGTTCCTGCCCGCATGGCGCTCAACCGCACGACCCCCCGGCCTATTATCTTTAGCTTGCTACGATATCAACAAGTGGAACAAATTTTACATGCTGCCCGAGCGAATCATCATTTGGAATATGAAGGTCGTAAGGTCTCCTTCTTTCCTGATTTGGCAAAGCCTACCGTTGACCGTCGGAAGAAACTCCTTGCTCTTCGCCCTCGACTTCAACAGCTACAGGCTCGCTTTGGCCTGTTGTATCCAGCGAAGCTCCGAGTGACTCTCCATAACCAGACCAGGACGTTCGAGGATCCTGATCTATTATCAACATTTTTGGACTCCAAAGAAGCAGAACAGATGCGCTAATCCCACATTTTGGACTCTTATCTGCCGGCTCTGTCCGCCATTTTGAAGGGCCCGATGCGGCGATCATAGCCCAGCATAGAAATAGCCTGGACTTTCTTTCTTTCTCTGTATGACTTTTGTCTTTGGTCTCCTATCCCTTCATGATGTGTGCCTCGGTCGGATTCGGAGCACACACAGTCCTACAGGTTATATGTTTTTTCAATTCCGGCCTTCTCTGGGGTTTCTCCCCGCAGACACATGGTCGCCAGTAATTTTGGGGTTTTGCTTCTCCTCTACCGTACTGCGGTTATCTTTGTTAATATGGGGCGCTTCATTGTATTATATTAGCTTATTTTCCTATGTCATGTGTACAGCCAGATACAGTCAGTTTGAGGGACACAGTGAAATTATGTGTGCTATCATGCTCAGAATTTTAACTTTTCTAAATGGCCTCATGTAAAATCTTATTATTCATTGTACAAGGCATTGCTGGTCCACTCAGCAGAAAGAAAATCCTTAGCTATCTTAGCCACGAGCACGTTGATTAGGTGTTTCTTCAGGAAACGCACTACACTCTGCTGAAACACTGAAACTCAATGCTAGGCCTCACATGGTAGCTGCCTACTCTCCCACTGTTTCCAAATGGTACGGGATAGTCATTCTGGTCAAGAAGTTTTTGCACGCTACTGTACCTGATATTAGCGCTGACATGGAGGGTAGATGGGCCCGTGTACACCTTGAGGTTGGAGATAGTGAATTCACGTGTATTTGCACTATGTCCCGAATGTGGACAACCCTGCTCACTATGCAAGTTTTGCGCAGTTGGCCTCGGCCTCCGCTAATGCTCCATTAATACTTGGTGGCGATTTTATTCAAGTGCTCCCTCAATCTTTTCTTCTCAAACGGGGTGCTTGTTGGTTGGAAGCTCCAGTACCGAGCAGACCTGTGTGGCTAGATATAGTAGCGGGCCTTTGCTCACCGTTTCCTTTTACCTTACTCCCTGGTATGACTCTCCCATTAGACTCCCACTATCCACCAATGTTTTTCGACACTTTAGGTGCCTTTAATATTCCTATGCAACCTTTCGACTCCCGACTCTGGTCAGTGTAACTTCAGCATTGCATTCGGAGCACTAGAGTACTCCCGCCATCGGCACTCTCTGCATAAGGTTGATTGGAAACTTCCGATCTCTCGGTAGTTTACCGGGTGTAGCATCCAATTTTACTAAACCTTATGTAATGCTATCACTAGAGATACCTCTATAGCGCAGAAAGTATGGGAGAGAGAATTGCATGTGACTTTAACCTCGGAGCAATGGAGCCTTATCTGGAGCAGAGGGACACGGGTTTCCGACCCGCCTCACTCACTCAGACCCTCTTCTTTCTAGCCCACCGGTGTTTTTACACTCCTCACAGTTTAGACATATGGAACACTACTCAGGGTAATGGTTGCTGGACGCGTCCTGTGGCCATTGGTTTATTACTTCATTTCATGTTATGCATGAATATCCCGCACTACAGTATAACTGGCGTCGGGTCTGGGGTCGTATTTAGTCTATATTGCACTCTCAGGAGTCCCTTTCTCGGAGGGTAGTGGGACTTCGCCCAGTTGCGGGGATCCCCTCTCTCCCAAGAAATGGCTTATCTCCTTTTGAACTTTATGCTTGGCATTGCTGTTTCCCTCATTGAGTAATACTGGGAAATTAGTTCCCATTTGAGCCTCAATGAATGGTGGAATCATGCCTGTCTCTACAGTAAATATGAACAAATACCTCGTCTGTGTGCTTCCTCCGTTCAGACTCCTTCTTATTGGTCTTAATGGAAGATGTTCAATGAATATGTATATTTTGCTAAATGCTCTCATCTGACTGTCTAACTTTGTATATCTCTCGGTCTCCTGATCATGCTGTTTTGTGGATATTTTTTGATTGTTTGATGTATAATCACTGTTAACTGGAAGCGCTCACATGCTGATACAAACGGGTAGAGAAGAAGCACCGGGGTGGGGGGTAATGGGTTTACTTTTCCTTATTGTATACTTGTTTTGTATCTTTTGGTGTGTTGTTTCTTTGTTTGTTGCAAAATGAAAATAAAAGTTTCAAAAAAAAAAAAAGAGCGTTTGAATGGGCCCAAGAGGATCGGCATGTACTTCCCCGATTCCTGTTAGACGGAGATATTCTATATAGGGAAAGTATAGATCCTTATACGGATGCGGTGCGAAAGCAACTGGTGGTGCCAGTGACTTTTAGGTCCATTGTTTTACGCCTGGCACATGACCACCCGATAGGTAGCCATAAAGGTGTTCAAGGAACACTGGACCAAATACTTGCGCGATTCTACTGGCCAGGAGTTTATAAGGAGACCAAGCAATACTGCGAGTCGTGTCCCACCTGCCAGAGGGTCTCAGTGGCGAGACCAAAGGCTGTACCCATGGTGCCTTTGCCCACCATATCGGTGCCAATCCGGCGCATGGGGATGGACATTGTGGGTCCTTTAATTAGAACACCATGAGGCTTTCAGTATATCTTAGTGGTCGTAGACCACGCCACATGGTTCCCGTGGGCTATTCCCCTTAGGAACACATCCGCCAAGATGATAGCACAAGAACTAGTTAAGCTATTTTGCGAAGTGGGGTTTCCCCAAGAAATACTGTCTGATCAGGGGAGTAACTTTACATCTAGGTATTTAGCTAGAGTTTGGGAGGCATTTGGCATACGCCGTATTAAGACTGCGGCGTACCACCCCCAGTCAAACGGTCTGGTGGAGCGCATGAACCAGTCCATAAAACACCTGTTAAAGAGGGGTTTACGGAAAGGGGAAATGCAAGAATGGGACACCTTACTCCCATTCGTTATGTATGCATGCAGGGAGCGAATACAGGCATCCTTGGGGGCGTCCCCATTTGAATTCCTATTTGGTAGGGCCCCGAGGGGTATTTTGGACATATTACAGGAGGAATGGGTAGAGCCCGACATAGCAGAGGTAGGGGTACCTCAATTTTTAAAAGACTTGAGGACGCGTTTGGAGAAAACGTCCAAAGCCTCATTGGAGAATTTGAAGAGTAGTCAGCTACGTCAGAAACACTACTACGATAGGGGCACAAAGCCCAGGCAATTGGCAGAAGGGGATAAGGTTATGGTCCAAGTAGCGGATCCAGGTCCCAAATTCGAATCCCATTGGAAAGGGCCGAGTACAGTGCTCAAAAGGGTTGGGCCCGTTTCCTACCTCATTGAGAATGAGAGAGGACATAGGCAGGTATACCACCTCAACGTACTTAAGCCTTGGAAGGAAAGGTCGGCCACTGCCAATTTGGTCTATAAGGAGCAGCACAGTAATACCCAGAAGTGGATTACGTGCTGTCCGCCAGGTGTGGCGGCAGCCGGTAATATTTTAAGGGGGGGAATCTGTCACGGAGTAGGTTTAATAGAGCCCTTGAAAACCAGCAGAAATGCAGGAAGTAGGATAGATTCTGACAGTTCAGAGGAACACAGGGTAGGATGTTGCCATAGGCAACCTAAACAAAACAGCTCACGTGCAAGGGAAACACGCCCAAGCAGCAGAAAGGCTAGGAAATTAGAAACTAATGAAAGCCAGCTGGGAGTGGGTGCAGCTGACATGCACGTAGAAAAGCTCAGTGCACGTGGAGTTAGACAGAGCCAGTGTGGGCCAGAGAGCCAGTGTGAGGAGAGCCAGCGTGTGCAAAGGATCCCAGGTGAGAAGCAGAGCCTGTTTGAGAGACAGAGCCAGTTTGAGAATCCAAGCAAGAGATGGAGTGAGCGTGGGAGCAGGAGTGAAAGTGAGAGTGAGAGTGAAGGTGAGAGAGAGAGAAGACACACGCAGGGCACAGCAGGAATGAAATAGAACCCGGTTGGAGCACGGGAGCAAGCAGCTGTGAGGCTGAAAGCCAAAGATATAATCGGAGAAACTCTAATTGGAAGGGAGCTGAGGGAAGAGCTCTGAAAGCGTTAAAGCCCAGCAGAAGCTATCAGAAAGGTAACCAAACATCTAATTGTGAAGTTAGCTGGAGGAAGCCTGAAGAAAGTTTTTATACAAACAACTGGCATAAAAAGAGTAAAGCTTTTATACCTGAGCATAAGCCTGTGTCTAGAAGAAGTTTCAAAGACAGGAGCCAGGAGAAGTTTTTACTGGATTTTACTCCAGCGTCTGTAGCAGCTGAGCACAGCCTGAGAAAGACTGTTTAAAGCTAGCCCTACTGTTTCTAGTAGAGGGAAAAGTGAAACTAAGAATTTCCTATATCTCCCACCGCATTTGAGAAGCTCCCAGGGTAGACACTCCAAGGAATACGGTAACAGCTTGGCCAGCATTCTCACCCAGAAGGAAAGAGACTTCCTGAATAGTAGGGGGAGACTGTTCAGTAACGTACCATATGCTGCAAGGGATGAGTACTTAACGGAAGAGCCCAAAGAGATGCAATGTGAGGTGCAGGGAGATAATGTAAGTAGTGAGTACATGGACTGCACGCTCACGGTCTCTGATAATATATTGTCTCTGAGATAAACGAATTGAATTGCCAAGCTTGAAAGCCACAAAGGAAATGATCTTTGTATGCTGGAAAGAACTGTTTTGAATACTTTTTCCTTTACCTGTTTAAAGCTGGAAATAAGCAATTTCTGTTCTCATTTTTACTTTGTTTTTGCCCAAGTGGGGCTGTGTATACTTTTGTTTTGCTCACCCAAAGGAAACCTCTTGGAAGGGGAATAAAACCTTTAAAGCCTTACCTCGGTGCCACAACTGATTCTTTGACTACATATCCCAGAGGGCCAAGCAAGGCTCTGGGCTGGGCCTAGGCTTGATGATGATGATATAAGGGGACTATGACAATAGTCATTGCTTAATGGGAGACAGCCAACATGGCTTTAGCCAAGGAAGATTTTGTCTTACTAATCTGTTATGGTTTTTTGAAGGTGTCAATAAACAGGTAGACAAAGGTGAGTCAGTTGATATAGTATATCAGGACTTTCAGAAAGCCTTTTGGCAAAATTAAAAAGTCATGTGATAGGAGGCAGTGTACTATTGTGGATCAGGAACTGGTTAAAAGATATAAAGCAGAGGATAGGGCTAAAGGCCAATTTTCCCAATGGAGAAAGGTGAATAGTGGAGTACCCCAGGGACCTGTGCTGGGTCCACTGCTTTTTAACATATTCATAAATGGCCTGGAAATGGGAATAACGAGTAAGGTTATCAAATTTGCAGATGACACAAAACTATTCAAAGTCGTTAAAAATCCATGAGGATTGTGGAAAATTGCAAGAGGATCTTGATAAATTGGAAGACTGGGCTTCCAAATGGCAGATGAAATTTAATGTGGACAAGTGCAAAGTTTTGCACCTAGGAAAGAAAAACCCAAACTATAGTTACATGATGCAAGGTTCCATATTAGGAACAACCACCAAGGAAAAAGATTTAGGCGTCATCATGGATAACATGTTAAAACCCTCGGCCCAGTGTGCAGCGGCGGCCAAGAGAGTAACTAGAAGGCTAGGTATCATAAGGAAAGGAATGGGGAATAAAACAAAGGATATTACAATGCCTCTGTATTGTTCCATGGTATGACTTGTGATAAGGAAGCTTATCATAGCTCAGGTAGGAGCTATAGAAAAGATGATGTGACTCTGAACAAGCAACCTGTCAGTTTTGGTAGAAGTAAGAAAACAGAGTTTTCACATAAAAGACTACCAGTCCCAGAATGCACCGGGTTTCCAGCAACCATGAGGGGGGCTGAAGTGAGAAAACGTGTGTGCAATCAAGAGAGCTATGAGGTAATCCCTAAGCACTCATCTCAAAGGGCAGGACCTGATTTAACACAGCTGCGCTGTGTTAGGGAGGAGCACACATTAGGACAGAATAAGAATAGAGCTTATTCTACAGATAACAGACACAGAAAGAGCTTCAGACACAGATACAGCAACAGCTTCAAGCTCAAGCACCAGCATCACCTGGAGAAACAGAAGCCAAGCCAAGCGGATAGAGAGAGAAGGAAACTCTCTGGAAGGAAGAGAAGAAAGGCCATTGGAAGGTCTGGGAGAGTCCAAGGCGGTACCTATACTGGGAGGTCTTCCAAATGCCAGCAGAGTCCATTGGACTGGAGTCAGCCAGAGGAATGGATTGGCAGAGATAGGAATCACCAGTGGCTACCTGGGAGAGAGAAGACTGCACGTGGAAGGGACTTTCAGACCAAGGCCAGAAGGTATGTGAGAGGAGATCCAGTGTCCAGGGATCAAGATTGGAAGGCTGGACATCAGAATTGGATTACATACTGGCCAGGCTATACAGAGAGGAATTATGATAGCAGGAGAGGCTCAGGTATGAACACTGATCCAGACCCTATCTATAATAGTGAATGGCAGCAAGGGAATAAGCATTCTCATGATAGTGCCTTATTGAAAGACTCATCTGTGCCAATGTATGATAGTGACCCTATGCTGATTGATGAAGGGGAAATTACAGCAGATGAGACTATTAATTACATGGACTGTTCTCTATCCCAATGCTATTGCTAGCTTTCTGTGAGCAAACACATAAGCCATCACAAAGAAACCTAACTTTGTTCTTATGTCCACTGCAAACAGCTCTTAAAGCAGGATTTTGGGTTCACACAGTAGCAGCCAGCCAGCTAAAGGGTTTCAGCTGGACAATTGATAGTAATTAAAGCTGCACCTGATTGTGTGTGTGAGCAAGGAAGAATCACTGCAGGATCTGTGTGGAAAATAAGCAGAAGTTAACCTAACAAGCAAAGTTCATTTATTTCTTTGTGCCTTTTTATTTGGTAATTATTTGCTAAGAAAACATTAGCTAATTGCCTGACAAGTTGAAGGTTGTTTTCTAATTTGCTTTGTGACTTTATGTTATCCATTTAAACACTGCAAGCAAGTAACCTCATTTATATTGCTACCAAGCATATTTGTGCTGGGTGAATTAAACCCCATCAATAAAAGAAGTATTTTATTGGCTTTACCACTGGTTACACAACTCAATTATTGTCTTCAGCTGTGTTTGGGAGTGAATGAACTACATTACCCACAATACCTTGCAAGAATCATATGAATATATGCATCGTCAAGATTGTGTAAGTTCTCATCCTAGGCAGCCGTCTGACAGACTGCACCTTGAATATTGTGTGCAATTCTGGTCACCGTATCTGAAAAAGGATATAGCGTTATTAGAAAAGGTACAGAGAAGAGCCACCAAAATGGTAAAGGGGATGGAAGGCTACTCCTATGAAGAGAGGCTAAAAGGGCACTTCAACCTGGAAAAGAGACGGCTAAGGGGAGATATGATAGAGGTCTATAAATTAATGAATGGAGTGGAACAGGTAAACATAGATCGATTGCACAGGTACACTAAAAAAAATTTTTTTTAAACTGCCTCTAATGTTTCAATTGATTTTTACGTTTTTTGGTGCGCTGAATCCAAATCTGGTAACCAATTTGCTCCATCACGTACAGATTTTTTGCTACATTGGGTTAGCAGTTTGAGGTGAACGTTTCAGATTGAGTGCGAATGAGATAAAAGTTTCTTGGATGAATTCTTTATACTAATTGTTTAGTAGTTATTCAAATAAGACTAAAGAAAATTGTAACAAGGCAGCACATAAGAATAGAGTAATGTCAACAAAACACACTGTGATGGTAGCAAAATTGTCTGCACTTAAAACAGCCACATACATGTGCACAAACATTGAGCATATAAGAGCGAGGTTAGACACAAAGCAAAGCAAAGAAATGTGCAAAAAATGTTGTACAGGTATGTATGTAAGAATAGAAAACGCAAACCACACCATTGCAATACATGAAGACAAACACCCGATGGTGTGAAAATAAAATTCTAATAAATGAGATCCGACACTGTGGTAATAACTAGCAAATTTTTATTTCAAAGTTTAGTAAAAACACGATATTTGTCAACACAGTTTAGATTTTAAAGTCATTCTTGGGTCAATCAATCTCCTGGTGGGCCCGTTTCTTCTTCCCCCGAATGCTTCTCTTGGTGTGCTGCTTGGCGTATTTTTCATCTGGGGTTTCCCGCAGCAGCAACCAGCAGAAATCAGCCATCATAGTGGTGTTCCATCTTCCTTGGTACCTTCTCTCTGCGTCCTTGATGTCCTGGTGAAACCTTTCACCTTGTTCTTCACTGTACGCCCCCAAGTTTTCGGGAAAGTAGTTCACATGGGAGTGCAAGAAATGGACTTTCAGGCTCATGTTACAGCCTTGTTCTTTGAAGGCATTGAGCATCCTGGCAACAATATCCTTATAGTTCTCATCCCGCCTGTTCCCCAAGAATTTGAGAACAACATCCTTGAAGGAATCCCAGGCTTCTTTTTCCTTCTCAGACATCGTTTCAGCGAATGCTCCATCTGAAATGAGTTTCCTTATATCAGGGCCAACAAACACTCCTTCCTTTAGCTTTGCTTCAGAAAGTCAGGGGAACTTTGAGCAAAGGTACCGAAAGCACTCACCATCTTTTGGAAGGGACTTGATGAATTGCTTAATGAGACCCAACTTAATGTGGAGAGGTGGTAATAGAATTTTATCACGAGGTACCAAGCTCTCATGAAGAACATTTTTCTCACCGGGTCTCAAATACTCCCGAATTGGCCAGTCTTTTTTCCCCCAGTGTAGGTCGCGGGCCCGGCTATCCCACAAGCAAAGGAAGCAGGGATATTTGGTGAAACCGGATTGCTGCCCTAATAGCATGGATAGAATTTTAAAGTCTCCACAAATCATCCACTTATGCTCATCATAACGAATCTTCTGAAGAATCAGGGCCAAATTCTCGTATTTTTCTTGGAGAATAACAGAGTGAGCAATAGGAACTGAAGCGAATGTGTTGCCATTATGAAGAAGAACACCTTTTATGTGGTCTTTTGACGAATCAATGAACAGCCGCCATTCAGCAGGATCATACTTGAGTTTAAACTTTTCCATCACTCCGTATATATCGTTGCAAAATACCAAATCTTCCTCTTTGCTGAAATACTTCAAAAATTGTGTCTCGCGATTGTGGTACCAATAAAAAGTTGTTCCTGGTGACAATAGATTTTTCTGTTTAAGCCGAGAACCTAGCAGTTGGGCAGCATCTTTTGGGAGTCCTAAATCCCGGACTAAATCATTCAATTCAGCTTGAGAGAAAAGTTCAGGTTTCGGATCTGGTTCAGTTTCAAACTCGGAAGTACTGGACTCATCGGGAAAAGCCATCTGATGAGTCTCATCATGATCAGAACCGTCCACACAAATATGATCCAAAGATTTTGGTGGTTCAGGCACAGGTACTTCGTTGCTATGAGGCATAGGCCTAATTGCTGAGGGAAGGTTGGGGTAACTTATTACGTTCTTATTTTTTAAGTTGTATCCCTTCACAATGCAAGAGCAAAAATAGCAGTCACTGCTGTGGTCTCTTTGTTCACTCCACATCATAGGTATTCCGAAATGAAATGCTTGTTTTTTACCTTTCATCCATAAGCGTAGATCTTCCTCACATGTCTTGCACACTTTGTGAGGAGCCCACGGTTTGTCTTGATCGCCTAACTTCAAACCGAAATAGGCGAAATATACTTTTTTAATAAATACAGAAATGTTCCTCTGCCGCTTTTTCACGGTATATTCCCCACAAATAAAACAAAAACTGTCCGGAGAGTTGACGCAACCTCTGGCTCTGTGAGCCATCACAAATACACAGCACTGCAAACTACAACTGTAGTGAACCACTTTGGAATAAAGCTGGATTACGACTGAGCAAACAAAAGGTAATAATGAACTTGCAAGAAACTGAAATTTGACAGGAACGTTCATGTCGCAACCACCGTGTTTGAGCGAGCGAACGAGGCGAGGCGAACAGGAAAGAACATGCGCCAGCGCGAGTACTGGATTTAGCCCCCGCCTCCCAATTGTCCTGTTAATGTATAAAATGAATACAAAACACTCTAAAATATCATGAGGGAGTGTTTCTAGTTAGTTAACCATTACAACCTCTATTTTGGGCCAAGAAAATAAACTGCAGTCGGCTAAAAAGAAATTATGTGAACATTCCTTATATGGGTAAGAAATCTAATTTTGCAAGAAAACGTGACGTGATGGAACATTTTGGCTATTTTTCCTGGATTCAGCACCCCAAAATCTATAGGAATCAGTTGCAAAACTGGAGGCAGTTTTTTGGTAGTGTACCTGTGTTGTTTATGCCATCAAAATATAAAAAGACTAGGGGGCATGCAATGAAGCGACAGGGTTACCTATTTAAGACTAAAAAGAGAAAATATTTTTTCTCTCAAGATGTAATCAAACTCTGCTACCGGAGGATGTAGTAAAAGCTGTTAGCATAGCTAGGTTTAAAAAAAGTTTGGACAAGTTCCTGGAGGAATGGTCCATAAACCATTTGAAGGGGGCCCAGAATATCTGCTGCTTGACCCAATGCAAGCATTGTGGAACCTGTGTCTTTTGGGGAAACTGCTAGGTACTTGTGACCTAGATTGGCCACTGCTGGAAAGAGGATACTGGGCTTGATGGACCTTGGTCTGACCCAGTATGGCATATCTTATGTTCTTATACCTTTTCTAATTCCGCAATATCCTTTTTATGGCAAACAGAATTGCACACAATATTCAAGATGTGGTTGCACCATGGCGCAATATGTTGTTGTTAAGTGCCGTCAAGTCGGAGTCGACTCATGGCGACCCTCTGGATAGCTATCCTAAATTGTGTTCGGTCTTCAGTCAGGCGGCTTATTGTTGACAGTCTGGTACCCGTAGCTGCTGTTATTGTATCGATCCATCTCATTGCTGGCCTTCCTCTTTTGCGTTGACCTTCTATCTTGCCAAGCATGATGTCTTTCTCTAATGATCTCTCTCTCCGCATGATGTGTCCAAAGTATGAAAGTCGAAGTCTTGTCATATGAGCTTCTAAAGAAAGCTTAGGTTTGATCTCCTCTAGTACAGACTGGTTTGTTCTTCGGGCAGTCCATGGTATACACAGTATTCGCCGCCAGCACCATAATTCAAAGGCATCAATTTTCTTCCTGTCTATCTTTTTCACTGTCCAGCTTTCACATCCATATGATGTTATTGAAAATACCATGGCTTGAACAAGTCGAATCTTTGTATGGAGAGAGACATCTCTGCTCTTGAGAATCTTATCTAGGTCTTTCATAGCCATTCTGCCAAGAGCAATGCGTCGTCTAATTTCTTGACTGCTTGTTGCTTCTTTATTGATAGTTGATCCAAGTAGGTTAAAGTTATTCACGATTTCAATTTCTTCTCCTTCGACGATGAACCTGTTGATTATGCCAGTTGTCATAATCTTTGTCTTCTTTACATTAAGATGCAGGCCCATTTTGAGACTATGTTCTTTGATTGTGAGAAGCAAATGTTTCAGATCATCTTCACTTTCCGCCAGTAATGTGGTATCATCAGCATAGCGAAGGTTGTTGATGAGTCTTCCACCAATCTTCACACCTCTGTTGTCTTCATACAATCCTGCTTCTCTGATGATTTGTTCTGCATATAAATTAAACAGGTAGGGGGGAAGTATGCAGCCTTGCCTTACACCTTTGCTTATTTTAAACCATTCTGTTTCTCCTTGTTCTGTTCCAACTGTTGCTTCTTGATCAATGTACAGATTGTGCAAGAGAACAATCAGGTGTTCTGGTATACCCATGCTTCTTAATGTGGCCCAGAGTTTCTCATGGTTTACACAGTCAAAAGCTTTGCTATAGTCGATAAAGCACAAATAGATATCCTTTTGGTATTCTTTAGTCTTTTCAAGGATCCATCTCACATCCGCAATGATGTCTCTCGTTCCTCGCCCTTTTCTGAACCCTGCTTGCACTTCAGGTAGTTCTTGTTCCAGGTATGATTGTAGTCTCTTTTGAATAATCTTCAGTAGAATCTTGCTGGCATGTGGGATCAGAGCGATTGTGCGATAATTTCCACAGTCAGTTGGATCACCTTTCTTTAGTATTGGTATAAACACAGATCTTTTCCAGTCAGTTGGCCATGATCCTGTCTTCCATATTTCTTGGCAGAGCCTTGTAAGTATGGTAACAGCTGCATCAGATTGCTGTAATACTTCTATGGGAATGCAATCAATGCCTGGTGCTTTGTTCTTTGATAAGGCTTTCAATGCTGCTTCAACTTCTTCTTTCATCACCAATGGTTCCAGATCATAAGGTACAGGTTGAAACGGCTGTTGGTCCACTTGATCTTTATCATATAAAAACTCTGTATATTCCTTCCATCTTTTCTTGATCTTCTCAGCATCATTCAACATAGAACCTTGAGCATCTTGTAACATTCCAATTCGAGGCTGGAACTTTTTCTTTAACTCTCGTAGCTTTAGGAAAGCTGATCTTGTTCTTCCTCTAATAGTTTCTGCTTCTATTTCCTTGCATGCGTCATTGTGGTACTTTTCCTTGTCCTGTCTTGCTGCACGTTGGAAATCTCTGTTGAGTTCTGTGATTGTCTTTCTTTCTCATCTGGCTTTAGCTTCTCTGCGTTTCTGGACAATTTTCAGAGTTTCTTCCGTCATCCATTTTGGCCGTTTTTTCTTTTTTACCTTTTGTAGAGACGTCTCGCTTTCTTCCAACACAACCTTCTTGATGTCATTCCATAACTCTTCTGGAACTCTATCATTTGTATCTAAAGCAGCAAATCGATTTTGCAGGCAGTCTTTAAATTCCAGTGGTATATTCACAAGATCATATTTTGCTGCATTCATGAGTGGTTTGCTCTTTTTCAGCTTTAGCTTGAGTTTGCATACTAGTAGTTGATGATCTGTACTACAGTCAGCTCCAGGTTTTGTCTTTGTTGATGTTATAGAGCTTTTCCATCGTTGACTTCCACAGATGTAGTCAATTTGATTTTTATACAATCCATTGGGTGAAGTCCATGTGTACAGTCGCCGCTTGTGTTGCTGGAAGAAGGTGTTCGAGATGAATAGATTGTTGGTCTTGCAGAATTCTATCAGTCTTTCTCCAGCTTCATTTCTGTTGCCAAGTCCATATTTTCCAACTACTTTGTCTTCTTCTTTGTTGCCAACCTTTGCGTTCCAATCACCCATGACTATCAGGATATCCTGTTTGCATGTTCTGTCAATTTCAGCTTGTACTTGTTCATAGAACTCTTCAATTTCATTTTCTTCTGCAGCTGTTGTTGGGGCATATACTTGAATTATAGTTGTGTTGATTGGCATTCCTTGTAGACGAATAGAGATTAAGCGTTCGCTGACTGCATTGTATTTCATTAGAGTTCTTGCAAGTTTCTTCTTTATTATAAATGCAACACCATTTTATTTATTTATTTGTATTTTAGCTGTATTTATATCCCGCTTTTCACCGGGTCAAAGCGGTCAATTGGGAGATACATTTAACATGAGGGGATATGACACACATACGCTAATACTTACAGGGAACATGGGCAATGGAGGGTTAAGTGGCTTGCCCAAGACCACAAGGAGTGCCTATAGGACTAGAAATCCCAGTCCCTCCGGCCTGAGATTGCTGTCCCCAGGTGGGACTTGAACCCCCGGCCCTCTGGCCCGAAGTACCTTGTCCTAAACACTAGGCCACTCCTCCCCCCACCATTTCTTCTTTGTCTTTCATTTCCAGCATAGTAGACCATGTGATCATCTGATGCAAAGTGCCCCATGCCAGTCCATTTCAGTTCGCTGACACCCAACAGATCAAGTTGTACACGTTCCATTTCATTCTTGACCACCTCCAACTTCCCTTGGTTCATGCTTCGTACGTTCCATGTTCCAATGTGTAAGACATCTTTACAGCTTCTGACTCTCATTTCATGCGCAGCTACATCAGCAGTCAGACGTCCCGAGGGTTTTGATCCAACCACATCATAAATGCTGGCTTTACTCTGAAAAGTCTTCAGCTCTTCCCCAGTAGCTAGTTGAGTGCCTTCCAACCTAGGGGTCTCATCTTCCAGCATTACAGCACAATTTGTTTTGTTGTAACTATCCATTGGGTTTTCATGGCAAGATACAGAAGTAGGTTGCCGGGCCTTTCTTCCGCGCAGTTTAAGTTTGGTGTTGTTGCCGTTGTCACAGAAATGTGATCCTCCGCCGTCAACACTATCCCATTCTGCTGCTGCCCAGATGGGTGGTTTGTCTTGGTCTGGCATCTCAGCTGAGACCTGTCCATCTTGGGAGACCCTGCCAGTAGTTAAACTACCGATAGTTTAGCTCTCAGCATCACTGATGCACACAAGCCCTCACAGCACGACAAGCTGCAAACCAAGTGAGGGATGGCGCAATATAGCGGCATTATAATATCCTGGGTTTTATTCTCCATTTCTTTCTTTATGATTCCTAGCATTCTGGGGCAGAGGATTTCAGCGTATTATCCATGATGATGCACAGATCCTTCTCCTGTGTTGTGATTCCTAATGTGGAACCTTGCATTGTGTAACTGTAGTTTGAGTTGTTCTTCCCTAAGTGCATTAATTTGCACTTGTCCACATTAAATTTCATCTGCTATTTGGATGCAAAGTCTCCCAGTTTTTCAAGGTCCTCTTGTGTTTTAACAACTTTGAATAATTTTTTGACATCTGCAAATTTGATCACCTCACTTGTTATTCCCATTTACAGGTCATTTATGAATATGTTAAAAAAGCAGCAGACACAGCACAGATCCCTGGGGTACTATTCACCTTTCTCCATTAAGAAAATTGTCCATTTAGCCCTACTCTCTGTTTTCTATCTTTTAACCATTTCCTAATTCATAATAGTACATTGCCTCCTATCCCATAAATTTTTAATTTCACCAAGAGTCTCTCATGAGGGACCTTGTCAAAGGCTTTCTGAAAATCCTGATAAACCAGTGGGGGCATCGCGAATGACGAATAACGGCATTCTATGTACAGGCTGGACATCCAACCCGTGCTGAGCTCCCCAGCCCTATTCTGCCCCCAGCGCACCCTGCTTGTGCACAGCGTTTGTGCGGGGAGTGCTGTATGTGGGTGGGAGGGGGCAGGACGAGGGAGTGGCCAGGGACCAGGATGCACAGAGGCTAATCAGGAAAGGCTTCTATATGCACCCTGACACCAACATTGACGTCCAGCCTATTCATCCCCGAGGGTGGAATAGGTGCAAGCCACAGCACAGTTGGCAGGCTGCAGCCCTCTGCACCCCATGGCGATGGCTCAGAATGGAGCCTGCTGTCATGGCCTTCCCTTGTAGGCCCCCGCTGATGGCCAGAGAGCGTTGTGTGGGTGCCAATGTTGGCCATGGGATTCCGGGTTGCCGGCTGAATGTGTCGGTGCCATAGCGACAGGATGCCAATGCATCGGCCCACCAGCCGTTGTGCTGTGTGGTGGAGACGAGCAGGATTGGAGACCTCTCCCTCCTGGAAATGCGGTGCAGGCCGGGTCGCCTATCTTGCAAATTCCACAATCGTGGGTATACATAGATCCTGCGGTTGCAAAATCAGGACCAGCTTGACCCCATCCAAGTTTTTGGTGTGCACACTACACAGGCATGCGCAGTTTGGAATCGGCCTCAATATCAACGGCTCACATTTATCTACCTGTTTATTCACACCTTCTAAAAAATATAAGAGATTTGTGGGGCGACTTTTCTTGGCTAAATCCATGTTGGCTTTCTGCAGGGACTGTGATGATGTCAGCAGCAGGTTCAAACAATTTTATCAGTCCTAAATAAATTAAATAAGAGTGTTCCACTCCACACTGTCATTCAGACCCAGTGGTTTATTTATTTATTTCATTAATTTGATAGACTGCCTTTCAATTGATGCAACCATCACGGCAGTTTACAAAATAAAAACTAAAATTACACAAAAATTACAATACTACAACAAACAAGGACACATGGCACTCGGTAAACAAGCAGAACACACAAGGAAGGAAAAAAAATTAAACACCATTAAAAATCCCGCATAACAAATATACTGAAAGCCACTGAGTCTGCCAGAACCTCGTTCTCAACCTAAAGAACCCACCTAACCCTCCCCGAATGCTTTCTCAAAAAGCCAGTGTTTTAAACCCAGTTTAAACTTCCTCTGTTTTCAGGCGGAAAATCCAGTATTGTTCTTAAGAAATCATTTGAAAACAGGGAAACCGCTGGGTCTGAATGACAGCATGCAATGGAACACTCTTATTTAATTAGTTGCAGACTGATAAAGTTGTTTGAACCTGCTGCTGACATAATTACGGTCCCTGGATGATGAGTGTGCCGGCAATAGAAAGAAGATTTAATGGCCTCCGACATGTGCTGATGCAGAGTTGCAAAATCAACAAGCAGGTCGGGTGAGAGTAGGCATTTTGGAGGTATTTTAAAGGCATGATCTAGTTATATGTGGACTTTCAGTCGGTTAAGTGTCACCAGATCATTGATGCAAGTAAAATGTGGAGTGCTGCCTCAGTCTCACTCCTTTCCCTCTTTTGAAGTCCACTCCATCTGCTTTTTCACTCCACTACCTATCTGGGTAGCTGTTATTTATCGTCCTCCTGACAAGTCTACTTCTACCTTTCTCACTGACTTTGACTCATGACTTTCCTTCTTTTTGGATTTCTCTCCCCCACTCTTATTCTTGGGAATTTTAACATTCATGTTGATAGTCCCTCTGATCCTTATGCTTTAAAGCTCCTCTCCCTTACCACCTCATTTAACCTCCAAGGTTTGCTCTACTGCCCCCACTCACCAGCATGGCTACTGCCTTGACCTGGTATTTTGCTCTAGTTACTTACCCTCTAACGTCTGTAGCTCAGCTCTTCCCTTATCTGACCTTTTAAGCTTCACTCTTCATCACCCGCTGCCTCAACCTCATCCTGCCTCCTCCAACCTATTTAGAAATCTTCATGCTATTGATCCTTTGGTTCTCTTGTCCACTTTTTCTTCATCTCTTTCCTCCACTATGTCATCTAAGTCTGTTGACAAGGCAGTAGCTTCCTATAATGCTGCACTCTCCTCTGCTCTGGATGCTCTCACTCTGCCCATGCCACGACCTGTGAGGCGTACTGCACCCCAGCCGTGGCTTTCATCCACTACCTGCTATCTACGTTCCTGTGCCGTTCAGCTGAGTGTGCTTGGCTTAAATCCCACTCCCTTGCTGACTTTCTACACTTCAAATTCATGCTTGTCTCTTTCCAGTAATCCCTAGATCTTGCCAAGCAAGACTATTATGTCCATCTGACTAACTCTCTTGCCTCTGACCCTCGCCGTCTCTTTACTACTCTCAGCTCTCTCGCCTCAAGATGCCTCTGCCTCCGACCCCTCCCTCCCTTTCTGCCCAAACCCTGACTGACTATTTCCATGACAAAATCCACAAGATCACCCTCCAATTCCCCACAAAGTCAACTACCCCTCTTCACTCCCAACTTTCCCCCTCTACCTCTGCTACCCTCTCTTCCTTTCCTGTTATCTCTGAAGAGGAAACTGCACACCTTCTTTCTTCCTCCAAACTCACCACCTGCTCCTCTGATCCTTTCCCTACCCGTCTCCTAAGCCCCATCTCCTCCACTGTTGTCCTTTCCATCTCTCATATTCTCAACCTGGCGCTCTCCACTGCAACAGTCCCTGCAGCCTTCATGCATGCTGTAGTTACACCTCTCCTCAAGAAACCCTCACTTGATCCCACCTGTCCTTCTAATTATTGACACATCTCCCTCCTCCCCTTAGTTTCTTAACTACTTGAACACACGGTTCATCGCCGCTGCCTTGACTTCCTCTCCACTCATGCCCTCCTGGATCCTTTACAATCTGGTTTTCGTCCTCTACATTCTACTGAAATTGCTCTTGCCAAAGTCTCCAGTGTTCCTGGCTAAATCCAAGGGCCTTTATTCAGTCCTCATCCTTCTTGACCTCTCTGCTGCTTTCGACACTGTTGACCACAACCTTCTCCTTGATACCCTGTCCTTGCTTGGTTTTAAGGACTCTGTACTATCCTGGTTCTCCTCCTATCTCTCCCATCACTCTTTCAGTGTTAGTTATGGTGGATCCTCTGCTGCTATCCCGCTCTCAGTTGGTGTACCCCAAAGATCTGTCTTGGGTGCGCTCCTTTTCTCTCTCTCTATACCCAGTCCCTTGGTGCACTCATTTCTTCCCATGGCTCTCAGTACCATCTTTATGCTGATGACTCCCAGATCTAACTCTCTACGCCTGAAATCTCCCCAGCAATCCAGGCCCGGATCTCTGCCTGCCTTTCTGACAATGCTGCTTGGATGTCTCACCGCCACTTGAAATTGAACTTGGCCAAGACTGAGCTTCTTATCTTTCCACCTAAAACCTCCTCTCCTCTTCCTTCCTTCTCAGTCTCTGTGGATAACTCTCTACTCCTTCCTGTTTCCTCGGCTCCCAACCTTGGGGTTATCTTTGACTCATAAGAACATAAGAACATAAGATATGCCATACTGGGTCAGACCAAGGTCCATCAAGCCCAGCATTCTGTTTCCAACAGTGGCCAATCTAGGTCATATGTACCTAGCAGTTTCCCCAAGAGACACAAGTCCTCCTCTCTCTCCTTCGCCACACACATGCAACTGATAGCTAAGACCTGCCGTTTCCTTCTCTATAACATCAACAAAATCTGCCCTTTCCTTTCTCAACACACTACTAAGACGCTTATCTACTCCTTAATCACCTCTCGTCTTGACTACTGTAACCTACTCCTTGCTGGTCTCTCTTTGAATTATTTCTCTCCCCTTCAATCTGTTCAGCACTCTGCTACACAGCTAAACTTTCACCAGCCTCGTCATGCCCATATTACCCCTCTTCTCAAGTCACTTCATTAGCTCCCTATCCATTTCTGCATCCAGTTCAAACTTCTCTTGCTGACCTATAAGGAGGAGGAGTGGCCTAGTGGTTGGGGCAAGGTACTACAGGCCAGAAGGTCAGTGGTTCAAATCCCACTAGAGGACAGCAACCTTGGGCCAGAAGGACTGGGGTTTCTAGTCCCACAGGTGCTCCTTGTGGTCTTAGGCAAGCCACTTAACCCTCCATTGCCCATGTTCCCTGTAAGTATTAGTGTATGTGTCTCATATCCCCTCATGTTAAATGTATCCCCCAACCACTTTGACCCAGTGAAAAGCAGAATATAAATAAATATAAATGCATTCACTCTGCAGCTCCTCACTACCTTTCTTCTCTTGTCTCTCCTTACAACCCCCCCCCCCCCTCGGGAACTCTGCTCTTCTGGCAAATCACTTTTATCTGTGCCCTTCTCTTCCATTGCTAACTCCAGACTTCGCTCCTTTCACCTTGCTGCACCTTACACCTGGAATAAACTACCTGTATCTGTATGCCAAGCACCTTCTCTGGCCCTTATCAAATCCAGGCTGAAAACTCACCTCTTCTCTGCTGCTTTTGGTTCTTAACTCACCTGATTTTTGTTTCTTTACCATTCTCCCTTGTTTTATCCCTGTCTGCACCTTCTGTGTTGTCTGTCTTGGCTAGATTGTAAGCTCTGATGAGCAGGGACTGACTCTTACTGTACATGTCTGTGCAGCGCTGCGTATGACTTGTAGTGCTATACAAATGCTCAGTAGTAGTAGTAGTATGGATGAATGAATGAATAAATATACAAAGCACAGATAACAGAAAAAAAACTGCATGATGTATGTTTTACTTATAAAAGGAAAAGCCCAGAAAAATCCCATCAAGAACTTTTTTGTAGTTGAAAAATAGTTTAAGTATTTTATTATATATAGAAAAACAAAAATGTACATTTTTTTGAATTAAAGGTAAAAAGTGAGTGTCATAGAGCTGATGATTGAAAGGGAAGAAATATGTGAAACATTGCTAAAAAAAAGTCACAGTAGTTTCCCAAGACTCCATTCTGCTGGTTCTTAACATTCTTATCAATATTTTTTATTCAACTTAGTGATAAAGGGCAGATAGGTGGCTATTCCTGGTAAAAACAGTGTATGAAGAAGAGTTTTCTTTTGAAACACTTGAATAAAATGGCCATAATCCAGTGCCGTCTGTAAGGTTAAGCCTTTAATGGTAGATCTGTGTCCAATGCGTCCTCCTACAATTCTTAATTCCATGCAGTAGCATGCGCAGTAGATTGAGTAGCTAGGCCGCTTCTGTCCCCTTGAAACAGGAAGTGGAATCGGAGGGAGACGTGGAAGCCCAAACAGCACCGAAGCGCAGGAGATGAAGGTAGCTGCAGCGCTGTGGTGCCATTTTAAAAGTACTGCCTCCTCTGCATATCTCGGAGAGGAGCAGTAGCGGCAGCAATGGGCATCCTTGGACCATTGGTGCTCTAGGCAACTGCCTAGTTTGCCTGATGGTAGCACTGGCCCTGCATCTTTCCTTCTTCTATTTGATCTTCATGCAGCATCTTCTCTTGCACTGACTGTCTCTGGTTTCTCCTTTGCTCATAGCCTAGCCTCTCTTTTTCTCTCTCTCTCTCTCTCAATCTCTCTGTTCCCTTATTCGGTCAGTGCTTCCCCTTCTTCAGCTCTTGCACCCTTTGTGTCACTTTGGGCATTGGACTCTTCCTGCTTCCTGCCTGTGAGAGCTGATCTTCCACCCCTCTTCCCTGTGAAGCTCTGTTCTTGCCTTTTCTCCTTGGCTATTCTCCAAAACTTGTTGGATCTATTCCAGTGCTCCCTGGGCTCCAGGTACTTTGCCCCAATGTTGCTGTCCCTCACTCGTGCTGTTATGGGGCAGTTGGTCCAGCTGAGGCTCTCCTCTTTCCAGAGAAGATACAGTTTATTTATTTATTGTTCTTATATACCACACTCTTAACAATCAGCGTGGTTTACGTACAACAGTGTTATGCAATAAAAGCACTTACAATGAACAGGATAGAATAACTTGGGGTTCAACAGGTGATAACTATGTACATCAATTTACATCTATCTACAGTCTGTATTATGTACTTCATTGGTAAATGTCTTACGTGTTGATGGTTGGTGGTGTGTTAGGTGGTGCCGTGTTGGAGGGCTGTGAATAGTGTAATAGAAAGAGGTGATGTTTAAGCTCTCTTCTGAATTGGGCTAGGTCTTTGATGGCTCTAATGGGTGCAGGGAGTGCATTCCAGCAGCTGGGGGCATAAAACTTAAATGCTCTGTTCCTGGTTGTTTTGGTGCATTTTGTTATTTCGCTGGGAATCGAGAGAGTGTTGGCTGTGCATGTTCTCCTTTCCCTATTTGCTGGCATGGGGTGGGTGAGGTCCATTAAAGCTGTGGGGGCTAACTTGTTGATGATTTTGAAAGTGATGATGGCCGCTTTATATGATATTCGACAGTATATTGGTAGCCAGTGTAGGTCTTTGAGGACTGGTGTGATGTGGTCAGCTCTGGAGGCTCCGCTCAGGAATCTTGCAGCCGTATTCATCGCTAATTGTAGGGGGTTTAGAGCATTTTTGGGAAGGCCATGTAGGATTACATTAGCGTAATCAAAGTGGGGGATCACCAATGCTTGGAAAACTGTTTGGAAATCCTCCGGCTGAAGCAAACTTCTTTTTCTTCTCACTGTTTACATTGGGAACTGGGCAACTTTCTTGAGGATAGACTATATCTTAACTGTGGTGGAACCAAGCTGCTGGTGCTAACTTTTAAAAAGGAGATAAAGCAGCTTTTAAATGTGAACCTGGGGGAAATCCAAGAGTTACTACAGAGCACAAGATGCAGAGTAACATTTCTTCAAGAGATACAGGTGAAATGCAGAAGTTAGAACATCCCAATAAAGCAGTTATGATAAAAGCCGAATTAGCCCAGGAGTATTTATATAAACAGCAGACACAGATAAATAATTCCAAATTACCTCCCCAACTGCCACAAAGATTGTAAATAAAAATAAAAAAAAACCATTCTGCCCACAAATGTAAAAAAAACGAAAGAATAAGATGGAAGAGTTAGAATGTAGGGCAGAAAGGGTAGAGTTTGACATAATAGGCAAGTCAGAAATCTAGAAGAAAGAAGGCAACCAATGGGACACCATGATACCTTGGTACAAATGATATCTAAATGACATTGTGGATCAGATCGATAGAGGGGTGGCACTACATGTTAAGGGTGGCATAGAATCTAAGAAGATGCAATGTGGAATCTTTATAGATAGAAATTCCATGTATGATGGGGGAGGGTATACCTGTGGGGTTATACTACCATCCACATGGACAATATGAAGCAACAGACTGAAATGCTAACAGAAATAGCTGGATAAGTTAGGACAGCAAAAAGATGCCCTAAATGGTTATCCACATAGCTAACTTTATGGCAGCACTGAAAATCACTTCATATGGAGAGTGCTGGCACTGACCATAGAATCCAGATATTCAGCGCCAGCCATGATACAGACTGAAGATCCAGATTTAATTTAGTCATGGAGGCCAGTGTTTACAAAAACATTAGATATGTAGACAGCTGAGTGGCTGGTGGACGTGAGAATCGCTTGGCAACATTCCTGCCTGGTGCAAAGGTAGCATGTGCCACCTATACAAGGTGTTAGATGGCACTGGTGAGAAGCCTGCTGTCTTGGTACATGTTGGTTACAATGACATAGGAAATTGTGGTAGGGAGGTTCTGGAGGCCAAATTTAGGCTTTTAAGTAGGAAGTTAAAATCCAGAACTTCCAGGGCAGCACTCTCAGAAATGCTTCCCGCCCCAAGTGCAGAACCAAAAGGCAGACAGAGATCCAGAGTCTCAATGTGTGGATGAGATGATATTTTTGGATTTGTTAGGAACTGGGCAATATTTTCGGCAAAACTAAAGAGTCATGGGATAGGAGGCAGTGTACTATTGTGGATCAGGAACTGGTTAAAAGATAGAAAGCAGAGGGTAGGGCTAAATGGCCAATTTTCCCAATGGAAAAAGATGAATAGTGGAGTACCGCAGGGATCTGTGCTGGGTCCGCTGCTTTTTGACATATTCATAAATGACCTGGAAAGTGGAATAACGAGTGAGGTTATCAAATTTGCAGATGACTCAAAACTATTTAAAGTTGTTAAAACCCAAGAGGATTGTGGAAAATTGCAAGAGGATGTTGATAAATTGGAAGACTGGGCATCCAAATGGCAGATGAAATTTAATGTAGACAAGTGCAAGGTTATGCACCTAGGGAAGAACAACCCAAATTATGGTTACACGATGCAAGGTTCCACATTAGGAACCACCAACCAGGAAAAAGATTTAGGTGTCATTGTGGATACCAGGTTAAAACCCTTGGCCCAGTGTGCATCGGCAGCCAAGAGAGCAAATAGAATGCTAGGTATCATAAGGAAAGGAATGGAAAATAAAACAAAAGATATTATAATGCCTCTATATTGTTCCATGGTGAGACCGCACCTTGAATATTGTGTGCAATTCTGGTCGCCGTATCTTAAAAAGGATATAGCGATATTAGAAAAGGTTCAGAGAAGAGCCACCAAAATGGTAAAGGGGATGGAAGGATACTCCTATGAAGAAAGGCTAAAAAGGTTAGGGCTCTTTAACCTGGAAAAGAGACAGCTGAGGGGAGATATGATAGAAGTCTATAAATTAATGAACGGAGTGGAACGGGTAAACGTAGATCGATTGTTTACGTTATCAGAATATAGAAAGACTAGGGGACACGCAATGAAGCTACAGGGTAAACTATTTAAGACTAATAAAATAAAATATTTTTTCACTCAAGATGTAATCAAACTCTGGAATTTGTTACCGGAGGATGTTAGTGTAGCTGGGTTTAAAAAAGATTTGGATAAGTTCCTGGAGTAAAGGTCCATAAACCATTATTAAGAAGGAACCCAGGATATCAATGCTTGGCCCAGTACAAGCACTGTGGAACCTGTGTCTTTTGGGGAAATTGCTAGGTACCTATGACCTAGATGGACCACTGTTGGAAACAGGATACTGGGCTTGATGGACCTTGGTCTGACCCAGTATGGCATATCTTATGTTCTTTATGTTCTTATATTCTGGGGAAAGGAGAGGCTTTTCCAAAGGGATGGGCTCCACCTTAACTGGGATGGAACCAGGCTGCTGGTATTAATCTTTAAAAAGAGCACATGGGTCGGAAGCAGAGGATTGAAGTAAGGGCATTTCAACAGAGTGGTTCCAATAAAGACAAAAATAACCCAAATGCCCTTAAGTACAGAGTAGACAGAACTTAAAGATTCCCAATTACTCCTGTCTACCGATAACCAGATTAATATGAATAAAATACAACCTCTAAAATGCTTGTATACAAATACTAGAAGTATGAAAAATAAGATGGGAGAGTTAGACTACATAGCAGTAAGTGAGAGGTTAGCTATGATTGGTATGTCAGAGACCTGGTGGAAGAAGGACAACCAGTGGGACAGTGTGATACCTGGGTACAAATTAAATCGCAATGATAGAGTAGGTCAAATTGATGGAGGGGTTGCGCTCTGTATTAGAGAGGGCATTGAGTCACACATGATTAAAATTTTGTAGGAAACAACATGCACTGTAGAATCTCTATGGATTGAAATTCCATATAAAAAGGGGAAGGCAATGGAAGTGGGGGTGTACCAACAACCGCCTGGCCAAAATGAACAAATGGATGATGAAATGCTCAAAGAAATCAAGGAAGCTAACAAAAGTTACAATACAGTATTAATAATGGGTAATTTCAATTAACCTGGTATCGACTAGGTCAGTGTCACGGCAAGAAATGCTAGGGAGATAGTTTCTAGACGAAATAAATGACTGCTTCCTGGAACAGCTGGTTCATGAACTGACAAGAGGGGAAGCCATTCTGGACCTAGTCCTTAGTGGCACAACAGATCCGGTGTGAGAGATAAGGGTGTTGGGGTCACTTGACAATAGTGATCATAGCATGATTGTGTTTGATTTCATAAATGGAGGAAAGACAGCAAGGAAATCCACAGTACTGCCTTTTAGTTTTCAAAAGGGAGACTATGATAAAATGAGGAAAATGGATAAGAAAAAACTAAAAGGAGCTGCTGCAAAGGTTAAAGATTTACATCAAGCATGGACACTGTTTAAAAATACTATCCTGGAAGCCCAGACCAGCTGTATTTGACGCTTTAAGAAAGGTGGAAGGAATTCCAAAAAACTGCCAGCGTGGTTTAAAGGTGAGGTCAGAGAGGCTTTTGTAGCCAAAAAATCATCTTTCAGGAAATGGAAAAAGGAGTCAAATGATGAAAACTGGAAACAACATAAGCACTGGCAAGTTAGATGCAAGGCAGGCAAAGAAAGAATTCTGAGAAGAAGGTTGCTGTGGAAGCAAAAACGCATAATAAAGACTTTTTCAAGTACATTCGTATCAAAAAACCTGTGAGAGTCAGTTGGACCATTAGATGATAGAGGGGTAAAAGGGGCACTAAGAGGGGACAAGGTCATAGCGGAGAGACTGAATAGATTCTTTGCTTTGGTCTTTACTGAAGAAGATGTAGTGGAAGTTACCCATGACTGAAATGGTATTTACAGGTAATGTATCAGAAGAAATGAAAGAAATATCAATAAACCGGGAAGATATATTACAACTATTTGATAAACTAAACAGTAGCAAATCATTTGGACCAGATGGTATACACCCGAGGGTGTTGAAAGAACTGAATCATCCAGGTATCTGAAGATTGGCGAATGGCCAGTGTAGCGCCAATTTTTAAAAAGGGTTCCAGGGGTGATCTGGGAAACTACAGGCCGGTGAGCCTGACATCAGTACCAGGCAAAATGGTAGAAACCATTATAAAGAACAAAATTAATGAGCATGTAGATAGTCATGGTTTAATGGGAGAAAGCCAACATGGCTTTAGTCAAGGAAGGTCTTGTCTTACTAATTGGCTATATTTTTTTTGAAGTATGAATAAATAGGTAGACAAAGATGAGCCGGTCGATATAGTGTATCTGGAACACCCACTTATACATTGTTTAATGTGTAGGGCTGCTGCCTATGTATACTTTTAAGTGTAAATCAGGCACATTGTTTTTGAATCAGCTCTTTCCACATGTAAATTCTGGTATTTATTAGTCAATCTTATAAATTGCCTTTCCTAAAAAGACTACGAGAACCTGTCAAACAATCAGTTAAGAATGAGATGGCAATCAGGTTGGTCTGCATTTATTTTTTCTCAGCTGATATTTTCTATAAAACATGACAAGCTCACTAACAACTTCTCTCTACAGCACAAATGCATATTCTAGTCAACAAGGTTTTGAATGGTAAATGCACTGATTCTTCTGATCCTTTTCAGATTTCAGTATGTTTGCAAGGGAAACTTGACTGATCATCCTTTAAAATGAAGCGTGATGGACTTCCGGTGATGTCACCAGACTGAATGGCGGTGTTTTAGTTGAGCTCTGCCACCGAAGTCTGCCACGAAGCATAATAAGCACCCCCAAGCAGCAGTGGAATGGTGGTAGACGGCAGGGGAAGCGAGATTGGCTCTTCCTGAAGTATTCGCAATAGAAGTGAAGCGGCGGAGGGACGCGAGATCGCGAAGAGCAGAGCCGTGGATAGATGCTCTGGACTACGCGCTAGTGGAGAGCGGGGGTAACCAGGCCGCTGTGTCAACGGGCCGATTTGAAGAGGGGCGAGAGAGCGGAGATCAAAAAGCCCGGGAGAGCAAACCTTTTTTTGCAGCCTGTACCTTTTTTTTTTGGTATGTTTTTCACATTTTTTTCTTTTCAGCCTGTAGGCCTGGTTGTATGCCTCCTGTGCCACACATAGGGTCAGCTCTGAATGGCTGAAATGGCTGGGGTTAGTAATCAATTATTCCAAGAGCTACCTGAAAACTTCCCAGGATTTGGAGTATCTCGGCGCTTGTTTCGATGTGGTCAGGTCTTCCTCAAGTGGGACTACCTGCAGCTCCTAGGGTGCATGCCATTGAGAATGAAGTTGATCCCTTTGTCCAGGGTGCATATGCATCCACCACAGAGAATTCTACTGTCCTTCTGATCTCTTGCTCTCAGATATTTGACCAGACCCTTCCACTTCCCCTGGAGGTCAAGTCTTCAACCTCACCATCTGATGAGTAGTATGCCTCAGGCAGGGGCGGCCCAAAGAGGGTGTGGGGCCATGTGCAGAGACTCATTACGGGGCCTCATTTGCTTAAGGGACCTCATTTGCATACATATTTGCGTAATGTTAACATGCACTAACTTTTAGTAAACATGCCTCTTAATAAGTGTATGGATAAAGAAAGATTACCGGATTTCTACATTACAATACTCCAGTGCCAACTGCTAGGCACATTAGGAACTACTATAAACACTGCCCATTTAGAGCACACACTAATAAAAATTCTGAACCCGTAGCAAACCTGCCGTATCATAACAGCACTACCACGACTCACAAACCACCAAATCCTACCTATCAAAAAGACACTGACTGGGTCAGTGTCACGGCAGGACATGCTAGGGAGATAAAGTTCCTAGATGACATAAATGTCTGCTTCTTGGATTAGCTGGTTCATGAACTGACCAGAGGGGAAGCCATATTAGACCTAGGGGGATGTTTACTAAAAACCGGAAATGTGCGCACCGCAAAAGAGCGCACGGAAACGCGGCACTGAAACGCTAATAAACGCGTTTAAACGCCCCGCATATGTGCGTGTCATCCCCGCAAAGGTGCGCGGCACACTAACGGGCCCCGTACAAGTACGGGCCCGCAAATGTCCGATAGAGGCGTGGAACGGCTAAAGGAGGGCGGAGGAAGGCTCCAGAGGGGCAGAGGGACGGGGTCAATGGGTGGAGAGTGGGTGGTGAGAGTCTCCCCTCACAGTATCGGGCCCGAATTTGCATGTAAAAACTACCGCGAGGGAAACACTCGCGGTAGAAAGCATTTAAAGGGAAGAGAAACCATTTCCGTCAGCAATGTACAGGAAAACCGGGGAAACCAGCAAAACGTGAGCAGTGTGATACATGTGCACAGCACAAAAGTGCAAATAAAAATAGAAAATGACCACAACAGAACTATTAAAAATAGTAATTCAGCTGGGGAACAGTTATAGTGATGGGCAAATACAGAAAACACACCCAGCAAAGCTCCAGAAAAAATAAATGAATTGTGGAAGGGTTTACGGAGCGGAGACTCTTCCAAAAAACATTTCCTTTTGTGGAGCTTTCCTGGGAGTGTTTGCTATGGTTGCCCATTAATATCACTGTTGCCCAGCGTGGTGATATTTTGTCCCCCATTTCCCATGGTCATTTCCAGGGTTTATGTGCACGTTTGCCCACAGTAAATTTGCGTAGAGCAGGGTTTGTGACTCCATCCTGCCAGGCTTACTACCTCCAGGGGCTGCACTACCTATGTGGCCATAGTGTGGTGCAGCGGACAGAGTCAGTACCTCTAGGACCAGAGGTTCAAAGCCCAGCTGGGGCACTTGCCAGCCCAGTCCCTATATTTTACCCACCACTAAACACAGATAGCACAGACACCCCTGTATTGCAGGGGACATAAGCATGGGGAAAACACCCATATTTTACCCAACAACGCACACACACCACAACAATGGGCATTACCCACAGCCAAGTACCCCAAATGCAGTCCCGTACTGCCACATTCCAATCAGGTCACCTGCTTTTTATGGGAGAAGCTCATGCCAGCATGTTGGCGGATGAGTACATGTGGTGCAGGGGGCAGTGGCTGCTAGCGACAGAAGACAGAGGCCTAGCCATGTGCAGGCTGGCACAGTCCACAGCAACAGACAGGCCCTGCCGGATCCACAGTCATGGACTATCCAGGGAATTCAGACAAGCTGTGGCTACATGGTGGTGCAGTGCACACAGACAGTGCATGCAAGAACAGAAGGTCACAGGTTCAAAGACCAGCTGGGGCTACCAGCAATCCTACCCACATATTTTCCCCACAAATAAACAGTGACAGTAAGGACACACCTTTGGTGACAAGGACATATGCAATGGTAATACGTCTATCTTTTACCCCACTGAGCACAGACACCATGAACAGGGGCAGAACCTACAGCAGAATCCCCCAAATGCAGTCCTGGTGGGCCACACACCAGTCAGGTTCCATGCTGCCACTCATACAAATGCCTGTGCTGTATATCTATGCACCACCCCCACGGCATGTAGATGTAGCTCAAGCATATTCATGAGGGACAGCAGGAAGACCCGAACAGTGTGATGCAAAACTGGGCTGGAGTGGGGAAGCGCTGCCATAAAGCAGCAGCCAACAGGGGCAGACACACCCACACCCACACCCACAGGCCCCATTGGCCAATGTCTCCTGTAGAGGCAGAACATTGGACCCTGCGTGCATCTCCCAATATCAGCACCTGCATACCTTAGCAATGTCACCCTACACCTGAGGTACACAGCTCTGAAATGTTTGCTAAGAGTACAGGCTGATAGATATCCCTACATTACGCACATACTGCTAGTTGACCCCATCCGAACAATCAGTTTGGTGTCTGCGGTGCGTGCTCCAGGCCTGGCCTCTGACGGTGTTCACCACCCTGGGGAGTAACCCCCAGCAGTACTGCGTACCATATCCATGCCTGTGCCGTGCCCAGGACCGGTGTGGTGGCCAAGGCTAATCACCCCCTCAATAGTAGCACAATGCTGGCATAGGTGTGGGAGTGTGTGTCCTGTCTATACAGTGTGTGTTGGCTGCAAACACCTTCCCCAACCCACACTGCCAGCACTACTGCCAGTATTGGCCTGCCAATGTGCATAATGAGCAGCAATGTACCATGGGTATAGGTCAGACATGGTGGGCTGGCCAGGATGCATCTGCACAGGGCATAGGGCACTGGCTGTGACATTGTAGTGCCAGGCCACCACCTACACAGACAGGGTGACCTCTGTATGTGCTGCTGGGGGAGCACTCTCACCCTGAGTGTGCAGTGATGACAGCATGGCTAGGCACCCCCATAGTGCTGTATTGTGTTTCTCTCTTGTGATATATGGGTTTCCTGTTGGGGCCTCCTCACAGAACTATTTGCTTGTGTGTGCTGCCACCCCAGTTTTGGGTGCATGCATTTCCATCAGGGCTAACCAGCAGACTGTTCACAGCTGGTATGTGTTTTGATGGAGTGCCTTGCAGGGTGCAGTGGCTGATGGCTTGCTGCAGGTGAATATCAGATAGTGCTGGGGTGCATCTTTGAATATCCAGGCTTAAAGTCTGCCTGATATTGTGTTATGGATGTGTGTGGAGCTGCTTGGACTGCCCTGTTATGGTGTCTGTTCCCCAGCAGGACTGGGGTTTGATGGTCCACTTTGCTGCCATGGGGGGGGAAGGGGAGTGGTGGTGGTTCTTTGACCACTTGGGGGTTTCCGCTAACTGAGACAGACAGAGATATCCAACATGTTTCTGCAGCACCTTCCTATCTCACAGGTTAGTACTGTTTTGGAGCTCTGTCATGGCCTCATCCAGCCATGACTGGTGTTGTGGACCTGGTCCTGGCCACCATATCACACCCTCAGGGTGAGCACAGTACCCGCACAATGTGACGGTGTGTAGCTACTCTTTGCTGGTAGTCCACCCGCTTAGGACCCCCTACCAGGCCGAGGTGCTGTGTGGGTTCACATGGACAATTCCCCCTACCAGGCCGGGTAGCTGTTGGGGTGCATTCCCCATCTTGTGTGCATCTGTGGACAGCTGATTTGCATGTGCAGTGCATCATGGGTACGGGTGGCCTAACCCTATCCTGTCTACAACAGCAGACTGTCTGTGGGGTGATGTACAGGCTCTCTGCAGCCAGCCAGGGGCTTGCTGTCAGCTATAGAGCCATAGCCCAATGGTTACATCACTCCCTGTACAGCCAGAGGTCATGGGTTCAAACCCACAGTGGGGCCCTTTGATAGGGCTGTCCACAGCTTTATTTTTATTTACTGTACATATGTCTATGCCGGCAAAACCACACACAGCTTACTATACCCATTAGGTGCCTCTGAGGGTGCTTTATAGGGCGCCCTATAGGCCACCTTATGGTTGCCATCCATATAGGGTGCACTATACATTATCCTGTGTCGCAACATACATGGTGCCCTATAGGGGACATTCTAGGGTGCCTTGGCGGACAGCGCACTGTAACATGTGCCTTACGGGCATCCGTATGTTAACACACTGTGAGAGCGGGTTTACTAGTGGTGGGAAATAAAATATAAATGGAAGGCCTCCTACAGCACTCCTCACCATGATACATACTGCCCCAGCCAGCCTTGTTCACTGGGCACTGTGAGAGGTTGAACCCCTGGGCCCTGCACCATTGGTCAGTGTCCTAACCATTGTGCTGTGGCTCTGTTCCTGTGTTTGTGCATCCGCACGCAGCCTTGTAGCCATCAGCGCGCCATCTTTTGGTGCACTAAATTAGCAGCGCGCCGCCTTATGCCGCACAACATGGATATGCCCCTAAAATAATGCTTCAGCCAGCTGTCTTCAATGGGCACTGTGGGGAATTGAACCCATGATCCCTGCACGAGTGGTCAGTGTCTTAACCATTGTGCTATGGCTCTGTTCCTGTTATTTGCACATCAGCGCGCCACTTCTCCCTCCCACTATTGGACTGCCCCCTCACACATCAGCGCGCCGCCTTCTGCCCACCGGCTCGCCGCCTTCTGTTGCCCACATTTATCAGCGCACCGCCTTCTGCCAGCCAAATTTACCAATGCGCCGCCATCTGCCGCCCACACTAAACAGTGCGCCGCCTCATGCCGTAATAAAAATAACAGTGCGCCGCCTTCTGCCGCCCAAAATTAATATGCCTCCTAAGCACTTTTGCCCATAAATGTTGGTGCCTCAGCTGGTCTTTTTTGTTGAGCGCAATGGGGGTTTGAACCCCTGGCCCCTGCACCATTGGTCAGTGTCTTCACCGTTGTACTACGGCTCTGTTGTTTGGTTTTGCAGCAGCGCCCCACTTAGCCTTCCCACGCGCTAATGTGGGCCCCGCACATTAGCGCGACGCACACACGTACGGTCCGGTTTTTTGCTTTTTTCTGCCTTGCCCGCCCACTCCTTATATGGCACCAGCACACTAACGGGGACCCGCACAGCAACGGAGTTTAGTAAACATACCCCCTAGTCCTTAGTGGAACACCAGATCTAGTGCAAGAGATAAGGGTGTTGGGGCCACTTGGCAATAGTGATCATAGCATGATCACCTTTGATTTAATTAGTGGAGGAGGGATAGTAAGGAAATCCACAGTACTACCTTTTAACTTTCAAAAGGGAGACTATGATAAAATGAGGAAAATAGTTAAGAAAAAACTAAAAGGAGCAGTTGCAAAGGTTAAAGACTTACATCAAGCTTGGGTGTTGTTGAAAAATACTATCTTGGAAGCCCAGACCAGCTGTATTCCACGCTTTAAGAAAAGTGGAAGGAAGTCCAAAAAACTGCCAGCATGGTTTAAAGGTGAGGTCAGAGAGGCTGTTGTTGCCAAAAAAGCATCTTTCAGGAAATGGAAAAAAGAGCCAAACGACGAAACCTGGAAACAGCACAAGCACTGGCAGGTCAAATGCAAGGCATTGATAAAGCAGGCAAAGGCAGAATTTGAGAAGAAGCTTGCTGCGGAAGCAAAAACGTGAAATAAAGATTTTTTCAAGTACATTCGTAGCAAAAAACCTGTGAGAGAGTCAGTTGGTCCATTAGATGATAGAGGAGTTAAAGGGGCGCTAAGAGGTGACAAGGCGATAGTGGAGAGACTGAATGAATTCTTTGCTTCAGTCTTTACTGAGGAAGATGTAGGGATGTTACCCATGACTGAAGTGGTATTTAAAGGTGCGAAAGAATTGAAGGAAATATAGATACATCAGGAAGATGTATTACAACTACTAGATAAACTGAAGAGTAGCAAATCACCTGGGCCGGATGGTATACATCCAAGGGTGTTGAAAGAACTGAAATATGAGATTGCAGACCTGCTATTAGTAATCTGTGAACTATCATTAAAATCATCTCTAATACCTGAAGATTGGAGGATCACCAATGTAACACCAATTTTTAAAAAGGGTTCCACGGGTGATCCGGGAAACTACAGACTGGTGAGCCTCACGTCAGTACCGGGAAAAATGGTAGAAACCATCATAAAGAATAAAATTACTCAGCATGTAGATAGTCATGGCCTAATGGGAGACAGCCAACATGGCTTTAGACAAGGAAGATCTTGTCTTATTTTATTTATTTAGTATACATTTGTATACCACTACTTCCAGCGATCAGCAGCAGTTTTTGATTACAGATTGGAAATTGTCAAATCATGACAGGAAAGTTTTGAGGTATAAACACATTGATTAGACAGGAAAGCACAGCACACACAGAACTATTTTAAAGGGAACATGGGCTATGGAGGGTTAAGTGGCTTGCCCAAGACCACAAGGAGCACCTGTGGGACTAGAAACCCCAGTCCTTCCAGCCCAAGGTTGCTGTCCTCTAGTGGGATTTGAACCCCCGACCTTCCAGCCCAAAGTACCTCGCCCCAACCACTAGGCTACTCCTCCACTTACTAATCTGTTATGTTTTTTTGAAAGTGTGAATAAACAGGTGGACAAAGGTGAGTCGGTTGATATAGTGTATCTGGACTTTCAAAAAGCCTTTGACAAGGTCCCTCATCAGAGACTTTTGGCAAAACTAAGGGGTATGTTTACTAAACTGCGTTAGTATGATTCGCGTTAGGAGCCGCGTTAGTGGAAGAAATGCCAAAAAAGGACATGGGCGGTACATCGTTAGTGATAACGCGCTCTATAACGCGCCGCGCAGCAACGATCGTTACAGGGCGTTTTACTGCGCGTTTAGCGCAAGATGGCACGCAGACACCCAAATACAGAAACAGAGCTGTAGCACAATGGTTACTACACAGACTGATGGTACAAGGGTCATGCGTTTGATTCCCCAGTGTGCCTAATGAATAAGGCTGGCTGAGGTGTCATGTGTAACCCTTTGAAAGCTGACTATAATATTTTAATCCACAGTCTGCAGCCGGGTTAAAGTTTGCATATGTCAGGAAAATTGTACCCGTCTTATGCAATATGTTCCAATAGTGACGTTCCCTCTGACATGGTCATGTATTATATACCATTTCATAAGAATATTTAGGCGCTCCCTATAGGGCGAAGTGTAAGGCGCGCCCTATACGGCGAAGTGTAAGGCGTGCCCTATAGGGCGACTTGCAAGGCGCGCCCTATAGGGCGCCTTATGAGCCACCCTAACGTGACACTACCCTGAGGGTGGTTCTGCTGGCAGCACTAATATACAATAAAAATAGACAATGCCTAAGACAGCCCTATCGATGAACCCCACTGTGGGTTGTGAACCTATGACCTCTGGCTCCATGGGCAGTGAAGTAACAAGTGGGCTAGAGCTGCTAATAAACAACTGGCTGGCTACAGGAGAACTGCACGGCACCACACCCACATTCTGCTGTGATTACCAGGGAGATTACATACCACCATCCAACGCACCCTCTGGGGCTCAGGGTCTCCCGCCAACAGACCCACTTTCAACCCCCTGCAAAGGTGGCAGTAGAGGGGACCATCACGACAGTCCTGCTAGGGATCAAACACCCTACAGGGCAGGTAATGCAGAGCAGTACACATCCATAACGCAATAGCAGACAGACGGCAGGTCTGGAAATGCTCAGCTGCCCCCGACCATTCTCCAGCAGCAAGCCTCCAACCGCTGCACCCTGCACGGTGTCCCAGCAAAACACATACTAGCTGCAGACAGTACGCCAGCTAGTCCATAGTGCATGGTCCTGGAAAAGATGCATGTACCCAGAACGGGGATATCAGCATACACACCAAGCAGATAAGTCAGTGATTGGGCCCCAAAAGGAAACCCATAAAAATCACATAAAAGAAATACTATATAGCACTATGGGGGAACCTAGCCATGCCATGGTCACTGCTCAGTCAGGGTGAGAGTGACCTCCCAGCAGGACATGCTATGGCCACCCTGTCCGTGCAGGTGGTACCGGGCACTACAATGTCCGGCCATTGCCCTATGCCCTGTGCAGATGCGGACAGGCCAGGCCACCCTATCCAGGCTATTCCCACGGTACCTTGCTCCTCATTATGCACATTGGCAGGCCAATACTGGCAACAGTGCTAGCAGTGTGGGCTGTGAAGGGTGTTGGCAGCCACCACACACTGGATAGACAGACACACACTCCCCACACCTATGCCAGCATTGTGCAACTATAGAGGTGTTGGGCAGCCCAGGCCACCACACCAGTCCTGGGCACAGTGCAGGCATGGCTATGGTACGCAATACTGTAGGAGTCACTTCCCAGATTGGTAAACACTGTCAGACACAAGACCTGTAGCACACTCCACAGACATCAGAAAGGTTGCTATGATGCAGCTCACTCCGAAAATTGTACTTAACCTAGGAATTGCTATCTGCCAGTACTCATAGCAACCTTTTGATAGATGTGTACCATATTCCCAGGTTTAGGGTGGCATTACTAAGGTATGCAAGTGCTAGTATTGGGAGATGCACGCAGAGCCCAAAGTCCTGCCTCTCCAGGAGGCTTTGGATAATGGGGCCTGTGGGTGCGGGTGTGTCTGCCCCTGTTGGCTGCTGCTTTACGGCAGAGGTTCCCAACTCCAGTCCTGCGGTGCAAAACACTGTTCGGGTTTCATGCTGTCCCTCATGAATATGTATGAGATACATCTGCATACCATGGGGGTGGCGCATAGAAATGCAGCACAGGCATCTTTATCAGAGGCAGCATGGAACCTGAATGGTGTTTGGCCCTCCAGGACTGCATTTGGGAGGCTCTGCTCTAGGTAATGTGCATGTTTATGGTGTCTGTGCTCTGTAGGGTAAAATGTAGGTGTTTTGGGCATGTTCACATCATCTGCAAGAAAGGTTCTGTTTGTATTAGCATGTTATAGTAGTGGGTAAAATATGAGGACTGGGTTGGCAGAAACCACAGCTGGGACTTGAACCTGTGACCTTGTGCTTCTGAATACACTAGTCTTGTGCACTGCACCACCCTGTTATCACAGAGATAGTGCATTCCCTGGTGATACCATGTCTGTTGGTCAGACAGGGCCTGTCTGTTGCAGTGCATGGCACCCACCTACACAGGGCTAGGCCACGGTCTGCTCTGGGCAGCTGCCACTGCCCCCTCCACCACCAGTATCCCTCAGCCACCATGATGACATGCCCTTCTGCTGGTGGAGCTGGTGGTGCGCAGTCTCAGGCCATCCAGTGTGCAGGTAGGCGGCTGCCTATGGTGCGGGTTCTGGGGTAGGGGTGCCTGCATAGACGTCCACGCTCCCCCCCAGCCCCGCCTGCAAATGTTCCGTGCCCTTGGGGGTAGCTGTTGGGTACTATCCCCTGTGACACTATGGGAAACCCACTCATGCCCATGTTGGGCCTTCAGCAGTTGCTGTCTGGCTGCTCCGCTGTTTCAGCATTCGTATGGGCCACCTAGGCATCACCCTAGTCCGCACTGTGGCCCAGCTCCACCACAGCATGTGCCGCCTGCGGCCCTCTGTATCCCCTTCTCTGGCATCTGTCCAGTTGCCGTTCTGACATGCCCGCCCTGCTGTTGCGGGACATGTGCACGCCATAGGAACCCTGTCTGATGGTGGAGAAAACCCTGAGCAGCGCTATTTCACTGTGGGCCCATTCACTTTGTATGGGGACGGAGTATAGACCCTTCCACGATTTATATCTGTTCTATGGTGCTTACTCGTGGGGGGAGGGGTTGATGTTTCTCATTGATACCACTATTGGCCAGCTTGGTTATTGTTTTTTTCCAGTTTGTTGGGGTCATTTTCAGTGTTTCTGTGCCCTTTTGTTCTGTGCAAATGTATCACAATTATCACTTTTTTTTGGTTTCCCTGCCTGGGCTGTACATTGCTGACATTGAAATGGTTTCTCTCCCCTTTAATATGCCTTTAACGGCAGGTTTTCATTCGTGTTGGAATTCAGCTCTGAAAATCAGCGCGTTAGTGTGAAGGGAGCCTCTCCCCGCCCACTCTCCGCCCATTGGCCCCTTCTCTCTGCCCTCTCTCCACCTTCTGCGGTGTTTTAACGCGCCACGGGGCATTACGATCGTTAGCGCGTCATAACGCGCCCTATGATGCGCTAACAATCGTTAGCGCATCATAGCACATGTTATGACACGCTAACGATCGTTAACCTTACATAACGCACGTTATTCACGATTACCGCAGTTTAGTAAACATACCCCTAAAAGTCATGGGATAGGAGGCAGTGTACTACTGTGGATCAGGAACTGGTTAAAAGATAGAAAGCAGAGGGTTGGGCTAAATGGCCAATTTTCCCAATGGAGAGAGGTGAATAGTGGTTTACCCCAGGGATCTGTGCTGGGTCCACTGCTTTTTGACATATTCATAAATGACCTGGAAAGTGGAATAACGAGTGAGGTTATCAAATTTGCAGATGACACAAAACTATTTAAAGTTGTTAAAACCCAAGAGGATTGTGGAAAATTGCAAGAGGATCTTGATAAATTGAAAGACTGGGCCTCAAAATGGCAGATGAAATTTAATGTGGACAAGTGCAAAGTTATGCACCTAGGGAAGAACAACCCAAACTATGGTCACACAATGCAAGGTTCCACATTAGGAACCACCACCCAGAAAAAGATTTAGGCGTCATTGTGGATAACATGTTAAAACCCTCGGCCCAGTGTGCATCGGCAGCCAAGAGAGCAAATAGAATGCTAGGTATCATAAGGAAAGGAATGGAAAATAAAACAAAAGATATTATAATGCCTCTATACCGTTCCATGGTGAGACCACACCTTGAATATTGTGTGCAATTCTGGTCACCGTATTTTAAAAAGGATATAGCGTTATTAGAAAAGCTTCAGAGAAGAGCCACCAAAATGGTAAAGGGGATGGAAAGATACTCCTATGAAGAAAGACTAAAAAGGTTAGGGCTCTTTAACCTGGAAAAGAGACGGCTGAGGGGAGATATGATAGAAGTCTATGACCGGAGTGGAACGGGTAAACGTAGATCGATTGTTTACGTTATCAGAATATAGAAAGGCTAGGGGACATGCAATGAAGCTACAGGGTAAACTATTTAAGACTAATAAAAGAAAATATTTTTTCACTCAACGTGTAATCAAACTCTGGAATTTGTTACTGGAGGATGTAGTAAAGGCTGTTAGTGTAGCTGGGTTTAAAAAAGATTTGGACAAGTTCCTGGAGGAAAGGACTATAAACCATTATTAAGAAGGGACCCAGGATATCAATGCTTGACCCAGTACAAGCATTGCGGTACCTGTGTCTTTTGGGGAAACTGCTAGGTACGTATTACCTAGATTGGCCACTGTTGGAAACAGGATACTGGGCTTGATGGACCTTGGTCTGACCCAGTATGGCATATCTTATGTTCTTATGTACAACGTTGCAAATATTAAACCAATACATCTCAAAGAATACCAATACATCTTCTACTGGGGAAAGAGATCAAGTGGCAGTGTCAAATAGAAACTACATGAACAGAATACCTCAGCTCGGTTACACATGCAAAACAAAGACCGTCACCAAACAAAGAACAAGGGATCACAATTTAGAAATAGAAAGACAATAATTAAACTGCGAATCCCAAAAGCCAATCTTGGAATGTACAATAACACTGGAGAAATAAAACTATAAATTAATTTCCTCTTGTACTAAACAAAAACGCAAAGACTTTAGCAATGCACATTTCCCAGAACTGACATATTCCAGTTAATAAGTTCAAAATAAATAAATATTTTTCTAGCTTTTGTTGTTTGGGCATTTCATTTTTCAATTGCAATTGCTCCAGTCATTTTCTTCTGGTTTCTTCATGTCTTCTACTAATTCTCCATTGTCTGCTGTCCATTTCTCCTTTCTTCTCTCTTCTCGTTTTTTTCATTCTCTCTCTACATCTGCTTTAACATACTGATCTTCCCCTTTTGTTCTTTCCCCCATTTCTTTCTTTATTTCTTTTTCATCCACTCACATTTCACCCTTTCATTCTCAATCCCCACTTACTCTCCCAAAACCAGGCCAATCGTAGATTTTTCTTCCCTCCCACACAAAATATCTTTTCCCCTTTCCATCCTCTCTCCCCCAGTCCCATCCCCTTCTAGTCCTCCCCCAACATCAGCTCCCTTCTAGTTCCAGCCCCACCCAGCATCTGCCCCCTTCTAGTCCCATTCTCCCATTCCCCCACATCAGCCCATTTCCATTCCTAGCGCCACCGTCAGCCATTTCCAGTCCTGTCCTCCCTATCAGCCCATTTCCATTCCTAGCTCCACCATCAGGCATTTCTAGTCCTATCCTAGCTCCCCATCAGCCCATTTCCAGTACAAGATCCCCCATCAGCCCATTTCCAATCCTAGCCTCCCATCAGCCATTTCCAGTCCTATCTCAGCCCCCCATCAGCCCATTTCCAGTCCAAGCTTTTCCATCCGTCATTTCCAGTCCTAACCCAGCCACCCCATCAGCCCTTTTCCATTCCTAGTCCCCCATCGTCCTATTTACAGTCCTATCCCAGGTCCCCATCAGCCCATTTCCAGTCCTGTACTTACCCCACAATCAGTCTGTTTCCATTCCTAGCTCCCCATCAGCCATTTCCAGTTCTATCCTAGCCCCCACCCCCACCCTGATCCCGACCCCGATGAGTCCCGTGCCTGTCTGCGCTGCTTATGAGGGAGCCAATTATGCCAGAGGCCCCCGCTCACCTCTGCACAGCGCTGGAGTGAAGAATAGCATGCTCCTTCACTCGCGCTCTGTTCACGTGAAGCCCGCTGAGTGCCGGGAAAGATTAAAGGTAATTTCCTGGTTTTTGGCACTCAGCGAACTTCATGTGAACACAGCGCAAGTGAAAGAGCATGCTGCTCTTCACTCCAGTGCTTTGCAGAGGCGAGCTGGGGCCTCTGGCATCCCCGGCTTCCTCTGAAGCCAGTCCTGCCACCCCACAGAATGAAGTTTGCACAGGGCCCCCTGAAGCATGGGGCCCTGTGTGAACAACATTCTTGCTCAATGGACAGACCAGCCCTGGCCTCTGGAAGCTCCAGATTTGGTATTAGTCACTATGGATGTCAGTGGTTCCTAGGGTTGCCAACTGGCTCCAGATGTGCCCAACAGACTTGTTCCAGTCCTGGGTTTACCCCACTGCATGCAGTTACTTGTAGTTTTCTTTTTCTTATGTAGTGCAATGGAGAAATCAGAACTACATATCCCTGCATGCAATGAGGTAAACCCAGGACTGGATCAAACCTGTCGGGCGCATCTGGAACAAGTTGGCAACCCTAGTGGTTCCCCAATGGAACTTTTCTTTGGTGTTGAAAGCACTGAAAGGGTCCCCTTTTGAGTCCTTCTGTAAGGCTTCTCTCAAAGATTTGACCCTTAAAGTGTTTTTGAGGTGGCTATTGTGTCTGCCAGATGGGTTTCGGAACTCTAGGCCTCATCCTGTTGGCAGCCCTTTTTGGTTATTGCGACGGGTTCTGTCAACTTACAGACAGTTCCATCCTTTCTTTCAAAAGTGCTGTCTCCTTTTCACCTCAGTCAGGCAGTCTGCCTGCCCTCCTTCTCGGAGGAAGGATCTTTGGTCAAATTCCTCTCTGTATCTGGTAGACATGAGGAAGGCGTTACTCAAATACTTGGAAGTAGCTAACTCCTTTTCCCAGTCAGACCATCTTGTTGTTCACTTTACTGGTCTGAAGAAAGGATAGGCAGTGGCCAAGTCCTCAATTTTCTTCTGGATCAAAGAGGCTATTAGGCCAGCATACCTTTTGGCTGGAAAGTGAGTGCTGGTGGAAGTCAGGGCTCACTCCACTAGGACACAGGCCTCCTCTTGGGCAGAGTCTGCCTTGGTGACTCTGGAAGACATCTGTAAGGGGTCACCTGATCATCACTGAGCACTTTTTGAAACTCAACAGATTGCATGTGGAAGCTGGAGCTGATGGTGCCTTTGGCAAGGCAGATCTGTCCAGTGTCATCTTCCTCTCACTTTAGGTCCTGACTGTTATGGACGTCCCACTTGTCCAGACTGGTCTAGCAGGATGATAATGAAGTAAAAATGTTACATCCTCAATAAGTTTCTTTCCTTAAATCCTACTAGACTAGTCTATGACCTGCCCTAGAAGACTCTCAGGTGCAAACTTCAATTGTAAGCCACACAGGGAAATATGTATTGCACCTGAATGTAACTCACCTTGAAATACTACTGGAAAGTTGTGAGCTAAATATAAATAAGTTCGTTATTTCAACTTTTTTCTTTGGCCTTTTCCTTTATGGAGTCTACGGAAATGCAAGATTCCCTCCAACTTGATTTGAAAGGAGTCAATGCACACACAGTATCAGTAGCCACCCTTTGCCTCAGTCTCCTTTTGTTATGCTCCAGCTTTCAATTTCCTAACTTGTCTGATTTTCCAGCTCTTCTGCTCTCATGCCTTCCTTTCATTTTGTGATCCAAAAGGGCAGCTGCTGAAATAATTTGAGGCCACCAATTTGGAGGAAATGCAGCCCTTCTTCCTGAAGTCTTTGCAGTTCTTGTTTATTTTGCAGCAGTGGCATTTTGATAATTACCTCAGTCTCCGTGACATTTGGATCCATGCTGTCCCCGGATAGTCACATTACGATATTGCTGGGAAACATTAGGTAGATTCTCAATCCTTTTTCTCCTTGTAGGATTCAGTGCTGTTATAATCAACATTTTATTTTCCATAATTAAAATAAATGTTATGACATTTTCTGCTATCAATGATCTTGTAGGATTTTTTCCAGGGTGTATATTAAGTGATTACGAAGCTGAAATTGGAAGCAAAGTCCCTTTGTTTTGGAGTCAAGACAATATCAATAGCAACTACAAAAACTCAGGCAGGTGGCAGCAAATAATAGCAACAGCCATTGCAAAGTTAAGAGGTTGACAGAGACATGCATCACAAACGGCATGGTATCTGGAGGTATTTAGAAGAGGTAAAGAAGTCTGCAAAGGCCTCTAGGCCAAGTTAAATGTCATGGCGCTAATGCAGATAGGCAAGCAGGCAGAGATAGCGGCAACTTATGTGACAGAGAACAGGAAGAGAGGCTTGAGAGTGGCTCACACATTACCTGAACAGTATGGGTGTAATTGCCAAACCAGGTCAGATTGTTATGGCATTAAGCAGGCAGCGAGAGCAGCAACTGTATGAATGACCATCTACCAAAGATCATGGTTACCCAATGCACTGGATTAAGCTAAAGGGAAATGTGGAGAAGAAAACCTTGATGCTGGCTGGTGTGTTGTGAATCAGGGGAAGGGCTGTGGCTCAGTAGAGGAGCATTTGTTTTATGTACAGACAGTCCAAAGTTGAATCCCCAGCAGCAGCAGCTCTGGATAGGACCTTGTCTGGACCCTAAGAAAACACAATTAGTAGGTGTATCAGATTTTTGGAAAGCAAACCTGGGACACTTGGGCAGGGCTGAGCTGGGCTGGGAGGGGCAGAGCTCCTCTCTCCTTGGGCATCTTTTCCCCATATATTTTGAAATGACCAGTCTAGGTAGCATTCAGTAATTTCAAACATTTCAAAAAAGACAGTAGCAGTTCTTCGATTTATAAGCACACATACATGCTTAAACTATTTTATACATATAGATAAATATTCTATATATTTCTAAGATTCCTGCTCCTTATAGAAAATAAGTTCATTTTACATCTCCTATCAGGGTTGAGAAGACTGCATTAGAGGCAGGTAGGCAGGAGAAGCACTTTCCTTTACCTCTGTCCCCACTGAGATTTGGAACAGGAGGTGGTTATAGTCCATGGAGTCTGCGACACTACCTCAAAATCAGTGACAATCCTAGAAGATTGCTTCTTCACTCTGATGTGATATATATTATTCAGTGCAGAACATGTGAAAAGGGATGCTACATTGGAGAGACAGGCCAAATGTTAAAGATACGAATCAATTCACACAAACATAAGATCACACGGCACAGAACAGACCAAGGTGTCACTTTTATCACCTCAATGGTTGGACAGCACTTTGCAGGACCAGAACACAGAATCAGTGATATTATGCTAAAAGGGAAATTCAAATCATTGCAAGAACTAAAACTTTTGACCTCAAGATAAGACACTTTCACTTGAACCAGACAGGTCTTAATAAACATATGGGCTTTCTATCACATTATACTGTAAACTACAAATATTTACAGCCTGGTCACTTTCTGATCACCCATCCATCACTCCCACCTCTCCCACCTCCCCCATACCCTCTCCCCCTGAGACTGTCAATGCAATGCTATTGCAATTCACTTATATATTACAGTATTGTCATCAGTTGCTTACACTGTCCTGACCTTAAGAAGAAGGTTGTAACCTTTGAAAGCTAGTCCAAAAATATATTGACTTAGTCCACTTAAAAGGTATCACCTTATTTTCCTTTTTTGAGTTTCCTTGATGGCTGAGCTGCCGTATACCATGGAGCCAATTCTTTTTTCTCCTACAAGGTACACACACTCACTTGTCTGACAGGGCCAGCCCCAGAGTTGGTTTAAGGTATTGGCACCCTAGGCAATCCTTAAGCCTTATGCCCGCCCTGGCTGTTAGAATTTCTTGTTTAGTTTTGAATGCCCTACTCTTTGCTGCCCTCCAGAAGCTGCCATTCTGGGCAGCCACCAAGTTTGCCTAAAGTTTGGGCAAGCTCTCAAGACCCATCTCTTCACCGAGGCCTATGAGCAACCACCTTAAGTTGCCAAGCACTAGATACCACCCAAGTGGCCCACTAGCTACCCTCACCACTTAGCCCCAACCGCCCATCCCCATTTAGACCTTTAAGTAGTGTGGTGAGGAATACCCTCCAGAAGAGATGGAGATAGGGGAAAATCCTGGTAGAAGTAATGAAACAGCACTAGCACACAGGATTTCCAATGCAGAGTTGAAAAAACACAGCTCTCTGCTGAGCACAGGACAAGCCCCAGCTCAGGGGAGGAGACAGGCTTCTGCACTGATTGGGCACGCTCAGGGGAAGGTCAGGGCGTGCCGGGAAATGAAGCCCTTTTAAATCCCCAAGCAGAGAGGGAAGAGGAGAGGAGGAAAAGAGAAAAGGAGGAAAGAGAAAAAGAGGGAAAAGGATGGAGGAAAACGCTAGAACCCTGGAGCAAGGCAGAACCTTGGAGCCAAGCAGACTCTAAGAAAGAACCTTACTACAAGGTAGAGCCTGGGCGTGGGAAGGCTAGCAAATTCAGCACATGGAAAGAAGGTATCTGGTCTGGTAGCAAACAAGGCTACAGAAGCAAGGAAGTGAAGCAGGAAGAAAGCTTTTTAAAGAGAAATTCACAAAGCAGAGGAAATAGCAGTAAGGCTGCTGAGTTTTGGAACCAGAGAGACTTCTGGAGGAAAGGTGCCAGTTCTTATTCAAAACCTGCTAAAGGTAAAGCTGACTTTTCTACTTTTAATGCTTTACTAGAGAAACCTTTTATTTGTGCTAACCTTCACAAGGTAAACCCAGCTGCAGAAGCTGATAGCAAGTGGGGGAAGGGTGTTACCCTTACCAAAGACTTTCACATGGATAAAGAGCACTTACAGGCTGAATTGCTTTTAAAACAGTTTCAAGAGTTTCTGGAACTGAGGTCAGGGAAGCTTAGCAGGCCTGACAGAGACAGTGATAGCCTTAGCTCTGATGAATGCATGCAAGTGGATAATTACCTGCCTGCCTTAGAAGGAGACCCTTCTCCAATGGATTGCTCAATCTGCCTCAAAGAGGACAGCAATGTAAGAAACCCTTGAACACTGTATGAAAAGAATACAGGGAGTTTGCTGTACTTGCTGCCAAGCTAAAAGGTTTACAAATTGTTTTCATTTGTTGTTTTGAGAAGCCACGCTGTGGAAGGAACAGCTGTTTGTTTGGAGCTGCAATAATTCTGAAAGACCACATGAGGCACTGCTGAGTTAAAGCTGCTGTGATTGTGAAGAGCCATGTCGAAGCTAACTTAATTTCAGTTGTACTTCATATGTTCCTGGTTTCAGCTGTTTGGGTTGAAGTTGCACCTTTTGCGTTCGGTACCATTGAATTTTGATGCGCTGGAAAATATCCCCACAACAATACATTTCTTGCAGCCTTACCATTCGTGTCACGACTACAATTTAATCCTGAAGGAAATACAAGTACACTACGAGTCCCAGAATTCCCAGGGACCAGTACAAGCTTTATTCCTCAGGGACATTACAAGGCCACTCCTGCCTGTAAGCTCTCGGGCCCAGGGCAGGAGCGTCGCAGTAGATAGTTTTTTACGTATGTGACTCGTATCTCCTCCTGTTGAATGTATGCCTCCCAATGTCTTGTTGACCACTTTGATTAAAGGATAAGGTGGTATAAAAAACTGTCTAAATAAATAAATCCCTGTTGACTGGGTCTACTTCATCATTTATATGATCATATGATTGCAGTCCACAACCTGCTCCTCTACATCTAGATCTTGTGCTAACCAGAAGATAAGAACATAAGATATGCCATACTGGGTCAGACCAAGGTCCATCAAGCCCAGGATCCTGTTTCCAACAGTGGCCAATTCAGGTCACAAGTACCTAGCAGTTTCCCCAAAAGACACAGGTTCCTCAATGCTTGTATTGGGTCAAGCAGTGATATCCCGGGTCCCTTTTAATAATGGTTTATGGACCTTTCCTCCAGGAACTTGCCCAAACCTTTTTTAAACCCAGCTACACTAACAGCTCTTATTACATCCTCCAGTAAAAAATTCCAGAGTTTGATTACACATTGAGTGAAAAAATATTTTCTCTTATTAGTTTTAAATAGGTTACCCTGCAGCTTCATTGCATGTCCCCGAGTCTTTTTATATTCTGATGATGTAAACAATCGATCTACGTTTACCCATTCCGCTCCCTTCATTAATTTATAGACCTCTATCATATCTCCCCTCAGCCGTCTCTTTTCCAGGTTGAAGAGCCCTAACCTTTTTAGCCTCTCTTCATAGGAGTAGCCTTCCATCCCCTTTACCATTTTGGTGGCTCTTCTCTGTACCTTTTCTAATAACGCTATATCCTTTTTGAGATACGGTGATCAGAATTGCACACAATATTCAAGGTGTGGTTGCACCATGGAACGATACAGAGGCATTATAATATCCTTTGTTTTATTCTCCATTCCTTTCCTTATGATACCTAGCATTCTATTTGCTCTTTTGGCCGCCGCTGCACACTGGGCAGAGGGTTTTAACATGTTATCCATGATGACGCCTAAATCTTTTTCCTGGGTGGTGGTTCCCAATGTGGAACCTTGCATCGTGTAACCATAGTTTGGGTTGTTAAGCTTTCCATCATCATCATCTGCCCAGTAGCATCTGCACAGGACTGTACCAAGCTAGAAATGCACCCTGTACGATTAAGAAATATGGTTCCCCCCCCCCCCCCAGCCAAATTCAGTAGCACTCCTTTTGAGCTTCCTGGAAGCCCAGTGATGATATCAGCACCCCCTTCTGTGCTAGCGCCCTGTGCAGCTGCACTGCTGGCACAGCCCTTGGTACAGCCCAGGCATCCACATGTCTCCTAACTTTCCACCAGACACAGTCATTATGTTTACTCACTTCCTCTAATTTCAGTTGAAACAGCCAAACTTGGTGGTCCAACCAGGGAACTGATCATGTTCTAAACTCTGTTAAGCTCATAGATGAAGCACTACCTCCCTGTTTAACAAAAATCAAATCCAACATATGAAACCTTCTAATCTATAGATAGCTGGAAGTATGAAAAATTGATCCTTGTCAGTGGCCATAGTCATATATGTCGATATTCAAATGCTATGGTTAAAGTATCTAAATTATTCATGTATATTCAATGCTGTTATCTGGAGGGCAAGCAGTGCTGAATATATTGTAGATGCAGAGTAGTGACCGTCACTGTTCTACCAGAAGGGGACCAAGCTGTATACGGATAGCAGCTGAATATCGCCAACTATCTATTGAGTTAGGTGTAACACCCATGCTCCCCTCCCCCTCCCCCCCGGCATTATGCAGTTAGTGCTGGGGTGGTCTGTAAGAATTTTCAATGGCACTATCTAGATGGTGCCACTGAAAATTCACAGGCAGGGCACTTATCCATATTCTGGCTGCCGCTATACCGATAAATGCTTTTGAATATCAGGCTAATAATTTTTAGTTTATTAAAGATATTGCTACTGTCTAATAGAGCAAACAGATTAGAAAAGTGTTCAGTATTTTCCTGCTAGAGATGGTGGATGGTGAGTTTTGTATTTCGATGTAATGTGGCATTTTAGAAAGGATGTCCAGTTAAATCGGGGATGTCCAGGGCAGAACATGCCAAGAAACGCTAGGGATGTATATAGCGCCACACGATTTTAGTAACAGAGTGTTGCTGACATGGACATCTGCATCAGCGGCCACATAGGAAAGCGTGGGGGCAGGGATGTCTATCTTATGCAACCTAGGGGTATGTTTACTAAAGTGCATTAGTGTGATTCGTGTTAGGAGCCGCGTTAGTGGAAGAAATGCCAAAAAAGGACATGGGCGGTACATCGTTACTGATAACGCGCTTTATAAGGCGCCGCGCAGCAATGATCGTTACAGGGCGCGTTACTGCGCGTTAAGCTTAAGAAGGCGCACTGACACCCAACTACAGAAACAGAGCTGTAGCACAATGGTTATTACACAGACTGATGGTACAAGAGTTATGGGTTTGATTCCCCAGTGTGCCTAATGAATAAGGCTGGCTGAGGTGTAATGTGTAACCCTTTGAAGCCCTACTATAATATTTTATTCCACATTCTGCAGCCGGGTTAAAGTTTGCATATGTCAGGAAAATTGTACCCGTCTTATTCAATATGTTCCAATAGTGACGTTCCCTCCATAGGCACTCCATAGGGCACATTAGAAAGTGCACTGTCTGCCAAGGCACCCTATAATGTCCCCTATAGGATACCATATAAGGCGCTTTATAGGGCACCGTATAAGGCGCCCTATAGGGCGCCTTATGAGCCACCCTAAGGTGACAGTACCCTGAGGGTGGTTCTGCTGGCAGCACTAATATACAATAAAAATAGACCATGCCTAAGACAGCCCTATCGATGAACCCCACTGTGGGTTTTGAACCCATGACCTCTGGCTCCATGGGCAGTGAAGTAACCAGTGGGCTAGAGCTACTAACAAACAACTGGCTGGCTACAGAAGGACTGCACGGCACCACACCCACATTCTGCTGTGGTTACCAGGAGAGGGTCAACCCATCCGTACCCAGGATGCACAGCACATGTAAATCAGCAGTCTACAGATGATCACAAGATGGGGTATGCACCCCACAGCACCTCAGCCTGGTAGGGGGTGCCAACGGTGTGTGTTAGTGGCACAGAGTAGCTACAGACCGTCACAGTGTGCGGGTCCTGTGCTCATCCTGAGGGAGAGGTATGGTGCCCAGCACCATTCTCACAGCACCTGGCTGTGCTGAGATAGGCTATGCTGCAGGTCCCCATCAATGCCAATGTGTAAAAGGTATTCCTTGCAAACACCCCTAGGATATGCCTGTGTTCATCTGTATGTCACATCTAGACCTTGTGGACTATGATGCACCCAGAAAAGTGCATGCCCTGTGTGGGTGCCATGGTCACATGATGTAAGTGAAGGGGGGTGCCAGGACCCACAGGGAGATTACATACCATCACCCAACACACCCTTTGGGGCTCAGGATCTCCCGCCAACAGATCCACTTTCTACCCCCCTGCAATGGTGGCAGTAGAGGGAACAGTGCAGTAGAGGGGACCATCACCCCAGCCCTGCTAAGGATCAAACACCCTACAGGGCAGGCAATGCAGAGCAGTACACATCCATAACGCAATAGCAGACAGACAGCAGGTCTGGAAATGCTCAGCTGCCCCCCACCATTATCTGACATTCTCCAGCAGCAAGCCTACAGCCGCTGCACCCTGCAAGGTGTTCCAGCAAGACACATACTAGCTGCAGACAGTCCGCCAGCTAGTTCATAGTGCATGGTCCTGGGGGAGATGCATGTACCCAGAACGGGGATATCAGCATACACACCAAGCAGATAGGTCAGTGATTGGGCCCCAAAAGAAAACCCATAAATATCACATGAAAAAAATGCTATATAACACTATGGGGGAATCTAGTCATGCCATGGTCACTGTTCAGTCAGGGTGAGAGTGACCTCCCAGCAGGACATGCTATGGCCACACTGTCTGTGCAGGTGGTACCGGGCACTACAATGTCCGAGCCATTGCCCTATGCCCTGTGCAGATGCGGCCAGGCCAGGCCACCCTATCCAGGCTATTCCCACAGTACCTTGCTCCTCATTATGCACATTGGCAGGCCAATACTGGCAACAGTGCTAGCAGTGTGGGCTGTGGAGGGTGTTGGCAGCCACCACACACTGGATAGACAGACACACACTCCCCACACCTATGCCAGCATTGTGCAACTATAGAGATGTTGGGCAGCCCAGGCCACCACACCAGTCCTGGGCACAGTGCAGGCATGGCTATGGTACGCAATACTGTAGGAGTCACTCCCCAGATTGGTAAACACTGTCAGACACAAGACCTGTAGCACACTCCACAGACATCAGAAAGGTTGCTATGATGCAGCTCACTCCGAAAATTGTACTTAACCTAGGAATTGCTATCTGCCAGTAATCATAGCAACCTATTCCCAGGTTTAGGGTGGCATTACTAAGGTATGCAAGTGCTAGTATTGGGAGATGCACGCAGAGCCCAAAGTCCTGCCTCTCCAGGTGGCTTTGGATAATGGGGCCTGTGGGTGTGGGTGTGTCTGCCCCTGTTGGCTGCTGCTTTACGGCAGAGGTTCCCAACTCCAGTCCTGCGGTGCCAAACACTGTTCGGGTTTTCATGCTGTCCCTCATGAATATGCATGAGATACATCTGCATACCATGGGGGTGGCGCATAGAAATGTAGCACAGGCATCTTTATCAGAGGCAGCATGGAACCGGACTGGTGTTTGGCCCTCCAGAACTGCATTTGGGAGGCTCTGCTCTAGGTATTGTGCATGTTTATGGTGTCTGTGCTCTGTAGGGTAAAATGTAGGTGTTTTGGGCATGTTTACGTCATCTGCAAGAAAGGTTCTGTCTGTATTAGCACGTTATAGTAGTGGGTAAAATATGAGGACTTGGTTGGCAGAAACCACAGCTGGGACTTGAACCTGTGACCTTCTGCTTCTGAATACACTGGTTTTGTGCACTGCACCACCATCTTCTCACAGAGATGGTGCATTCCCTGTTGCATTCCCTGTTGGTCAGACAGGACCTGTCTGTTGCAGTGCATGGCACCCACCTACACAAGGCTAGGCCACGGTCTGCTCTGGGCAGCTGCCACTGCCCCCTCCACCACCAGTATCCCTCAGCCACCATGCTGACATGCCCTTCTGCTGGTGGAGCTGGTGGTGCGCAGTCTCAGGCCATCCAGTGTGCAGGTAGGCGGCTGCCTATGGTGCGGGTTCTGGGGTAGGGATACCTGCATAGACGTCCACACTCCCCCCAGCCCCGCCTGCCAATGTTCCGTGCCCTTGGGGGTAGCTGTTGGGTACTATCCCCTGTGACACTGTGGGAAATACACTCGTGCCCATGTTGGCCCTTCAGCAGTTGCTGTCTGGTTGCTCTGCTGTTTCAGCATTCGTATGGGCCACCTAGGCATCACCCTAGTCCGCACTGTGGCCCAGCTCCACCACAGCATGTGCCGCCTGCGGCCCTCTGTATCCCCTTCTCCAGCATCTGTCCAGTTGCCGTTCCGACATGCCCGCCCTGATGTTGAGGGACATGTGCATGCCATAGGAACCCTGTCCGATGGTGGGGAAAACCCTGAGCAGCGCTATTTCACTGTGGGCCCATTCACCTTGTATGGGGATGGAGTATAGACCCTTCCACGATTTATATCTGTTCTATGGAGCTTACTCAGGGGGGGGGAGGGGTTGATGTTTCTCATTGATACCACTATTGGCCAGCTTGGTTATTGTTTTTTTCCAGTTTGTTGGGGTCATTTTCAGTGTTTCTGTGCCCTTTTGTTCTGTGCACATGTATCACACTTATCACATTTGTTTGGTTTCCCTGTCTGGGCTGTACATTGCTGACACTGAAATGGTTTCTCTCCCCTGTAATGTGCCTTTAACGGCAGGTTTTCATTCGCGTTGGAATTCAGCCCTGAAAATCAGCGCGTTAGTGTGAGGGGAGCCTCTCCCTGCCCACTCTCCTCCCATTGACCCCTTCTCTCCGCCCTCTCTCCACCTTTTGCGGTGTTTTACCGCGCTGTGGGAGTTTACGATCGTTAACTAGGATTAACGCGCGTTATGTAACGTTAACGATCGTAAGCGCATCATAACGCGCGTTATGATGCGCTTACGATCGTTAACGTTACATAACGCGCGTTATTCATGATTACCGCAGTTTAGTAAACATACCCCCTAGTGTAACCAGAAGGCAAAAAAATATGATATTAAATAAATACCTGGTAGAGCTTCCAGGTACTGTAATGATCTATGGCCGTCCAAAAATTCTGTACCTTTTGCTTCCTGCCATGAAAATGGGGAAAGACTGGGCTGTGGAGGAGGGGAGGGAATAAATAAATAAATTAAGGAGGCTCCGGGTGCAGCTGAGGACTGCTCTGACAGCTGTAACTCGTTTAAAATGAAGAGTGTCCCAGTGGAAAGGGGAGCACTGTAGGGTAAAGCTAGCAGCAGCTGGTTGTTTTTTTTGTTTTGTTTTTTTAATGTTCAACCTGTGGTAACTATAAGCCTGGCAGCCGTGTTTTGAAAAAAAGGAACCGGGCTGAGGCCAAAGAAGTTTTGGGAAGAGACAGAAAGATAGCATGGTTTTTTGTTTTTTTTAATAATAAAAAAAAATGTGAGTGGAACCGCAGAATGGATGCAAGCTGACGTCGGGCCTTGGCTTGCAACCCTGTGGGAGCCTGACGAGAGACTGGGGCAATGATCAGGGAGCTGCAGATTATCGTGGCTGTCCCTGATCGCTACAGGAGGAGGCCTGAGGTATAGGGCTTGGGCAGGCCTAAAGTGAACCGTGCTCCTGTGCTCCTGCGGGTTTTACTGTGGGCGGCCTTTGAGCCTGTCGGGGGGTTGCCTGGGCATCGGGGGGGGGGGGATCGCAGAAACCTGTGGTTTCCTGATGCTGATGGGGCAGGGTCACAGGTGCCTGCGATCATCCCGTATTAGAGGGTGGAGTCAGAAGACCAAAATTAAAGATATAGGTCTGGCTTGAAAAGCCCTGAATTGGATCAGAGCATGGTAGGAGGCCCTGAAAAATAAAAGACAGGGAAACTTGGAATTATCACTTCTGGGCTGTCTTGAGTTCTGGAAGTGAGGAGAGGGTTGCCCAGAGTGCCTTCAGAGGAGTCTGGAGGAAGAACTTAAATAATAAAAGGAGGGTGGGCCTGTCCGGGCCAGAGAATTTTAAATAAATTAAAAAAAAAAAAAATATATATATATATATAATTAAAAGTGGGCCTTTGGGAGGGAAAGGACAGCTCTGGTGTGTGGAGCTGGCTGAAGAAGGGCATAAAATAATGAAAATGAGGTTTCCAGGCTGTATAGGCTAGGCCTTAATGTAGAGGCAGAGCCAGCCTTAAAGGAGCCACAGCTCCTGTAATGTGAATTAAAACGCCTAAAAACGGCCTGAATATAAAAGTTAAAATTTGAAAGTTTAAACTGTCCAGAAAATCTGGACAAGGACTGGGGAGTCCTATAAACGTATTTTTATAGTTTTAACATATAAAATTGCTGTGTTTTATAGCGTTTTCGGAAAAGGGGTATGGCGTCAGGTTAAAAACTGCCTGGAAATGAAAGTACATTAAATAGAAGTTTTAATTGAATTTAATGGTCCTCGAGGTAAGAAAGGGGTGCAGGGAGATGAAAAATGTTGGTTTCAAGAGGTTTACTGTTAATTTAAAGCTACAATTTACCCCATTGTAAAAGGTGACTTTAATAGTAATTTTAAAAACCAAAAAGCTTTTAAAGGATGTGCACAGCAAAAAACAAGGCTTTCCAGTAATAAGAATGAGACAATTAATGGGGTTTTTTGTATAAAAATTAATATTTTGTGCTGAAAGAAATCCCAGCTAAAGGAGAAGAGGGAGGGATTCTAACTTGAAACAATGTTGCTAATCAGTCAGCTGTAACTGCCTGTTGGTAGGGTACTGAAGCAGAAAACTCAAAGTGCTTGTTACAGCTTGACAGAAGAGAAGGACTGCAGGAGAAATTTCCCCGAGGTACATCTTAGCAGGGAAAATGGTTAGAAAGGTTAAATAGGGAAATTGTGATTTTTATTTAGAAGAATGGGACTAGTAGTTAACATCAGCAGGGGCAAGGACACATACTAGTCAATTTAGAACTTTAGTGAAGCTGATTTCTGTGACAGATGGTGAATGTGAGAGTGAGGAAGCGTGAGGAGAGTGAGGGGTGTTTGGTCACAGAGGCCTCTGTTTATATGTTTTACCTCGTGTTGAGAGTTTTGAAGTTTGAATGGAAGCTTGATTGAAGATGAATGGAGAGAAAGAGTTTTTGAATGGACTTGATTTTTTTTTCTTTAGTGAAGAGTGACTGATTTGCCTGAATGATAGACAGAGTATAAAAATAATATACAGGTAGGTTTCAATTAATGGTACTGCTTTAACAAGAGTAGATGGGGAACTGGAAGAAATATTGGCCAAGGTTTTCCGTGATTTTATGTAAAAAGTGGGCTAACTGACAGGGAAATACCTGTTAAAAAGAACGCTGTTCTAGGAAAGCTAATTTTGATAAGACTTCAGGATTTAAGATAGGAAACACTAGTTTCATCCTTATTTTACTATTTTACTGAGACATTTCAAGTAATAAACTGGATGGTGGGTCTAAAGTATAGGATAACCACTATGGCCCTGATTCCAGAAGGCAGGTAGCGAAGCAGCTGCTGTGCATGCTTTGGGGGATGGAGGCGTGACGGGCGGAGAGTGGGCAGACCGTGGGCAGGACCAACCCCCGGATGTACAGTGACAATTTTATTGATGGCCCTTTATGTCCAGGGATCGCCGGGGGGGGGGGGATAACCTGCTTATTCTCTGAGATGGAATAAGCATGGGGTGCTCCCTATCCTGTCCCCCTCAGAGCCAGGAAGCCCCCTTGGCACCGATGGAGGCCAACGGTGGATCCCCGCCACTGGATCTGGGCCCCAGCGGCATTCATTGGGCCGTCTCCGGCCCGATGCTGCACCAACGGGCAGGGGCGATTCAAAGAAATCTGCTGCCTGAAGCGAGGGATGAGATGGCGCTCTCCCAGAGGGGAGAGCTTTCTCAAAACTCCAGTTAGGGACTGAACTAAACCAAAAAGCTGATTAGATAATGTGGAGGAAATGCAAGATGTTTGCACACCAAGGAACTAAGGAGTGAAAACCACAGTACATTTTATAAAAACAAATTATCCACTGCTTGCCCCAATACAAGTATTATGGAACCTGTGTATCTTTTGGGGAAACTGCTAGGTACTTGTGACCTAGATTGGCCACTGTTGGAAACAGGATACTGGGCTTGATAGATCTTGGTCTGACCCAGTATGGCATATCTTATGTTCTTATGTTCTCATTTTAACTTTGTTGTTAAAAACTGTGTTATGGTTCTTGCTTTTTATTTTTTAACATATATTTTGCATCCACAGAACCCCCTCCCTCAACAATGATGCAGAGCATAACCAGGACATTCACCCATAGAACTCAATATCTAAAAAAAAAAAAATCTGATTCTGCTCATTTCACTAACAAATATTCTCCCAGGGCACCCGCAGCAGTGCACCTTCCCGCTAGAACTGGAGCAGCTCGGTTGCACATAATCACACAGATCAGCTGCACTGGTTTTGGCTGGAGAGTTTTCCTCTTTGTCCCGGGACCCATGCCAGCTTACTTGGAAGGCACAGAGAGGCTCCACATGAGGTGCAACACCAAAGAAATAAGAGATGCAGTTCCCCATACTGTGTAAAATATCTAAATAGTGCAAAGTCCAATCACTAAATTGAAAATAAAATTATTTTTTCTACCTTTTGTTGACTGACCATTTTATTCTCTGATCATGCTGGTCCCAATCTGAAGCTTTTGTTTTCCTCTGTCTTCTCTTAGCTTTCTTTCTACAGTCTCTAGTCAATCTGCCAGTTTTTGTTTCTCGTTTTGTTTTCTTCACTTCTTTCCATCTTGGAAATTAATTTTTTTTCCTTTCAGATTTCTTCCATTTAATTTTCTCTCTATCTCTCTCTCTCTCTCCACCCAGATTTCAATACTCCTTACTATCCAGTTCTCAATCACCCTCTTTTTTACGCCATCTACCTACCACTTTTCAACTTTCATCCCAGTTCTTCCATTCCCCAGCTCTTCTTCCCTGGTTCATTATTCCTCAGTCTTTTGCTCACTCCCCCCCCCCTCCATGTTTAACATCTCTCCCCCCATTATCCAGTGGCTCTCTCTCTCCGGCTTTCTATTCCTCCATCCAGTATCTCTGCTCTCTCTTTCCTTCCATGTCTGCCCTCTCCCTTCCTGTCCCCCCTGCGACCAGCATCTACCCCATCTCTATACCATATCATCCCCCACTATTACTACTCTGTCAGCATCTCTCTGTCTCTTTATCAACCTATTTACTCCATGTTCATCTTCTCCCCTTTCTCACCCCCATGTCCTGTATCTCCTTCCCCCCTTAATACCCAATGTCCAGCATCTTCCCATAGTCTCTCTATAACCCCCTGTCCAACATCACCACTCCATCTCCCCTCCTTGCTTCTCCCTTTGCCCCTTTCCATATCCAGTATCTCCCTTTATCTCCAAGCCCCACACCTCAGTCTTATCCTCACTGCCTCCCCATTCCTGCCCCCCACACCCAGTGTCTCCTTTCTTTGTGCCCATCCACGTCCACTTCCCAATGCCTCTTTATCTCCACCCCTTGTGTGTACAAAGGGCAGAGCCTGCCCATGGAGCAGCAAGTAGCTGTACAAGTAGTGATCCCAGCCCAGGCAGGCAGGGTACACATACTGAGCACAGCCCTTGCCCACAGGACATGCCCCTCCCGCAGGCAGGTTCTGATCTCTGGGCTCCCACACCTTTCTGTGCAAGCTATGACTGTGGCCCTGAGAAACAGAGCTTGCCCGCAAGAGCCAACATCAGAAGGGCGCTGTTGCTGTCCACCCATCCCCACTCCCCAGTCAGGATGACCTGCAGAATACCAGCAGCCTAATGAAGAGCCCACCCATGTGCAGAAGGCTGTGAGTAGCGACTGCGGCCTCTCACAGCCTTCTGCTCGCGGGAGCAGCGTGTCCTGCAGGCAGGATCTCCACTAAGGCCCCAGCACCCTGCAAGCCATCCTGAATGGGGAGTGGGGGGGGGGCGGGCGGGCAGCTAACGACGGAACTTTCCTGACGTGGGTGCCTCCCTGCCGTGCTTAACCAGCGTACTGGGTAGCACCAGCCCTGGTCCAGTATTTGACTTCTTGCTTCTCACCCCTGTTGTCCAGCATTTGTCTTCCTTCTCCCCCCCCCTGTTGTCCAGCATTTGTCCTCCTGCCCCCCCCCCCCCTTCCCTGTTGTCCAGCATTTGACCTTATGCAGTTAGGGCAAAAAGCAGCAATGGAAAATTCAAGAAAAAAAGCTAAGAAACAGCTTCAGAAGGGAGTTGGAGGAACTCTTCTTCCTCACCTGTGGCAGCTTCTTCTTTGCCTCTTCTTCGGATTCAGAGTTTTCACTGGAGTCCTCAGTGCTGCTATTGTCCGAGACCACCTTTGAAGGACTTGCCATCATTGCAGGCTTTGTCTTCTACCCTATCAATTGCCAGTATTAATCCCCTTCTGACTCTCTGCTCCCCAGCCAGCTCCCTTCTCACACCACCAACAATCTATTTATTTATTTACATTCTCTTATATACTGTGCTATTCTGCATCAGTGTGGTTTACATTGAACAAACTGAAATTACATTGAACAGGGCATTATAACTTGGAGATAACTATTTTACAGGGAACATGGGCTATGGAGGGTTAAGTGGCTTGCCCAAGACCACAAGGAGCACCTGTAGGACTAGAAACCCCAGTCCTTCTGGCCCAAGGTTGCTGTCCTCTAGTGGGATTTGAACCCCTGACTTTCCAGCCTGAAGTACCTTGCCCCAACCACTAGGCTACTCCTCCACTCAATCTACTGCTGTCCGCCACTAGTGGTTGCTTCAAGTGATCAGGCTGGTTTGTCAGACTCTGATGAATCGGGTTGATTGCTTGCAGGAACCAATAGCAGCTGTGTTTATTCTTGATTTTGCCGCCTCTGGCCTGCCTCTGCCTTCCCACTGCTTTTGAGCGAGAAAAAAAAAGCAGAGGGAAGGCAGAGGCAGGCAAGAGGCAGCAAAATCAAACATCAAAACAGAGCTGGAGTGCTGCCCCTCCGAACTGCTCCCTGAGGTGACCGCCTCAGGTAGCCTAATGGTAGAGCCACCCCTGCTGGTTGTGGCAGTCATCATGGGGCCTGTGAGTAAGTTTAACAGATGTCCCTGACTTTAGAGCTGTGTCCCTGACTCCCACCAGTTTGGAAGCCTCCTGTCCCGGATTCCAGTGATGGGGACAGAGGGGGGTAGAAAAAAATTATTTTAAATTTAATGATTTTAATATGTCAGTTTTTAGAATTTATATCCATTATTCTTATATTTTGAACAATACAGGGGAAATGCATCACTCTTTCTATTTCTCTGTTGATTTGTCTACTTGGAATTGATATTATTGCTGTCATGGGGGTGGGGCAAGGACAAGTAAAGACTCTGCTTCCCTCCTCTATGCTGTGTGGCTTAACCTGGAATTAGGATATCCCTCCCCCCCCCCCCCCACACACACACACAATTGTCCCAGATTTGCTTGCTAAAAATCTGGTAACCTTACCTCTGAGCCAATGAACTTTCATAGGCTCTATCTCCTCCTGGGTTAGGGTAGGCTTCCTCTTGGACTGGAAGTCTATATAGAGTACTGGGGTCTGTAAGAATACACCGATTCAGCCCCTGCACTGACAGCTGCCACCACTGTTTGCTGCTTTCTTCTTATTTTGAATGATTGGGGGGGGTGGAGGGGGAAGAAGTGAATGAGGAAGGGAGTATTAAAACCTGCTATTTCATTTTCATCATCATCTAGTGCTACGTGAATGTTTAGCCAATAAAACTGAGTCAGATTGGATAAACGTTTAAGAAGCATTGCTCTAGCATCGATATGGTTGTCACCTTCCACAAGTCAACCTAAAGATGTTTATCCCATTCTGGTTTTGCTCCTATGGGTATTCATGGAGCTTTAGTTCTGATTTCTCAAAAGAAAAAAAGAACTACATCTCCACGCATGTAATGATGTTACAACCAGAACTGGATCAATAGCAATAGCAAAAATTGTACTGCATTACATGCAAGTAATAAAACATTTATGCAATGTGCCCTATGTCAGGTAACACAGAATAATAGCATTTGAATCAAATAGAAAAAGCACAATCAGTAGGTCCACCACTACCAATAGAAGAATTAGGTGGACCTAGAATGCCAATCTTCGTGGGGATGGCAGAAAGTTCTGGCCTCCGATCTCCCGGCCACACCATTAACATCACAGGCACATTCCTGGGGACCAGTAGTGACAATGGCATTGGCAATACAACAGAAGGGAAGCACAGTAGGAAGGGAAGCTCTGAACCCCTGCATCGTGTTCCCTGAAAGTGCAGTTGTTCAAATGTCAACCAGATGGAGTCTAAAGAAACAATTTGCAGCCTAACCAAGGAAAAAGTCATTTGTTTATCAATTGTGGACAAACCTTCCTCTGTAGTCACCCCAATGAAATCCTGGGCATGGGAGGGTATTCCAGCCTTTGGCAGTCCAGTCAATGGCTATCTAGCTTCTCTGACCAATCCTTGCTTTGGCTGTTCACAGCAGAAGCTGCATCCTCGAGCTGTGGCTTGTGCAAAATCAACTCTGCCATAGCCTCATGTCCCAATGCTGTTGGATTTGCAGGTATTCTCATTTCCTCAGGTTCAAAGAGGTGGCAAAATCAAGAATAAACAAATCGGGCTGATTGCTTGCAGGAACAGCGGCTGTTTTTATTTTTGATTTTGCCGCCTCTGGCCTGCCTCTGCCTTCCTGATGCTTTTTTTTCTCACTCAGAATGCTTGAGCGAGAAAAAAAAGCGGCAGGAAGGCAGAGGCAGCAAAATCAAAAATGAAAACAAAGCCGGAGTGCCGCCACTATTGGAGTGCCGCCCCCTCCGATCTGCCACCTGAGGCAATCGCCTCAGGTGGCCTAATGCTAGAGCGGTGCAGAATCAGTTCCAAATGGCCCCGTCTTGATCAGGGCCATCCAGACGGCCCGGACATGCCCCATAGTAAATCGGGTTCTATAGGGATAGTATGACAGTAAGGAAGTAAAATAAATTAACATGTAGGGAATGTCTATAGAGGTGTGATATTTCAGAGAAGGTGTGTAAGTGACAGAATAAAAGTGAGCATAGTGAGGTTGTGCAAAAGATTGAGTGTATATGTGTTAATTGTGTGGGCAAGAGAGTGGAGTGAGTTTCTCTTTTCTTAAGGCTAGCCTCATATGATTTTGTTTGGGCATGCTGCAGCCTACAAGTTTTTATTAGTGAGATCCTGGGAGGAGCTAGTGGGACAGAAGTTTAGTGAAGATGGACAAGGTTAGAAGCCAGGAAACTGTGCCTGGGTGATCTATTCTGCTGCTCCACTACTGAAGAAGAAACCATGTACCTGAGTTCTTGTGATGGAGAGTTCCTGAGGATCAGAGTTCTTGGAGAAGTCTGCAGAATTCAAGGGTCCCAACAGCAGATTGGGATAAGTACATTTTATGTGTATGGACAGAAATATTATATAGTCTTTGAGCTCAAACACTAAATTGGACCATATCAATTGAATTTCTTTACAGAAGAAATAATAGAATATAATTACACATTAATGGCATCTACAGGGTGATTTTTGTATGTTTAACATATTTACCTTAGTTAAGTAAAGTTAATTTTGAAACATACTTACCAGAGCCTTATCATTTGTAACAGCTGGAGATCCCAAGGCTTAAATCCTTTTAATGTAATTCTTCTTATTTCACCAGTTGGTTCCTTGTCTCTACTCCTCAACAAAAGATGGGGAAAGGAAAGGAAAGTCCTGAGAAGTCTCAGTTTTCATCTATCCCGAGTATCACTCTTTGTAAGAGGTTAGACACTTGTCATCTTATACCTAGTCACCGTGAATTATATTTACAGGGAAACTCAGTAGTCTAACCGACAGAGACTGTGGTGCCAGGGTTCACAATCATCATCAGCCATCCAGCTTATGATTGTGAACAAAATGAAACATGATCCCCCTTTCCCCATTAATGTTCGTTATCAGCATTGAAAATATAGGTGACAAGAGTGGACCTCCTTCTCCACACCCTCTAGATGTCTGTCTGACAACATGAGCACGTTCCCAATGCCTATTCATGCCTGGAGCAGGTCTAAGCTTGGACGTGGCTCAGGACATTCAGAGTGTTTCTGAAATCGAGTGAGGACATGCAAGTACTGCGAACACCCCAGACACGCTTACTCCACGCCCTGTTCAGACTTGGACATCCTCGCCATGGGGACGTCCACAGAGCTGGCTTCTAAAATGGCTCTGGGGACATCTCCATGCCATTTTCAGATGCCCAAATACAAATAGTTTTCTAAAATAAGCCCCATAATGTGACCTCAGTTATTTATTTTATTTATTTAAACGGATTTCTATACTGCCTTATCCTACAATGAAAGCGGTCTACACAGCAAGCAATCAACATACAGTGTCCAGTGTGCGCATGCATTGAACCGTGAATGCGTGTGTGTATATAGGGTCATTGATTCTTTGTGATCTATTTACAACGTGCGCTATATACAATACTATGTACATCAGGACTTTACTTCAATACTATGTATGTGTCGAACAGGGAGGGTGGTTGAGCTGTGGTACTGTCCATTGCATAGTTAGGTAACGTCACCGTAGTGCTCTATGAAGAGGGTCATCTTGAGCAGTTTCCTAAATTCCTTAATGTCTGTTGTTGACTGTAGCTCATCAGGGAGGGCGTTCCATATTGTTGGTGCTGCCTTTGATAGGGCTCGTTTTTCGGTGTCCTTGCGTACCTTAGTGAGGTCTTTTGGTGTGTTGACGCGGTTGACGGTGCCTCTCCTCCTTGGCCTTGTGCTGCTCTCTGGTAGTATGAGTGGTTGTAGGCTGAAGGCTGATAGCTGTTGTTTGACTTTGAATATGTTTATGACTGTCTTGTATCTGATGCAGGAGCTGATTGGTAGCCAGTGGAGGTCTTTTAGAGTGGGTGTGATGTGTTCTTGTCTTGTGGTGCCAGCTGCTGTGCGTGCTGCTGTGTTTTGTGCCAATTGTAGTGGCCTGAGTGTCTGTTTTGTTAGGCCAAGATATATTGGGTTGCAGAAGTCGAGGATTGGGGTTATTAGTGCTTGACATACTGTGCGGAAGTGCTCCTGGGAGAGGAGGGGCTTGAGGCATCGGATTATTCTCATCTTGTGGTATGCGTTTTTGGTTGTTCTGCTGATGTGGGACTGAAGGTTCAGCTCTTTGTCTAGCATTATTCCGAGGTATTTTACTTCTGGTTGTATGGGTATGGTTGTGTTGTCTATATTGATGTTGAGTGGAGGGATGAAGTCGGCATTTCGTGTGATGATCAGCGCCTCGGTCTTGTTGTAGTTTATAGTCAGGTTGTTGTCTTGAAACGAGCTGTTCATGTGCATGAGACACTCTGTTATCTTGGTGTAGTCTGGGTTTTCGAGGGTGATCAGTGTGTATATCATTATGTCATCAGCATAGATTGTGTATTTTATCTTGTGTTCTTTTATGATGCTGCATATAGGCTTAACAAATAGTCAACTTTTTTCAAATGTAGAATCTGAGAACATAACCTTAGAATATAATGTTTAGAATTAAAAGTACTCAAATAAATATGAGTAAACTTCAAAAAAAAACTTACTCTGGCTTTTTAGCAATATTTTTTGTTATGCATATTGGCCTATGTGCAACAGCTAATAAATAGTCAGCATGGTCAGCAAGACTCTCTCGTTTTATCAGTGCTGCCATCCTGAATTTGGCAAGGAACAACCAACCAATCAAGTTAATTTTTATTATAAGGTAGACATGCTTTCCACACATATCTACCCTATATCCCCTTTTCAGAGCTTTCAGCAGGTATAAAATATTTTACTGACTGAGGTGATAAAAGAAACATTCATCTTTTCTTCTTGCAGCTGGCAGCGTCTGGATCCCTGGAGATCTACACACTTCTCTCTCTAAAGATCATTTGAAATGCAGGGATTCAATGTTTTGCTTGCAGTTCAGTTCCCTGAGGCAGTGGGACAAGTGGAATAATAGCAAGAGACATGTGCTCATATAATGGGGTTTTCTGGTGCCAGTAAAATCTTTCTGATGGGGGACAGAGTTCTGATTACATTATGGCAAAACGCTTCTACTTACAGTCAGCCATCAAAGCATGAATCTTGACAACCAATAAGACTCTTGGTCATTCTCAGCTTCTTATCTGGACCTGTTCATTAGACCAGACTAATATGCTTTCCTTTGATGAACAAATTCCTTATTCTTGTCAAAAGCACAATCTTTTTTTTTTTTTCTTAAAGAAGTAACATTTTTCTGCTACTGTTGCCCGAGGTCACTTTTTTGTACTTGTGCACTGCAGCATGGATGAACACGTCACAGAAATTACCTCTGGAGCAGGACTGGACCTTCTTATCCTAATAGGCATTGTGGGAAAGTGACATCAGCTCCAGTAAACTAGCAGATGCTGAGGCATTCTGTCTCCTGGGTAATGAAAGGAGAAAGAATCAGGTTTGCATACTGAAGTATACAGGACACTGGAGATTTCCAGTGGAAGTATGCAGAATTCAAGAAAGCACTGGATAAGTACCGGGGCTCCTTAGTTGCGAAAGAAGCAAATGTACCATAGCCACTAGAATGGGAAAGGAAGATCAGTTTTATGAGGTAGATTCTCTAAATATTTCAAACTTTGAATCTATGAGAAAAATGTGTCATATATGTGGCCCTAAATATATGATGTGAGTCATGAATTAGCTTGAATGCAATCCCTTCTTGGCATTGTGGACGAGATTGAGAATACTGTATATACAATTAGGAGGCACTTTTTTAAAATATGCAAACTATTTTCTGAAAGCTGAGTTTCCCTTTGAAAGTTTGGGGGCCAGCCAATGCCGTAAATATTTTTATACCTCGGGACTTTACAGATGCGCAGTCAATGCAGTAGAACAGGCAGAGAGTTACCTGCAGTGGGGGAGAACAATTTCAACAAACAATTTTACCAAGGTAACTGTTTAATTAACTGGGTAAAATCATTTGAAAATTTTGCCATTAGAAGTTTATGACCTGCCACCTGACCCCAGTTGACATGAAATTGTTTGGATCCTGGCCAAATTAGGAAGATTAAATTTAAGGGCATAGCCTCCGAAGTAATCTAAGGAACTATTTCTTTACAGAAAGGATGATGGATGTCTAGAACAGCCTCCCTGAGGTGATGGAGATGAGAAGTGTATCTGAATTCAAGAAAGCATGGGACAAGTACAAAGGATCTCTGAGGGAAAGGAAGGGATTGTAGAACTTAATACTCGTAGTTCTTATGGATGGACAAATTGGATAGGCCATATCATATTTTATCTCCCATCATTTTTTATGTTTCTGTGTTTAAACCTTCTGTTACTACTGTGACCCATGTTCCAAGATCAGATCTTAATCTATATTTTTCACCTTAACTTCTACCTATGTTGAACTATGTTTTCTGTTTATGTAGGTAGTAGAGTAGCAAAACACAGTGGGTACAAAGGCTGTGCTCTTTACCCTGTGGTCTTGTTAGCTTGTTCCTTGCCAGTGCAGAAGCTGTCTCGGTTGCATGGCTCATATGGTAGGAATAACCAAAAGCTCAGGGCCTGATATTCAAAAGATTTCTGCTCCTATTTATTTATTTATTTATGTATTTTATTTAGCAGAGTTTATATTCCGCTAAATACTCCTAAATTTAAGAGTTATGCTCCTGAATTGGCCTCTGAAAATTGACTAGGGTTGAGTGCCTAAATTGTTTCTTAAAATTTTACTAAACTCCTAAATTTAGGCGCATAAAAAGTGGTTGGCAACAGGATAGATTTAGCGCGATTGTCAGTGGGAGCTGGAATGATGCCCTCTTGCTCCTGCTCAGCATGCAATCTGATCCAAAATGGTAATGATGACCCCTAGCGGTAATCTCATGGTACTCACATGGGGGGAATGGAGCTGCTTTGGGGGTGCTTGGTGGGATCAAAGTTGCTTTGGAGGGGAGGATGGAATATGCTTTGGGGTAGGTGGTTGGAGCTTCTTCAGGGGTGGTGGTTGGTTGATTGAATCTATTATGGGAGGATAGAAGACTTATGTAATGTGCTTTTAGGAGTAAGGGAGGAGCACAGAGTTTGGGTTCATCACGAGGGGTAGCCGAGATCAGGATAGTGATCTGGGGGCCCTGAACCTGTGGTGCTGAACCAGGTATACCACGAGGTTGTAGTCTGTTTCTCTTTAAACGGTTAACACTAGGTAAAGTACAACTCACACCGTTTAGTGTTTCACATTGCAACTTGAAAGCTTAACTAATTCACACCGGCATTTGGTCTCAGAAAAACTAGCGGCACATAAACCAGGAGCTAATAGCTCTTTGATGGTGCCAGTTTTACATCAGCGACCCTCTGCCTTTCATAGTTTTTTAAAATTTACTCTTAAAGAATCTTTTTAATTCTGAAATTATTTTTCATTCCATAAATGTTTTGTGTTTCTCATGTCATAAATACTTTGTATTTCTCCGAAAAAATTTTTAGAAACTTAGCTTCTGTCAAGAGACGAGAAGGGCAATTCCAACGCTCACAGCAAGGCACCCCAAGCGTTTCACATAAAAAGTTTCTTCAGGGAATCGTCCTATTGGGGCTGTAAAGACAGAAAAATGTGAAATCAGTAATGTAGCCAGTTGCGTCGCCACAATTATAAACCATATGTATAAATCAAACCTGCTAAATTGATGCTGCCGGCGTGCACCGCAATAATATTCATCAAATTTCTTCTGTTAGAAAACTTTCTGTGAGAACAAAATCTTGATGCGTCAAACGCCGCGCATGCGGGATGTGAACTTGACCACCATTTTAAAGGGACTCCTAACCACATGTCCAAACGTTAATTGACTAAATTAAATGCTGATGAGAAACCTATCATCGCTGCTTATATTACAAACCGGTGTACCCGATATGCACTGAACAGATATTAAGCATTACGTCCCAAGCGAAGCTCAGAGCTCATTAAATTCGCAACGTAAGTACTGTCAAATGTTGCTGTTACTCCATTGAATTGAATTGAAGCTCAGAGCTCGCTAAATTCGCAACGCATGTACTGTCAAATGCTGCTGTTGCTCCATTGAATTAAAGACAAAGTGCTAAGTTTAATCGCACATTCAATCCCCTTGGGATCACTGTGTTCAAGGTGAAAATCCATTTTTGTTCTTTCCAAAGGAGAGTGTCAGCGATAGTTTTACCTCGCATACTGTGACTGACTTGATCTATGCAGAAACATCGTAACTGCTCAAAAATGTGCTGGTACCGTAAACAATGTTGTACAAGTGGGGCTTCCAAAATTTTACAATTCAGGCGGCTGCTGTGTTCCCGCATACGTGTGCGAAATAACCTTTCTGTTTTGCCCACATACACCAACCCACATGGGCAAACGATGATATAAACTACATAAGAAGATTCACACGTTGTTTTATGCCTAAGGTTATAAGAAATGCCATTATGTTCATATGTGGAAAGCTCCATCGTAACATCACAAATGTTGCAGCTCCCACATTTATAATGGCCCTTCAAGGCAGGAGTAGAGGGAATAGCTGCAAGATCCCTAGGCAAAATTGCTGGACACAATTGCTCCTTTAGATTTTTATTTCGCCGCCAAACACAGCGTATCTTCTGATTACTCAATCCTGGGACGACTTGCAATACGTTGCTGTGTCTTTTTATAATTTTCTTAATGTCTCTACTAAACGGAGAGAATGTAGTTACAAAATTAATGATAGATTCATTTGACTCCGGAACAATAGTAGAATGTGATGACCGATATGTCAATAAAGTACTACGATCTCTATAAAGAGCTCTCTGATAGGCCCGTTTTATCACTGAAGAAGGATATCTGATAATCATCTATCCACAAATCTGAAGAAAACAGAAGTTCTACTCATCACCAGGAATGTTTCTTTCACACACACACCCCCTATCATCCTCAACAACACCGAAATTCAAATCAAACCAGAAGTACTTAGGAATCCCTCTTGACAGCCACCTCACATTGAGGTCCCAAATAGTGAACACAGCAAAAGCAATTTATTACAAAACCTACACATTAAAACACCTCCACCCTCTCCTCACCCCATCAGACTGCTGCTCAGACTTGCAAGCCCTCACAATACCCCACACCGCCTACTGCAACTCAATATTTATTTATTTAGCTTTATTTATATACCGTCTTTCTCCGGGTCAAGGCGATTTACATAGAACGATTGTAGATACATTATAACAATGACGTGAAACCATATACAACATGCAAACAAGACCTCAGAGGGATCTTAACTATCTACAGATTGTAACAATGATATTAAACTGTATACAATAATGGGGTTATTCTATGGCAATAATAGCGGGGATGGATGTCCCAGTGGTTCTTCCATCCCCGCGATTCGTTCCCCCTCCCGATCCCGTATAACTTCCCCGCTCGTTGTACAGGGAAGTTAGATGGGGCAGGGAAGGGGCGGATCGGGGGCAGCATTAGGGTGTGCAGTGGATGTTAATTGGCCTCGGATGCACAGGGCCGATTCCAATTTCGGCCCTGTATCTCCGGGTGGGGAGCTTATTCCACCTCTGAGGTGTAATAAGTTCCACCATGCACGAGGAATAGCAGGCCTGGGGCTGGGAAGGAGTGGAAGGGGGCAGAGGGCATTCCCCGAAGCCTGACCCCGGCCCTGGGAGGCCAGATCGGGGGTCGGGCTGTGGGGAAAGCACTTTGGGAGCTGGCGACTGGGAATCACGGCTTTTCAATGGAGTCGCGGTGCCATGGCAAGTCAGGCAAGGCCTGTATGTGCAGGCTGGACAGAATCGAGGTCCTGACCTTCATGTACAGGTCTGTTCGCGATTCTGATCCCGCAAGGCTAGACATGCCCCATGGGATCAGGATCGCGACTCCCTCTGTGCATCCAGTTCCGACTGGACGGACAGAGGACCTGGATGTCAGGAATGGAATCATGCTCTAAGCGAACAAGACCCAAGGGGGATTTTAACTATCTACATTTCAGACTATGTACAGGTTAATGCTATCTATCATGTTTGAATCTTATGAGGGAGAGGGGTTATGCGGCTGTGCTGAAATGTTCCATGAATCGCTGTGTCTTTAGGTGTTTTCAGAAAGTCGTGAGGTCAGCAATGAGTCTGAGATTGTCTGGTAGTCTATTCCATATGGAGGGTGCATATATAAGAGAATGTAAATAAAAAAATATAACTGGAATGCCCTTTTACATGCATGCTGATTTGATTCGGTCCTGGTGTGAGGAATGGCCAGGGTATTTATTGTGGATGTTTGTCCCATTCTTTGTAGTTGGGATGGTTGTAGAAGTGAACTGAGGTGTGTGTGGGGGGGGGGGGGGGTCTGCGTGAATGGCTTTATGGGTTAGCATTATTGTTTTGAATCTTATGTGGCTCAGCAGAGGGAGCCAGTGTAGCTGTTTGAATACTGGAGTTATATGGTCCTGCCTTGTCGCTTCTTGTAGGGTTCTTGCGGCTGAATGGACAGCTGTTTGGAGTGGAAGTAGTGTGGACTGTGGTAGTCATTAGTACATGGTATTGCAGTAATCTAGGTGGGGTATTACTTTTGCTTGCAGTACAATCCGGAAGTCTTCTGGTTAGAGGAGTGGTTGGAGTCATTGTAGTGTCTTTGTTTTGTGGTAAATTATTTTGGTGGTTTTGTTTATATGGGTTTTGAGTGTTAGATGTTGATCTAGGGTGACTCCAAGGTATTTGAACTCTGTCTTTGTTTTGATTGTGGTATTATTCAGCATTATCATGGGGGGAGGGGGGACAAATGTGGTATCTCTCATTATGTAGAAGGCTTCTGTCTTGTTGAAGTTGTCTTGTAGCCAGTCGGCAACCTCCACGAAACAGTCTTGGTTGGCAGAGGAGTGGGTTGATTGTGTTGATTTGTCCATATATCATATCATCAGCATAAACATGGACGTGAAGACTGTGCGATCTTATGATATATCACGGACTCCCAAAATCAATACTTCAACCTCTTCAAGCAGCTCTTCATACAGCTGCAAGGACCATCACACACACATCCAAGTATGAACACATCATCCCCATCCTCAGAAACATAGAAACATAGAAAAATGATGACAAAAAAGACCACATGGCCTATCTAGTCTGTCCTTCCATATCAACAACTACAACAGTCCCCTTTTTTTCCTTTAGAGATCCTCTGTGTTTGTCCCATGCTTTTTTGAATTCAGATACTGTCCTCATCTCTACCACCTCCACTGGGAGACTATTCCACAGATCCACCACTCTTTCCATAAAGAAATATTTCCGCATATCACTCCTGAATCTATCCCCTTTCACCCTCATCCCATGTCCCCTTGTAGCAGTACTTGCTTTCAATTGAAAGAGGCTCTCCCCCAGACACCTCCACTGGCTCCCTCTGCAAAGCAGGATACGCTACAAAATCCTGCTAATGACTCACAAAGCTCTAAACCACCAGTCATCCATCCACCTCTGCTCCCTCATTATGCTGCAGCAATCAAACAGATCAAACTTTGTACCTCCCAACTTTCCACAAACTCCTCAAGAACCACCTCTTCATCCTCCACTTTGCTCCCTCCTCCTGTTACTCCCCCAACAACTGAACAGCATTCCTAAATTGCACCTAAAACCCATTACAAGAATATGTAGATAGTTCATCAACCTGCACATAGTTAATCATGCCAAACACCCCACCCTTGTTTACTGTACAAAGTTGCCTGTTCTAATGCAAATGTTGCTTGTATAATTTCCAGTTCTCTATTAACCGCTTTGACCTTTGCGAAAAGTGGTATATAAACATAGCCAAATAAATAAATTGAATGAGTGGCAGCAGTAACTCGGGGGGGGAGGGGGGGAGGGGGGAGGCCATTACTGACCTCCCCAAAAATAAATAAATAAATAAAATGATAACTGAAATTAAAAGGGAAAGGGTCACATTTCAGATGCACATCCTTATAACAAATGGAGGAAGAAATAAATGCTTCCAATGTATTTTAAGAACAGTTTCCTGAAAGTCTCTTGCTAGTCTGTGAAGTTGCAGACCTGATTTCCTCTTGGGAAAATCTGTCACTGTAATGAAACCACTCTGCATGCTTCAGATCACAGAGCAGATTTCAACGCCACTGCTAAACAACCAATTTGCTTTTGTATTGAGCAGCAAGGTGCCCAAGAAGACACCTCACCCTGAAATTCAGCTCTTGCATTCTGCTCATCAAGCCTTTAAAAGAAAAAGACCAATGATTGGTAAATGCATGGGGGGTTTTTGTCACGGTAAGAAAAGAATTTAGTTTTAATAGCTATGATCTCAGACACCCTTGCTAATGTCCACCAGAGACTAAATAAAGGAACCATGAATGAACCAGAAGAAAATTACTCTTACGATGTCTTGAGTGCTGCAGAAAAAATATATAGCATTAAGTGGGATTCAGAGAATTGTTTCAAAAATCTGTATAATGTACAAAATGCAACAAAATGCTCTCCTTAGCCTCCGCCATAGTACCATAATCCCTACATCTACTTGCTAATTTAAGTGACTGTTGTCATAAAAGCATAACTCATGGGCACTTACTATGAGTAATTGATGACTAACAGATGATTAATTGCTAATTGGTAGATGTATGTGGGTACCTAGCTCCAGGAGAGGCTATTGGGTTTGTTTGCTGTTTTGATGTGTTTTTCACCAGGATAATGCATTCCAGCACTTAGAGTTATTTTGAAGTGGAGCTGTCACCAGACAAGGGAGAATCAGTTCTAGTTCTACATCAGCTGATGATGGAAGCCAGCTCTGGGACTTCATCACCTAAGAGGGGAGCTCCAATCCATGACTCTCTGTCTTCAGAACCAATCCAGATTTCCAAAGGGAAACTATTTATATTGTACTGTCTCCACCAGAGAAAGACACATTATATAAAGACATACACATGGATAGGGAGGGAGACACATACAAAATGGCGAGAAAAAGAGACACCTTGTCCACTTCATCATGTTCTTGCTCCCTGACATATCAGTGGATCTGGTTGACAATTTCTCAATTTCAGGGCTGGAAATAGACTAACCTAAGGATACTCCAGATGAAAATCTTCAATTCAGGATCCCAGAGCCAGACAGATGAAAACCAGTATACAGTCAAACCTCGGTTTTCATGATTAATCCGTTCGAAAAAGTCTGACTAAAACCGAAACGTATGAAAACTGAAGCAATATTTACCATAAGAAATAATGTAAATCCAATTAATCCGTTCCAGACACCCAAAAATATTCATAAAAAATACATTTTATAGAGAATAACTATATTTTTACATACAGAAAACAATGAGAAATACATATAAATGACTAATGAAATGGATAAATGAGCATTTAACATCACTGAAAGCAAGCTAAGTACAGTACTGTACAGTACAGTATGTTAACATCTGGCCTTAGCCACCCCTGACAAGCTGCTGTGCCCAGCTCTCCTTCGGAATCACATTGGATTCAGCCCATTAAAATACCTTTACATTATCTGCTCAATGCTTCAGAATGGCAGAAAATCTCAATGATATAGCTTCAGACGTACCCTGCAAGAGAAAGAACTGCCTCCCACATTCATGCAACATCTCCTGCTTATGTTGACAGCTTTTCTTCCCTGCTACCTCCGAGCCTGAGGGGGCGCTCCAGAGAACGGGCAGGCGGTGGATGAGATCGGGGCCTTCCTCTCTGCGCAATCCTTGCCTCTCTAACTCTGACCAGGCTCGAGGATGTGTTTCATTTACGTGCTCAGCTGGCTTTCACTTCTCATCACGCTGGCGATCGGTGAGTCCGGGAGGCAGTGCTGCCGGGACCGGGCGGGAGTTCTGGCAGTGTATACAGACCGGTGTGCAGCGCGATGGTGTATGTATTTACAGTACTGTAATTTACGAAAACTGAGGCGATGTACGAGAACCGGGACAAAATCTCAGTCAAAAAAGACGTTGAAAACCGAAGCGATGTATGAGAACCGGGACAAAATCTCAGTCAAAAAAGACGTTGAAAACCGAAGCGATGTATGAGAACCGGGACAAAATCTCAGTCAAAAAAGACGTTGAAAACTGAAGCGTATGAAAACCGGGGCAAATGAAAACCGAGGTTTGACTGTATTGCTCAACACTAGGGATGTACAGTCATCTGAAACATCACGTCATTGACATTTCCTATATCTTTACATGTTGTTTTCAAATGAAAAAGGAAGAAAAAACCCTGAAATTTAATTGCTTTCTGTCTATCATTAATAGTACGCATTCTCTCAATAGAGCTCATCATTTGCTGATAGCAATCACTATTTAGCAATAGTGCACACTATTAATGATATTTTTCCTGAAATAAAATAAAAATAAAACAAAAAATCTCACAAACACAGGAAACTAAACTGACAAAATGTTTTGGCCTGCACACTCTTATTCAAAAATGGCAGCCCTGTGTTGTAAACGTTCTACACATTCTGGAGGCTTCCACTTGTAATGGATACAGTCTTAGAGATGTCTATGCTACTGGTTTCCCAGGTCTTTATCTGGTCAGACCAGAATAGTGGCAAAACAAAGGGGGTCACTTCTGGGTGACCTAGATGGCTTTGCCTCTCTTGGTGTTTCCATATATATATACTGCAACGTAGCCCTCCCTCGGCTACACATCTACAGGATATCATTCTCTACCATAGCAGATTGACTGGTAGATCTAAGGGTCATCAGAGCCTCACAAACTTTCCTTGTCCCTACATTTTAAAAAGGGTTCCAGGGGTGATCCGGGAAACTACAGACCGGTGAGCCTAACGTCAGTACTGGGAAAAATGGTAGAAACCATCATAAAGAATAAAATTACTCAGCATGTAGATAGTCACAACCTAATGGGAGACAGCCAACATGGCTTTAGACAAGGAAGATCTTGTCTTACTAATCTGTTATGTTTTTTTGAAGGAGTGAATAAACAGGTGGACAAAGGTGAGTCGGTTGATATTGTGTATCTGGACTTTAAGAAAGCCTTTGACAAGGTCCCTCATCAGAGACTTTTGGCAAAACTAAAGAGTCATGGGATAGGAGGCAGTGTACTATTGTGGATCAGGAACTGGTTAAAAGATAGAAAGCAGAGGGTAGGGCTAAATGGCCAATTTTCCCAATGGAGAAAGGTGAATAGTGGTGTACCCCAGGGATCTGTGCTGGGTCCGCTGCTTTTTGACATATTCATAAATGACCTGGAAAGTGGAATAACGAGTGAGGTTATCAAATTTGCAGATGACACAAAACTATTTAAAGTTGTTAAAACCCAAGAGGATTGTGAAAAATTGCAAGAGGATCTTGATAAATTGGAAGACTGGGCATCAAAATGGCAGATGAAATTTAATGTGGACAAGTGCAAGGATATGCACCTAGGAAAGAACAACCCAAACTATGGTTACATGATGCAAGGTTCCACATTTAGAACCACCACCCAGGAAAAAGATTTAGGCGTCATTGTGGATACCATGTTAAAACCCTCGGCCCAGTGTGCAGCGGCGGCCAAGAGAGCAAATAGAATGCTAGGTATGATAAGGAAAGGAATGGAAGATAAAACAAAAGATATTATAATGCCTCTATATCGTTCCATGGTGAGACCGCACCTTGAATATTGTGTGCAATTCTGGTCGCCGTATCTTAAAAAGGATATAGCGATTTTAGAAAAGGTACAGAGAAGAGCCACCAAAATGGTAAAGGGGATGGAAGGATACTCCTATGAAGAAAGGCTAAAAAGGTTAGGGCTCTTTAACCTGGAAAAGAGACGGCTGAGGGGAGATATGATAGAAGTCTATAAATTAATGAACGGAGTGGAACGGGTAAACGTAGATCGATTGTTTACCTTATCAGAATATAGAAAGACTAGGGGACATGCAATGAGGCTACAGGGTAAACTATTTAAGACTAATAAAAGAAAATATTTTTTCACTCAACGTGTAATCAAACTCTGGAATTTGTTACCGGAGGATATAGTAAAGGCTGTTAGTGTAGCTGGGTTTAAAAAGGGTTTGGACAAGTTCCTGGAGGAAAGGTCCATAAACCATTATTAAGAAGTGACCGAAGATATCAATGCTTGACCCAGTACAAGCATTGTGGAACTTGTGTCTCTTGGGGAAACTGCTAGGTACATATGACCTAGATTGGCCATTGTTGGAAACATAATACTGGGCTTGATGGACCTTGGTCTGATCCAGTATGGCATATCTTATGTTCTTATGTTCTTATGTACATTGGTATCTCTAGGTGGGTGGGTGGGTGCATGGATGAATGGATGGAGTGTGTGGTGATGAGGCTGCAGCTCAGCCCTGGAAAACAGATAAAAAAGAAACTTTTTCTTCTGTGTGGGGGAAGGGCTCAGCTAGACACACGTTTCAAAATGCAGGTAGTGGAAAAACCCACACTTCCAGAGCTACTAGGCTCAGACCACACCCAGACTCCATGGCAACCCAGAGGAGGGATAGGAGACACCTGTGGGAGGAGCCAGGAGAGGGAGGACGCTTGCATACATTTAAGCTCACAGAAACACACAGGAACAGGTTCGGGAACAGGTTGGAGAATAAGTCCAAGTTGGGACATGGGAATAGGTTCAGCAGCAGCAGCTGGGACAGAGCCAGGAGCAGGGCTAATCCCACTTCTTCCAGGAGAGAGGAACTGAGGAAGCTAGCTGTAAGCAAGCTGGAAAGAGAATCCTTAAGCCAAACTGAAGAGGACCAAAGCTTCAGTGGTGGAGAGCAGAGAGAGTCTAGGAACAGACACCAGAGTGATTCCCAGAGCAGCTCTGATTCTGAGGACGCTACTTCAAAGAAGAGCCCCTGCTGTGAGAGATTTGCAGCCAGGCTTGGAGGTAGGAGGGAAAGACCTGGGGGAGCTGAAGAATACAGCCAAGATACAGAAATAGCCCTACAGGATTCTGAGGCAGAAGTTTTATCTTTTAAAAAGCCTGTCAGGAAGAATGTTCCCAGAAGTAAAAGGAAACAGACAGAACATTTAAGTGTTTTATTAAAGGGTAAAAAGTCTGGTAGCCATACTGAAAACCCAGGGGGGAGACGAAAAGCTCATTGGGAAAAGGTGTTCAAGCTTTTAAAATAAATTAGGCCTGAATACTCTGAGCCAGTCTCAAGCCCAGAGATACGTGATTCTGAGTGCGAAGATATGGAGACGGAATCCTGTGAAGTGGAACAGGACTCCATTGATTCCTTAATGGAATGCTCCTTGTGCATAGCTTCAGACTGAGGGGAGGCCAACGGTTTAAAGCTAAAGAGAAACCAGAAGCCAGTTAACCTGATACGCTGAGGGCTGGGAGCCTGAGATAGAGAATGAATTATTCAAGATTGAAAATTACCACAAATGTTTATGCTGGAGTAAAATGTTTTAAAGCAGCAGTTTTCGGTTAGCAATGCTGATAAGCAGAAGAAGCCTTACTTTTAAAACCATACGCAGTTGAAAGAAGCTGAGGCCTTTGCTGGACTTTGATAATAGCAATAAGTTACAACTGTGGCTTGTTGGGGAAAATAAGTTATCTTCTGTTAAAGAGCTGAAGGAAGCAACCTCATTTATAGCATTGTTGGAGCACGGTTTATGTGACAGTTTTTGTTGGAGAAATTATCCTCTGTTCTGTTATTAAGTTCAGGAACTTCCATAACAGTTTTGTTTGCAAAGTGTTGACTACAAAAGAAAAAAATTAATAAATGTTTCCTGTGTTGCCTCTAAAACCACTTGGTTGGCATTTTTGCACACAACTACAACTCCAGAGGCCTTGGCCCTGGAATCTTTGCAAAATACAAGACATTAGATGGCACGCTGTCTCCACTAGGTGACCGCCTAGCCAGGGTGCAGCGCCACAAGTGGAAGCTCCTCTGAAGACCGATTGGATCCCAACACCTCAGGTTCTTCACTTGGTAGTTCCATGGTAACACTGGTTCCGTCCCAGAGACCAACTGAGCTTTTTGCAAGAAAGGAGGGCCAGCCTTCCTGGTGTGGATCTGACTGTCCTTGTGGCTAGACCCACTTCCGGTTATGGGCAATCACCTACACTTTGATTCACTCTGTCAGCTCCATATAAGCAAATGATCTGTCCTTGCTGGAAGTTGCATGACTCGCCCAGTTCAAAAGAGGACTCCTTAAGCTACCAGCAATTCAGGATCATTGGCATTGTATCTTGTTTGCACTAGCACCATTGCCAATAGGCTCTTCCAACAAGGGTTACTTCCTTGATAGACAAGAAGAGTCTGAGCCACAGTTGCTAGGACATGACTTGTGGTCTGACTGCCTTTTGCACTTCTCTTCCATTGGTGATAGGACTACTTTGGGAATCAGAGTTAGGCTGCAACCTGCTCTCTGTTTCACTCCTTCTGACTTCTGGCACACTTGTAGCTTAGATTGGTAGACCAGAGCTATACTTGCTGTTTTCTCTGTTTAGTCTTCTTGCTGTGTTGGCTCAGGTCCTCTTCATAACGGTACCTGTCCTCCAGATGTGGTTTAAATGCTCTGTGACTCTCTGGGCTTTGACATGCGGCTACAATTCTTGAAGGACTACCAAATGAGACTACTACTGCTGGAAATGAATCTGCACTTGTAAGTAATTACCTGCTGGGAAAGTCTTTAAATCTTAGGAAAAATTGAATTCTTTGGGTTAAAGCTGATAAATCTGTGTATTTTAGAATTCAGTGTTTTTATTAAGTCAGTCAGGGCTTAGTACCACCAGAAAGCTTTTCAGTTAAATCAAAATCCGAGTGTAGCTTTACAGTGAAAGTTCATCTTGCAGCCTTATCCTGCTTCAGAGGACCAGTGGTAGAACAGTCCATTCCCTTGCACACAGATGTGTCCCATTTCCCTGAGGGGGTATGACACCTGCATCCTTCCTTGCATTCAGTCGTTCCCTCGTGGGAACTCTGCCTAGTGCTACAGGTTTTGATGTCTATGCCCTTAAAGTGGGCCACACTTAAAGATCTGACCCTTAAGACAATCTTCCTGGTCATTATATGCTTGATGAGACGTATCTCTGAGCTGTAGGTACTGTCATCAGGGACCCTTATTTATCATTCTCATTTAGCCCATCACTTCCTTCCTTTCCCAACTTGGTGTCATCTTCAATGTGAATCAGGTGGTCTGTCTGTCCTTCTTTTCTAAAGAGCAGTGCCAAGGAAAGGATAAGGACCTTCGATTGGTGGATGTCTGGAGAGTGCTTTAAAGGTTACTAACTCCTTTTGCAGGTCAGGCCATCTAATTGTGCTGTTCCAGGACACTGTAAAGGGGACGTGGTTGCCAAGTCTACTCTGGGATGCTGAATCAAGGAGCCTACTTCCTCAGCATATCATCTGTTGTGGAACAGGCCAGTTCTGGAGGAGGGTGGGGTGTTTGTGTGCACATTCTACTTGGGGCGCAAACATCCTCATGGGCAGAGCATAGTTTGGTCACCCCCCTTCAGACATTTTTCAGGAGGCAATGAGGGCATCACTTCCCACATTTGTCAAGCATTACCTCTTGGATGTCTGTGCTCGGATAGATGTGGCATTTAGTTTAGAGGTCTTTAAAAGCTGTCATGGCTTCTTCATGCCCAGTGGAGTTGTAGCTTTGGTATGTCCCACTTGTCTGGAATGGTCTAGCAGGATTCGAGAAAAGATAAATAAAATATTACCTTCCATATCGTCCTGCTAGACCAGTCCAGGACTCATCCCTGGAATCTGTTTTGGTCTGCTGTACTCTGGCTGGTTAGCCCTGCGGGCTGATACCCTTCTGACCAGCCTTCTATTGAAGCTGATTATGTACATAATTATGGCTCCTGTTCAGTTGAATTTTATCTTCACTAAGGTTGCATGAGGCCAGAGATTCCTGACCATATGCATGGGTACAATACTGGAGTATACCCCTAGGGGCATGGTGGTATCATAAGAACTTTCTGGAATGTTGTTTGTTTATTTAACAGATTTTTTATACCGTTCTATCATTTAGTCAAAATGGTTTACATTGCAACTTAAACTTGGTAATGTAAATTAAACGGACATTGATAATGTGGATTGCCGCATTGTGGAACCTGCATGTCTTTTTGGGCAACTGCCAGGTACTTGTGACCTGGATTGGCTACTGTTGGAAACAGGATACTGGGCATGATGGACCTTGGTATGACACAGTATGGCATTTCTTATGTTCTTATGTTCTTAATAGGGTAAATATTCTTTGAGTAGAAAGAAATCATTTCTAGAGACCTTTATAAAGAAGCCTTCCAGTTAGGAGGCAAAATACCTGTAAAATTGTTTTATGAAACTCATTTTTATTGATTGAACTGCATCAGTAAGTCTTACAGCAAACATTTTCATTTTCTTCTTAAAAACTAACTAATATTCTCACACAATTATATCAGCTGTACAACTCACTATACATAACTGTTATTAAACAGTAACCCCCTCCCCCCCCCCCATATCTTTAACCTATTTATCAGGTACTACCCTATAGGAAGTGCAAGATAATAGTCCCACCACAAATTTAACCACAGTTTTCTCCTAATCCTAGCACTCCTGCTAATGTATGTAAACAGCTCTATCATGTAATCGATTTAACAGATTATATATTCTATGTATATAGTTCCCCCATGTTTTCCAAGTTGATACTCCTGTTATATGTAATACCGAACAGCCTGTTATTCTGGTCTTTTATGTTCTCTGTGAACCGCGCTGATGCTAAATAGTGCGGTATATAAGAAAGTTAAATAAATAAATAAATATCCCCCCTCACTTTCCCCACCCCTTCCTTAACACACTCTCCCCAACTTGCGGTCTTAGCCTCTGTTGGAGACACAGTTTATATAATACAGGAGCATACATAACCAATAACTAATATATTAATGTAACCTAAACTTGTCCCCTCTTCATATTTTTCAATTAAACATCGGTACAGAAAATTCCACTCATCCCCTTCCCCTCCCTAACTCTATATTCCCTACTTCCCCCCTACCCCCACCCTATACCTCCCTCCCCTGAGTGACTGAGTAACTATACTCCCTATCTCTCTTCCTTCCCCTACCTCTGGGATGCTATCAACTTAACTCGTGCATTCACTAAAGTAGAACTTTTGTATATTGTGCATTTATTATGCATGTTGTGTCTTTATTATGTATCTCCTCCATCATCTCTGCTGGAATGGAGGCTGATCACTGGGTCCCATACTTGCCTATGTAGCATTACTCTCTTTTCTCCTAACAGGTAAGCAGGTTTTTGTTCCATGCTCATCAATTTGGTCATTCCCCACTCCCATATCAAAACCTCCTTGGGGCTTTCCAATACCCACTGTCGTAATATACATGGTTTAGCTAAGATAAAACCTTTTTCACATATTTGCCTTTGACAACTTTTAAAAGGCCCCCCTGTTTCTTTGCCCCAAATAAGCACCACTCCGGGGAAACCACCGCTCGTTTCATCAGCCAACCACTCATCTTAGCACAAATCCCTTGTCAAAACACTTGTATGCGAGGGCACCCCCAAAAATGATGTGTCAACGTACCTTTGTTTCTCTTACATAGTTTACACACATCTGTCTGAGTTATACCCGCTTTGAAGGCCCAAACATCATGGACATATGCCCACCATAGAAATTTATATTGTATTTCTTGTGGCCTTATGGATTCCGATATGTGCCTCACAGCTCCAAATGCTCTCTGTAATATATCTACTGTTATTTTCGGTAGGCTATCCCACTGCCATCTGTTTGCCAAGTTCTCTAAATCTCCTACGTCTAGACCAGGGGAAAGCTCTTTCCATAGTCTTCGCCTTGTGATTTTCCCTTCAATTGCATCTAACAATTCCAATACGCCTCCTACCTGAAGAAGCGTAGGATCCTTCTTCTGTAGATCCCTCACATAATGCCTTGTTTGCAAGTAAAAATAGAATTCTCGATATCCTAATTGATACTTCTTCTGTAATGACTGAAAGGAATCAATCTCTGGGCTCTTTTCCATTCTCAAGTGCCCTATGTAGGACACACCATGTTGTGCCCATTTTTTCGCTATCCCTCTCGTCAAGCCCGGGTCAAAATCTCCATTTCCCACTAGAGGGAGGCAATCCGTCACTTTCTAACTTAGCGTCCTTTACTGACATACAACTCTCTAGGCTTGACGAAGAGAACTCAAATAAACCGATGCTCTCCATGCCTCCGGTAACCTACTATATAGTTGATGCAATAGGAAGGATCTATGCACCGTCCCTGACATCTCATCTACTAATTCCACTAGCAGTATCTCCGCTATTCCCAGCAGCAAGTCTCTCAGAGGTCTTAATAAGCATGCCAAGTTATATGCGTGGAGAGATGGAAAACCCGCCCCTCCTGCCTCCTCCGTTCTCATCAGCACCGAGAGTGCTATACGCGGCTTTCGCCCTCTCCATAAAGATCTACCAATATGACTTTGCAGTATCATCAGGTCTCTTCTCGTAATCCACAATGGTACATTACAAAATATATATACCCATCAGGGTAACTTCATCATCTTGAACAAAGCTATTCGCCACTTCAGAGCAATGGGAAGGTCTCGCCATTTCGCCAAGCATTCTATTGTCTTTGCTACCTGTGGTTTAATATTAATATTATAAAGTTGTGTCATCTTCTCTGGAATCTGAATACCCAAATACCGAATTTGACCTTCCACCCATACCAAAGGGAAGCACCCTTTCCACTGCGCTCTCACCCAACCTCCTACGCCCAACACCGTAGATTTAGTCCTATTAATTTTCAAGCCAGAGAAGGAGCCAAACAATTCAATTTGTCCTAGGGCTTCCTCTAAAGAATGCTGGGGGTCCTGAAGGCATAGGAGCATCTAATCAGCAAAGGCACTTATTTTTATCCCCCCCCCCCCGCTCCCCATTCTATGCCTTTCACTCCCTTCATCCTGATTAATGTTAGCAGAAGGCTGTAGTTGAAGGACAAACAAAAGGGGTGACAAGGGGCATCCCTGTCGAGTGCCTCTTCCTAACATAATTGGCTTTGAGCAGTTACCCCCTACCAAAATACAAGCCGAAGGATCAGTTTAGAGGGCCTTAACCTACCCAATGAAGGGTCCCTCAAACCCAAATCGGTGCATCACTTCAAACATATAGGCCCATGACACTCGGTCAAATGTCTTTTCAGCATCTTGGCTTACTAATAACAATGGACTTTCCTTTCGCAGGCACGCTTCCATGCCCAACAATACTTTGCTAATATTTAAGAAAGCTTCCCTTCCTTTCACAAAGCCTGATTGATGTAATCCTATTAACCGGGGAAGGATATGCTGTAAACGCTTAGCTAGTACTGAGGCAAGTAATTTCATATCATAATTAATTAGAGATATCGGCCTGTACGAAGCCATGTCCTCCATATCTTTACCCACCTTAGGCATCACCGATATGGTTGCTGTCCGCATATCTCTCGGAAATTGTCCGTCTTCTATCACTTCCCAAATAAAGCTGCTAATATAGGCGTCACATGGGTCTCCAGAATTTTATAAAATTCCACTCCATACCCATCGGATCCTGGTGCCTTATGTGGGATCCCTGCTCGGACAATTCTCTGAATTTCCCCTCCCTCAATAGGCTTGTTAAGTTCCAATAGCTCTTCCGCTGTCAAGGTCGGGAGTGACACGGCGTCTAAGAACACCTTCTCTTTTTCCCTATTTTCCTTATCTGGAGTATATAATTCCTTATAGGATCGCCTAAATACCTCTAGTATGTTTTTCATCTCATTTTGTCTCACTCCATTTACATCTCTGACTGCTGACACCACTTTAGTGCTGCCCCAGTCTTTTACCAATCTTGCCAAGAGTCTACCTGATCTATCTCCATACCGAAAGAACTGGTGTCTGTAGTACTGCATGGAGTAGACCGCTCTCTCCTGCAAAACCGTGTTTAATTGGTTTTGCATTTGCACTATAACCCTGTATGTGCTGTCTGCAGATTGGACTGGGCCTCTCTTTTGAGGTCTTGCAGCTCTTGTGGCAGCTGCATGATCATACTATTTATCTGCTTTTGTTCTCTTGCTACATACGCTATGATATACCCACGCATCACCGCTTTCCCGGCTTCCCAGTATAGGGCAGCCTTCCTCACCCGTGCCTCATTAAATTGTTCATATTCCTCCCAATGCTGGACCAAGTATGCCCAAAAAACGTTATTCTTCCATAGATGTCACGGGAATGACCACCTGCAACCCGGTTGACCCCTCCCTCGCCAATTCATTTTTAGCATTGCACGATCTGATATTATAATGGCGCCGATTTCCACATCAATAACTCTCCTGAAATGGTACTTAGAGACAAATAGGTAGTCAATTCTGGACCATGTTTGGTGCACTCTAGACAGATGTGTGTAATCTTTTTCATTCTCATGTAATATACTCCAAGCATCCACTTCTCCCCCCATTTTACATAAATAGCCCACTCCTTTATGGCTCCACTCCCCTCGCCCTTTTGAGCCTGTTTTGTCCATCTCCGGGTTATGGGGGCAATTAAAGTCTCCCACCATTATTAAAGGAATCTTAGGTGTCCTCAATATTTTTTGAAGAATACATTTGAAAAATTTATGGTCATATACATTCGGGGCATACACATTCCCTAACCTCATTTCTTCCCCACATATCCGCACATGCATAAATATGTACTGACCTTGCAGGTCTACCTCCACATTAAGTATCTCCATAGGGGTACCCTTTTTTATCAGTATCGCTACTCCCTTTTTACGTCCTCCCAACGACGCCCCATATACTTATCCTACCCAATCCCATTTTAATTTTCCATGCTCCTTTCCCTTTCTTATAAGAAAGCCACTTGAGCACCCTCTGTCTTCAGGGCTTGTAATATTTTGGTGTGTTTAATGGGTTTACTTAATGGGTGTACTTATTCCCCCTACATTTCAAGTTATCATGCATACATCACCAGCCATTATCTTTCCTTTCTGTGAGTCTTCTCTCAGCCCTTAATAATTCCATTCGGCTCACCCAAGGTTGCCCAGCCCCAACCTCAGGTTCCCTAGATCCCCAAACCCTCGCATGCAGCCTCTGTACCCATAAAATTTTCATAATTACCCAGTAATACACTATCCAAGGCACAGTCACTCCTTCCCTTCCCCCCCCAATTACCCCCCCCACTTCCCTCCCCTTCTCCTATACATCCTAATCCTCACTTCCCCCATCCCCCTTATTTCCCAGCTCTCCCCCTCCCCCTTCCCCTTCCCCCAAAATCAGTCTCATCTTCTACTCTCAGCCCTCACTGCTGAGATGTGGTCCGAAAGGACGCTGCAGGCTGCCTCGTCTCCATCAATCTGCTCCGCTGATTCATCTTCTCCTCTCCATTCCGTGTCATCTTTCGACTTAGCCACACAAACACCATACTGTCCCTTCTTCTTTCGGCAGTCCAAGAGTATATCTGCAAAGTTTCTGCTCAGTTTTCCTATCCAATTTTGAATTCCTATCCAGTTTTGAATTGCCCTCCTTAAGTCCGTATCCTCAGCCAGGCTCTATCTCTATTCTACTTTTCAAACAGCTTCCTCGCCATCTTTATTTTTCTCTAACGCGGCCATAAACCTTTTTGCCGCTATCACTGTATCCAACACGTGACTTTGGCCTTGGCTGCTAACTTGCAGAATTGCCAGGTAGGCCAGTGTAAAGCGTTGTTTTCTTTTGAAGAGCGAAGCACAAATTGGGGCGAATTCTTTCCTTTTCGCTGCCCATGCCGCTGAATAATCCTGGAAAAGGAGGATCCGCTGGTTCTCCAAAATTAACTCTCCTTTATTGCGGTACACCTGGAGCAGCTGCATCTTGTGTTGGAAGTTGAGTATACGCACGATTACCACTCTTGGGCGTTGCCTGGCCTCTGTCCTCGCTCCCAAGCGATGTGCTCGTTCCACTTGCATGACCCCCACCAAGTTTTCCAGGCCAAGTTCTTTTGGTAGACATGTTTCCACTGCATTCAGCAACATCTGATCTGTCATGCTCTCTGGAATCCCCACTAGCCTCAAGTTGTTCTGTCTTGACCTATTCTCTAAGTCATCGACTTTGGCTAGTAGGTCTGTATATGTACTTGCTGCGCTGTACATTATCTCACTTGGCACCACTCCTCATCCTCAATGGCGGCCACGCGGTGCTGCAGTTCATCCACTCTGTGCCGTACTTCCAACAACGATTCCCCAACTTCCTCTAGCTTCTTCAGTATACGATCAAATTTGGGGTCCAGGAGTTCCACCATCTCCTTCCCCACCTCCTCCGTCGCCGAATCCACACTTTCTACCCCAGGCAACACCGGCTGAGAGACCGCTGGGGTCGACGTTCCGGCCTTGTTCACTTTCTCTCGGTCTTTCTTTGTGGGTAAGAGCATTATGGTGCAATTATTGCCTTCTCGGATATTCCACTCTCTTCCGCCACTTTCTTTCACTTTATTGTGGCTCTTTGATGTGGGAGCGATAAATTATAAAGATTAATTTGTGAAGCAGCCCCAGAGCAAGCAGAGAAGCGTCCTCACTCGCTCATGCATCATGTGGACCTCTGTAAAACTGTTTTAAATAGGTGTTAAAGCCAAGTAACAGATCACAGGAGCAATTTGAAAGGCTCCCTCTATCAAATCAAGGGCTGTTTGAATCACCCAGGAAATTGTTAAGATTCTTAAAAGAACAGGTCAAAGCACTGTGTAGCAAGCCAGCTTACTGTTTCTTTCCCTCCCACCCACCTTGACTCCCACCCATCTCAGACATAAGCTTAGATTTATAGGCTCTTAAACCTATTAAAGGGAAAGAGATGGTCAAATTAACTTTCAGGTTCAGCTGGTTATCCTCATCAGGAATAGATTAATTAAGGTCCTGAAATTAATTTAATCTTGAGGTGAACAAAGTCCCTTAAACTTGTTGTTGTTGTTGTTGTTAAGTGCCGTCGAGTCGGAGTCGACTCATGGCGACCCTCTGGATAGCTATCCTAAATTGTGTTCGGTCTTCAGTCAGGCGGCTCATTGTTGACAGGCTGGTACCCATAGCTGCTGTTATTGTAGCGATCCATCTCATTGCTGGCCTTCCTCTTTTGCATTGACCTTCTATCTTGCCAAGCATGATGTCTTTCTCTAATGATCTCTCTCTTCGCATGATGTGTCCGAAGTATGAAAGTCGAAGTCTTGTCATCTGAGCTTCTAAAGAAAGCTTAGGTTTGATCTCCTCTAGTACCGACTGGTTTGTTCTTCGGGCAGTCCATGGTATACACAGTATTCGCCGCCAGCACCATAATTCAAAGGCATCAATTTTCTTCCTGTCTGTCTTTTCACTGTCCAGCTTTCACATCCATATGATGTTATTGAAAATACCATGGCTTGAACAAGTCGAATCTTTGTATGGAGAGAGACATCTCTGCTCTTGAGAATCTTATCTAGGTCTTTCATAGCCATTCTGCCAAGAGCAATGCGTCGTATGATTTCTTGACTGCTTGTTGCTTCTTGATTGATAGTTGATCCAAGTAGGTTAAAGTTGTTCACGATTTCAATTTCTTCTCCTTCAACGATGAACCTGTTGATTTTGCCAGTTGTCATGATCTTTGTCTTCTTTACATTAAGGTGCAGGCCCTTTTGAGACTATGTTCTTTGATTGTGAGAAGCAAATGTTTCAGATCATCTTCACTTTCAGCCAGTAATGTTGTATCATCAGCATAGCGAAGGTTGTTGATGAGTCTTCCACCAATCTTCACACCTCTGTTGTCTTCATACAGTCCTGCTTCTCTGATGATTTGTTCTGCATATAAATTAAACAGGCAGGGGGAAAGTATGCAGCCTTGTCTTACACCCTTGCTTATTTTAAAACCATTCTGTTTCTCCTTGTTCCGTTCGAACTGTTGCTTCTTGATCAATGTACAGATTGCGCAAGAGAACGATCAGGTGTTCTGGTATACCCATTCTTCTTAATGTGGTCCAGAGTTTCTCATGGTTTACACAGTCAAAAGCCTTGCTATAGTCGATAAAGCACAAATAGATATCCTTTTGGTATTCTTTAGTCTTTTCAAGGATCCATCTCACATCCGCAATGATGTCTCTCGTTCCTCGCCCTTTCCTGAACCCTGCTTGCACTTCAGGTAGTTCTTGTTCTAGGTATGGCTGTAGTCTCTTTTGAATAATCTTCAGTAGAATCTTGCTGGCATGTGGGATCAGAGCGATTGTGCGATAATTTCCACAGTCAGTTGGATCACCTTTCTTTAGTATTGGTATAAACACAGATCTTTTCCAGTCAGTTGGCCATGATGTTGTCTTCCATATTTCTTGGCAGAGCCGTGTAAGTACGGTAACAGCTGCATCAGATTGCTGCAATACTTCTATGGGAATGCTATCAATGCCTGGTGCTTTGTTCTTTGATAAGGCTTTCAATGCTGCTTCAACTTCTTCTTTCATCACCAATGGTTCCTGATCATAAGGTATAGGTTGAAACGGCTGTTGGTCCACTTGATCTTTATCATATAAAAACTCTGTATACTCCTTCCACCTTTTCTTGATCTTCTCAGCATCATTCAACATAGAACCTTGAGCATCTTGTAACATTCCAATTCGAGGCTGGAATTTTTTCTTTAACTCTCGCAGCTTTAGGAAAGCCGATCTTGTTCTTCCTCTAATAGTTTCTGCTTCTATTTCCTTGCAAGTGTCATTGTAGTACTTTTCCTTGTCCTGTCTTGCTGCACGTTGGAAATCTCTGTTGAGTTCTATGATTGTCTTTCTTTCTCCTTTGGCTTTAGCTTCTCTGCGTTTCTGGGCAATTTTCAGAGTTTCTTCCGTCATCCATTTTGGCCGTTTTTGCTTTTTCACCTTTTGTAGAGACTTCTCGCTTTCTTCTAGCACAACCTTCTTGATGTCATTCCATAACTCTTCCGGAGCTCTGTCATTTGTATCTAAAGCAGCAAATCGATTTTGCAGGCAGTCTTTAAATTCCAGTGGTATATTCTCAAGGTCATATTTTGCTGCATTCATGAGTGGTTTGCTCTTTTTCAACTTTAGCTTGAGTTTGCATACTAGTAGTTGATGATCTGTACCACAGTCAGCTCCAGGTTTTGTCTTGGTTGATGTTACAGAGCTTTTCCATCGTTGACTTCCACAGATGTAGTCAATTTGATTTTTATACAATCCATTGGGTGAAGTCCATGTGTACAGTCGCCGCTTGTGTTGCTGGAAGAAGGTGTTTGAGATGAATAGATCATTGGTCTTGCAGAATTCTATCAATCTTTCTCCAGCTTCATTTCTGTTGCCAAGTCCATATTTTCCAACTACTTTGCCTTCTTCTTTGTTGCCAACTCTTGCGTTCCAGTCACCCATGACTATCAGGATATCCTGTTTGCATGTTCTGTCAATTTCAGCTTGTACTTGTTCATAGAACTCTTCAATTTCATTCTCTTCTGCAGCTGTTGTTGGGGCATATACTTGAATTATAGTTGTGTTGATAGGCAATCCTCGAAACTTAGTAGGTATAATTGTATTAGTACAAGTATCCCTAGCAACTTTAAATAAACAACTTAAATATCTAAACAAATCCTTCAAACTAAGATGCAGACAGCAATCCAGCAGTGAAATGGGGGCTATCCAGTCTTTTGCATTAAGTGTCACATGTACGATTTTCTCCCAGTTGGTGAGAGGTCTTACATGTGCACTAGGTGCAAGGAGTTTTTTGCTCTCAGGGAATGAGTCTGATCTCTGGATACTAGAGTAGAAGACATGGAGGAGCTAAAGAAGACAGAGAGGTATATAGACGAGATGTACAGGGACATAGTACTGAAGTCTGTCAGACGGCTGCCTGGGTGAGAATCTTCACAGTCTTGTCAAGTGCATATAGCTATATGATTTGCAAGGTATTGTGGGCAATGTAGTTCATTCACACCAGACACAGCTGCTGACAATAATTTAGTTGTGCTCTTGGGTAAAGCCAATAAGATATTTATTTATGGGGTTATTTCTCCCAACACAGATATGCTTGGTAGCACATAAATTAGGTTACTTGCTTTCAGTGTTAACTTGGAAAAACAAAGTCAAAATCAGGAAAACAACAAATGAAAAGCCACAAAGCAAGAAACAAACTGTTCTTTTCATGTTAACTTCTGATTACTTCCCACATAGATACAGAAGTGATTCTCTCCTAGCTCACAAGCAATTAGGTAAGGCTTAATTGCTAGCAGTTACCAGCTGAAACCCCTTAGCTGGCTTGCCTTCCACTGTGTGGGTCAAATCCTGCTTCAGGAGCTTTTCTGAGTAGATTAAAGAACAAATTTGTATTTCTTTGTGATGGTTGCTGTACTTTATAACAGAAAGTTACCAACGGAGTTTAGACAGAGAGCAGTCCATATAAACAGGATCCTCATCTGCTATTATTCCCCCTTGTTCAACAAGCATGGGTTCAATATCATGGATTGGCACAGATGAATCTCTCAATGGAGCATTTTCAGGAGAATACTTGTTTCCCTGCTGTCTTTCAAGGTTATAGCTAGGGCATAGGTCAGTGTTCATACCTGAGCTTCCATTGCTGCTAGAGTTCCTCTCTATATAGCCTGGCCAGTATGTAGTCTAGTTCTTATGTCCAGCCTTCCAATCCAGATCCCTGGACACTGGATCTCTCTTCACATACCTTCTGGCACGGGTCTTAGGGTCCCTTCCACGTGCAGCCGTCTCCCTCACAGGTAGCCTCTGGTGATTCCTAGCTCTGCAGCACCATTCCTCTGGCTTTCCCCAGTCCAATGGTGTATGCTGGCCCTTGGAATACCTCCCAGTAAACGTACTGCTTTGGACTCTTCTAGACCTCTCAAAGGCTTTTCTCTTCCTTCTTCCAAAGGGTCTCTTTCCCTCTCTGTCCGTCCGGTTTGGCTTCTGCTTCTGATGATCCTTCAGATGAAACTGATGATCAAACTCAAGCTGATTCTCAGGATACTGAGGACAATTCTCTGGATATCCAAGGTGATCATGAAGATGCTCATCTGTAGAATAAACTCTACTCTTATTCTGCTTAGATGAGTGCTCCTCCCTAACACAGCGCAGCTGTGCTGAATCAGGCCCTGCCCTTTGAGATGAGTGCTTAGGGATTACCTCATAGCCCTCCTGATTGAACACACGTTTCTCCACTTCAGCTCCTCTAATGGCTGTTGGAAACCTGGTGCATTCTAGGACTGGTAGTCTTTTATGGCAAAATTCTGTTTTCTCATTTCTTCCAGCACTGACAGGTTGCTTGTTCAGAGACACTTCACCTTTTCTATAGCCCCTTCCTGAGCTATGATAAGCTTCCTTATCACATACCCCCCTGCTTAAGTTATTACAGACTGGTTTAACTGGTGAAACTTCTTTCCTACAGTCCGTAATACCTACGAGAGTGTTATCTTTCTGAAGCTCACTTATTTCCTGACTGGCTTCAGGGTCATTATTATTTACAGGCCTCTCCTTCCAAGACTTAAGTACATTAATATGGTAGGTCTGCCTACGCCCTCTTGCATTTTCTACCATATAAGACACTGGGCTCACTTGTTTAACAACCTTCCATGGCCCTTTCCACTGTACTTCAAATTTTGGTGCAGTACCTGCTACTTGAACCAAAACCTTTTCACCAATGCTTAATTGGCGGCTTTTGGCCTTCCTATCATACCACCCTTTCTGGCGCACTTGACTGTCCTGCAGGTTCATCTCAGCAACCTGTGACGTCCTTTTCAAACGTGCTCTCAAGTCACGTAGAAACAGTGGCACCTCCTGACTTCCTGGTTCAGGATCAATCCATTGTTCCCTCAAAATGTCTAACAAACCCCGTGGAGCCCTACCATACATCAATTCATATGGGGTTACACCTAGGGACACCTGACTTCTTTCCCTGCAGGCATACAAGGCAAAAGGCAATAACATATCCCATTCTTTTACCTCTCCTGCTAACCCCCTTCTCAACATTTGTTTGAGAGTTTGGTTGAATCTCTCCACCAAACCGTTTGATTGTGGATGGTAGGCTGAGGTTTTTACGTGATGAATGCCAAAGGCATCCCAGACCTGGGCCAAATATTTGGATACAAAATTGGACCCTCGGTCAGTCAACACCTCTCTTGGGAATCCCACTTCACAAAACAATTTTACTAGCTCTAAAGCTATTGTTTTTGCAGAAACATTCCTCAATGGTATGGCCCAGGGAAACCTTGTTGCCTGATCTACCATAACTAGGATGTATTTATTTATTTTATTTATTTAACATTTTTTATATACCGCACTATTTAACATCAGCGCGGTTCACATGTAACACAAATGTCCAGTGTGGGAAAACTACATTGGACTTACAATAAACAGGAATTTGAACTTGGAGAACAGGTCAAACTATGTACATCACTCTTGGAAACCTCGGGGCGTTTTGACTAATGGGCCTACAATATCCATGGCAATGCGACCAATTGGGTCTGTAATAATTGGCATGGGAATCAATGGCACCACCGGTGGGTGAGCCGCTGTAACTCGCTGACACGCTGGACACGCAGCACAAAACTGGGCAGTTTCTTTGAAAATACCTGGCCAGTAAAAACGCATAAGTATTTGATCCAGCGTTCCTTGCATCCCTTTATGACCTCCCACTGGATGATCATGTGCTAATCTAAGTACTAGCCCTTTGAAAGTTGTGGGTACCACCAATTGTTTACGTATGGTCCCATTTCTGGGGTCCTGACTCTCTCTATATAATATTTCATTATCTAGTCTGAATCTGGGCAATTCCTCCCTGACCTCCTGAGCATACTTAAAAGCTCGGGTGAGAGCTTGATCAGCTCGCTGCTCTTGTGGAAAGTTAGGAAACTTTGCCACTAACTCAGCTGGCACCCAGGGTAAACTTTGACCAGCTAACATCTCAGCCCTACCCTGTGCTCTGCAAAGTCTCTCACGCCGCTTTTGTGCTTTCAACTTTCTTACTTTACCAGATGATGGGGTTATTAAATCATCATGAGAGGGTAAGTCACCTAATAACTCTGCCTGCTCCCCCTCCTCCTTCTGCTGGCTCTCTATCTTAGCCTGCGAGCGGGTGGATACAAGGCCCCTCTTATTACCCATAGTTTGGCCTTCTGGAAGCTGAACCATCTTTTTAGCTAGGGACTGAGGACTTCCAAAGAAAGGCCTGGGAGCTATTTCCATTATTAAACCTTCTCCCTCCTTCTTTCCTAGCCCTTCCACTAGACCCTGCTTAAATCTTGGCCAGTCCTTTCCTAGAACCAAATCAAAGGGTAGCCTAGGCACCACTGCTACCAGGACTTCCTCTTGTTCCCCCAGGCACTTAACCTTTAGCCTATAGGTGGGATGTGATGTTGCAGCACCATGAATGCACCCGATGTGAACTTGGCTTTCAGGGGTTCTAGGCACAAATCCTTCTTGGGCCTCTATTCTCTGCCAAAGCCTTTCTGACATCATACTCTGGTCTGCCCCAGAGTCTAACAAAGCATTTATGGTAATTCCTTGCACATCAACCATCAAAAGAAATCCTTCCTTGGGCTGTTCTAACTCCACACCCATTAAGCTAGTGTGTGACTGGCATCCCTTCTCTAAATGTCCCCAGCTTCCACACTTGAAACATTTCTTTTCACTCCCCTGTCATCTGGTTTGGCACAGTACATTTATTTTCAGAAATATTTTTAACTATTTTCTTTTCTGATACAGCACAACTTGCCTCAGCACCTATCTTCAGAGGGCCACCCATTCTATGGCAAGCCTGCGTGGCTCCCAAGAATCTCTCTGCTAGCATGGTTGCCTCTCCAAGATTTTGGCAATTTTGCTGTATAAGGAAAGTGTGCAAATCTTTAGACACCCCAGACATAAATTGTTCAAGCATTATAATATCTAATAACATTTCTACCGTCTTTTGCTCAGGCTCCAACCATTTTACAGCTACACCTCTGATTCTCTGACTCAGAGCCCTGGGTGTCTCACCCACTCTCAATGTAGTAGCTCTAAACATTCGCCTATACTCTGAAATAGACAACCCTAGGCGATCTCTAATAGCAGCCTTTACATCCTTATAATTCAAAGCCTGGGCTGCTGGCATTGCTCTGTAAGCTGCAAGCGCCTCTCCAGTTAATGAGGCTGCCAGCCTTACTGCCCACTGGGTCTCTGGCCATGCTAATGCTTGTGCCACTCTTTCAAAAGACTCTAGAAAATCATCAACATTATCATCTGGAGTTAGCTTCCCAAAACTAAATGCCCCAATCCCTTGATTGAGTCCCACACTGTCCACATGTGGTGTACCAGTATTTACTGCTGGTCTTGCATCTGTTCCACTTTGGCTCTGCAGCTGAACTAGGGCTTGCACCAGATCAAGCACTGGCTTCTGCTGGTCCATTAAGGCTCTCATAGCAGTGTCCTGAGCCTGCTGTGCTAGCTCCTGCTGCCTGCTGAACTGGGCTGCCATCCACTGAGCTAGTTCCTTTGAATCCATCTTGAACCCTGTAAGAAAATACAAAGAAAAAAAAACACAGTGCACCACCTTCCAAACAGGTGTTTTTTTCTACACTCTTTTTTTTTTTTTCAATTACCCCTGTGCTTACTCCCATCCACCACTAGACATGCCCAGGTACTTATTACCTTGTGCTAGTGATGAATCCAGCTCTGCACAGGGTCTTTTCCTCCTGGGACAGCTTCCTGGAACAACCCCTTTTCCTCCAAAGTGTAGTTGAGGGAAAATCTTTTTTTCCAGCTTTAAACTTGAACTGTAGTTGTAATCCTCAGCAAGCAAATCCCTTTTGTGCAAAAGCAATCCGAAAAACTACGCCATTTGTCAGACGGCTGCCTGGGTGAGAATCTTCACAGTCTTGTCAAGTGCATATATCTATATGATTTGCAAGGTATTGTGGGCAATGTAGTTCATTCACACCAGACACAGGTGCTGACAATAATTTAGTTGTGCTCTTGGGTAAAGCCAATAAGATATTTATTTATGGGGTTATTTCTCCCAACACAGATATGCTTGGTAGCACATAAATTAGGTTACTTGCTTTCAGTGTTAACTTGGAAAAACAAAGTCAAAATCAGGAAAACAACAAATGAAAAGCCACAAAGCAAGAAACAAACTGTTCTTTTCATGTTAACTTCTGATTACTTCCCACATAGATACAGAAGTGATTCTCTCCTAGCTCACAAGCAATTAGGTAAGGCTTAATTGCTAGCAGTTACCAGCTGAAACCCCTTAGCTGGCTTGCCTTCCACTGTGTGGGTCAAATCCTGCTTCAGGAGCTTTTCTGAGTAGATTAAAGAACAAATTTGTATTTCTTTGTGATGGTTGCTGTACTTTATAACAGAAAGTTACCAACGGAGTTTAGATAGAGAGCAGTCCATATAAACAGGATCCTCATCTGCTATTATTCCCCCTTGTTCAACAAGCATGGGTTCAATATCATGGATTGGCACAGATGAATCTCTCAATGGAGCATTTTCAGGAGAATACTTGTTTCCCTGCTGTCTTTCAAGGTTATAGCTAGGGCATAGGTCAGTGTTCATACCTGAGCTTCCATTGCTGCTAGAGGTACTCTCTACATAGCCTGGCCAGTATGTAGTCCAGTTCTTATGTCCAGCCTTCCAATCCAGATCCCTGGACACTGGATCTCTCTTCACATACCTTCTGGCACGGGTCTTAGGGTCCCTTCCACGTGCAGCCGTCTCCCTCACAGGTAGCCTCTGGTGATTCCTAGCTCTGCAGCACCATTCCTCTGGCTTTCCCCAGTCCAATGGTGTATGCTGGCCCTTGGAATACCTCCCAGTAAACGTACTGCTTTGGACTCTTCTAGACCTCTCAAAGGCTTTTCTCTTCCTTCTTCCAAAGGGTCTCTTTCCCTCTCTGTCCGTCCGGTTTGGCTTCTGCTTCTGATGATCCTTCAGATGAAACTGATGATCAAACTCAAGCTGATTCTCAGGATACTGAGGACAATTCTCTGGATATCCAAGGTGATCATGAAGATGCTCATCTGTAGAATAAACTCTACTCTTATTCTGCTTAGATGAGTGCTCCTCCCTAACACAGCGCAGCTGTGCTGAATCAGGCCCTGCCCTTTGAGATGAGTGCTTAGGGATTACCTCATAGCCCTCCTGATTGAACACACATTTCTCCACTTCAGCTCCTCTAATGGCTGTTGGAAACCTGGTGCATTCTGGGACTGGTAGTCTTTTATGGCAAAATTCTGTTTTCTCATTTCTACCAGCACTGACAGGTTGCTTGTTCAGAGACACTTCACCTTTTCTATAGCCCCTTCCTGAGCTATGATAAGCTTCCTTATCACAAGTCCCACATCCAGTCTGATAGCCTCTCTGTTGTCATGGAGGAGGGAGGTCACGTGAAAGAAAGGCATCACTTTGGTATATCAGGAAATGAACCTGTAGCTAGGACCTGTCCTCCATGTGATGTAAAGCCCTCTCACACCAAGGTGGTTTCTCTAGGACCATGTGCCCATGAGGGAAGGGTTAGGATGGTCGTTACAGTTAGCAAGTCGATGATTAGGCATGTAGATATCTGGGTAGTCAACCTCATAAGCCACCTAAACAAGGTTTTCAATAGTGCTGGAGGGGGGGGGAGCCTGCTGTCTTGGTGCATGTTGGTACTAATGACATAGGAAAATGTGGGAGGGAGGTTCTGGAGGCCATATTTAGGCTTTTAGGTAGGAAGCTGAAATCCAAAACTTTCAGGGTAGCATTCTCAGAAATGCTTTCCATTCCACAACCAGGACCCAAAAGGTAGGTAGAGCTCCAATTTATTTATTTATTTTTATTTAGCTGTATTTATATCCTGCTTTTCACTGGGTCAAAGTGGTCAATTGGGGGATACATTTAACATGAGGGGATATGAGACACATACACTAATACTTACAGGGAGCATGGGCAATGGAGGGTTAAGTGGCTTGCCCAAGACCACAAGGAGTGCCTATAGGACTAGAAATCCCAGTCCCTCCGGCCTGAGATTGCTGTCCCCAGGTGGGACTTGAACCCCTTGCCCTTCGGCCTGAAGTACCTTGTCCTAACCACTAGACCACTCCTCCCTCAATGTGTGGATGACACAATGGTGCAAGGAAGAGGGTTTTGGACTTGTTAGGAACTTGTCAACTGATAACCAGATTATTAATATGAATAAAATGCAACCTCTAAAATGTCTGTAGGCAAATGCTAGAAGTCTAAAAAATAAGATGGAAGAGCTAGAATATATAGCACTAAATGAAAGGTTAGATATAATTGGCATCTCAGAGACCTGGTGGAAGGAGGACCACCAATGGGATACCGTGATATCTGGGTACAAGCTACAATATATCGCAATGAGTAGATCAAATTGGTGGAGGGGTTGCGCTCTATGTTAGAGAGGGCATTGAATCACACAGGATAAAAGTTTTGTAGGAAATAAAGCACACTGTAAAATCTCTTTGTATAGAACTTCCATGTAAAAAGGGGAAGGCAATGGCAGTGAAGGGGGGGAGGGGTATTACCGTCTTCCAGGTCAGAATAAACAGATGGATGATGAAATGCTAAAAGAAATCAGGGAGGCTAACAAAAGTTACAACACAGTAATGGGAGATTTCAATTATCTTGGTATAGACTGGGTCAATGTCATAGCAGAATATGCAAGGGAGATAAAGTTCTAGATTAAATAAATGACTGCTGCTTGGAGAAGCTTGTTCATGAGCAGATAAGAGTGGAAGCTATTTTGGACGTAGTCCTTAGTGGAACACAGGATCTGGTGCAAGAGATAACTGTGTCACGGCCACTTGGAAACAGTGATCATAGCATGATCGTATTTGATTTAATAAATCGAGGGAGGACAACAAGGAAATCCACAGTACTACCTTTCAACTTTCAAAAAGGAGACTATGATAAAATGAGGAAAATAGTTAAGAAAACGTAAAGGAGCAGTGGCAAAGCTTAAAGGTTTATATCAAGCATGGACGTTGTTTAAAAATTCTATCTTGGAAGGCCAGACCACATGTATTCCACGGTTTAAGAAAGGTGGAAGGAAGGCCAAGAAACTGCCAACATGGTTTAAAGGTGAGGTCAGAGAGGCTGTTGTAGCCAAAAAAGCATCTTTCAGGAAATGGATAAAGGAGTCAAATTACAAAAACAGGAAAAAATATAAGGTAAGCAAAGAGAGAAATTGAAAAATAGCTTACAGTGGAAGCAAAAATGCACAATAAAAACATTTTCAAGTACTTTCATAGCAAAAAACCTGTGAGACAGTCAATTGGACAATAAGATGATGGGGGGGTAAAAGGGGCACTAAGGGAGTAAAAGGCCAAAGCAGAGAGACTGAATGAATTATTTGCTTCAGTCCTTACTGAAGAAGATATAGAAAATTTTCCCATGCCTGAAATGGTATTTAAAGGTGATGTATCAGAAGAATTGCAACAAATTTTGATAAATTGGGAAGATGTATTACAACTATTTGATAAACTAAAGAGTAGCAAATCACCTGGACCAGATGGTATACATCCAAGGGTGCTGAAAGAACTGAAATATGAGACTGCAGACTTAGGGGTATGTTTACTAAACCCTCTTAATGTGCGCGCCGCGTTAGTCTGCAGGATGCCATAAAAGGAGTGGGCGGTCCGGTCAAAAATAGCAAAACGGGATTAGCGCGCGCTGCGCTGCGCGCTCTTGTGTGCTGCGCACATTAGCGCATGAGTAACGCGTGCAGAAAGCATAAGCAGGCGCGCTGATGTGCAAACAGAGGAACAGGGCTGCAGTACAATGGTAAAGACACTGACAGATGGTGCAGGGTTCATGGGTTCAATCCCCCACTGTGCCCAATGAATAAAGCTGGCTGAGGCACTACCATTTATGTGTAATATTGCATTATGAGGCTTTTTAATTTTATTTTAATTACTGCTGCTAGCAAACGCACTCTCAAAGCGCTGTAACATAAGGTGCTGCATAAGGCACCCCATAAGCTACCCCAGAGGGCACATTTTAAAGTGCACTGTCCGCCACGGCACCCTACAATGTTGCTTTCTGGGAACCTGACAGGTAACTTGTGATCTGGATGGGTCACTGTAAGAAACAGAATACTGGGCTTGATGGACCTTGGTTTGATCCAGTATGGCATTTCTTATGTTTTTATGAGGTCATTCAGCTCAACAAATGTCTCCCTGATAGTGCACATATTCTTCAACATAAGCAAGTTCAAATGGGCCTAGCCATTTTAAATTTGCAAAAAGCACAGGGAAACCAGCTGAGCAGTTTTGAAAAGCACAGGCTGCAATTTTCACCCAAACTGTTTGAAAATCCTGCAATTCAACTGCCCCATATCTTTTACTGGTGGCTGAATCCCTCCTGCTGTGTCCAACTGAGCTCTGGGTGACCTTCGCAAGATAAAGATCAACACAGTCCAAAATACCTTTACTCTGCCAAAACTTAGGGGCATGTTTACTAAAAAACGCTAATTTGCGCGCCGCAAAATAGCGCACTAAAAGCGGTACTTAAGAGCGCTTAAACGCCCCGCAAACGTGCGATGAAGCCCCGCACACTTGCGCGGCACAGTAACGGATGCCGTACAAGTACGGGCCCGCAAATGTCCGATAGAGGCGTGGAAAGGCTAACGGAGGGCGGAGGAAGGCCCCGGAGGGGCGGAGAGAAGGGGTTAATGGGCGGGGAAGGGGAGGGGAAGGGGAGGGGAGAGGAGCCCCGCACATTATCGGTGCTGAATTTCCAAAAAAAAATAGCGCGAGTGAATCACTCGCGGTAGAATGCATTTAAAGAGAAGAGAAACCATTTCCGTCAGCAATGTACAGCAAAACCGGGGAAACCTGCAAAACGTGAGCAGTGTGATACATGTGCACAGCCCAAAAGTGGAAATAAAAATAGAAAAGGACCACAACAAAAATTGTAAAAATAGTAATTCAGCTGGGGAACAGTTATAGTAATGGGCAAAACCAACAAACACACCCAGGAAAGCTCCAGCAAAAAGAAATGTTTTTGGAAAGGTGTACGGAGCGGAGACTCTTCCAAAAACATTTCCTTTTTGTTGGAGCTTTCCTGGGAGTGTCTTCTATGGCTGCCCATTAATATCACTGTTGCCCAGCGTGGTGATATTGTGTCCCCCATTTGCCGTGGTCATTTCAGGGGTTTATGTGCACGTTTGTCACCAGACAGGGTGCATGTGCCCACAGTAAAAATGCGTAGAGCAGGGTTTGTGACTCCATCCTGCCAGGTTTACTACCTCCAGGGGCTGCACTGTCTATGTGGCCATAGTGTGGTGCAGCAGACAGAGCCATTACCTCAAGGGCCAGAGGTTCAAATCCCAGCTGGGGCACTTGCCAGCCCAGTCCCCATATTTTACCCACCACTAAACAAAGATAGCACAGACACCCCTGTATTGCAGGGAACATAAGCATGGGGGAAACACCCATATTTTACCCAACACCGCACACACACCACAACAATGGGCATTACCTACAGCCAAGTCCCCCAAATGCAGTCCCGTACTGCCACATTGCAATCAGGTCATCTGCTTTGTCTGAGAGAAGCTCATGCCAGCATGTTGGCAGACGAGTACATGTGGTGCAGGGGGCAGTGGCTGCTAGCCACAGAAGACAGAGGCCTAGCCATGTGCAGGCTGGCACAGTCCACTGCAACAGACAGGCCCTGCCGGATCCACAGGCATGGACGTTCCAGGGAATCCAGCCAATCTGTGGCTACACGGTGGTGCAGTGCACACAGACAGTATATGCAAGAACAGAAGGTCAAAGCACCGGTTTGGTGGCCAAGGCTAATTACCTCCTCAATAGTAGCACCATGATGGCATAGGTGTGGAATTGTGTGTCTGTCTATACCAGGGGTGGGCAAACCTGGTCCTGGAGGGCCGCAGACCAGTCAGGTTTTTGGGATATCTCTAATGAATATGCATGAGATATATATGCATTAGAGATATCCTGCCAACCTGACTGGTTTGTGGCCCTCCAGGGCTGGATCTGGAGACCCCTGCCTTACACCTCTGTCATTTAAGATTGTGAGTGGACAAGGTGCAGATGTCCAAGACATCAAAAACGTTAGATAGAATTTGTCACAGTCCTCCTCACTTCTCACCACCACCAAAAAATTGTCTATTAGACAACTTTTTGGTGGTGGTGAGAATTGAGGAGGAATGTGACACATTCTATATACCCTTTCGATGTCTAGGTGCCCACCCCTGGTCTATACAGTGGGTGTTGGCTGCAAGCCCCTTCCACAGCCCACACTGCCAACACTGTTGCCAGTATTGGCCTGCCAATGTGCATAATGAGTAGCAAGGGACCATGGGTATATCTCAGAGTGGACTGACCAGGATGCAGCTGCACAGGGCATAGGGCACTGGCAGGGGCATGGTAGTGCCCGGCCACCACCTACACAGACAGGGTGACCTCTGTATGTGCTGCTGGGGGATCACTCTCACCCTGAGTGTGCAGTGATGGCAGCATGGCTAGGCACCCCCCCATAGTGCTATATTGTGATTCTCCCATGTGATATGTATGGGTGTCCTGTGGGGGCCTCTTCATGGACTTATCTGCTTGTGTGCTGCCACCCCAGTTGTGGGTGCATGCATGTCCATCAGGACTAGCCAGCAGACTGTTCACAGCTGGTATGTGTTGTGATGGAGTGCCTTGCAGGGTGCAGTGGCTTGCTGCAGATGAATATCAGATAGTGGTGGGGTGCATCTGTGAATATCCAGGCCTAATGTCTGTCTGTATATTGTGTTATGGATGTGTGTGGAGCTGCTTGGACTGCCCTGTAGGGTGTCTGTTCCCTAGCAGGACTGGGGTTGATGGTCCACTCTGACTGCCATTGGGGTGGGGTGAAAGCCCTGTTTTATCCACCTGGGGGGGGGGGGGCCAGACAGAGATCTCCAAAATGTTTATGCAGCACCTACCTATTCCACAGGTTATTGGTGCTTTGGAGCTCTGACATGGCCACATTCAGCCATGCCTGGTGTTGTGGACCTGGTCCTGGGCGCAACATCTCACACTCAGGGTGAGCACAGTAACCGCACAATGTGATGGTGTTTAGCTACTCTTTGCCGTTTGTCCACCCACTCAGGACACCCTACCAGGCCGAGGTGCTGTGTGGGTGCACACGGACACTTCCCCCTACCAGGCCGGGGAGCTTTAGGGGTGCATTTCCCATCCTGTGTTCAATCGTGGACAGCTGATTTGCATGTGCAGTGCATCATGGGTACGGGTGGTTCACAACAGCAGACTGTCAGTGAGGTGACGTACAGGCTATCTGCAGCCAGCCAGGGGCTGCTTACAGCTATAGAGCTGTAGCCCAATGGTTACGTCACTGCCTGTGCAGCCAGATGTCATGGGTTCAAACCCACAGTGGGGGTTCTGTGATAGGGGTGTCCAAAGATTTATTTTAATTTACTGTACATATGTTGCTGCCAGCAATAACACCCTCAGCGTACTGTACCCATAAGGTGCCTCTGAGGGTGCTTTATGGGGCGCCCTATAGGGCACGTTACGGTTGCCAGCCATATAGGGTGCATTTCCCATTGCCATTATCCTGTGTCGCAACATACATGCTGCCCTATAGGGGACATTCTAGGGTGCCTTGGCGGACGGTGCACTGTAACATGTGCCTTATGAGCCGCCTTATATTAATATGCTGTGAGAGTGCGTTTGCTAGTAGTTATCACAAAATAAAATTAAAAAGCCTCCTACAGCACTCCACAACATATAACATACTGCCTCAGCTAGATGTGAAGAGGAGCTGGTTGACAGTAAATGCAAGTCAGACCTACAGAACTGTTGAATGGGCAAGAATATGTCTGGCTAGGTTTTCTTATGTACGCTGGTCTAATGGACTCCTCTGGGGGCAAGCTTACCCTTTTGCCACTCATAATCGTACTTTTTTATTATAATTTATTGGATGTAGAAAATTATAACTCAATGCACAGATCACATCAATCTCATCTGAGAATATCAGAATAAATCTGCTATTGCATAAACTCTTTTGCTCTACTTGCCCACACAGACATACACCATCTTCCCATCCCATTTTCAACCTCCCACCCCCACCAATATTCCTTACCAAGCCCCCTCCAAATCCCACTCAGATGCACTCAAGGAGATTACCATATTATTCAATGCAAGAACAGTTCAAATCACTGCAAAGCAAAAGCATGTCTTGCAGGATGAGAAAAAAATTGTCAGACCAGACAACATAGAATCTAGCCTATACCTCAGGGTTTGTTGGACTTTGAACTCTTTGGTGGGGATTATTCTCCTGAGTGAGGTGTTCAGTGTATGGTTAGTTTGAACAAAGAGACAAGAAGCACAATACAAATTGCTGCAATATTTAATAGATCATTTTAAATCTTCAAAAACATAACAGACTCAATTCATGGAAAGGTTGCCACACCCGCTGACATTTTTCATATGGCCACTTCGGCAAGCTGTAAGTTCACACATTTTACTTAAAACATCTAACTGTCTTACAAGCAAATGGATAGGAGCGTTAATTCCATCCTTGCAGCAACAGTACAAAACACAGCAAGCTTCCACATTTCCTCCTCCATCTGCTACAGTCTCAAATTTAGCCAATAAAACTTAAGATTATTGTTTATTGTTTATTTCACACTTGATATACCACCCCCCATTACATCGGGGTGGTTTACAATATAAAATTAACTAAATCAGAAAGGAAAAGAAATTACAATAATATAAAGGAAAGAAAAAGATGGAGAGTAAGAGTAGCATAAGCAAAGAGGGAGAGCGAGGTCATGAGGATTCACAGGGAAACATTAAAGGCGGAAGAAAAGAAACGGGTTTTGAGAAGAGAGCGGAATTTGGGTAGGATTCTTCTAATCAGAGGGCAGTAGGAAGGGAATTCCATAGGGAGGGACCTAGGTAGAAAAATGCTGATTTCCGAGTGGACTGTAGGTGAGCTTGAGAGGGGGCTGGGAGGTGCAGGCGATTGACGTGAACGGATCGGAGGCTGCGAGTGGGGGGTGTGAAAAACCAACAAATCGGATAGATATTGAGGTCTGTGGAGATAAATAGCCCGATATACTAAGGTGAGAATCTTGAAAGGGATCCGGAATTTCAGAGGCAACTAATGGAGATGCTGCAAAATTGGGGCAATGTGATCCCATGGGGAGGCATGCAAAAACATTTGGGCAGCTGTGTTTTGTAATAATTGCAACCGGTGTTGTTGATATTGAGGAATGCCAGCATAGATGGAGTTACAGAAGTCCAATCTGGTTATGACCAAAGAGAGGAGGAGGGTGGTGAGGGCTTGAGCAGATAGAAACGGCCTAATGGCACGAATTTGCCTAAGACAGAAAAAGGAACGCCGAGAAACCTGGGAAATGTGGTCGTTGAAAGTGAGATTGTTGTCAAGAATGACACGGAGATAATAGAGTTTAGAGACCAGGGAGATAGGGGTGCCTGAAAAGAAGGGAGTGAGTAACGGAGTAGTGGAACTGTGGGAGAACCAAATAGTTGCAGTTTTGGAAACGTTGAGAACTAAGCAGTTTGATGAGAGCCATGAAGAAACCACAGACAAACAGGTTTCCAGAGGAGTAATATCAGGGTGAGAAGAGGATGTATGATACATAAGAAAAATATCATCGGCATAATAGTAACCTGAGATCCCTAGTTCTTGGACAAGTAAAGCTAAGGGAGCCAGAAAGACATTAAACAGTAAAGGAGCAGGATTGAACCTTGTGGAACACCACTTGAGAACGGGAAATGATCCGTGGTGGAGAAAGCGGAGGTAACTGCAAATGACCGGGAGGATAAGAAAGAGTGAAACCAGTGATAAACAGTCCCGCGAATGCCCGCATCCCAAAGCCAAGAAAGAAGAAGAGAGTGATCCAAGAAGATCTGTAGTTATATTAAAAGCAGTCATCATAACAATCAGCTGGCAAACTTCCCCCCAAACCTCTAGATAGCTGGGCACGTCCACCATACATGTATAAAATCCCCCTTTTCTCCACATCCATGCAAGCAAAGGGGATCATATCCTGGAATCATTTTACTCAACTTTATTGGCATTAAGTACAACCTGTACGAAACCTTAAGTCCATTTTCAATAATTGCTGTGGAAAGAGGTGGGCCATTGCCTCATGAATCCTCTGCCACTTTTACTCAGATCTCATTTCTACCCATCAAGTGCCCATCTAGTAACTTGGGCATCAGTAGGGCATATAGCTTTAATAACAACCCTCTGGTTGTATGTCAGGACTCTTAGGGGCATGTCTACTAAAGCGAGCTAATGTTACCAGCGTTAAGTGCAGCGGTAATGTTACCAACACCATATAAGGAAGTGGGTAGAACGGCGTTAAGGTAACCTGAGCCATTATCGTGTGATACAGGGCACCCTGGCCAGTTACCATGTGTTAAAGGGCGCCTGGCCATCTAACGCACGTTAAAGAGACAGCGCACGGCAAGGGGACAAACAGGGCACGTGAAGGCTGACAAAGTGCCCTAACCTAAGACGCCGTATCCCAGGGCGCCCTATAAAGTGCCTTATCCGAGGGCGCCCTATAAGATGCCCAAACCTAAGGCTCCTCATAAGGCACCTTAGGTTCATGCACCTTATAGGGCGCCCTAGGATAAGGCGCCTTATAAGGCGCCCAGGTTAAGACAGGCGCAGATAGATGGACTGAAGGATGGTTAGCAACTGTGGTGAGGGTGTGACGTGCTGGCAGCACAGATCTGCAGAGATGTGACTGTCACAGGCATGAAAATATATGAAAGGTATAGCCATAAACAACAGAAAAACAAGGAGGAAGTGAACCCATGACTACTGCCCAGAAAGGCATTGCACAAGCCAGTAGGCTTCACCCCCATGTTGAGTTCCACAGCAATGGCAGGATACAAAAACACTGCAGGGCACCACACAAAATGTCTGTAGTGTGTTTTCTCTTGTTTATGGCTATATTTTTCATATAATTTTCATGCCTGTGACAGTCACATCTCTGCAGATCTGTGCTGACAGCATGTCACATCCTCACCACAGTTGCCAACCATCCCTCAGTCCATCTATCTGCGCCTGTCTTAACCTGAGGCACCTTATAAGGCGCCTTATCCTAGGGCGCCCTATGAGGTGCATGAACTTAAAGTGCCTTATGAGGCGCCTTAGGTTTGGGCACCTTATAGGACGCCCTAGTATAAGGCACCTTATAGGGCGCCCTGGGATACGACGCCTTAGGTTAGGGCGCTTTGTCAGCCTTTACATGCCCTGTTTGTCCCCGTGCTGTGTGCTGTCTCTTTAATGTACGTGAGATGGCCAGGTGCCCTTTAATGCAGGTAACTGGCCAGGGCGCCCTGTATCGCATATAATGGCTCAGGTTACCTTAATGCTGCACCGCCCACTTCCTTATGTGGCGTTGGTAACATTACCGCTGCATTTAACGCTGGTAACATTAGCGCGCCTTAGTAAACATGCCTCTAAGAGTTCCACAATATTTATTATTTATTTATTTAGTAGGTTTTCTATATCGCCTTCTCTAATAATCAAAGCGGTTTACAGATCAACATTTCAACTTTTACATAAAACATTGGGAGAGGGGGCATGCATGGGATTGGTTTCAACTATTTACAGAATGAGCTATTTACATTATAGTACAATATCCTTTGAACTCTGAAGCAGAAAGCATCAGATCAGTAAAAAAATACTTTTGAATCAAGATGTCATCTCTCTTAAAACAAAAAAAATAAAAAAGGGGAAAAACACTGTTTGTACTTCCTCTGAAGTTATGGAAAGTGCTCCTTTACCTGAGATTACTAGTGCCCAATTTGCTGAACCTATTGCCCTTTCTAGAGCCTTGGTTACAGTATTAACACAGTACTTTAGATATACCTCGGGGATATATCTTCTTATTGAGATTGTTATAAAATGTTGTGAAATATTGGGCCCAACGAAAATAACAGGCTGCTGAGTTGTTAGTTTTAAAGACTTCAGGCAAATTTATGAACCCAGTCAAAACATGTAGCATGACTGTGTCTCCAGGAACTGTCTGGAAGAACTTACACACTGATAAGATAGAGTGTTATAATTGAAGGTTGGCAAATGTGTAAATTATCTGTATGCCTTGTTGCATCTGCCATATAAGTCAGAGATGCTGCAAGGAACGTTAGAGAAAGCATTCAGTTGCATGCTGCTTGTTTCCTCTCTTGCCAGCAAAAATAAAAAATAATGCTCAAGAAGGCATGGTGTCATGTAATATTATTTCAAAAAGCCACATTTCTATGATGGATTTTGCCAGCAGCTCCATCATTGGAGGGGCTGGACTCCAATAGCTTCTGATCAGGAAATGGTAAACTTTGTAGTATCTTTCCTGGTATGTGAACAATGTGGAAGGTACTACTTAATGTTTGATCAACTTCCAAGCAATTAGTATCAATTTCCCACAGCTCTGCTGGTTCCTTTTCTGCTTCTTTGTGAGCTCTAGTGCCAGTGTCCTGAAATTAGAAAGCTTAAACAAGAAAGGGAGTTCTGCATTCCAAATATGTGTTATGACCTACCAGTAACATTTAACTGTAGATGTTTTAAAACAAACTTTCTCAGTAAAATTGCTACTACAGGGCATTTCGTAGACTGCCAGTTGATTACCTTAATGACAGCTAGAATGTTGCTTCGGAAGGTGATGCCCTAATAGGAGAAATAATTCCAAAATAGTAATGTTGCTGGTGAATTCCTTAGCAATCTATGCTTGTGGTCACAGTGGAGTACATCATGCACCCTAGCAGGGGTGGCCCAAGAGTGACGCAGGGCCATGTGCAGAGACTCAATGCGGGGTCTCATTTGCATATCCACTGGACCTCATTTGCTTGAATTTAATTTATTTTATTTTAAAATGTATATGTTGCCCATCTAAAATTTTAGGCGGCTTTCAAAGGAGCCCTTCAGAAGACTCTTTTTACTCCTGGCAATGACTGAGGGATATGTTTACTAAATATTAATGTGCATTAAGTGTCACTGCTTCAATAGAAATAAATGGGTGTTCCTGCACTTAACACACATTAATATTTGCGAATGTGTATTAACATTTAGTAAACACGCCTCTTAATGAGTGTCTGAATACCATTTGCATGGACAGTGAGGATAAAAAAATACTACCAGATTTCTACATTACTATACTCCACTGCCAACTGCCAGGCACATTAGGAAGTACTATAAACACTGCCCATTTAGAACCCATAACAAACCCGCCATATCATAACGGCACTACCAGGACTCACAAAGCACCAAACCCTACCTATCAAAAGACAACACTGCAAATACTAAACCAATACATCTCAGAGAAAAAGTAATTAGACCTTACCTGCTAATTAATGTTCCTGAAGGAACGACAGTCCAGTCCCTTTACTTCTGGGTTGCGTAACCCTTCCAGCAGCTTGGAGGCTGAGCCCATCCTTTTTGAGGATGGTGCGGTATAAATACCACTGGTACCACCCACAGATCCCAGTAATCTAATGAAAAAGCAGACAACGAAAATTCAATTAATAGCCTATATAAAAATAACAACACAAACCACACAACTAACTCTCCCAATGTTTTCCTTTTTTTTTTCAAGGGTCAAGGAGGAAAAAGGTGGGGGGGGGGGAGGGAAGGAGGAGGTTTACCTGAGTCTGACCGAGCCATCCTTCACCTCGGCCCGCCGGACCTGCACCAAGGAACCCTGCCACTTTGTCCTGGCCCTTAATTCGGTCCGTTGATCCTCACATATCCCCTAGGACATTACGCCAATCGAAGAACCAGGTGGGATCAGGGACTGGACTATCGTTCCTTCAGGAACATTAATTAGCAGGTAAGGTCTAATTACTTTTTCCTTATCGTCACTCCAGTCCAGTCCCTTTACTTCTGGGATGTAACAGAGCAGTTCAAGCTTGGGTGGGATCCGTTACCCCGGACCACTGTTCCCTCTAAGCTGTGCGCGTGTGCGCGTGCACACACCTCGCCAAGCGAGCGCACATACTTTACAACAGAGCGCACAAAAATTACGGTTCTGATTCTGATAGAAACCACAGACGTCTTAAAATTTAAAAGTTGTCATTGTAATTACTAGAAATTTTCCACTTCATTTAGTAATTGGCTATTTTCATTTAATTTGATTAAAATCAATGAGGTGTACATACTGTATTCTGACATGTAGTCAAATTTTAAAGTACATAACTCAGAGTGTCATTATGTGGCGCACAAAAATTTAACCTTCCTTCAAAAGCTGCACAGCTGATATTTTATGCGCACACAGCCTACAAAAAAATTAGAGGGAACATTGCCCCGGACCGAAGTACCGCGTGCCCAAACTGAGAGTCAGCTGAACTCTGGACGTCCAGTCTGTAGTGTCTGGTAAAGGTATGCAGCGAGGACCACATAGCCACCCTACAAATGTCCAGAGGCGGAATTAAGCTATATTCTGCCCAAGAGGTAGCCTGCGCCCGCGTTGAATGAGCGCGCAGCCCCCCTGGCACCTGCTTCCCCTTGAGGATATAGGCGGAAGCAATAGCTTCCCTGATCCACCTGGAGATGGAAGCCTTGGCCACCACCTCCCCCTTGTGCGGCCTTCCAAACTGAATGAACAGTCGGTCGGACTTTCGAAAAGGCGCAGTACGGGAGAGGTAACGCTTCAAGGCTCTCTGAACGTCCAGGAGGCGCAGCTTCCTGTCCCCTCCCTCTTGCCCCTCCGCTGAAAACGACGGGAGCGTAACTGTCTGGTTCACATGAAAGGGAGAGATGACCTTGGGCAAGAAAGAAGGTACCGTCCGTAAGACCACTTTATCCTTGAAGAATGAAAGAAAGGGGGGCTGGGAGGACAGCGCTTGAAGTTCGGAGACATGTCTGGCCGAGCAAATAGCGACTAGAAAAACCGTCTTCAGTGTCAAATCCTTTAGAGAGGCTTCTTTTGCCGGCTCAAAAGGTTCCCTGGTCAAGGCATTTAGTACCAGGTTGAGATCCCAAGGAGGGATGACTGATCTCTGCTGAGGACGTAGACGCCTAACCGCCCTCAGGAACCTAGACACGTCCGCGTGGGCCCCTAATGACTTTCTGTGGACCTTACCTCTATAGCAAGAGATGGCTGCCAACTGGACTCGTAAGGAACTGTGCGCTAGGCCTTTGTCAAAACCCGCTTGCAAGAACTCCAGAACCTCCGGAATAGAGGCTAAAAGAAGTTTCCTCCGGTGCTCCGCACACCATGCCTCGAAGATGCGCCAAACTCTTACATAGGAGAGGCAGGTCGAGCACTTTCTAGCACTCGAGTCGAGATTACCGATCCCGAATAACCCCGCTTCAGGAGCCGCGCCCTTTCAATAGCCAGGCCGTAAGCGAGAATCGATTCACATGAGGCATCTGAACCAGACCCTGCCCCAGCAGATCCCTTCTGCAGGGAAGCCGCCAAGGCCGGTCGGCGATCAACCTCACCAGGTCCGCATACCAGGGGCGGCGAGGCCAATCCAGAGCTATGAGGATTATCAAACCTTGGTGAGCCTCCACCCACTGAAGCACCTTTCCGATGAGAGCCCATGGGGGGAACACATACAGGAGACCCTCCGAAGGCCACTTTTGGGCCAGAGCATCTAAGCCTTCGGACATCCTTTCCTTCCTTCGACTGAAAAATCGGCTTACCTTGGTGGAAGAATACTGTGCCATGAGATCCATGACTGGTGGGCCTGTCAGACGGCTGCCTAGGGTGAGAACTTACACAATCTTGACGATGCATATATTCATATGATTCTTGCAAGGTATTGTGGGTATTGTAGTTCATTCACTCCCAAACACAGCTGATGACAATAATTTGAGTTGTGAAACCAAGTGGTAAGATCAATAAAATACTTCTTTTATTGATGGGGTTTAATTCACCCAGCACATGTATGCTTGATAGCACTATAAATGAGGTTACTTGCTTGCAGTGTTTAAAAATGGATAACAAAAAGTCACAAAGTAAACCAGAAACAACCTTCAGCTTGTCAGGCAATTAGCTAATGTTTTCTTAGCAAATAATTACCAAATACAAAGGCACAAAGAAAAGAATAAACTTTGCTGGTTAGGTTAACTTCTGCTTATTTTCCACGCAGATCTCAGCAGTGATTCTCCCTTGCTCACACACACAATCAGGTGCAGCCCTAATTACTATCAATGGACCAGCTGAAAGCCTTTAGCTGGCTGGCTGCTACTGTGTGAGCCCAAATCCTGCTTTAAGAGCTGTTTGCAGTGGAAATAAAGAACAAAGTTAGGTTTCTTTGTGATGGCTGATGTGTTTGCTCACGGAAAACTAGCAATAGCATTTAGATAGAGAACAGTCCATATAAATAGTTTCATCTGCTGTATCTCCCCCTTCATCAACAATCATAGGGTCAATATCATACATTGGCACAGATGAGTCTTTCATTAAGGCACTATCATGAGAATGCTTATTCCCTTGCTGCCATTCTCTATTATAGATAGGGTCTGGATCAGTGTTCATACCTGAGCCTCTCCTGCCATCATAATTCCTCTCTGTAAAGCCTGGCCAAATGTAATCCAATTCTGATGTCCAGCCTTCCAATCTTGATCCCTGGACACTGGATCTCCTCTCACATACCTTCTGGCCTTGGTCTGAAAGTCCCTTCCACATGCAGTCTTCTCTCTTCCAGGTAGCCACTGGTGATTCCTATCTCTGCCACTCCATTCCTCTGGCTGAATCCAGTCCAATGGACTCTGCTGGCTTTTGGAATACCTTCCAGTATGAGTACTGCCTTGGAATCTCCCAGACCTTCCAAGGGCCTTTCTTCTCTTCCTTCCAGAGAGTTTCCTTCTCTCTCTATCTGCTTGGCTTGGCTTCTGTTTCTCCAGGTGATACTGGTGCTTGAGCTTGTAGCCATTGCTGTCTCTGTATCTCTTTCTGAAGCTGTTCTGGTAGCTCTCCCTGAAGCTGTTCTTGAAACTGTTTCCTGAAGAATAATCTCTATTCTTATTCTTTCCTAATGTGTGCTGCTCCCTAACACAGCGCAGCTGTCTTGAATCAGGCCCTGCCCTTTGAGATGAGTGCTTAGGGATTACCTCATAGCTCTCTTGATTGCACACACATTTTCTCACTTCAGCCCCTCTCATGGCTGCTGGAAACCTGGTGCATTCTGGGAGTGGTAGTCTTTTATGTGAAAACTCTGCTTTCTTGCTTCTACCAGAACTGACAGGTTGCTTGTTCAGAGTCACATCATCTTTTCTATAGCTCCTACCTGAGCTATGATAAGCTTCCTTATCACAGGCCCCAAAGGGTTACTATCTGGTCGAAGACCTCCTGCTCCAGCTCCCACTCCCCGTGGTCTATCTTGAACCTGCTGAGGTAATTGGCCGTAATGTTGTCCGTGCCGGCCACGTGCTGAGCTGAAAGAGCCTCCAACCGGACCTCGGCCCATTGGAATAGGCCATCCGCTTCCTTCTCCAAGGCAGGACTGCTTGTGCCGCCCTGGCGGTTGATGTAAGCCACCATGGTGACATTGTCGGAGAGGATGCGAATTGCTCCTCGTAGCACTAAGGACTCGAGTGCCCTGAGCGCAAGAGCTACCGCCCGTAATTCCAGTCTGTTGATGGATCATTGTGATTCCAACGACGTCCAGCGTCCCTGGACGAACTTGTCCTCGCAATGTGCTCCCCAGCCTGTTAGACTGGCATCCGTCGTCAACAGTAATCACTGCGGAGGCTCGAGAGGCATCCCGCAATCCAGATTCCTTGGGGACCGCCACCATTGGAGGGCCTTCTTGGTTCGAGGAGCGCAGGGCAACTGCATGGTCAAAGGATGATGCTGATGGGACCAACGATGCAACAGAGCCTGCTGCAAGGGCCGCATGTGAGCCCTGGCCCACGGTACTACCTCTATTGCTGCCGCCATGGTACCCAGCAATTGAAGGTAATGCCACGCCGTAGGATTTCGCCTGCTCAGAAATTGCGTGACCAGGATCCTTAGGTCTCTTGATCTCGACTTGGACAGAAAAACCCTGCCTCTGTTGGTGTCAAACCTTGCTCTGAGATACTCGAGCTCCTGGGAGGGCATCAACCTGCTCTTTACCCGATTGATGACCCACCCTAACTCTTCCAGAACCTCTACCACTCTGGCAGTGGCCGAGCAACTTTCCTCTTCTGACTTTGCCCATATCAGCCAATCGTCCAGATAGGGATGTACTAGTATTCCCTCTCTTCGTAGGGCCGCAGCCATCACCACCATCACCTTGGTGAAAGTCCTTGGAGCCGTAACTAGACCAAAGGGCAGAGCCTGGAATTGAAAATGACCTCTTGGCACCGCGAATCTCAGGAACTGTTGATGGGACTTTCTGACCGGTATATGTAAATAGGCTTCCATCAAATCCAATGAAGTCAGGAACTCCCCGCTCCTTACGGCCACGATGACCGATCTTAGAGTTTCCATCCGGAAATGAGGCACTTTGAGACAGCGATTGACTTGCTTTAGATCCAGGATCGGGCGATAGGAGCCTTCCTTCTTTGGTACCACAAAATAAATCGAGTACCGACTGGAACCACATTGGTCTGGCGGAACAGGGACCACAGCTCCGAGCACTATGAGCCGTGAAAGAGTTGTCTCTATCGCCGCCCTCTTTACTGGAGAACCGCAGGGAGACTGAATAAAGGCTGGAAGTATTTGCTTTGCAAATTCGAGAGCATAACCCTCTTGGATCACCTCCAGGACCCATTGATCGGACGTGACCCGAGACCAGGCAGGAAGAAACTGCCTTAAACGGCCCCCCACCAGCAGGTCGCCCTCCTGGACCTCCGGTTTGTCATTGAGGTTTTCTAGGTCCCGCGGAGGAGGAGGAGGTCCCAAAGCCTCTCCCTGCCCCCCGAAACCCTCTGAAGTTTTGACCCCTCGAAGGGAAACGGCCCCTAGAGAAGGGGTTCGATCTGGCTGGATGAAATCTCCGGGGGTCCCTTGGCTGATTGTGCACTGGAGCTAGAGAGCGAACTTGTTTTGGTCTGTCCTCCGGGAGTCTGCCTCCCTTAGATTCGCCAAAGGCCTCCCCGTGAAGCCAATCAGGTAGGCATGGGGACATGTGCGGGCAACATTCCCACACAATGGATGAGCCGGCTCTGCGCCCTCGAGGTAAATACCCGTGCCCACTCCAAAACATGCATGACACTATAGAGTACTGCAGCATACACTCATTCAAAAAAATACAAGCCTACCAGCAGATTCTACAGTTGCCATGGAATGCCGGCTTTCATTGTTTGCATTTATTTAATTTGATTACAGCATGGATCTGTTTTAATAAATTTTCTGAAACAGGGATTAGTTTGCCTTTTTAATTTGGTGACCTAGTTTCTTCTAGTACAACCTTATTAATTTTCTCATCTTGACATCTCGATGCACTCACGCCACTTCGAATAGAGCCTTTTCCCTATACACACCCTCTATATGGAACTCCCTTCCTCTGCTCATATGATCATCAACAAAGAGAAATAAATTCCACAGTAGGCTGAAAACTCACCTTTTCATTGAACATTTTGGCTCCGACACCAAGCTGTACACCCCACTCACGATACAGCTATATCATACAGCCTCATGTTTTCTGTTAACTGAAAAGCCTTATTCAAGCTATATGTTATCTGTCACTCTACAAGCCATTCCTCTGTTCATTCCCTTTAACCTCTACCTTTTATTTTGCTATAAGTTATACTATTGTCTAACCACGGTTGATGTGTTGTTATAAATTATACTATTATTTAACCACTGTATAAGTTACATGTAAAAATTTCTTAACACATGTTACCTGTATACCACTATGACTTGTAGATGTGGAGCCTGATTCAGGGAGGGGGATGTCTGTGCTGTCCAGACATCCCCGAGGAAGATGGGCCAATTAGGATCCAATTTTGGGCCGCGGAAACAAAACATTCCCGCAGTGCACACAATAGAGCCCATGGACGGCCCACCATGCTCCTGCTGCCTACTGGGACATCCTCCCCACAAGCGCTCCTGATTCCCGTGGCTTGGCCCCCCCCTCTTCCCCACTGTCCGATCCACAGCTGGCTTACTGGGGCCTGGATTGGGCGGCGGCTACCCCACTGGACCCGGCCCCAGGAGGGGGATCCCTGGTCCGATCACATGGTCGGTGATATTTATTCCACCTTCATGGTGGAATAAGCAGCATGTCCCCTTTGACCCAGCAGGACGTACAAGGCTGTGACCTAGATCAGATCTGTACGTCCTGCCGGGCTGGCCCACCCCTGCTCCGCCCAGATCCCGCCCTTTCCCATCCCCGCGGGCTCTCCCTGTCCTGCTGCTCAGGACGTACGGGGAAAGCTGGAGGGGGAATCTAGCCTGGACAGCTTGCAGGGCTGCACGTCCCACTGGGAAGTGCAGCCCCGCAACCCACATCCCAGAATTGGGCCCATAGTAGTATAAAAAGGCTTTTAAATAAATAAATAAAATAAATAAACCTCAATACACCTAAATCTGTTGCATTCATATTTTTCCTAAAACTCCATCTTTTCATAAATATTTTGTTTAATAATCCAAAGGTTGGGCATGTTCACAGTTTCTAAGCCAAGAATAGGGCAACCAGTGCATTTTTGAGGGGTACTAGATGGTACTGAGTATTGGTACCTTTTTCATTGCCTGTTAAAATTGACCCATAGACCTCATGTATTAGTGAAAGAGCCCTGCATATAAATAGCGACACCTTTTTTGCTAGGTAAAATGACTGAGGACAATTATCTTAGTAGCAGAGGATATTTGAATACCACTGGAAGCAAAGACAAATAGTATGTTTGCTAAAGCAGAAGTCCAGTAAAATTCTCAAAAGGACCGCCACATCATCTTGTATTGGTCAGTGTCATATTGAAGACGCTGTGCAAGTCTCTTCATCAAAGCTACTGACTTAGTACATGACTGCCAAATGTCCATCCTAGGTGTCTTTTAAATTTTAAATCCTGGTTCTCCCCACTCATGGTTTTTGTTAATTTCACTAATGACAAAAAACAACCACACCAGAGATACTCCAATCATAGACACATCAAATTTCTAGATATTCACACAATCTCTTCCACAATAAACCCAATGATCATGCACCACTTATCAAAGTACACTAAGAGGAGAAAAGATCTTAGCATATAGATTATCCCTCTAAGAGGTGGTCACCCACCAACAGGAGACTGATCTTTATATACATCAAAGATCTAAAAATCTCCTCAATCCTTGTTAATCTTTATTCTATTAAATACAATATCAATAATAAACACTACTGGGCAGCTAAGCCTAGCACCTCAGGTACCAAAGCAAGCATAATGCTAAAGCCAATTATATATTTATATAGCTCATATCGCCAAATAAATTCCAATACAATGATTTAATCCACTTCTCCAAGGAGCTATGCCTCCAACTAGGCGTCCATAACATATCTGAAACAGCAAACACAATTACTTCATTATACTGTGTATATCCATCTCAAAAATAGACACCCAAATACTTAGCTTCAGTGGTGCTTTATAATCCCTCTGAGAAAGTCATGACTCATGTGCCCATTCCCCAACAAAAGTCTTGACTCATGTGTCCAACAAAGATCTTTCTCTAAAAAGGTTTCTTCAGGGATAATCACTACCACTTGCTTCAAAAAGGTCAGTATAACCAATGCTATCAACTAAACTCAGCTTTAAATACAAAATCTTGACCAATCAGAGAGACGCCAATCCCAATCTGCACCTGTGACTCCCACTGACATCAACTGATGCAAAACAACATAACCCAACACCTAATCTAAACTCTTCAAAGAAACACCCTCCACTCAGTTTTAATATTCAACCCATAGGGCTCCAAAGAATTGAGCCAGTAAATCCATTTTTGTTCCTTTTGCAACATCTTCCCACGATCTCCCCCTCTAGAGGACTCTTGAACACAGTCAATTATCATACATTTCATTTCCTCAAAAGTATGATTACATTGTTGGAAATACGAAACCAGTGGGGCAATAGTTTACCCTTAGCTAAACAATACTTACTTATGTTCAGACAATTGCACCCAGAACTGCCGGGTAGTTTTTCCTATATATATAAGTTGACATGGACAATGTATCCTATAAATAACAAATGTAGACATACACGATGTTATTGCTCGTATCTGAAAGGTCTTTCCATTAGCTCTAAAGGAGGTTCCAACATCCATTACAGCACAAAAGTCACACTTCTCATAGCACCTATGTCCCTGATGGAAAGCCACAGGCTGACTTCACGTTACCACTGGGCAAAGCATAACCCGTAGATTATGACCTCTACTATATGCTATCCTAGGTTTTAATCTAGAAAGGATTGGATGTGCTTGAAAAACAGACCAGTGTTTGGATATCACTGAGGTGATCTTAGTTGACATTCGAGAATACTGTAAAACACAAGTTGCTATCTCTGCTGAACTTTTGGATGAAAGCTGTTCCTGTGATTGATCAATCAACCAGTCCTCATGATTATATCGGGCCCGTCGATAAGCTTTCAGCAAAACTCCTTTGGATAGCCCCACTGTGAAAATTTCTCCCAACATATCATTTGCATGTTGATAAATATCTCGATCAGTTGAGCATATTCTATGACAATGCAGGAGTTGCGAAAAGGGTAGACTGTTCTTTAAATGAACCAGATGATAGCTGTTACATTATAAAAGTGAATTATGATCTGTCAGCTTAGTATAAAGTGTAGTTTGGAAACTCATATTGTCTTTCCAAACCTTCACATCCAAATAAGAGATGCTAAATGCATTGCATACCATTTCAAATTGGATCGCCCTACTACAAGAATTCAAATAAGCCACAAAGTCCATTAGATGATCATAGGTTCCACTCCATAGCAAAATATGTCATCAATAAAATGCCACCAATGGGTGACATACCACATATAAATACTAGTATACAGCCATTGCTCCTCAAAGCTCCCCATATAAAGGTTCACCAATGAAGGGGCAAAGGTGACCCCCATCACTGTCCCTGATATTTGTTGGTAATAGACATCCTTATAAACAAAATAGTTCTTCTTTAGGGCTATCTCTGCCAGCCGTGCTAAGAACATCGTCGGAACCTTATGGGGCCGTGCTCTATGATCCCATAACTCACATAACACTTGTAACGCTTCATCTTGCGGAATGGAGGTATAGAGAGCACATACATATTTATCTTTATCTTTATCTTTATTAAAATCATTTGATAGACCGCCCAGGCCGAAGCATCAGGGCGGTGTACAATCATAAAATGACAACTGCTATAAAAGAAAAAGGAAAGGAACGCCATAAAAGAGTAAAAGAATAGAGAAAAGGAGAGCAGGCAAACAGAAGCAGCAGGGTGTAAGAAAGGCAGGGGGAGGTAGGAAGGGAAGGGTAAGAAATTTTTAAAAAAGAAGGAGAATGGAGGGCACGACTAGGGAGAGAGAACACCATCGGAGGAAGAAGGGAGGTTGTAAGCCTGACAGAAAAGGTGTGTCTTAAGGAGGGCTTTGAAACGGGTATAGGACAGTTCGGTGCGAAGTGAGAGGGAAAGGGAGTTCCAGAGGGCAGGGCCTAAGAAATAGAAAGCAGAGTGACGAGTGGATTCAAGGTGGGCCTGAGTAGGTGAGGGAAGGAAAAGACGATTACCGTGGGAAGAACGGAGGAGACGGGGGGAGGGCTGAAGGTAAATAATGTTAGCAAGGTACTGAGGAGTGTCAGAGTGAAGGGCCCTATGAACAAGAATGAGCAACTTGAATATAAACCGAAACTTGATAGGAAGCCAGTGCAAGGAAAAGAGACACGTAGACACATGTGAACGAGAAGGAGATGAGGTAACCAGACGGGCGGCAACATTCTGAACAAGCTGGAGATGACGAAGTTGATAGGAAGGGAGACCGGCATAGACAACATTACAATAATCAAGATGAGAAATGACTAAAGACCGGACAAGGGTGACAACAGAGGATGAGGGGAGAAAGGAACGGACGGCCTTAATGCGACGTAGGTGAAAGAAAGAAGAACGGACAACAGAAGAGATGTGGTCGTGAAAAGAGAGGGACGGATCCAGTGTAACACCCAGATAGCGGAGGGTTGGGGCAGAGGGTATAGAATGAGAGCCCATGACAGGTAGCAACTGAGGGGGAGGAAGACCGAAAGTAATCCAGAGGCGGAGGATTTGGCAGGATTGGCATGCATGAAATTAGAATCAAACATCTAATGTGACAAGAAATTGCATTTCAGTAATCTCTTCCACTCGTTTTAAGTTTTATATATGATATATAATTGGCTTTCGTATTATGCTTGCTTTGTTACCTGAGCTGCTAAGCTTAGCTTTTTGGTAGTGCTTATTATTGATATTGAATTTAATTTAATAAAGATGAACAAGGATTGAGGAGTTTTTAAATTTTTTATTTATGCGATTTTAACATTACACAAGACACAACAGCTTGTTACAGAAAAGAATATTGCAAAGGAATGAAAGGAGGCATCCAGCCCTCTTACACAATAGAGGAAACCAAAATACAAAAATCTTACATTCAATAGCCCACAAATGAAAGGAGTAGTCTAGACAAAAACAAAGGAAATATATAAAGAAATAGGGCACAAAACTGATGCAGAATATCCCTATACACAAGCCATCTTCCACCTCTAACCAGAGAGGATAGTTGAGAGAACCATAGGCTGCTGAGATGAAACCACACTCTTGCCTGCAACAAACTGAATTAGATGTGCAGGCTCAAAAAAGATATATGTAATTCCATGGTATTTAATTAGACATTTACACAGATAATGCAGGAAGAATAACCCTCCTAGGTGCAGAACCTGAGGACGCAACAAGAGAAACTATTGTCTACATTTATGGGTGGCTTTAGAAACATCGGGAAACATCCTAATTGTTTCCCCCCTTAAAGGGCTCGTTCCTGGCCTTAAAATATATAGAGATGGCAGCCAAGATGGTGGCGCTTGTTAGCCGGTGTTCTCACTGCTCCCGACCTTACCTCTTTTTTCCTGTTTTCCTTATCAACAATGCCTCATAAATGGAAGGCTAAGGCTTGGGAGTTCCACAAGAGCATAACTGCGGCTAAGGGCCCTCTCGATGCTTTCGTTAGGCCCACTGGTACAGAAGGAGCTCCAGAGCAAAGCTTGCTAGGAGCGTCAGGAGTGGAAGAAAGCTCATTGAATACCTCAGAGCTACAGGTGACACTCAGCCCGGAGTCACGGCTTGCCCCAGTTCAGCCCCCATTTCACTGCGTGGGAGCATTGGAGACTGACTCCTGGAAGTTGGGGAGTTGAGACCGGTATGCCGAGGTTTGAGGGGCGATCCACTGTGGTAGTCAGCATGGCTGCGGTTCCTGCTGGAGCATTTGGGAATTCTGCTGCTGATGTGGGACCCTCATTGCCTGAGGAACTAGAAGGAGGTTTGCCTGCTCTTTTGTCAGCAACTACGGGAGCACAGGAGGTAAAACCCACAAAGTCTCTGCTAGCACGACCAGTGGCTGTTACGTTGGATTCTCTCTGAAAAGGCCTCCAAACATTTGAGCTTTCTTTTTTGTCCCAGTCTGGTTCGCTCCAAAGTGCTCTCTCTACTATTGTTCAGACTATAGACCAGCAGAAGCAAGCGGTGTCTCTACAAAAATCTAAGATGGCCCAGTTGGAAGTTAAAATGGAGGACACTGTAACCTTTTCAGGAACTGTTACTAAGGGGTATGTTTACTAAACCGTCTTAACGTCGCAGCGGTGGTATTATCGCACGATAAGTGACGTTATCGCATGATGTGATAACATCACTTTTCGCGCGATAACGCGGCTGCGGCGTTAAGGCACACTAATGCTGTGAAATCCGGGTCTGAAGGGTGGAGTAAGGCTTCCCAGAGGGCGGAGAGAAGGGGTCAATGGGCGGAAAGTGGGAGGGGAGAGGCTCCAGGCACATTAACGCTGTGAAATCCAGGTCTGAACACTAACGCCAGTGAAACCCTCGCGTTAAGGCACATTTGCAGGAAAGAGAAACCATTTCAGTCAGCAATGTGCAGCAAAGGCAGGGAAACCCAGAAAAGTAATACATCTGCAGGGACCAAAAAGGCAAAGAAACATATAAAAAGACCAGAACCACATCTAAAATGCCAATAACCAAGCTGGCCAATAGTGATATTAATGATAAACATAAAGCAACACTACTGGCAAAGCGTATAAATGAAGATATCATGTTTGGAAGGGTTTATGCTCTGTCCCCCTACAAAGTGAATGAGCCCACATTGAAATAGCGCTGATCAGGGTTTCTGTGGTTTAGATTGGGCAGGTTTGTTATGGCATACACATGTGCAGCAACAGCAGAGAGGGCACATAGGAAAGGGCAACTGTACTGATGGTGTAAATGGGATACAGGGGGCTGCAGGCGGCACACGCTGTGGTCCAGCTGGGGCACAGTGCAGGCTAGGCAGATGCCTAGGTGGCACATAGGAATGCCGAAACTGAAAAGCAGCAAGACAGCAACTGACGAGGGACCAACATGGGCACGAGTGTGTGTCCCACAGTGTCACAGGGGATATTACCCAGCAGGTACCCCCAAGGGCACATAACATTGGCAGGCGGTGAGGGGGGGGGGGAAGCATGCATGTCCATGTAGGTACCCCTACCCGAGAACTCACACCATAGGCAGCTGCCTACCGGCATACTGGATGGCCTGGGACTGCGCACCACCAGCATAATGGTATGGCAGCATGGTGGCGGAGGGGTGCTGGTGGCGGAGGGGGCAGTGGCATCTGCCTATAGCAGACCATGGCCTAGCCCCATTTAGGTGGGTGCCGTGCACTGCAACAGACAGGTTCTGTCTGACAAACAGTCATGGTATCCCCAGGGAATGAACTGTCCCCACAGCAGCAGTGTGGTGCAGTACACACAGCCAGTGTGTTCATGAGCAGAAGGTCACAAGTTCAATTCCCAGCTGTGGCTCCTGCCAACCCTGTACCCATATTTTACCCGGTAATAAAGATGGAACCTTTATTGCAGATAAAATAAACATGCCTGAAACGCCTATATTTTACCCTACAGAGCACAGACACCATAAACATGTGCAATACCTAGAGCAGAGTTTCCCAACTGCAGTCCTGGAGGGCTAAACAGCATTCAGGTTTCATACTGTCCCTAATAAATATGCCTGTCCTATATTTGTATGCGCCACCCCTATGGTATGCAAATGTATCTCATGCATATTCATTAGGGACAGCATGAAAACCTGAATAGTGTTTGGCCCACCAGGACTGGAGTTGGGAACCTCTGCCCTAGAGCAGCGGCCAACAGGGGCATAAACACCCACACCCACAGGCTCCACTATCCAAAGCCTCATGGAGAGTCAGGTTGTTGGCCCTGCGCGCAGCAGCATCTCCCAATACTAGCACTTACATACCTTAGCAATGCCGCCCTAAACTTGGGGATACGTTACACATATATCAAAAGGTTGCTATGATTAATGGCAGATAACAATTCATAGAAACATAGAAATATGATGACAGAAAAAGAACACATGGCCTATCTAGTCTGTCCTTCCATATCAACAACTACAACAGTCCCCCTTTTTACCTTTAGAGATCCTCTGTGTTTGTCCCATGCTTTTCTGAATTCAGTTACTGTCCTCATCTCTACCACCTCCACTGGGAGACTATTCCATGGATCCACTACTCTTTCCGTAAAGAAATATTTCCGCATATCACTCCTGAATCTATCTCCCTTCACCCTCATCCCATGTCCCCTCGTAGCAGAACTTGCTTTCAATTGAAAGAGGCTCTCTCCCTGAACATTTATGCCACGGAGGTATTTAAACATCTCAATCATATCACCTCTATCCCGCCTTTCCTCTAAGATGTACATATTAAGATCCTTCAGTCTGTCCTCCTATGCTTTATAATGAAGACCACTAATCATTTTAGTAGCCACCCTCTGCACCGACCCCATCCTGTTCACACCCCTTTAAAGGTGTGGTCTCCAGAATTGCACACTATACTCCAAATGAGGTCGCACCAAAGACTTATAGAGAGGCATTATCACCTCCTTTTTTCTGCTAGCCATTCCTCTCCGTATGCACCCAAGCATCCTTCTAGCTTTTGCCGTCGCCTTTTCTACCTGTTTAGCTACTTAAAGATCATCAGACACAACCACGCCTAGGTCTCGCTCTTCTTTAGTGGACATAAGTACTTCACCCCCTATACTATATTGCTCCCTTGGATTGCTGCAGCCCAAATGCATGACCTTACATTCTTTAACATTAAATCCCAGCTGCCAAATTCTAGACCATTCTTCCAGCTTAGCTAGATCCCTCCTCATGTTATCTACACCTTCCTGGGTGTCTACTCTATTGCAGATTTTGGTATCATTCGCAAAGAGGCAAACCTTACCCGACAGCCCTTCCGCTATATCACTAACAAAGATGTTAAAAAGAATCGGACCAAGGACAGATCCCTGGGGCACACCACTGATAACATCCTTCTCCTCAGAATGAGCTCCATTTACTTGTACTCTTTGTTGCCTCCCACCCAACCAATTTCTAACCCAAGCAGTAACTTTAGGGTCCATCCCTAGGGTGCTCAGTTTGTTTATAAGTCGCCTGTGAGGAACAGTGTCAAAGGCTTTACTGAAATCTAAATACACTACATCTAGAGCTCTCCCTCGGTCCAACTCCCTGGTCACCCAGTCAAAGAAATTAATCAGATTTGTCTGACAAGACCTGCCTCTGGTGAATCCATGCTTCCTCGGATCCTGTAATCTGCTGGACTCCAGAAACCTCACTATTTTCTCTTTCAGCAGCGTTTCAAATAATTTACTCACCACCGAAGTTAAACTAACCGGCCTGTAGTTTTCAACCACATCCTTACTTCTGCTTTTGTGTAAAGGCACCACATGAGCCTCTCTCCAGTCTTTTGGCACCACTCCCGACTCCAACGAGGCATTGAAAAGGTCAGTCAGTGGAGTCGCCAGAACGTCCCCAAGTTCCCTCAGTATTCTAGGGTGTATCCCTTCCGGTCCCATCGCTTTGTCTACTTTAAGTTGAGCTAGTTTCTCACGAACACAGTCCTCTGAAAATTGTTCAAGATGTCCCTCGCTTCTGTGTTCAAGATGTCCCTCGCTTCTGTTCCTAAGTTAATCACAATTTGCTGATAGAGCTGCATCATATCAACGTTTCTGATATCTGTGGAGTGTGTTTCAGTTTTGGTTTATGACAGTGTTTACCACCCCGAGGAGTGACCCCAACAGTATTGCATACCATAGCCATGCCTGTACTGTGCCCAGGACTGGTGTGGTGGCCAGGGATGCTAAAAGCCTCTATATTTGCACAATGCTTGCATAGGTGGGGAGTGTGTGTCTGTCTATCCAGTGTGCTGTGGCTGCCTACACCTTACTCAGCCCACACTGCTTGCACTCTTTCCAGCGTTAGCCTGCCAATGTGCATAATGAGAGCAAGGTATTGTGGGTATGGCCTGGGCAGGATGCATCTGCACAGGGCATAGGGCAAAGGCTGGGACATTGTAGTGCCCGGCCACCACCTGCACGGACAGGGTGGCCACAGCATGTCCTGCTGGAAGGTCACTCTCACCCTGACTGAGCAGTGACCACGGCATGGCTAGGTTCCCCCATAGTGCTATATAGTATTTTTCTCAAGTGATATTTATGGGTTCTCCTTTCTGGGGCTCAACCATGACTTATTTGCTTCTCCAGGAACATGCACTGTGGACTAGCTAGCAGACTGTCTGCAGTTAGTATGTGTATGGCTGGAATACCTTGCAGGGTGCAGTGGATAGAGAATGTCAGATAGTGGTGGGGGGCAGCTGAGCATTTCCAGGCCTACTGTCTGTCTGCTATTGCCTTATGGATGTGTACAGATCTGCATTGACTGCCCTGTAGGGTGCCTGTTCCCCAACAGGATTGGGGTTGATGGTCCTCTCTACTGCCACCATTGCAGGGATGTAGAGTATGGATCTGTTGGTGGGAGATCCTGTCCCCCACCCTGAGACCCATAGGGTGGGTTGGGTGGTGCTACATAATCCACCTATGGGTCCCAACACCCACCTTCACTTAAATCATGTGACTATTGAACCCACACAGGATATGCACTATTCTGGGTGCATCACAGTCCACAAGGGCTAGATATGACTGGGAAATACAGATGGACACAGGTGTATCCTAGGTGTGTCTGCAAAGACTACCTATCACACACTAGCAGTGATGGGGACCTGCAGCATAGCCTATCTCAGTAGAGCCAGGTGCTGCGGACCAGGTGCTGGGCACCCCACCTTGCCCTCAGGGTGAGCACAGTACCCGCACAATGTGACGGTCTGTAGCTACTCTGTGCCAGTAACACACACGGTCAGTTCCCCCTACCAAGCCGAGGTGCTGTGGGGGTGCATACCCCATCTTGTGATCATCTGTAGACTGCTGATCTGCATGTGCAGTTGATCATGGGTACGGGTGGGTTAACCCTATCCTGGTAACCACAGCAGACAGTTTGTGTAGTGATCTCCAGTCCTTCTGTAGCCAGCCAGGGGTTTGTTAGCAGCTATAGAGATGTAGCCCACTGGTTATTTCACTGACTGTAGAGACAGAGGTCATGGGTTTGATCCCCCAGTGGTGTTATTTGATAGGGCTGTCTGAGGCATTTTAATTTAAATTAGTGCTGCCAGCAAAAACACCCTCACAGTGCTGTAACCTTAAGGTGCCTCATAAGGCGCCCTATAGGGAACATTATAAAATGCCTTGGCGGACAGTGCACTTTATAATGTGCCCTCTGGAGTGCCTTATAGGGCGCCTTAGGTTATGGCACTGTGAGGGTGTGTTTGCTGACAGCACTGATTTAAAGTAAAGGGTAATGCCTCAGACAGCCTTACTCATTAAGCTCACTGGGGGATCAAACTCATGACCCCTGTTTCAGCAGTCATTGCATTAACCAGTGTGCTACACCTCTGTTGTTATGCTTGCAGCTCAGCACGCCTAACTAAGGCTAACACGCGTTAACATTCCACGGCTCCCTCTATCGCGCGATAACGGACTTTATCACGCGATAACCCGAAATGCTACCTTAAGACCGGAACGCCCACTACCTTATATGGCATTCGTCACAGTAAGACTGCAACTAACGCCGGTAACATTAAGACGGTTTAGTAAACATACCCCTAAGGATTTACTCAGTATCCATGGGAAGACTGAAATGATAGAGAACTCTGTTAGGAAGAGGAATCTATGCTTGTTAAACTTTCCTCGAGTCCCTACTGTTTCACCAAAGTAGTTGTTTAATTCCTATGTTACTTCTATATTGAAGATACCTCTTGTGTCAGTTCCTCCTTTACTAAAAAATCCTTAATTAAAGTGACTGAATAAATAATCAATAACAAAAGTCACCCAAAGACCCCCGAATAAATTCCAAAATATTTTTTGTCAGAGCGTACCGAGGGAGGAAGAAACAGAAATTCATCCACACCAGACGATACGCTTCATTTTACTCATATATAGGTTCAACAAAAAAACAACTTGCCATACAATAAGGTCAAAAAACTTAACTTGATAAATGTAGTTCAGTAGAGTCACACGACGTCCATGTTTCAGGGCATAGGTCCCTGTATCAAGTGTTTGTTCTGTCCACACTACTTCCAAACTACTTCCAACTGTTAACAAATGCCGGCTCGCCAAACCAGCAATCTTCAAGGGATCAGATACATTCAATTGGCTGACGTAAGTTGTTTCATCATTTGAGAACCTCCAATGGCAGGAGGGAAATCCCCATCGTCAGAGGAAACCCTGCTAGCCATTGGCTGGAACAAGATAACATACTAAACCAATCGATGTGCACTGATGGCAATCTTAACTGTTATATAGTTGATGATGAAAAATGGTCCATCAAGGGGTGCTGCCAATGGAAAAACAGAAGAAAGAAACCTTGCAGGATTTTCGCAAACCAAGCTAGTCCATTCAATTTCCTTGTTTAATCCAAACGGATAAACTGAGTTTAATAGGAAAATCCAACGTTGTTCTGTCCATTGGAGCTTAAAAGCCTGATCACCCCCATCCGGATCTAAAGGCACATGATCAATTATTGTCCAGGGGATATATTCAAAATTATGCTGATAAGCCAAACAGTGCTCAACAATAGGAGCTTTCTGTACCTGTTGTCGCAATCGAGATGTGTGCTCGCTTAACCGCAAATTAATAGGTCGAGATGTCTTGCCAACATATAGAAGCGAGCACAGGCACTGTAAAATATATATAGCAAATGCTGAATGGCAATTTGTAGACCAACGTCGTGAATAAAGACGTCCTGTGACAGGATGAGACCATGTTGATCTAGATAGCGTATGTGAACAATATTTGCAATTAGCACAAGGTGAATGGTTCCCCTGGTCCAGCAAAGGATGTATTGGTCTATCAATAGGGGCAGTAGATTTAACCAGCATATCACACAGATTAGAACCCCGAGAATAAGCTATCTTTAAAGGTTTATTGAAACAGGAATGTAAACTCAAAATGGGCCAATGGTGACGAAGAATTCGTACAATATCAGAACTATAGTTCATATATGGTAAAACACCAACAATAGATTCAAAATCAACGGAATCTGGTAAGTCATTTTGTTCACTGTTCAAAAGCCATTCACGGTGAATATACTGCGCCCGGCAAAAAGCCTTACGAATTACAGAAGAAGGGTATCCCCAGTGCAATAACCTATGCTTTAAATCAGAAGCATGATATTTAAATTTTTCTAGTGATGAACACAATCTACGCAATTGGAGAAATTGTCCAAAAGGTAATCCACGTCGAAGGGGGCCCGGATGAAAACTTTGGTAGCTCAATAAACTGTTTCGCTGTACAGATTTCCTAAAAAGAGTAGTTCGCAACTTACCAGCCTCTTTATAAACCACCATATCCAGAAACTCGATATGATGCTGGTCAATATGTGCTGTGAACTCTATGTTGGTTTTTAAAGCATTTAACCATGCAAGAAACATATGGAGAGATGGAAGATCCGCTGACCATATAAAAAATATATCGTCAAGGAATCGTTTCCAAAAAATTACATGGTTAAAATTTGGAGATGTAATTAACAGTTGTTCTTCCATCTCAGCCATGTATAATGTTGCAACCGAAGGTGCCACAGTTGCCCCCCATGGCGATCCCGAAAATTTGTTTAAAAAACACCCCCTCGGATAAAAAATAATTCCAAATGAGTACCAACCTCATAAGATCCAGCAAAAAACTTTTAGGCAATCGTGCCGCTGCATGTTGGAACAAAGTGGTCAATAAATTCAAAGGGGTATGTTTACTAAACTGCGTTAGTGCGATTCGCGTTAGGAGCCGCAGTAGAGACAGAAATCCCAAATAAGGACATGGGCGGTACATCATTACCGAGAACGTGCCGAGAAAGCGTGTTACAAGGCGCCATAAATGAACGAGCGCTACAGGGCACGTTACCGCGTGTTAATCTTAAGAAGGCGCGCAGGCATACAAGCACAAGAGCTGTAGTACAATGGTTATAACACTGACTGATGGTACAGGGGTCATGGGTTCGATTCCCCAGTGGGCCTAATGTATAAGGCTGGCTGAGGCAGCACCCTCTACACATTTAAGTAGTGATTGTTGAGGCATTTGATGTGTATTTTAATTAGTGCTGCCAACAAACACAACCTCACAGTGGCATAACCTAAGGCGCCTCATAGGGCACATTATAAAGTGTACTGTCCGCCAAGGCACCCTATAATATCCCCTATAGGACACCTTATAAGGCTGTGAACAAAGCCCTGGCTGGCTGCAGAAGAACTGCATGGCACCACACAAACTGTCTGCTGTGGTTACCAGGATAGGGTTAACCCACCCGTACCCATAATGCACTGCACATGCAAATCAGCAGACGAGAGATGGGCACCCCCACAGCACCTCGGCCTGGTAGGGGCAACAGACCGTGTGTGGCACTGCCACAGAGTAGCCACAGACAGTCACATTGTGCGGGTACTGTGCCCAGCACCAGGTCCACAGCACCTTTCATGGCTGAAATAAGCCATGCTGCAGGTCTCCATCAGTGTGTGATAGGTAGTTCCGTTAGACACACCTAGGGTAAATCTGTGTCCTGCTGTATGTCTCGGTCATGTCTAGTCCTTACGGGCGATGATGCACCCAGAATAGTGCATATCCTGTATTGGTGCCATGGTTACCTGCAGTAGGTGAAGGAGGGGAGGGGTGTATGGACCCATAGGCAGATTATGTACCACCACACAACCCACCTTTTGGGGCTCAGGGTGGGAAACAGGATCACCCACCAATAGATCCACAGTCTCCCTCCCTGCAATGGCAGCAGTAGAGGGGACCAGCAACCCCAGTCCTGGTGGGGAACAGATAGAGCGGTACACATCATTAACACAATAGCAGACAGACGGCAGGCCTGGAAATGCTCAGCTGCCACCCACCATTATCTGACATTCTCCAGCAGCAAGCCTCCAGCTGCTGCATCCTGCAAGGTGTTCCAGCAAGACATATACTAGCTGCAGACAGTCCACCAGCTAGTCCATAGTGCATGGTCCTGGAGAAGATGCATGAACCCAGAATGGGGATGTCAGCATACACACCAAACAGATAAATCAGTGATTGGGCCTCAAAAGAAAACCCATAAATATCACATAAAATAAATGCTATTAAGCACTATGGGGGAACCTAGCCATGCCATGGTCACTGCTCAGTCAGGGTGAGAGTGACCTCCCAGCAGGACATGCTATGGCCACCCTGTCCGTGCAGGTGGTACCGGGCACTACAATGTCCGAGCCATTGCCCTATGCCCTGTGCAGATGCGGCCAGGCCAGGCCACCCTATCCAGGCTATTCCCACAGTACCTTGCTCCTCATTATGCACATTGGCAGGCCAATACTGGCAAACGTGCTAGCAGTGTGGGCTGTGGAGGGTGTTGGCAGCCACCACACACTGGATAGACAGACACATATTCCCCACACCTATGCCAGCATTGTGCAACTATAGAGGTGTTGGGCAGCCCAGGCCACCACACCAGTCCTGGGCACAGTGCAGGCATGGCTATGGTATGCAATACTGTAGGAGTCACTCCCCAGGTTGGTAAACACTGTCAGACACAAGACCTGTAGCACATTCCACAGACATCAGAAAGGTTGCTATGATGCAGCTCACTCAGAAAATTGTACTTAACCTAGGAATTGCTATCTGCCAGTAATCATAGCAACCTTTTGATAGATGTGTACCATATTCCCAGGTTTAGGGTGGCATTACTAAGGTATGCAAGTGCTAGTATTGGGAGATGCACACAGAGCCCAAAGTCCTGACTCTCCAGGTGGCTTTGGATAATGGGGCCTGTGGGTGCAGGTGTGTCTGCCCCCGTTGGCTGCTGCTTTACGGCAGAGGTTCCCAACTCCAGTCCTGCGGTGCCAAACACTGTTCGGATTTTCATGCTGCCCCTCATGAATATGCATGAGATACATCTGCATACCATGGGGGTGGCACATAGAAATGCAGCACAGGCATCTTTATCAGAGGCAGCATGGAACCGGAATGGTGTTTGGCCCTCCAGGACTGCATTTGGGGGACTCTGCTCTAGGTAATGTGCATGTTTATGGTGTCCGTGCTCTGTAGGGTAAAATGTAGGTGTCTTGGGCATGTTTACGTCATCTGCAATAAAGGTGCTGTCTGTATTAGCGGGTAAAATATGGGGACTGGGTTGGCAGGAACCACAGCTGGGACTTGAACCTGTGACCCTCTGCTTCTGAATACACTGGTTTTGTGCACTACACCACCTTGTTGTCACAGAGGCTGTACATTCCTTGGTGATACCATGACTGTTCGTCAGACAGGGCCCATCTGTTGCAGTACACGGCACCCACCTACACAGGGCTAGGCCACGGTCTGCTCTGGGCAGCAGCCACTGCCCCCTCCACCACCACTATCCCTCAGCCCTGACATGCCCTTCTGCTGGTGGTGCTGTTGGTGCGCAGTCTCAGGCCATCCAGTGTGCAGGTAGGCAGCTGCCTATGGTGCGGGTTCTGGGGTAGGGGTGCCTGCATAGACATTCACGCTCCCCCCCCCAGCCCCGCCTGCCAATGTTCTGTGCCCTTGGGGGTAGCTGTTGGGTACTATCCCCTGTGATACTGTGGGAAACACACTCGTGTTGGGCCTTCAGCAGTTGCTGTCTGGCTGCTCTGCTCTTTCAGCATTCGTATGGGCCAGCTAGGCATCACCCTAGTCCGCACTGTGGCCCAGCTGCACCACAGCATGTGCCACCTGCGGCCCTCTGTATCCCCTTTTCCGGCATCTGTCCAGTTGCCATTCCGACATGCCCGCCCTGATGTTGCGGGACATGTGCATGCCATAGGAACCCTGTCCGATGGAGTGGAAAACCCTGAGCAGCACTATTTCACTGTGGGCTCATTCACCTTGTATGGGGACGGAGTGTAGACCCTTCCACGATTTATATCTTTTCTATGGCGTTTTCTCGAGGGGGGGGGTTGATGTTTCTCATTAATACCACTATTGGACAGCTTGGTTATGGTTTTTTTTCCAGTTTGTTGAGGTCATTTTCAGTGTTTATGTGCCCTTTTGTTCTGTGCACATGTATCACACTTATCACTTTTTGTAGGTTTCCCTGCCTAGGCTGTACATTGCTGACACTGAAATGGTTTCTCTCCCCTGTAATGTGCATTTAACGGCAGGTTTTCATTCGCGTTGGGATTTAGCTCTTCAGATCAGCGCGTTAGTGTGAAGGGAGCCTCTCCCCTCCTACTCTCCGCCCACTGACCCCTTCTCTCCACCCTCTCTCCACCTTCTGCGGTGTTTTACCGCGCCGCGGAACTTTACGATCGTTAACGCATCATAACGCGCGTTATGATGCGCTAACGATCGTTAACGTTACATTACACGCGTTATTTACCGTTACCGCAGTTTAGTAAACATACCCCAAAGCTTCTAATTGATTGATGTTTGTGTACAGGGCTGCCACATCAAGGGTCACTAGATAAAAATCAGAATCAGGAAGAGTTACCATAGCCAATTGTTGAAGGAAATGGGTGGAATCACGAATAAAAGATTGCACTAAAGAAGCCTCTTTTTTCAAAAAGATGTCTCAAAACGTCAATAGTGGTTCTAGAATGGAACCTCTACATGAAACAACTGGCCTTCTAGGAGGTGATTCCAACGATTTGTGTATTTTAGGAACCATGTAGATGGTTGGAATCTTAGGATGGGGTACCCACAGAAAATCATGTTCTTTACGCGTGATCCATCCATGCTCCAAACCATTCTTAAGTAGATCACTGATTTCCTTAAATAGACCAGGAGTCGGATCCTCGTCTAACACCTTATATACCTGAGTGTCAGCGAGATGTGCTCTAAGTGATGTACAGTAAGCCAATGAAGATTGGAGTACTATCGCACCCCCCTTATCGGCGTTACGTATTACTATAGAAGAATCACCCGACAGCTGTTTCAAGGAATCTCAAGAGGAAGAATCCAGATTAGAGAACCTTCTTCGAGACGCCAGTTCTAATGCACTCAGGTCCTTCACGACCAGAGACTGAAAAGTTCTAATAGCCGGGTCTTTAAGGTCCGGCGGTATCCAATGTGAAACAGGTCTCACTACAGAATCATCAGGTGCGGCTGTGACATCATTAAAATGATGTATAACTCTAAGGGGTATGTTTACTAAACCGTCTTAATGTGCGCTCTGACACGTTAGCGCACGATAAGGCGCCTTATCACATGATAATGGTGCTTCACCATGCGATAAGGTACCTTATCATGCGCTAACGCGCTCAGCGGCGCTCAGCGGCGCAAACGAGCGCTGAAGGCGAAGTAAAGGCTCCCTGAGGGCAGAGGAAGGCTCCCCAGGGGCGGAGAGAAGGGGTCAATGGGTGGAGAGTGGGAGGGAAGAGGCTCCCTACACACTAACGCTGTGGATTTCAGGGCTGAAAACTAACACCAGTGAAACCCTGGCGTTAGAGTAGATTTAAAGGGAAGAGAAACCATTTCCGTCAGCAATGTACAGCAAAGCCAGGGAAACCTACAAAAGGTGATAAGTGTGATACATGTTTACAGAACAAAAGGGCAGATAAACATTGAAAATGACCTGAACAAACTGGAAAAAACCATAATCTAGCTGGGCAATAGTGATATCAATGGGAAACATCAAAAAACACTACCGAGAAAGCTCCAAAAAAAATATATCAATTTTGGAAGGGGCTATGCTCTGTCCCCATACAAGGTGAATGATCCCATAGTGAAATAACGCTGATCAGGGCTTTCCCTTGTTACTGGACAGGTTTCCTATGGCATGCACATGTCCCGCAACAGCAGGGTGGGCATGTCGGAACGGGCAACTGGACAGATGCTGGAAAAGGGGACACAGAGGGCTGCAGGCGGCACATGCTGTGGTGCAGCTGGGCCACAGTGCAGACTAGGGTGATGCCTAGGTGGCCCATATGAATGCTGAAACAGTAGAGCAGCCAGACAGCAACTGAAGAGGGCCCAACATGGGCATGAGTGTGTTTCCCACAGTGTCACAGGGGATAGTACCCAGCAGGTACCCCCAAGGGTACAGAACATTTGCAGGCAGTGCTGGGGGGAAGCGTGGACATCTATGCAGGCACCCCTACCCCAGAACCCGCACCATAGGCAGCCACCTACCTGCACACTGGATGGCCCGAGACTGCGCACCACCAGCACCACCAGCAGAAGGGCATGTCAGCATGGTGACAGAGGGGTACTGGTGGTGGAGGGGGCAGTGGCTGCTGCCCACAGCAGGCCATGGCCCAGCCCTGTTTAGGTGGGTGCCGTGCACTGCAACAGACAGGCTCTGTCTGACAAACAGTCATGGTATCTCCAGGGAATACACTGTCTCTATGGCAACACGGTGGTGCAGGGCACACAGCCAGTGTATTCATGAGCAGAAGGTCACAGGTTCAAGTCCCAGCTGTGGTTCCTGCCAACCCAGTCCCTATATTTTACCCACTACTAAAATGACAGAACCTTTAGTGCAGATAACGTAAACATGCCCAAAATGCCTACATTTTACCCTACAGAGCACAGACACCATAAACATGCGCATTACCTAGAGCAGAGTCTCCCAAAAGCAGTCCTGGAGGGCCAAACACCATTCAGGTCCCATGCTGTCTCCAATAACTATGGCTGTGCTGCATTTCTATGCAACGCCCCCATGGTATGCAGATTGTGATGTAGGAGACTCTTATGAAGCAATGGAAACTGATAGTGATCCGGTGGAGAGAACCGGTACTGCAAGGGAATGCAGGATTTTCTCTTCTGAGAGGAAAAAACACAGAGCTAATCAGGAACCACACCTCACCTCAAGGCACGAGAGAAGCCAAGTCCATGATTGGGCACGCCCAAGCAGGAGGCGGGCAGTGCAGTACTCAGGTAGCTTGTTAAGAATGCAGAAACAGAAACAGTTTGAGGAGCACGAGCACCAGGAGCAAGACGAAGAGGAGGAGTCAGGACACAAGCACCTGGACGAGGACGGGTCAGATGACCAGGAACAGGAACCGTCGGAAAGAGAACCACTAAGCAACTGTGATCCACGAAGGAGCAGACGGGAGCTGGGAGACTCAGGGGCAGAGAAAGACTTCTGTTACCAGAAGAATTCAAAGGCACTGAGAGACCCAAGGCTACAGCTCAGGAGTTTAAAGGACCAAGCAGAACCTTGGAACAGGAGGCAGAGGGAGAAAGAATTACCCTTGAAGAAGCCCAGCACAAGGTATCTGGTGGGTTTGGAACGGCTAGCAAGCTTAACAGTGGGAAGCCAGAAAGAGTGAACTTTAATTGTGAAAGACAGAACAAAGGCAGAAAGTTTGATAGTAATTGGTTAAGCCAAGAGAAGCCTGACTGTTTTCCTTTTAACACTCTGAGAGACTCTCCAAGCACAGCTGAAGCGTTTTACCCTGCACTTTCATTTGGAGATAGGTGGGGGAAGGGAAATGCTTACACGCTGAACTCTTGTCCAAGCAAAAGCACTGATAATTGCCAAGAGATAAGAACATTAAACAAGCATTTACCTGAAGGAGGATATTCTCAGCTTAGCTCAGAAAATACACAGGCTGAATTACTTCTCACTGAATTCAGGGAGTTCCTTAAAAGTAGAGCAGTTTCTCCTCATGACGTAGCAAAGCCTATGAGCAGCTGTGAGGAAGAAATGCCTTTAATTTCTCTGCCGTCTACAGAGCAGGAAGTCCCGATGGACTGCTCTACATGTGTGATTCAAAAGGACATTTAAGTGATATGCTTGCCAATGTTATATGAAAGAATATAGCAAAGTTACCTCACTGATTGCTATGCTAAAAGAAGCTTATGTGAAGAGAATAAGTGAAAGCAATTGTGTGCAATTCAGGAGCATTGCTGTTACCAGAGTTTTCTGTTACGTTACTGAAAGGAGGTCACATGACAACCGAATGTGATCAGTAATGGACATTTAGCCAAGCAGTAAAAAGCCTTGTTTAGTTAAGTTTCTCAGCCTTGTTTTGTGCTACATTATTTCATTTACGTCTGCTGCATTTGAACTCCGGAGCGGGAGAAATAAACCTCACAAAAGAAATTTTCTTTGCCTTGCCTTACTACTTGAGCACCTACACAACTACAACCTTAACCCTCAAGGGCATTCAAGGCCAGCCCCTCCCTTAACCCTCAAGGTCCAGGGAGTGGGTGGGTGGCAAAGTGGCGTAGTATTGAGGATACTGCGCAGGCGCAAGAAGTAGCCATACCAAGAACTGCAGAAGCTGACTTCCAGAAGGTGCCCAGCCGAAGAGCTGACGAGCCCAGACAAGGAAGGAAACTGCAGGAGACTACAGGATCTTCTGTTCCTGACGTGCTTGTATACCACCTGAGCCAGGTAAAGGGTATCCACCCCGGGTAACCAGGATACTAGGGCAAGGGTGCAGCCTAGTGGGGACTAGGAAGAAAAAAAAAAAAAAAGGAAAATAAAAGCGCAGATAGACAAGTGTACTGTGATTCCGCACTTGGGTCTGTCTTTTTGCTTTATTTCAGGTATTCCAAGATGGCGATGGATGCCAAGGAAATTTTCCAATGGATGGCGACGCAGCTGGAGCGCCAGAGAGATCTTGCGTTAGAGGCACAGGAAAAGGCCAACGCGAGTTTGCGTGAACAGCAGCAGCCTCTACTGACCATGATGGAGGAATGGATGAAGGAGAGGAAGCAAGCAGCTGGACAACCAACATCTACAACAGGTTCCACTCTAACAGATGCTGTACACCCTGTTGGTCTACAGACAGGAGCTTTGTTTAACTTTGGTCAGCTTACTAATCCGGATGACGTAGATGACTTTCTCGAGAGCTTTGAGAGAGTAGCTCGCCTTAGCTCCTGGCCTAAAGAACACTGGGCGCTAAGATTAGCAGCACCCCTTACTGGGGAAGCGATGGCCGCTTACCGCGCCATGCCTGCTGCCATGGCCGGCAACTATGATGAATTAAAAAAGGCGATAAGAGAGAGACTAGGGCTCACTCCTTTGGTCTACCACACGCGTTTGAGGAGTGTGAGACTGAGGCCGAGTGAGACTCCTAAGTCATTGTGTCACAGGATTCGTAGCTTGATTGACAAGTGGTTAACTCCAGAAGGGAGGTCGGTGGAGTCAATACTTGATGACTTGGTATTAGAGCAATACATGAACACTCTACCCCAGGGAATCCGCACCTTCCTAATCTTGCAGAATTGCAAAACTCCCCAAGAAGCTGTTGCACTCTCTGAAAGATACATAGAGGCAGAGCTAACTGCCCAGAGAGCTGGCACTACTTCCCAGGAGTCAGGCAGTCGCAGATCAGAAAGGGACGGGAGGGTGCAGGAGGACCCTATAAAAATGTGCATGCCTTTGTGGAAAAGCTCTAAGAATAAGCTAAGATGTTACAAATGTGGGCAAGAGGGACATTCGCAAAAACACTGTTTTGTTAAAACTGCCTTGATAGAGGATAGTCATGTGAAAGATAGACAGGGATTTCTTCTGTCTGTTGAAATACAGGGAATTACCACTCAAGCTTTTCTGGATTCAGGAGCTGAGGTAAGCATCCTATCTGAAGAGTTGTGGCAGAGAATAGAAGCCATGCAGGGCAAGGAAGTAATTCAGCCTGTGAGTTCCGCTAAAATAAGGTGTGTTCACGGAGGAACTTTCACCTATCCCGTATATAAGTTACACATAACCGGGTTAGGTACACGAAGGACTATCCCCTTAGCAGTGGTCCCGGGTCTTCCCCATGCAGTAATTTTAGGCAAGGACTGGCCACAATTTCACAGAGGGCTAGTTAAAGGCTTACAGGAGAGAGAGGGTTCCCGCGCAGGAAAAGTCTCCGAGGAAGCACAAGCTCTGGCAACAGAAAGAGTGAGGTCAGTTCCTCGACCCTTACTGGCCCAGGCCAGCAAAGGTAGCCAGAAGAAAGAAGTTCCGAGGGCGGACAGCACAGGAAAACCTAAATTTGTCCTAAGGTTTTGCAAGATGACCCCTAACGCTCAAGCACCCCACAGAGCCACGCCTAATGCAGCCGGATTTGATCTTACCAGCGCAGAAGATATGGTAGTCCCAGCTGGCGGAAAGGCACTGGTGGACACGGCGCTACAAATAGAATTACCTGCTGGATGTTACGGGCGACTAGCTCCACGGTCGGGCCTAGCCCTGAAACATTTTATAGACATTGGTGCGGGCGTAATAGACCCAGACTACCGTGGCTCGGTAAAAGTACTCCTTTTTAACTTTGGGAGAAGCGACTTTAGAGTGAAGACGGGAGACCGAATCGCACAATTAATTTGTGAACGCGTCGGTCTTCCCCCTTTGGAAGAGGTACCTGTTTTGTCCACAACGGTGCGGGGCACGCAGGGTTTTGGGTCTACAGGGACCAACAGCTTGCAAGGGTTGTCAGCTTCAGTGGAGAGGGAGGAGGCCGAAGAAGAGGACCTTGGACCACAGCTGACTGAGTGCAAGAAAAATCCTGAACCCCGACTTGATGAGGGACTCTCGTGGGCACAAAGGCAGGAACTTACCCAAGTGTTATCAAGGTACAAAGATGTTCTCACGCCGGTACCCGGAGAAACAAGATTGATAGCGCACGAGATAATAACACCCCCGGGCGAAGTGATAAGGCAGCACCCTTACCGACTACCGGAAGCGAAAAAGAACGAGGTAATAAGACAGGTGAGAGAGATGCTAGCCATGGGGATAATTGAAGAATCCCGGAGCCCATGGAATAGTCCCATCGTCATGGTACCAAAACCAGATGGCTCAATCCGATTTTGTATCGATTGTCGGAAGATTAACTCAATATCCCGGTTTGATTCATATCCCATGCCGCGGATTGAAGAATTTCTCGATCGACTGGGACAAGCAAAATATCTGACGACGCTTGACATGTCAAAAGGGTATTGGCAAGTGCCCCTTACCAGAGAGGCCAGGCCAAAGACGGCGTTTAGTACACCTATTGGCCTCTATCAATTCAAGAGAATGCCCTTTGGCCTACATGGGGCTGCGGCCACTTGTCAACGCCTTATGGACATGGTCCTTCGTCCACATCAGTCTTACGCAGTCGCCTACATGGATGACGTGGTCATCCATAGTGAGACATGGACACAGCATGTACAAAGAGTGGAAGCTGTTCTACGAGCAATCCGGGATGCGGGCCTCACGTTGAACCCTGCCAAGTGTCTCTTCGGGGGACAGGAAGTTAAATATTTGGGTCATGTCGTGGGCCATGGGGTGGTAAAACCGTTGGTCAGCAAAATTGCAAGTGTACAGGCCTTCCCAAAACCTGCCAATAAAAAACAATTGCGCAGCTTTTTGGGATTGGTAGGCTACTACCGAAGATTTATTCCACACTTTTCGGAAAAGACTGCCTTGCTAACTGACATGCTGCGAAAGAATGCCCCTAATACACTCAAGTGGAGTGAAGAAGCTGAAGAAGTGTTTGACCCCTTGAAACGTCATGTTTGTGAAGCACCGGTTTTGAGGGGAGTGGACTTCTCAAAACCATTCATACTACAGACAGACGCCTCAGATACAGGCCTGGGCGCTGTTTTGTCCCAGCGACATGAGGGTACGGAGCACCCAGTCTTATTCCTGAGCAGGAAATTGGCACCCGCGGAGAAGAATTACTCCACTATTGAGCGCGAGTGTTTAGCCATCAAGTGGGCTATTGATGCGCTGCGTTTCTACCTATTAGGGAGAAGATTCATCCTCATCACAGACCACGCCCCGTTGAAATGGTTGAACCAAATGCACAACCATAACTCCCGGCTAACCTGCTGGTTTATGGCCCTACAGGCTTTTGAGTTCCAGGTGGAGCACAGGGCTGGAAAGCTCCATCAAAACGCGGATGCGTTAAGTAGAATCACGTGCTGTGCAGACGAGCCTAAGCCAGCCCGTGATATCTTAAGGGGAGGGATCTGTGACGTAGGAGACTCTTATGAAGCAATGGAAACTGATAGTGATCCGGTGGAGAGAACCGGTACTGCAAGGGAATGCAGGATTTTCTCTTCTGAGAGGAAAAAACACAGAGCTAATCAGGAACCACACCTCACCTCAAGGCACGAGAGAAACCAAGTCCCTGATTGGGCACGCCCAAGCAGGAGGCGGGCAGTGCAGTACTCAGGTAGCTTGTTAAGAATGCAGAAACAGAAACAGTTTGAGGAGCACGAGCACCAGGAGCAAGACGAAGAGGAGGAGTCAGGACACAAGCACCTGGACGAGGACGGGTCAGATGACCAGGAACAGGAACCGTTGGAAAGAGAACCACTAAGCAACTGTGATCCACGAAGGAGCAGACAGGAGCTGGGAGATTCAGGGGCAGAAAAAGACTTCTGTTACCAGAAGAATTCAAAGGCACTGAGAGACCCAAGGCTACAGCTCAGGAGTTTAAAGGACCAAGCAGAACCTTGGAACAGGAGGCAGAGGGAGAAAGAATTACCCTGGAAGAAGCCCCAGCACAAGGTATCTGGTGGGTTTGGAACGGCTAGCAAGCTTAACAGTGGGAAGCCAGAAAGAGTGAACTTTAATTGTGAAAGACAGAACAAAGGCAGAAAGTTTGATAGTAATTGGTTAAGCCAAGAGAAGCCTGACTGTTTTCCTTTTAACACTCTGAGAGACTCTCCAAGCACAGCTGAAGCGTTTTACCCTGCACTTTCATTTGGAGATAGGTGGGGGAAGGGAAATGCTTACACGCTGAACTCTTGTCCAAGCAAAAGCACTGATAATTGCCAAGAGATAAGAACATTAAAGAAGAATTTACCTGAAGGAGGATATTCTCAGCTTAGCTCAGAAAATACACAGGCTGAATTACTTCTCACTGAATTCAGGGAGTTCCTTAAAAGTAGAGCAGTGATGTTACCAGAGTGCAATTCAGGAGCATTGCTGTTACCAGAGTTTTCTGTTACGTTACTGAAAGGAGGTCACATGACAACCGAATGTGATCAGTAATGGACATTTAGCCAAGCAGTAAAAAGCCTTGTTTAGTTAAGTTTCTTAGCCTTGTTTTGTGCTACATTATTTCATTTACGTCTGCTGCATTTGAACTCCGGACCGGGAGATATAAACCTCACAAAAGAAATTTTCTTTGCCTTGCCTTACTACTTGAGCACCTACACAACTACAACCTTAACCCTCAAGGGCATTCAAGGCCAGCCCCTCCCTTAACCCTCAAGGTCCAGGGAGTGAGTGGGTGGCAAGATGTATCTCATGCATATTCATTAGGGACAGCATGAAAACCCGAACAGGGTTTCGCCCAGCAGGACCGGAGTTGGGAACCTCTGCCCTAGAGCAGCGGCCAACAGGGGCAGACTCACACGCACCCACAGGCTCCATCATCCAAAGCCACCTGGAGAGGCAGGAGTTTGTGCCCTGTGTGCATCTCCCAATACTAGCACTTGCATACCTTAGCAATGCCACCCTAAACCTGGGAATATGATACACATCTATCAAAAGGTTGCTATGATTACTGGCAGATAGCAATTCCTAAGTTAAGCACAATTTGCTAATTGAGCTGCATCATAGCAACCTTTCTGATGTCTGTGGAGTGTGCTACAGGTCTTGTGTCTGACAGTGTTTACCACCCTGGGGAGTGACTCCTATAGTATTGCGTACCATAGCCATGCCTGCACTGTGCCCAGGACTGGTGCGGTGGCCAAGGCTGCCAAACACCTCTATAGTTGCACAATGCTGGCATAGGTGTGGGGAGTGTGTGTCTGTCTATCCAGTGTGTGGTGGCTGCCAACACCCTCCTCAGCCCACACTGCTAGCACTGTTGCCAGTATTGGCCTGCCAATGTGCATAATGAGGAGCAAGGTACTGTGGGTATAGCCCAGACAGGGCGTCCTGGGCAGGATGCATCTGCACAGGGCATAGGGCACTGGCTGGGACATTGTAGTGCCCGGCCACCACCTGCACAGACAGGGTGGCTACAGCATATCCTGCTGGGAGGTCACTCTCACCCTGACTGTGCAGTGACCATGGCATGGCTAGGTTCCCCCATAGTGCTACATAGTATTTTTCTCAAGTGATATATATGGGTTCTCTTTTTGGGGACACAATCACTGACTTATCTGCTTGGTGGGTGTGCTCACATCCCAGTTATGGATGCACATATCTCCTCCAGGAACATGCACTGTGGACTAGCAAGCAGACTGTCTGCAGTTAGTATGTGTATGGCTGGAACACCTTGCAGGGTGCAGCAGCTGGAGACTCACTATGCTTGCTGCTGGAGAATGTCAGACAGTGGTGGGGGGCAGCTGAGCATTTCCAGGCCTACTGTCTGTCTGCTATTGCCTTATGGACTGCGGCAGATCTGCACTGACTGCTCTGCCATGCATCTGTTTCCCAGCAGGACTGGGGTTGTTGGTCTCCTCTACTGCCACTATGGCAGTGCTGTAGAATGTGGATCTGTTGGGGGGAGATCCTGTCCCCCACCCTGATCCCCAGAGAGCAAGTTCGGTGGTACTACATAATCCGCCTTTGGGTACAAACACAACCACCCTTGAATCATGTGGCCATGGCACCCACAGAGAATACGCACTATTCTGGTGCATCAAAGTCCACAAGACGTGACTGGGTTATACATATGGGCACAGGTGTATTGTAGGTGTATCTGAAAGAACTACCTATCATAGACTGGCACTAATGGGGACCTGCAGCATAGCCTATCTCAGAGAGGGCAGGTGCTGTAGACCTGGTGCTGGGCGCCCCACCTCACCCTCAGGGTGAGCACAGTACCAGCACAATGTGACGGTCTGTAGCTACTTTGTGCCAGTAACGCGCACGGTCAGTACCCCCTACCAGGCCTAGGTGCTGTGGGGGTGCATACCCCATCTTGTGATCATCTGTAGACTGCTGCTTTGCATGTGCAGTGTATCATGGGTACGAGTGGCTTAACTCTATCCTGGTAACAACAGCAGACAGTTTGTGTGGTGACCTGCAGTCCTTCTGTGGCCAGCCAGAGGTTTGTTTGTAGCTGTAGAGCTGTAGCCTACTAGTTACTTCACTGCCTGTGAAGCCAGAGGATGTGGGTTTGATCCCCACAGTGGGGTTATTTTTTAGGGCTGTCTGGGGCAGTTTCTTTTTTTAATCTAAATTAGTACTGCCAGCAAAAATACCCTCACAGTGCTATAACCTTAAGGTGCCTTTTAAGGTGCCTTATGGGGCACCTGAGGATTACAGCACTGTGAGGGTGTTTTTGCTGGCAGTACTAATTTAAATTAAAAAAAGAAACTTCCCCAGACAGCTCCAATAAATAACCCCACTGTGGGATCAAACCCACAACCTTTGGCTTTAGAGGCAGTGAAGTAACCAGTGGGCTACAGCTCTGAACAAACCCCTGGCTGGCTACAGAAGGACTGCAGGTCACCACACGAACTGTCTGCTGTGGTTACCAGGATAGGGTTAATCCACTCGTACCCATGATGCACTGTACATGAAGATTACAGCACTGTGAGGGTGTTTTTGCTGGCAGCACTGCTTTAAAGTAAATAGGAAAATGCCTCCAGCAGCACTGCTTTAAAGTAAAAAGGAAAATGCCTCTAACAGCACTGCTTTATAGTAAAGGGTAATGCCTCAGACAGCCTTAATCATTAACCCCACTGGGGGATTGAACTCATGACCCCTGGTTTAGTAGTCAATGTATTAACCATTGTGCTACCCCTCTCTTGCTGTGTCTATTGGTCAGCACGCCTACTTCAGGCTAACGTGCATTGACGTGCCACGGCTCCCTTTATCGCACGGTAACCAGAAATGCTATGTTAAGACCGACACTCTCACTCCTTATATGGCATCCTGCACACTAACGCCGGCTGCACATTAAGACTGCTTAGTAAACATACCCCTAAGTTTCCGGAAAAACCTCCTTTGGCAAGAATCTTTTATCTGTCCACTGCCAAGCGTAAAGAACATGGAGCTTCTTCGCCAGCCCATTCACCACCAATGGACTCACTGGATCTGACTGGGTTCTTAGAGACTTCAGATCCAGAATCTATTCCATGAGCTACCCTGTTGCTGACTCTGGTATTTGAACCCAATCGTGACTAGCTTTTGAGGAGTTTTTTAGATCTTCGATGTGTATAAAAATCAGCCCCCTGTTAGTGAGTGAATACCTCTTGGAGGGATAGCCTATATGCTGAGATCTTTTCTCCTCTTAGTGTATTTTGTTAATTTCAACCATTTTTGTATATATATAAGGTCTCTGCATCCTCATATTTGTCTTGTTTGTCTTGACTAGACTATAGGCTCCAGAGAGCAAGGATTGTCTTTAGAGTGCTGCATATGTCTAGTAGCACTGTAGAGATAATATATGGTTAAATGTTCAGTCACTAGGTAAAGCAAGTTCATTTCAGCGTTTGAGCTGTGCGCTAAGTTCCCCGGGTAGAAAATCAATACAGACAACAAAATCCTGCTGCACACCCCAGGCAAGCCAAGGGACTAGTACTGTACATAGAAATGATAGGAATTACATTGACTGCTGAGTGTCTACCAGTGCTCACGGCAGCATCTGGCAATCTCTGATTAGAAGCCTTGTTTACAACAGAGCCCTGGAGGGAAAGAGTTGCATTTAAAAATCAGCAGATGCCCAGCAGTATTGAAAGACCATGGCCTGGAATATCCGGATGAACTGGAACAAATCCAAAGAACCAAAAAATGACAAGCAATATATGCTGCCACCAAGAACTCATATTTTCTCCATAAAATAAAGAGAAGAGTGCTTATTATCTCTTCTAAAAAATAAATTAGTAGTGATAGATAAAGAGCAGTGAGAACCTGTGGGGTAGACGGTATGTAGCCTGCTAGTATTCAGGCCATAGAAACTCATTGTTGAAACACATAAGATGGGGGCACTCCTGAGCCCAATGTACAGATGCACCTTGACTACATGCTCACCAATGCACTGAGTTGAGACCCAAAACTCATCCATGTGTGCCTATGTTTTAGGTGAAAAGGTTGAGAATTAAAAACAGCTACAAAAATAAACTGGGACTGGTTACGCATTCGGCAATGAAACAACTAAAACAAGACCCACCTACACCTGAAAAGATGGCACCGCATACAGGAGATGTGAGGCCTAATGATGAGATGCTTTTGGAGCCGAGAGGCCTACAAGAAATGATGCAGCTCAGCTGACAGTCTTCAGCAGAACCAAAGACCAAGGTGAGTGCACTGATGCATCAAGTGGCCCAATTTCAACAACGACTAGCTGATACAGAACAGCGGGCCACAGTGCATGATCAGCAGCTTGCCGATATAGTGCCTAGGATTAAAAGAACTGATCTGTTGCAAAAAGCATTGGAAGACTTGGCTAACTGGAACTGAAGAAATAATGTTAGAGTGCTGGGCCTTCTGGAGGTCTGTGAAGGCTTGTCATTGTTGCAGTTTTTGGAGACTTTCATACTGCAGATATTGGAGCTACAGTTTGATAAACCTATAGAAATCACAAGAATACACCAAGCACCTTCTAATATGCTCCCAAATAGTCATTATCCTCGACCCATGGTTTTTAAACTGTTGCAATATACTCAAAACAGTTGAGGTTTTACTGTGCAACAGACTGAAAGCTCCTGGACTTTTTGAGAGGAAATGACTGATGTTACTTCTTAACCTTTCTAAGGTTGCTGTTACATGGAGAAAACAAATGCTTACTTACAAAGATGGTTTGAAAAACCTTGGAGTTCGGACGGGACTGAGAGTCATACTTAATGATCAGGGACTGTTCTCTTTTGTGTCTGTACAGCTTGGCAGCGCTTTATAAATGCTTAATAATAATAATAATAATAATCAGACACGCGCTTTCACAGACCTTGAAGTCTTATGGACTATGCGGAAGATGAAGAGGCACAATGGAGATGACACTGGGTGTATAAATGGACCTGTTGTCTAAAACTGCCTAATATAAGGATGCTACTGATTCCTTGTGAGAAGCGGAGAGAAATGTTTCCTCCTGATCATTGGCACCCTGATGTTTCCAGTCTCCATTCCTCAGTTGGGGACTGTTGATATGTTTTCGCATTGCCTGACAGTGCTCATCAGAATGAGTATCTTGGGCAGCAGGCTTTCAACCTCTCGTAACAGAATGTGGTATTGTGATACGTATCTAATCACCCTACTGTATCTTACTCCATTGAGAAGAGGAATGTAATGTGACCCCTCTAGATTCATGCACTAGGCATGACAGTTAAACTGCACATTATCAGTCTGAATTTTAAAGGACTCTCCCACCCTATTAAATGTAAAAAGATTCTGTTGTATTTGAAGTGGCTACCATATTGGACAGCAGGAGGTCTATTAGTACAGGATTGGTTTGGAGAGTGCTATTTATCCCCTGCTAAGGGGAAGCATAGTGGGGTAATCACTCTTCTCCTCAAGGGCCTGGGACAGAAGATTAGGTGGGGCATATTCAAAGCAGTTGTGAGTTAACAGACCTGCTAACCTGCTAAAGCGCGCTCAGCAAGATACTGTATTCAGCAGCACTAAAGGTCCTCTTTAATAATGGTTAATGGACTTTTCCTCCAGGAATTTGTCCAAACCTCTTTTAAATCCAGCTACACGAGCAGCTTTTACTACATCCTCTGATAATGAATTCCAGAGTTTGAATATTTGTTGTGTGAAAAAATATTTTCTCCGATTAGTCTTAAATGTGCTACATTGTAGCTTCACTGCATGTCCCCTAGTCTTTCTACTTTTTGAAGGAGTAAACAACTGATCTACATTTACCCATTCCACTCCATTCATTATTTTATACACCTCTATCATATCTCCCCTCAGCCATCTGTTTTCTAAGTTGAAGAGTACTAACTTTTTAAGCCTTTCCTCAAAGGGATATCCTTCCATCCCCTTTACCGTTTTTGTGGCTGTTTTCTATACCTTTTCTAATTCTGCTATATCCTTTTTAAGATACGGTGACTAGAATTGCATACAATTCACCATGAAGTGATACAGTGGCATTATAATATCCTTTGTTTTATTCTCCATTCCTTTCTTTATGATTTTTAACATTCTATTTGCTTTCTTGGCTGCAGCTGCACACTGGGCAGAAGGTTTCAATGTATTATCCATGATAATGCCCAGATCCCTTGGCCAGTTTCTAAGATTACGCCAAAACTGCTCTACCTTACATGAATTTCGTATTCATGCGTTAGATTTAAAACAACGTCTTTTGCTTCGTGGTTATCCACTGAAAATTGCGGAGCTAGCTTTTAAGCGTGCATGTTTTACACACCGTGACTGGCTATTATCATCCACAACTTCCGATACTACCGATTCTGTGATGGATGACACGTTAGTAGGAGTGCTCCCTTACATGGTAGGAAGCCAAATGGTGACAACAATTTTGCATAAATATTGGAATGCCCTAAAAAGTCATACATGCTTTGCTAAGAAAAATTTGTCCTTGGCACACTCCCGAGGTGCTAATTTACGTGATCGTATAGTCCATTCAACATCACAAGTAGATCGCCCTGTTCTTTTACATGGTGATCCGGGTCATTTCTCTTGTGGGAATTGCCGATTTTGTGATCAATCACTTAGCGGTGTGTCTTGGTGTGATTCCCGGACATCTAATGTGTTTTCGCTGTGCTGGTATACAACATGTGAATCGAAATTTGTAGTTTATATTATCATTTGTCCTTGTTCTCTATATTATATTGGACGTACTACACGACCGGTGAAGGTTCGCCTTGCTGAACATGCCTCACGATTGCGTACAAAAACTTTATCTGCACCCATTGTAGAACACTGTCTTCTTAAAGACCATTCTTTTGAACAGCTGCATTGGAGAGTCTTAGAATTTGTACCGGCCGATCCCCATGGAGGTGATCGGGTTTCTAAGCTTCAATATAGAGAACAATGCTGGATATTTCAATTGGACACTGTTACTCCTGGGGGCTTAAATGCTGCATTAGAATGGCATACCTTGTTTTGATGGACGTATATTCTGTATTGATGTCATTGTTCAGTCAAACTAATGAGAATGGTGGTTCCCCTTCTTTCTGTGGGGATAACCTCATCCCATTGGCTTAAAGTGTTGGCTGTTGTTCTCTTATTGGTTGTTCAGCTTTCAGTTGCTACATCAGATGCCATTAAAACTGTTACATTGGCAGCTCTGCTCCATAGCTGAATTAATGCTTGAACGCAGAGGTGCACTCAGCCATGGATGGTGAAAATTATGAAACTTCCACCTGAAGCAGGGTTTCGATGAAAATTATGAAACTTCCACCTGAAGCAGGGTTTCGAATTGTGATGTTTTGAGATAAGTAACTTGGTTTCAACACTTTATTAAATTGAGTAAAAAGGAGCGTTCACAGCAAGGCGGTGTTAATATTTTCACCCCCTTTTGTGAGTTTTCTGCTCCGACAAAAAGAGAGTAATTTTGCTGCTAACTTTACCGGGACGTTTTCTATCAGATCCTTTTCCTGGCAAAGCCAGACATTTAACCTTCTGAATTTATATCTCCCACTGTAAATGAGTCACAGGGAGCTAACCAGGGTTGCCAAGCTTACTTTTGGTAAATCTACAATCTTAGCTGGTAAATTTAGTATAGGGGTCATTCAGTACAGCGCATAACAGGGATGGACATCCAGATTGGACGTCCATCCCCTCTATTCGCTCCCCTGATGCCCAGCTACTGCCTCCCCATACAAACAACTCATTTGTACGGGAAGGCTTAGATGGGGATGGGAGGGAACGTTACTGAGGTGGAGTGAGGGCGGGTCATGGGCGGGCCACAACCCCAGATATACAGGGCTGATTCACAATTTTGTAGTCACTAATCTTTTATCCTCACTTTGAGTGGTGACTGGGGAGAATGAGTCCAACCTCACTGGAGGCTGAATCCAGCTCTGTTGGCAGTTGAATATTTCTGTGAACATATCAGAAATTCTATAAAAGAATTCTTTCATCAGAAAGTGATCGGGGAATCTTCCTTTACTACCATCTGGGAGGCCTACAAGATCTTTATTCAAAGGAAAATAGTTATTCCACTAGTTAGCACTGTCAATGACAGCAAGAGGCAGCCTTACAAGAAAGCAAGATCCATCTTTTAGAGCATTCACTTATAAATGATTTCATAAAAGCCTGTTAAGCCAACTACAGCAGCTGAAATATTCTTACAATAAACAAATAGTTAAAGATATGATTTTCACCATAAAGTTTCATAATATGCTGGAGCGAACGAGGCAGGCAACCTTCTTGCCCAGTACCTTAAAAGGCGTAAAATACTTAATAGGATACAGGGTATTGTCACAGGGTGGACATAGGGCAGCCTGAGAGAGTGCAGAGCAGTGTGAATGATCACGGTGAAAGTGACAGAATAAACAGGAGAATGTTTATTGGTTGCCAGGGACAACCTAAGCACACGTGCACAGAGCCCAGAAAGACACACCCAGAGAGCAAAGCAAGGGAGTCTGCTTTACCTAATAGAATGCACCTGAGGGAAGGTGGAGTCAGGAAATATGCAGATAAAACAGACTACCAAACATTTGGAGATAGGGAATCCTGGAGAGAGGAGCCAAGGAGGGAATCCTGGAGAGAGGAGCCAAGGAGGGAATCCTGGAGAAAGGAGTCAAGGAGGGAATCCTGGAGAGATGAGCTGAGGAGAGAATCCCTGAGAGAGGAATTAAAGCAGCAGAGGTCACAAGCTGAAAGGCAGCAGGGGAGCCGGTGTGAATGTGGGAAAGAGTCCAAAGACCTGTGTGGTTCTGGGAGAAGGCAACACCCTGACAGCGTGAATGTGTTTGGAAAGCAAGAAGAATACAGGAAGACTGCAACAGCAGGTACAGGGGCAAAGAGTAGGCACAAGGGCTATTTGCCATTTGAAAGGGAAGGGCCCTGGAGGCTTAGAAATAGCCATATAAAGCCCAGATATTCAGAGGCTAATAATAGCTTTTCTCCTGATTATAGAAGTGTTAAAAGAAGAGGGCTTCACTTACCTAGAAAAAATGAAGAAATCCCTTCTCACGGTGAGTTCCCAGCTTCTAGGGAAACACCGTTACACCGGCTGCAATCAGGCACAGTTGGGCCTGGAAAGCTAGGGCAGACCCGGCAGGGACCCTATCAAAATTACCCAGCTAGCAGGTCATACCAAGACCTGAGCTATGCATTGAGGCACCGGCGGGGGCAGGGCTCTGAAAGACATCACTCAGAGTTTGGTGATACTCCCCAGAGAGGCAGTGCAGCTCACAGGAAGAGAAACTTCTTGACTGACGAGGCAAGCCTTCCATATTTTTATTCCACGTTGGAAGTGGATAGTGGAGATACCAATGAGCAAGAAATAATGGAATATGAGAATTCTGAAGTATTAACAGATACAGAATTGATGGACTGTTCTTTCTCTGTGATAGAGCCAGAGATATCATTAAGGTAAATGTGATTTGTGTAACCTTAAATTCCAGTATACAAGTGGCAGAGCTGCAACTCTCTCCCTCTCTCCAAGCCAAGCAGTCAGTTAGGCTGTTTATTATTTACTTTTGGTTTAAAGTTATCAGCTGAAGAAAGCTACTTTTGTTACATAGTTATCTTTTGTTTGAAGCCAAGTGAGCTATTAATTTCTGTTGTTTGAAAAGAAGAAACCTCAAGGGACGGGGAATAAAACCCTAAAAGAAAAAGAAAGTTCTTCTGTGTGATTTATATATAGAAGCAAGGCACAACTACCACCCTCATAGTAGCCCAACAATACCAGCAGTCACGGCTGGGGCGTATGAGGTGTGACAGTATATATGATGATAAAGGGGTATTGCATACCGCTAATGCTGTGATTATGTAACTATTTCTTACCTTTTCTTTTTCATATATTTCTATTGATTGTTAAATATACATCTACACTACTGTAATAGAATGCACAAACTTAATAATTACACAATAATCATCATCATATAATGCATAAACTTAAGAATTCATCTTCATATCATACAGAACCTAAAAAACAGATCCAATATGGAGAAAGAAAAGGAAAATAACACATAAGCTGTAGCCAACAGCTAACTGAAAAAATAAAGTTAGAGATACTTCAGTCTCCAAAAGCCGAACTATGCTTATCTATCTTTGCTTGAAGGAAACCTTTCAGTTGGTCTAGTTCCAAAACCACATAGGGAGACATTCCAGAACATGAATAAGGGGTTTGTACGTGCAGCAAGGATGCTAATGTGCCAAAAACGTCCACAACCATATTCCGAAACACTGCTGACATGCATGTCCACGCCACTAGCATGGGGTTCTCAGAATGTGCCCAGAAGGGGTGGAATGGGGGCATGATCAACCATGGAGATGTAGAAAGCATAGTCAGGAAAGGCTCGTGTATGTATTAATTGTTTCCTGGAAATGTCCACATTATTCCTGCTGAAACGTGAAATAAGGCCAGGACTTAGAAAAGATTCTGCTCTTCTCTGCAATGTGGCCCACATTGAAGAATAGCTGTGACAAGTATGTGCTGAACTGGTGTGACTGCAGTCTGGAAAAACACAAGATGCGGTTTTAAGTACAGAGAGCAGAGGTAAGGGAATATTGTAAGGTCTAGACACATTAATAAACACCCTTACAGAAATATTAAGAAGAGCAATAGTATTTATTCAGGCTATGCACTTATATGCTGTTTGTGTTAAAGAGCCAATCTATGGGATCCTAACAATTCCCTTGTTCTGAAAAATGGGACTGCTGATGCAGGGATAGTATGGGCGTGAGCAGGGAAAGGATTCTTTTTTGTGTGAGAAACAGAGATCATATTTGTAGTCCTGGTACCCCATGCTATTATGTTTATGTCATAGCTGTTATGTATAGGTTCAGGGCATCTTTTTGGCAGAATAATGTTTTTGTGACAGAAAGTGAGAGTGTGTGCATATGTGGTTTGAAAGGTGATGGGAGGGGGGTGGGATCTGGTGTGCTCATCTGCAATTCAGGTGGGACATGAAAGCCTGGCCAGTACCCGGACCGTATGAATGACCGCGGCATCACCAGGTGCCAGTGTTATTGGGCAATCATATTAAGAGAAGGTTCACTATAGCTAAATGTCAAAACATATCTCTGTCAATAATAAGGGACTCTCAGAATAATGGTACTCAGCAGTAAAAGCAGCACTAATGCATGCCCATAATGCACATTTTGAGGGATGATGAGCATGTATTAGAGCTGTTTGCACTGCTGAATGCCCTTATTCTGAGGGTTCCTTATTGGCAGGGATATGTTGTGACATTTAGGGGTATGTTTACTAAACTGCGGTAACGTAGCAGCAGCAGCAGCAGCAGCTACGTTAATGCTCGTTAGATAACGTTAACGCATGCTATGTAACGTTAATGCACGTTAACGTTACCTAACGAACGTTAGCGTTCCCGGCCGCAGTAAACACCGCAGAGGGTGGAGAAAGGGCAGAGAGAAGGGGTCAATGGGCGGGGAGTGGGTGGGGAGAGGCTCCCTACACACTAACACGCTGAACTGAAGGGCTGAATCCTACCGTGAATGAAAACCTGCGGTTAGAGGCACATTTGCAGGAGAGAGAAACCATTTAAGTGTCAGCAATGTACAGCATAGGCAGGGAGCCCAAGAAACGTGATAGTAGTGCTCCATTTGCAGCAACAGCATAGTGCCCAAGTATGAAAGGCCACTATGGTGATGGTGCAAATGGGGCATAAGGGGCTGCAGGCGGGACATGTAGCGGGGGCAGCTGGGGCACAGGGTGGACTAGGCGGGCGCCTAGGTGCCACATAGAAACCGGAAATCACCAAGACAGCAGCTGACAAAGGCCAAACACAATCCACAATCCACCTACATCTACCTGGTCCACCCGAGCTAACAGTTGCCAGGGCACTGATCTGAAATCCCCCCATCCAACCCTCCTCCAAGCGGAAGGGACATACTATTGGTAGGCGGTGATGGGGGGGGATGTAAGGATGCTCATGTATGCCCCCTGCCCCAGACCCCGCTCCCTGGTCATTTCAGCATGGCAGGGGGCGTGTGCCCATGCTGAAGGGGGCAGAGGCACCTGCCTGCAGTGGCCCTAGGGCATGCCCTGTACCAGTACGTGGTGTGCAGTGCAACATAAAAGGTCTGGCTGAGGAAAGGTACAGGTAGCTCCAGGGACTGCCATGCACTATGGCAACAGTGTGGTGCAGTACACCCAGACAGTGTGTCCAGAAGCAGAAGATCACACGTTCAAGTCCCAGCTGTGGTTCCTGCAGAGCATGTCCCTATACAATACCCTACCATCCCCATCCCAGGTGCATTTGGAACAAACCCGTCATTCGGCCTTCTTTTTCCTCAGCGCCACACTTTGGAACGCCCTGCCACCCTCCCTCCGTTTAGAATCCTCTTACTCTAAGTTTAAGGAGCTCCTGAAAACTCATCTATTCCAACAAGCCTTCGACCTCCCTCACACCATCCCCCCCTGAGTATTTGTTTGTTTATGTGTAGTATGGTCTGTTTTGTCTCTGTTTATTCTGTTCTTTCTTTCTTTCCTATTTTATTATGGCGTTCCTTTTCCTTAGTTTTAGTTGCATAGACTTTTTTATTTTATTGTAAACCGCTTTAATGTTTCAGCCAAAGCGGTATATAAAATGTAGAAATAAAGATAAAGATAAAGATACAACAGCAACATGTGCAAACCGCAAAGCAGCGTTGAACAGGGGTACAAACACCCACTCACACAGGCTCCACAATCCAAAGCTGCATGGAGAGTCAGGCTGTTGGTCCCAGCATTGAGCTGCAGTTATCACCAGAGCACTACTACTCCTCCTGCACAGTTTAGCAATGTCGGCACTGTGATCAGGACCAGTGTGGCGGGTAGGGTTGCCAATCACCCCTATCTTTGCACAATGCTGCAATAGGAATGTGTGTGTGTGTGTATGTTTATTGATTTTATTATTTATTTATTTATTACAATTTCTTATATACCGCACTATTTTTATCCGTTGTTCTGTGGCTGCCCACCCCTCACTGGGCCCAAAATGTCCCACTGTTACCAGTGTTAGCATGAATATGTGCATAATGAGGAGCAAGGTATTATTGGTATGGCCTGGACAGGGCGGATTGGCCAGGATGCATCTTCAAAGGATGTGGGGCAATGGCTGGGACACGTTAGTGCCCGACCACCACCTGCATGGACAGGGTGGCCACAGCATGGCATGGTGGGAGGGCACTCACTCTGACCGAGCAGTGACCATGGCATGTCTAGGTTCCCACATAGCACTCTACACTATCTACTTCCAGTGCTCCTTTTGTGTTCATAGTGTTGGGGTTTAAATCACTGAGATGCTTGTTTGGTGCACGTAGTTTCACTCTGAGCATGCACTATGGGCTGGCTAGTGGACTATCTGCAGTTAGACTGTATGGTTAGAATGCCTATAAGGTGCTGTTTGCTGGTGACTGGCAGACAGTGGTGTGAGGCAGTTTGGGTTTTCCAGATCTAACTCCAGCATTGCTGCTGGTCTGCTGCAGTCACAGGTATGGCTCTGGCCCACCAACCCTGAAGAGCTGTCTTATACCAGCAGGATGAAGGTTTTTTCACCGGGGCTGGGACACCTGTCCTTTACCTACAAAAGGGGTGATGGGGGCCCTTTGGGGTATGTAGTGTATACCACTGTGACCTATAAAGGCACTGCTACACAAACCTCATGCAAGTCTAGAAACCTCTCTGCCCTGAAAACAGATACCCATGTCAGCCAGACCCTAACATGGGGTACACACTAATCTGGGTGGTGTCTGGTCCCAGAGAACCACATGTGACTGCAGAATACAGATGGACACCAAATTACCTTCAGTAGCACTGCAAAGAGCACCTATCACACACTAGTAGTGATGGGGATATACAACAGGACCTATCAGTAGCACAACAAGTACTGCGGACCTACTGTAGTGCTGGGCACCCATCCTATCCCTCAGGGTGAACACAGAACCTGCACAATGGCATGGTCTGAAGCTACTCTGTGCCAGTATCACGCACTATCGGTTCGTCTTTCCAAGCTGAGGTACCGGAGAGGTGCAGACCTCATTTGGTGATCAGCTGTTGACTGCTATTCAGCATGTGCATTGCATCATGGGTACTGGTAGGGTTACCCTATCCTGGCACTCAGAGCAGACAGTTTGTGCGGTGAACTGCAGTCCTTCTGTACCCAGCCATTGCTGTGACATACACCACAGAGGTATAGCCTACTGGTTAATACAATGCCATTCCCAGCAGTGTTCATGGGTTCAATTCCTCAGTGTACTCTCCTCTCCTGCCTGTCCTACTTAAATAGTGTGCATGACTGTAATAGTCATGTTTTTGCAGATCTGTGCTGCCAGCCCATAATACCCTCGCCACAATTGCTAACATTCCCTCGGTCCATCTATCTACATCTGTCAACTGTGTAGAGTCCTGTCTCCCTATGCAGGCTGCCACCCCATGTCATACACTGCTACCCTTTCCTGCATTGCGCCTCTTCATGCTTGCCTCGCCTGTGCCTGATCTGCATGGCTCCACCACTCCTCTGTACACCCATCATTGTAACTATCCTGCCACCTCCGCCTCCACTGGGGGACACGTATTCCCATCGTCTGCCACCAACTGTCCTTCCAGTACTTTACATTGCCAACACCCTGTGCTGTGGTCCATTGCCCCCACCATGTTTGTCATCAGTACTGGCAGCCACATGGGCTGCACGCAGATAAGGCAGGTCCAATGGCTCCCAGCTCTACTTCACTCACCTGTTCATTGTCTTTCCTGAGTGCTCTATCTAGTGTTAAGAACATAAGAACGTAAGAACATAAGATATGCCATACTGGATCAGACCAAGGTCCATCAAGCCCGGTATCCTGTTTCCAACAGTGGCGAATCTAGATCATACATACCTAGCAGTTTCCCCAAAAGACACAGGTTCTGCAATGCTTGTACTAGGTCAGGCATTGATATCCTGGGTCCCTTTTTAATAATGGTTTATGGACCTTTCCTCCAGGAACTTGTCCAAACCTTTTTTAAACCCAGCTACACTAACAGCCTTTACTACATCCTCAGGTAACAAATTCCAGAGTTTGATTACACGTTGAGTGAAAAAATATTTTCTTTTATTAGTCTTAAAATAGTTTACCCTGTAGCTTCATTGCATGTCCCCTAGTCTTCCTATATTCTGATAACATAAACAGTCGATCTACATTTACACGTTCCACTCCGTTCATTAATTTATAGACCTCTATCATATCTCCCCTCAGCCGTCTCTTTTCCAGGTTAAAGAGCCCTAACCTTTTTAGCCTTTCTTCATAGGAGTATCCTTCCACCCCTTTACCATTTTGGTGGCTCTTCTCTGAACCTTTTCTAATAACACTATATCCTTTTTAAGATACGGCGACCAGAATTGCTCACAATATTCAAGGTGTGGTCTCACCATGGAATGATATAGAGGCATTATAATATCTTTTGTTTTATTTTCCATTCCTTTCCTTATGATACCTAGCATTCTATTTGCTCTCTTGACTGCCGCTGCACACTGGGCCGAGGGTTTTAACATGTTATCCACAATGACACCTAAATCTTTTTCCTGGGTGGTGGTTCCTAATGTGGAACCTTGCATCGTGTAACCATAGTTTGGGTTGTTCTTCCCTAGGTGCATAACTTTGCACTTTTCCACATTAAATTTCATCTGCCATTTTGATGCCCAGTCTTCCAATTTATCAAGATCCTCTTGCAATTTTCCACAATCCTCTTGGGTTTTAACAACTTTAAATAGTTTTGTGTCATCTGCAAATTTGATAACCTCACTCGTTATTCCACTTTCCAGGTCATTTATGAATATGTCAAAAAGCAGCGGACCCAGCACAGATCCCTGGGGTACACCACTATTCATCTTTCTCCATTGGGAAAATTGGCCATTTAGCCCAACCCTCTGCTTTCTATCTTTTAACCAGTTCCTGATCCACAGTAGTACACAGCCTCCTATCCCATGACTCTTTAGTTTTGCCAAAAGTCTCTGATGAGGGACCTTGTCAAAGGCTTTCTGAAAGTCCAGATACACTATATCAACTGACTCAACTTTGTCCACCTGTTTATTCACACTTTCAAAAAAACATAACAGATTAGTAAGACAAGATCTTCCTTGTCTAAAGCCATGTTGGCTGTCTCCCATTAGGCCATGACTATCTACATGCTGAGTAATTTTATTCTTTATGATAGTTTCTAGTGTTAGGGCTACATCTGTCTCTGTTCCTCACAGGTCATGCATGTCATCCTGAGGCACCTGGCAGCCCTTAGGGCACACTAACCTAGGGCACCGTAACCTTGTTAGGCCACCTTAACCTATGGTTCCATAGCTCAGGGTGCCTTCTACGGTGCCTTGTCCAGGGGTGCCTAATACGGCGCTTAGCCTAAGGAGCCCTATATGGTGCCTTATGCGGCACCTCACGAGGCACCTTACAAGGCACCTTATAAAGCACCTTACAAGGCGCCTTATAATGTGCCTTGTAAGGTGCCTTATAATGCGCCTTGTAACGCGTGTTAGTCTAAGGGGCATGTTTACTAAAATCCGCAAAATAGCGCGCCGCAAGATAGCGCACGGAAACGCGGCACTGAAACGCGCAGAAACACGTTTAAACACCCCGCACACGTGCGTGTCACCCCCGCACAGGTACGCGGCTCACTAACGGGCCCCGTACAAGTGCGGGCCCGCAAATGTCCGATAGAGGCGTGGAACGGCGAAAGGAGGGTGGAGGAAGGCTCCGGAGGGGCGGAGGGACGGGGTCAATGGGTGGAGAGTGGGAGGGGAGAGGCTCCCCGCACAGTATCGGGCCCGAATTTGCATGTAAAAACTACCGCGAGTGAAACACTCGCGGTAGAAAGCATTTAAAGGGAAGAGAAACCATTTCCGTCAGCAATGTACAGGAAAACCGGGGAAACCAGCAAAACGTGAGCAGTGTGATAGATGTGTGATATATGTGCACAGCACAAAAGTGAAAATAAAAATAGAAAATGACCACAACAGAACTATTAAAAATAGTAATTCAGCTGGGGAACAGTTATAGTGATGGGCAAATACAGAAATCACACCCAGCAAAGCTCCAGAAAAAAGAAATGAATTTTGGAAGGGTCTACTGAGAGGAGACTCTTCCAAAAAACATTTCCACGTTTTGGAGCTTTCCTGGGAGTGTTTGCTATGGTTGCCCATTAATATCACTGTTGCCCAGCGTGGTGATATTTTGTCCCACATTTCCCGTGGTCATTTCCGGGGTTTATGTGCACGTTTGTCACCAGACAGGGTGCATATGCCCACAGTAGAATTGCGTAGAGCAGGGTTTGTGACTCCATCCTGCCAGGCTTACTGCCTCCAGGGGCTGCACTGTCTCTGTGGCCAAAGTGTGGTACAGCGGACAGAGTCATTACCTCTAGGACCAGAGGGCAGAGGTTCAAAACCCAGCTGGGGCACCTGCCAGCCCAGTCCCTATATTTTACCCACCACTAAATAAAGATAGCGCAGACACCCCTGTATGCATGGGGAAAACACCCATATTTTACCCAACACCGCACACACACCACAACAATGGGCATTACCTACAGCCAAGTCCCCCAAATGCAGTCCCATACTGCCACATTGCAATCAGGTCAACTGCTTTTTCTGAGAGAAGTTCATGCCAGCATGTTGGCGGACAAGTACATGTGGTGCAGGGGGCAGTGGCTGCTAACCACAGAAGACAGAGGCCTAGCCATGTGCAGGCTGGCACAGTCCACTGCAACAGACAGGTCCTGCCGGATCCACAGTCATGGACAGTCCAGGGAATCCAACCAATCTGTGTCTACACAGTGGTGCAGTGCACACAGACAATGCATACAAGAACAGAAGGTCACAGGTTCAAAGCCCAGCTGGGGCTACTGCCAATCCTACCCACATATTTTTCCCACAACTAAACAGTGATAGTAAGAACACACCTTTCATGGCGGGGACATATGCAATGGTAAGACATCTATCTTTTACCCCACTGAGCACAGACACCATGAACAGGGGCAGTACCTAGAGCAGAATCACCCAAATGCAGTCCTGGTGGGCCACACACCAGTCAGGTTCCATGCTGACACTCATACAAATGCCTGTGCTGTATATCTATGCTCCACCCCCATGGCATGTAGATGTAGCCCATGCATATTCATGAGGGATAGCAGGAAAACCCGAACAGTGTGATGCAAACCTGGACTGGAGTTGGGAATCTGTGCCGTAAAGCAGCAGCCATCAAGGGCAGACACACCCACACCCACAGGCCCCATTGGCCAATGTCTCCTGGAAAGGCAGAACATTGGACCGTGCATGCAGCACCCAAAACGAGCACTTGCATAACTTACCAATGTCACCCTACACCTGAGGTATACGGTACACAGCTCGGAGACGTTTGCTAGGAGCACAGGCAGGCAGTTATCCATACGTTACGTACATACTGCTAGTTGACCCCATCCAAACAATCTGTTAGGTGTTTGCGGGGCATGCTCCAGGCCTGGCCTCTGACGGTGCTTACCACCCTGGGGAGTGACCACCAGCTGTAATGCGTACCATATCCATGCCTTGCCGTGCTCAGGACCGGTTTGGTGGGCAAGGCTACTTACCCCCTCAATCGTAGCACCATGATGGCAGAGGTGTGGAAGTGTGTGTCTGTCTATACAGTGGGTGTTGGCTGCAAGCCCCTTCAACAGCCCGCACTGCCAGCACTGTTGCCAGTATTGGCCAGTCAATGTGCATAATGAGGTGCAAGGTACCATGGGTATAGCCAGGGCAGGGTGGCGTGGCCAGGATGCATCTGCACTGGGCATAGGGCCCTGGCAGGGACATTGGCTGGGATATTGTAGTGTCCGGCCACCACCTACACAGACAGGGTGGCCAAGGCATGTCCTTCTGGGGGATCACGCTCACCCTGACTGTGCAGTGACCACAGCATGGCTAGGCCCCCCCATAGTGCTGTATAGTAGTTCTCTCATGTGATAGATATGGGTTTCTCTTTGGGGCCCAGTCACTGATCTATCTGCTTGCTGTGTATGCAGACAGCCCAGTTCTGGGTGCATGCATCTCCATTGGGAACATGCACTATGGACTAACCAGCAGACTGTTTGTAGCTGGTAAATGTCTTGCTATAATGGCTTGCAGGGTGCAGTGGCTGTTGGCTTGCTGCAGGGGAATATCTGGTGGTGGAGTGCAGCTTACCATACCCTGGGCTTATGTCTGTCTGCTATTGTGTTATGGCTGTGTATGGAGCTGCCTGCCTGGGGGGGTGGTGGTGTTCCTCAGCAGGACTGGGGTTGATGTTGCCCTCTACTGCCACCTTTGCAGGGAGGTAGAGTGTGGATCCCTTGATGGGGACCATGTTTGCCACGGGGGGGGGGGGGGTGCCTGATGGCGGCAGACAGGGATATCCATGGTGTTTGTGCAGAAACTAGCTATCTTACACATTAACACTGCTTTGGAACGCCCGCTTGGCCTCCATCAGCCATGGCAGGTGTTGTTGACCTGGTCCTGGCCACCTCATTGCACACTCAGGGTGAGCACAGTACCCGCACGATGTAACGGTGTGTGGCTACTCTGTGCCAGTAAAACACCCGGTCAGTGCCCCCTACTAGGCCAAGGTGCTGTGTGGGTGCACCCGGTCACTTCCCCCAACAGGGCCGAGGTGCTGTGGGGGTGCATTCCCCATCTTGTGTCCATCTGCGGACAGCTACTTTGCATGTGCAGTGCATCATGGGTACGGGTGGCCTAACCCTATCCTGTTGACACCAGCAGACTGTCTGTGAGGTGACGTGTAGGCTATCTGCAGCCAGCCAGGGGCTTGCTTACAGCTATGGAGCTGTAGCGCAATGGTTACATCACTGCCTGTGCAGCCAGAGGTCATGGGTTCAAACCCACAGTGGGGCCCTTTGGTAGGGCTGTCCACAGCTTTATTTTTATTTACTGTACATATGTCTATGCCGGCAAGACCACCCTCAGCTTACTATACCCATTAGGTGCCTCTGAGGGTGCTTCATAGGGCGCCCTGTAGGCCACCTTATGGTTGCCATCCCTATAGGGTGCACTATACATTATCCTGTGTCGCAACATACATGCTGCCCTATAGGGGTCATTCAAGGGTGCCTTGGCGAACAGTGCACTGTAACATGTGCCTTATGGGCCGCCGTATGTTAACATGCTGGGAGAGTGCGTTTGCTAGTAGTGATAACAAAATAAAATTATACAGCCTCCTACAGCACTCCACAACATAATACATACTGCCTCAGCAGGCATTTTTCACTGGGCATTGTGAGGAGTTGAACCCCTGATCCCTGCACCATTGGTCAGCGTTTTAACCATTGTGCTGTGGCTCTGTTCCTGTACTTGTGCATCAGCGCGCCGCCTTGTGCCTATCAGCGCGCCGCCTTCTGCCGCCCAAGGGGACCAGTGCGCCGCCTTCTGCTGCCCAAAAATAACTGTGCGCCGCCTTATGCCGCCCAAAAAGCACTGTGCGCCGCCTTCTGCCGCCCAAAAATAACTGTGCGCCGCCTTATGCCGTTCCAAATTAATTTGCCTCCTAAAACAATGTTAATCATTACAGTTACTGCCTCAGCTGACCTTTGTCGTTGCGCACACTGGGGGATTGAACCCATGGCCCCTGCACCATTGGTCAGTGTCTTCACCGTTGTACCACGGCTCTGTTGTTTTGTATACTCAGCAGCGCGCCACTTTGCCTTTCCACGCGCTAATGTCGACCCCCCGCACATTAGCGCGACGCGCACACGTCCGGTTGCTTACTACCGTTTTTTTTCTATTTTCTGCCTGAACCGCCCACTCCTTATATGGCACAGGCACACTAGCGCGGCCCCGCACGTTAGGAATGTTTAGTAAACATGCCCCTAAGGCGCCTTGTAACGTGCATTAGCTGATACGGCTTGCTGTAATGATGCACTGCCCACGCCTTTATATGGGCATCTGTTCCTTTACCGCGGAACCTAACGCGAGTGACATTACCGCAGTTTAATAAACATACCCCTTAGCCATAGGGAACCTATAATGATTCCTTCTGGATTATTTTTCATAGGATACTCTAAGATCAGATATTGTTGGTAGTGTGATAGGGCAGGCATACATCCGCTGTGCCAGGTACTGGGAGACAAGACTGAAGTAGTGCCAACATTCTTCAGATTGTCCCATGCGGCATACATCCCTACCCAGGCCAGAATAAGAACATAAGAATATAAGAACATAAGATATGCCATACTGGGTCAGACCAAGGTTCATCAAGCCCAGTATCTTGTTTCCAATAGTGGCCAATCTAGGTCACAAAACCTCAAAAATCAGTGGATATCCCGGATCCCTTTTAATAATGGTTTATGGACCTTTCCTCAACGAACTTGTCCAAACCTTTTTTAAACCGGCTACACTAACAGCTTTTACTACATCCTCCAGCAACAAATTCCAGAGTTTGATTACATGTTGAGTGAAAAAATACTTTCTCTTATTAGTCTTAAATAGGCTACACTGTAGATTCATTGCATATCCCCTAATCTTTCTATATTTTGGTGGTGTAAATAATCAATCTACGTTTACCCATTCCACTCCATTCATTAATTTATAGACCTCTATCATATCTCCCCTCAGCCGTCTCTTTTCCAGGTTGAAGAGCTCTAACCGTTTTAGCCTCTTTTCATAGGGGTATCCTCCCATCCCCTTTACAATTTTGGTGGTTCTTCTCAGTACCTTTTCTAATAATGCTATATCCTTTTTAAGATACAGTGACCAGAAATGCACACAATATTCAAGGTGCAGTCACACCATGGAATGATACAGAGGTATTATAATATTCTTTGTTTTATTCGCCATTCCTTTCCTTATGATTCCTAGCATTCTGTTTACTTTCTTGGCCGCCGCTGCACACTTGGCTGAGGGTTTCAATATGTTATCCACGATGATACCTAAATCTTTTTCCTGGTTGATGGTTCCTAATCTGGAACCTTACATCGTGTAACCATAGTTTGGGTTATTTTTTTCCTAGGTGCATAACTTTGCACTTGTCCTCATTAAATTTCATCTGCCATTTGGATTCCCAGTCTTCCAATTTATCAAGGTCCTCTTGCAAATTTTCACAATCCTCATGGGTTTTAACAATTTTGAATAATTTTATGTCATCTGCAGATTTGATTACCTCACTTCCTAGTCCCTTTTCCAGGTCATTTACGAATACGTTAAAAAGCAGTGGACCCCACACAGATCCCTGGGGTACACCTTTCTCCATTGGGAAAATTGGCCATTTAGCCCTATCCTCTGCTTTCTTTTAACCGGTTCCTGATCCACAATAGTACAGTCTCCTATCCCATGACTTTTTAATTTCGCCAAGCGTTTCTCATGAGGGACATTGTGAAAGGCTTTCTGAAAATCCAGATACACTATATCAACCAACTTACTTTTGTCTATCTGTTTATTCACACCTTCAAAAAAACATAACAGATTAGTAAGACAAGACCTTCCTAGGCTAAAGCCATGTTGGCTGTCTTCCATTAAGCCATGACTATGTTCAGTAATTTTGTTCTTTATAATGCTTTCTACCATTTGTCCTGGTACTGACGTCAGGCTCACATATCTGTAGTTTCCCAGATCACCCCTGGAATCCTTTTTAAAAATTGACCTTACATTGGCCATTCTCCAGTCTTCAGGTATTAGAGATGATTTTAATGATAGTTCACAGATTACTAATAGTAGGTCTGCAATCTCATATTTCAGTTCTTTCAACACCCTTGGATGTATACCATCTGGTCCAGGTGATTTGCTACTCTTCAGTATATCAAATAGTTGCAATGCATCTGCCTGGTGTATCGATATTTCTTTCAATTCTTCTGCAGCATCACCTTTAAATACCATTTCAGTCATGGGTAACATCCCTATATCTTCTTCATTAAAGACCAAAGCAAAGAATTCATTCAGTCTCTCTGCTATGGCCTTGATCCCTCTTAGTGCCCCTTTTACCCATCTATCATCTAATGGTCCAACTGACTCTGTCACAGGTTTTTTTCTATGAATGTAATTTAAAAAGTATTTATTATGCATTCTTGCCTTCACAGCAAGCTTCTTCTCAAATTCCTCTCTTGCCTGCCTTATCAATGCCTTGCATCTAACTTGCCAGAACTTATGTTATTTCCAGTTTTTGTCACTTGGCTCCTTTTTCCATTTCCTGAAAGATGTTTTTTTTGGCAACAGCAGCCTCTCTGACCTCACCTTTAAACCATGCTGGCAGTTTTTTGGACTTCTTTCCACTTTTCTTAAAGCGTAGAATATAACTGGTCTGGGCTTCCCAAAATATTATTTTTAAACAACACCCATGCTTGTTGTAAATCTTTAACCTTTGCAATTGCTCTTTATAGTTTTTTCTTAACTATTTTCCTCATTTTATCATAGTCTCCATTTTGAAAGTTAAAACCCTGTACTGTGGATTTCCTTACCATCCTTTCTCCATTTATTAAATCAAACATGAGCATGCTATGATCTCTATTGCCAAGTGAGCCCCAGCACCTTTATCTCTTGCATCAGATCTTGTGTTTCACTAAGCACTAGGTCCAAAGTAGCTTCCCCTCTGGTTGGTTCATGAATCAGCTGATCCAAGAAGTAGTCATTTATTTCATCTAGAAACGTTATTTCTCTAGTTGTGAGAGTGGTGATATATCTGGGGTCTGGCTACTTGGTGTGATGGCACAGTGATCTCCCCTCACATACCCACACAGCCCTGACCAGGAGAGCAGTGCAACAAAGCTGACTGTGGGAAGGCAGATAGGGTTGCCCCACAGACAAAGGATGTATACAGACTGACATATGCCATAATGAGACGGGTGTAGCTGCTGTGAGAAATGCCAGTACCCAGATAGGAAGGCCTCCAATGCAATAGCCAGAAGGCCCTACTACTACTACTACTAATAATAATAATAATGATTATTTGTATAGTGGCATATTCAGCACTGCAAAAACACACATAAAAGATGGTCCATGCTCAGCGGAGCTTATAATCTAGTCAAGACAGACAACACAGCAGCTGTGGTCAGGATACATCCAGGGGGAATGATCAGGAAACACAAGGGAGCTTAGATGGATCAGATCTAACAGTGGCTATAGAAACATAGAAACATAGAAATATGACGACAGAAAAAGACCACATGGCCTATCTAGTCTGTCCTTCCATAACAACTACAACAGTCCACTTTTTGCCTTTAGAGATCCTCTGTGTTGGTCCCATGCTTTCTTGAATTCAGTTACTGTCCTCATCTCTACCACCTCCACTGGGAGACTATTCCACGGATCCACTACTCTTTCCGTAAAGAAATATTTCCGCATATCACTCCTGAATCTATCTCCCTTCACCCTCATCCCATGTCCCCTCGTAGCAGAACTTGCTTTCAATTGAAAGAGGCTCTCTCCCTGAACATTTATGCCACGAAGGTATTTAAACATCTCAATCATATCACCTCTATCCCGCCTTTCCTCTAAGGTGTACATATTAAGATCCTTAAGTCTGTCCTCATATGCTTTATAATGAAGCCCATTAATCATTTTGGTAGCAACCCTCTGCACCGACTCCATCCTGTTCACATCCTTTTGAAGGTGCGGTCTCCAGAATTGCACACCATACTCCAAATGAGGTCGCACCAAAGACTTATACAGAGGCATTATCACCTCCTTTTTTCTGCTAGCCATTCCTCTCCGTATGCACGCACCCAAGCATCCTTCTAGCTTTTGCTGTCGCCTTTTCCACCTGTTTAGCTACTTTAAGATCATCAGACACAACCACGCCTAGGTCCCGCTCTTCTTTAGTGGACAAAAGTACTTCACCTCCTATACTGTATTGCTCCCTTGGATTGCTGCAGCCCAAATGCATGACCTTACATTTTTTAACATTAAATCCCAGCTGCCAAATTCTAGACCATTCTTCAAGCTTAGCTAGATCCCTCCTCATGTTATCTACCCCTTCCTGGGTGTCTACTCTATTGCAGATTTTGGTATCATCCGCAAAGAGGCAAACCTTACCCGACAGCCCTTCCGCTATATCACTAACAAAGATGTTAAAAAGAATTGGACCAAGGACAGATCCCTGGGGCACACCACTGGTAACATCCTTCTCCTCAGAGTGAGCTCCATTTACTTGTACTCTTTGTCGCCTCCCACCCAACCAATTTCTAACCCAAGCAGTAACTTTAGGGTCCATCCCTAGGGTGCTCAGTTTGTTTATAAGTCGCCTGTGAGGAACAGTGTCAAAGGCTTTACGGAAATCTAAATACACCACATCTAGAGCTCTCCCTCGGTCCAACTCCCTGGTCACCCAGTCAAAAAAATCAATCAGATTTGTCTGACAAGACCTGCCTCTGGTGAATCCATGCTGCCTCGGATCCTGTAATCCGCTGGACTCCAGAAACCTCACTATTTTCTCTTTCAGCAGCGTTTCCAATAATTTACTCACCACCGAAGTTAAACTAACCGGCCTGTAGTTTTCAACCACATCCTTACTTCCGCTTTTGTGTAAAGGCACCACATGAGCCTCTCTCCAGTCCTTTGGCACCACTCCTGACTCCAACGAGGCATTGAAAAGGTCAGTCAGTGGAGCTGCTAGAACGTCCCCAGGTTCCCTCAGTATTCTAGGGTGTATCCCATCCGGTCCCATCGCTTTGTCTACTTTAAGTTGAGCTAGTTTCTCACGAACACAGTCTTCTGAAAATAGTTCAAGATGTCCCTCGCTTCTGTTCTTATTTGTGGGTGTTTTCTGAGGTCCTGCTCCTGGTTCTTCATCTGTGAACACAGAACAAAAATATTTGTTAAGCAATTCCGCTTTATCCTTATCAGCTTCTACATATTCCCCCCCCTGCACCCTTGAGTCTGACAATACCACTTTTGCTCTTCCTCTTCTCACTAATATATCTGAAAAATGTCTTATCCCCCCATTTTATTGCATTGGCTATTTCCTCCTCCTTTTGAATCTTTGCCTTCTTGACTACTTTGCTAGCTTCTCTAAGTTTTTCCAAATACAGATGCTTGTCTTCTGCTCTCTGTGATCTCTTGTATTTCATGAAGGCCTCCCTCTTTTTCTTCACTTTTTCAGCTACTTCCTTCGAAAACCATAGCGGTCTCCTGTTCCTTTTGCCTTTATTTACCATTTTAACAAAAAGGTTGGTTGCCCTTAAAATACCCCCTTTCAGTTTTGCCCACTGTTTTTCTACATCCCCCAGCTGTTCCCATCCCACTAACGACTCCCTGAGGTATTGGCCCATCTTTGCAAAGTTAGTCTTCCTAAAGTCTAAGATCCTCACCTTGGAATGGATTCTAACAGCCCTAGTCCTAATACTGAACCACACCATCTGGTGATCACTGGAAGCAAAATGATCTCCCACTACAACATCAGAAACACTTTCACCATTGGTAAGCACCAAGTCCAGTATGGCCCCTTCACTTGTGGGGTCTGTTACCAATTGCCTGAATAGTTCTCCCTGTAGAGAATCCAGGATCTCCTTACTTCTAGATGATACTGCAGCAGGAATGTGCCAATCAACATCTGGCATATTGAAATCTCCTATCAGTAGCACTTCCCCTTTCCTAGCAATGCTGCGTATGTCTTCAATTAACTCTCTGTCCACCTCTTCCTCTTCCTCTATGATGAGGTGAGCGCTCATTTGAGGGGCCAGAGACGAAGCCTGACGTATAAACTCTGGTAGTTTGTTCCAGGTATAAGGAGCAGCAAGGTGAAAGGAGTGATGTCTGGATTTGGCAGTAGAAGAGAAGGGCACAGATAGAAGTAATCTGACAGATGAGCGGAGTTCCTGGGGAGGGGTATAGGGAGAGATAAGAGGGAAATGGTAGTGCGGAGCAGCAGAATGAGTGCACCTATAGGCCATAGACATGAAAAGGGCATACATTTGTAGCTCAGCAATATTATGCATCCTTTAGGGAACTGCAAGGTTAGTTCAGGGTTTTGTGCACCTGGTAAGGGTCCATCAATAGCAGTTTAAGGCATGTTTGTAGAGATGACCAAGGCAGGAATCACTGGGGCCGGTTCCTAATGCCACGTGCCATTTTTATGCATGGTATTTTCAAAATTACATTCTCGTATACCATGTTGGAGTGCACAGGGCTTACCTAGCACTTTTCAGGGCATGAGGAAGACTGGTGTATAGTCTAGGTTGCAGCAGCTGTCATTTCTCATTGGTATTTATATCTAGTATGCATCAGCAAACTACTGTCTATGATGAGCAGCTTAGGAGATGCATGTTTTTCCCGAGGGGTGTGGCATTTGGTGGTACATCACAGGGATGGGCAGGATCCAAAACGTGTAACTTTTCAGAATACAGTGGGTACAGGGACATTCAAAACTTTTGCCCGCATCTGAGGCACGGGCCAGCTGAATAGCGCTTGCATGTGCTGAACCAAACACATCTCCCCACTTTCCGTACCAGCGAGCACATCTGTAGCCACGGATGCAGAATTAGGTTCAAAGGGGGCCCATTTTTGATTTAGACATGTCCGCAAGCTGGACATGCATGTTATGGAATTGCGCTCATAATTATTTGCACAATATTTTATCTTACGTTTACAGGGGTAGTGCAAAGTACTTGAGAGTACTTTGGGAGCTCATAGCAAGAAACTGTCTGAACTAATTGAGCAGAAATATCATGCAAAGACTTAGGGGTATGTTTACTAAATGGCGCAAACGTAGCAATTGCAATGTTATCGCGCGATACGTGACATTATTGCACAATAATGGCGCATTACCGTGTGAGAACATCACGTATCACACGATAACGTATCCTGCGGTGCTAAGGTGCACAGAGGGTGGAGTAGGGCTTCCCAGAGGGTGGAGTAAGGCTCCCCAGGGGCGGATGGAAGGGGTCAATTGGCGGAGAGTGGGCGGGAGAGGCTCCATGCACACTAGCACCGTGAAATGAAGCTCTGAACAGTAGCGCCAGTGAAAACCTCGCGCTAGAGGCACATTTGCAGGGGGGAGAGACCATTTTAGTCAGCAATGTGCAGCAAAGGGCAGGGAAACCAAAAAATGTAATAGTAGTGATGAATGTGCAGCAACATCACAGTGCCCAAGTACGAGAGGGCACTACAGTGAGGCTGCAAATAGGGTACAGGAGGCTGCAGGCGGGACATGTAGTGGGGCAGCTGGGGCACAGGGTGGGCTAGGCAGATGCCTAAGTGACACATAGGAATGCAGATGCGGAAAAGCAGCAAGACAGCAACTGATCAAGGGCAAACATGGCCACGAGTGTGCGTCCCACAGTGTCCCAGGAGACAGTACCCAGCAAGTACCCCAAAGGGCACATAACAATAGCAGGCGGTGCTGGAGGGAAGTGTGGATGTCTATGTAGGCACCCCTACCCCATATCACGCACCATAGGCAGCTGCCTACCAGCACACTGGATGGCCTGGGACGGCGCAACTCCAGCACCACCGGCATGTCAGCATGGTGGCGGAGGGGTGCTGGTGGCGGAGGGGGCAGTGGCTTCTGCCCACAGCAGACCACGGCCAAGCCCCATTTAGGTGGATGCCGTGCACTGCAACAGACAAGGTCTATCTGACGAACAGTCATGGTATCCCCAGGGAATGATCTGCTTCTGCAGCAACAGTTTGGTGCAGTACATGCAGCCAGCATGTTCAGGGGCAGAAGATCACAGGTTCAAGTCCCAGCCGTGCCTCCTGCAAACCATGTCCCTATATTTTACCCAGTACAAAACCATGTTAAGAACGACGGAACCGTTATTGCAGATAAAAGAAACATGCCAAACACTCCTATATTTTACCCTACAGAGCATAAACACCATAAACATGTGCAATCCCTAGAGCAGAGTTTCTCAGCTGCAGTCCCGGAGGGCCAAACACCATCCAGGTTTCATGCTGTCCCTAATAAATATGCCTGTGCTGTATTTGTATACACCGCCACCATTGTATGCAAATGTATCTCATGCATATTCATTAGGGACAGCATGAAAACCTGAACAGTTTTGACCCACCAGGACCGGAGTTGTGAACCTCTGCCCTAGAGCAGTGGCCAACAGGGGCACAAACACCCGCAACCACAGGCCCCACTATCCAAAGCCTCATGGAGAGTCAGGCTGTTGGGCCCTGTGTGGAGCAGCAACTCCCAATACTGGCACCTGCATACCTTAGCAATGCCGCCCTAAACTTGGGAACACGTTCCACAGATATCAAAAGGTTGCTATGATTAATGTCAGATAACAAATCCTAGGTTAAACACAATTTGTTGTCAGAGATACATCATAGCAACCTTTCTGATATCTGTGGAGTGTGTTTCAGTCAGTGCTTCTGACAGTGTTTACCACCCCGGGGAGTGACCCCAACAGTATTGCGTACCATGGCAATGCCCGCACTGTGCCCAGGGCTGGTATGGCGGCCAGGGCTGCCACAAACCTCTATAGTTGCACAAAGCTGGCATAGGTGTGGGAGTGTGTGTATGAGCCCACACTGCTTGCACTGTTTCCAGTGTTAGCTTGCCAGTGTGCATAATGAGGGGCAAGGTACTGTGGGTATAACCCAGACAGGGTGGCCTGGGCAGAATGCATCTGCACAGGGCATAGGGCAATGGCTGGGACATTGTAGTGCCCGACCCCCACCTGCGCAGACAGGGTGGCCATGGCATGTCATGCTGGGAGGTCACTCTCACCCTGACTGAGCAGTGGCCATGGCATGGCTAGGTTCTCCCACAGTGCTATATAGTATTTCTCTCAAGTGATATTTTTGGGTTTCCTTTTCTGGGGTGCAATCACTGATATACCTGCTTGGTGTGTGTGCTCACATCCCATATTTGGGTGCGCACAGTTCCTCCAGGAATATGTGCTAGCTAGTTAGCTAGCAGACTGTCTGCAGTTAGCATGTGTATGGCTGGGACACCTTGCAGGGTGCAGTGGGTGGAGACTGACTGTGCCCTCTGTTGGTGAATGTCAGATAGTGGTGGGGGGACAGCTGAGCTTTTCCAGTGTTCTGCCTATCTGCAAGTGCCTTATGTGATGCATATAGATCTGCATTGACTGCCCTGTAGGGTTCCCTTCCCCAGCAGGACTGGGGTTGATGGTTCCCTCTACTGCCACCATTGCAGAGATGTAGAATGTGAATCTGTTGCTGGGAGATCCTGTCCCCCACCCTGGGCCACAGAGAGCGGGTTGGGTCCAAACACCCCCCCCCCCCGGGCCACAGAGAGCAGGTTGGGTCCAAACCCCCCCCCAGGTTGGGTCCAAACCCCCCCCCCCCCCCCCGGGCCACAGAGAGCGGGTTGGGTCCAAACACCCCCCCCCCTTCACCTATAACATGTGACCATGGCACCCAAACAGGCTATGCACTACTCTGGGTGCATCATAGACCACAAGGGCTAGATGTGACTGGGAAATACAGATGGACACATGTGCATCCTGAGTGTATCAGCAAGGACTACCTAGCACACACTAGTACTGATGGGGATCTGCAACATAGTCTATCTTAGCCAAGCCAGGTGCTGCAGACCTGGTGCTGGGTGCCCCACCTCACTCTCAGGGTAAGCACAGGACCCGCACACTGTCACGGTCTGTAGCTACTCTGTGCCATTAACACACGCGGTCAGTTCCCCCTACCAGGCCTAGGTGCTGTGGGGGTGCATATCCCATCTTGTGATCAGCTGTAGACTGCTAATCTGCATGTGCAATGCATCATGGGTATGGGTGGGTTTACCCTATCCTGGTAACCACAGCAGATAGTTTGTGTGGTGACCTGCAGTCTTTCTGTAGCCAGCCAGCAGTGTGGCAGCAGCTATATAGATATAGCCCACTGGTTACTTCAATGACTGTGGAGGTAGAGGTCATGGGTTTGATCCCACAGTGTTGTTATTTAATAAGGCTGTCTGAGGCTTTTCCTTTTAATTTACATCAGTGCTGCCAGCAAAATGCACCCTCACAGTGCCGTAGCCTAAGGTGCCTCATAGGGTGCCCTATACGGCACCCTGTAACGCGCCCTATAAGTCACCCTATAAAGCACCCTATAGGGCACATTATAAGGTGCCTTGGCAGACAGGGCACTTTATACTGTGCCCTCTGGAGTACCTTATAGGGCGCCTTATTCGGCACCTTAGGTTACGGCACTGTGAGGGTGTTTTTGCTGGCAGCACTGCTTTAAATTACAAAAAGGAAATGCCTCAGACAGCACTGATCTAAATTAAAAGGTAATGCCTCAGACAGCCTTCTTAGGTAACACCTCTGCAGGATCAAACCCATGACCTCTGCCTTCACAGTCATTGCAGTAAACAGTGGGCTACATCTTTACAGCTTCTAACACTGCGCTGGCATGAACTTAGGATTAACGCGCGTTAACGTGCCGTGGCACCCACTATCACACGATACAGATTCTTGCTACCTTGCCCCCGGAATGCCCACTCCTTATATGGCATTCCTTCACATTATCGCTGCGACATTAAGCCGGTAACATTAAGACGGTTTAGTAAACATACCCCTTAATCATATCTACAGAAGTAGGAATAGTATTGGACCCAAAAGCTTTAGTTGGTGGAGAGGTTTTAGTCGGTAAATAATATGCAGACAACACTGGAGGCAAAGAGGCCTCAGGAATTTTCAGAATTTCCAGATGATATCCAATTTAGGAAAACTGACTAGATGAATATTTCTTCATCTTAAAGTCTCCATATTTTCTAGTTTACGAGTATTGATCACAGAAGATTTCAAAGCCTCAGCTAATACCGAGCCACCCATTTAATTTCTTCAAAACATTTAGAAGAATCTTGTACAGAAGGAGGAGTGGCCTAGTGGTTGGGGCAAGGTACTACAGGCCGGAAGGTCAGTGGTTCAAATCCCACTAGAGGACAGCAACCTTGGGCCGGAAGGACTGGGGTTTCTAGTCCCACAGGTGCTCCTTGTGGTCTTGGGCAAGCCACTTAACCCTCCATTGCCCATGTTCCCTGTAAGTATTAGTGTATGTGTCTCATATCCCCTCATGTTAAATGTATCCTCCAACCACTTTGACCCAGTGAAAAGCAGGATATAAATGCAGATAAATAAAATAAAAATATGATTGTACTCTATTTTCACATTTTAAATTTAATGACATCATAGTGTAGTTCCAACTTGGTTAACACCAACTTTTCCAGTCTTGAAAAAGCACTCAATATTCTTTCAACAGATGAATTACCCATATCCTGTTCATCCTGCAACACCAACGTTTGAGATACCGAGACAGTGTCTTTAAGGTTTGAGATCGAATGTACTTTATTATGTTTTGGAGAAGTCTGAGATGATACCTTAGAATGAACTGAATCACTGATTATGTTAATTGACTTATCTTTGGAAATGTTTATTCCAGACATCTAGATCAACAGGTTTGGTACAATCTCAGTGGCAGCGGCTAACAGATAAAATGGCTAACCATCGCTGCTGAAATCTGAACCCAGATATTCAATGCCAGGGTCATATCTGGCCACTGGCAATAAACATACAGGTTAGTCGGCTTGCACTTTAGCCAGTTAGGATATACTGAATATCGCTGCTACCCAATTAATCCGTGCTGCCACCCCTGCTCTGCTCTGGAACCCCCTGACGCTAGCTGCTTAGTGTCAGTGCATTTAGCAGCACAAACCAAATTAGTGCTGCCAAATATCCTGGTTTAAATGCCTTTGAATATCCCTGCTATGTTTGTTTGAGCTCATTGAGCCCACTGAAAGCCAGTTAGACTTTTCAAAGTGGGTAGAGCTCAGTCGGAATGTGCTGGTCCTGCAGGAGGGAGAGGGAATTTTTAAAGCATATGCTATTTCAGTGCCCCCTGCTGCAGATTTTTGTGCATCAGGGGTTAGTGAAATAGACTAAATAGTTGAAGAATACTGTGTATGAAAGAATATAGTGGTTTGGTGGTGATATATAGATGATATCTTTGTTCAAGGGTAGGCACAGAAGAAGAATTGAAAGATTTTAAAGTGTGGCTCAACAATGGAAATAAATATATTCAATTTGACATGTTGTACAATCCAATGAAAATCACTTTTTTGGATGTAGTAATAGAATACTGACAGAAATATGTTTTTATAGTATGATAGTTTTCATCCGGTCAAACTGAGGGATATTCTCCCTTTGTCGTAATTTCTTTTATAAGGGAGAATATGCTTCACTGATGATGAGTTGAAATTTCAGGCTGTGGTTTTGCAGAACATATTAACAGAAAGAGGGTATCCTCTGTCTATTAAGAAGGCATATAAATGGGCTCTGTAAAATAAATTGGGAGCTTTTAATTAAGGAGAGGATGGAGAAAATGTGGATGAAGATCTTCTGACATGTTCTATGCCATTCATCATTAGGTTGAAAGATTAAAATTATATTGAGAAAGCACTGGAATATTTTAAGAACACAGGCATGTTTTAAAATTGATAACTGCAAATACTAGAGGTCAGAAATTTTGAGTCCAGCAGTTCTGCATATGGAGACAAATGTAGATCATCAGAGTCCAGGCCATTTTTAATATGGATGTGTCAATTTGTGATATTACTAAGGAATGTGATACAATTACTGATTCAAGGTCTAAAACATAGCATTTCAGATTTAGAATCATGCATAATTCAAAATATGTGGTTTATGCAGTTAAATGTCTATGTATATAGGTAAAACCATAAGGTCTTTGATGGCCAGTTTGTTTTTTAACTGCCATCACTTAGATGTTATAATGAGACTAATGTACTAAAATATGGAAATTTCTGCAAATTGAGTGCACACTAACACAATAGAAGCTGATTTTAATTAATGCCAATGATTGTGTGCCACTTAAAATTGCTGATATGCATGATATAATTATTTTCAAATAAAGATGAAACAAATAACTAAATAAACCTCCAATTCTGAGAGTTTTGTACATTTTAGTATGCAAAAACCCCTTTTGCTAAACGTTTTCATAAAATTGCCTTTTACAATAGTAATCTTTTGTTTGTAGTTTGTTACATGCAAAGGTTTATTTAATTAAAAATGAATAAGCAGTTCTGATGCAAAAATATGCAAAGTTGCTCATTAATTTTAAATTTTGCAAAACTATTTCATGAAAACATCTTTACATATCAATTTATGCAAAAAACATAACTACATTTGAATGAGGAGTTATCCTCTTTTTTGGCATGTCCCAGTAGCAAGATTTTGTTTTAAAGTTTGCACTCCAGCTCATTGGCATCCATAGCAAAATTGCACATGAACAAGGCTACTAATACAGTACATGGGGATTCCCATGGGTTAATGCATTGGCCTCTGTGTAACTGTGGCCCCAATGCAGAGATGCAAATAACAAGGTTGGATGTCCTGGTTTGACTTCCAGCCCTGCTGTTCGCTGGGACCATATACAGACTAGAGTGCTCCCCGCATGCACAGAGCCACTGTGCAGAAAGTGCTGGACGGGGAGGACTGGAGATGGAGGGTGGGCAGAGCAAGGGTATTTTATTTACATTCTCTTATATACCATGCTATTCTGCATCAGTGTGGTTTACATTGAACAGGGCATTATAACTTGGAGATAACTATTTTACAGGGAACATGGGCTATGGAGGGTTAAGTGGCTTGCCCAAGACCGCAAGGAGCACCTGTGGGACTAGAAACCCCAGTCCTTCCGGCCCAAGGTTGCTGTCCTCTAGTGGGATTTGAACCCCCGACCTTCATGGCCTGAAGTACCTTGCCCCAACCACTAGGCCACTCCTCCTAGTGATTAACTAGGATAGGCTAACTCACCCAGACATACAGGCTAATTTAGGTCATGGCCCTGTGTGTCTGGCAAGGCCAAGATGGATGGGGGACTTATTCCACCTTGGAGGTGGAATAAGCCCCACTGAGGATGACAATCGGGCCCGGAACCCACCCTTCAGCACACAAACCATGCCAGGTAAGCCCCCTTTACCCGATCCCAGCCCTGATAGGCCCCTCCGAGGGTCGTGCAGCGGGGAAATAGTGTTTGCATCTGTGGCGGGCTGTGCAAGCTCCTGCATGGTGTTCCCTTGCCATGGTGATGAGATGCCACGGCACCGGGGCTCCAATAGGAGCATAGGGAGGGCTAGGCATGGATTCTGATGGGTGTCTAGTGCTGCAGAATTGGGACCCATCCGACCCATCTAAGTGCTTGATTCTGTACCCGCAGGGAAGTCTAGCTCCTGCGAGTGCAGAATCGGGTACACGATCAGCCCGTCTAGTTTTTGGATGGGCCGACAGCCTGGATGTGCCCCACTTGGAATGGGGTTCCACATCTTCTTCCGTTTGTCATCAGACCTTTAATCTATTTTGGCCACTTTCTCTGATAATATGTTCCAACTTCAAAAGGATGAGACTTCATTAAAGTGTGAAGCCAGTGATGCTCAACTGACGTGAATGAGTTCATTGATATGGGGAATGCCACTGAATTTTATGCCACCAGTGTATCAATGCCAGTTGCAGAATGAAAATCAATGTACTCATAAAATTATCAACTGAATTTTATGTGGCTACTGCTGTGCTTCCAGGACAGTGTATGAGATGATAGTGTGAGAAAGTTGCAAATGACATTATTGAAGTCTCTACTGTTAGGGCAGAGATAAGACATAGGAAAGCTAGGCACATGCCTATGGCCCAAATGTTTAGGGAGTCTGGTCAGATATGCCTTATTCCAGGCCCCACACAGAAACAGATGATGTCATTGGTCCCTATTGCTGCATTAGCCCATATAGGACAAAAGGTAACATCATGACATCAACCCATGCCATCCACTGGCGCTCTCCCAGAGTCATTAGCCAGGATTTGAGAAGAGTGGTGTTATTATCCAATTCATATTGGCACGCCTATGTTTTCAAGCCTCCATCAACTCATTAAGTCTTAACATAGTAACATAGTAAATGATGACAGATAAATACCAGTATAGTCCATCTAATCTGCCCAGTAAAGTGGCTAGAATTGTAGAGCTGTGCCTGTCACTCTGTGCAGGTTATTCCCCCTTTGTGTCTTTGCTTAAGGTTGTACCTGCTGCTCCAGGCAGGTTACCCCTCCCTATTTATGAAGTTATTTACTTTTGTTTTAATTCCATTCTCTTCAGACCCCCCCCCATCCCATCTCCCCCTTCCCCCCTCAAAAAAACCCCAAACTTATAGTACCCAAAGGCACAGGAATTAATGAGAAGCCAAATAGGTGCCAGAGGTTTTAAAGGCTGTGGTGAATATATGCTAAGTTCTGGAGGAAGAAGGGTGCTTACTGAGGTCTGGAAAAAGGAGAGTGCTTGCTGAGATATGGAAGAAAGATGTGTTTTTTAGGGCCCACCCATAGGTATCTGATGCTGTAGGCAAACCTTTGGGCCATGCGCCTCCTCTCCATGGTGCCTCAACACCCTATGCCCCTCCCTCCCAGGGGCAGCTCAAAGTGCCATACCTCCTGTAGTTCAATATCTCCCCTCCCCATCAGTTCCCCCAGTGTCTAGCAGCTCCCCTTCCCTACACTACCCTACTGCCCCAGCTGTCCAGTATCTCTTCCCTTTTCAGGTGTCCAACATCTTCTCCCCTCCCCTTTTTTAGATGTACAGCATCTCCCCTTCCCTCCCCCCCCCCCCTCTCTTTCAGGTGTCGAGCATCTTCCCTTCCCTTCTTCCCCTTTGGATGTCCAACTGCTTGCCTTCCCTACATCACCCCCACTTTCAGTTGTCCAGTATATCCTTAAACCTGGTGCCCTCTGGTGACTGCTGCTACCGCCATTGTCAGTACCCTCCGACTTGATGCAACTTGAAAACAAAGCAAAAGTGGCTCGCTTGTAGTCTTCAGCAGACACATATTCTCAAGGAAGGCTCCATCCTGCCCCCTCCAAACTTCCTGTTTAGGGAGTATGGAAAACACCAGGGTTTGAGTGTGCATGTCTGCCCAAAGCCCCACACCAGTCACTTTCACTTTGTGACAGAGTTGATAGGATGGAGGGCAGTGGTGGTGGCTTCGATTTAGGCTGCTGCGAATTGCCATGCCTATGATGGTGGCAACCTCAGAATTGTGCAGTCCTAGGTGGATACCTAGTGAAAGGGTGGGCCCTCTGTTCTTGCTGAGATGTGGGGCGAATGGGGAGAATGCATGGTGGGGTCTGAAGAGAAGGGGAGGGCTTGCTTAGGTTTGGAGCGAAAAACAGAGAGTGCTTGTGGAGGGGAGGAGGGAAAGAGTGCTTCTTGAGGTCCAGAGACAGAGAGGGAGTTGAGTGCTTGCTGGGTTCTGGTAGTATTTTTAAATGCCCACTTCAATGTGACATAATTAGACTTATAGGCTAATGTATTGCTATTCACATGTTTGTGGAAGGTTTAAAATGTATTTATATTATGGTAAGGGGCCCAATATGTTTGTTTGCTTAGGCTCTACAAAAGAGTTAATTTTTCTCTTTGAATTAGGCCTGATATGAGTCAGTGAGCCTGCATTCAGAATGAATTTTACCTTGAGATGAAAGATATTTGGTAGGTCAGGAAACTGCAGCATAGGTGAACAAAAAGGTTTTTAATATAATAGAAATCCCTGAACTCTCTCCTGGTCTGTGTTTTGCTGAGCTTTCCCTCTTGTGAATTACTATGACGTCTTCTGATTGTGTGTTAGAGACTTATTATTCCATCTTAATGCTCCATGCTGAAAAGCTTTTGACGTCTGTGTTTGCAATTGCTCATAAATAACACAAATCCGTCTGCATCTGATCCTCCGCATTAAAGAGGCACAAGCATGATCTTGCCTGGTTCTTTACAAGAAGTTAGGGAAAGAAATTGCTCTCTGACTCTAATTAAAGCATGAATGGTACTTAGAATTCCCTTACAAAATGTCACAGCTAGTAATCAGCTTTGGTATTAGATCACAGCAGGGTCCTTTGGAGCTGGTCCTTAGAATAAATCACAAACACCTTTCATTATGATAGCCATCTGTAGTCACTTATCCTCATTCAAATTCAGAGGCATCCTCTTGTCAAGCAGCTTCTTGAATTTCCTCAAGTAAAGATGTAGTGTAAGGGCCTAAATTGCCTCTCACCACTCTTATTCCAGCTCAATGGCTGAGTTAGTCAGAGGTTATTACTCTCTCCTTATAGTGCAAAGACTTTTAAAACCAAAGACCATTTGCCTTTTGAGGCTGAGTTCTATAACACTGCTGATTTCTCACCCAATGAGGTCTCCTCCCACCATTACTTCCCTGTTCTGGAAACCATAAATGACACTCAAAGGTTACAATAAATTGAAAATAGCGGTAGAAGCGCAAAAACTTCAATGATATGAAGAAAACAGGAAAGAAAGATATCTGAATAAACTATTTAGAGAGAACCCAAAACAATTCTATAAGGAATTGGGGAAGAGCATTAATATGGTAAAAGCATCTCCAGCCAAAGCCGAAACCGAAACCGAAACCTTCTGGAGAAAGCTATATGAGGACCCTATACATCACAATCACAAAGCAGAATGGTTACCCAGCATACAGAAGCATTTAGAAAAAACAAACATCAAACCTATGGAATGGCCTGTAATAACAAAGGAAGAGCTGGAAAGCAAGTTAAAATGAGCTCCAAACTGGAAGATCCCTGGCCCAGATGGAATAACCAACTTTTGGCTCAAACAGTTAACACTCCACCAAAACCTGATGAACCGCAAAAATCAATTGTTCAAGCAACCGGACTTAACAATGCAAAGGTTTACTAAAGGAAGAACATTTCTCCTTCGGAAGGGAGACCTAAGTAACACCGGTTCTCCCCACGCATCCTGTGCTTAAGGATGGGGAGAGCCGGCGGTGGGGTGGGAGAGGGCAGAGCGATGGGACGTGCAGCCCACAACCCGCATTCGAGAATGAGGGCCTTATTTATTTATTTATTACAATTTCTTATATACCGCGCTATTTAGTATCAGCGCGGTTTACATCATAACTTAACGACCATAACAACAAGCTGTCAGGTTTTACATCGAACAGGAGTACAAACTTGGATAACGGGGTTAACTATATACATAAGCTATTTACACTGGAAGGATAGGTAAAAATCAGATAATGCGTGTAAGGGCCTTTCTAGATTGGGTCATTTCCTGAGAGGTATATCTAGGTTCAATTGCTGGCTGGGAAATATTGGAGGAAAAGGTGGGTTTTGAGAGCCTTCCTGAACTGATATAGATTGGCAATGGTCCTAATGTCAGGGGGTAGAGCATTCCAGCATTTGGGGACATAAAAACTGAATGCCCTGTTTGTGGTTGTCGTGTTGGACTTTGTTGATGTCTTTGGTATTGCTAGCAGGTTGACAGCTGTTGCTCTTCTGGATCTGTTGGGGGGGACAATGTGGATAAGATGTGTGAGTGAGGAGGCTGAAATACCTTTGATTGCCTTGAAAGCTAATAGAAGGGTTTTGAATGTGATCCTCCCATGGATCGGTAGCCAGTGCAGCTGTTTGAGAATGGGGGTCACGTGGTCGTTTCTGGATGCTCCGTAAAGGACCCTAGCTGCGGCATTCATGGCCAACTGTAAGGGGGTTAGTGTGGATTGGGGGAGACCTTGTAAGATGGCATTTGCAAAGTCAAAATGCGGCAGGATCAACGCTTGATATATGGTTCGGAAATCATCTGGGTCCAACAGGGGGTGTAGGTGCTTGAGTGAACGGATTTTGAAATAGACGGCTTTGACTATGTTGCTTATGTGGCGTTTCATGTCGAGATGTTGGTCCAAAGTAACTCCCAGGTATTTTATTGCATCTTTGGTTTGCAAATCAGCTTCGTTGACACTGACGTTGGCTGGGGGAGTAAAGTTGACGTCTCTGGTGATGAATAGCACCTCTGTTTTTTTATGTTGAATGCATAGGTTCTGTGTCTGGAGCCATGTTGAAACTGCATTGAAGCAGTCTGTGAGTGGGGCCAGGTCCATGTGAGTTGTGGAGAAGGGCATGTATAAGAGAATATCATCTGCATATATCAAACATTTCACATTGAATGATCTTATGATATTGCAGATGGGCTGCATGTAGATATTGAAAAGTAAGGAGGATAACGAAGAGCCTTGAGGTACCCTTGCTTTTGATGGAAATGTATTGACTCTTCTGATCCAGATTTCACATATTGCCATCTACCGTCCAGATAAGATTTGCACCATCCTAGTGCACTGTTGCAGACGCCCTTCTCTTTCAGTCTTCCAAGGAGAATTTCGTGACTCATGGAGTCGAACGCCGCGGCGATGTCTAGGAATCTTAGGGGTATGTTTACTAAACGTGAGTAACGCGCGTAGTATGACGTTAACGACCGTAAGTGCAGTGTAACGCGCGTAAACACGTGCCAACGACCGGTAACGTCGTACTACGCGCGGAAACCGCGCTTAACGATCGTAAAGCCCCGCGGCGCGTTAAAACAGCGCAGAAGGTGGAGAGTGGGCGGAGAGAAGGGGTCAATGGGCGGAGAGGGGGCGTGGAGAGGCTCCCCCTCACTAACGCGCTGTAATTCTGAGCTCAATTCCAACGCGAATGAAAACCTGCCGTTAAAGGCTTTTAAAGGGAAGATAAAACCATTTCCGTCAGCAATGTACAGCAAAACCGGGGAAACACACAAAACGTGAGCAGTGTGATACATGTGCACTGAACAAAATAGCACATAAAACGTTAAAAATGACCACAGGAAACATTTTAAAAAGCATAATACAGCTTGGCAACAGTGATAGCAATGGGCAACAAGGAACAACACTGCCTGGAAAGCACCAAATAAAAAAGAAATGATGTGTGGAAGGGTCTACGCGTCACAGACCCTGTTAAATATCATTTCATTGTAATGGATTGTCCTGGGAGTGTTGTGTAATGTTTCCCAATGATATCATTGTTGCCCAGCTTGGTTATGGGTGTGTGCCCCTTTTGTGAGATATTCTCTGAGGTTTATGTGCACCGTTGTCTGCATACAAGGTAAATGAGGTCACAATAAACCTGTTGCAGAGCAGGGTTTCTGACTTGTCAGGCCGGTTTAACTAACTCCAGGGACTGCACTGTCTCTGTGGCTACAGTGTGGTGCAACAGACACAGCCAGTGTCTGTAAAACCAGAGGGTCACAGGTTCATATCCCAGCTGGGGGTCCTGCCAACCCAGTCCCCATAGCTTTACCCACCACTAAACATTGATAGTAAAGACACACCTTCATTGCAGAAAACATACACATGGCCTATATTTTACCACACCAGAAACAGGCACATTACCGTAAAGCAGAGTTTCGCAAATGTAGTCCTGGAGGGCCCCACAACATTCCGGTTTCATGCTGCCTCCAATAAAGATGCCTGTGCTGCATAGCTATGCACCACCCCCATGTTATGCAGATGTAGCTCATGCATATTTATGAGGGACAGCATGAAAACCCGAACAGTGTTTGGAACACCAGGACTGGAGTTGGGGAACTCTGCCGTAAAGCAGCAGCCAACAGGGCCACACACCCACCCACAGGCCCCATTGGCCAGTGCCACCTGGAGAGGCAAGAAATTGGGTCCTGCCTGTATCTCCCAATACTAGCAGTTGCATACCTTAGCAATGCCACCCTACACCTGGGTATATGGTACACAGCTATCAAACGTTTGCTATGAGAACTGGCAGATATCAATTCCTCTGTTAAGCACATTTTGCTCATTGAGCTCCACCATAACAATCATTCCGATGTCTGCGGTGTGTGCTGCAGGTCTGGTCTCTGACAGTGTTCACCACCCTGGGGAGTGACCCCCCAACAGTCTTGTGTACCATATCCATGCCTGTACTATGCCCAGGACTGGTGTGGTGTGTATGGCTGCTGACCACCTCTATAGTAGCACAATGCTGACATCGGTGTGGGGGTGGTTGTCTGTCTATCCAGTGTGTGGTGGCTGCAAACACCTTCCACAGGCCACAATGCCAGCAATGTTGCCAGAATTGGGCTGCCAATGTGCATAATGAGGAGCAAGGTACCATGGGTAGAGGCCGGACAGGTTGGCCTGGCCAGGGCGCCTCTGCACAGGGCATAGGGCAGTGACAGGCACATTGTAGTGTCCGGCCACCACCTACACAGACAGGGTGACCTCAGTATGTGCTGCTGAGAGATCACTCTCACCCTGACTGTGCAGTGACCACAGCATGGCTAGGCACCCCCATAGTGCTATCTAGTATTTCTCTCATGTGATATATGGGTTGCCTTTTGGGGCCCTGTCACTGATTTAACTGTGTATGCTGACATCCCAGTTCTGGGTGCAGGCATCTCCACTGGGCACTAGCAGACTATTTGCAGCTGGTATGTGTTGTGATGGAGTGGCTTGCAGGGTGCAGTGGCTGATGGCTTGCACCAGGGGAATATCAGATAGTGGTGGGGTGCAGCATGCCATATCTAGGCCTAATGTCTGTCTGCTATTGTGTTCTGGATGTGTACAGAGCTGCATTGACTGCTCTGTGGGGTGTGTGTCCCTCAGCAGGACCGGGGTTGATGTTCCCCCTCTATGTCCACCTTGCAGGGAGGTAGATGTTGTATCGTTTGATAGGAGACCCTGTTTGCTGCCCTGGGGGAGGGGGTGGTGGTGCATGGGTCCATGGGGGCTACACCTGACTGATACAGACAGAGATGTCCAAGGTGTTTCTGCAGAAACTACCTCTCACACTATAACACTGCTGTGGACCTGCACCATGGTCTCTTTCAGCCAGGGACGGTGCTGTGGACCTAGTGCTGGGCGCCTCACTGCACCCTCAGGGTGAGCACAGTACCCGCACAATGTGACGGTGTGTAGCTACTCTGTGCCAGTACAACACACGGTCGGTACCCCCTATCAGGCCGAGGTGCTGTGGGGGTGTATTCCCCATGGTGTGTATGTGTGGACAGCTGATTTGCATGTGCAGTGCATCATGGGTGTGACTGGCCCAATCCAACCCTGTGAAACACCAGCACCTGCTCACAGGCTCTGCTAAACCATAGGCCATCACACGTACATCTGTTAGCATAATGCATAGGTGCAGGACACCCTACAAAGTCTGTAATATAAGATGCCCACACTGGTAAAAACACACGTACCCACGCACGAATGTACGCGCGCGGCTACGCACTTACCAATGCACGCACCAACGTACGTGGCTAGGCACACTCCGAGGGTGTTTTTCTGACACCAATACTCAGCGTAACGAAAAACATGCCTCCTCTTTCCTTCTGTAATGTACAGGATGATGCCTGAGACAGCCTTTTGCGTTAGGCACACTGGGGGCTCGAACCCATGCTGCCTGTAACAGAGGTCAGTACCGTAACCATTGTGCTACAGCTCTGTTTCAGTGCTTTGTGTCTGTACGTCTTCTTACGATTAACGCGCAGTAACGCGGCACGGCGCCCGGTAACGCTCGTTAAATTTTCTAACGCGCGGTAGTGGTAACGATGTACCGCCCATGTCCTTATTTGGGGTTTCTTTCACTACCGCGGCTCCTAACGCGAACTGCACTAACGCGATTTAGTAAACAGACCCCTTAATCTTAATCTTAATCTCCAATTCTCTCCTTGAACTTCTTTTCCTTCTACTAGAGCCTTTGGAGTATGTTTACTAAACTGTGGTAACGTTACAGACCGCGCGTTAGGTAATGTTAACGATTGTTAAGTAACATTAATGTGCAGTATGTAACGTTAACACGCGTTAACGTTACCTAACGAGCGTTAGCATTCCCGGCCATGGTAAACACCGCAGAGGGTGGAGAGAGGGCAGAGAGAAGGGGTAAATGGGCGGGGAGTGGGCGGGGAGAGGCTCCCTGCACACTAACGCGCTGAACTGAAGGGCTGAATCCTATCACGAATGAAAACCTGCCGTTAGATGCACATTTGCAGGGAGAGAAACCATTTCAGTGTCAGCAATGTACAGCATAGGCAGGGAGCCCAAGAAACATGATAGTAGTGCTCCATTTGCAGCAACAGCATAGTGCCCAAGTATGAAAGGCCACTATGGCGATGGTGCAAATGGGGCATAGGGGGCTGCAGACCAGACATGTAGCGGGGGCAGCTGGGGCACAGGGTTGACTAGGCAGGTGCCTAGGTGGCACATAGGAACATAGAAACCGGAAATCAGCATGACAGCAGCTGACAAAGGCCAAACACAATCCACCTACATCTACCTGGTCCACCCGAGCTAACAGTTGCCAGGGCACTGACCTAACATTCCCCTAGCCAACCCTTCCCCAAGTGGAAGGGACATACTATTGGTAGGCAGTGATGGGGGGATGTAAGGATGCTCATTTATGCCCCCTGCCCCAGACCCCGCTCCCTAGGCGATCACATACCCACACAGTGGATGGCCTGGGACAGTGCACTACCAGCACCGACAGAATATGGTCATGTCAGCATGGCAGGGGGGGGTGCCCGTGCTGGAGGGGGCAGTGGCACCTGCCTGCAGTGGACCTAGGCCATGCCCTGTACCAGTACGTGGTGTGCAGTGCAAAATAAAAGGTCTGGCTAAGGAAAAGTACAGGTAGCCCCACGGACTACCATGTATTTGTGGCAACAGTGTGGTGTAGTACACCCAGCCAGTGTGTCCAAAAGCAGAGGGTCACAGGTTCAAGTCCCAGCTGTGGATCCTGCAGAGCATGTCCCTATATTTTACCCTACAATGCAGATACAACAGCAACATGTGCAAAGCCCAAAGCAGCGACGAACAGGGGTACAAACACCCACTCACACAGGCTCCACAATCCAAAGATGCATGGAGAGTCAGGTTGTTGGCCCCAGCATTGAGCTGCAGTTATCACCAGGGCACTACTACTACCTCCTGCACAGCTTAGCAATGTCGGCACTGTGATCAGGATCAGTGTGACGGGTAGGGTTGCCGATCACCCCTATCTTTGCACAATGCTGCAATAGGAGTGTGTGTGTGTATGTCTATCCATTGTTCTGTGGCTGCCCACACCTCACTGGGCCCACAATGTCCCACTGTTAAAAGCGTTAGCCTGAATATGTGCATAATGAGGAGCAAGGTGTTGTGGGTATGGCACGGACAGGGCGGATTGGCCAGGATGCATCTTCAAAGGGTGTGGGACAATGGCTGGGACACCATAGAGCCCGACCACTGCCTGCATGGACAGGGCGGCCACAGCATGTCATGCTGGGAGGGCACTCACTCTAACCGAGCAGTGACCATGGCATGTCTAGGTTCCCACATAGCGCTCCACGCTATTCGTCTCCAATGATACTTTTGTAATCCCAGTGCTGAGGCTCCAATCACTGAGATGCCTGCTTGGTGCATATAGTTCTTTTGTGAGCATGCACTATGGACTGGCTAGTGGACTGTCTGAAGTTATATTGTGCATGGTTGGAACACCTATAAGGTGTAGTCTGATTGTGCTGTCTGCTGGTGACTGGCAGACAGGCATGTGAGGTAGTTGGGGTTTTCCAGAGCTAACCCCAGCATTGTTGCTGGTCTGCCCCAGCCACAGGCATTGTTCTGGCCCACCAACCCTGGAGGGCTGTCTTATACCAGCAGGATGGAGGTTGCTTCACAGGGGCTGGGGCTCTTGTCCCTTTCCTACAAATAGGGTGATGTGAGCCCTTTGGGGTATGTGGTGTATACCATTTTAACCTATAAAGGCACTGCTACACAAACCTCATGCAAGTCTGGAAACCCCTCTTCCCTGACAACAGGTGCCCACGTCAGCCAGACCCTAACACGGGGTACACACTAACCTGGGTGGTGTCTGGTCCCAAAGAGCCACATGTGACTGCAGGATACAGATGGACATCAAATTACCTTCAGCTGCACTGGAAGGAACACCTGTCACACACTAGTAGTGATGGGGATTTACAGCAGGGCCTATTTCTAGCACCACATGTACTGCGGACCTAGTGCTGGGCACCCATCCTATCCCTCAGGGGGAACACAGAACCTGCACAATGGCATGGTTTGTAGCTACTCTGTGCCAATATCATGCACTATCAGTTCATCATTCCAAACTGAGGTACCGGAGAGGTGCAGACCCCATTTGCTGATCAGCTGTAGACAGTTATTCAGCATGTGTATTGCATCATGGGTACTGGTGGGGTTACCCTATCCTGGCACTCAGAGCAGACAGTTTGTGCAGTGACCTGCAGTCCTTCTGTACCCAGCCATTGCTATGAAATACACCATGGAGGTATAGCCTACTGGTTAATATAATGCCATTCTTGGCAGTGTTCCTGGGTTCAATTCCTCATTGTTTCCTTCTCTCATGCCTGTCCTACTCAAATAGTGCACATGCCTGTAACAGTCATGTTTTTGCAGATTTGTGCTGCCAGCCCATAATACCCTCGCCACAATTGCCAACATTCCCTCGGTCCGTCTATCTGTGTCTGTCAGCTGTGTAGAGTCCTGTCTCCCTGTGCAGGCTGCCACCCCATGTCCTGCACTGCTACTTTTTCCTGCATTGCGCCTCTTCATGTTTGCCTCGCCTGTGCCTGATCTGCATGGCACCACCACTTCTCTGTCCACCCATCATTGTAACTATCCTGCCACCTCCGTCTCCACTGGGGGACACGTATTCCCATCGTCTGCCACCAACTATCTTTCCAGTATTTTACATTGCCAACACCCTGTGCTGTGGTACAGTTTCCTCCACCATTTTTGTCATCAGTACTGGCAGCCACATGGGATGCCCACAGATATGGCAGGTCCAGCGGCTCTCAGCTCTCCCTCCTTCACTCACCTGTTCATTGCCTTTCCTGAGTGCTCTATCTAGTGTTAGGGCTACATCTGTCTCTGTTCCTCACAGGTCATGCATGTCATCTTGAGACACCTTGCAGCCCTTAGGGAACACTAACCTAGGGCACCATAACCTTGTTAGGCCACCTTAATCTATGGTTTCATAGCCCAGGGTGCCTTCTACGGTGCCTTGTCCAGGGGTGCCTAATATAGCGCTTAGCCTAAGGAGCCCTATAGGGCACCTTATGAGGCACCTTACAGGGCACCTTACAAGGCACCTTATCATGCACCTTACAAGGCACCTTATAAGGCGCCTTGTAACACGCGTTAGTCTAAGGCACCTTGTATTGCGCGTTAGCTGATACGGCTTGCTGTAACGATGCAGCGCACATGCCTTTATATGGGCATCTGTACCTTTACCGCAGAACCTAACGCGAGGGACCAACACAGAGGATTTCTAAAGGTAAAAAGTGGACTGTTGTAGTTGTTGATATGGAAGGACAGACTAGATAGGCCATGTGGTCTTTTTCTGTCATCATGTTTCTATGTTTCTATGACATTACCGCAGTTTAGTAAACATACCCCTTTGTGTTCTTAGGCAAAGTTTTTTTTTCTGCTGTTCTAGTTTTTTATTTCTTCTCCTCTAACCTTCAGCTTCAAAGAGGTAGGCAAGTTTTGAAGTCACTGCCCTCCTCAGGTGTTAATGCGCTTAATTAGCTTGTTTAGGAGCCAGATTGCTGAGTGTTTTATAAAGGTCTACATTGGCTTGCAAGTACTGCCATTCCTAAAGGGTCTCCATTGCAAGCTCTTCAATACAAACTCTCTGCCTGAGAGCTCTTAAGGGGGGCTATTTCATTTTTAATAGTTAACCTTTTCTGCTGCATTGGCTAGTGATTTATAGCTGTATTGCAAAAGGAATATTTTTGTGTTCTTAGGCAAAGCTTTTTTCTGCTGTTTAAGTTATTTTTTGTTCTTCTCTAATCTCCAGCTTCAAAGAGATAGGTAAGCTCTTTGAAGTCACTTCCGTTCTCATGTGTTAGATCTCTCCCTTCCCATCCACCCCATCTGAGAATTCTTGCTATATAGGACAACTCACCAATTATCTTGCTAACAAAGATAACAGATTTTATTGGTTGGTAGGGAAAATCTAGGAAGTAAACAGTTCCACATTTGGATATCTACTAAAAGTAAACAATTTGATATTCTGAAAGGAGCTTTGATTAGGTAATTTTACAGATGGAACACATTAAATGATATACCTCAGACATATCATATCAGAATTTAGTAGCATAAAGTAATAACTGTTTAACAAGCAAGTAGGACTACATCAAGGTACATAGAACAGAGTTGTTAGAAGAAACATAAGAGGTTAGCTAATTTTCTCTTAAAGGACAGCTGAAGAAAAGTTAGGGACTTTTGTAGATCTTTCTCATATTTTTTAACAAGTACTAAAACTCCAAACAACTGAACTATGGCTGCGAAGATTTGTTGCACCCATTACAGCTTCTGCCTATGTTCAGACAGACAGCCCGATCCCAGTTGAGGAACTGGTTCCATGTTCATGATGCCTGAAAGCTGAAGCTCTCATGATACAGGTGGAGGAGCTCAGAGAGGAGGTGGCTAAGATAAGAAGAATCCATAACAGTGAGAAGTACATTGATGAGACGCTTCTTGAGACATCCAAGCTCTCGGACAGAGGTAAGGATGGTGTGCTGTACTACAGAATAAAGAGAGTTGGACCTGAGTCACCAGAGCCTGCAGAATCGACAACCAAACTCATACAGCCCTCAAACTGAAGAACCAATATGCAGCCCTGGAAGTGGAAGAGGTGGAAATATCTCAGGAACAGGAAGAACCAAAGCTCAAACACCTCAAAGTTGCAGAATCAATGACCACAAGAAAGCAAAGGGTAATAGTGGTTGGTGACAATCTTCTAAAGGGTACTAAGGCATTCATTTGCTGATCAGACTTGATGTCCATGAAGGTGTGCTGTGATGAGATGTTACAGAGAGTTTGCCGAGACTCATCAAGCCTACTGACTATTATCAGATGATGCACATCCATATCAGTACAAATGATACCTCTAGGTATCCTTCCACGTGTATCAAGAGTGACTTCAAGGCTCTGGGAGAGAGGGTGAAGTAGATAGGTATGCAGATGGCATTCTCCTCGGGTAAAGGCTGAGTTAGAGAAGCTTGTATCCTGGAGATGAATGCATGATTGTGTGGATGGTGTTATTGACAGAGTTTTGGTTTCCTGGACCGTGGGATAATCTTCTAAGGGCTGCTGAGCATAGATGTTTACCTATCCAAGATGGGTCAAAGTGTCTTCCACAGCAGACTGGCTAACCTACTGAAGAGGATTTTAAACTAGATTCATTGGGTATGAGTGAAGAAAGCCCCCAGGTAAGTAAAAACCTTCAGGTAAGTAAAACATTAAATACCTCTGTACAAATGGGTAAAAGGGGCAACATCTGGAAAGCAGTTTGCATTAATGCCTGTAGTATGGGAATCAAGATCCCAGATGTTGAGGCTTTAATGGAAGAGGTGATTTAAGGAGACATGGTTCAGGGATAACCATGACTCGGATGTAATTGTATCAGGCTATACTTTATTTAGAAAGGACAGGGTAGGAAGAAGGAGAAGACGAGTGGCACTATATGCAAAAAATATGAAAGCTACAGAATTACAGGGCTTACAAGGGAAGGAAGAGGTGCTGTGGGTTAAATTAGAAAGAGAGAATGGATAATTCATTTGCATTGGTGTGCTATATAAATCTCCTTCACAGGCAGAAGAAGTAGACAGAGATTTAACTGAAGACATTTGCGATATTGCCATGAAAGGAGAAGTGCTACTGATAGATGACTTCAATATGCCAGATGTTGATTGGCACATCCCTGCTGCAGGGTCATCTAGAAGAAAGGAGATCCCTGATTCTCTACAGGATGAATTATTCTGGCAACTGGTAAGAGAACCCATAAGTGAAGGGGCCATACTGGATATATTGCTTACCAACGGGGAAAGTTTTTCTGATGTTATAGTGGGAGATCATCTCGCATCCAGTGATCATCAGATGGCATGGTTCAGTTTTAGGACTAGGGCTGATAAAGTCCATTCAAAAGTGAGGGTCTTAGACTTTAGGAAAACTAACTTTGCCAAGATGGGACAATACCTCAAGGAGTCACTAGTGGGATAGGAGCAGCTTGGGTATGTAGAAAAGCAATGGGCAAAACTGAAAGGGGGTATTTTAAGGGCAACAACCCTTTTTGTTCAGAAAATGAGGCCACTATGATTCTCAAAAAAAGTTGCTGAAAAGGTGAAGAAAAAAAGGGTGGCCTTTACAAAATGCAAAAGATCACAGAAAGAGGAAGATAAGCATCAATATTTGGAAAAACATAGAGAGGCTAGGAAAGTAGTCAGGAAAACAAAAATACAAATAGAAGAAAACAAAATGAATGCAGTAAACAAGGGGGACAAGACAGTTTTCAAATGTGTTATTGAGAAGAGGAAGTGCAAAAGTTGTATTATCAGGCTCAAGGGTGAAGGAAAGGAATATATTGAAGCTGATGAGGATTAAGCACAATTGCTTAACAAATATTTCTGTTCTATGTTCACAAATGAAGGGCCAGGAGGAAGATCTCAGAAAACACTCACAAATAGGAACAGACGTGAAGGGGATCTTGAATGATTTTCAGAAGACTGTGTTCATGAGGAACTAACTAAACTAAAAGTAGGCAAAGCGATGGGGCTGAATGGGTTATATCCGAGAGTATTGAAAGAACTTAGGGAAGTTCAAGCAGCTCCACTATTTGACCTTTTAATACTTTTTTAGAGTTGGGAGTGGTCCCAGAGGACAGAATAAAGGTGCATGTGGTCCCTATACACAAAAGCGGAAGTACGGATGAGGTTAACAACTACAGGCCAGTTAGTCTGACCTCTGTGGTGAGTAAATTAATGGAAACACTGCCTTAAACAGAGGATAGTGATGTTTCTGGAGTCTAGTGGATTGCAGGATATGAGGCTGCATGGTTTTTCCAGAGGCAGGTCTTGTCAGACAGATCTGATTAATTTCTTTCACTGGGCAACCAGAAAATTGGACCGAGGGAGAGATTTCATTGTGGTGTATTTAGATTTCAGTAAAGCCTTTGACACCATTCCACACAGGCGATTTATAAATAAATTGAGCACCCTAGGAATGGATGCTGAAGTGACTGACTGGATTAAAAACTGGTTGAGTGGGAGACGACAAAGATACAGATAAATAGAGCCCACTCTGAGAAGAAGAATGTTACCAGTGGTGTGCCGCAGTGATCTGTCCTTGGTCCAATTCTTTTTAATATTTTTATTAGTGATATTGCAGAAGGGCTATCAGGTAAGATTTGCCTTTTTGTGGATGATATCAAAATCTGCAATAGAGTAGACACTCAGGAAAGTGTAGATAACATGAGAAGGGATCTAGGTATGCTTGAAGAATGGTGAAGAATTAGGCAGCTGAAATTTAACGCAAAAAAAATGCAGGGTCCTGCATTTGGGCTGCAAAAATCCAAAGGAGCAGTACAGTATAAGGGGTGAAATACTTCTGTCCATGAAGGAAGAGCAGGACTTGGGTGTGATTGTTTCTGATGATCTTAAGGTGGCTAAATAGGTAGAAAAGGTGACAGCAAAACCCAGAAATATGTTTCGGTGCATAGGAAGAAGAATGGCCAGCAGGAAGAAGGAGGAGGTAGTGCCTCTGTATAAGTCTTTGGTGAGACCTCATTTGGAGTATTTTATATATTTATTTATAAGTGTTTCTACAGTATACCGTCCCTTCCAGAGATCAAGGGTGGTTTACAATCAAACAACAAAAATTACATTAAACTCTTATTTATAGCTTTCATAATGTTTGAACCTAGTATACACGAATTACACAGTAAACTTCATTTACAATACATTTCTTTTCAATAAACATATTATACAATCATCTTATTTACAATAGGGATATGAGCAGTTGTGAAGTGCACTAGCAAGATAACTTGGATTTGATTATACTGAGAGATATATCAGTGTGTATGTTCAAGGATATTCATTCAAGGACATTTATTTATAAATCGCCTGTATATCTCAGTTGTATCTCCAAAATGCTCTTTGAATAGGTAGGTTTTGATCTCTTTATGGAAATCTTTAAGGTCCATAATGTTTCTCAGTTTATCTAGCAGTGCATTCCAGAGTATAGGTGAGAAGTAAGTAAACGCTCTGTTGCTTGTGGCCCGATTTGTGTTACGATGGTGGAGACTGCTAGAGTATTATTGTTACAGCTTCTTCTGGATCTCATGTTAGGTATGGTGTTATCAGGGTGGATAAGAATGATGGTGCAATTTCCCTCATACGTTTAAGGGGTATGTTTACTAAACAATGGTAAAGGAGCAAATGTGCCGTTAGCGTGTGCTAACTGTGTAGCTGCACACTTAGCACGTGCAAAAAGGCACTTTAGCGGGCACCAGCAGCATAAAGCGCCCTGTGGGTGGAGAAAAGGCGTGCATGGGGCAGAGAGTGGGGGTCAATGGGCGGGGTTTTGGGCAATAACAAGGCTTGCTCCCTTAACGCAGGCACCTTAATGGCAGGAACCCTAACGCAATTCAAAAACCTGGTAGAAAGGGTGTTTTTTGAGGAGAGAGAGCCCATTTTACGTCTGCAAATGTGATGCACAGAGAGGGGAGCCCAAAAGAATGATAGTAGTGCTCCAGTAGCAGCAACAGCATAGTGCCCAAGTATGAAAGGGCACTATGCTGATGGTGCAAATGGGGGCAAAAGGGGAGGCACATGGGTCATGCAGTGGGGGCTGCTGGTGCACAGGGGGGACCAGGAAGCTGCCTAGATGGCACATAGGAACATAAGACTACAAAATATGCCAAACTGTGTCAGACCAAAGTCCATCATACTCAGTATCCTGTGTCCAACAGTGCACAATCTAGGTCACAAGTACCTAGCAGTTTCCCCAAAAGATACACAGGATTCCCAGTAATTGCAATGGGGCAAGCAGTGCATAGCTCGGATCCTTAAAGATGTTACATATAGGTTGTAGGTAAATGTTAAACAATAACACTGAGAGCCCGGAACCTTGTGGGATACCTTACTCTTGGTTGTAAGACTGTGATGTATTATGTGCAATTCTGGAGACCACACCTTTAAAAAAGATATAAACAAGATGGAGTTGGTGCAGAGAGTGGCTACCAAAATGGTCAGTGGACTTTGTCATAAGGAATAAAGATCTTAATAGGTATACTTTGCAGGAGAGGTGGGAGAGAGGAGATATGATAGAAATGTTTGAATACTTCTATGGCATAAATGCAGAGGAGGATAGCCTTTCAATTGAAAAAAGCTCTTCAATGAGGGGGTATAAGATGAAGGTGAAAGGGGATAGGCTCAGGAGCAATATGCAGAAATATTTCTTTATGGAGAGAGTAGTAGAAGCCTGGAATAGTCTCCCAGTGGAGATAGTAGAGACAAGGACAGAATCTGAATTCAAGAAAGCATGGGACAAACACAGGGAAAAAGAAAGGACTAAAGAAAAAGAAAGGACTATAGCAGTTGATATGGAAGGACAGTGTAGATAGGTCACGTGGTGCTTTTCTGCTGTCATGTTTCTATGTTTCTGTTTTTGTCCCTGGAAGAAGAAAGCTGGCAGGACCCCAGCCCATAGGTCTCGGGGTCTCTTCCTCCTCTGGCATTGGTTGGGTGGTAGGCTTCAGGGGTCTTGCAGGCACTCCTGGACTGCTTGTGAGCAGATGCAGTGGTAAATGGGGTCTTCCTTGGTCTCCAGTGCTCGATGCAGCTGAGGCACCTGACATGTCTGATGCACCAGTGGTTCCAATAGCAGAAACCATGCTCTCTCCCTTGGTCTCTTGGACCAGTGTTTCTGCGCTCTCAGTCCTTTCTGTTGACAGCATGGTGTGGTTTTCTGAGGGAGACTCCCAGCTAGATGTAGGCGGACCTCCAGTGCTGCTGCTGGTACTGCTGTACACAACTGTATTTAGGGTTGGGCCTCTGGTTTCCCCCTGCAGACTGTAAGTTGTGCTGACCCTCACTGTCAATGATCCTGTGTTTGACCTCTGATTCCAGCAGGTCTGCAGTGGGATGTTGGAATCTCCCATCTGCGAATCAGATTATTCATCTGAGTCAAAGAATGGATCTCTGCAGAAATGGCATTGCATGATGACTGGCACTGGAGCATGCTCTCAGTAGCAATGCTGACGCTATGCTTGGCCTACCAGTACTCCTTCCTCAATGGAGCAAAGCAGGGCAGGTTTCAGATGGTGAGACATGTCTGAGGTAGTAGTTGTGCTGCAGAGACCTGAAGGATTCATGTCTCACTGGTCGATGCTGAATTTTATCTCTCCATTGCTTACTTTAATGGCTAGTCCAAAGTCTGGTTTGAGGCCTTCTTGCTCTGTTGCTATACTCAAAGACTCCTTGCTAGATTGGCTCAGATCCCCTCATAATGGTGCCAATCCTCCAGGGCATGGTTAAAAATGTGGTCCTCTGGTGCTTTCCAAATGGGCTGACATATGCATTCTCTGACATCACTCCTTGGTACACTTTACATCCAATATCAGCATGCTCTCACAGTATCAATACGCACATCCCAGCGCAGGTGTGTCCCCTGAGCCTACCGGCAGGAAATGGGTGAGTGAAATTTTGCAAAAGGTCGGACGCTTTTACAAACAGTTTTTTCATTCACAAAATGCTGTGGTTTCAATCAGAAATGTCCATAAACACAGTGATTCAACTTCACACTGTTTCTATTGCTGGCTGCAACCCTCCTTTTTAATTCACCTGTTATTGCCTGAACTTTGCAGCAGAAGGTTAGTACAGTCCCAAAAACAGATTCACTCTGCCATGTCCAAGTATAACTCTTCAGCCAAGAGTCCACAAACGTTTGTCAGTGTTCTTTGGAGGTGCCATTTTAAGCCCCTGTTATTCAAGTACCATTTGGCTAACCCCTGCCTTGTGTAGTCCTTACAGTGGTCCCCTAAGCTGTATGGCAGACAGTGGTCACAACAATCCAAGATCAATGCAGTCTTTCAGCTTCTACTTTTGGGGATAAATTAGAGAATTTCTTGAATGGGACCAGTATACACTAGGAGACCTTGGCACTTAAAACTCCACTCACTCCTCTCCCCATCTCCAAATAACTGAGTCCAGGCCAGAATATGTTCTGAACCATGGGTTTACTTGAAGAACTGTAGGGCCACTGATAACAATAGCAAACAAGTTGAAAAGTGCCTGGTGTGTTTCTCCACTCACGGTCTCTGGCATGTCTGTGTGTGGGACTCTGTTGAAACAGCTATAGTAAAGTGTCTCTCGGTAGGTAGCCAGGGATGTGTGAGTGGGTATCTGAGTGGATGGATACAGAGTGCATGGTGGCTGATGGTGTATCTATGTGAGGTATGCATGTTTCTCCAGGACCAAGCAGGAAGTAAGTCCTCACATATGGGTGACATCGACGTCGATGGAGCCCTTGTGGAGCATTTCCCCAGCTTTCCATGAAAGCCTTTGGGAATGCAGGCACGCATGCGCGGTTCCCTTCCCGCCTAAAGGTACCATCTTACCTCAGTCTCTCGTTTTCCGTGAAGCCCACCGGACGTGAGTCCTAGTCATCCCGGAAAATTGTTTGATTTTTGCGATTCTTCGCTATTTTTTTCTTCTCCGGTTCAACGCCGGTTCCCCTCCCGCCAGGTTCGGTACACCGGTATCGAGCCCGATCTTCTTTTTTCGGTTTTTGCCCTTCGTGGCTGGCGTTCACGCCCTTTATTTCTTTTTTCCTGGAAGACCGGTCCTTTCACCTCGCGGGGACTTTTTTTTCCCCGATAGCTTCCAGCGGTTTTAAGAAGTGTGATCGGTGCAAGAAGCTGATGTCTCTCACCGACACAAACGACTGCTGCCTTCGGTGCCTCGGTCCTGATCACGACCCTAAGATGTGTGGACCATGTGGGAAAATGTCTTCCAAGGCACTGCGAAGTCATCAGCACCAAAAGGAAAGGCTTTTTTCTGACTCGGCCTCCGGCCGGGCCCAGACCTCATCTGAGGCCTCGACATCTCAGGAATTGGATCCTGAGCATCGTTGTGGCTCCTCGGAAAGGGGGTCCCCCAACCGGGAACGCAAGAGGAAGAAGCGGCTCATGAGGGCGTCGTCGAAGAGGTCCCTGGCTCCTCAAGAGCTAGGTCTCGGACCCCCGACCGTCGCCCCGGGCACGTGGAACAGGAGAAGCCTTCCAAAGTCCCTCGACTGGAGACAGAGTCTGCTGGACACATAAGCCCTGTAGTCCTCGTGGACTCTCCTCCCAGGGAGCCGACGTCGGGCCTGGCACCCCCGGGGCCCGAGTCGGGAGCTGCTGAGTCTCCTGAGCTGGGTGCTTGGAGAGCAGACTGTCTGCCTTCATGGAACAGCAGCGGGCACTGATGGCCAGCCTGTCTGGCGCATCTGCCCCGACCACCGGGACATCGACATTGAAGTCGACCCCGGAGACCGAGCCGATACTCGAGACCATGAAGGCTCAAGGTCGACCTCGATCGCGGTCTCCCTCGACCTCCCATTCGGGACCGAGGGCGTCGACGCCAGTGCCTTCGGCATCGGGGCGGGTGCTCGCAGGCCCCGCGGGGTCGGACCCCGATTCCTCATCGGACGAGTCCGCATGGGAGACGGAGGACGAGGAGTCTCCCGACACCTTCAAGACTCGGTGCGTCCTATCGGACTCACCGCAGTCTGAACCCCAGAGTAGATCCCCCCTGGAAGATACCCGGTTCTCGGAGTTCGTCTGGGATATGGCCATTGCGTTGGCTATCCCTGTGGACCCTGAGGAGGAGCCTCGAGCCGAGAAGCTCGAGGCCCTGCAGTACGACTCTCCTCCGAAGGAGGCCTTTACTGTCCCGGTTCCTCCGATGCTGGAACGGCTCCTCTTCCGGATGTGGGAGGCACCGGCCTCGGCGCCGGTTTTAAGCAAGCGGGTCGATTCGATCTATCAACTCCGGAAGAGTCCTGGCTTTCAGAAGGCGCAGCTACCACACCATTCCATGGTGGTGGAATCGGCCATGCATCGCCTGAAAAGTCAGAAGATGCACTCCGCGGTGCCCCCTGGCAGGGAGGCCTGAAACCTCGATGGTTTTGGTAGAAAGTGCTTCCAGGGCTCGATGCTTGCTTGCCGTGTCCAGTCTTACCAGCTGTACATGGGCATGTACTTGCGAGACCTGGCCAAGGAGCTGGCCGGGTTCTCTGCTGGTCTCTCTGGGGAACCCTTGCAGAGGTTCAAGTCCTTGTCCTCGGGGATACGGGAATGCTCCAAGTTTATGTCCCGCGCTGTCTACGATGGCTTCGAGGCTTCAGCCCGTGTTGCGGCAACCGGCATCATGGCTCGACACCAGGCATGGCTGCAGTCATCGGACCTCGAGCCATGGGTTCAGGACAAGTTGGTCGATGTCCCTTGCCGAGGTCCCTTTTTGGCAAGCCCATGACCGAGAAGGCCGCACAGCTCAAGACCGAGCACCTCACACGGACAAGGCTGTCTAGGAAGACTTCTGCCCCTTCTCACAAGAAGAAGGGCTCGGGTAAAAAGCCATTTTACCCGAGGAAGGGCACTGCCTACAAACAGTACTCACAATATCAGGCTTCCCAAGCTGCCCCTCAGGGTCAGCAAGCCAAGGGGGCAGGGTAATGGACCCTGTAGGCAGAGGACCCCCAAGCCTCCGGCCCCTGCTCCCACTCAGCAGGGTGGGGGTTTTTGACTCCTTAAGCATAGCCTCTCCATCCCTGCTCTCCCAGCCCTGCGCAGGAGGTCACCTCGCTCTGTTTTCCCACCAGTGGCCACTCATCACTGGGGACAGTTGGGTGTTAGGAATAGTCCACAAGGTCTATGCATTACACTTCCAGCAACTGCCTCCTCCATACTTTCCAGGGGAGCCTCCAAGGCCTCCCCTGCACACAGATCTTCTCCTTCAGGAGCTACAAGGTTTGTTGGTGGACAGGGCAGTGGAGCCTGTGCCTCCCCACTTACAAGGTCGAGGGTTCTACTCCAGGTATTTCCTGGTACCCAAAAGAACCGGTGGCCTTCGACCTATTCTAGATCTCCAAAACCTCAACAAGTTCCTGGAGAAGGAAAAGTTCAGGATGCTTACTCTTGGAACCCTTCTGTCCTACCTCCAGCAGGGAGATTGGCTATGCTCCTTGGATCTAAAGGAAGCGTATACTCACATCCTCATTCATCCAGACAACAGAAAGTACCTCAGGTTCATTGTGGTAGGAAACCATTATCAGTACTGAGTACTGCCTTTTGGCCTCACCTCCACTCCCAGGGTCTTTACCAAATGCCTGGCAGTGGTGGCGGCCTACCTGAGAAATCAGGGTATCTTTGTCTTCCCCTATCTGGATGACTGGCTCATCAGGGGTCAGACGTGCCAGGAGGCCAGACAAGCCACCCTCAGAACTATTACTCTTCTTCAAAACCTGGGGTTTGTCATAAACTTCGCAAAGTCCACTTTGCTCCCATCCCAGAACTTGGAGTTCATAGGGGCAAGGTTGGACTCTCAGCTGGCAAAGGCATTCTTGCCAGAGGACAGAGCCCAAAGACTGATAAACTTGGCAAACCAGTTTCTCAGCAGGTCACTGGTCTCCGCCAGACTCTGCCTGAGGCTTCTAGGCCACATGGCTTTGCCAGTACATGTGACCCCCAATGCCAGGCTCCATATGAGGCCTGCACAGTGGTGCCTTTGGACTCAGTGGTCACAGGCCACAGGCAGCCTCTGAGACAGGATAAAGGTGTCCAAACAATTCCTGAGCTCCCTCAACTGGTGGCAGCACCCACCCAATCTGCTGCAAGGGGTACCCTTTCAGATGCCTGGGTTCACAGTGGTGTTGACCACGGATGCCTCCCTGCAGGGCTGGGGAGCTCATTGTCTAGGCAAGTGCACCCAGGGCCTGTGGTCTCCCTGGGAAGCCGCACAGCAAATCAATCTACTGGAACTCAGGGCTATTCGGTTAGCCCTCAAGACTTTCTCTCCAACTCTGGCTCTTCAGTCTGTCCTGGTCCAAACAGACAACCAGGTAGCCATGTTTTATGTGAACAAGCAGGGCGGAACTGGGTCCAGGCTCCTTTGTCAGGAAGCACAGGACCTTTACTTGCTTGCTCTCAGGCACAACATGCTCCTCAAGGCTGTGTATCTATCTGGCCAGGAAAACTACCTGGCCGACAGGTTGAGCAGGATTCTGCAGCCCCACGAGTGGCAGCTCCATCCTTTGGTGGTTCAGAAGATTTTCCTGAAATGGGGACTTCCATCCATAGATCTGTTTGCCAGTCCATTGAACAAGCAACTGCCAAAGTTCTGCTCCAGGCAGCCGCATCCTCTGCGGATAGCAGCAGATGCTTTTCTAATTCCCTGGTCTCAGGGCCTCCTGTATGCGTTTCCTCCCACGCCCTTGGTGGCCCGAATTCTGTTCAAGATTCTTCAGGACAAGGCCTCGGTCCTGCTGGTGGCTCCCAGGTGGCCGAGACAGCCTTGGTTTCCACTTCTGCTTCAGCTGGCAGTGGATCCCCCACTGCCTCTGGGGTTGCAACCCGACCTTCTCTCTCAGGATCAGGGTTCCCTTCTGCACCCCAATCTCAAAGCTCTCAATTTGATGGCCTGGAGGCTGCAAGGGTAGTTTTGGCTCCCTGGGGCCTACCTCCTGAAGTTGAGGAGGTTGTCGTAGCCTCTAGGAAACAGTCCACTAGGAAAACCTATGCTCTCAAATGGAAAAGGTTTTCTGTCTGGTGTCAGCTACGTACAGAGAATCCTTTCTCCTGTATTGTACCAGTATCCTTTCTCCTGTATTGTACCAGTAGTACTTCAGTACTTACTGCACTTATCAAATCAGGGACTTAAGTCCAATTCTGTTCGGGTCCACCTCTCAGCTCTAGCAGCTCACCACTCACTGGTGGAAGGACATTCTCTGTCGGTTCACCCCTTGGTGTCCCGGTTTCTCAGAGGCTTGCTTTTGCTCAAGCCTCCAATCCGTCCTCCTGCTCCTGAGTGGGAGTTGAATGTGGTCTTGCAGCAACTGACTCGCCCACCTTTTGAGCCGATGGCTACTTGCCCTCTACGCTTCCTATCCTGGAAGACACTCTTCTTGATAGCCCTCACCTCGGCCAGGCGAGTGAGTGAGCTTCAGGCCCTGGTCTGTGACAGGCCTTACACCCGCTTCTATAGGAACAGGGTAGTCCTTAGGACTCATCCAAAGTTCCTCCCAAAGGTTGTCTCCTCCTTCCACCTTAACCAAGAGGTGGTTCTTCCAACATTCTTCCCTAGGTCCCATGCAAGCCAGGCTGAAGCAGTTCTGCATACCCTGGACTGTAGTAGGGCCTTATCCTTCTACCTTGACCGTACGCAGGGACATAGAAGGGCTACTCAGCTCTTCATATCTTTTGACCCTAATAATTTGGGGTTGGCTGTGTCCAAGCGTACCTTGTCCATCTGGGTGGCTGACTGTATCACCTGGGCTTACAGGGCGGCTGACCTTCCTTTGCAGGGTCGGGTCACGGCCCATCGTGTCAGGGCAATAGCTGCCTCAGTGGCTCATCTCCGCTCTGTACCATTGGTAGACATCTGCAGGGCTGCTACTTGGTCTTCAAGCCAGACTTTTGCAGCCCATTACTGTCTGGAAAGGGAGTTCCGTAGGGACAGTGCTTTTGGCCAGGCAGTACTCCGGAATCTCTTTAAGGTTTAGGCAATTCCTGCCCTCCTGCCCTCTTTTGGGCTACTGGTGGAGGTTCTGTCAGTGAAAAGCCTTTCTTTGAAGCTGAGACTAGAGGGAGTTCTCTTGTTCAGCCTGGGTTCCTTGGTAGCCCAGAGCTGGGGAGTCACCCATATGTGAGGACTGACTTCCTGTTTGGTCCTGGAGAAAGAGTAGTTACTCACCTGTAACAGGTGTTCTCCAGGAGCAGCAGGAATCAGTCCTCACAACCCTCCCTCCTCCCCTTGGAGTTGCAGTTGTACATATTTTATTTTTACATTTTTGTGTGCTGTTCTTAGCTATGTCATTTGACTGAGGTAAGATGGCACCTTTAGGCGGGAAGGGAACCGCGCATGCATGCCTGCATTCCCAAAGGCTTTCATGGAAAGCTGGGGAAATGCTCCGCAAGGGCTCCATCGACGTCGATGTCACCCATATGTGAGGACTGATTCCTGCTGCTCCTGGAGAACACCTGTTACAGGTGAGTAACTGCTCTGTGAATCAGAGATTTGATATGCATGTCTATTACCACAGGAAGGGTTTAACTGCTTATCTATGCACATGTGAGGATGGGATGTCAGAGGATGGGTCTACAAGTGTGCATTGATAGTGTGAGTTGGGGGGGGTGTTGGAACCAGAGTGGGTGTGTTGGCCTTGGTGTGTGTGCATGCATGTGTGTTTGCATGTCAGAGGGCTCTATGTGTTGGGGGCTTTATACATATGAGTTCATGTGTTGAGGAGTCTCTGTGTGTGTGTGTGTGTGTGCATATACACGTGTATATGTCAGGGACTCTGAGTGTGCATAATCATGTGTGTGCATATGTCAAGGACCATGTGTTTGCATGTGTGTGTGGGTGTGTTGCGAGGCCATGCAGATGTGTGTGCACATGTATGTGCAACTATGGCATCTATGCTTCTCTCTACCTTGAACTTTTCCTGTTCTGCATTCCCTTCCAACCTTGCTCTTGCAGTCTCCCTTTTTTCTTTTCACCCACCCATGTACTCTTCCCCCACTCACTTTTGCCTGCTATCCAGCTTTGCACTCTGCTCACTCCCTAACGCTGGCCTTTCACTCTCCTTGCTCCCTCACTTCCCCTCTCCCTTTTTGCATTCACCCTCCTTTCAGTTCCTCCTCTGTAAGCCCATCCCTTTCCTTATGCTTTTCTCCTGGTCTCCCCTAACCCAACTCCTTCTGTTCTGTCCCAGTCTCTCCTCCACTGTAATCCTGCCCCTTCCCTTATGTTCCACTCCTTGTCTCCTCTAACCCTGCTCCCTCTTGTCCTTTCTATCCACACCCTTCCTTCCCCGCACTCCTCTGGCTTTCCTGCCAGCAGGACTTGTGGAGTCCAATTGGTTCTTTGAAGCTGATGCTCCTTTCTTCCGTGCCAGTGGGAGACCGGGATGTGCAAACACATGCATATTGATAGACAACCACAAGGACAAGTCAGACCCTTGACAATAGGCATTTTTGCTTAAGTGAAACATACCTAAAAGTGCAACTGGCAGAAACAACAAGAATAGAATTATATTCCATGCAATTAGCTCCTTTTTCTTTTGCCAGAAATATTTTACACGCAGATCAATTCTTTCTCCTCTCATTCTGTTGTGTCACAAAATTCATACCCTGGTGCTGGCACTTTACTCACAACGTCTACATCTCTCCACTGTAAATACTCCTGGCAGTTATCCTCTGCACAAATCCCCTCTCCTGCTCCAATCTTTCTGAAGCCACCTTGAGCTGGTAGCTGTTCAGGTGCAGCTCACTAATACCATCCTGTGTTCATTCCTGGCTCAGTTGTCAATGGTTACTGGTGAACCTTAGTGGTTCCTCTCCTCAGTTAGTGGCTTTGTTAGATGCAGGTCCCAGATACTGCACTGCAGGTGCCCTTGGTCTTGAGATGTATTTCTTGGAACCCTCTTTCCTTCACTCTTGGAGTATGTGGTTCCTTAGTCTATTTCTTGACTCCTCATTGCAAAGGCAGACAGCAGGCTGAGCCAGTGGGGCACTGGCAGGTTTTGCACAATCATTCAGGAATTCTAGGTGTAGGCATGAGCCTAAGACACCCTCTGCTATCTCCTCTGCTGCTCCTGGGCCTGTGGGTATGAGGAGCTGGAACATAGCCACCAACACCTGTCCCCCTGGGGCAGACTATTCACTCTCTCCTCATGGTAAAGTGGCTGGCTGCCAAAGATAGTTCTACCTTTTGAGCTGGATTTTGCCTCCCAGAGGAGTCTCCTCCAGTCGAATATAACTGGCCAAAAGGAAACTTCCTCTTTTCTGGAAAATTATCGGATTATCTCTAGGCTACTATGTAGTCATTTAGTAAGGACACTGGAGGGCTCTAGTGCTCAAAGCAATGACATCCAAGTAGTCTCTACACTTGCATAGAGTATGCACATTACATTTAGCACAGTCACGGTCACTTTGCAACACGCATACACACACACAGTCATATGTAACCCGGGATTCCCCTGTCCACCTTGTACATATGGGGATATTACAGAGGACAAAACCCCTTATACCTTTAGACTTCGAGATTTATTGAACAAACTCTCCCAGGACCTGGAATCTGGGTTTGTGGACTTTTGTCAGCTAAAGTGTGATGTTTCTAAAGTAACAGAGCTCCATGGCCCAACCCTGCAGTAAGCATTGTAACACCCACCAGATTTACCAGAGAAACAGACTAAAAATCAACAAGATTTACAAAGTAAACTGGTAAAGAGTACTGTACAGGAATTATATACAAATATTTACAATGAGGCACCTGTAGTGTTACACATTAATATTCAAGAACTTGAAACAGGTAAAGTTATCAGGTGCTGAATTAAACCCTGGTCTGCTAAAATTAGGGATATTAGGGAGATATCAGGCCAGACTTGCACAGATCAACAGATTGTTAACAGAGATCAGCAATAACACAATATCACAGTGAGAAAAACTAGAAATACTCAGTAGACGAATTTGCTGTTAGATAATTGCTGTCTTTTAAGCAGTTCCTTGAGACCCTCCAAGTGGATCACTCTGCAATAGGGTAGGTAATAAACTCCTCAGTCACACAGTCTCTATGGGCCTATAAATGGGGCACTCTTCCAGAGCCCTTGTAGACCAGGCTCCCTTCTTTAACAAACGGAATGGAATCTGAAAGTATTACCTCTGATCTAGAGGAAAGAAGCTTCAATAGGAAGTCTCTCTGCAGTAGGGTTACCAGGCATCCCCGATTTTCAGGGATTGTCCCCCATTGGGCAGCCTCCTGTCCCCAATTCCAGGTCTGTGATGGCAGCATCACCCTCCCTTCACCGGCACCGTCGGCACCCCTCACAGCCATCACCCTTTTCTAAAGGTGGGTTTTGTCAGGAAATATTGAGAGCTTACTGGATATCCAGACATACATTAGGCGCATTAGACAGCTGCCTAAAGTGGTAGCTTTTGGGGGCAGGAAGGAGCAGCTTCAAATCAAAGCAAAAAAAAGAGATCCTGGCAGCCACATATTCTTCAAAGAACCATAGGCACCTACTTTTACACTCTTATGCATTTTTATAAGATTGTTTTAGATGATTATATTGGGATGATTGTAATTGAGTTTAATTATCAAAATGTTTGGGGGGGGTGATGTTGAGAGGAGTCTAGGACTCTAAAAGCTAATTGAGGTTTCCAAGGCTAAAGGTTCACCTTGGGAGCCTACTAACCTTACACTGGTCCTGCATACAGTAGTCCTCTTACCCACTGTAGTAAGCACTGCAGTGCATGAGTGTGTATGTTTTGAGAGGACTCAATAAAATAAGAAGACTCCCTCCCCCCCCCCCGGGCTTATTAAAGGGACTGAATTAAATTTAAGCTTACAAGATGCTAGAGATTTTTTCTTTTCTTCTTGTTGGACTAAAAACCAGGAGCAGAGCTGTGCAGCTTGCACTAGGACTGAAGTACAGGCTGCATTGACTGGACTGGGTTCAATTAAATCAGACTAATGAGATTATGGGGTATGTTTACTAAACTGCGGTAATGTTACTCGCGTTAGGTTCCACGGTAATGGTACAGATGCCCATATAAAGGTGTGGGTGTTGCATCGTTACGGCAAGCCGTATCAGCTAACGCGCGTTACAAGGCGCCTTAGACTAACACACGTTACAAGGCGCCTTATAAGGCACCTTACTTATTTGGCACCTTACAAGGCACCTTGTAAGGTGCCTTATAAGTAAGGTGCCTTATTAGGTGCCTTATAAGTAAGGTGCCCTATAAGTAAGGTGCCCTATAGGGCTACTTAGGCTAAGCACCATATTAGGCACCCCTGGACAAGGCACCTTAGAAGGAACCCTGGGTTACGGAGCCATAGGTAAGGTGGCCTAACAAGGTTGCGGTGCCCTAGGTTAGTGTGCCCTAAGGGCTTCAAGGTGCTTCAGGATGACATGCCTAGTGGAGGAGTGGCCTAGTGGTTGGGGCAAGGTACTTCAGGCCGGAAGGTCGGGGGTTCAAATCCCACTAGAGGACAGCAATCTTGGGCCGGAAGGACTGGGGTTTCTAGTCCCACAGGTGCTCCTTGTGGTCTTGGGCAAGCCACTTAACCCTCCATAGCCCATGTTCCCTGTAAAATAGTTATCTCCAAGTTATAATTCCCTGTTCAATGTAATTTCAGTTTGTTCAATGTAAACCGCACTGATGCAGAATAGCGCGGTATATAAGAGAATGTAAATAAATAAATAAAATAAATAAATAAATGCATGACCTGTGAGACATAGAGACAGATGTAGCCCTAACACTAGACAGAGCACCGAGGAAAGGCAATGAAGAGGTGAGTGAAGGAGGGAGAGCTGGGAGTTGCTGGACCTGTCATATCTGCATGCATCCCATGTGGCTGCCAGTACTGTTGACAAAATTGTGGGGGCAACTGTACCACAGCACAGGGTGTTGGCAATGTAAAGTACTGGAAAGACAGTGGGTGGCAGACGACGGGAATACATGTCCCCCAGTGGAGGTGGAGGTTGCAGGATAGTTACAATGATGGGTGGACAGAGGAGTAGTGGTGCCATGCAGATCAGGCACAGGCAAGGCAAGCACGAAGAGGCGCAATGCAGGAAAGGGTAGCAGTGCAGGACATGGGGTGGCAGCCTGCGCAGGCAGACAGGACTCTACACAGCTGACAGATGCAGATAGACGGACCGAAGGAATGTTGGCAACTGTGGCGAGTGTATTATGGGCTGGCAGCACAGCTCTGCAAAAATATGACTGTTACAGGCATGCAAACTATTTGAGTAGGACAGGCATGAAAAGACGAACAATGAGGAATTGAACCCATAAACACTGCTGAGAAAGGCATTGTACTAACCAGCAGGCTATACCTCCATGGTGTATTTCATATCAATGGCTGGGTACAGAAGGACTGCAGGTCACCGCACAAACTGTCTGCTCTGCGTGCCAGGATAGGGTAACCCCACCAGTACCCATGATGCAATGCACATGCTGAATAGCTGTCTATAGCTGATCAGCAAATGGGGTCTGCACCTCTCCGGTACCTCAGCTTGGAAAGACGAACTGACAGTGCGTGATACTGGCACAGAGTAGCTACAGACCATGCCATTGTGCAGGTTCTGTGTTCATCCTGAGGGATAGGATGGGTGCCCAGCACTAGGTCCACAGTACATGTGCTGCAAGAAATAGGTCCTGCTGTACATCCCCATCACTACTAGTGTGTAACAGGTGTTCCTTGCAGTCCATCTGTGTTCTGTAGTCACATGTGGCCCTTTGGGACCGGATACCACCCAGATTAGTGTGTACCCAGACTTAGGGTCTGGCTGACATGGGCACGTGTTTTCATGGCAGAGGGGTTTCTAGACTTGCATGAGGTTTGTGTAGCAGTGCCTCTACAGATCAAGGTGCTATATACTACATACCCCAAACAGCCCACAATCATCCTTTTCTGTAGTTACAGCACAGGTATCTTAGTGAATGGGCCCCACATCTGGGAATACACAGTTATCACTAGAGGCAGATAATGTAGAGCATTATGTGGGAGCCTAGACATGCCATGGTCACTGCTCAGTCAGAGTGAGAGTGTCCTTCCAGTATGACATGCTGTGGCCACCCTGTCCATGCAGGAGGTGGTCGGGCACTACAGTGTCCCAGCCATTGCCCTACACCCTGTGAAGATGCATCCTGGCCAATCTGCCCTGTCTGGGGCCATACCCACAATACCTTGCTCCTCATTATGGACAAATTCAGGCTAACGCTGGTAACAGTGGGACATTGTGGGCCCAATGAGGTGTGGGCAGCCACAAAACAATGGATAAACATACATACACACACTCCTATTGCAGTATTGTGCAAAGATAGGGGTAGTTGGCAGCCCTGCCCGCCACACTGGTCCCGATCACAGTGCCGACATTGATAAATTGTGCAGGAGGTAGTAGTAGTGCTCTGGTGATAACTGCAGCTCCATGCTGGGGCCAACAGCCTGACTCTCCATGCAGCTTTGGATTGTGGAGCCTGTGTGAGTGGGTGCTTGTACCCCTGTTTGCTGATGCTTTGGGCTTTGCACATGTTGCTGTTGTATCTTCATTGTAAGGTAAAACATAGGGACATGCTCTGCAGGATCCACAGCTGGGACTTGAACCTGTGACCCTCTGCTTTGAGATATATTGGTTCTGTGTACTGCACCACACATGCACAGTAGTCTGTGGAGCTACCTGTATGTTTCCTAAGCCAAACCTTTTATGTTGCACTGCACACCACGTACTGGTACAGGGCATGGCCTAGGTCCACTGCAGGCAGGTGCCACTGCTCCTCCAGCACGGGCACACCCCCCCCCTGCCATGCTGACATGACATATGCTGTTGGTGCTGGTAGTGTGCAGTCCCAGGCCATCCACTGTGTGGGTAGGCGGTTGCCTAGGGAGCGGGTTCTGGGGTGGGGAGCCATTCATGGGCATCCTCACATCCGGCCCATCATCGTCTGCCAATATTATGTCCCTTCCACTTGGGGGAGGGTTGGCTGGGGGGATGTCAGGTCAGTGCCCTGTGCACTGGATGTCAGGTCAGTGCCCTGGCCCTGCATTATTCCACATTTCTTCCATTGTCCAGCGCTCTTTCTATACGTTGCGGCAACTTCGTGGAGTCTGGCCTTTTCTTTCCCCCTCCTCTATGACTACACTTCTTCTTTCCCTCATTGTTTCTCGTCTAGACTACTGTAACTCCTCCCTGGCCGGCCTCCCACTCTCTCAGCTTCACCGTCTCCAACTGGTTCATCACACTGCCGCCCGTCTTTTGAGTTTTAAATAAAGATAAAGATAAAGAACTGTTAGCTAGGGTGGACCATGTAGATGTAAGTGGATTGTGCTTGGCCTTTGTCAGCTGCTGTCTTGCTGATGTCCGGTTTCTATATTCCTATGTACCACCTAGGTGCCTGCCTAGTCCACCCTGTGCCCCAGCTGCCCCCACTACATGTCCCGCCTACAGCCCCCTATGCCCCATTTGCACCATCACTATAGTGGCCTTTCATACTTGGGCACTATGCTGTTGCTGCAAATGGAGCACTACTATCACGTTTCTTGGGCTCCCTGCCTATATTGTACATTGCTGACACTGAAATGGTTTCTCTCTCTTGCAAATGTGTGCTAACGCCAGGTTTTCAGTCGTGGTAAGATTCAGTCCTTCAGTTCCCCGTGTTAGTGTGGAAGCGGCCTCTCCCCGCCCACTCCCCACCCATTGACCCCCTTCTCTCTGCCCTCTCTCCACCCTCTGCGGGACTTACCGCAGCCGGGAACGCTAACGCGTGTTATGTAATGTTAACGCGCGTTAGATAATGATAACGTGCATTAACGTGACGTTAACGTTACCTAACGCGCGTTAACGTAGCATCTGCTACGTTAACACGATTTAGTAAACATACCCCTATAGGAACCTACTTGATTTACTCTAACCCCTGCCAGCAGTGACATGGTTATCACTTGGCCAGGATGTTTGAACTGAGTATCTGCTTTCTGATGCAAGCAGGGGTGAAGCCAGTCAGAAGAAGACAAAGTAAAGAATGGACCTGGAAGTATGGGGAAAGGAGAGAGAGAGAGAGAGAGAGCTCTTGATTTCATGGGACTCCAGCAAACAGCTGAACTACTCAGAGCTTCATAAGAATAAAGAGAAACAGGTATTTGTTTAACCAACAAACCCAAGCTCCTTTGAGAACAGAGTAGAACCCCACTTTTGTTAATATCCAAGAACTGCATAGTAAGGTTACCAATTTTTTGAAGGCAAATCTGGGACATTCATCCAACATCTCCGGGTTGAGGGGAGGATTGTTTCAGGGGTGGGGGAGGGAAGAAGAGTCATTCTCTTCTCCCCATCTGTCTCATGATAGCAACAATATCACCTCAAGGCAAACAAATCACCAAAGAAAAAGAACTAGTGATGCATTTCCCAACCATACTATGCAAAATATAAAAATTGCAGATGTAAATTCCTAAAACTGACATATTCCAATCATTATACTGGAAATAAAATTATTATTTTTTCTGTCTGGCCATTTTTACCTCATTATCTTGCTTCTAGTCTCTGGTTTCTGTTTTTGTCTGTCTTCTCTTAATGCTGTTCCCAGGGTGACCTGTCCATTTGCTATTTCTTTTCTCACCTCCGGTCTTCACTTACTTTCCTACATCTATCTCTGACATTGATCTTTCAGCTTTCTTCCATTTATTTTTCTGCTTCACTGTTCATTCTGATTTCACCCCTCCTCCTCAGTCCTTAATCTCTCCCTTTTTTACTGCATCTACCTACAGTTTTCATCTCCCGCACCCCAGCCCTCTCATTCCCCATCTCTTCCCTTATTCTCCAGGACCAAGCAGGAAGTCAGTCCTCACATATGGGTGACGTCGGCGCCGACGGAGCCCTCGCGGAGCAATTTTCCCCAGCTTTCAAAGAAAGCCTTTGGGAATTGCAGCGCGCATGCGCGGTCCCCTTCCCGCCCAAGGGTGCCATCTTAGCCAGTCTTCTTTTTTCCGCGGAGCCTTACAGACATGGTCTTCCAGTCCCCGCAGAAAAAGTTGATTTTCTTCATTTATTTTCCATTTTTTCTTCGGTTCGACGCCGGTCTCTTTCCTGCCCGGACTCGCGACGCCGTTGCGAGTCCTTCTCTTATTTTTCGGTTTTTCTGATTTTTCTTGTCAGTTCGTTTTCGGTTTTTCGCTGGCAGCCCGGTCCTTTGACCTTGCAGGGGCCCTTTTTCCCCCGATGGCTGCCAGTGGCTTCAAAAGGTGTGTTCAGTGTGACAGAAACATGTCTCTCACTGACACACACGATCATTGCCTCCGCTGCCTCGGCCCAGATCACGAGGAACTGATCTGTGGGGCCTGCAGCAAAATGTCCTCCAAAGCTTTATGGAGTCGGCGGCATCAGCGGGAAAGAATCTTCGCAGATCCCACCCGTACCCGGACCTCGTCGGAGGCCTCGGTGTCCAGAGGCTCCAGCTCTGAGCATCGCCGGAGTTCCTCCGACAGAGGTTCTCCCTCGGGGGATCATCATCGGAAGACGAAACCCGCGAGGGCGGCATCGGTGGACGCTCCTGATTCCGCGAGGGCCAGGTCGCATAGCCACGATAGCCGTCCCGGGTCTTTGGAGCAGGATCGTCTCACGAAGCGACCTCGTCTGGAATCGGAATCGCCTGCTCGGGTAAGTCCTGTAGTCCTCCTGGACTCGCCTCCGAGGGGTCCGACGTCGGGCCCGACGCCGTCGGGGCCCGAGTCGGGGGCTGCTGGGTCACCTGAGGTCGGACTCAGGTTGACGGCCTTGGAGAGCAGCCTGGCTGCCTTCATGGACCAGCAGCGGGCACTGATCGCTAGCCTCGCTGGCGCCTCTGCCCTGGCCGCCGGGACGTCGACGTCTAAGTCGACCCCGGAGACCGAGCCGATCCTCGAGTCCATGCGGGCTCAAGTCGATCCTTGGTCGAGGTCTCCCTCGGCCTCCCGTTCGGGACCGAGGTCGTCGACGCCGACTCCCTCGGCGTCGGGGCGGCCGACGCCTACGCCCGCCCGAACCGACCCCACCGATTCCTCCTCGGAGTCGGCCTGGGAATCTGAAGTGGAAGCCCAGTCCCCTCGGACTCCCCTGAGTCCGAACCTCGGAAGCAGTCCCCCCCGGAGGATGCCCGGTTCTCGGACTTCGTCAGGGATATGGCCAAGGCTTTGGCCTTCCCTGCGGATCCCGAGGAGGAGCCTCGAGCCGAAGAGCTCGACGCCCTCCAGTATGACTCTCCAGCGAAGGAGCACTTTACTGTACCGGTTCCTCCCATGCTGGAACGACTACTCTTCCGCATGTGGGAGAGTCCGGCATCGTCGCCGGTATTAAGCAAGCGGGTCGATTCCATCTATCAAGTCCGCAAGAGCCCTGGCTTCCAGAAAGCACAGCTACCGCACCATTCCATGGTGGTGGAATCGGCCATGCATAGGCTCAAGAGCCAGAAGATGCACTCCTCGGTGCCTCCCGGCAGGGGGGCCCGCAACTTGGATGGCCTCGGTAAGAAGTGTTTCCAAGGCTCTATGCTTGCTTGTCGGGTCCAGACCTACCAGCTCTACATGGGCATGTACCTTAGAGACCTGGCTAAGGAGATAGCCGGATTCTCTGCTGGACTTTCCGAGGAACCTTTGCGGAGGTTCCTAGCCTTGTCCACTGGAATTCGAGAATGCTCCAAATTCATTTCTCGAGCAGCCTATGATGGCTTTGAAGCATCGGCTCGAGTGGCCGCAGCCGGCATCGGTGCCCGCCGACAGGCTTGGCTTCAGTCGTCTGACCTTGAACCCTGGGTGCAGGACAAGTTGGTCGATGTCCCCTGCCGAGGTGAGAACCTATTTGGCAAGCCCATGGCTGAGAAGGCTGCGCAAATCGAGACGGAGACTCTCACCAGAACAAGGCTCTCTAGAAAGAACTCTGCCCCCTTCCCAAAAGAAGAAGGGCTCGGGAAAAAAGTCCTTTTACCCGAGGAAGGCGGCTGCCTATAAACCACTAACCCTCAGTATCAGGCCTCCTCAGCTCCCCAACAGGGTCAGCAGGCCAAGGGACGGGGTAACGGGTCCCGTAGACAGCAAGCCCCCAAGCCTGCACCACCGGCCCCTGCTCAGCAGGGTGGGGGTTTTTTGACTTCATCGACATAGCCTCTCCCCCTCAGCTGGTTTTCTCCCAGCACAGGAGGCCGGCTGGTCCACTTTGCCCACAGGTGGTCCAACATCACATCAGATGCCTGGGTGCTTCATGTTGTGCGAGAAGGCTATCTTCTCCACTTCCACCAGGTCCCTCCCTCCTATTTTCCGGGAGAGCCTCCACGACTCCCTCTGCACAGGGACTTACTCCTTCAGTAGTTAGCAAGTCTTCTTCAGGAACAGGCTGTGGAACCAGTGCCCCACCACCTGAGAGGTCAAGGTTTTATTCCAGGTATTTCCTAATACCAAAAAGAACAGGAGGCCTCAGACCCATCCTGGACTTGCGCAACCTCAACAAGTTCCTCGTGCGGGAGAAGTTCAAGATGCTTACCCTTGGAATCCTTCTGCCCTACCTCCAGCAGGGAGATTGGCTATGCTCCTTGGATCTAAAGGATGCCTACACGCACATCCTCATCCACCCAAGCCACCGCCAATACCTAAGGTTTGTGGTGGCAGGAAATCATTACCAGTACAGAGTACTGCCCTTTGGCCTATCCTCCGCACCACGAGTCTTCACAAAATGTCTCGCGGTGGTGGCGGCTTATCTCTGGCTTCAGGGCATCTATGTCTTTCCTTACCTAGACGACTGGCTCATCAGAGCATCGTCCTCTCAAGAAGTCACACAAGCCACGCACCGCACTGTGACTCTTCTCCAGTACTTGGGCTTTGTCGTAAACTTCGCAAAGTCCACTTTGCTCCCCTCGCAAGATCTCGAGTTCGTCGGCGCAAGATTGCACACTCTTCAGGCGCGAGCTTTCCTGCCTCTCGACAGAGCTCAGCGGCTCATGGACCTAGCCAGCCGTTTTCGCAGCCAGTCCCTGGTCTCGGCCAGGCGCTTTCTGAGACTACTCGGCCATATGGCTTCCACCGTCCACGTGACCCCCAACGCCCGCCTGAATATGCGGCCTGCTCAGTGGTGCCTTCGCAAGCAGTGGCAACAGGCCACGGGCGGCCTCGCCGACTTAGTGCAGATCTCTGGCCCGCTGGCCTCTTCTCTGCAGTGGTGGCTTCATCAGCCGAACCTGGTACTCGGAATGCCTTTTCAATCTCCTCCGCCGCTCAAGTAGTGACGACAGTTGCGTCTCGCCTGGGATGGGGAGCGCATTGCCAAGGGGCATGCACTCAAGGTCTCTGGACCTCGTGGGAGTCTGCGCAGCAGATCAACTTCCTGGAGCTCAGAGCAATCCGTCTGGCTCTCAAGGCTTTCTCCCACCTGACTTCTCGCCGGTCCGTCCTTGTCCAGACGGACAATCAAGTTGCCATGTTCTACGTGAACAAACAGGGGGGCACGGGCTCCTTCCTTCTCTGTCGGGGAAGCGCAGAGGCTCTGCTCTTGGGCCATCAGCCGCGGCATTCTTCTCAAAGCAGTTTATCTCCCAGGCCAAGAAAATTGCCTGGCGGACAAACTCAGCAGAATCCTCCAGCCGCACGAGTGGCGACTGGATCCCTTGGTAGTTCAGAAACTTTTTCTGAAGTGGGGCCTCCCCACGCTGGATCTTTTTGCCAGTCCTCTCAACCGGCAACTTCCTCATTTCTGCTCTCGGCAGCCGCATCCCCTCCGAGTAGCGGCGGATGCTTTTCTGCTCTCATGGTCGAAAAGCCTTCTGTATGCCTTTCCTCCCATACCGCTAATCTCTCGAACTCTTTTCAAGGTTCTCCGAGACAAAGCTTCCATGATCCTGATAGCTCCTCGGTGGCCCAGACAGCCGTGGTTTCCACTCCTGCTGCAACTGGCGGTGGAGGCTCCGTTCCCTCTGGGGTTTCAACCAGATCTCCTAACACAGGATCAGGGGTCCCTGCTACACCCCAACCTCAGATCTCTACATCTGATGGCCTGGCTGCTGAAAGGGTAGTCCTTGCTCCCCTTCTACTACCGGCAGAGGTGGAAGAGGTCGTCCTAGCTTCCCGGCGACCTTCTACCCGCAAATGCTACGCCCTTAAATGGCGTCGCTGTTCCGGTTGGTGTACCCCGCAGTCTCTGGATCCCTTCTCCTGCTCGGGGTCGGTGAGCTTGCAGTACTTGCTCTACCTCTCTAATCTTGGACTTAAGTCCAACTCCGTCAAGGTTCACCTCAGTGCTCTTTCAGCACATCATGTGCCGGTGGACGGCAGACCTCTTTCCAATGACCCTCTCGTGGCAAGGTTTCTCCGAGGTCTCCTTCTCCTTAAACCACCTCTGCGCCCGCCAGCGCCTGACTGGGATCTGAATGTGGTTTTACAGCGGATCACCTGTCCGCCTTTTGAACCTATGGCTACCTGTCCTCTCCGTTTTCTTTCTTGGAAAACCTTATTCTTGATAGCCCTCACTTCCGCTAGACGCGTAAGTGAACTACAGGCCTCATGTCTGATCCCCCTTACACTCGGTTCTACAAAAATAGGGTAGTCCTACGGACTCACCCTAAATTTCTTCCAAAAGTGGTCTCCCCTTTTCACATCAATCAGGAGGTGGTACTTCCGACCTTCTTTCCCAGGCCACACTCCAGCCGAGCTGAAATGGTCCTGCATACCCTGGACTGTAGAAGGGCGTTGAACTTCTACCTTGACTGTACGCGGGAGCACCGCAAAGCTGCTCAGCTCTTCGTGTCTTTTGACCCCAATAAATTGGGGCTCCCTGTCTCCAAGCGTACTCTGTCCATCTGGGTTGCTGACTGTATCGCTTGGGCTTATGGAGCAGCCGGACTCACGGGTCACGGCTCATTGTGTTCGGGCGAAGGCTACGTCAGTGGCTTACCTCCGCTCTGTTCCATTGGCAGACATCTGCCGGGCCGCTACTTGGTCTTCGAGCCAGACTTTTGCGGTCCATTACTGCCTCGAGAGGGAGTCCCGCAGGGACAGTGCTTTCGGACAGGCAGTCCTCCGAAATCTCTTCGAGGTTTGAGCAACTCCTACCCTCCATCCCGGATGTTGGGCTACCGGTGGGTAATAATTCAGTGAAGATTCCTTCCTTCTGTGCTGCTGAGCTAGAGGGAGCTCATTTTTGTGCTTAGGGTCTCCGGTAACCTTAAGCTTGGGAGTCCCATATGTGAGGACTGACTTCCTGCTTGGTCCTGGAGAAAGCGTAGTTACTCACCTGTAACAGGTGTTCTCCAGGAGCAGCAGGAATCAGTCCTCACAACCCTCCCTCCTCCCCTTGGAGTTGCAATCATCTGCTTTAGTTTTTGCAAATTTTTATGCTGTCTTTTAGCTATGTCATCTGACTGGCTAAGATGGCACCCTTGGGCGGGAAGGGGACCGAGCATGCGCGCTGCAATTCCCAAAGGCTTTCTTTGAAAGCTGGGGAAAATTGCTCCGCGAGGGCTCCGTCGGCGCCGACGTCACCCATATGTGAGGACTGATTCCTGCTGCTCCTGGAGAACACTTGTTACAGGTGAGTAACTACGCTTTCCCCACCCTCTCACTGTCTCCCTCTTCTCTCCATATCCCTTCTCCCTGCTCCAAGTCCTGCATTTTTCTTTCTCTTCCATTCTCCCTGTTCCCCATCTAGTATTTCACCTTTTCTTCCTTTACTCACCCTCCCAGTCTAGCCTATCTCCTTACCCCTTCCTCTTGGTGTCTAGCATCTTCCCTTCTTTACCACTCTCCAGGTATCCATCATCTCCCTTTCCCATCACTGTCCACCCTCAGGTATCCAGCATCTCTTTACCCATGTGCCCATCATCTCCCCCCTCTCTCTCTCTCTCCCTCCTCCTGTTCCCAGCATGTCCACTGTCTCCAGCCCAGCATCTGCACTCCATCCCATCCCACCCCATGTTCACTTTATCTATATTCCACCTCCTCTACCCTGTAGTCAGCATCTTCCTGCCACTTCCCCCTGGCCTACCTCTGCTGCTGCCTCTCTCAATATCTGTAGCAGCGGTGAACTATAGTATAAGCCAGGCCTTGACAATTTTTTTGAAAACTAGGAGCCAGCCCAAAAATCAAGGAGCTGGCCTGATGACATCAAACATTCTCCATATTAATCCCTCTAAAACCTCTGCCTTGAATTAAGGTGCCTTAGTTTAAGGCACCTTATAAGGCACCTTAGGTTAAGGCACCTCATAAGGCACTTTAGGTTAAGGCACCTGATAAGGCACCTTAAGTAAGGCATCTTATAAGGCACCTTAGGTTAAGGTGCCCTAAGGACGTTAAGGTGCCTTAAGTTAATGTGCCCTAAGGGCAGTAAGGTGCCCTAACGTAAGGTGCTCTAAGGGCTGTAAGGTGCCTCAAGTTGACAAGCATGAACTGTAAGGCATAAAAACAGATGTAACCCTAACACTGGATAGAGCACCAAGGAAAGGCAATAAACAAGTGATGGAAGGAAGGAGAGGTGGGAGCTGATGGACCTGCCATATCTGCGGGCATCCTATGTGGCAGCCAGTAAAGTGGATAAACATGTTGGAGGCAGCTGTACTGATGCACAGGGTGTTGGCAATGTAAAGTGTGCAATGACAGTGGGTGGCAGAGGATGGGAATACAGGTCCCTGAGTGGAGGCAGAGGTGGCAGGATATTTGCAGTGATAGGAGGACAGAGGAGTAGTGGTGCCATGCAGATCAGGCACAGGTGAGGCAAGCAGGAAGAGCTGGAATGCAGAAAATGATACCACTGCAGGACATGGGGTAGCAGCCTGCACAAGAAGACAGGACTCTACACAGCTGACAGAGGCAGATAGATGGGCTGAAGGATATTTGGCAGCTGAGGTGAGGATGTTATGGGCTGGCAGCACAGATCTGCAGAGATGTGACTGTTACAGGCATGAAAATGAATTGAGTAGGACAGGCATAAACAAATGAGAACAAAGAGGAATTGAGCCCATGACCCTTGCCTAGGGAATCATTGTACTAATCAGTAGGCTACACCTCCAAGGCTCTTTGTACAGCAATGGCTGGAAACAGAAAGACTGCAGGTCACCGCAAAAAATGTCCACTGTGTGTGCCAGAATAGGTTAACCCAACAGTACCCATGATGCAGTGCACATACAGAACAGTAGTTTACTGCTGATCACCAAATGGAGAATGCACCTCTCCAGCACTTCAGCTTGGTATGAAGAACTGACAGTATGTGATACTGGCACAGAGCAGCTACAGACCATGTCACTGCGCAGGTTCCATGCTCACCCTGAGGGTGAGAACAGGCACACAGCAGCAGGTCTGCAGTACCTGTGGTGCTAGTGATGGGCTCTGCTGCAGATGCCCGTCACTATCTGTGTGTGGCAAATGGTCTTTCCAGTGGCCATCTATATGCCCCAGTTACATTTAGCCCTGGTAGATTGGGATTTGCTCAGAATAGTGTATACCTAGTGTTATAATGCAGTTACCATAACTATCTAAGAGGGGTGTCTAGACTCACATGAGGTTTATGTAGTAATGCCTAACATACCACCTTCTCCAGGTCAAAATTGTTTACAATATATGTCCCTTGCTCCCAAAGGGCCTGTAATAAATCTTTTTGTAATTGAGGCAGTGGAGGGACCAGCAACCCCAGTCCCTCTTGCCAAAGGCTGTCATCCAGGGGGGTTAGACCAGATCTGTACCTGTTACTAGGGCACTGGCAGACCAGCAGTAGTACCGGGAGTAAGACTGGAAACCGTAGCTGCCGACCACCAAGGTCTGATATTCACCACAGAAGGCACAGTCAGACTGTACCTGCTTCGCCCCAGGTGTTCCAGCCATGCACATACTAACCGTGGACAGTCCACTAGCCAGTCTATATTGCATATTCACAGAGGAACTATGTGCACCCAGCAGGTGCCTCAGTGATTGGGGCTCCAGAAAAGGGAGCACACAGATATTACTAGAGACAAATACTAGATAGCATTATGTGGGAACATAGCCATGGTCACTGCTCAGTCAGAGTGAGAGTGTCCTCCCAGCAGGACATGCTGTGGCCACCCTGTCCATCCAGGTGGTTGTTGGGCACTACGATGCCCCAGCCATTGCCCTATTCCTGATGCAGACACATCCTGCCCAATCCGCCCTGTCTGGGCCATACCCTCAATACCTTGCTCCTCAGTATGCACATTTGCAAGCTAATGCTGGAAACAGTGGGCCCGGTGAGGAGTAGGAAGCCACAAAACAATGGATAGACATGCACACACACCCACTCCTATTGCAGAGATGGGGTGGTTGGCAACCCTGCATGCCACACTGGTCCTGATCACAGTGCAGGCATTGCTAAGGTATGTAGGAGCTAGTAGTAGTGCTCTGGTGATAACTGCTGCTCCATGCTGGAGCCAACAGCCTGACTCTCCATGAAGCTTTGGATAGTGGAGCCTGTGTGTGGGTGTTTGTATCTCCATGTTGATGTTATATATCTGCAATGTCCGGTAAAACATAGGGAGATACTCTGCAAGATCCTCAGCTGGGACCTGAACCCATGACCTTCTGCTTCACATCAAATGTCATAGACCCATACCATTCAATGTACCTAGAATATACCCACTGATCTGCTGCATTATGTATCCCCCCCCCCCCCCCCCAATTATGTACATAGTTACTGGAAATCTTGTTCATAGTTATATAGTTCACTGAATGGTCATGTATACTCAAGAGTTCTTGTTCTTTATAGAACAGTTGCACCCCTGCACTGTTACATGTTTTGTTATCTGTAAACCGCCTTGAATAGTAGAAAGATTGTATATAAATAAATTTAAATAAATAAATAGTAAAACCCAATGTTCTACACCTCATAGCCTCGAATGTGGAGTCCTCTAAGGTTCAATACTATGACCCATTTTTGTCAACTTCCTCATAGCTCCCCCAGCTTTGCTTGTACAGTCATTTGGAAATATTACCCCCTTATTTGTGGATGATATCCAGCTCGTAGCATACTTTGACCCTCATTCTTTAGATCTAAGGCCACTAAACTCCCATCTCATGGCAGTCTTCCAGTGGTTTAAGTCCAACTGGTTAAAACTAAACCCAGCAAATGGAAAGCTATGTGGATCTCGGATAATGCCTCTCCCATAGGTGTCACACTCACGGAGGAGTAGCCTAGTGGTTAGAGCACTGACTTAGTAAACCAAGGGACCAGGGTTTGATTCCTACTAGTACTCCTTAGGTAAGTCATTTAACCCTCTATTGCCTCAGAAAAATCCAAGTTATCAATATACATTTACCAAGTTTAAGTTACAATATAAACCATTTTGATTGAAATGAAAAGTGTTATAAAAAACTGGTTAAATAAGTAAATATTTCCATACCTCTAGTTTACACATGAAAAAATCCTACATTGTACATTTGATCCTTAGTTAACCTTTACCCATCCCATATCCAACACTGAAATCCTGCTTTTATGTTCTCCACACTATTAGAGTTCTCCATTTATTCCTTATTTTCTCCTTGGTAACTCCCTTTACAATGGCCTTCCTCTTCATTCGATTAGACACCTTCAAAGAGTTCAAAATGCTGCTATTAAACTCCTTACTCATTGCAAGACCTGTGATCATGTTACTCCTCTTTTAAGATCCCACCACTGGCTCCCAGTATCTTACCGAATCAAATTTAAAGTACTATTATTGGCTCATAAAGCATTGTATTCAGGTCTTCCTTGCGGTCAGATTCTCTCATCCATAAGTGCTCTCCACTCCCAAAGCCGTAATAGTCTAGTGGTTCCAGCAAGTAATGTCACTCACCATGAGTCCACGTGGCAATGGGCATTCTTTTTTCTGGCCCCAGCTCTTTGGAATTCATTACCCCTCTATAGCCAGCAAGATAACTCATTGAAATCATTTTTTAACAAGTTTTTGGTACTTTGTAGGAAGATAGGTCACTGAATCGTTGATCTGCACTGTTCCTCTGCTCTTCTGTTCCGTCCTTTATAGTTCTATTTGTTATTTTCAATTTTATTTGCACTATTAGAATTACTTTTTAAACCGCTTTGCTGCCACTGGTTACAGGCGAGTATCAAATAATAAATAAACCATAAACATTTCCACTGACCAAATTTGCAAGCAACTGGGTGCAGCGGAACATATCCATTAAAAACTGTAATCACAGCAAGGCAAGAAAATTAAGGAAATTATCAATTCTTTAATCTTACCTTAATAGGAATACATTGATATAATTTTGTAAATGCTTACGCTTTCATTAGAGTTGCAGAAATTCTTTCTGAAAAGTCAGAAATTCTTTCTGAAAAGTGGCTCCTTCAAAAGTACACCTTTTTCATTGGGAACATATTGTAACAATGTTATAGACCTAAGCTGACCAAAGTGGCAGGGAATATGGTGAGCTGCAGAATAGAAGTGGTGCCAGAAGCTAGGTGGAAGTTGGAGAGGGCATGGTGAACCACAGGGTGAAAGTTGGCAGTGATGGAAGCTATGCCCTGCACAGCACTTAAAAATTCATGTGCAGCAGAATTATTTTCTGTGCAGGGCTGCATTTCCACACAGCTTGGAAGGAACTTTGCTGGCAACAATGATATTAAATTTTAATGACCTATAATATTATAGTGCCATCCTATGGATGCGATCCGAACAGCCAACTGAGCAGAGAATCAGTGTAAGCTAAGTCATTGTGCACAGTTGCTAACATCAGGCAGATGTGAATAGTTTGGTTTCTCTGTGCTGCTTTATAACAGCTAATCAAACTTTTTGTAAACAAGCACACTCACACAACTTAGAGGGAACACTGATGCTGAGCCAGCCCCAGAGTTGGTTCAAGGTATTGGCACCCTAGGTAAACCTTAAGCCTTATACAGCCCACCCCCCACCCCTGGCTGTTAGAATCTATTTAGCTTTGAAACCCTGCTCTTTGCCGTGCCACCCTAGGCGAAATGCCTGGTTTGCCAAATGTTTGGTTCGGCCCTGCTCTGATAACAGCGCTGTTAACCACAACAGAACAATATTATTTATACAAACAGATGGAGGTGGTAATGGGAGGAGGAAGGTTGCAAAAAGAGGTGAACATTAAGTACCCCAGGAAAACGAGAAAGAGAGGTCAGAGAAATTGGGGTATGGGCCATGAAAGGAGATTCTCGTGCTTAAGACTAGGCACAATCATAGATATGAAATCCAGCATCTGCTCCTGAGCATTAGATCTCTGACCTTTCCCCCCCATGGTGGTGACCCAGTGATGTAAATTCAAATTTGGGATCCCAACGGAAAATTTTGTTGAGGACTCCCCTCACAACTCTTAAGACTTTAGTAGTAGAAACCAGATTGTGGCGACAATAAGCTTACTTTATTAGTGTTGCCACATGACTTCCCAACAGCTTCATTCATTAAAATTAACTGAATATCCTCCCCCTCCCCCAATGCACAGCCTGTAAAGGAAGGGTCACTCCAAGTCATGCATGGACCTAGGCCTACAGATAACACCTTAAGAACATAAGATATGTCATACTGGGTCAGACCAAAGGTCCATTAAGCCCAGTTTTCTGTTTCCAACAGTGGCCAATCCGGGTCACAAGTACCTGACATTTCCCAAAAGTAGCCAGTTTCATGCTTCTTATCCCCATGGATACACAGTAGTTTTCTCTTGGACTACCTTAATAACAGCTTATGAACTTTCCTCCAGGAATTTGTCTAAACCTTTTTTAAAACCAGCTCACTACCTGTTTTTACCACATCCAGGACCATACCAAGCTAGAAATATGCCCTGTGCAACTTGTGAACCTGGTGCCTCCCATCTCCCTAACCAAATGCAGGAACTCACTCTCATTGAGCTTTCTGAAAGCTTAGTGATGACATCGGTGCCCCTTCTTACTTGTACCCTCTGCGGCCACACTGCTCACACAGCTGTTGGTACAGCCCTGATCACATCCTCTGGCAATGAGTCACAAAGCTTAATTATACATTAAAAGAAAAACATTTTCTCCTATCTGGTTTAAATATACTACTTTGTAGCTTCATGGCATGTCCCCTAGTCCTTGTATATTTTGAAAGAGTAAAACAATTGATTCGCATCTACCTGTTCCACTCCACTCAGGATTTTATAGACCTCTATCATACTCACCTTGATTGACTCTTTCTCCAAACTGAAGATCCCTAACCTCTTTAGTCTTCCTAATAGGAGAGTTGTTACACCCCCTTTAGCATTTTGGTCACCCTTCTCTATCATTTCTAATGCCGCTATATTTTGTTTTTGAGATGAGGAGACCAGAATTGCACACAAGAAGCAGTTTGCATCATGAAGCAATACAGAAACATTATGACATCCTTTGTTTTATTCTCTATTCATTTCCTAATGATTACTAACATTCTGTTTGCGCTTTTGGCCACTGCTGCACACTAAACAGAAGATTAACGTATTGTCTATGATCACACCCAGATCCTTTTCCTGGATGGTGACTCCTAATGTGAAATCTAGCATTGTGTACCTATAGTTTGGATTATTCTTCCTTACATATATCACTTTGCATTTGTCCAGATTAAATTCAATCTGCCATTTGGATGCCCAGTCTCCCAACCTCATAAGGTCCTCCTGCAGTTTCTCACAATCCTCATGTGATTTAAAAACTTTGAATAATTTGGTGGCATATGCAAATTGAATCACCTTGCTTATTCTTCCCAATTCCATATCATTTATAAACATGCTAAAAAGCACCAGTCCAAATACAGATCCCTGGGATACTACACTATTCACCATCCTCCATTGAGAAAGTTGACCATTTAGCCCTACTCTTTACTTTCTTTCTCTCGGCCATTTTCCAGTCTACAATAGGACATTGCTTCCTATGCCATGACTTTTTAATTTCCTCAGGAGTCTCTGACGTGGGACCTTATGAAATGCTTTCTTAAAATCTAAATACACAAAGGGGGTCATTTTAGAAGCGCTGTTCTTGCTTTAGATGTCTGAAAACAGGTACACAGACATCCAAAACATGGAGGTATCCCCAGAGCCATTTTGCAAAATGGTTATAGAGATGTTCCTGACACAGGGACATCCATCTAGGATGGGGGCATGGTGGAGGTGTGTTTGGGGCATTACAAAGACTTTAGATGTGCATGCCCAATTTCAGAAATGGCTGGCATGTCTCCACCAAGTCTGCCTGCTCCAAGGTATGAATAGGCATCTGAAAAGTGCTCATTTTGCCAGTAAATTATCCAGAGGGTCTACAGGAGATGGTACTCTTATATCTCCAGTTCTATCCACAACCATAAATACAATTGGGGAAATCTGTTTTATTGGTTGCTGCACTGTCAAGAGTCTTTACTAGCAGAATAGCAGATTGGGGGGAACAAACAAAGCAAGAGAATAGAGCAGGTTTGGACCAGACTGCTTTATTGAAGGTGGTCCCTACGCGTTTCGGCTTACGCCTTCTTCGGGGGACATACAGCTACCATGGAATTGACAAACAGTGTTAAAATCAAAAAGGGGAAGTATACAATGATATTTAAAATAAATTAAATAAATAAATACATATACTATGTTAAAAAACAAATGAATAAATTTGATAATATATAAATTATGACAAATATATATAAAAAATATATATGTTTAAACTGATAATATATGCGTACAAATTTGTATATAAACTAAAAAGACAAACCAGAGGACAAGAAAGTACAATTAATAAAATTATTAAAATGATAAAAATAATAAAAATAATACGACTAAATTAAGTTAAATTAATCAAACGAGGGCCGAGACAGAGACAAAGAATTAAAATATGAATTAAAATATTAATTAAAAATAAAGAACATGATGCAACAACCTAAAATACTGCACAGGTATATATAATAAATAACAAAAAGGGGGGGGGTGGTATAATTTGACAAATTAGAGAAGTGACATACCAATGTTGTGTAAAATGGAGTGTCTCATAAAGACAGTTTGGTGAAGGCACTATATGTTGATAGCGCCGTATCTGATGAGCTTTGTATCCAGAAGACAATTAGGCTGTAGCACTATATAATAGCTATGAAAAGAAAAACTATGTGATCACATGCTTGAGCAAACAATAAATTAGAATACAAAATTAGAATAAAAAGTATATAGTAATTCAATAAATAAAAAATAAGAAAAAAGAAAAAAGAAGTAATAATCATAATAGATTCGAGATAAAAACAGAGCACATCAAAACATTATACATACAGGCATAAAGTGTAAATAGTAAAATGTTAAATATTAAATGTAAATAATAAATATAAATTATAAACTATAAAATATTAGCCAATATTTAGACACATGAGTACAGAGAGAATGGTAAAAAATGTGTGACAAATTCAAAAGACGCCATAAATGAGAGGCCATATAACCAGAACATTTATATATTATTGGAACAGAAAAAACAGCCAGACCTAGGATATTGAGCCACTGGTATACAAGCAGTATAGAATAAATACTCCAATGCAGGAGAATTAGAAAGGATGTGCTTAATTACATTAGAAAACGTGAGAAGTCGAAAAACTCCAGATGAAGAGATTGAGGGATACTATTTAGTGAATATACTAATGGGATTGGATAAACAACATGTGATTATAATTTTGAATCGATCGTATATGATTTCAGTTAGTGTAATTATGACCCAAAAAAAGGGTATGGAAATTAAAGGTCATATTTATTTATTTATTTACATTCTCTTATATACCGCGCTATTCTGCATCAGTGCGGTTTACATTGAACAAACTGAAATTACATTGAACATATGTGCATTAATAACATATGTGCATTAATAACATAAAACTATATAAAGTGAACGATCGCTAAAATAGTTCTCACCTGTTTATATAGAAGCTTAACATAAGTGTTTAATAGCGATTAATATAATGCACTAAAAATAATAGTAATAATAAAAAATTAAATAATAATAATAAAAATAAAAGTAATGTTGTGTTAAGAATCCAAAACTATATATTGCTGAAGAAATATATATATATGTATATTATCACGTTTGAAAAGTAATGGGGGACCGGAGAGGCAGCACTAATTAAAACTGAGTATCACAGAACATGACCGGGCGTCGAAGATGGTCATACACAAAGAGAGCTGCATGTAGATGCTAACAAACACTAATGAATAGTATTCTCAAAAATGTGCTGTAATGATTCAAAGGTGAGAGGACCGCACTCGAGCCGCATGTTTTCTGAAGCTAACGAAATCAATAACCGGAGGTAAATGTGTAGAAATAAATATCAAAGTGAGAAGCTTGAAAATCGTAGCGCTTATTTTCTAAGGAAGAGAATCATCAAAACTGAAGAAACCGTGCAGTTGTGAACATTCTTACCGATTAAGCAGGCAAAAGTGCGAAGAATCTCAACAAGCCGGATTTTGTAAACAGAGCATTGAGAGGTAAGCCCGAGTAACAGTGTTTTATAGACGCCGATTTTCGCACCGTTTTCAAGATGACGTAGACATGTGGGCGGAGTTCAGATCAAAGTAGTTAAATAACTGTGGAAAGGCAAGAAACGTCAAGTATGTATTCTAAGGGGTCTGTTTACTAAACGGCGCACATGTACGGGGCGCACATGAGCGCTCTAAAAGATGTATTTAAGTGCTCTTAAGCGCCCCGTACGAGTGCGCGGCACATTAACGGGTCCCGCAAGCGTGCGCCGACAACGCGCACATTTGCGGGCGGTAATGTGCGAAAGAGGCGTGCCAAGGCGAAATGAGGGCGGAGGAAGGCCCCCTAGGGGCGGAGAGACGGGGTCAGTGGGCGGAATGTGGGAGGGGAGAGACTCGCCGCACAGGAGCGTGCCGAATCTGCAAAGAAATTTACCGCCAGTGAAACACTCGCGTTAGAGGTGCTGTGCAGGGAAAAGAAACCGTTTCCGTCAGCAATGTGCAGCACAATAGTGGAAGCCCAAAAACCGTGAGCAGTGTGATCTATGTGCACAGATCAAACGCCGTAATGTCACAGGGCACTAACCACACGGGCGCCGCGCACCTTAGCGCATCTGTCAATCACAGCTTCTGTTCTTCACGACGGAACGCCCACTCCTTATACGGCACCCGCTCGGTACCGCGGACCGCACAACACCGGCCTTTAGTAAACAGACCCCTAAGTGTGCTCTCTCCAAAGTACAAATCGAAAGAAAGTACAATTGCAAGGAACCTGTCAAACTGTATGGGCTATGCATGAAGTGCAACACATAATAAATTAAAATGGTAAAAGCACTCAAAGAATTATTGAGAACACTGAAAAGGAGGAGAGGGGTGTATAGGTTAGATTCAATAAGAACTCCAGGTGAAGTAACACATTCGGTGAATGGGGGGAGGCTGTGATAATACAATAATGATTTAAAATAATAATGATTTTAAATAATAATAAAACAATACTAATTATTAATATATATCATTAAAAAATGTGTATAAATTAAAAATAAGAATAAAAATAAAAATAAATAATACAGAATAAATATTAAAATGATAGATAATAAATAAAAATATATATATTGCAAATTAAAAAATAAATAAATGGCAATTAATTGTATAAAAATAAGTAGCAATTATATAAAAAATAATTGAATAAAAATAATTGAATAAAAATAAATGTATAAAAATAATAATAATTGTATAAAAATAATTAAATGTATAAAAATATATATTGCAAATTAAAAAATAAAAAAAAAATAAAATAAAATAATAAAAAATAATATAAAATAAAAAATAAAAATAAATATAATAAAAGTTAATGATAAAAAATTATTTTATTAAAAAATTAAAAATAATAAAAATAATAATAATAATGATAAAAATTAAGAACAGAATGTTAAAAATGTATTAAGAACAAATATAAGAAGTATATTAAAAGCCAAAATTATAAAAGAAGGGGGGGAAAGGGGAAGGGGGGAAGGAGGGGGAAGGAGGGGAGGGGGGGCGGGGGAGGGGGAGGGGAGGAGGGGAAGGGGGGGGGGGAGGGGAGGGGGAGGAGGGGAGGGGGGAGGGGAGGGGGGAGGGGGAGGGGAGGGGGAGGGGGAAGGGGGAGGAGGGGGGGGAGGGGAGGGGAAGGGGGAAGGGAAAGAGGGGAGGGGAGGGAGGGGGAAGGGGAGAAAAGGGGGGAAGGGGGAAGGGAAAGAGGGGAGGGGAGGGAGGGGGAAGGGGAGAGAGGGGGAAGAGGGGAGGGAGGGGGAGGGGAGAAAGTGTAATGGGATGAAGCACAATATATGGGTTATTGTAGGAAAATAGAGAGATCACTTTCTTGATTAAGGCCAAATGGATGTAAACTGTTAAAATCATAAATAAATCGTTGTTCCAACTTCAATAAAGTATGATTAATGTCGCCACCACACCAATGTGGAATAGCAGTTTTGATAACCAAAAACTTAAGATCACTAACAATATGTCCCTTCTCTACCCAATGTGATACCAATGGTTTGTCAGTAAGTTGTCTTTGAATGTTACTCCTATGTTCTATAATCCGTGTTCTAATCTGGCGTACGGTTTTCCCTATATAAATCATGTCGCAGGGACATAGAATTAAATAAATTACATTGGTGGTTTTGCAGTTAGAGTAGTGATTAATAGTAATTTTGTGACCAGTGGAATTATGCGTGAAACTGTTTTTAACTGTGATGACATGAAGACAGACGGAGCAGTTTCCACAGCTGTAGTGTCCTCTGACTGTAGGAGTGTTTCTTGGGCCAGTCAGGGCAGAGGGAACCAGAAAATGGCTAAGATTGGGAGCACGCTTATATGAGATCATAAGTTGTTTGGATTTGAAGGCTGGTAAAGAGGCAATTAAATCCCATTCTTGTTTTAATATGTCCGTAATAGGTTTAGAATGTGTAGAAAATGGAGCTTCTTTTAAAAATTATGTTGGCCAACCTCCAATTTTCTGGTACCTTAGATGATTTTAATGATAGGCTAAAAATCACTAATGATTGCTCTGAAATTTCATCTTTGAATTCTCTCAGCACTCTTGGGTGTATACCATCCATTACAGGTAATTTGATGCTTTTTAATTTAATCGATATAGTGCTGAAAGATAAGATCCCCAGGCAACAGAGGAGGAGCTGATGACTTTTCAGAATAAAGCCAGCATTTATGATGTGGTTGGATCAAAGCCCTTGGGGCGTCAGACTGCTGATATAGCTTCACATGTCTTACATATTGGGACATGGAACATATGAAGCATGAACCAAGGGAAGTTGGAGGTGGTCATGAATGAAATGGAACATGTACAACTCGATCTGTTGGGTAGCAGCGAATAGAAATGGACTGGCATCGGGCACTTTGCATCAGATGACCACATGGTCTACTATGATGGAAAGGAAAGACAAAGAAGAAATGGTGTTGCATTCATAATTAAGAAGAAACTTGCAAGAACTGTAATGAAATACAATGCAATCAGTGAACGCTTAATTTCTATTCATCTATGAGGAAAGTCCATCAAAACAACTATAATTCATGTATATGCCCCAACAACAGCTGCAAAAGAGGATGAAGTTGATGAGTCCTACGAACAAGTACAAGCTGAAATTGACAGAACATGCAAAGAAGACATCCTGATAATCCTGAAGGGCGACTGGAACGCAAAAGCTGGCAACAAAGAAGGCAAAGTGGTTGGAAAATATTGGCTTGGCCACAGAGACAAAGCTGGAGAAAAACTGACAGAATTATGCAAGACCAATAATCTATTCATCTGAAATACCTTCTTCCAGCAACACAAATGGTGACTGTACACATGGGATTTCATCCAATGGATTGTACAAAAATCAAATTGACTACATCTTTGAAAGTCAGTGATAGAAAAGCTCAATAACATCAACAAAAACAAAACCAGTGGCTGAGTGAGATACAAATCAGCTCAAGTTGAAGTTGAAAAAGAGCAAGACTCTCATGAATGTAGCAAAATATGTTCTTGAAAATATACGACCAGAATTATAGACTGCCTGCAAAATCAATTTGCCACTTTGGATACAAATGACAGAGCACCAAAAGCGTTATGGGATGACATCAAGAAAGTACTGCTCAGAGAAAGTGAGAAGTATCCACAAAAGGTAAAAGAGCAAAAATAGCCAAAATAGATGACTGAAGAAACTTTAAATATTGACCAGAAATGCAGGGAAGTGAAAGCCAGATGAGAAAGAGGTAATCACAGAACTGAACAGATTGCCAACATGCAGCAAGACAAAATAAGGAGAACTACTACAATGACATATGCATGGAAATATAATCAGAAACTATTAAATTAAGAACAAGATCATCTTTCCTAAAGCCATGAGAGCTAGAGAGAAAACCGGTGAAAAGCGGGATATAAATACAGCTAAATAAATAAAATAAAAATTCCAGCCTCAAACTGGAATACTATAAGATGCTCAAGGATCCATGTTGAATGATGCTGAGAAGATCAAAAAAAGATGGAATCGACAGAGGCATGGTGGTGGCAGGGAGCGGCCTCGGAGTGGTTGAGTTCCTAGCAGCGCTCTGTTGAGGCTTCCAAAGATTGCAATAGGCAAAAGGAAGTGGAAGCAAGCCAACCTACCCTCGGGTTGTCCCGGGAACAGCCAGAGCAGCCAGTGGACTCTGACAGCATGTGGCTTTTCTGTTCCGGAGGAACAGTGGAGCATAGTTTCTGATGCCCTAAATCAGGAGTGTTTCTGTCTCTGGAGCAGCATACTACCCCCCCCCACCCCCGATAAGACCCTGAAGTGGAACTCAGCCATGTAAAGTGCTTCTTCCTGGGCAGCCGACGAGCACTCCGGTAGAGGGAGTTGAAGAGGGCTTCCATGGCTTAAGGAGCTGCACTTCAGTTACCGCAGTTGTTGTGAGGGCAAATGTTCTATTGACCGGGGATGTTTCTCCAGTTTCTAGGAGGCCCTCAGCTGTGGGGGAGAGCAGAGCGCAGATATCAGTCTCTGGATGGTTGGTTAAACCTGGTAAAATAACTTTGGAATCGCTGTGGGACATGCTGGTGACAATGAATTCCTCTCAACAAACTATTGTGGGGTCTGTGAGTATGGAACTTTCATTCCTGAAAAATTTTGTTATGGAGGTCTTGCAAGTGCAGGGGCATCAAGATGGGAAGATTGGTGCCTTAGAAGAAGATCTGGCCCATCTTCATGGACTGTGTGCTACCCATGTTAAAGACAATATTCTGCTTGCTAGGAAGATAGAACATTTGGACAATCAAGTTAGGAGAAACAATGTCAGGTTGTTAAATTTCCCTAAGTCTCCTGTTTTGTCCCCTTTAGAGATGGTGCTCAGACTACCTCCTGAAAATCTGTCCCCACTCATTAGTGCACAGTATTTGTCCCTGGATTTTGGTTCAGGTGACACCCCCTCAATCTCTAGGGACCTTATGGGGTTCCTAGAGGTCCTTTGGAGGTGATCACTGAATACACCACACTTCTTGTTGTGACCCTTACCTTGGAGTCTGACAAATCTGCTATACTGCGAGCTTACTTTTGGAATTTTAACCAGCAGTTTTTGGGTTCTAATGTTCTCATGTTTCCTGATTTGGCACGTGTAACCCAACAGAGAAGAAAAGAGTTCCTGGATCTTCGACCCAGAGTACTCTCTCTGGGTGGAAAATTTGTGTTGAGATTTCCTTCTCATTGTATAATTACTCATAAAGATAAGGTTTTCTATTTTTTGAACCTAAACAGCTCTTAGAATTCCTGCTAACTAGAGAGGTTATGGTTGTTACTGCTGCATCCCATAGGGCTGACACTTAATCTTCACCCTGTTTGGCTAGGCCCTTTTTTGTAAGGTAGCTTTTGTATATTTCCGTAGTTTCTTATTTGAATTTCCTGGTGCCTCTGTCCTTTATTTCTGTTTATTGTGGTCTAAAGTGCAATGAGAATGATTCAATGTGTAGTTTCCTTTGGATTTTGATATCATTGAAATTTCATTAAGATGTATGTCTTTGGATATATATCTATAAAATTCAATAAACATATAATTGAAAAAAACAAAAAAAAACAAAACAGTACACCCACTATGGCAAGAGCAATTAATAACCCCTACCCAAACTCAAGATTCCTATGCTACCTGGTGAGTAAAATGCTAATTTCTCTTCTTCCTGCAATACTGGTAACTCAACCTTATGTTACCTCTCCTAATTCTTGAGGCCATCCCCTTTCTCCTCTGTAGCCTCTGAGGTCTGTATTTGTTTTTCTGCCAATACTGCAAAGCACAGAACAGCTTCCGGAGTCCTCCCTGCCTTGTCCCCCTCCCCTATGGTGCCACTAATGCCTGATGGGGCCAAAGATTGCAGGCTATCACTGAGACTTCCAGAAGCTGGAAAAAAAACTTACAGTGCTGCCAAACAGCAATCCTGAGAGTGTTCAGGATATGTGGACCCAATTCATGGAGGGGGGATGTCTGGGCCATCCAGATGTCCCTGATGAAGACGGGGCTGTGTGGACCAGATTCTGGTCTATGGGAGCATAGCCAGAATTGGGCCCGAGGACAAACCAGCGTGCCCCTTCCACCTGCTCCGGCCCCCCATTTCCCTGCTGCCCGACCCATGGCTGACCTGCCGTGGCCTGGATCGGGCTGCGGGGATCCCTCGCACCCGGCCCAGGCCCCAGGTTGGGGGATCCTCGGGTCTGATAGGGCCAAAAGTGCTGCTTGTACCACCTTTGAAGTGGTATAAGCAGCACGTCCCCATGGGCCCGGCAGCATGTACAGGGCCATGACTTGAATTAGCCCTATATGTGCTGCCTTGTTGGTCTGCCCCACTCCGCCCTGATCCCGCCCCCTCCCAGCCCCACCCCCTCGCTGGCTCTCCCCGTCCTGATGCACAGGATATACAGGGAGAACCAGAGGGGGAATAAGGCATGGACGGCAACCCACATTCGTGAATAATCTCCATAGTCTGTAAAGGGATGGTGTCTCCTACTGGCACCTATATCCAGAGGTAGGCTGCTAGGCTGGAGAGGGAAGGGAGCAACACAGACCTGCTATGAAGGAAAATGACGCTGCTGGCTAGGGAAGAAGCTGGGAGAGGGAAGACTGGAGGAGAAAGTAGGAAGGAAAAAGGATCGCAGGGAGGAAAATGCATGGGGGAAGGAGTCAGGGGCCTCGTGGATGGAGATGGAAGCTTCTGTGAGTGATTGGAAGGAAATAGTTGGGAGAAGTGAGGGAATGTTTGGAGAAAGAGGGTCAATGGGGGAATGATGGTAGTATTGAGAGGGAGTGGGGGTAGGGGGTTATTGGGTAAAAGATCCATAATATCTTAGTTTTGGAAACATCCATATCTTTTATTTTTGTACTTTGCCTAATAGGAAGAAATTTATTTGTGATTCTGACTCTCCAGTTTTACACTGTATATTATTGTGGATTTCCATTTCACTTTTGTTTTCACGTTTATAATTTGTATTCTATTATTCCATGTTTGAAGCTCTGGCTGTGGTATGTGGTATGTGTGTGTGACTGAGGTAATATTTAAAAATATGTAGAAATTGTATTTATTGTATTGCATTGCTGTCTATTAATTGCTAGGGTTCTTGCTGTTTGTATTGTGGGAGTTAGTGCTGCTGTGGTATAGCAGGTGTGGTACATACGTGTACTGAATGGGGATTATTGCAGGTTTTGTATTTTACAATATGCCTGGTAATGAAGAGATTTGTGATACCATTACTGATATGGCACTAGAATCAGACAAGATTTTTTGTATTTGGTGAATTCTAAGGGGAAATGTCTTAGTTCTGGTCTGTCTCCTTTTTGGGGGGTTGGGGATGTGTTCTTTAGATGCGGAATATGTTTATATTTAAATTGTGACGGTTCTGTGTAGACTGTAGTGTGTCACATATGTGAGCATTGTCCTTCAGGTGTGTCCCAATGATGAAAAGGTTGAGAACCTCTGCATTGGATGGGCCTGGTAGAGACAGCACAGCAAGGACTCAAAGAGCATGGACTTTGGAGGGAAAGCAAGGGAAGAACAGGGACTGGTGATTGCAGAAGAAATCAAAGCATGGACTCTGGGAAGGAGGTGGGAAACTGGGAGGCAGAACATAGAACTGGATATGGAAGAGAATAGAGACTGAGCGGGAATTTGGAGGGGACAATACCTAGGAATTGGTAAATATGAGTGAAGATGTGGGCTAGGAAAGAGAACAAAGGTTAAGAGGGTTTAAACCTGATGTAAATGACCTAGAGGACTGGAGAGAGCATGAAAGGTGTTGAAAGATATGAATTTCTGAAGTGTGTGAGAGAGAGCTGGAAATGGGCCTTGTGAGATGGTGAAAGTGGTAATAAAAAGCTAGGTAGGGGGGTAAGAGAAAAATGGGTTGGAAACCAGGCAGGAAATGAGTGAAGGGAGGGAAGTAGCTGGGGCTGATGAGGACTTCAAGCCCAGATATATACATCTGTTGAATGATGTGATCAAATATTTATAGTAGTAGTTTTACAGGGTGGCTGAAATGGGCATTATTGACCACTGAGGACAGTGAGGGACTCAAAGACTACTGGAAGGGTTGTATTTCATGGTGGGGGTTGGTGACATAGGGTTCCCAGCTCACCCTAGGTTGACCAAACAGGTTGGTCCAGTCCTAGTTTTGCCCTGCTCATGCATGGAGCTGTGGTTCTGTTTATCCATTTGGTTTCTCTTAGAGCTACAAATACATGAATTTGATGTGACAATCGGAAGTGGATTAGTCTGTTTGACTGACCTAGTATGAACTGGCAATCATGCAGGGAAAGAGACCCTGTTTGGCGCTTTTGTGTGCACATTGCACAATGCAGAATGTGTATATTCCAGAAGTGCTACATTTGGAGATTCATAGTGAAAAGGTATGGGACAGTTTACTAGAATAAAAGATTACGTAGATGTTTGTATATAGATTAATGTTTACAATATAATGCACTATTTTATTTTTATATCATAAACATTTAGAGGGCAAATATCAAAGCTCTTTCAATAAGTAAAATAGCTTTTTACCCGTGGAAATTGTGGCTTTGATTTTTGCCCAATGTATCCACAGGTAAAAATATGCATGGTATTGAATGCATACTATTTTGCCTGCCTACTGATGAGATGATGCAGGAGGCGGAATGTGGGTGGGCCAGGATAAAATCAGGGGCATGTTGAATGGCAGGTTTCTCTTTCAAAAGGTTAGCAACCCTACCCCAACATGTACCCATGTGAACTGCATGTGATCGGCGCAGATATGTGTAAATCCTAACCATTCTAAAATGGCTTTTCAGACATGGATGTATTTACTACTACTAATCATTTGTATAGCGCTACAAGGTATATGCAGTGCTATATATATATATATATATATATATATATATATATATATATATATATATATATATTGTGATAGTGAAAGCACTACTGATCAGATGGAATGGGAAAATAGTGAGCAGTCTGTCTTTAAAAGTAAGAGCAAGACAGGTTCCCATAGCAACAGAATGCTTTCAGCTAGAACGGAGCTCAGCCATAGTGCTGACGTAGAAGCTGAATGCAGCTCTGATGATTTCCACCTGAGTAACCAGAGGGGTGTGGCTGCAGGAGGAAGCCGTTTTAAACCGGCTTCAGAGTCAGACTTTAACTCAAGGGGCTCAAGGGACTCAAGGGACTGGAGGAGTTCAGGAAACTCGAGGAGTTCAAGGAGTTCAAGGACCTTAGGATTAGAAGGAGGAAAGAGAAAGGAAGGCACAGAGAAGTCTCGACAGCAGTCTGAGCCACTCAAGCAGCAAAGGTACACAGGAAAGCAGCAACAAGGGAAACTTGGGAACCCAGGTCAAGTTGAGAAAGATTCTGCAAGGTCCATTTCCTTTAACCCTGAAACACTGGAAGCAAAGCCTCTGTGGAAGCTACCCGAGGGATAGGTAAAACAGTTTGCCTGCACGAGGGGAGAAAGCTCTGAGTACAGTGAAGCCATTGCCAGTAAAGAAGGTACGTCTGCATTATTTCCTAACCAGAAGCTTGCTGAAGAAATAGTACAGCAGTTAAAAGCTAGTGCCAATAAGAGCAGAGATAGCACGGCTCTGAAAGCTGCTCATATTAGAAATATTCTTACAAAATGCTTTGAACTTGACATAAAGGCTGTAGTGAAAGGTTTACGTAAGAACCAGTTTCCTGCCTTAGAAAAAGACACTGCTAATGAGAGGGACGACTTCATAGGGCAGCTGCAAGAAGTTATCCACGAGTTGCAGTCTAAAAGCTCCCCAAAGCAGCGCTACAATGATTACAGTGAGGATATGATTATTGACCCAGAAAACAAGTCTGATATATCAGAGAGTTGTGAGATGGACTGTTCTCTGTGTAAGATTGACCATTTGGACTTACGTTAAAAGCCAACTTTGTATGAGGAAAATACAAAGTTGTTCTGCCTGTTTATTTGCTGTGAAGAAACAGTTTATTACCTGCTTTGTTTTCTGACTTTAATTTGCTTCTGATTTTCCTATTGTTTTGCCATGCCATGTTTTGAGCCATTGAACCCATGTGCAAGGGAAGAATCCCCAAATAAAAATTTATCTGTTTAAAAAACGGACCCTCGTGCCACAACACATTTGTTGAATAGCTACTTAAACTACAACTACCAGCAACCCTTGCTGCTATAGTAGTTGATAAGGACGCTTGAAAACATATAAGAGGTCGCCCTCGCCATAGAGCCATCGGCCCTAGGCGGGGGAACAGGACAGATTGGCATAGTTTTTCGGATTGGCACAAACACGCATGTACAGCAGAGGATTAAAAGGTGCAAGAAGAAAAGTTTTGAAAAAAAAAAACAAGCTAAAGAAGAGGTCTAGCAAGGCTACTTCCAAGAGAAGAAGGCGTGTCTGCTACAGGAAAAGACCCACGTTGTTTACAAGCTTGACGCACCACAAGTATCAAGTAATTGCTGGCTAACCAAGGGGTACCTGAGGATACTTGAGTGGGTATCAATGTAGTTGGTGGGAAAGTTTATATGACCCGCTATACTGTGGTACCGCACTTGGTGGTCGCGTTCTCTGCTTTGTCTTTTCAGGATGGCAACAGAAATGAAGGAAGTACTCACCTGGATGGCATCCCAGTTCGAGCGCCAACGCGAGCTAGCCACGGAAGCTATAGAGCGAGCTACAGCCCAGATGGCAGTGCAGCAGCAGCCGCTCATGCAGCTGATGGAAGCTTGGATCCAGTCTGTGAAGAAGGAGCCAGAGCCTGTTCCACCTTCACCAGGTTCAGCAGAATTGAGCCAAGCTCATGCTTCAGGACCTTGGTCCAGAGAGGCATGGAACTTTGGGCGATTAACTGACAGAGACAATCTGGACAATTACCTCGAAACGTTTGAGCGAGTTGCTCACCTAATGAATTGACCTAAAGACCAATGGGCGGTCAGGTTAGCAATGTCTCTCACGGGTGAGGCATTGACGGCTTACCAGACCGTACCAACAAATTTAGCCAATAATTATGATGAAGTTAAAAAAGTGATTAAAGATAGAGTAGGTCTGACGTCCTCAGTATACCACCATTTATTTAGAGAAGCTAAATTAATGCTGGGTGAGATGCCTAGAATCTTACACTATCGCCTTAAAGGTTTGCTAAACAAATGGCTAGAACCGGAGGGTAAAAGCCTGGAAACAGTGTTAGATAGTATACTGTTGGAGCAGTACGTGAATGCTGTCCCAGAGAATGTCCGCACTTTCCTGACCTTGCAAAAGCTGACCTTGCAAAAGGTTGCAAAAGCTCCCAGGAGGCGATATTGCTCATTGAGCGATTCCTTGAAGCAGAAGGGAACGCCCAGGAGAAAAGCATATCTTCTAGGAGGACAACCAGTGCATTCTCAGAAAAGAAGGAAAGAATAACGAATGTTAATGCCTTGTGTTTGCCTGAATGTAAAGGAAGATATGTCAGGAAAACCTGCTTTAAGTGTGGTAGCGAGGAGCATTTACAGCGCAACTGTAGGGTAAAGATGGCGCTAGTTACCACTGACCCAGGACAGGTTAGAGAAGGTTTCCTCATAGCCGTGACAGTCCAAGGGGTGAGCGCAAATGCCTTACTGGACTCTGGTTCCGATCAGAGTATGGTTTCACGTGGCCTTTGGAAAAAGATAGATGCCCAATGTAAAACCATACCTGATCTACCCAATGGCACTGTAAAAATCCGCTGTGTGCATGGTGCGGCATCCTCATACCCTATTTACAAACTCCTAGTGAAAAGATTGGGAATAGGAAAAGAGATTCCCCTAGCCATAGTCCCATACCTGCCACATGAATTGGTATTAGGCCGAGATTGGCCCCCATTTCAAAAAGGTCTTCAACAACACGTACGGATAAGAGAGGGGATGGTTTCCACGAGAAACCAGGCGTAAGCCTTGGAAGATGAAGGAGAATCTTCAATGGCAGGGCAAATAGATTTACCTTCTCACGAAGACCTAATCAATACTCCAGGGGATAAGACCAGGAAGAGTAAGGGAGAAAAACGCAGGGAGCGCCAGACTCGCTCTCAGAATAGAGCGGAGGTTAGGGCCGGGTTAGAATTACCATGGGTCCCTGCTGAGCTGATGGACAGGTTCCCCTCTTTTCCTAAAGAGCAACAGGCTGATCCAGCTCTTAGTCAAGCTTTCAAATACGCCCAAGAAGGAAGGGATACATTGCCAAGGTTTTTCCTGGATGAGGGTATTCTATTCAGGGAGAGTTTAGAACCAGCTACGGGTAATATACGTAAGCAGCTAGTAGTACCTATTACCTTTAGAACCCTGGTATTGAGACTTGCCCACGATCATCCCATAAAAGCGCATAAAGGTATTCAAGGAACCTTAGACCAGGTATTAGCACGATTTTACTGGCCAGGCGTATTTAAAGAGGCTACTAAATTCTGTGAAGCCTGTCCATCTTGCCAGAGGGTTTCCCCAATTAAGCCAACAGAAGTACCACTGATTCCGGTACCAGTAATTGCGGTACCCATACATAGAATAGCGGTAGACATAGTGGGTCCCATGATTAAAACGCCGCATGGCTATCAATATATATTAATTATGGTGGATCACGCAACGCGATTCCCCTGGGCGGTCCCCTTACGCAGCATTTCAGCCCATATGGTGGCGGCAGAACTAATAAAATTGTTCTGTGAGGTGGGGTTCCCGAAAGAAATATTGACCGATCGTGGCAGTAATTTCATGTCGCGCTACTTAGCTAGGGTGTGGGACGCCTTTGGCATCCGACATGTTAAGATTGCAGCCTACCACCCGCAATCCAATGGGTTAGTTGAAAGATTCAACCAGATGTTGAAGAGTATGCTAAGACGGGGGTTGGAGGGTCAAGTGCAAGAGTGGGACACCCTACTTCCATTTGTGTTGTACGCATGCAGGGAGAGGAAGCAAGCGTCCCTAGGAACCTCTCCATATGAACTAATGTATGGACGCTCACCGAGAGGTATCCTAGATATCCTCCGGGAACAGTGGATAGAACCGGGGGCCGAGGAAATTGCTGTGCCCCAGTTTTTGAGGGACTTAAGAGGCCGTCTGGCACGAACATCCCAAATAGCAGAGATTCCGTAGCTCCCCTAGATCACTGCCAACATGGGTTTAGAGAATATCATGGAGTCGAGACCCTCCTTACTAGCCTATTCAACGTTATAATCACAGGCATAGACAACATCCATAAAGGTTTTGTGCTCATCTTCTTGGACATTGCCGCTGCGTTCGACTCGGTGAGTCACGAAATTCTCCTGGGAAGGTTGAAAGAGAAGGGCATCTGCAACAGTGCACTAAGGTGTGTAAATCCTATCTGGAAGCAAGATGGCAATACGTGAAGTCTGGACCAGAGGAATCAAAACACTTCCATCAAAAACAAGGTGTACCTCAAGGCTCCTCCTTGTCCTCTCTACTATTCAATATTTACATGCACCCATCTGCAACATCATAAGATCATTTAACGTGAGCTGTTTGATATATGCAGATGACATTCTTTTATACATGCCATTCTCCACAGCCCAAATGGACCTAGCACCACTAATAGACTGTTTCAATGCTGTCTCAGCGTGGCTCCAATCACAGAATCTACGCATTCAACATAAAAGACGGAGGTTCTTTTCATCTCCAGAGACCCCGACTTTACTCCTCCATCCCATGTCAGTGTTAAGGAAGCAGACTTACTTACCAAAGAAACAATAAGATACCTTGGAGTTACGTTGGACCAACGCCTGGATATGAAACACCACATAAACAACATTGTCAAAGCTGTATACTACAAAATCCGCACACTCAGACATCTGCGCTCCCTGCTGGACCCAGATGACTTCCGGACCATATACCAAGCACTAATCCTGCCTCACTTCGACTTTGCAAACGCCATCTTACAAGGGCTCCCTCAATCCACACTAGCCCCATTACAGCTGGCCATGAATGCTGCAGCAAGGGTCCTACACGGAGCCTCCAGAACCGACCACATGACCCCATTCTCAAACAACTTCACTGGTTACCTATCCATGGGAGAATCATCTTTAAAACCCTACTCCTAGCATTCAAGGCAATCAAAGGTATTTCATCCCTTTCACTCACAGATCTTATTCACATGTTGCCCCCCAACAGATCTAGAAGAGCAATAGCCATAAACCAACTAGTATTACCAAAGGAATCATCAAAGTGCAACATATCAACCACAAACAGGGCGTTCAGTTACTATGTACCTAAATGCTGGAATGCTCTACCCCCTGACATTAGGGCTATTGCCGACCTATCGCAGTTCAGGAAGGCACTCAAAATACCACCTTTCCTCCAATACTACCCAACCACCAATGGCACCTAGACATCCCCTCTGAAGAGATTACCTACGTTCACTATGATAATTTTACTCATTACCATGTAAATATCTCATGTATATCATAATTGACCCCTGTTATACAAGTTACTCCTCACCATGTAAATATCTCATGTATATAGTTACCCCTGTTATCCAAGTTTGATCACCTGTTCGATGTAAAACCAAACAGCATGTTGTTATGGTCGTTGTGTTATAATGTAAACCGCGCTGATGCCAAATAGCGCGGTATATAAGAGATTGTAATAAATAAAATAAATAAATAAATAAATAAAAACCTAAAAGCTAGTCAACAGAAACAAAAAGATTACTACGACCGCAATACCAAGCCTCGCCAGTTGGCTATAGGCGAAAAAGTTATTGTCAGGGTACCCGGAGCTGTACCTAAGTTTGAAAGACAGTGGAAAGGACCCTTTCGCGTAGTAGAACGAGTAGGTCCCGTGACCAATGCCGTACAGAATAGGAGAGGCCGTAGGCAGATTTACCACGTTAATCTGCTGAGCCCATGGCATGAAAGGGTAGCACTCTCTCAGCTGGTTACACATTCCCATAGATACCCGGAGAACAAGGGGGACATCAACAGCTTATGCAGGATTACATGCTGTGAGGATGTCATCAACCCAGCCTGTAATATCTTAAGGGGGGGGAATATGTGATAGTGAAAGCACTACTGATCAGATGGAATGGGAAAATAGTGAGCAGTCTGCCTTTAAAAGTAAGAGCAAGACAGGTTCCCATAGCAACAGAATGCTTTCAGCTAGAACGGAGCTCAGCCATAGTGCTGACTTAGAAGCTGAATGCAGCTCTGATGATTTCCACCTGAGTAACCAGAGGAGTGTGGCTGCAGGAGGAAGCCGTTTTAAACCGGCTTTAGAGTCAGACTTTAACTCAAGGGGCTCAAGGGACTCAAGGTACTCAAGGGACTGGAGGAGTTCAGGAAACTCGAGGAGTTCAAGGACTTTAGGATTAGAAGGAGGAAAGAGAAAGGAAGGCACAGAGAAGCCTCAACAGCAGTCTGAGCCACTCAAGCAGCAAAGGTACACAGGAAAGCAGCAACAAGGGAAATTTGGGAACCCAGGTCAAGTTGAGAAAGATTCTGCAAGGTCCATTTCCTTTAACCCTGAAACACTGGAAGCAAAGCCTCTGTGGAAGCTACCCGAGGGAAAGGTAAAACAGTTTGCCTGCATGAGGGGAGAAAGCTCTGAGTACAGAGAAGCCATTGCCAGTAAAGAAGGTACGTCTGCATTATTTCCTAACCAGAAGCTTGCTGAAGAAATAGTACAGCAGTTAAAAGCTAGTGCCAATAAGAGCAGATATAGCACGGCTCTGAAAGCTGCTCATATTAGAAATATTCTTACCAAATGCTTTGAACCAGACATAAAGGCTGTAGTGAAAGGTTTAAGTAAGAACCAGTTTCCTGCCTTAGAAAAAGACACTGCTAATGAGAGGGACGACTTCATAGGGCAGCTGCAAGAAGTTATCCACAAGTTGCAGTCTAAAAGCTCCTCAAAGCAGCGCTACAATGATTACAGTGAGGATATGATTATTGACCCAGAAAACAAGTCTGATATATCGGAGAGTTGTGAGATGGACTGTTCTCTGTGTAAGATTGACCATTTGGACTTACGTTAAAAGCCAACTTTGTATGAGGAAAATACAAAGTTGTTCTGCCTGTTTATTTGCTGTGAAGAAACAGTTTATTACCTGCTTTGTTTTCTGACTTTAATTTGCTCCTGATTTTCCTATTGTTTTGCCGTGCCATGTTTTGAGCCATTGAACCCATGTGCAAGTGAAGAATCCCCAAATAAAACTTTATCTGTTTAAAAAAAGGACCCTCGTGCCACAACACATTTGTTGAATAGCTACTTAAACTACAACTCCCAGCAACCCTTGCCGCTATAGTAGTTGATAAGGACGCTTGAAAACATATAGGAGGTCGCCCTCGCCATAGAGCCATCGGCCCTAGGCGGGGGAACAGGACAATAAATATATATATATATGTAAGACACAGTCCTTGCTCATCAGAGCTTACAATCTTATCAAGATGAAAAAACATCACAAAACTGGGGATGAGAGTATGGCAAGATACACATAAGTAGTGGACAAGAGAATGAGGAGCATCAGGATCCAAAAGCAGCCTCAAAGAGATGGGTCTTCAGCCTGGACTTGAACAGGGCCAGAGAAGGAGCCTGATGCACTGACTCAAGTATTTTGGAGCAGCAAGGTAGAATGAAGAAAGTCTGGAGTTGGCTTTGGCAGAGAAAGGCACAGATAAGAGGAGTCTGCCAGAGGAGCAGAGTTCCCGAGGAGGAGTGTAGAGTGAGATAAGGGGAAAGGAAGTGAGGAGCTACAGAATGAAAGCATTTGTAGGTAAGAAGGAGAAGTTTGAACTGGATGTGTGAATGGTCTTTTACACGCATGTGAATCACAAATAGGGCTTCTAAAATAACCCCCTTAATTTAGACATTTAAAGGGGCTCTGCATTTCAAGCAAAGGTAAGGAAGACAGATGGCAGCATGTACGAACAGGGTCCTCAGCATCAGAACCTTTCCACCAGAAGCAGGGTGTTCCGCAGGGTTCCTCTCTATCTGCCCTGATGTTCAACCTATACATGCGGCCCATCTGTGACCTCATCCGATCATTTAACATGAAATGCCTGATATACGCTGATGACATACTACTCTACATGCCATTCTTAACCGACAAGCTAGACCTCTCCCCACTGACAGACTGCTTCGACACAGTGGCCGACTGGCTCCAGACCCAAAACCTCTGGATACAGCACAAGAAAACAGAAGTGCTTTTTATCACAAGGAACCAAAACTTCATCCCTCCAGCCTATCTAAAAGTCAAGGAAGCCGAGCTGCAAACCAAGTCCACAATCCGATACCTTGGTGTTACCCTTGACCAACGACTGGACATGAAGGCGCACATTAGCAACATGGTAAGAGTGGTCTACCATAAGATTCAGACTCTCAGACACTTATGCCCCCTGCTACAACACTCTATCAAGCGCTGACCATTCCACATCTCGACTACGCCAACGCGATCCTCCAAGGACTCACACAATCTACTCTGGGTCCGCCCCAGCTCACCATGAATGCTGAGGCCAGAGTTCTGAATGGTGCCTCCAGGCGTGACCACATGACGCCCATCCTGAAACAGCTTCATTGGCTCCTCATCTTCAGCAGGCTCTCCTTCAAGACCTTACTGCTAACCTTCAAGGCCATTAACGGGCTCTCCTCCTCCTTACTCGCTGACCTTATTCACATTACTCCCCCAATAGGGCCAGAAGATCTGCAGCAATAAACACTCTGGTAATCCCCAAAACAGTGACCCAATGCACCCAGGGAGCAGTGAACAGGGCTTTTAGGCTCTGTGCACCTAGATCCTGGAATGCTCTGCCACCCAACATCCAGGCAAACCCTGACATAACACAATTTAGGAAGGCTTTGAAGCACCACCTCTTCCTCAAGTGCTACCCAGAGGAATGGCGCCCCAACCCGCCTCACACACAATAACGCACTATGATTAACCTGTGACATGTACTGTTATAGTACCATGAATATGTAAATAGTTACCCTGGTGACGGACTGATATTGTACCATAAATATGTAGATAGTTACCCTGGTTATCCAAGTTGAATCAACTGTTATTTGTAAATACAGTGTAGATCTCTGCCCGTATAAACTAGTTTGTTTCATGTAAACCGCACTGATATCGAATAGCGCGGTATAAAAGAGACTGTAAATAAATAAATAAATGTGTGACTTTTAATTACTAGCTCTCTTCCTGAGAGATCTTAAAAAGGTTTTGGTACATTTAAAAAATAAAGTTACATTTTTTTTTGGTGCTTTAGTTCAAAAGGGGAGATATTTTCTTTAGTGGTGTAAGTTTAAAACTCTGCTTTTAGTCTCTCTTTTTCAGCTCTTTGAAAATACTGACACCACATCAGGTGTCATTAGCGGGATGGGACCAGTTCTAGCAGCTCCACTGACTGACCTTTTCAATGCCTTTTTGGAGGTGGGAGTGGTGCCAAAGGACTGGAGAGAGACACATGTGGTCCTGTTATACAAAAGTGGAAGTAAGGATGTGGTTGAAAACTACAGGCAGGTTAGTTTAACTTCGGTGGTGAGTAAATTATTGGAAATGCTGCTGAAAGAGAAAATAGTGATGTTTCTGGAATCCAATGATACCACATTACTGGCTGAAAGTGAAGATGATACCACATTACTGGCTGAAAGTGAAGATGATCTGAAACATTTGCTTCTCACAATCAAAGAACATAGTCTCAAAATGGGCCTGCACCTTAATGTAAAGAAGACAAAGATCATGACAACTGGCATAATCAACAGGTTCATCGTTGAAGGAGAAGAAATTGAAATCGTGAACAACTTTAACCTACTTGGATCAACTATCAATAAAGAAGCAACAAGCAGTCAAGAAATCAGACGACGCATTGCTCTTGGCAGAATGGCTATGAAAGACCTAGATAAGATTCTCAAGAGCAGAGATGTCTCTCTCCATACAAAGATTCGACTTGTTCAAGCCATGGTATTTTCAATAACATCATATGGATGTGAAAGCTGGACAGTGAAAAAGACAGACAGGAAGAAAATTGATGCCTTTGAATTATGGTGCTGGCGGCGAATACTGTGTATACCATGGACTGCCCGAAGAACAAACCAGTCGGTACTAGAGGAGATCAAACCTAAGCTTTCTTTAGAAGCTCAAATGACAAGACTTCGACTTTCATACTTCGGACACATCATGCGAAGAGAGAGATCATTAGAGAAAGACATCATGCTTGGCAAGATAGAAGGTCAACGCAAAAGAGGAAGGCCAGCAATGAGATGGATCGCTACAATAACAGCAGCTACGGGTACCAGTCTGTCAACAATGAGCCGCCTGACTGAAGACCGAACACAATTTAGGATAGCTATCCAGAGGGTCGCCATGAGTCGACTCCGACTCGACGGCACTTAACAACAACAACCGGATCCGAGGCAGCATGGATTAACCAGAGGCAGGTCGTGTCAGACAAATCTGATAGATTTCTTTGATTGGGTGACAAGGGAGTTGGACCGAGGGAGAGCCCAAGATGTGGTGTATTTAGATTTCAGTAAAGCCTTTGATACCGTTCCACACAGGTGTCTTATAAACAGAGTGCACTAGGGATGGACCCTAAAGTTACTGCTTGGGTTAGAAATTGATTGAGTAGAAGGCAACAAAGGAAACAGGTAAATGGAGCTCACTCTGAGGAGAAGGAGGTTACTAGTGGTGTGCCGCAGGGATCTGTCCTTGGTATGATTCTTTTTAACATCTTTGTTAATGATATTGCAGAAGGGCTGTCGGGTAAGGTTTGCCTCTTTGCGGATGATACTAAAATCTGCAATAGAGTAGACTCCCAGGAAGGAGTAGATTACATGAAGAGGGATCTAGCTAAGCTTGAAGAATGGTCTAGAATTTCACAGCTGAAATTTAATGCTAAAAAATGCAGGATCATGCATTTGGGCTGCAAAAATCCAAAGAAGCCATATATTGTAGGGGGAGAGGTACTTCTGTCCACAAAAGAAGAGTGGGGCCTGGGCGTAATTGTGTCTGACAATCTTAAAGTAGCTAAACAGGTAGAAAGGATAACTGCAAAAGCCAGAAGAATGTTTCGGTGTATAGGGAGAGGAACGGCCAGCAGAAAAAAGGAGGATATAATGCCTCGTATAAGTCTCTGATGCGACCTTATTTGGAGTATTGTGTGCAATTCTGGTGACCGCACTTTCTAAAAGATATAAGCAGGTTGGAGTCAGTGCAGAGGGTGGCGACTAAAATGGTTAATGGTCTTTGTTATGAAGCATATGAGGACAGACTTAAAGATGTTAATATGTATACTCTAGAGGAAAGGAGGGATAGGCACGATATGATAGAGACATTTAAATATCTCCATGGCATAAATGCACAGGAGGGTCTCTGTCAATTGAAGGCAAGCTTTGTTATGAGGGGACATAGCATGAGAGTGAAAGGGGATAGTTTCAGGAATAATATGCAGAAATATTTCTTTATGGAAAGAGTGGTAGATGCATGGAATAGTCTCCCATTGGAGGTGGTGGACACGAGGACAGTATCTGAATTCAAAAAAGCATGGGACTAACACAGATGATCTCTAATGGAAAAAAGGGGACTGTTGTAGTGGTTGATATGGAAGGGCAGACTAGATAGGCCATGTGGTCTTTTTCTGCCCTCATGCTTCTATGTTCTCTGTCTACTACCAACCCCATCCCCATTTTGGATAGATAATTTGGGCCATATAAAGATTTATACATCCAAAATTATGCATTCAAGTGGCCTGAATTTTTAAAAAGAAAACACTTTCGTGATTGGCGCTACTGCTTCCCACATAAATGCTTTTGAATATCAGGACAAATGAGTCCAGAAAGAAGAAAATACTGATATAAACCTCACTAGGCAGCATGACTTAAAAAAAGTCTAAAGAACAGTCATATCTTGAGTTTCCTACAGAAACATAAGTTAGACGATTCTATCCTCAGTTTCTTCAGTAGTTTATTTCACTATCCTGGGGCTTTTTCTCCCAGTGCTCTTACCCTATTAACTGTCAACCAAGACTTTTGGACCTGGAATTCTCAGCTTATACGATATTCACTTGAAGAATATAAAGAGCAACATGGTGAATGGATCTCTAACACTCCACAAGGATATACAGATGCCAAGCCATGGATCATTTTAAAAGAAAGAGCACCCAATATTCAAAGGCATCTATTAGATAAAGTTATCAGATTTTTTGCAAGCAAATCTGAGATCTTTATCCAAAGTGTGTGTGTGTGTGTGTGTGTGTGTAGCGGAGTTCGGGGGTGGGGTGGAGGAAGACACCCCTTAGTTCCAGGTTTGAGTAACAAGGCATGGAGGAGGGAAAAGGAGTCATTATCCTGCCTCCCTCCATCCCATGACTGCACTAATTTTTAATTTATTTAACAGGTTTTTTATAATGCTTTATCATTTCAGTCAAAGCTGTTTACATTGTAACTTAAACTTGGTAATGTACCTTAAACAGGGACATTGATAACTTGGATTTTTACGATGCAATGGAGGGTTAAGTGACTTGCCCAAGGCAACAAGGAGTGCTAGTGGAAGTTGAACCATGGTTGCTTGGTTTCCAAGCCAGTGCTCTAATCATTAGGCTACTCCACAATACCACTTCAAAGTAGGCCAAACAGTGATGCATTTCCCATTTCCCCTACACCGTGCAAAATATAAAACTAATGGTTGTAAATTCTAAAAACTGTCATATTCAAATTACTAAATTTAAAATACAATTTTTTCTACCTCTTCTGTCCCCGTTCCTGGAATCAGACGCAGAAGGCTGCCAAACAGCTGGGCGTCGGGGACATAGCTCTAAAATTGGGGACAATCCACAAAAATCAGGAACATCTGGTAACCTTGCTGTTCTCAGCACCTGCTAACTGCCGGAGATATTCAGTAGTACTATCTGGCTAATACCACAGTATACTGTATCTCCTCTGACTACTATGGTACCGTACATAGTGCCAGGACAGTCCATGGGTGCTATCCAGTTAGCTGCAATTTTTAATTCACTAAGAGAGTCATTTTGAAAGGTTTAGACATCTGCAGACATGCACATGGACATCTCAGTAACCATTCCACAAATGCCTACGGGGATGTTCAAGTAGGCACAGGGAGTGTGGTGGAGGCATGTCTAGAGAAGAGCAATGGATTTACACATCACCTTTCGATCCCAGAAGCAGCAGAGCTGTCTGTAGGCACATGCATGTTTATTCCTGCTCTAGGTATGCATAGGCATCAGGAAAGTGTTTGTTTTCACCTTAAAACATCCAGAAAGTATAGTGAAGATGGAGAATTAAATAACTAGCTTTAGATTACAAAGTCTGGCACTAGGATTTGAACCTTCAGCACCCAACTTTTAAGCCTTTACTCTAAGCCATTATGCTATTAGTTATCTTGGTTCTGAAATACTCTCCTGGGGATGTCTATATAGATATTTGCTACGTGCATATCGCGCGTGTCCACGTTTCTGAACTTGCATGTGCCTGCCTTTCTTTTCAGATGTTCTGGCTTTGACGTCCCAGACTGTACTTTGACATCTCATTTTAAACGTACTTCCACCTGGATAACAATTGAATTAAGTTAGGTCACAAAAAAGGTAGGCCTAACTTTATGCGATTTGCTATCCAGATAGCAACTGAATATCACCATTATCTAGATAACCAGACAACACAGAAAATATATATTCAGCACTGAAGGATATCCAGATTCTGGTGCTGAATATCCGATTTCACTTTTAAATGCTGAGGCTGGCGCTTAAATAAATGCCACCCGCAGAGCTTAAATATCAACCCGAGAATTCATAGGGATCCATGCAGGCAAGTGTACCATAGTCCTTCTAGGAACATAAGAGCATAAGATCCAGATGAACAAAGTTGCCACAGTCAAGGTGGGAGAGTATTATGGCCTGCATTACCTGACTGAAATTGACATCCGAAAGATAGGAGTGGATATGTTGCAAAAAATTTTACTTAACAGCTTTCCTGAACACAGACGTTACTTGGCTTTTCATAGATAACAAGTTGAAAAGTGACATGTGCAGTATAGTATAACAAAATTGTGCATTTCCACTTTGCTCCATTTTCACACTCAGACATGTCTGTTTGGGAGATTTGGTTGAAACAGCCATGGTAAGGTCTGACTCAATAGGGCCACAGAAGTGAAATAAAAGTCCAAAGGAGAGCAAAAATACCCATAGGTAAAGACAAGAACAGCAAAAACAAGTGCACCAGGACAGTGGTAGGTATAGGTAATTTTATTGACCAAAACCGACCGCCTTCTTCAGGGGTAAAATAAGTCAACATTAAGAAAGAGGAAGAAAACAGGAAGGCAATAAAGCGCAAGGGTAAAAAGCAATGAAACCGGACACAAAGACCCATATGGGTTAGTCATAAAACAATGTCTCACAAAACATGTGCAAAGCAGGGGCAAGATGGACCATATGTGAAATGTGAAATCAAATTAGTTATATGTATAAAAGTAACAAACCCATAAACAAGGGGCTTGACCAGGAGTAAACTACCTGGAAGCCCCAGATCCCTCCCCTGTCCCCCCCCCTCCAGTGGGAAATACAGATTCCTATTAGCTACAAGCTTTCTCTATAAGGCAGGTGGTGCTGTGCCTTGGAGCTAGCTCCTTTCCCCCCCAAAAAAGAAAGGTGAATAGAGAGAAAGTGTTTTTTCTTCAATTGTGCCGGGCAGAGTCCTCTTTTTTTTCTGGGTAGTTGAGGGGGAACAAGTTTGTCAGTCACGGCAGACTTCTGTCGGGATTCCGCAGGGGCAGATTTATAATGAGGCAAAGTGAGGCGGCTGCCTCAGGCGGCAAGGTTTTGAGGGTGGCAAATGCCCCCAAAACAGCCACCTCACTTCGCCTTCAAGTTTAAAAAATGAAAAAAAAAAAGCGCACAAGTTATTGCTGCCGCTGCTGAGTCTGCTTCTCAGCAGCAGCAAACTCACCGCCTAACTTCTTCTGCAGCCGTGGCTCCCTGCCTCTTAGGAATCGCGGCTGTGCTAGTGAAGCCAGTGTGGAGCCTTCCCGTCTCTCAGAGGGCTCCGTGCAGCATTGTCCCGCCCCCAAAGGAAGTCACGAGAGACGGGAAGGCTCCGCACCGGCTTCACCAGCACAGCTGCGGTTCCCTAAGAGGCATGGAGCTGCGGCTGCAGAAGAAGGAGGCACAGGAACTACATTGGAGGCAGTAGCAGGCAGACACGGGGAGATGGGAGGAGGGAGCAGGGGACAAGGGAAAAGTAAGATCTGCAACGGGGCTGACATGAGGGGGAGGGGAGGCTGACATGAGAGAGGGAGGGAGGGAGGGGGGCTGACATGAGGGGGGAGGGAGGGGGCTGGAAGGGAATTGACAAGAGAAAGGTGGGGTCTGCACCTGGGCTGACAGGGGGGCTGGAAGGGAATTGACGTGAAGGGAAGGTGGGGCCTGCAATGGGGATGACACAGGGGGAGGAGGGGGCTGGAAGGGAAGTGACATGACGGGAAGATGGGGTCTGCAATTGGGTTGACATTGGAAGGGGCTGACACTGGGGAAGGAGGAGGCTAGAAGGGAACTGACAAGGGTTCCCTCTCATCCAGCAGGAACAACTGGAGTGCTGCCGGCATCGAACAAATCAGCCTGATCACTGCAAGCGATCAGATTGATTTGTGCGGCGGTGGCACTCCGGTTGTTTTCATTTTAGATTTTGCCGCCTCTGCCCTGCCTCTGCCTTCCCGATGCTTTTTATTTTTGCTGCAAGCATTCTTGAGGAAAAAAATGCAGTGGGAAGGCAGAGGCAGGGCAGACGTGGCAAAATCTAAAATTAAAACAGCCAAAGTGCCCCCTCCACTGCTGGATGAGAGGTGCAGGTGGAGGGAGTGGGGACAGGAGGAGGACAAGGAGAGACAAAGGTGAGAGATGGGGGACAAAAGGGGAGACAGGGGACAAATACTGGACAAAGGGGGAGACGGAGACATACTGGACAAAGGGGGAGGCAAGGGGACAAGTACTACACAAAGGGGAGAGACAGGGGGGCAGATGCTGGACAGATGGGAGAGACAGTGCGGGTTAGGATTATAATGGGCTGATGGGGGGGCTAGCACTGGTAATGGACAGATGGGGGGGCTAGGACTGGTAATGGGTTGATTAAGGAAGGCTAGGACTGGGAATTAACTAATTGAGTCACTTAAACCATTCAACAGACAACTCAATACCCCACCCTCATGACTCGATAATAGTAATGAACCAAGGACCTGATATACATAGCATTGTAAATAGCACATGCTATAAATAGTGCACCAAAAATCAACGACCAGACACACTCACACGCATACACTGCTCACTGCATGTGCACACTAGACACAGTAATTTGTTGATTGTTTGATGTTCAGACCGCCTTGATTGTAGGATAAGGCGGTATAGAAATCCGTTTAAATAAATAAATAAATTGAGTTAGGGGCTGGGTCTGGTAATGGGCTGATTAGGGGGGCTAGCACTGGTAATGGGCTGAGGAGGGACTAGCACTGAAAATGAGCTGATTAGGGAAGGCTAGGACTAGTAATGGGCTGATGGGGGATAGGCCTGGTAATGGACTGATGTGGGGGGGGGGGCTAGCATTGGAAATGAGCTGATTGGAGAGGTTAGGACTGGAAATGGGCTGATTAGAGGAGGCTAGGACTGATAATGGACTGATGGGGGATAGGACTAGTAATGGGCTGATTAGGGGAGGCTAGCACTGGTAATGGGCTGAGGGGAGACTAGCACTGGAAATGAGCTGATTAGGGGAGGCTAGGACTGGTAATGGGCTGATGGGGGGTAGGACGGTAATGGGCTGACTAGGGGAGGCTAGCACTGGTAATGGGGTTGAGGGAGGACTAGCACTGGAAGTGAGCTGATTGGGGGGCTTCAACTGGGAATGGGCTGATGGTGAGGAGGGGAGCTGCTGGCCTTGGAAGAAAACTGGGGGCTAGGGCTACAAATGGGCTGATGCGAGGGGATGGGAGAATGGGACTGGAAGGGAGTGAATGCTGAGAGGGGCTGCCATGGTATTTGGACTAGAAGGAGCTGGACAGTGTGGAAGGAGGGTGACTGGAAAGGAATGGACTCCAGTGGCAGTCATGGGAATGCAAGTTGACATTGGAAGGTACCAGGAGGGAGGACTGGAAAGGGGCTGATACTGGGAAGAGTTACGGGGACTGGAAATAGGCTGATGGAAAGGAGTGAAGAAAACAAAAGAAGAGATAAGAAATGGCAGATGTACCATAGACCACAGAAAGAGAGCTAAGAGAAGACAGGAAAGCAGAAGCCTCGGATCGGGACCAGCATGATCAGAGAATAAAATGGTCAGACAACAAAGGTAGAAAAAATTATTTTATTTCATTTTAGTGATTGGACTTTGTCCTATCTTTATATTTTACACAGTATTGGGGAACTGCATCTCTTATTTATCTGATGTTCCCTGCATGTGGACTCTGCCTTCTTGGGGTTTGAGTTTAAATTTTGTCTACATATTTTTATTTTTATTTTAGATTATGGTTACTTATTCTGTACTTGGTGAGGGTCGATGTTGTGAGTGTGTGATTGAGGCCAGGTGTTCTGGTAACATGGAGTTTGTACATAAAGATCTATATTGTACTGTAGTAATTTGACTTGTTCAGCATTTCAGATAGGTGTATGGATGTTCCAGGGCCCACTGTAGTATTTACAGTGATGCTTTTTTTGGATGGGCTCCTTATGTGAGTTTTGGAAGTTTGTGCTGATATGGTATGATATGGTAGGTTTTCTCTTTGCTGTAGGGTTTTGTGTTAGTTCGCAATATGCCTGGTATTGGAGAATAGTGGTTGTTGTTGTTGTTAGTGAGATGATCAGAATCAGATTTTATTTTTCAAATATTGAGTTCTGTGGGTGAATGTCCTGGTTCTGCTCTGCACCCACTGTGGATGTAAAATATTTGTTGAAAAAGAAAAAGCAAGATCCATAACCGCTGGCAGGAAAATAGCAGGCAGCTAAAATGCGCCCCCAAGCCTTTTCGCAGCACTTTAAGCAGTTCTGGTCCCTCCCTCCTCCAACGCGATGTCAAAGCAGTGAGGGACAGATCTGCTTAAAGTGCCGGTGTCTTTCAGATCGGGTGCATGCCCCCCTCCTCCTCCCCATACCTCTGTCCAGCGCTGCCTGCTCTTTCCCTGCTGCCATTGCCGCTGTGAAAAAAACAGAGGGTGGCAGCAGCAGGGAAAGAACAAGCAGCACTGGACGGAGGTATGGGGGGAGGAGGGGGGTGCATGGCCAAGCTGCATGTCGCACAGAGAGCGATTGCAGCTTGGTACGGCCCTGTGTGCAAACATCTTGCATTCTCTCCATATAATCTAATTGGCTTTCTGGTTTGGTTCAGTCCCTGATTGGAGTTCTGAAAAAGCCCCGCCCCCCTCTAAGGGAAGGGAAGCCATCTCATTCTTCACCTCAGGCAGCAGATTGCCTTGAGCCGCCCTGGGCTTCCACTCCCTTGGGCTTTCTTTCTCTTCCTCTGCCTTTGTGAAACTTGCATGTTCCTATCTCGGTGCCTGTTCATGCTCCAGGCCTTCTCTGCCTCTCTTCAGTGTGTGGGCAGCTGCAGCTTGTCCCCTACAGGATTTTGCTGCACTTGTTTAAGGCAGGGTAGGCCATTGCAGCGTTCTCCGGCTGCCGCACACATTGAATCAGATTCCTACTTCTGTAGGGGATTCCCCAGCACTGGCAGTTCCCATGGTTTGGGTGGGAACCACAGCCATCTCACCACTACCTGCCATTTCCTCAGCAGACAAGGGGAAAATGAGGGAAGAGCAAGCAGAAGGCTAAAATGCCGGGAGTTCCAAATTCAGCACTCTGGACAGCTCCATAGGGCTTCTCTGAGACTTTAGAGACGGTCTTCTCCCCTGACTTCATTCTTTCCTTGCATAAGGCCTATTGCCTGAAAAGACAGCAGGCAGAGGTGGCTGTTCCTCCATCAGAGGTGCCTGCTCTCGCCTCTGCAGAGACCCTGCTGGAGGGTGACCCTGGGGTGGGGTCTCCCTTGATGTTAAGAGGTAGCTGATGCCTGGTTGGGTCAGGATTCACCCCAGTCGCATGCTTAGGAGGACCTGGGGGAAGGTCCATCAGACCTCTGGGGTGAATCTGTGGCCCCAGGCCTGGAGAAAGGAGAGATACTGCCAGGAGAGGATCTGAATGTCTTTCAGGTGTTTCACAGGGAAAAACTCACAGCTCTCATTAGTCATTCCTTATCAGCCTTAAATATTGTGCTCCTGTCTGCCCTGGTGGAGGAACTCCTAGAGGACCCCTTGTTACAGGGCTTCAAGGGTGCACAGGCATGCTTCCCGGTCCACCAGGTAATTAAAAAGATGACTGAGTCAGAATGGGAGTTTCCTGAGGCTACCTTGAGAGGCGGCAGAGCCATGGGCCATCTCTACCCTATTCCACAAGAGGAACAGGACCTTTTCAGGATGACCAAGATGGATGCCTTGGTCTCGGTGGTCACCAAGAAGACCACCATCCTGGTGGAAGGCGAGGCGGCACTAAAGGATCTCCAAGATAGAAAACTTGAATCTATTCTTAAGCAAGCCTTTGACTCTAGTGCCCTAGCCTTGCAGGCCTCAATTTGTGGGGCCTATGTTTCCAGGGCTTTGATTCACTGGCTCCGGGGATTCGCCTCCTGTGACTTCGAAGCTCAGGTGACCTCGGAAGGGGCTAAGTTGGAGTCGCCGCCACATATATGGCGGACGCCTTCAATGATTTGGTCTGCATATCCTCTAAAACTATGGCTTCTGTCATTGCAATTCAGCATTTTATCTGGTTGCGGAACTGGTCAGCAGATGCTTCTTCCAAGTCCAGGCTCAGTAAGCTCCCTTTCAAGGGGAAGTTGATGTTTGATGAGGTGCTGCACAAGATCATGAAGGACTTGGAGGATTCCAAAGGGGGTCACTTACCAAAGGATTGCCCCAAGGGACCTAAACCAGGGGCTCCACTGAAAGGACAGCCCAAGAATTAGTGGAAATTCAGGAATAACCGGTTTGGCCCTTATCAGTGAGGCTGTTTTTGGGCATGAGAGCAGCCCTTTTGGCGTGCCTGCGGGGCCAGCTGGAGCTATTATGCAGTCCCTACAGCCCCAACCAAGAAACCTCAATGAAGCCAGGGGGACCCAGGTGGATGTGGCAATCAGCGGTTGGTTACAAAAGTTTTATTTCATCTGGCATTACAACCGACCAATGGGTCTTGGAGATAATTTGAGAGGGGTATGCACTGGAGTACACCAGACCCCTCTCTGAGGCCTTCGTCCACTCACCCTGCCGGGCCCTGGAAAAGGTGAAAGCAGTCCAAGCCATGCTTTGGCATTTGTTATAGCTAGGAGCTATAGCACCGATACCATGAAACCAGTGCAGCTCCAGTAGATACTTCATCTATTTTGTGGTGCTCAAGAAGGAGAGTTCCTTCCAGCACATTCTCCACCTCAAGCATGTGAACTGGGCCTTAAGGATGCCTCACTTCCATATGGAGACGCTTCACTCTGCCATCTTGGCAGTGTGCCAGGATGAATTTTTGTTCACCCTGGACCTCTCAGAAGCCTACCTGCATATCCCCATTCGGCTGGACCATCAAAGGTTCCTGCGCTTTGCAGTGCCCATGTGCCACTTTCGGTTCAGGGTGCTGCACTTCGGCCAGGCTATTGCACCCTGTACCTTTACAAAGATCATGCTGGTGGTGGCAGCAGTACTGAGGAAGGAAGGGATCCTCTTGCACCCGTATCTGGATAATTTGCTCATTCGGGCAGTGCCAGAGGCAGATGCCTCCTAAACGACACGGAAGGTGGTAGAGTTTCTGCAGAGTCTGGGCTGGGTGGTCCACCTGGTCAAAACCAAGCTACAGCCATCCAACATCTGGTCTACCCCGGATCCCACTTTGATATGCAGGCGGGGTAATTTTCCTACCCAAGGACAAGGTGCAGAAGATTTAGTCACAGGTGTGGTAGTTTTTTGCTCATGAGGCACCAACAGCATGGTATTACCTCCAGCTGTTGGGCTCTATGGTGGCAGTGCTGGACCTAGTGCCCTGGGCAAGGGCCCACATAAGACCTCTACATAAGTGCTCTTATCTCGCTGGTCCCCTCAGATCGATCTGTTGTCACAGAAGTTGCCGTGTGCAGAGAGTACGAGGCAGAGTCTAAAGTGGTAGCTGCAGACTGTTCACCTTTCGGCAGACATGCCACTGGAAGAGCCGCAGCGGATCCTGATGACCATGCCAGCCTCACGGGATGAGGGTCACATTGTTTCTCCCAGATGACACAGGGCCTCTGGATGCCGGAAGAAAGCTCTTGGTTGATCAACAGGCTAGAGATGACAGCGGTGTTCCTGGTCCTGCAATTTTTCCGCCCCTTGGTAGAGTGGAAGGCTGTCTGGATGTCCTCCAACAATGCCACCATGGAGTTATACATCAGCTGGCAGGGGGGCATGGGCAGTGTGACTCTGGTGGAGGATAGTCAGTCCCTCCTGCTGTGGGTGGAGAAAAATCTGATGACCCTATCAGCAGCCCACGTCATGGGAAAGGACAATGTCCAAGTGGACTTTCTGAGCTGACACAGGCTGGACCCGGGCGAGTGGGAGCTGAATTCAGTGGTGTTTTATGACATCACCATATGATGGGGGGGACCCGATCATGGACCTCATGGCCACAATGACCAACACCAAGGCGCCCCAGTTCTTCAGCAGGTACAGGGAACACATGTCTGAAGGTCTCGATGTCCTCGTCTAGGCCTAGCCGACAGAAGGGCTCTTGTATGTTGTTCCGCCATGGATACCTTCTGCAGCGGATAGAGGCTCACGATGGCTTGGTGATTCTTATCGCACCTGATTGGCCTCAGAGATCATGGTATGCAGACCTCACACATCTCCTGATCAATCAACCTTGGTAGCTTTCCGACAGGATCAACTTACTGTCCCAGGGCCCAGTGCTGATGGCATAGGTGGATCGGTTCTTGTTTACGGCTTGGCTCTTGAGAGAGCATCGAATGTCACAATTACTCCAATGATATGAGAATTTTTCAAAGCTAGTCTTGAACTTCCCAGCTAACTTTATATTTTTTTTTTTTCAAGTTGTCTTCACTTTTCAATAAAAAAGTGGGAATCGGGTCTCAGACTTATTAGGAGCTATGGTAATAACGTTTCAACAAAATTCTCCAATTTGCATCAATGACCCCTCTTATGTTTAATATTTTTCTTTATATTCAAACGTAATTTTCAAAAAGGAAGAAGAACAGAAAAAAGTCAGGCTTATCTTTGTTAAAGAATCCCAACGCCAGACTCAGCGCTGCTATGTTTCACGGTTACTTCGTTTCTTCAGGGGCTTACAAGCTGACTTCTAGTGTCACCAATTTGTTCAAACACGTTCGCCAAAGACAATTCTCCCCCTTAGTGTCTTGAGATAGCATGGCTGCAGTGTTGGGGATACTCCCCGGCAGTCATCGCTACCATGCTGAAGGCCAGGAAGCGCTTCGCTACACTGGTTTACATCAGAGTGTGGCAGGTCTTTGAGGACTGGTGTTCATCTAGGAACATATGTCCTTTTGCTTATTTCCTTCCCAACATCTTGCTGTTTTTACAGCAGGGCCTGGAGAAGGGCTTGGTCCTCGATTCTTTGAAAGTTCAGGAGGCAGCCCTTTCCTTTTATCGAGAGCGGGTGCAGGGCACCCAGATGTGATTCAGTTCCTCAAAGGGATAAAGCACGTCTGTCCGCCCTTGTGCCCCGTGGTTCCGCCCTGGGACCTAAACCTGGTACTGGCAGCATTGTTGAGAGAGCCGTTTGAGCCTCTCTCCAGGGCAACCTTAAGGGATCTCACCTTGAAAACCATCCTTTTGGTGGTGCTCTGTTCAGCCAGGCGAATCTCAGGTCTTCAAGCTCTGTCCTGCAGGGAGCTCTTTATACACTTCACCTAGGAGAATGTGGTCCTGAGACCCATCCCTTCCTTCCTTCCTAAGGTAATGTCTCACTTCCATTTGAATCAGTTCATTTCCTGCCTTTTCCTCACTCAGTGGCTCAGAAGAAGACAGTCAGCTTCACCTTCTCAACCTCTGCTGAGTGTTGCATAGATACCTCAAGGGGACGGAGTCCCTTCGAAAATCAGATCAGTTGTTTGTACTGTTCAGGGGCCCTCATAAAGGGGAAGCAGCCTCCAAGGCCTTGACTGCCCGTTGGGTTAAGTAAGCTATCTATTCCACCTATACAACAAATGGGAATACCCCACCATCGGGTCTCAGCGCCCATTCGACTAGGGTCCAAGCGGCATCATGGGCAGAGTGCTGCCTGGTGCCACTAGCAGACATTTGCAGATGGCTACATGATCATCCCTCCATACTTTCATGAGGCATTATCGGCTGGATGTCCAGGTGGCCGGGGATGCAATTGTTGGGGCCTCGGTGCTCCAATCCGTACTTGCTAGTCCCTCCCATGTTTGAGTACTGCTCTGGTTCATCCCATATATGTCTGGACTGGCCTGGAGGGATGATGAGGAAGGCAAAATTAGACCTTATCTGCTAATTGTCTTTCCTTGAGTTCCTCCAGGCCAGTCCAGGACCCATCTCTAGTGTGTTTGCTCTTCTTTTTCTGGTGGTTGGGCAGGATGAAGTCAGCATGTCCAGACGATTTCAGCTCTCTATAAGGACTTATGTGAAGAAGTACAGCACTGCAATGACAGCATGTCCCCTCTGGGGGCTGAGAGTGTGGGCAAGAAGGACCGTGTTCACATGCCTTCACCTTACTATGTAAATATGGTCATTCCATTGGCTATGTTTTTAGTTTATGATAAGTTAATCCAGTTGCTCTTTGCTTTCTTATGTTGCCTCTTCTCCAAACTGGCACTCACAGTGAGGGGCTCTCGGTGTTAAGAACATAAGAACATAAAACATGCCATTCTGGGTCAGACTAAGGTCCATCAAGCCCAGTAGTCTGTTTCCAACAGTGGCCAATCTAGGTCACAAGTACCTAGCAGTTTCTCCAGAAGACACAGGTTCTACAATGCTTGTAATGGGACAAGCAGTGGATTTCCCAGGTCCCCTTTAATAGTTTATGGATCTTTCCTCCAGAAACTTGTCCAAACATTTTTTAAACCCAGCCGCACTAACAGCTTTTACTACATTCTCCGGTAACAAATCCCAGAGTTTGATTACGCATTGAGTGAAAAAATATTTTCTCTTATTAGTCTTAAACAGGTTAAACTGTAGCTTCATTGCATGTCCCCCAGTCTTTCTACATTTTGAAGGCGCAAACAATCAATCTACGTTTACTCGTTCCACTCCATTCATTAATTTATAAACCTCTATCATATCTCCCCTCAGCCATCTCTTTTCCAGGTTGAGCAACCTTAACCTTTTTAGCCTCTCCTCATAGGGGTATCCTTCCAACCAATTATCATTTTGGTGGCTCTTCTCTGTACCTTTTCTATTTCTGTTATACCCTTTTTAAGATATGGCGACCAGAATTACACACAATATTCGAGGTGTAGTCGCACCATGGAACAATACAGAGCGAAGCATTATAATATCCTTTGTTTTATTGTCCATTCCTTTCCTTATGATTCCTAGCATTCTATTTGCATTCCTGGATGCCACTGTACACTGGATGGAGGATTTCAACATGTTATCCACAATGAAGTCTAAATCTTTTTCCTGGATGGTGGCTCCTAATATGGAACCTTGTATCGTGTAACGATAGTTTGGGTTGTTCTTTTCTAGATGCATAATTTAGCTCTTGTCCTCATTAAATTTCATCTGCCATTTAGATGCCCAGTCTTCCAATTTATCAAGGCCCTCCTGCAACATTTTACAATCCTCATGGGTTTTAACAACTTTGAATAATTTTGTGTAATCTGCAAATCTGATTACCTCACTCGTTATTCCCATTTCTAGGTAATTTATGAATATGTTAAAAAGCAGCGGACCCAGCACAGATCCCTGGGGCACTCCACTATTCACCTTTCTCCATTAGGAAAATTGGCCATTTAGCCCTATCCTCTGCTTTCTAACTTTTGACCCGTTCCTGATCCAGAATAGTATACTACCTCCTATTCCATGACTTTTTAATTTTGCCAAGAGCCGCTCATGAGGGACCTTGTCAAAGGCTTTCTGAAAATCCAGATATACTATATCAACCGACTCACCTTTGTCAACCTGTTTATTCACCCCTTCAAAAAAAACATAACAGATTAGTAAGACAAGACCTTTCTTGACTAAGCCATGTTGGCTATCTCCCATTAAGTCATGACTATCTACATGTTCAGTAATTTTATTCTTTATAATGGTTTCTATCATTTTTCCTGGTACTGACGTCAGGCTCACCCGTTTGTAGTTTCCCAGATCACCCCTGAAACACTTTTTAAAAATTGGCGTTACATTGGTCATCCTCCAATCTTCAGGTATTTCAGATGATTTTAATGATAGCTCACAGATTACTAATAGTAGGTCTGCAATCTTATATTCCAGTTCTTTCAGCACCCTTGGATGTATACCATCCGGTCCAGGTGATTTGCTACTCTTCAGTTTATCAAATAGTTGTACTACATCTTCCCGATGTATTGATTTTTCTTTCAATTCTTCTGCAGTATAGCCTTTAAATACCATTTCAGTCATGGGTAACATCCCTACAATTTCCTCAGTAAAGACTGAAGCAAAGAATTCATTCAGTCTCTCCACTATGCCTTGTCCACTCTCTTAGTGCCACTTTTACCCCTCTATCATCTAATGTTCCAACTGACTCTGTCACAGTTTTTTTGCTAGGAATGTATTTGAAAAAGTATTTTTGTTTCCATGGCAAGCTTCTTCTCAAATTCTCTCTTTGCCTGCCTTATCAATGCCTTGCATCTAATTTGCCAGTGTTTATGTTGTTTCCAGTTTTCGTCATTTGGCTCCTTTTTCCATTTCCTGAAAGATGCTTTTTTGGCAACAACAGTCTCTCTGACCTCACTTGAAACCATGCTGGCAATTTTTTGGACTTCCTTCCACTTTTCTTAAAGCGTGGAATACAGCTGGTCTAGGCTTTCAAGATAGTATTTTTAAACAACACCCATGCTTGATGTAAATTTTTGCAAATGCCCCTTTTAGTTTTTTCTTCACTATTTTTCTCATTTTATCGTAGTCTCCCTTTTGAAAGTTAAAAGGTAATGCTGTGGATTTCCTTGCCATCCTTTCTCCATTTATTAAATCAAACGAGATCATGCTATGATCACTATTACCAAGTGTCCCTAACACCCTTATCTCTTGCACCAGATCTTGTGTTCCACTAAGGACTAGGTCCAAAAAGGCTTCCCCTCTGGACATAGTAACATAGTATATGACAGCAGATAAAGACCAGTATGGTCCATCTAGTCTGCCCAACAAGGTGGCAAGAATAGGTGCATCTGCCGCTCTGTGCAGGTCACCCCTCTCCATGCCTTTGTTTAGGGGTGTACTCACTGCTCCGTGTAGGGCACCCTTGTTTGTTGAGATATAAGAGATAGTTAAGTTTATTTTGATTTTATCCTGTTACTATAAAGAGATCCACTGTGTTTGCCCCATGCCATTTTGAATTATTCACTGTATTTGCCCCCACCACTTCCATTGGGAGGGCATTCCAAGCATCCACCACCTTTTTCAGTGAAAAAGTATTTCCTGACATTGCCTTTCAATTTATCCCCTTGCAGCTTCATGTTATGTCCTTTAGTTTTACAGCTTCCCCGTCTTTGGAAGAGGTTTGTTTGTTCATTAATACTCTTTAAATATTAAAAGGTCTGAATCATATCTCCTCTGTCCCTCCTCTCCTACAAAGTGTACATATTTTGGTCTTCGAGTCTCTTCTCATGATGCAGGCTCTAAATCATTTTGGTCACCTTCCTCTGAACAGTTTCCAGTCTTTTTATATCCTTTGCGAGATATGGTCTCCAAAACTGAACACAGTATTCCAAGTGAGGCCTCACCAGTGACTTGTACAGTGGCATTAGTACTTCTTCCTTTCTGCTGGTAATTCCTCTTTATATGCAACCCAGCATCCTCCTGGCTTTTACCACCACCTTGTCACACTGTTTTGCCACCTTGGGATCCTCAGAAATAATCACACTAAGATCTTTCTCCTGGTCCATGCACACCAACCTTTCGCCCCCTATCGCGTATATTTCCCTTGGATTTCTGCTTCCCAAGTGCATGACACTGCACTTCTTCGCATTAAATCATAACTGCCAAGCATTAGACCATTCTTCCAGCTTTTGTAGATCTTTCCTCATGTTCTCCACTCCCTCAGGGGAGTCCACTCTATTGCAAATTTTTGTGTTATCTGCAAAAAACCAGACCTTTCCATTCAGTCCTTCAGCAATATCACTCACAAATACATTGAACAGTACCAGTCCCAGGACCAAACCCTGGGGCATACTGTTAATCACCCTCCTTTCATCCGAGTGAGGAGCCAGTTTATGAACTAGCTGCTCCAAGAAGCACTTATTTATTTCATCTAGAAACCTTATCTCCCTAGTATGTCCTGCTGTGACACTGACCCAGTCGATACTGGGTTAATTGAAATCTCCCATTATTAATACTGTGTTGTAACTTTTGTTAGTTTCCCTGATTTCTTTGAGCATATCATCATCCATTTTTTCATTCTGGCCAGGTGGTCAATAGTATCTGCTTTGTCAATGGGAGACTGGAGTTTTGAACTGAAGGGGAAGCTCTTGTATTAGATCATCAGAGCTCTGTCATGCTCAGTCCTCAGTTGCTGGAGGGGGCTAACTACCCATACGTATCTGGACTGGCCTGGATGGACTCAAGGAAAAATAATTAGCAGATAAGGTCTAATTTTGCCATAACTCAGTTTGTGGGATATATGTCTTATCTGACTAGCTAAATTGTATATGTTTGTTTCAGAGAAAACATTACCTCCTTGTATGAGCTAAGCCCTTCCATCCCAAATGAGCTCCAGGACCTTAATTCCTTTTTGCTGAGACTGGAGGTCAATGGCAGAACTCTGAGTGGACACACTGATCTCCCCTTTGATTTCAGAATTAAATATTTTAATTTGCTCAGTGCAATGTTTTCATTGCTTAGGTTGTTTTAACCTATTTAAGATATACACTGGTTGTTCCATTCAGTTTCAGCTTAAAAGAAAGGAAGAATGTAATGTCCCAGTTTGCTCCTGACCAGGATTTTTTTTTGTACATCCTATTAGTTCATTTCTGCTTATGCTCCCTCTCAGGTTTTGAGCATTGCAGCACCAAATTTCCAAGGAGTCAGCGCTTTTGGTTTCACATAGGTAGACTAAGAAAGCATAAAACCAACTGCCCTGACTGTAAGTCCCATGGCATGTTTTATTAAATCTGCCCAACTCAGTTTCGAACCTTGGACCATGGACCTTATTTCTGAAGCACATTGGGACACAATAGATTGTGCCTTGTATTCAGTGATGTGGTGTACTGAACGGCCTTGTGGAACTTAGATGGTATGTTTCCCAAATGTTCTTCCACGGATACAAGCAACAGTACTCCCCTTCTAACCGTTATGCTGTCATGTTCTTCATGTGTGGCTGGTGCATGCTTTCCAGCTGATAATCTCTTCAGTCCACTGGTTAAAGATGAGTCCAATATTCTAAAGCCCTTATGCAGGCAGTATTGGTCCTTGATTGAATGAAAGCTTTTCTAAAAATTTGCCGTCCTGGTAGACAGATACATTTTGGCCATATAAGTTGCTATACATCCAAATTTATACATTCAAAGTGAAGCAAGATAGGGTTTGCTCAGAAGTTATGAGGAGAGCAGCTAAATTCAGCTTCTCCTTATAATTTATGTGATCAAGCCTGAATGCAAAAGTAGCAGGGATCATTTTATACAGATAAGTTAACCATTTATTTATTTATTTATTTATTTATTTACATTCTCTTATATACCGCACTATTCAGCATCAGCGCGGTTTACATGGAACAGAAACGCTCAGTACAGTTAACATGTATGAGTTTACAGATAACAGGGCAAGTAACTTAGATAACAGGGGTAAACTATTTACAAAAACTTGCTACATAAGGTTGTATGATCATGAATTCTATAGAAACAAATGCACCACTAAGGGTTAGAGAATCTTTCTTGGCATGTTGTTGGGAAACCATATATTTGCTTAGTGGGTTGCATCTCTGTCTCGGTGGGTGAGGTTGGGTTCTATGAGGTACTTATTGAAAAGATGGTACTTGAGGGCTTTCCTAAACTGCGTAAGGCCCTTAATAGCCCGGATATCTGGAGGTAATGCGTTCCAGCATCTTGGTGCGCTGATACTAAACGCCCTGTTGGCTGTAGATGAAGTGCAAACTGTTAATGCTTTCGGGACTTTTAGGGTGTTTGTAGCTGTGGATCTCCTTGCTCTATTAGGAGATATGGTATGGATAAGGGCCATTATTGATTCAGGGGAGAGCTTGTTAATAGCTTTAAAAGTGAGTAACAGAGTCTTAAAAACGATTCTAGCCTGGATAGGTAGCCAATGTAATTGTATCAACAGAGGTGTCACGTGGTCGCTTCTGGGGCTCCATGGATGACCCTTGCTGCAGCGTTCATGGCGAGCTGCAGCGGTGTAGGGTGGATAGGGGCAGGCCTTGAAGGATGGCATTGGCGTAATCAAAATGAGGTATGATCAATGCCTGGTATATAGTCCTGAAGTCATTTGGTTCCAGCATAGATCGTAAATGCCGAAGTGAGCGGATCTTGTAGTATACTGCTCTGACTGTGTTCCCTATGTGGGCTTTCATGTCTAGGCGCTGATCCAAGGTGACTCCCAGGTAGCGTATTGATGGTTTAGTTTGTAGCTCTGCTTCTTTTACTTTAAGGAATTGTGGTGGTGTGAAGTTAGTGTTCCTAGTAATGAAGAGTACTTCCGTTTTCTTATGTTGTATTCGGAGGTTTTGGGAGAGAAGCCAGTCAGATATTGCATTGAAGCAACTCGTCAGTGGAGAGAGGTCCGGATGTTCCGTAGAGAAGGGTATGTACAGCAGGACATCATCAGCGTATAACATGCAGTCGACATTGAAGGATCGGATGATCTTGCAAATTGGCTGCATGTAAATGTTAAACAAGAGGGCCGAAAGGGAAGAACCTTGTGGGACTCCCTGGCTTTGGTGGAAAGGTTCTGATGTCATCCCTCCAGAACGCACATGCTGCCATCTTCCAGACAGGTAAGATCTGCACCAATCAAGCGCTCTACCAGTAATTCCTTTCTCAAATAGTCGACCTAAGAGAAGCTCATGACTTACTGAGTCAAAAGCTGCAGCGATGTCCAGAAAGATGAGAGCAAATCCTTGACGGATGTCATCAATGCCAGTGATTATCCTGCAGAAGAGGGTGGTAAGAAGGGTTTCCACTCCGTGGGATTCCCTAAAACCATGTTGGCAGGGGTCTAATGGTGAGGCAATGTCGACGTGATCTTGTAGTTGTCGTTGTACCTCTTTTTCAATGATCTTCGCAAGTAACGGAATACTGGATATAGGTCTATATGAATCCACTTTTTGGGGGTCGAGTTTGCAGTTTTTCAAAAGAGGTCTGATAGAGGTGTGCTTAAGAGCGGAGGGGAAGGAACCTGTTGTGAAGGAGAGGTTCATTATATTGGATAGTATTGGGCTGAAGTGGCTGCGGAGCTCCTTAATCCAGAAGGCTGGGCATGGGTCAGACTGAGATGTGGTGGTGTTGAGGGCCATAATCGTGTCTTCAATTCCTTTTTTGGTAGGGGTAGAGAATATGGTTAGAGCTGTGGGGCCATCTCGTTCAGGGGTGGTGGTTGTAGTCGAGATGTTGATAATCCGGCATATCTTGGATTGTGCATAGTTAGCAAAATCTTGTGGGTGAATCTCAAATTGCGGTCCGGGGGTTGGTTCCTTTGATAGAGTCTTGACTAGGTCAAAAAGATCATGGGGTTTATTAAGAGATCTCTTTAAGGTCTCTGAGTAGTATTGTTTCATTGCATCAGTGGTTGCCTTGCGGTGAGCAGCCAGATGACAGTTGTATGCAGTCTGGTCAATTGAAGAGTGGGATCGGCGCCAGCGCTTCTCGAGTTTCCGTAATTGGGTAAGAGAGGCTCTAAGATCGGCTGTGTACCATGGAGCGTTCATTCTTTTCCTTGGGGGCTTGTTAGTTGGTGTGCGTAGGGCGATTGCACTAAGGCACTTGTTCCAGTGAGTAATCAGGTCGTCAAGGTTCATGGTGGTTTCGCTAATGAGTTGTTGCGTTTCCATGAGGATAAGGTCTCTGTTGAAAGGCTTGAAACATCTGGAGTGAAGTCTTGTAGTGTTGCTTGGTATCTTATTGAACTTTGACTCAGTTTTGTGCGAAGGGATCTGGAGGATGATCAGTTTGTGATCTGACCATGGAACAGGAGTTATGGACGTTATCGGGTCATGTGATGTGTTAAGAGATATCTGAGGGGCGAATACTAGGTCCAGAATATTTCCCTTAGTATGAGTAGGTTCCTTCACTAATTGTTTGAAGCCGAGATTTGTAAGGGCATCAAGGAAGGATAACACTTGATTGTCCTGCAGTGTTGGCAGGTTGAAATCACCTAGGATCCAGTTTGGGATGTTTGGGTTATGCGTGTTGGAGGCGAGGTCAATTATTGCAGCAAGATCATCCGGAGAAGCTGAAGGTGCTCTGTAGAGCAGGTTGATTGAGCAGCGTTTGTTGGATATGGTGACGGTTTCAAGGTGATTAGCGTTGGTGGCGTCAACCGTCTGGAAGTGGAGATCTGTTCTGGTGATGATGAGCACCCCTCCTCCTCTTTTGTCTCGTCTATGACTTGTGTGAGCTGTGAAGTTCGGAGGGAGGAGTTGGTTGAGTATGACGTTGTCCTCATCGGATAGCCATGTCTCAGTGACTAAGAGTATATCAAGGTCGTGGAGGGAAATCAAGTCGATGACAGCTGGCCACTTCTTTCGGATAGAACGGGCATTAATGAGGGCACATTTTAGGTTATGAGGGTAGGAGTTTTCCACCTTCTTGGATTGCACAGAGTGCATTGCACAGAGTGCAATTCAAGATTGCACAGAGTGCATTGTCACCAGTAACCCCCCTAGAGCCAGGGGCATGTAGGGTAGGTCAGCCTGGGCTATCCAAAACTTAAGGAGCAGGGTAGTGCAGTTGGCCCTGCACTGCCTTCTGGGAATTGTAGTCCCTCTTGCTCTCTAAGCCAAGGAATAATTGTAGTCGAGTGGGTTAGGCAAAAATGACAAGGTTTTATTTCCCCTTCCGGGTGGATTCATTGCAAAGGATATTAAGAACAAAAATGACCATACTTCTGGTACAAAGAAAACAATGCAGGAACAAAAACAGTTTCTGTGGTTTTCAGCTTTCACAAACAGTATTCAGAATCAACTTAAATGCAGCAGTCCCTTTTCAAACAAAGGCAAACACTCTTGCTTTTTCCCACTGCTGTTCCAACAGCCTTGTTAACAACTAGTTTAGCACAGAGATATGACGTGGTCTGCTAAAGACAGCGTACAATCCATCTGCTCATCTGATGTCTGTTCATTAACAAACTCTGTCTGCATTTCCTCACAGTCACTTTCAGACAAGTAAGTTTGTGGATAATTATACGGTACTTCAATATGCAGTCTCTCTTTACTTCCCTGAGACTTCTCTTCACCGGGTGCTACAGAGCAGGGTGGAGCATTATCATATATATGGGATTTAGCAACGGGAGAGTCCAGCAAACCCTGGCAGCCACAGGGAAAACTTTCAAACCCAGTTTCCCTTCTACACGGTCTATACCGCCTACCTTTTGGCTTCTTCACAGAGGGATTTCTTAGCACAACTGGGTCAGCAAGGCTTTCACACACCATCTGTGTTTTCCTGTCTTTTAACCTTTCTTTTCTCTCAGTCATACAAATGTCCTCTGGCCAGGACGTCTCTCCCTCTCTGGACCTGAAGCTCTCCTTTTGGAAACTCTCTTCTGGTTTCCTTCTCCTCCCGCTCATGCTCCCTCCGGTTCTCCAGCTCTCTTCTGGTGAGTAGTTTTTATATGCCTGTGTCTTAGGGCTTAACTGCGCCCCTCCCCAAACCAGGTGCTTCTCCTTAAACCCTGAGCTCAGGGCTACTTTGCAGTTTGGGCGTGTTCTCTCCCCTCGTGACACACTCTGTTTATGTTGTCTATGGCAACCCTGGGCCATGTGGTCTGCCTTGCTGTCAGTTTCTGAAACAATCTCTTCCACGTCACCCAGTTCCATATCCTCGGAAGGATCTTCTACATGACACCATATAGAGAGTAATTTAGTAACCGGACACCTAGGTCTGGAGGTGGAGAAGGAGCCTATTTTTTAGCCTATTTTATAAAGGCATATAAGTGCTTATGTATATTAATAACACACTAGCAGAAACCCTGCTGGAATAGCACTTAAATTGTGACATTTATGCCGACTTGGGGGCTGTTAGCACATAAAGTATGCACATGCGTGCAAATTTTATAAAATACTAAGCCAATATTAAGTCTGTGGTAGTCAGCATTTGTTTAAACACCAGCTACTATGGGTAAAGTAAATCCAGATATTCAGTGTCAGGATCCTGATAGCAGCTGCCGCTGAATATCCAGATTTTGCGATCAGTGGCAACGGCTGTCCAGAGGGTGGAAATTTTCAGCTGCTCTCCAGATAGCTAATCTACATACACTTGGGCCTTTTTACCTGCCTTAAGTTATGTGGATACTTATCCAAATAGCTGCCCTGGAAATTGCCAGTATCCGGATAAGTGCCGGCTCCTCCCCAACTGAACCATTCCTGCACTATCCGGATAGTACTGCAGTGGTCAGAGGAATTATTCAGTGGTAGTAAGTGAAAGGTGGCACTGAATATTGGGCTTACTGGAGCTTATCCAGTTATCAGGTCATACTAATCAGATAAGCCCTTTGGAATAGCGGGTGCACATGCATAAATTGAGACTTTGCCCATGTGCCAATCAAACTCTTCCCCAGAGCACACCTACTCTAGAAATATGCACCCACTTTCAGGGGTGGCGGATGGCCTTTTATTTTGGAGGGGTCCAAGCACTGCCTCAAGCTATGCTCTAACTCCAAGCTCCACCCCACAGGCAGAGACTCTTCTTGTTCTGCCCGCGACGGATGGGATCCCCGCAGCCAACCTGATGCCTTCCAGACTTCAGACCCTTCCTATCTGCCCACAAGGGTCAGATCTCCCGTGGGAAGATAGAAAGGGTCTTTGCCATGATCACAGGCAGCAGGCTGCCCACAGGGATCCCATTCCCTGTGGGCAGAATTAGAAAGGAATTAGAAGAGAAGCCGCGATCACGGTAAAGAGCCTTCCTGTTCTGCCCATGGGGATCCAATTTTCCATGCGTAGACAGGAAGGGACTACTGCAATCACAGCTTCTCTAATAATGCTACCTGCGGGGGATGGGACCCCTGCAGGCAGCCTGCTGCCTGCCACTGCGATTTTTGGTGGAGACAGGGCCCATGTGGCCCACCCCTTTCAGCCACCTATACCTACTGGCATCGCATGTACTTCTACGCACGTTAAAGGCTTGTAAGATTGCCTCCAAAAATTTATGCTGGAATTTTCAGCATATATCTTTATGCAGGTGTTGGAGGGATGAATATTTATCTCAATTATTTTTGCCAGGATATTGCATATAAAATAGATGAGGAAACTTGGGAAAGAACATTTCTGAACTACAGTTATTAGGCAGTGATCTTGCTGTTTATTGCCTGATGAAAAAAAACCCAAAGCAGAGTCCTTTAATTAACGAAGGGATAATTGAAGCTCCCTCTTTATAACTTTATTGGAGGTCAGTATGCTGGCTGCTCATTAGAATATAATTAATAAGTGCAGCCATCAAGTTGATTGTTTTCAGCATGTGACCAAACAGGTTAATTGAGGTTTCATCTGGTAAAAGCATGAATCTCAGGCATGACGTTTCCCTGTCTGCACAAATGGCAATCACGGTCATTTGAATGGAACTGTTGATCATTTAGAATTTACGCTCAGTTTCACTTTGTATCGTTCCAGAGCCCTGAACCGGACTCCTTGCAACAGTTAGCTAGGGATGTGCTCTGGCAAATAGTACAGTTATGGTCAACATTATAGGCACCCTTGCAATTCAACCCCATGGAGGTCAATTCCCTATAGGACGTCTCGCTGCGGCAGAACCATTTAAATCAGGCACAGGTGTGATTCTCACCCGATTCTGGAAACACAGGTTTAGATGTGCTCATCTATCTGGCATCGGGATCATAGATGTGTCTGGCACGGTATGTCCAATATGCTATTCTGCAAGCCCATGCACGTATCCAGCGTGAGACCCCACGCATGGAAACAGGCACAGGCCATAGAGTAAATCAGAGAAACATGTCTCCGGCAATAGTGGGATATACAGGTAAATGGTGATGAGGTTTTGGATGTGCCCGTCCTCACCATATTCTGTGAAGTTAGCAGTTTTCAATCGTGACCGTCTCCAAGCTGGTCACGACTCCTCTTTAGAAACGTGCATTTCCTAAGCTGCTGTGTGACAGTAGTTTGCATATGCATACAAGACATAGAAATTGATGATAAATGGATGCTGATGCAAACTAAACCATATCCTAGCTCCCTATATGCCCAGCTAGGTAATCCCAGCACACCCTTACTATCAGAGAAGGTAAATATGAACATGTATGACAGAAGATACCTTGCATCAAATGGTACTTGGCATCATAAAAAGGCTTCAGTTTCAGCATACATGGTCAGGTCTACATACACCCATAAAAATGCTCAGGATGGACCCTCATCGTGCACAAAAACCAATATTAACAAAATTCCCCAAGGAATGCATATGATTACTGAGCTACAAATGTATTCCCTAGGTATGGCATGCTGCATGCACAATCTGGGGACTGTTGGCACTACATCAGTCATATCTCCCAGGGCCTGGCCCTCCTCCCTGAATGTAGATCAGCACACCAGTTCCTCCCATGCAACCCTCAAACCGCACATGCACGCATGCACGCACACTCTCTTTCTCTCACTTGCTGTCACAAAAGACATAATTCTGGGAAACGTGCTCAGCACCTTAAAAGCATGGAGTGCCAGGACTACATATCTGATCCCCCTCTTTCACTCAATTAAACTCCTGTGTCAGACTCATTCACACTTCTAACATCAACAGTCCCATTTTACAGAACTTAGCTTGTCAGGGTCCCCCAGATTAGCTCATGTAGCACAAACAGCAACTGACAGCATAGCCACCATACGCACTACTGTTGATTTTCAAATATCTTTATGGGTAGATATTTAATGCCCCTTAGCAAACAAGATTCTCTCACCCCTGATTTCTGTCCATTATACATACATCTAGCTGTGTTTTACAGACTGCAGTCTCACCAGTTTGATGCATACTTGTCACAACCTCTATTCAAGCACAGCAGAAATATTTCAAAGTACTGGCCTTATTCCACGTTTCCACAGGAATAATGAACACATCTGCGGGGAGACACAGAAAATGTACATGGGCCTTTCCTGAATACGCCTTATATGTCTCCAGGGCAAACCACACCCCCATTCTGCCCTTCCCGGGAACATTCTGAAATCCCCGTGCTAGTGCAGTGGTCATGCACTGGCGCAGGGTTTCATTATACGGTTGTAGATGTTTTTGTGAGAAAAACGTCTCCCGCACATGTCCATATGGACTGTTCGTGTTATGTAATGACCTCCATAATGTCCAATATCTCCTAAAAAACAGTGGCCAGTGAAATGGCTTTGGACTATATATGCACACAAATTTGACAAATAAAAGAATCAAATAAAACCAGACCAATTAAAAAAGGAAATAGTATAAAAATTTGGACATTGCCAGGACATTATTATTCTTTAAAAAACCCTTTGAAAAATCCCTCAATCATTAACAAAATAAACTTATGAATTTATTTATTTGCAGAGCCATTTGCCATGAGGGAAAACCCTCTTGAAGCAAACCTTCCTTTTTATTCTTTTTTATGAGCCAGACCAACAACTTGAGCTTTCACAGTTCCCTCATGGCAAACGGTCCAACAAATAAATACATTTATAGGCTTATTTTGTTAACGATAGAGGGCATTTTTCAAAGGTTTTTTTTTTAGGATATTAGGCTTTTTTCCTCTTCAGTGGTATTTTTTTAGGACATGATTATTGGCACCCTTATAAACAATTCAAATCAGTTTGAACTGAAGAACCACATTCCCCTTGCAGTAAGATTACACACATCTGTGATCAATTTTCAGTACTTGCATGACTTGAATCAATCAATGAATGATGGTGCTAATGTTTAAAATGGCCACATTTACTCCCTGTTCCATTTTCACAATGGTGAAAACAAGAGAGCTACCCGAGACAATCAGAAAAGCATTATCACCAAACATCAAACTTCAAAGGGGTACAAAGCCATCTCCAAAGACTGTGATTCCTGTGTCTATGGTTCACAATGTTATTAAGAGGTTTTATGCTCATGGAACTGTCAAGAACCTCCCAGGATGAGGTGGGAAGAGAAAAATTAATCCAAGAAGTCTTCAAAGGTTAGAGTAAACTGTTGAAAAAGCACCACGTACAACATCCAAAGATCTTAAGGAGCACCTGGAACAATCTGGAGTGGTGGTTGCAACCCACACCATATGTCACGCACTAAGGGGATCATGCCACACATCCAAGAATACTGAGGAAACTTGGGGACATTCTAGTGGCTCCACTGTGTGGTGTGCCACAGTGATCTGTACTTGGTCCGATTCTTTTTAATATCTTTGTTAGTGATATTGCAGAAGGGCTGCGGGTAAGGTATGCTTGTTTGCAGAAGATACCAAAATCTGCAATAGAGTAGACTCCCAGGAGGCGTAGAAAATATGAGGGGGGGTTCTAGCTAAGCTTGAAGAATGGTTTAAAATTTGGCAGTTGAAATTTAATGCTAAAAAATGCAGGGTCATGCATTTAGGCTTCAAAAATTCAAACGAGCGGTACAGTGTAGGGGGTGAGGTACTTCTGTCCACAAAAAATGAGCGGGACCTGGGTGCAATTGTGTCTGACAATCTTAAAGTACCTAAACAGGTAGAAAAGACAACTGTGAACGCCAGATGGATGTTTGGGTGTATAGGGAGAGGAATGGCCAGCAGAAAAAAGGAAGCAATCATGCCTCTGTATAAGTCTCTGGTGCGACCTCATTTGGAGTATGGTGTGCAATTCTGGAGACCGCACCTTCAAAAGGATATAAGCAGGTTGGAGTTGGTGCAGAGGGTGACTACTAAAATGGTTAATGGTCTTTGTTATGAAGCATATGAGGACAGACTAAAAGATCTTAATATGTATACTTTAGAGGAAAGGCGGGATAGGCGCAGTATGAGAGACATTTAAATATCTCTGTGGCATAAATGCACAGGAGGGTCTCTCTCAATTGAAGGCAAGCTCTGTTATGTGGGGACATAGCAGGAGAATGAAAGGGATAGACTCAGGAGTAATATGTGAAAATATTTCTTTACAGAAAGAGTGGTAGATGCATGGAATAGTCTCCCAGTGGAGGTGGTGGACATGAGGACAGTATCTGTATTCAAAAAATCATGGGACAAAAACAGAGGATCTCTAAAGGTGAAAAGAGGACTGTTATAGTTGATATGAAAGGGCAAACTAGATAGGCCATGTGGTCTTTTTCTTCCATCATGTTTCTATGTACTTACATTAATATATCGTTGGCCAATGATGTACATTACGCAATTTTCACAGAAAATCTATCAACAGGACAACTATGGGGAACAAACTCAGAAAATAAGGGCCAAACCAATACTAAAAGTTGGCCCTAATAGCCAAATCTATCACTTATCATGAGATACACAGAAAAAGCCACTGGGAGGAAAAAGAAATTAAAATATAAGGTCACGAAGTTGAAAAAACGTCATATTTAGAAGTGATTCCAGACTTTTGCACACCACTGTATGTCAGGTGTGGACATACATCCCCTGCTATTCACCGATCGCCTATTCCGTCGCAGGAGCTCCCCACAGGTATAGGGTCATTGTGCGGGGAGCTCCAGATGGGGGTGGGAGGAGGCAGCAATGGGCAGAAGAGTGGGCGGAGTGGGGGCGGGGCACACAACCTGGACATACAAGGCTGATTCAGGTCACAGCCCTGTACGTCCGGCTTGGAGGAGATAGTCAGGGGACTTATTCCCCCTTAGAGATGGGGCAGGAAGGCCCCCCCCCCACAGTGACAATCAGCGGCATGTGAGGACCCCTCTGCCCGATCCCAGCCCTAGCAGGCCCCTTCATGGGTTGGGCAGCAAAGAACCACACATTGGCGGGTTTGTGGAAGATCAGGGATCCTGCATGGTGTCCCAGTGCCATGGTGATGGGCCAGCACAGCACCAAGGATCTATGCAGGAGCATGGGGTGACCTAGCCGAGGAACTGGTTGTACCTTTCCCTACAGCTGAACTGGGGCCCGTCCAAGTGCCCCAATTCTGCTCCCGCAGGAACTTCTTGCTCCCACGGGTACAGAATCGGGGTCTAATCCGGCCCATCCGGATTTTGGACAAATGTCCCTGAGCAGAATTAACCTCCACACAAAGAAGGGAAGGATTTCATGGGTGAAGGCCAAGGAAGACCCTACTACTCAAAGATAGGCATAAAAAGGCATGCCAGGAGAATTGTTGCCCTTTTCGCTTCTAGACGCTGATGGCATTTACACAGGGCAGCTTCTCCCAACTAACCAGCTTACGGATAGAGCCTTTAAATCCAGGCCCCATCATGGGATCAGCAGAATTTATTTATTTATTTTTATTTATTTTATTTATTTACATTTCTTATATACCGCACTATTTGCGATCAGCGCGGTTTACATAAAACAAAAAGGTAACCGACAATGAACAAAAGTCAGGTCATTACATTGAACAGGAACAAGTAACTTGGAAAACAGGGTAAACTATATACATATGCATAACCATGAATGGGTAACTATATACATGTCAGAGGGAGTTATTGGGTATTGGTTATTGGAGCCCTTCTTGCTGCTAGATGCTGTCAGCATTTGCACAAGGTAGCCTTTCCCGATTAACCAGCTGACAGATAGGGCCTTTAAAATCCAGGCCCCGTCATGGAATGTGGTCACGGGCACATGTCCCCAGAAGCGTGTCTGAAGGAGCAGTCCAAAGGGGCAGTTCTGCCCCTTTGGAGCCCCTTCGGAGCACTTTGGAGTTTTAGGAGTTGGGCGAGTCACATAGAATGGGAAAGAGAAAGAAGAAACTGTGGCTGCATCTGGATAAGAAGGTGGTGACAATGTCTGGTCCTATGGATAGTCATGTTGTAGCTTTATCCTCTATGCCTATGGGAAGTTCTGGGGGCTCGCTGGACTCTTTGGACTCATCGGGTGTTCTTACCCCACCCTGCCATTCCAGTGTTGTGGTTACTGAAGTAGAAGGGACTACTCAGGATCTGGATAGTGTCCCACCTGTTTCCATTGCTGTTGCACAGGAAGGGGCCTCATCTGTTGGGACTTGTGATTCAGAAATGGCAGCTGTTTTACTACTCCCGAAGAAGGTATGTTTTACTATGTCCTTAGTTGATGTTGTTCCTGATTCATCTGATACTGTTACTCTTAGAGATAGTTTGGAGGCTATTACTTGCTTGGAACTTTCCTTGGGAACATCTATGAAGGACGTCCAATTTTACAGTGGACACTGTGGCAAAATTGAAGGAGCATGATAAAAAATTGTCTGTGATAAATGATGGGTATGTTAAGCTTTCTACATTACATTCTGTGTGGGTATGTTCTCAATTAAGGACAGTCTTCTCAATCACAGGCATTTAAAAGCATTGGAAAATGCTATTTGTATGTGTAATTTGAGATTTTTGAACTTTCCTCGTACTCACTACTTATCTCCCATGATTCTCCTTCAGAAGGAGATCAAAGTTGCCTTGGGCAAGTCACTTAACCCTCCATTGCCTCAGAAAAATCCAAGTTATCAATATCCCTGTTTAATGTACACTACCAAGTTTAAATTACAATGTAAACTGCTTTGATTGAAATGATAAAGCAGTATATAAAAACCTGTTAAATAAAAAAAATGTAAAAAAAAAAGTTTCTGTGTAAATGTATTGTGGGTTACCAAAATGCTCAGTATGTTTTCCTTAAGTCTGACCAGCATGAAGCTTTTCTCCAGGGCAAGTAATGTTTAAATTTGCCCTTTTGAGTTATATCTTGATGTTTTGTTTCTACTGTAATGACTTGTATTTATGGGTAATAATGTTGTAGATATCTGATAGTGGATTATTGGGCTCCAGTATTTCCTAACTGTGGGCTAGTAATATATTTAATGGAATTTCGTTTAATGGTGTATTCTCTCCCCTACGTTATGAGATACTGGTGTGTATATTTTCTGTATTGTTTCTATCTTATGATGATTTATAAGATAAATTTGAAATTTCAATAAAAAAGGCATGCCTGATATTTGCCCAAACCTACCTTGAGAAACCACAATCCTTCTTCGAAAATGTTCTGTGGACAGATGACAATGCAGACCAGTGATACATTTACAGGCAAAGAAATGAAGCTTATAAGGTAAAAAAAAAACACCCTTCCTATAATATGGTGGAGGTTCCATAATGTTATGGGGCTGTTTTCGTGCCTCAGGAACTGGAGGCCTGAAACGTATTAAAGGAATCATGAAGTCAGAGAACTATCAAAGTATTTTAGAGCGACATATGGTACTTAGTATCAGAAAACTAGGTCTGGGTCAAAGATCATGGGTCCTCCAGCAGAATAATGCCCCAAACCATACATCCAAAAGTACAAAAGAATGGTTAGAAAAGAACAAACGGGCTGTTTTAAACTGGCTAGCAATGAGTTCTGATCTCAGTCCAATCGAGAACTTTTGGAAAGCACTGAAATCTGCCATTGATAAAAGGAATCCCAGAAGCATTCATGAGCTGGAACAAATCATAGTAATACAGTAACATAGTAAATGACGGCAGATAAAGACCAGTATGGCTCATCTAGTCTGCCCAGCAAGGTGGCAAGAGTAGGTGCACCTGTCGCTCTGTGCAAGTCACCCCTCCCCATGTCTTTGTTTAGGGGTGAACCCACCGCTCCGTGTAGGGCACCCCCCCTTTTTGTTGAGAAATTAGATAGTTAAGTTTATTTTGACTGTATCCTATTGCTATAAAGGGATCCACTGTGTCTGTCCCATGCCATTTTGAATTCTGTCACTGTATTTGCCTCCACTACTTCCATCAGAAGGGCATTCCAAGCATCCACCACCCTTTCCGTGAAAAAATATTTCCTGACATCGCCTTTCAATTTACCCCCTTGCAGCTTCAAGTTATGCCCTCTAGCTTTACAGCTTCCCCTTCTTTGGAAGAGGTTTGTTTATTAATACTCTTTAATCACAGTTAAAGAGTAAGAGAAACTACCATCAGACAGATGTACAAAACTTATAGATGGCTACAAGAAACATTTTGGAGACTGTCATCACTGCCAAGGGTTGTGTAGCCAAATATTCTGGGTGCCGTTGTTAATCTTGTCCAGGTCATATTTTGTTTTTTTTCTCAAAAATTACTATGTTTAAATTGTACAGACACCATTTTTTGTTGTATACCTTTGAACATACAATTACAATATTATGATGGCATAAAACTGGAATATTTTCAATTATTTCTCAAGATATTGCATCTTTATCTTTATTTGGCATTTAATATACCGCCCACTTGTAAATATCAGAGTGGTTTACAATAAAAGGTAACGACTGCTGGGAAAGGAAACCGAACACCAATAGTCAGACAGGAAAGAGATAGTGAGGAGAAAGAAATAGATAAAAAGAAAAAGAGGAACATTGAACAAAAAGGGAGACACAATACGTCATCGGGGGAGGTGAGCGGGGGGGGGGGGGGGAAGGATAGAGGGGTGAGATCAAAAGCTGTGCAGAAAAGATGGGTCTTTAGCCTTGCTTTGAAACTGAGTTTGATTACCTGTTGAGTGAAAAAATAATTTTCTCTTAGTCTTAAATGTGCTACTTTATAAAGGAGTAAACAACCAATCTATATTTACCCATTCCACTCCATTCATTATTTTATAGACTTCTATCATATCTACCCTCATCCATCTCTTTTCCAAACCTTTCCTCATAGGGGTATCCTTCCATCCCTTTTATAATTTTGGTCACTCTTCTCTGTACCTTTTCTAATTCCACTATATCCTTTAGATATGGAGACCAGAACTGTACACAATATTCAAGGTCCAGTTGCACCATGGAGTGATATATATGCTTTATAATATCCTTGATTTTATTTGCTGTTTTTGTCTTTATGACTCCTAGCATTCTATTTGCTTTCTTGGCTGCTGCTGCACACTGAGCAGAGGATTTCAAGGTATTATCCATGATACCTAGATCCTTTTCCTGAGTGGTGATTCCTAGTGTGGAACCTTGCGTCATGTAAATATAATTTGTGTATACTTCTCTACATGCATAACTCTGACTTTGTCCACGTGAAATTTAATCTGCCATTTGGATGCCCAGTGATATTCCGTTCCAAATGTCACTTTGATATTCTCTACAGTTTGTACTAACTAATGCCTTTGGTGGTTTTGTATCCATTTTTCATTTACCAGCTGAATAATTATTATCTAAATACAATTTAAGAAAGCTAAATATCATTTTGAAGTGCTGTTTTCATTTCAAAGCAATACAACATGCTTGTCGCCAAATGCACTGTGAGAAAAACCTCACTCATTGGCTTTCAGTTTCACACATTCTGGGCTGGTGAAAGAATATGAGGTGTCATCGGCAAACCTCATTCCAGACATCCATATGTAAACAGGAAGTTTGCATTGCAGGAGGCAGAAACAGGAACACCACCACAGTGCTGGAGGTTTTGGTAAGTACTATGGTGCTGTTTCAAGTCATTACTATTCCTGTTGGTCCTGGATGAGGACGGCAGTGGCGGCAATGGACTGCCTTTGCACCATCGGTGCTCTAGGCGACTGTCTAGTTTGCCTAATGGCAACACTGGCCCTGTAATTATTGAAGTGGTGTATTTCACTCTTTGGGATGGGCTACTGTTGGCATCTCTGGCTTAGGGCCTTTAGTGTCATAGTTAGGGTTGCCAACTGGCTCCAGATGCGCCCGACAGGGTCAATCCAGTCCTGGGTTTACCCCATTGCATGCAGGGATATGTAGTTCTGATTTCTCCATTGCACTCCATAAGAAATGGAAAACTACAAGTCACTGCATGCAATGGGGTAAACCCAGGACTGGATCAAGTCTGTCGGGCGCATCTGGAGCCAGTTGGCAACCCTAGTCATAGTTGTGATAGTGAATTCTTCATGGTTATAGTTTATTTGTATTCATATCCAGCTTCCCCCTTATGAGACTTTTATTTCTTACATTCCTGAATCAATTTCTAGAGATCACCTGGGTGACTGTAATTACATAGAAATCTAATTATTTATTTTGACACAATTTATTTTGCCACAAAATCTTTAAAATTCTTCAAGGTTTACAATAAAACATGTGAAATTGAGGGAAGTATTGCTATGCTCATTTCGATACCTGCTTGTATTGCCTGGATCCCTGAATGCAGTGAGAGAAGGAGCAGGAGCACTGACATCATCCTCGGCCACTTTACATTTTTGGCCCCCGCAGCCGCAGGCGTGAGCTCATGGGCGCATGCCTGAAGGGGCATGACCGAAGGGGCATTTCCTGCCCCTTTGGAGCTTGGAGGAGTTACTAATCTGGAGGAGTTGATGGGGAAAAGGAAGAAGGCCTTCCCAGCAGCCTTGGCAAAGTCCATCAACGTCACCGGCCCGATAAGCCAACATCTTCAGTTGATGACTCCGGAGGATTCCACCCCTGATGTTGACCTATCTTCTGGAACTGAGTATGTTTTCAGAATTGTTGCCCTCCATTATATTGAGTTCTACCCCATCCAGCCAGGAAGGTTTGCTGGTAGAAATGGATGTCTCCCTGGGTCTTCAGAAGGAGTGGTATCTCTGAATTCTGCTTCCTGGTTGGACCCCTCCAAGGATGATGGAGGATTGAATGATATTACTTTGGTTAAGATGCTGATTCCTTTCACTTTTCCTGTAGCAGTGGAGAATGTCGCAGGACATATGGGAGGTGGTGACTCGCACTGAGGACTCATTGCGATCATCCCTATCACAGGTTTCCCAATTTTCCACAGACCATTGTAATTCATCTTTATCTAAACTTGAGGGGCAAATGGCTTTAGCCCAAACTGCTTTATCATCTTTTGTTCAGGACAGCTTGGTGATTCATCACCAGCTCGAATTGCTTGAAACTGCAGTTCGGGTGGAGAATTTTCACCTTATCAACTTTCCCCATACTAACTATTTGTCTCCTGTTATTCTCCTCCAAAGATATTTAAAAGAAATTATCTTGCTTAATGATGTTGAAGCAATTACATTTTCTAATGCATATTATATTCTCCAAGAGGTCAAGACTGAGGGCCAGACAAAAGATGAGTTTGCATAACTCTCTCCTTCTGAGACTTTGGATGTGTCGGCATTTTTAGAGTAGTTTACAGATGCTATCTCTATGCAGGCCACATTGATTGTGACCTTTGTTTTGCTGTTGGATAAAAATATGATTAGGCGATTATACTTTGCTAAAAAGAATATGGATTTCTGTAGCAGTCCCATTCAAATATTTCTGGACATTTGTAAAGTCACTCAAAAATGGAGGAAGGTCCCAAGCCCTGGCCTTAGGGACTACTTTTCTTTGAAATACCTGTGCAAGTATATTGTTTTTCTTCAAGGGGACAAATATTTGTTTTTTGATCCTGTTCAATTGAAGGCTTTCCTTTCTGGGAAGAAAGTGTAATTGTGTTTTTTTCTTTCATTTGGTTGGCTTTCTGGCTTAGTTAATGTGGTATTGATGATTCTTTTTTTTCAGGGGTCTAGTATTTGATTTATTTTATTTTGGTATTTGTGTAATCTCTAGTCATTCTTTATTGTATTTGAGCAAACTTTCCTCTTGACGTGGACTGTTGTAAAATTTTTCCTTCTTTGTTATTCAATAAAAATATTTTGAACAAAAAACATATGAAATAATTAATAAAACATACAAAATAAAATAAGCATACATCAGAAATAATGAAGTAACTATAACAATATGTGTTAAAATAAACATCTTTAATCAAAAGCCTGATGAAATTTTAAAAATCTTACGTTTCCTCCAAAACTCTGTCATATTAGAGAGGAAGCACAACTCTACCGCCAGTTTGTTCCATTCTTGAGTAACTGATAGTAAGGGGCATGTTTACTAAAGTGCCAATAGTAGAGTGGAGCTAACATGCAAATGGCGTGCGTTTTTACCGTGCCAGGGAATAGCGACTATGGTAGATGCAGGAGGTGTGGCCTCAGTATGCTATTACTGCTGCACTAGTTCTGTCACTAACGTAGTAGTAGCGAATGCATACAGTGCACTCGGTCACAACACATGTTGGGAAAAAGAAAGCTACAAGTGTGATATTAGGGAGGTTGTGAGTTTCGGTTTCACTGTGGATACACATATGGGAAGGTATCAGCAGGTCCATTCAGAATACAAAGAGATGACCGGGAATGGGCTTAACTGCCTGTACGGCTCAGAACAAAGGGGCTAACTACAAGTGGGTGAGGCATTTAAATCAGCAAACAAACAGATCCAGTATGCATCCCTAAGTATGGGAGACTGGGTGCAAATGTAGCATCTGAAGATGCAGGGAGCTTTGTAGGAATCACAGGCAGAGTGTCCACAGTGTAAACTGTGAGAACCAGCAGAGGGCAGGAACCACGGCCAAACACTATATAAAATCAAAAGAGCTTTATTAGAGACCCAACTTTACAAGTTTCGGCCTTAGGCCTTCATCGCTGGTTCTCACAGTTTACTTGTTTGTGGAAGGCTCCCTTCTCCTTAGAGCAGGGGTTCTCAACCCAGTCCTTGGGACCCACCTAGCCAGTCAGGTTTTTAGGATAACCACAATGAATATGCATGGAGAGATTTGCATATAATGGAGGCAGTGCATGCAAATCTCTCTCATACATATTCATTGGGGTTATCCTGAAAACCCGACTGGCTAGGTGGGTCCTGAGGACTGGGTTGAGAACCCCTGCCTTAGAGTGTCCACAGTGTCCAACATGAGGTACAGGGTTATGAACTCCCCTCACCCTGAGGCGCCAAGGATGCCTGTTCACCTAGGTTGCAGGGACACAGTACAAGACCTTTGGTGTGGTGTTCCGTTGTGTTCCCTCCCCTTATTATAGCTTGGGCAGCAGCAATTGTGGAGTGTGGACCCATGTTGCGGGATGGGGGGCATAAGAAGCAGGAGAGTCTTGAGACCAAGCACAATGAGCATACCTGCTCAGAGCAGCCTGCATGTTGTGACCATAGGGGCAGGAAGCACCCCTCTGTGCTCTGACCTCTATATCAGGGAGGCCAGAGCCATCCACCCACAGACATGACTGGCATTAGGGGGTGGTAAACAGGGAACTGCCCTGGGCCCCCATATCACAGGGAGCTCCAAATCTGCCTCAAGCTGAAAGACACCCCTCACCAGTTTCTGCCCAAGGCCCCTGTATGGCTAACACCTTCCCTGCCCACAGAGGACCCCCGTGCTCCCTCTTACCAGGAGGAGCTCTGGCAGAGCACCACATGGAGATGGTGAATCCCAAACAGCCCCCAGGCTAAGCACCCCAGTTGCTATGGCACCAATGACCCACCAGACCAGGGGAAATCAAAAGAGTGCCCCATGTCCACAGACTGCTTGAAGATCTGGCCTCCCAAGTCTAAGGAAGTGTCAAGAAGCTGACACTTTCCTGTCCTGATGCAGCCTGGATAGACGTGATGGGCAAAACTCGAGTCGCCGCTTGTCCAGCATGCTAATATAGCCTTTGAAGAGAGTAAATTACAGCCCTCTAAGAGATACTGCTGCTAAGCTAAGTGTTTTCTAGTGTTTTTAAATGCATTTAGAAAATTGTAAAACGCATTTTGGCCTATGAATGATATTTGAGGAAAGCAGGTGTTGTTGGCTTGTGCTTACTGCCTATTTGGCTAACTTTTCTCTCGCACCCCCTCCTGTCTGAGGCCTTTAAATAATATTGGCATATTTCTCTAGTTGGCTGTCTTATATGCATTTAGGTGTTGTGGAAATTTGATCATTACCTCCCCTTCATTAGTGTTTGGACTTGGTGACTCTTTTCGTATTGGCTGCTTGAATGAGTAAGAGTCCCAGAGGATTTATTTTATGTTTTTGTAGCTTTTTGAATAGAGGGAGGCAAATACTAACATTTTAATATATTTCTTCCCTATGATCTTAATGAATGTGATGTGCGACAAAGCTTGCAAAGAAGCATCGGTGTGTGAGCCTGTGAATCCATGCTGACTCCTGGTTACCCAGCACCTGGAAGGTAAAGCTGGATTTTCCTGCCAATGTGACTGGAAGTAGATTGCCAGGCCTTTCTTCTGAAGCAATGGAGGGTTAAGTGACTTGCCGAAGGCCACAAGGAGTGCTAGTGGGAACTGAACTCTGGTCTCTTGGTTAAGAAGCCAGTGCTCTACTCCTCCACTCAACAAAGAAGCATAATGAGGGGGAAAAATCCTGTTTGCAACACTTTAAAATTTAAAACCATCACTCTAAATCAAATTTGAAAAACAATGGAAAGAAAATGTAAATGTCATGAATAATCAGAAATATGATCAAAACGAAGTATTAGATAGTGCTGGGGAGGAGTCTGCTGTCTTGGTACATGTCGGTACCAATGACATAGGAAAATGTGGTAGGGAGGTTCTGGAGGCTAAATTTAGGCTTTTAGGTAGGAAGTTGAAATCCAGAACTTCCAGGGTAGCATTCTCCGAAATGCTTTCTGTTCCACGCGCAGGACCCAAAAGGCAGGCAGAGCTCCGGAGTCTCAATGCGTGGATGAGACAATGGTGCAGAGATGAGGGTTTTGGATTTGTTAGGAACTGGGGAACATTCTGGGGAAAGGAGGGGCTCTTCCGAAGGGGTGGGCTTCACCTTAACCGGGATGGAACCAGGCTGCTGGCATTAACCTTTAAAAAGGAGATAGAGCAGCTTTTAAACTAGATATTAGGGGAAAAGCCGACAGTCGCCCAAGAGCGGATGGTTCGGAAGAATGTATCTTTGAAGGATACTACCAAAAGCAGAGAGGTTCCACAAAAGAGTAAAGTAGCCCAAATGCCCTCAAGTATGGAGCAGACAGAGCTTAAAGATCCCAAATTACCCATGTCTAACAATAGCCAAATTAATATGAATAAAATACATTCTCTAAAATGCTTGTATGCAAATGCTAGAAGTCTAAAAAATAAGATGGGAGAGTTAGAATATATAGCATGTGGTGGAGAAGCAGCTGCTGAGAGCAGAAAAAAAAAGGGAAAACTGCCTTTTTTTTCTTTTACCCATAAAACTGCAGGCACTGAAAGGGTTAACACCAACACTAAAGATAAAGATTTCTCACAGAGAAGTGCAGACCTAAGCACACGCCCTGTTCCCATGGAGATAGAGGGAGGAGAAGGGAGTGGTTTGGGGCGGAGTCAAAGGTGATAGGACAGCCCCAAACATTTAGGAACGGAAGCTGCACTTATACAGCAGAGAAGGGGAGAGAGAAGGAGAGAGAACCGTATGAGAGAGAGAGGACACAGACACAGAGGACACGAGAGTTCCAGGAAGGAAGGACAAGAAACCCATGGAAACCCCTTGCACAGAAGCAATTGAGAACCAGGAGCAAAGAGCTGACAAGGCCAGTGGAAAGCTCAGGGGAGGAGTCCTCAGAGGAGGAAATATTCTCCAAGAGTTCATGGCTCAACTCTTTTCCTAGTAAGGAATCTATAAGGAGGAAAAGCAGCACTAATAAGGTGAGCCCTTTACAACGTTTGAAAGGCTTATTAGACAAAGAGGGTTTTCCCTGCCCTTCCCCCACAAGCTCACATACTGTTAAGGGTACCTGGGAGAAGCTCCTAAAGGCTGTGCAAGCTAGTGAGGCTTTTCAGGAAGATACCAGGGGAAACAGTGACCAAGAAGAGTCTAGTGTGGAGGATATGGACTTGGGAGACACTGTGGATTTAGACAATGTCTCAGACATGGAAATAAGCTGTGCAATCTGTGCTAAAGAAGTATAAAGGAACCAAATAGGGTTTGAAAGCAGAAAGAAAACCCAGCTGGTCTTGATTACTGAATGCATCTGTGTTACCTCGTGATAAGTAAAAGAACTGAAGGAAGTGTTGTCGGGAAGAAACCCAGAAGTTCTTTTCCAAGGACATTTTAAAGCCCATTACTTTTTAGCTGTGCTTTGAAAAGTAGCTGTCCTGTTTAAAGCTGCTTGGGAAGAAGCTGTGCTGAAAGTGTGTTGTAATTGGAAAAGAATTCTATTGCTTGTGAAAGTATCTAAGTGGGCCAGGAAGTTTTGCTACACCTACTGTGAAGTAACAGAGGGTTGTATAGCGCCTCCTGGAGACCAGGAAACAGAATACTGCTGAAAATAGAGTTTTACCAGAAAGCAAGTTTAAAAGCTGTATCAAGCCAAGGACTGTATAATAGGCTTGTGTGCTGTTATTTGGAGAAGTATCTTGAATTTTGTTTTGGTCAACTTCAATCAATTCATGTCAAAGAATTGAACCGGTTAGGAAATCCTTGTTTCTAAAAATAAAGAAATATTTCCTGCGACCTTTGCACTTGGCTCTCATCCTTTCGGGGACACAACTACATGCTATCGGGCTAATTTCAACAAAGGACAATCGGCACCTCCCCTGTAGCCCTAAGCAACCGCCTGGCCACACGGGGGCGCGCCGACAAGCACTAAATGAAAGGTTAGATATGATTGGAATATCAGAGACATGGTGGAAGGAGGACAACCAGTGGGACACTGTGATACCTGGGTACAAACTATATCGTAATGATAGAGCTGATCAAATTGGTGGAGGGGTTGCTCTCTATGTTAGAGAGGGCATTGAGTCAGAAAGGATTAAAGTTTTGCAGGAAACAAAATCTGCTGTAGAATCTATATGGATTGAAATTCCATGTAAAAGGGGGAAGGCAATGGCAGTGGGGGTTGTACTCTGGAGCGCCTGGCCAGAATGACCAAATGGATGATGAAATGCTCAAAGAAATCAAGGAAGCTAACAAAAGTTACAGTGCAGTAATAATAATGGGTGATTTCAACTACCCCGGTATCGACTGGGTCAGTGTCACGTCAGGACATGCTAGGGAGATAAAGTTCCTAGATGAAATAAATGACTGCTTCTTGGAGCAGCTGGTTCATGAACCGACCAGAAGGGAAGCCATATTAGACCTAGTCCTTAGTGGAACACCAGATCTAGTGCAAGAGATAAGGTTGTTGGGGCCACTTGGCAATAGTGATCATAGCATGATCGCCTTTGATTTAATTAGTGGAGGTTCCAAGATGGTGGAGGAGTAGACGCCGTCAGGAGGAGCTCAGGATAGCAGAGAGGTGGACTCGGCTCTGATGGGGAGAAAGAGGAAGCAAAAATCACAACAGCCCCCGGGTTCTTCTACCCCTATCGGGGGTTCGGTACAAACCTCTATTGTTCCTTTCTGCGCCCCTCGGACGGTCACCATGGCTTCAGCGGATCCCTTGGAGGTATCGGGGGGTCTGAGCAGTGACGGGGTGGATCTAAGCCCTGTCAGTCAGCTGTTGCCGCCGCAGCCTAGTGGTCGGCGAGAGGAGGTAGAGAGTGCTGGATTATCTCCGGGTCAGGAGGTTGCAGCCTTGTGCGGGGGCGCTTCCTCTCAGCCACCTAGGAGCCCTACTGTGCAGTCGGTAGGAGCGTTGGAAGTGGAGTGTTCTCCTGTTGAGCGACCCGGGAGGGTTAGAGTGACCATCGATTCGACGGGATCTCCAGATCTTCGGGCGATATGCGGTTTGAAGAAACCAGCTAAGGTAACTTTAGATAGCTTATGGGAAGCTATCTCCTCGCTCCAGAATTCCTTTGCTCCAGTGGTGGGAGCACTGTCACAGGAATTTTTACTTGTTAAGGGCCGGTGTGTTGCGGCAGAGTCTAAGTGTGTGGAGCAGGCTGATAAGCTGTCAGTGCTGGAAACAAAAGTGGAGGAGTTACAGAATGTGGGGGAGACTTCGGCTAAGGAGCGTTTGATTTCCCTGCGGCGTTTGGAATATATGGATAATGCTATGCGAAAAAATACGTTGCGATTTCTGAATTTCCCAAGATCACCGTTGATGGAACCACTGGGACTTGTCTGTAGATACCTTACAGAGGTCCTCCTGATGCCATCAGACAATTTACCACCTATTACCAGAGTTCAATATGTTGTGATTTCTGGGTCTGGGGCGGAGGGGGGGAATGTGGGTGCCTCTGGGCCGGGCCAGTTGGACCTCACGGATTTTCTGGAGAGTTCTCTTGAAGTAGTCACTAGCAAAGCCACATTGTTAGTTTCCTTTGCCTTTGAGTCTGACCGTAATACCGTGCTAAAATTATATTTTAGTAGGATGTCTTTCTCTCAGTTCATGGGATCAAAGGTTATGTTATTTCGTGATTTGTCGAGGGACACCCAAAAAAGGCGGAAGGGGTTTCTGGCTTTATGCCAGAGAGCTACTGCTCTGGGTGCCCAATTTAAATTGAGATTTCCTTGTAAGTGTGCTTTATTCTATCAGTCTAAGCAATTTCTGTTCTTTGAACCCCTGCAACTGGTTAAATTTCTTCAGGCGAGGGAGGTGGGAGAGGGGGAGGTGGGGTAATTCCTGTACTGGCTGCCATGTGGAATATCTTGCTCACTCGATGTATATTTTTTCTTTATTGTGATTATTTTTGGAACCTTATAGAGGTATAAATGTTGGGGACTAGGATATAATGGAACTAATCTACTGATTATTGAGAGGTGTTTATTTTGCTGTTTATTTTATGTTATGAGTAGTGTTGTTCCTAATTTTCTTCTCTACTTGTAAATATGGGAAATTTGCTTAAATAAAAAATTAAAAAAAAAAAATTAGTGGAGGAGGGATAGTAAGGAAATCCACAGTACTACCTTTTAACTTTCGAAAGGGAGACTATGATAAAATGAGGAAAACAGTTAAGAAAAAACTAAAAGGAGCAGTTGCAAAGGTTAAAGACGTACATCAGGCTTGGCTGTTGTTGAAAAATACTATCTTGGAAGCCCAGACCAGCTGTATTCCACGCTTTAAGAAAAGTGGAAGAAAGTCCAAAAAACTGCCAGCATGGTTTAAAGGTGAGGTCAGAGAGGCTGTTGTTGCCAAAAAAGCATCTTTCAGGAAATGGAAAAAGAGCCAAACGACGAAACCTGGAAACAGCACAAGCACTGGCAAGTCAAATGCAAGGCATTAATAAGGCAGGCAAAGGGAGAATTTGAGAAGAAGCTTGCTGCGGAAGCAAAAACGCGAAGTAAAGACCTTTTCAAGTACATTCATAGCAAAAAACCTGTGAGAGAGTCAGTTGGTCCATTAGATGATAAAGGGGTTAAAGGAGCACTAAGAGGCGACAAGGCGATAGCGGAGAGAGACTGAATGAATTCTTTGCTTCAGTCTTTACTGAGGAAGATGTAGGGATGTTACCCATGACTGAAGTGGTATTTAAAGGTGCGGAAGAATTGAAGGAAATATCGATACATCGGGAAGATGTATTACAACTATTATATAAACTGAAGAGTAGCAAATCACCTGGGCCGGATGGTATATATCCAAGGGTGTTGAAAGAACTGAAATATGAGATAGCAGACCTGCTATTAGTAATCTGTGAACTATCATTAAAATCATCTCTAATACCTGAAGATTGGAGGATCGCCAATGTAACCCCAATTTTTAAAAAGGGTTCCAGGGGTGATCCGGGAAACTACAGACCGGTGAGCCTGACATCAGTACCGGGAAAAATGGTAGAAACCATCATAAAGAATAAAATTACTCAGCATGTAGATAGTCATGACTTAATGGGCGACAGCCAACATGGCTTTAGACAAGGAAGATCTTGTCTTACTAATCTGTTATGTTTTTTTGAAGGAGTGAATAATCAGGTGGACAAAGGTGAGTCGGTTGATATTGTGTATCTGGACTTTCAGAAAGCCTTTGACAAGGTCCCTCATGAGAGACTTTTGGCAAAACTAAAGAGTCATGGGATAGGAGGCAGTGTACTATTGTGGATCAGGAACTGGTTAAAAGATAGAAAGCAGAGGGTAGGCTAAATGGCCAATTTTCCCAATGGAGAAAGGTGAATAGTGGTGTACCCCAGGGATCTGTGCTGGGTCCGCTGCTTTTTGACATATTCATAAATGACCTGGAAAGTGGAATAACGAGTGAGGTTATCAAATTTGCAGATGACACAAAACTATTTAAAGTTGTTAAAATCCAAGAGGATTGTGGAAAATTGCAAGAGGATCTTGATAAATTGGAAGACTGGGCATCAAATTGGCAGATGAAATTTAATGTGGACAAGTGCAAGGTTATGCACCTAGGGAAGAACAACCCAAACTATGGTTACACGATGCAAGGTTACACATTAGGAACCACCACCCAGGAAAAAGATTTAGGCGTCATTGTGGATACCATGTTAAAACCCTCGGCACAGTGTGCAGCAGCGGCCAAGAGAGCAAATAGAATGCTAGGTATGATAAGGAAAGGAATGGAAAATAAAATAAAAGATATTATAATGCCTCTATATCGTTCCATGGTGAGACCGCACCTTGAATATTGTGTGCAATTCTGGTCGCCGTATCTTAAAAAGGATATAGCGATTTTAGAAAAGTTTCAGAGAAGAGCCACCAAAATGGTAAAGGGGATGGAAGGATACTCCTATGAAGAAAGGCTAAAAAAGTTAGGGCTCTTTAACCTGGAAAAGAGACGGCTGAGGGGAGATATGATAGAAGTCTATAAATTAATGAATGGAGTGGAACGGGTAAACGTAGATCGATTGTTTACCTTATCAGAATATAGAAAGTCTAGCGGACATGCAATGAAGCTACAGGGTAAACTATTTAAGACTAATAAAAGAAAATATTTTTTCACTCCACGTGTAATCAAACTCTGGAATTTGTTACTGGAGGATGTAGTAAAGGCTGTTAGTGTAGCTGGGTTTAAAAAAGGTTTGGACAAGTTCCTGGAGGAAAGGTCCATAAACCATTATTAAGAAGGGACCCAGGATATCAATGCTTGAACCAATACCAGCATTGTGGAACCTGTGTCCCTTGGGGAAACTGCTAGGTACTTATGACCTAGATTGGCCACTGTTGGAAACAGAATACTGGGCTTGATGGACCTTGGTCTGACCCAGTATGGCATATCTTATGTTCTTAATATTAAATGGCCTGTAGCGTTTTGTGCAAGTTGCAATGGTTTCAAGGAAAAAACAGGAGGCCCATATAATAGTGAACTGCAATAAGTGAGAGGCAAAAGCACAATTGCCTGAATAATTGATCTAAAATAATTTACTTCTAATAAATTCTTTGACCTCTCGCGGCTCTGTTAATCCCGCCGGGGCTGATGGGAAATCCCATCAGCCCTGGCGAGATTAACAGAGCCGCGAGAAGAAAGGCAAACTCTCGCGGCTCTGAAAGCCCGCGCATTGGGAGGGACTCCGGAGCTGATGGTGAAGGGAGGCTCTGCCAGGCAGGCGGGGCCCCGCGGCGGGACATTTGATTCTGCCGTTGCCACGGCGGCAGCAGCAGCAGCAGCAGCTGTTTTTTTTTTTTCTTTAATCTGTCAGGGCTGATGGGGGAGGGGGGTTAGGACTGGTAATGGGCTGTGGAGGGGGGGCTAAGATTGGAAGTGGGTTGATGGGGGAGGGGGTTAGGACTGGCAATGGGCTATAGGGGGGTTAGGACTACTAATGGGCTATGGGCGGGGCTAAGACTGGAAGTGGGCTGATGGGGAGTTAGGACTGGAAATGGGCTGATGGGTTAGGATGTAATGGGCTATGGGGGGCTAAGACTTGAAATGGGCTGATGGAGGGGGTTAGGATGTAATGGGCTATGGGGGGGCTAGGACTGGAAATGGGCTGATGGGGGGGTAGGACTGGAAATGGGCTATAAGGGGGCTAGGACTGGAAATGTGCTGATGGGGGGGGTTAGGACTGGAAATGGGCTATGGGGGGGCTAGGACTGGAAATGGGCTATGGGGGGCTAGGACTGGAAGTGGGCTGATGGGGGGCTTAGGACTGGTAATGGGCTATGGGGGGCTAGGACTGGTAATGGGCTGGGGGTGGCTAGGACTGGAAATGGGCTGAGTGGAAGGAGGGCTTGAACTGCAAAGAGCTGATGGGGACGGGGGCTTGGAATGGAAATGGGCTGTGTGGAAGAAGGGCTTGAACTACAAATAGCTGATGGGGAGGGGAGCTTGGAATGGAAATGGGCTGTAAGGGGAGGGAGCTAGGACTGGAAATGGGCTGAGTGAGGGGGGGGGCTAGGACAGGAAATGGGTTGATGGAGGGCTAGGATAGGACTGGAAATGGGCTGTTGGGGGGGGGCTTGGATTGAAATGGACTCATGGAGGGGCTAGAACTGGAAGTAGGCTCATGGGGGGCTTGGTTTGGAAATGGGCTGAGTGGAGGGAAGCTAGGATTTGACATGGGCTGATGATGGTGGGGCTAGGAACGGACTAGAAATGGGCTGATGGGGGGCTGGGATTAGAAATGGGCTGATGGGGGCTGGGATTGTAAATGAGCTGATAGAGGGACTCGGATGGGGGAGCTAGGACTTGAAATGGGCTGATGGGGGTTAGGACTGGTAATGGGCTATGTGGGGCCAAGACTGAACATGGGGTGATGGGGGCTTAGGACTGGAAGTGGGTGATTGGTGGGCTTAGAACTGGTAATGGGTTATGGGGGGCTTAGGACTGGTAATGGGCTATGGGGGGGGCTAGGACTGGTAATGGGCTGGGGGGGTGGCTAGGACTGGAAATGGGCCTGAGTGGAAGGAGGGCTTGAACTGCAAATAGCTGATGGGGACGGGGGCTTGGAATGGAAATGGGCTGAGTGGAAGGAAGGCTTGAACTACAAATAGCTGATGGGGAGGGGGGCTTGGCTTGGAATGGAAATGGGCTGTGAGGGGACGGAGCTAGGACTGGAAATGGGCTGAGTGAGGGGGAGCTAGGACAGGAAATGGGCTGATGGAGGGCTAGGATAGGACTGGAAATGGGCTGTTGGGGGGGCTGGGATTGGAAATGAGCTGATGGAGGGACTCGGATGGGGGAGCTAGGACTGGAAATGGGCTGATGCGGGGACTAGAAGGGAGTGGATGAAGGGTGGGGCTGGAACTAGAAGGGAGCTGATGTTGGGGGAGGATTAGAATGGGATGGAGTTGGGAGAGTGAAATGGAGAGGGAAAAAATATTTTGTGTGGGAGGGAAGACAAATCTACAATTGGCCGGATATTGGGAGAGTAAGTGGGGATTGAGGATGGCGGGGTAAAATTTGAGTGGATGAAATAGGAATGAGGAAAGAGCAAAAGGAGAGAGATTAGTATGTTAAAGCAGATGTAGAGAGAGAATGGAAAAAAAACTATAAGAGTGAAGAAAGGACAAATGGACAGCAGACGATGGAGAGTTAGCAGAAGACCAGAAGAAACCAGAAGAAAGTGGCTGGAGCAATTGCAACTGAAAAAAAATGCACAAAAGGTAGAAAAATATCTCTTTATTGAATTTATTAACTGAAATATGCCAGCTCTGGGAAAAGTGCATCATTAACGTCTGCGCTTTGTTTTGTACAAGAGGAAATTAATTTATAGTTTTATTTCTACAGTGTTGTTGTGCTTTTGGGGTTCCCAGTTTAATTTCTTCCTGTTTCTACATTGTGATTTCTTGTTTGGTGACGGTCTATGTTCTGCACGTGTAACTGAGCTGAGGTATTCTGTTTATGTAATTCCTATTTGACATTGCCAATTGTTCTCTTTCCCCAGTAGGTCATGTATTGTTGTTCTCTGAAATGTATTGGTTTAATATTTGTAGTGTTGCCTTTTGATAGGTAGGGTCTTGTGCTTTGTGAGTCCTGGTAGTGCTGTTATGATACGGCGGGTTTGCTATGGGTTCTAAATGGGCAGTGTTTATAGTAGTTCCTAATGTGCCTGGCAGTTGGCACTGGATTATAGTAATGTAGAAATCTTTTAGTCTTTCTTTATCCATACACTCATTAAGAGGCATGTTTACTAAAAGTTAGTGTATGGTAACATTATGCAAATATTTATGCAAATGAGTCCATTATGCAAATGAGGCCCCACACCAAGTCTCCGCACATGGCCCCGCACCCCCTTGGGCCGCCCCTGTCTGTATCCCAGCCAGACTGAGGTTGATGGTCCTCTCTACTGCCACCATTGCAGGGATGTAGAATGTGGATCTGTTGTTGGGAGATCCTGAGCTCCAGAGGGCGGGTTGGGTGGTACTACATAATCCGCCTATGGGTCCAAACACCCCCCCCCATCATCATACAAATATATATCATGTGGCCATGGCACCCACACAGGATAGAGAACACAAGAAGCGAGAGAGTGTGATGACACAGATGCTTGATCCAAGAAGTTTTACTGAGTTCCCCAACGCGTTTCGGCGGAACGCCTTCCTCAGGGGGTATCAAACTAACAAAAATAACATAAATAAAATCATATTAAAACCAAATAAGTAAAAATAAGTAAAAATAAACAAGGTTAACAAAAATAAAACGGGCATGGATAAAGGGTAAAAACAACCAAAGTACAACTATCAACTGATACATAAATGATATGTATAAACACTCCAAGTGGAAAAAGACGCAGGGCAGAGAAACAATGAAAACTAAAAAACGAATGGTACTCACTAATGCGGATCATAGAAAGATAATCTGTATATCGAAATATAACAGACGTTCACCTTTGGCCCAACTGTGCTAAGGCCATATGGATAAACAGCGCAAAGCTGCAAACATAAACATCAATAGAAGTTTATAATAAATAAATAAAATGTGTAAAATGATAAATCATGGTGAACAAAGGGACCAGAAATAAGATAAATACTTACTTAAATTTTATGATTTATCATTTTACACATTTTATTTATTTATTATAAACTTCTATTGATGTTTATGTTTGCAGCTTTGCGCTGTTTATCCATATGGCCTTAGCACAGTTGGGCCAAAGGTGAACGTCTGTTATATTTCGATATACAGATTATCTTTCTATGATCCGCATTAGTGAGTACCATTCGTTTTTTAGTTTTCATTGTTTCTCTGCCCTGCGTCTTTTTCCACTTGGAGTGTTTATACATATCATTTATGTATCAGTTGATAGTTGTACTTTGGTTGTTTTTACCCTTTATCCATGCCCGTTTTATTTTTGTTAACCTTGTTTATTTTTACTTATTTTTACTTATTTGGTTTTAATATGATTTTATTTATGTTATTTTTGTTAGTTTGATACCCCCTGAGGAAGGCGTTCCGCCGAAACGCATTGGGGAACTCAATAAAACTTCTTGGATCAAGCATCTGTGTCATCACACTCTCTCACTTCTTGTGTTCTCTGGTTGGTGTTGCGAGAGTTGCTCTGCTCTCCTTGCTCTGACCCACACAGGATATGCACTATTCCGGGGGTATCATAGTCCACAAGGCCTAGACGTGACTGGGATATACAGATGGACACAGGTGTGTCTGAAGGGACTACCTATCACATACTGGAACTAATGGGGACCTGCAGCATAGCCTATCTCAGCTAAGACAGGTGCTGTGGACATGCTGCTGGGTGCCCCACCTCACCCTCAGGGTGAGCACAGGACCCACACACTGTGACGGCCTGTAGCTACTCTGTGCCAGTAACAAACACGGTCAGTACCCTCTACCAGGCCTAGGTGCTGTGGGGGTGCATACCCCATCTTGTGATCATCTGTATTCGGCTGCTTTGCATGTGCAGTGCATCATGGGTACGAGTGGATTAACCCTATCCTGGTAACCACAGCAGTCTGTGTGGTGACCTGCAGTCCTTCTGTAGCCAGCCAGGGGTTTGTTTGCAGCTATAGAGCTGTGGCCCACTGGTTACTTCACTGCTTGTGGAGCCAGAGGTTGTGGGTTTGATTCCACAGTAGGGTTATTTATTAGGGCTGTCTGGGGCAGTTTCCTTTTTAATTTAAATCAGGACTGCCAGCAAAAACACCCTCACAGTGCTGTAATCCTCAGGTGCCTTATAAGGCGCCTTATGGGGCACCTGAAGATTACAGCACTGTGAGGGTTTGTTTGCTGTCAGTACTGATTTAATTTAAAAAACAAAACTGCCCCAGACAGCCCTAATAAATATACCAACTGTGGATTCAAACCCACAACCTCTGGTTTCATAGGCAGTGAAGTAACCAGTGGGCTACATGCCCTCTATTTCAAAGGAAATTCACCTGTTCAAGAACACATTTATAACCTTCAGGCTACTACTTAAACTTAAATGCATTTTAGGGAGGGATGCGGGACTGGACTGGAGTTCCTAAAGTAACAACAATTAGCAGGTTTGTCTAATTTACATTTACTTTACGTCACTCCAGTCCAGTCCCGGAACTTCTGGGATATACCAGAGCAGTAACACCTAACGGGTGGGTCCCGCTAAAGCAGTCTGAAGCACTGCCGACCCAAAACAAGCATCCTTTTGTGCTTGTAAATCTAACCTATAATGCTTTACAAAAGAATTAAGTGATGACCAAGTAGCCGCCTTACAAATTTCAATAGGCGGCACCAAACTATGTTCAGCCCAGGACGCAGCCTGCGCCCGTGTTGAATGTGCTTTAAGTCCCTCTGGGACCACTCTACCTTTTAATATGTATGACGAAGATATAGCCTCTTTGAGCCATCTAGACAAAGAAGCCTTTGAGGCGGCTTGACCTTTCCTTGGACCCGCGAATAGAACAAATAACCTATCTGTCCTTCTGAAAATCTTTGTTCTTTTTAAATATATCTTCAGTGCCCTACGTATATCCAACAAATACAATGGACTACCATTACCTTCCTTTTGAAATACCGGTAATGACACCTCTTGATTCATGTGAAAAGCTGATACTACCTTTGGTAAGAAGGAAGGAACCGGCCTCAAGACAACTTTTTCTTTACAAAATGTCAGAAAGGGTTTTCTACAGGATAACGCTTGCAATTCTGAAACTCTTCTTGCTGAAGCAATAGCTACCAAAAAGAATACTTTGAGCGTAAGATCCTTTAAAGATGTTCGAGACAATGGTTCAAAAGGTTCTCTAACCAGAGCCTCCAAAACTAAATGGAGATTCCAAGATGGAATTTGCGGTCTACATGGTGGTCTTAATAAAGTAACCGCTCTTAAAAATCGTTTTATATCTGGGTGTGTTCCAATCGACTGTCCCTTTACTTTTCCCCTATAGCACGCTACACTTGCCAGCTGAACCTTTAAAGATGACGGAGCTAATCCTTTATCAAACCCTTCTTGCAAAAATGAAAGAATGTGAGGAATAGAAGCCTTTAACGCCTCAACCGACCTCTCCTTACACCACCCTTCAAATATTCTCCATGTACGAATATATGCTAAAGAAGTAGACCTCTTTCTTGACTTTAACAAGGTAGAAATTACCGCAGAAGAGTAACCTCTGCACTTTAATCTTGCCCTTTCAAGAGCCAAGCCGTAAGCGAAAATCGATCCACTTGAGGCATATATAGTGGTCCCTGACTTAACAGATCCTCCCTTAGTGGCAAACGCCAAGGATGGTCTATCAGTAATCTCATTAGATCCGCATACCAAGGACGTCTTGGCCAATCTGGGGCTATTAATATCACTCTTCCTTTGTGAGACTCAATATCTCTCTCAGTAGAAGAAAAACAGCTCTATAGCTACAAACACACCCCTGGCTGGCTACAGAGGGACTGCAGGTCACCACACAGACTGCTGTGGTTACCAGGATAGGGTTAATCCACTCGTACCCATGCTGCACTGCACATGAGGATTACAGCACTGTGAGGTGTTTTTGCTGGCAGCACTGATTTAAAGTACAAAGGAACATTCCTCCTGCAGCACTGGTTTAAAGTACAGAAGGAACAGTCCTCCTACAGCACTGGTTTAATGTAAAAAGGAAGATTCCTCCTGCAGCACTGCTTTAGAGTAAAGAGTTATGTCTCAGACAGCCTTACTCATTAACCCCACTGGGGAATTGAGCTCATGACTCCTGGTTCAACAGTCATTGCATTAACCATTGTGCTACACTTCTCTTGCTGTGTTTGCAGGTCAGCACGCCTACTTAAGGCTAACGCGCTTTGATGTGCCACGGCTCCCTGTATAGCACGAAAAGGTACCTTATCGCATGGTAACCAGAACTGCTACGTTAAGACCAACATGCCCACTCCTTTTATGGCATTCTGCACACTAACGTCGGGCGCACGTTAAGACTGCGTAGTAAACATACCCCTTTGTGTCCAAGAAGTAATACCAAAACCAGTTAAGCATAGCACCTCCTATCCCAAGGGCAGAGAAGTGGTTAATTAAAACTGCATGCACTACTGAATCAAAAGCTGCTGATACGTCAAGAAATGCTATAACAACCTTCTGACCCCTCTCTGCAGACAATAGCAGCTCTGTGCTATAGCCCTTACGAAAACCAAACTGAAAACTATCATAGCTGGATCATTCTTCTAAATGTGTCTGCAATTGGCTGAAAAACTTCCATCTCTATCAATATGGCCAAAAAAGGCAGGCCAGAAATTGGCTGAAAGTTTTTCATAATTGTAGAGTCCAACCCAGGCTTCTTTAAGAGCACATATTATTGCTTGGTTCATAGATGCAGGTACATACTGGTGTGCGAAAGAGCTATTAACAAGCTCAGTTAACATAGGTGACAAAACATCTTTCCATGCCTTAGTCAAACACGGCAGGACTGGATCCAATCTGGAAGGATTAAACAGCAAAATAATTTTTCAGTATCTCAGGCAGTTACAGAATTAAATGTTGTCCGTGTCACTTCAGTGGCAGATAATACATTATCAATTGAATAATTCATAGGCAAAGAACTCATTACTATTGAGCTGCCATTGTTATACAAATATTGAGCAAATAATTGTGGGGTAATCATCATAGAATCATTAGCAGACTGCTTAATAGCCGTTAGCTTTTTGACAAGGCCAAATAGCTCCTTAGGGTGCAAAATAGTTCTATTCAGTTGAATGCCATAATAAAGCTTTTTTGATTTAATAACCAACTGGCAGAAAGTCACAAATGAAGAAAGATATGCTGATTTATCACTAAGTGATTTAAACTTATGCCATTTTCTTTCTAATCAATGAAGGTTAGTCTTAAAAGACTGCACCTGATCTGAAAACCATAGAGCTCAAAAGATCCTCTTAAAATAACTCATATATGGTAGAACAACTTTATCAAGCATAATTTCTAATTGTTGCAACAAAGCAGAAACGTGATGGATAAGATCTTGCCCCTGGAACAGAACGGAAATCTCATTCTAAGCTGAAGAAAAAGCCCGAGGATTAGTATCTTTACAGTGTTTTCTAGTATGGGTTACCACAGCAGACTGATCATATTGAAGATCTGTTTTACAATGAAATGCCAGGAGATGATGATCAGACCATGGTGCAGGCATGCTCGGAACTATTGTGGAAGGATAGTGTAAATTATAAGGCATAAAAACTAAATCAAGAGAGTGGCCTTTTTCATGGGTGGAAGCTTTAACCAACTGAACATGAACAAGAGATCCTGTCATTTCTAAAAAATCAAGCTGTGCATTTGAGAGATTTGGCCAAACAATTGGAATATGAAAGTTTCCTAGAACAATATAATTTGAAAGATCTACTTTCAAGATATCAAAGTACTCTCGCAATTCAGTAGGGTCCATTGATGAACCAGGAGGCCTACAGACCTAACAAATACCCTACCCTTTTAAGGAGAGTAACAACATTCAATACCTTCAAGAGTATTAAATTCAATCCTGGAATAAGAAACATCTCTAATAATAGATTGTAAGCACTGTTCCCTCTAAGCTGTGCGCGTGTGCGCGTGCACACACCTCGCTGAGCGAGCGCACATACTTTACAACAGAGCGCACAAAAATTACGGTTCTGATTCTGATAGAAAACAACACAGACGTCTTAAAATTTAAAAGTTGTGATTGTAATTACTAGAAATTTTCCACTTCATTTAGTAATCTTCTACTTTCATTTAATTTGATTAAAATCAATGTGGTGTACATACTGTATTCTGACGTGTAGTCAAATTTTAAAGTATATAACTCTGAGTGTCGTTATGTGGCGCACAAAAATTTAACCTTCCTTCAAAAGCTGCACAGCTGATATTTTATGCGCATACAACCTACAGAAAATTAGAGGGAATATTGATTGTAAGCCACCATCTTTCCTGCCAACTGAAGAACAAGATTCTACAGCATAATGAGGAGGGCACAATCGATTCAAGATCATGGCATCATTGTTAGTAATCCAACTTTCAGTAGCATATAAAATATCAGCTCAAGATTCATTAGCAAGATCATAAATTACCTCAAATTTGTTTTTAATGGAACAAGCATTACACAAACACAATTACACTTCCTTAGAGCCTATCAACAATATCTCTTTTCATAGTAGAACTAAAAGAAAGTTCCAAGGTTTGCAGTTCTGCTTACTACAAAGAACTGGCTTCACAGAGGCATAATGTCCAACTGCAGTAATTAACAAGATAGTTCATCAGATAGGATAAGTCACCATAAGACACCAGTAAATCTATATGAGAAAAAAACAGAATACAAAATGAAATTCCAAATTAGTGCCCAAATACATGCATCAACGAGCACACAAAGGGGCAGGACATGCCCCTTTGTCATAATGCCTGAGGTGCAATGCCTCAAGACCATGGAATTTAAAGCAAGTGCAGAAATGTGATGTCATTAGCTGATGGTGGTGTATGTGGCTCACTGCACAGCTCCCAAGAAAATAGCATAAAGTGAAACAGTGTGTTCCAGCTGTTCCAAAGCTCAGGTGAGCTGCAACAGTCAAGCAGTATGTATACTCACAGGTCCACGGCATCTAAAACAGGCACAAAAAGGCATTGTCATCAGCTGGAAGTGGAGCATGTAGTCCTCAATAGTAAGTATTGCACAGTTCCAAAGAAAATAACAAAGTCCCTCAGTGCATTCAAGCTGTTCCAGAGCGCAGGTGGTATACAATTCATTTCACTGTATCATTTATTTTTCTAAAGTCATTCTTGTAATTTTGGAGCTTGGGGGCCTGCAATGAGGTGATGCAAAAACAGGTCACTGCAATTAGATACAATAATCACAGTTCAATTACAATGCCAAAGTTAGAATAAGATAAGGTACATTTTGTTTCCTATAGAATGGTAATGTAAAATATATTGCATACTATAATCAACATTCAGTTATAGTGTCCAAGAACCTTGAATGGCTCTCAAAGTGTGTGTCCTTAGGAATAGTCTATGGCAGTGATGGCTAACCTTTTTGAGCCCGAGTGCCCAAACTGCCGCACAAAACCAAAGAATTTCCTCAAAGTGCCAGCACGTCAATTTGCATAAATATTTGCATAATGCTAACATACACTAAACATGTCTCTTAATGAGTGTATGGATAAAGACAGACTAAAAGATTTCTACATTACTATAATCCAGTGCCAACCGCCAGGCACATTAGGAACTACTACAAACACTGCCATTTAGAACCAATAGCAAACCCGCCGTATCCTAACAGCACTACCAGGACTCACAAAGCACCACACCATACCTATCAAAAGGCAACACTGCAAATATTAAACCAATACATTTCAGACAATAACAATACATGACCTACTGGGGAAAGAGAACAAGTGGCAATGTCAAAAAGGAATTACATAAACAGAATACCTCAGCTCAGTTACACAGTTGCAATTGCTCCAGCCACTTTCTTCTGGTTTCTTCATGTTTTCTGCTAACTCTCCATCATCTGCTGTCCATTTGTCCTTTCTTCTCTCTTCTAGTTTTTTTTTCCATTCTCTCTCTCTACATCCGCTTAACATACTAATCTTTCTCCTTTTGCTCTTTCCTCATTCCTATTTCATCCACTCAAATTTTACCCCTCCATCCTCAATCCCCACTTACTCTCCCAATACCCGGCCAATTGTAGATTTTTTATCCCTCCCACACAAAATATTTTTCCCCTCTCCATTTTACTCTCCCAGCCCCATCCCATTCTAATCCTCCACCAACATCATTTCCCTTCTAGTTCAAGACTCACCCAGCCTCCCTTCCCTTCTATTCACTGCTTCAGCCCATTTCCAGTATTAGCCCCCCCTCAGCGCATTTCCAGTCCTAGCAACGCCCCAACCCAATACCAGTCTAGCCCCCCCCATCAACCCACTTCCAGTCCTAAACCCCCATCACCCCATTTTCAGTTTAAGCCCCCCCTATAACCCATTACCAGTCCTAACCCCCATCACCCCATTTCCAGACAGCCCCCATCAGCCCACAGCCCATTAGCAGTCCTACCCCCCCCACCCGCCCTCCCGCCCGCCCGCCCATTAGCAGTCCTAACCCCCCCCTAGCCCATTAGCAGTCCTAACCCCCCCCTAGCCCATTAGCAGTCCTAACCCCCCCCCTAGCCCATTTGCAGTCCTAACCCCCCCCAGCCCATTAGCAGTCCTACCCCCTCCCTAGCCCATTAGCAGTCCTAACCCCCCCCAGCCCATTAGCAGTCCTAACCCCCCCCCTAGCCCATTAGCAGTCCTAACCCCCCCCCTAGCCAATTAGAAGTCCTAACCCCCCCCCCCCCTCTGGCAAATTATTTTTAAAAAAAGCAGGCTCTGGCTGCTGCCGCGGCAGATTGCAATGTCCCGCGGGGCCACCTCCGCCCGCTAAGCCCCTCTGCAAGGGCTTTCAGATTCGCGAGGGAGAGCATCTCCCTCGCGTCTCTGTTAAGCCCGCAGGGGGCTAATGGGAAATTTCCCATTAGTCCCTCGCGTCTAAAGGGGCTGATGGGAAATTTCCCATTAGCCCCTGCAGGCTTAACAGAGACGCGAGGGAGACGCTCTCCCTCGCGAATCTGAAAGCTCTTGCAGAGGGGCTTAGCGGGCGGAGGGGCCCCCGCGGGACGCTGCATTCTGCCCTTGCCGCGTCCGCGGCAGCAGTCAGAGCCAGCTTTTTCTTTTTTTGCGGACCTTCCCGCGTGCCAGCTGCAAGGCCTTCGCGTGCCACAGCTGGCACGCGTGCCATAGGTTCGCCATCGCTGGTCTATGGAGTACTGACTGGTGGAGACTGAATTACAACATATGTCTACTGCCTTCAGTAACTCCTGCGCAAAGGAGCATTCACAGAACAGGTGATAGTTTGTTTCTTCTACTGTATGGCCCCTTCAGTTGTGATTGCACCTACAGAGGCCTCTCATCTACATAAATGCACTTGCGAGTAAATCAACACTGTACAGCAACCTATCTGATTTATTTGTGCTAGTTCATCAGCTTCCTGGAAATGATGTTCTGCCACACCATGATACAGGTATAATCTTCATGACATCATCTTTCTTGCCCTTCAGTATTCCATTCTAGTAGGTTGGTTACAGGTTCTGTGATGTTCTTTGCTTGGATATTTTGTAGATGTTCTTTGCTATTCACAAGACTGGTGTAACAAATTCATAAAACACTCCATCTCCTATAGTATGGAGGAGGGTTCCAGTTGTAGGGCAGTGAGTGTCATGTCATTCGATCAGTAGAGATTGAAGCCCCGAGCTAAGAGTTGGATCAAGCTGGAGAAGGTGCAGCTCTTCCACCTTTGTAGGCCACCTTCCCCTGAGGTTGGGTCTTTAGGTCCTGGCAGCTGGCAGGACTTCAAGAGAACTAGCCTGGCAAGCAAGAATACAAGGTATTGAACAGAGAATCTTCACAGACAAATGAATGCAGGAAATTGAAGTCAATTGGTGAGATCAGCAAGCAGCAATCTGAAACTGAGGACACAGACAGCAATCATGTTCCGGCAATAAGTAGGCTGGAGAGCTTGGAAAGCATAGTTACTCACTCCAGGAACAGCAGGAATTTAGTCCTTACATATGGATGACGTTGGTACTGACAGAGCCAGTGCAGGTACGCTCCCCAGCGTCCAATAGGAAAGCTTTTGGGAGTACTCCACTGTGCCTGCGCGACTGTCTTCCCACCTTCCCAGCTCCCTCTCCTCAGTTAAGTTTGTAGCTGAGAAAGGAAATTAAATAAACCCTTCAACTCCTAGGGGAGAAGGGTGGATTGTGAAGACTAAATTCCTGCTGTTCCCAGAGATCACCTTTTACATGTGAGTAACTTCACTATCTCCAGGAACAAGCAAGAATATAGTCTTCACATATGGGACTCCCTAGCTCCATGATGCCAGATGAAGTGACCTCAGAACCAGTGGAGGTTTGCCTCGGAATAGGCTCAAGATGTCATGGATTTCTGGTTTCATCAAAGTCTGGGATGAGGGGTAGGAGTTGTATCTAAGTCTGAATGAGGTGTTGGAATACAGCTCAATCAAACATGGCATCCCAGCAGGAGTCCTTGTCCAGACAATAATGGGTAGCAAAGGTATGGATGGAAGACCAAGTTGCTGCCTTGCAAGTTTTGTCAATGGCTACCAAGCGTAGGTTTGCCATCGAGGTGGCCATTATGTGAAAATTGTGAGCAGTGATATGCCCTTCCAGGGTGAGTCTTGCTTTGTCATAGGCAAATCAAATGCAATCTACTATCCATCTGGACAGCGTATATTTAGATACAGGTAGACACAGCTGACTAGGGTCAAAGGAGATGAACAACTGCGAGGCTCTACGATGATCTTGAGTTCCTTGGAGATAAAGCACCTGACCCAGGAGAAATAACAATAAACATATGATTAACACACCCCATGGATACCATAAGGCCATTCAATCCACATCTGGATCCACTTTATGCTCCGTCACTATGGAACTCGCTCCCATACGACATGCGTGCAACTACAGACATTAAAGACTTCAGAAAGAAATTGAAAACTCTTCTCTACACAAACCACTTGGGACACATCACTTAACCACCTGAACAATGACAAGATCCAATCCACCATTGGTGGACCCCCAGCCATGGACCAACAACTCATTTAACACTATGCACTGAACTGTATATAGTTATGTGATACACACATGACACTGTACATAGTTAATCTTGTTAGCACCTCCTCCTGCCCCTCCCCTGTTTAAGCATTCTTGTATAGTAGTTAAATGTTCTATGTATAATATTGAATTGCAATGTAAACCACTTTGATTGAAGGATAAAGCAATATAGAAAAATGGTTAAATAAATAAATAAATAAGGCAACACACGCTTGCAGTCAAGAGTGTGCAGAGTTGCTTCCGCTCGAGATGCATGTAGTCTAGGAAAGAAGGCTGGAAGGTAAATTGGTTTAAATGGAAAGGAGACACCACCTTTGGCATAAAGTATGGGCGAGTCTGAAGGATGACCTTGTCATGGTGGAACCGAGTATAGGGGGGGTCCGCCAGCAGAGCCTGAAGCTCACTAATGTGTCTAGCTGAAGTGAGGGCAATGAGAAAGAGTACCTTCCAAGACAGGAACTTTAGGGAGGTCATGGCCAATGGTTCAAAGGGCAGCTTGAGAAGCTGCACTAGAACGACCCAGTTGGAAAGCAGGAGACCTTTCTTGAAACGCACTACTAGTGGATGTGAGGAGATGGGCTGTCCTTCTAGCAGGTGGTGAGAGGCTGCAATGGCACTGAGATGGACTCTCACCGAGTTGGTCTTTAGACCTGTCGAGGACAGGTGGAGGAGCTACTGGAAGAGTGACTCCACTGGAACAGAAAAAGGATTGAGATCTTTCTGGGAACACCAGACAGAGTATCTATGCCACTTAAAAGCATATGAACATTTGGTGGAGGACTTCCTGGAAGTGAGTAGGATTTCCTTAACCTTTTGTGGAAGGTCAATGTCCTGCAATGCTATGCTCTCAGCAGCCAAGCTGTGAGGCGGAGAGGCTGTGGATTGGGATGCAGCAGTGAGCCGTTGTCTTGGGAGAGGAGATCGGGCGCAGATTCCAATTGGAAAGGCTGAGTTTGAGCTAGAAGTAGTAGCAGTGGAAACCACGGTTGCCGCGACCAGTGAGGGGCTATGAGTATCATAGAGCCATTGTTGGACTGAAGCTTGAAATGTGCCTTGGGAATAAGAGGTATGGGAGGGAAAGCATAGAGCAAACCCTGACCCAAGTGTAGGTGAAAAGCATCCACCTATTGGTTGCTGGATGTTGGAGTCCTTGTGCAGAAGCGAGGAAGCTTGGCATTCTGAGGAGTAGCAAACAGATCTACAGTATATCTGGAATTCCCCAGGTCTGGAAGATGTAGGATGCTGTGTCCGGATGGAGAGACCATTTGTGGGGAAGAAGGATGCAACTGAGCTTGTCTGCCATGACACTGAGCTCCCCCAGGAGATACACCGCTTGGAGGTGTATTTGATGAGAGATTGCAAAGGACCACAGGTGAAGAGTTTCCTCAGAGAGGTGCCATAAGCCTATTCCTCCCTTTTTGTTCACCTTGGACATGGCTACCTGCTTGTCTGTTCTGACTAGGACTTGTTGTGCCCTGAGGTGGTGTTGAAGCACTCGGACGGCATTCAAGATGGCACAAAATTCCAACAGATTTATTTGGAGGTGTGTTTCATGCATTGTCTAGATCCCCTGTGTAGACATATCGCCTTGTACTGTTGAGTGTCCAGCAGAGCTCCAATGAACTCTAGCTTTTGAGTTGGAGCGAACTGGGATTTTGAAAGTTTATGACAAATCCCAAGTGTTGTAGTACCGTGAGGTGAGGCATCTGCTTTTATGAGCCAATCATCTAAGTAAGAGACAACGCATATCCCCAGATACCTTAAATAGGCGGCTACAACTGCCATGCACTTTGTTAAGACTCTTGGGGCAGAGGCAAGTCCGAAGGGAAGTACTCTGTATTGATAATGCGTTCCCTGAAAGGTGAAGCATAGATATTTCCTGTGTCCTGGATAGATGAGGATACATGTATATGCTTCTTTTAGATCTAGAGAACAGAGCCAGTCCTGAACCTGGAGGTAGGGAAGAAGAGTCCCGAGGGAGATCATCTTGAACTTGTCTCGGACTAGAAACTTGTTGAAGTTTCTGAGGTCTAAGAGGGGACTGTAACCTTCGGTTTTCTTTGGAATGAGCAACTATGAAGAGTTGAAGTCTATTCCCTAGTGGGATGGTGGGACCTTCTTTATGGTGCTCTGGGTCAGAAGAGAAGATACCTCGTCCTGTAGGAGAGCAGTAAGAGGGGGCTGTGTTTGACATTCCCCTGTGAAAGTGTAGGGGGGCCAAGTTTACAGATGAAGTCTGTATCCCTCCTGGACTTTGTTTAGTTTCCAGGTTCTGTAGGCCTCTTTAAGTCATCTTTTGAGAGGGGACAGTCTGTTGGCTGGTATTCTGGGCTGAGGCATTTTAGACACCACTCATGTGTGTCAGTAGCTGAAATTGTGCCAGCACACTTGGAACATTTTTTTAAACCACTAGATGGTTTATCCATGCCTTTAATGGGTGGAAAGGGTATGTATGGTAGTCTTAAGGCCTAAAAAAGCATCAACATGCCTGGGTTTTTTTTTTGGGGGGGGGGGTTAGAGAAGAAAAGAAAAGAATAAGGGAACTGGCGATGTCTTTGACGATGTCGGAGGTGACGCGAAGGCAGAGGTGCTATGCACAAAAAGGGAGTTTTTCTGCGGTGACAGGATTTGCTTCCTGCTGGCTCTGCAGAAAATGAAGAATTAGGAGAGGGAGCTGGGAAGGCAGGAAGGCAGTCATGCAGGCACAGTGGAGTGCTCCAAAAAGATTTCCTATTGGACACTGGGGGCGTTCCCATGCGGGCTCCGTCAATACTGATGTTACCCATACGTGAAGACTACATTCCTGCTTGTTCCTGGAGATTACATATCTCCTGGGCAAGAAACAAGATGGCCTCCAGCAGAAAGTATGGTTCATCAAGCTTCAGGAGGACTACCAGCTAGTATCAAAGCTCCACAGTGATCCCTGCTGGTGGGATGCAAGAACTACCTATCAGGACCTTACAATGAGCTTTTCTACCTCCTGGTCACTTGGTTAGAAAGAGGAAGAATTGGGCCAGGAGATATCCTGTGATCCAGATGCAGTTGCAGACAAAGACATTCTGGAGCATGGTGGTGAGATTGGGGGGCTTCTCTCCTTGTACAGAGTTGCATGTTTCACATGGTCCATCTTAATGTTATAATGAGGTAGAAAATGTTCTGCTTACTGGACTGTGGCTTCATTCTAGAGCACCAAGACCTTCTAGTGAAGGACAGCTTTCTTAAGCTCACACAGACAGTTTCAGGTTTACATTTATGAGTCTTATTCCAACACTTCTGGCTGTTTCCTCTTCCCTGAATTACACCACCAGTCCTGGTATGGAAAGTGAGGGAGTCAGTTTCTGGTTCTCAGTCTCCAGAAAGTATACTCTTTGATTTGGTACTATTCATTCTTCATCTTGAGGCTCTTCCAAATTCCTCACAAATGTCTGCTTGCATCCTCATGGAGTTTCACTCTGTGGATAAGATGGTGATTTTTGTCCATTAAAAGCAAACACTTCACTTGATGCCTTCCTTAGGTCCCTGAATGATGTTTACTGTGTTCCATGAAGAACTCTATAACAAAAATATACAGAAGTGAGAGAGGGCACCTATGCCTGATCAGTGACCTGATGGGATAGAGGTCTATTGTTCAACCACTTGTAATTTCAACACTGAAGATGTTAGTGTATATCATCTTTACGTATCTACAGGATCATTCAACCATCCTACGTCTGCTGAAACCTTATTCAGGAAGACATGGGATATGCTGTCATAGACCTTCTCCAAGCTCCTGAGCACAGCCCACAACAAGTGGTCCTTAGCATATTGGATCATGTCCCTGATCATGTGACCTGGAACAGCACAGGTCTGTTCAGGATAAATCATGTGACTGATAAGACTTTTCAGTATGTTGCCTTCATTTAAAGTATCGTCAAGTCCATCCTTCCCTTATTGTGGGTGGCATGTTGTCTGGCTCTGTCATCTCCTCATCCAGCTCTTTCAGGGCCAAGCTGATAAGTCTCCACATCTTGATGTACAGCTCATTTGTAAAGCCATCACAGTTTGTGTTCCTGCCCAATTTAAAAGATCTAGTAGCCTTTTGCAGCTCTTCCAGGCTGAGGGGCCTGCTCATTGATGTTTTTCCTGTAGAATCCATAGTCTTGGTGAATCCCTACAAGATCCTGGAAGCCTGGCCTGGCGCGGCTCAGATCACTTGAGGAAATAGAGGTCCTAATAGAAGTCAGAAGTCATCTTCATGACACCATCTTTCTTGCTCTTCAGCATTCCATTCTGATCAGAAACCTTGTTTAGGTAATGTCTGCATAGCATGGAGTATCTTGAAGAAGAAGAACTTACACTTCTCATCCTTTACCAGGATTCCACTTTGATGCAGAAGATGATTTTCCTGGACTCTTTTTCAAAGTGCCTTTTCTGGCTCTTGGTCTCTTTTAGGTCTTCTTCCATGGGCTATCCAAGGCCCTGGAGTTCAAAAAAAGCCTGTAACTCACCTTGCCAGGGCCATGAATTTCCTTCTCTTCTCTCTTGCATATCTGGAGCTCTTCTCACTAAGAAAAATGTGGAATAACAGATTCACCACTCAGCAATGGTGGGGAAGCAGTCCTTCATCTCCCTCCACTTATTAGGTTTCCTTGAGCTCTTCCACTAACTTCTCATCTTCTATCAAGGTGTTCAGCTTCCAGGAGCCAAAGCATGAAAGTAGACCAGAGTGATGTAGCACTGCCTGGTCTACATCTGTTGGAATATGAAGACGAAGCTGGTTCAACAATGCACAGCTATCTGAATGACTCTACAAGTGATTCATGGAGAGCAATCCCACAGAGCCCATTATAGTATGCAAGGATGAATCCCTGAATTATCTCTATAAGCAGCCCCAAAATTACATCATTTGGTGCAGACTACATATACTCTTTCCACCCTCCTCAGTAGGGCAACTGAAATCCCTCTCATTCCCACACTTCAATACCTGTGCAGGCCACCACGGACCGCAGTGTGAGGCACTAAAACAGTTTTTGTTACGAGGGGAGGGGACACATATTTTGATGAATCTAAGCTGCTTGCCTATCATTCCGCTGTCTACCAGGATCAGCTCTGGCATGGGCGTTGCCCTAACCTGAAAGGATCATGGTGTCCCCCTAGTTCTTGCAGGAAGGCTGGGAACCCCACTGCTGGTTCTCACCGCTAAAGGTAAGTGGCTTTCTTGCAACCTCATTTGCCACTTTTTTGTGCAGCAGCAACGGCAAGGCAGGTAAAAGGCAAGGGCTATTTTGAGGCAAGCACTTACTTCATATAGCAGACAGGGAGGAGACTGATGTGGGTCAGAGGAGGGGAGGGAATTTCCTCTTCAGGTTTACATGTCCTCTAACTCTCTATCTCTTTCTTTCCTGGCCTCAGACCTAGTTTGAAGCTCCCAGTGATGCCTTTCATAGTACAATGCTCACTATACCCTAAATCTGGCCTTGCCTTCCATGATCAGCAGGCTGTTGGGGAAAAGCTCCTGGGAGGATTCAAGAATGGAGTGGCTTCCCCTGAGCAAGGAAGGCAACACCTGCACTCTTATATCTCTTTTCTTCATACAAGTATGAGGGCTCAAGGGACCAATGCTGGTTGAAATGAGCATATGATCGCAAATATGGAATACTACATTCCCGCTGCACATAGATGCTGTCTAGAAAGGAAAGGCCATCTACTAGACTCCTTTATACTTATGATATTTTAGAAAAAAAGATAGAAAGTCATAATACATTGAGAATGAGGTTAAGTATGAGCTCTGTAGTACACCCACGTATATTCCAATTCTGCTCCCTCAGGGGATCACAGCTCCATCAGACAAAGCATTAAATAGTCATAGATGATGCACATTTAATTAAGTCACTATTAGTATTCCAAACACATTACTTGACAACCAGTATTAGAACTCTCATAGATAAACATATAAATGAAAGAGTGGAAGGTTCCCTACCAGGTGTGAATATTTATTTATTTATGTTAGACTTAGTAAAACACAATTCCGAAAATACAAATAACATAAAAATCAAATGCAGCTTATTTTATTTATTTAGCAATGCTTATATACCACTTTTCACCAGGTCAAAGCAGTGTACATTCAGGTACGGTGTGTTTTCCCTTGTCCCTGAAGGGCTCACAATCTATGTTTTGTATCTAAGGGGTATGTTTACTAAACTGCGGTAAACGTGAATAACGCGTGTTGTATGATGTTAACGATCGTTAGTGTGCTATAGCACGCGCTGTAGCGCATTAATGATCGTAAACGCGCTATAGCGCGCGCTATCACGCGCTAACGATCGTAATGCTCCGTGGCGCGGTAAAACAACGCAGAAGGCGGAGAGAGGGCGGAGAGAAGGGGTCAATGGGCGGGGAGTGGGCGGGGAGAGGCTCCCATTACACTAACGCGCTGAATTTCAGAGCTGAATTCCAACGCGAATGAAAACCTACCGGTAAAAGCACTTTAAAGGGAGGAGAAACCATTTAAGTGTCAGCAATGTACAGCCTAGGCAGGGAAACCAGAAAAAGGTGATAAGTGTGATACATGTGCACAGAACAAAAGGGCACAGAAACACTGAAAATGACCCCAACAAACTGGAAAAAAACAACAACCAAGCTGGCCAATAGTGGTATCAATGATAAATATCAACCCCCCCCCCGAGTAAGCTCCATTGAACAGATATAAATCGCGGAAGGGTCCATACGCCGTCCCCATACAAGGTACATGGGCCCACAGTGAAATAGCACTGCTCAGGGATTTCCCCACCATCGGACAGGGTTCCTATGGTGGGCACATGTCCCGCAACATCAGGGCGGGCATGTCGGAACGGGAAACCGGGCAGATGCTGGAAAAGGGGATACAGAGGGCTGCAGGCGGCACATGCTGTGGTGCAGCTGGGCCACAGTGGGGACTAGGGTGATGCCTAGCTGGCCCATAGGAATACTGAAACAGTAGAGCAGCCAGACAGCAACTGCTGAGGGCCCAACATGGGCAAGAGTGTACTTCCCACAGTGTCACAGGGAATAGTACCCAGCAGGTACCCCCAATGGCACGGAACATTGGCAGGCGGTGCTGGGGGAAAGCGTGGACAGCTATGCAGGCACCCCCACCCCAGAACACGCACCATAGGCAGCCACCTAACTGCACACTGGATGGCTTGAGACCGCACACCACCAGCACCACCAGCGGAAGGGCATGTCAGCATGGTGGCTGAGGGATACTGGTGGTGGAGGGGGCAGTGGCAGCTGCCCAGAGCAGACCGTGGCCTATCCCTGTGTAGGTGGGTGGCATGCACTGCAACAGACAGGCCCTGTCTGACCAACAGTAATGGTATCACCAGGGAATGCACCATCTCTGGGAGAACATGGTGGTGCAGTGCACAGAACCAGTGTATGCAGAAGCAGAGGAGCACAGGTTCAAGTCCCAGCTGTGATGTCCACCAACCCAGTCCTCATATTTTACCCACTACTATAATGTGCTAATACAGACAGAACCGTTCTTGCAAATGACGTAAACATGCCCAGAACACCCACATTTTACCCTACAGAGCACAGACACCATAAACAAGCACAGTACCTAGAGCAGAGCCTCCCAAATGTAGTCAGGAGGGCCAAACACCATCCCGGTTCCATGCTGCCTCTGATAAAGATGCCTGTGCTGCATTTCTATGTGCCACCCCCATGGTATGCAGATGTATCTCATGCATATTCATGAGGGACAGCATGAAAACCCGAACAGTGTTTTGCACCGCAGGACTGGAGTTGGGAACCTCTGCCGTAAAGCAGCAGCCAACAGGGGCAGACACACCCGCACCCACAGGCCCCATTATCCAAAGCCTCCTGGAGAGGCACGACTTTGGGCTCTGCGTGCATCTCCCAATACTAGCACTTGCATACCTTAGTAATGCCACCCTAAACCTGGAATATGGTACACAGCTATGAAAAGGTTGCTATGAGTACTGGCAGATAGCAATTCCTAGGTTAAGTACAATTTTCGGAGTGAGCTGCAACATAGCAACCTTTCTGATGTCTGTGGAGTGTGCTACTGGTCTTGTGTCTGACAGTGTTTACCAACCTGGGGAGTGACGCCTACAGTATTGCATACCATAGCCATGCCTGCACTGCGCCCAGGACTGGTGTGGTGGCCTGGGCTGCCCAACACCTCTATAGTTGCACAATGCTGGCATAGGTGAGGGGAGTGTGTGTCTGTCTATCCAGTGTGTGGTGGCTGCCAACACCCTCCACAGCCCACACTGCTAGCACTGTTGCCAGTATTGGCCTGCCAATGTGCATAATGAGGAGCAAGGTACCGTGGGAATAGCCTGGATAGGGTGGTCTGGCCTGTCCGCATCTGCACAGGGCATAGGGCAATGGCCAGACATTATAGTGCCCGGTACCACCTGCACGGACAGGGTGGCCATAGCATGTCCTGCTGGGAGGTCACTCTCACCCTGACTGAGCAGTGACCATGGCATGGCTAGGTTCCACCATAGTGCTATATAGTATTTTTCTTATGTGATATTTATGGGTTTTCTTTTGGGGCCCAATCACTGACATATCTGCTTGGTGTGTATGCTCATATCCCCGTTCTGGGTACATGCATCTCCTCCAGGACCATGCACTATGGACTAGCTGGAGGACTGTCTGCAGCTAGTATGTGTCTTGCTGGAACACCGTGCAGGGTGCAGCGGCTGGAGGCTTGCTGCTGGAGAATGTCAGATAATGGTGGGGAGCAGTTGAGCATTTCCACACCTGCAGTCTGTCTGCTATTGCGTTATGGATGTGTACTGCTCTGCATTGCCTGCCCTGTAGGGTGTTTGATCCCTAGTAGGACTGGGGTGATGGTCCCTCTCTACTGCCACCATTGCAGGGGGTTGAACGTGGCTCTGTGGGCGGGTGATCTTGAGCCCCAGAGGGTGCATTGGGGGCTGGTATGTAATCTCCTTGGTAACCACAGCAGAATGTGGGTGTGGTGCCGTGCAGTCCTCCTGTAGCCAGCCATGTGTTTATTAGCAGCTCTAGCCCACTGATTACTTCATTGCCCATGGAGCCTGAGGTCATAGGTTCACAACCCACAGTGGGGTTCATTGATAGGGCTGTCTTAGGCATTGTCTATTTTTACTGTATATTAGTGCTGCCAGCAGAACCACCCTCAGGGTACCGTCACCTTAGGGTAGCTCAGAGGGCGCCTTACGTGGTGCACTATAGGGCGCACCTTACACTTCGCCCTATATTATATGTATTATATGCCATTTGATAGGAATATTTAGGCGCTCCCTATAGGGCGCGCCTTACACTTCACCCTATAGGGATCGCCTACATATTCCTATCAACTGGTATATAATACATGACCATGTCAGAGAGAACGTCACTATTGGAACCTATTTCATAGGACGGGTACAATTTTCCTGACATATGCAAACTGCAACCTGCCTGCAGACTGTGGATTAAAATATTGTAGTTGCCTTTCAAAGGGTTACACAGGATGCCTCAGCCAGCCTTATTCATTAGGCACACTGGGGAATCGAACCCATGACCCTTGTACCATCAGTCTGTGTAGTAACCATTGTACTTCTGCTCTGTTTCTATAGTTGGGTGTCTGCGCGCTGTCTTATGCTTGCGCGCAGCAGCGCATGCGCTGTAATGATCGTTGCTGCGCCGCACGCAACTGCGCGTTATCGGTTACGATGTACCGCCCATGTCCTTTTTTGGCTTTCCTTCCACTAATGCGGCTCCTAACGCAAATTGCACTAACGCAGTTTAGTAAACATACCCCTAAGAGTTACGTGGCTTGTCCAAGGACACAAGAAGCACCTGTGGAACTTGAAACCCCAGTTCCTCCAGACCAAGATTGCTATCCTACTAGTGGGATATAAACCCCTCACCCTCTGGTCATGAGGCAACTCACCTCAACCACTAGGCCACTCCTCTTATACAACAGTATCAAATAACATCAGATGGCTAATAAAGAGGAGCACTGCAGAATCAAAACATTTAAGAAAAAGACTGCTGAAAAAGCCATGCCTTCAGCTGCTTCTGGAATGCATATAAATTAGCAATGCTATAAATATAAGATGGTAGAGCATTTCAGACATGTCTACTGAAGGCAACCTTCCTAGTAGTCACTAATCTGGCTGCAGTCACTGGAGAACAGCAACAATTTTTTATTTATTTTCTAGTATTTAGCTCATGCCTTTCTAGTAGTACTTCTAGGCAAGGTGCGATCAAGTATTTCCCTATCCCCAGTGGGCTTTCTAAGTTTGTACCTGAGGCAATGGAGGGTTAAGTGACTTGCCCAAGGCCACAAGGAGTGCCAGTGTGATCTGAACCCTGGTCGTTTTGGTCACATGCCACTGTTCTAAGCACTAGATTCATGGAATTATTTCCAACTCCTCTCTTTGAATTTGCATTGCCTCTGTGTGTGCCTTGTGTATGTCTTTTGCCTGCATGTGTGTGTGTGCAAAACTTTGCTTTGTGTGTTTATCTGTTTTATGTGTGAATGTTTTTTTTGTATGCATGCATGCATACATGTAATTGAATGTGTACTTGTATGTGTGTCTGTGCATGCTTGTATGTGTGTGCATGGATGCTTGCATGTATGTGCCTGTGCATGCATGTACATCTTAGTATGTACAGTATATATGTGTATTTTTATATCTGCGCGGCTTCTCTGAGTGTCTGTGATTGGGAGAGAAGATACGAAAGAGGGATGTTTGACAGGTAAATCCATAATCGTGCCAATAGACTGTGAATCAGTTTTTGTATGGTGCAGCTGTTGGAGCAGGATTTCCTATAGAAATGTACATAAGAACATACTGTAAGAAATGCCATACTGGGTCAGACCAAGGTCCACAAAACCCAGTATCCTGTTTCCAACAGTGGCCAATCTAGGTCACAAGTACCTAGCAGTTTCCCCAAAAGACAGGTTCCACAATGCTTGTATTGGAGCAAGCTGTGGATTTCCCAGGTCCCCTTTCATAATGGTTTATGGACCTTTCCTCCAGAAACTTGTCCAAAGCTTTCTTAAACCCAGCTACATTAACTACATCCTCTGGTAACGACTTCCAGAGCTTGATTACGCTTTGAGTGAAAAAATATTTTCTCTTATTAGTCTTAAACTGGTTACACTGTAGCCTCATTGCATGTCCCCTAGTCTTTCTATATTTTGATGGCATAAACAATCGATCTACATTTACCCATTCCACTCCATTCATTAATTTATAGATCTCTATCATATCTCCCCTCAGCTGTTTCTTTTCCAGGTTGAAGAGCCCTAACCTTTTTATCCTCTCCGCATAGGGATATCCTTCCATCCCCTTTACCATTTTGGTGGCTCTTCTCTGTATCTTTTCTAATTCTGCTATATCCTTTTTAAGATACGGTGACCAGAACTGCACACAATATTCAAGGTGTGGTCGCACCATGGAACAATACAGAGGCATAATATTGTTTGTTTTATTCTCCATTCCTTTCCTTAGGATTCCTAGCATTCTATTTGCTTTCTTAGCCATCGCTGCACACTGGGCAGAAGGTTTCAACATGTTATCCATGATGACACCTAAATCTTTTTTCAGTTTTTTGGTTCCTAATGTGGAACCTTGCAACGTGTAACCATAGTTTGGGTTGTTCTTTCCTAGGTGCATAACTTTGCACTTGTCCACATTAAATTTCATTTGCCATTTGAGCGTCCAGTCTTCCGGTTTATCAAGGTCCTGTTGCAATTTTTCACAATCCTCTTGGGTTTTAACAACTTTGAATAATTTTGTGCCATCTGCAAATGTGATTACCTCACCCGTTATTCCCATTTCCAGGTCATTTACGAATATATTAAAAAGCAGCAAACCCAGCACAGATCCCTGGGGTACTCCACTATTCACCTTTCTCCTTTGGAAAAATTGGCTATTTAGCCCTACCCTCTGCTTTCTGTCTTTTAACCAGTTCCTGATCCACAGTAGTACACTGCCTCCTATCTCATGATTTCTTAATTTTGCCAAGAGTCTCTCATGAGGGACCTTGTGAAAGGCTTTCTGAAAATCCAGATACACTAACTCACCTTTGTTTACCTGTTTATTCACACCTTCAAAAAAACATAACATATTAGTAAGACAAGACCTTCCTTGGCTAAAGCCATGTTGGCTTTCTGCCATTAAACCATGACTATCTACATGTTCAGTAATTTTGTTCTTTATAAGGGTTTCTAAATTTTCCTGGTACTGACGTCAGTACTGTAGTTTCCAGACCACCCCTGGAACCCTTTTTAAAGATGTACCAATGTATTTTTTTTTTGGGGGGGGGAGGGAGGGTAAAGGCCTCATTTCTCTTCCATCTCCAACAACAGACAGAACTGTAACTTGTAAAGCATAGGAACTTCCTACAGCTCACTTCTTCCCTTCCTGTAATGAGAGCAACATTCCAGTGCTCTGCCCCACAGCCTTCCCATTGGCAAGATGCTAACCACAGCCTCTGCTGCTAGTTACACTGGAAGTAGGAATGGCATACTCGATCACACAGCAGGGAGGATTAGTGAACTATGAAAAATGTCCAGACTTGTTAACGATCCTTTTATTTATTTATTTATTTATTTATACATCTCTTCTATACCGCCACTTCCAGCGATCAGTGGCGGTTTACAAGTAAACAAAATTTAATAATAGCATGCTATTATTTTACATAGAACGGGTTTAGAAAACTATTTTACATAGAACAGGTTTTGAACTATTTTACATAGAACATTTTAGTAAAAAGAACAGTAAATACAAAGAATAGTAAATAGAGAACAAGGGTTTTTACATAGAACAAAATTATAAACGTAAACATTTAACTATTAAATTGCAACTCAATAATACAATGAAATAACTGGCTATCAATAGTAAATCATCGGCAATGGAATATATTACATTAATTATACTTATTCACATTTTGCTTTCAAAGGGAAAGTTTAATTAGGTGAACAATGTGAATGAGTGAAGGGTTTTATGCCTGTCTAGGTAGGGTCAGTGAGTGACTGCTGATCAGAAGTTTTCTCTGAGTTAGGGTTATCTTCCTTGTGGAGGTTATAGTAGTATAGGGTGAATAGGTGGGTTTTTAGATTTTTTCTAAATAATTGAAGATCCTTAATTTCTCTGATTTCAGCTGGTAGGTTGTTCCATAACATAGGAGCAAAGTATGAGAACGCTGAGTTGCTTGTTTTTTGACTTGTTTTTCGGATAGAATCAGGTACTTGTAGCATGTGAAGGTTAATTCTTCTTCTTGATCTGTTTTCAAGCGGGATGTTGATAAGAGTGGATAAGAAGGAGGGAGCTATATTGTTAAAAATCTTAAAAGTATTGATTAAGGATTTGTAGGTGATTCTGCATGATACTGGAAGCCAATGGAGAGAATAAAGAATCGGAGATATATGATCTGTTAATTTTGCTTTGGAGATAATCCTTGCGGTGACATTTTGAGCCAATTGAAGTGAGTGGATATTTTTCTTTGAGGTCCCTTGAAGAATACCATTACAGTAGTCTAAATGTGGTGTAATGAGTGTTTGTACTATGGTTCTGAAATCAGTGTTGTCTAGTAATGGTCTAAGTTGTTGGATTGTCCTTAGTTTGAAATAGATTGTTTTTACAGTTAGTTTTATATGTTTGGAGAGGTTGAGGGTCTTATCAAGAGTGACTCCCAAGTATTTGATCTCATCTTTAACAGGGAGAGAATTATTGCCAATGTTGATTTCCATTGGAGGGGTGAAGCTTTTAGCTTCCAGACATTAATGTAAAAATCAGTAAAATCCTGAAAAAGCCAGACAGCTATGAATCCTAACCTTCTGATTATAGAGCACATCTGACAGAACCCCCCTAAACTTTGGACCTTATGGATGTTTTTAGATTGCTGGTTCCTTATTCTAGCCTTGTCAGGGCCAGTGCAAGACTATTAGACACTAGGCAAACCTACAGCCTTGCACTTCAGCACAATTAAATATTAGATCACCTCGCACCCCCCTCCAAAGATTTTGATAATTAAACTTAATCATAATCATCTCAACACCATACCTCCCAGAACGACCCTATAAAAGCAAATTTTGGAGATGATACTTTTAAATATTAAACCTTGTTTTGTAACTATATACATAATGGGGGACATTCTGATGTGCGTTTAGCAGGGATGGACGTCCTGTTTGGACATCCATCCCCTCTAAACGCATGGGGGCCAATTCCCTACACAAAGCTCTCCGCACGTATAGAGGAGATGTGCAGGGAGCTCTGGATGGGGGCGGGAGGGGGAGGGCTGGAGGAGGAGCGAGGGCAGGCTAAAGGTGGGACCCTGACCTGGACATACAAGGCCAATTTTGGTTCAAGCCTGTACGTCAGGGTGTGGGCAGTTAGACGGGGGACTTATTCCACCTCAAAGGTGGAATAAGTCCCCCGTGACATTGGCGGACAGATGGGAAGGACCACCAAGAAGAAGTGAGCCAGCCAGGGAGTTTCCCGCAGCCCAATCCTGGCCCCAGATGGGCCAATCGGGGTCAGGCTGCGGGGAAAATGCACATTGCAGCTGAGCAGATGATTGGGGCCTCTGCATGGCGTCCCAGTGTCATGACGACGGGACACCACGGTACCAGGCTCCATGCAGGGGCCCTGGGTGGTTTGTGTGGGGAGGGAGCAGTACATGCAGCGGCACAGAATGGGGGCACATCCTGCCCATCCAGGCCTGTTGCACCAGATTCTGAACCCACGGGGGCTATATGTCCCTGCGGGTTCAAAATTGGGTGCAAATCCAGCCTGTCCAGGGTTTGGACATCCGGATGGGCTGGACATGCCCCAATGGGAATAGGGCCCAATGAAGAAAAACCATTTTGCAAGTGTAAATAAACAAGCTGCACATTATCTGTTCTTCCTGCAGATAAAAGTACACACTAATGAATCATAGACAGTTTGCAGGGTGATGAGGCAATTGCAGGTGGTTGTATTTTGGGGTAGGGCATTTTGCAGGGCAGTGGGATAGTTCTGGTGGAGTAGTTCTTGGGTTGGGGAAGTTCATAGGTAATGGGGTTGTTGTGGGGGAGGGGATAGTTTTTGATGGGGGATATTTGACAGGGTGGTGGGGCAGTTGCAGGAGGGGTAGGTTTTCCCAGTGAGATAGTTTACAGGGTGGGGGGCAGTTGCGGGGGAGGTATTTTTTGGGGATAGGGCAGTTTGCATGGTGGTGACACAGTTGCAGGAGGTTGTTGTTTTTTGAAGTGGGGCATTTTGAAGTGTAGTGGAACAATTGTGGGGGGTAATTTTTGGAGGAGGGGCAGATCTCCGGTGGTGAGGCAGTTGTAGGGAGTATTTTTTTGTGGTCGCAGCATTTGGGGAGATGGTAGGGTAGTTACGAGGGAGAATATATTGGGGTTGGAGGCAATGTGCAAGGGAATGTATCAGTTGTGGGGGAGGGGGCAGTTTGGGGAGTTGGAGGAGGGAGTTTGAAAAGAGAAATTCCCTAACTGCAATGTTTCTGAGTATGTAAGTTTCTATGCCACAGAAACTGCAACTCCTACTCCCATAGGAATATGTACATTGGGCTAGTTTTTTGGGGATCTTATTTCTCTGGATCTCCAATCTGATTTGGTCCATTTTCCAACTAAGGGGTATGTTTACTAAGGAGCGTTAAGAGAGCAAAGGTGCCATTAACAAGCGTTATCAACATCTATGAGCAGTTAATGCTGTGGAAAGCCCCGATAAAGTTGGATTAACATGTGGAAGATGGTCCCTTAAATTTAAGGTAAAAAGAGTTGAAGAGTGGGCATTAATGGGGCGGAGACTGGGTGGGGAAGCGTGTGCTCCTTTAACGCCGGTTTATGTTACCATGCATTAGAGCTCCCAATGCTGGGAACCATAACGCCATCTGAAAGCTCACAGTAAGGGCTATTTATGAGGGGAAAGAGCATATTTTAATGTATACAATGTGCTCTACCCACTGTAGTTCTCAAATTAGTGATAGTAGTGCTCCATTGGCAGCAACAGCATGGTGCCCCATTAATAAAGGGCACTATGTTGTTGGTGCCAAATTGGCAAAGGAGGTGTCACATGGATGATTCAGTAGGGATGGCTGGTCCACTAGGCTGACAAGGCTGTTGCCTATGGTGTACATCTGTGATGTCTGGTATGACTCTACTGTGACAGTTGCAGCATACATACATGCTGCCACAGTCAAAAAGGAGTAGCTCTACCCCCAATGCCACCATGCTACCATGTCAGCATTGTGTGAGGATGGGGGTGGTGGTCACAGCAGCTGCAGCCTGCTGCAGACAAAATCTGTGCCCTGGCCCTATGTGTCAAGTACAACGCTGCAGTTGCCACTGTCAGTGGGATGGCAAGCATGTCAGCAGCAGGTACAGTGGAGCACATGGTGATCCCTCCCTTCTGAGGTCTAAAGCAACAGCACATGTGCCCACATCCCCCAATGGAGGGGGGCAGGAGTGGCATGGTGTGGCTAGCTGCATGTATGAAACTTCAATAAGGCTGCCTGCAGCACTGAAGTGGCAATGGCAGGGACGAAGGGATTGGCGGGCATGCTGTCCATCATGTTCAGTAGACCCTGGCACCCACCTAGGGCAGAGTGGATGGGCTGGCCCTGGGATCAGGATGCTCCACACTTGCACATATTGAGTGGATATGTGCATGTAAGGGGAAAAATATGCCACTGAGGCTAGAAGACTATACAATATGATAACAGCCCAAGTAGAAGGAAAAATTACCACCCTGCCCCCTCACCTGCCAAATGATGACCATAATCTGTGCGTGAACCGGTAACCCCTCCATAAGTAAATATTCATTCAGTCACAACCATCTGAGACACACGTGAATCCAAATTAGCTATGGTGGTCTGCAAAATATGAGATTAATTCATGATGCCCTACAAGCACACACCAGGAAATGGGTACATTGGTCATTCTAATAGGACACCCATGGTCTGGAATGTGTGTGTTCATGTATCATGGCCTGCATCTTTGACTGGACATATTTCAGACATTAATGTCAATTGAATCTGCAGCACATCAAGGCAGTGCAACATACAGACCTAAAAAGATGTCACTCTCCTACACCTGCTGAACATACCTTGTCAGACAAGTATGGCACAGAGCCTGCAGAGATCTAAGCAGGCATAAGCATACCACAACTCATGCCCTCATGCATCCTGACAATGACCACATATATACCCATGGATTAATGCAGCCACATGGCTGCTCTGTGGCTCCAAACACATGGCCAGTGTGTATATGAAAGAAGGATCATGGGTTCAAGGCCAGCCTATGGATCAGGAATGGTATGTACAGGTGTGTAAACTTTATCCTATGTTTCCAGAACCATATCAGCATGTGCAACCTTCAACATTTTAACCAGCATGAGTGCACACACTGAGAAGCTGCACCACACATGGCTGGATGCAGTGAACGCTAATAGCACCGGTACACTGATCAGGCATTCACAATGGTGGAAATATCAAAGGAGGCCTAAGGGGCAGGTAAGAATGCCAAACTGCACCACTTTTGGTCATGTGTGTGTGTGCATGACACCACAGGAGTGTGAGCTGCAGCAATGTATTGTGCATGTATGTGGTGTCTAGGTTTTAAGGCTGTGCATATAACATGCTGCAGGTCAGCTATACAGAAATCCCACATACTGTGTGAGATACCATTTAGAAGCAGGTTAGTTTTCAGTAAGTAGTTGCAACCTGTGACTGTGATACTGTAATGTATCCCCAGTTATACCGTTGGGGCCCATCCCCACAGCATTCCCCTACACTTACCTCCCAATATGACCCTATTGTGAAGCTCCCAAATTGCCTGCTGGTTTGACTAGAGTGAGGGGGGGGCATATGTGTGTGTGTGTTGCAACCCTCACTTCTGACTGACCCTCCAGGTCTCAGGACATACCCATTTGTATAGGTGAGAGACTGGATTAATGTCAACTGCCATAACAGCTGTATCCTTGGCAACACTGTCAGCCCACCTGGTGCAGCTGCAGCCTCTAGGGAACTAGGCTGAAGTGGAGGGCTGGCCTCTGTGAATGTCCAATTCATTCACTTAGTTGGTGACACTGGAAGGATTCTACGATTTACCTGCATGCATTTTGCTCTTGTCCCATGCTGCAGTTACAGAGTGCAATCCGGGGGACTCTTTGCTCCATGCAGTGTATGCATATAAAGGCAGGTTCATATCAGGCATATTTGCACAGAATAAACACCATTACAACACTGTCTACTGATCATTGGCCAAAGCATTCAGCAGTACTTTACCTATTACCCCAAATGAGAGTCCAAATGCACCTGTGTGCCTTAATGTGACAGTGGGACACTGACCTCTGAATCGTGAATGCACAATTCCAGCTGCCAAAATGTGGCACAGGATGTCATTTTGATCTCTGTATCACCTGCCACCATATAAGAAGGCAGTGCCTGGAGGTGAATGTTGGGGTGGGGATAGGGGTGGGGATAGGGGTGGGGGGAAAAGTACCATATATGTTTTGAATGTGCCCTTCATAGGTGGTATTGCTGGCCAACAACTAGGTTCACATGGCCAGAAGATATGCGGCCTACTTAGTGTCTGCATGTGTTACATCAGAGGGCCTGCATGACAGCCTCACTGGCTCCCCATGGGCACTGAGTGTGACAAGCACAGGAATGGTGTTAGAGTACAAAGAGGCAGGGAATGGGGTGGCGTATGTTTTGCCACATCTGTTCCCACATCCAGTCCCATGTCCAACCTACCATGCTTCCATGCGCTCTGGGGGGGGGGGGGGGGAAGGCAATGTGTCTGCAGCATGAGGGAGTGCATGTGATGCATTGGCCAGTTTTGCAGTGTCCATGGCTAGGGACATGACATTATATGGGAGTACAAGCATGACACTATGTTCAATGCTCACTGTCAAAAGCTGTGTAGGGGGACACCATATTTGGCTGTGTGACAGACGCAGACCACTGGGGGCCAGCATGCACTTGCAGCCTGTCTCTGGCCCACTTTCCACTGTGCCTTGCATTGCATAAGCTTTCCCTGACTCCAAAATAAAAGGGGTACACAATGAGGAGCAGAGCATTCTGGGTATTGCCTAAAACTGAGCAGATTGCACAGGATGTATATGAGTCGGAGGTAAGGTCAATGGCTGAGCCATCTAAGCATGGGTCTGCCCCGGGCATGGCCTGGGTGCACACATCATTCATGCAGAGCTGTGACCATGTCACGGCTATGTATCCACATGGCACTATATAGGGTCAAGCTGCAGTAATAAATGTACTTTTTATGGCAGTCCAGTCACTAGTATATCCATGCTGTTTGTACAAAAACAATGTGTTCATGGTAGCTATGTGTACATGCAGTATGTAGTGATTAGCAGACTGGGCACAGATGGTATGTGAGTAGCTGACACAGGCCAGTGTTGTCTAACATATACAGGCTGCCTGTGATCGATCTAGTTGTACTGGATTTCCCAGAAAGTGTGGCGAGCAACTGCTCTTGGACTGTTGGTTATCTGCTGATAATTAGGGGATTGGCAGGCCCTTCTGCTTAGTGTCAGCACTCTCCCTTTTTGCCTAAATACTCACTGCATTCAGGATCCTTGGAAACAGCCGCTGCAACCTTAGGGACTGACATGAGATATTATAGGAGAGTCCCTGGCCAACTGGAGCCGCACACAAGGCCCAGATAAGACAGGCCACTCTGGCATGATGCACTTGTACAGATAATACCTGTAGCACACTGGCAGTGATATAGATCTGCTGCAGAACCTGGAGAACCCATCTATTGCAGGGCTTGCTCTGGGGATCAGGTGATGTGTGCCCTTCCTCACATTCAGGGTGACTGCTGAAACAAGTCATTCACACATATGGCAGCTGTTATGTACAGGAAGCAAACAATGTTTCTGGTTTATACAGAGCTGATGTGATGGATCCCTGCATTCTCCATATGGGCATCAGTTGCATATCTGCTCAGATTGTGTGGTGCCTCATGGGTAATGGAGGAGCTAACCAAGACAGGCACCCAGAGCACCAGTTGCAGCCAGAGTGGCGACTGTGATCACTGGAGCATTGTCCAGCACCTGCTTGTTGAGGAGAGCAGGATGGTCTGCGATGGAACACAGGGGTCATGAATGTGGTTTGAGTTAGGTGTACTGTATGTGCAGGTGTATCTATCTTGCAGTGTACAGCAGGCCACAAGGGACTGCAAGCCCTGCACATGTGTTGCCTCAGGGGTTAGTGCCACACTGTGGTGCAGCAGACCTCTGCATGTGACTGTTTGGCATTGGAGGTACAATGGAGGAATGGGCATCTTGATCTCACATGTGGCTTGGCCTTTGGACAAGACATGTATTCTGCAGCTGTGTGTTTGTTATGCAACTACAGTACTGAGTGTCCAGTGCAGTACGTACTAAATGTGTGCTGCTGTAGGCAGGCCCTGGGTATAGTGTACCACTGTCTCAGACTGCACCAGCCACGTTGTTTAATGTCCTGGCTTTCAGCAATTGCAGGCAGGGACCTGCAGTCTCTTGGATTCTAGACATTGTTGTGCAGAAAAGTGTGGAAGTGTAGCCTAATGGTTAGAGCACTGGCTCAGTAAGTGACAGATCAGGCTTTGAATCCCACTTGTTCTTTGTGGTTGTGTGAAACTCACTTCAACATACTGCCATAAATAGTCCAGGTTCTGCATTGACTGGAGAAAACACATTCTTATACTTTTTTATGTGTTACAATAGCACATTGGGCCTGCAAACATGCACATTGTAATCAAGCCCATCTGACAGCAATGCTTTATTGGCTCTGCGTAGCCCATTGCAAGGGATCAGACATGATCACCCTGCAGATGTATGACACATGAGTTGTACATAATTGGAATATTTCAACATAACTGTAATTTAACATCTTTGGCTCCATCACATATGTGTAGTACATGCAGACACATACCATTCCTGGGATGGCCACCCGCAAGGATCATCACATGTCCTTACTTGTTCCATATGGCCAATATGAGAGACACTTGTCCAGTTATTATATGCACATGTGTCAGGGAGATTGTATGTTGGCTAGAAAAGCTGAGACAGCTGTCATACCCAAATAGCTGGTATTCAACTTCCCCGTGGCATAGCTACTATTTTTTCATATACACTACAACTGCATTTCTGCAGTCACATCAGGTACATCGGGCAGCAAGGTCAAACTGCACTCTCATCTACTGCCATCCATTCTTCAGCCCATCCATCGGCATATGCCCATTATATACAGTTACGTTTTCTCCTGCCAGCTGCTACACCACGGCCCACACAGGAACATTTTAATCATTAGTATGTATCGTTCACACTTCTCCATTGAATGATTTGCACGTCACCACTCCTGCTCAGTCATCCTTTCGATACCCATATCGTGGTGATGCTGGCTCTGCCAGAGGACACTTCTTCCCAATCGTATGTTACACACTGACATTACAGCTGATTACGTGGGTACCCCTCACTGATACAGTACAGATGCCTCCCACATGCTCGTTCCACTTACTAACATATAGGTTACATATGGATCTGACATGTCCATCAGCTCTTACCTTTCCTTCCATCCATCCATCACCTAAAATGTGATTTTCACAAAGTTCCCTTATCCTGCGTTAAGGTGATTGCCATTTTAGGACGTTAAGGTGCATGCTTGTAACCTTAACACCCAGTGTCCTGTTAGTGCCCAATAAGTGGAGCCAAGCGCCCTTACCACAGAACGCCTACTTCCTGCCCCGGCCTTTACTACACAAAAACACCCTTACTGCTGCCATTAATGTTTATTTGGTAATTTGGATTGTTTCTTGTGTTAGTTAGCATCTGTTTAGAATGCAAGATGAGCAGAATATAAATAATTAAATAAATGAATTTAATTTAATTGGTGATAGGACTGATCATTGGTGTGCCCTTAATGCTCTTTAGTAAACATACCCCTAAGTGTTTCTTTTTATCAGTTTCACCCACATGTCAAGTTTCATCTGTTAAATTTTCAGAGAGTTATTTTGCTCCCAGACATACAGACATTCTCGGCTCCTTTTATATAATTATTTTCAACTTCAGGAAGAATAAAAAAGCATCTCCTGAGTCAGGTGGGGACATACAGTGATAGCAGATCAGACAAATAGGTCCAGTTGTGACATTTAAACATGGTACTGTGGGGGACCCTAGCCCAGGCTGCGGCCTATAAGCATAGGGCTGCCCTTGTTAGTCTTTAAATAAAGATTATGTTATCCTCGTCCAGAGCCTGGGCTTCTGAGACTTGTAGTTGTGTTACTTGTTCAAAAACAGAAGTATGGAAACCAAAGTTTTTTTTCAAAGGCAAACAGGAATTTATTTCTTCTTTTTTTTTCCAAAAACACTAAGGCAACAGGATTCTTCTCCAAACAATATTCCTCAGGACATTCCATGAAACCAAACACTGAAACTGCTTTAGAAGGCTCTCTTAACACAGCAACTGCATGTTTTTTCTCTTTTCCTGCACTCTGCAAGCTATGGATTCGCTGCCTGTCTCTTTCCTTAAAGGTAGATATTTGATTTTCCTCTATTTCCATGGGCTCAGCCACACTCTCCTCATCACATATCCCCCCCCTTAAGATATTACGGACTGGCGCTAAAGTACCCACACAGCTCGTAATTCTAACTGGGATACTAGGGCTTGCCTGTACCTTTTCGGTCTTATGTTCCGTCGTGGCTAACTGAGCCAACGCTATACGGTCATGCCAGGGTCTCAGTACGTTTTATATGATAAACCTGTTGGCGACCCCTTTTGTTTTCTATTGAGTAAGACACAGGACCCCCTGTGACTACCTTATAGGGCCCCTTCCATTGACTTTCAAACTTAGGTCCAGCCCTGGCCACCATTACTATTACTTTTTCTCCTACCTCCAGTTGGCGAGGCTTGGTACATCTATCGTAATAAGTTTTCTGGCATGTCTGTGCTGGCCTTTAAATTTTCCTACGCCGCTTGAGAGGTTCGGTGTAGCCGTCCTCTTAGAGCCCTCAAAAACTGGGGTATTCCTACTTCCTCTACCCCAGGCTCAACCCACTGCTCCCGCAGAATATCTCAGATGCCTCGTGGTGCCCGCCCATAAATTAATTCATAAGGTGAAGTGCCTAAAGATGCTTGTTTCCGCTCTCTACAAGCATACAAGACAAAAGGGAGCATCAAATCCCACTCTGACATGTTACCCTCTAAACCCCTCCTTAGCATTTTATTTAATGTTTGATTTTGCCTCTCCACCAGCCCATTCGACTGCGGATGGTAGGCAGCAGTTCTAACATGACGTATGCCGAACGTATCCCACACTTGGGCTGGATACCGGGACATGAAATTACTGCCTCTGTCCATCAGGACTTCGCGTGGAAATCCTACCTCACAGAATAACTTTACCACTTCGGAGGCTATGTTTTTTGCGGATATATTACGTAGGAACCTTGTGGCTTGGTCCACTATGACCAACATGTATTGGAACCCCCGAGGTGTCTTTATCAGTGGTCCTACTATATCCATGGCCACTCTATGAATGGGCTCAGATATCATGGGCATGGGAAAAAAGGGCACCTCCGGCGGACGAATCGAGGTGACCCGCTGGCATGAAGGGTACGACTCGCAAAATCGCAAGGTCTTTCTAAACACTCTGGGCCAGTAAAAGCGGGCTAATATCTGGTCCAACGTGCTGTGTACTCCTTTGTGACCTCCTACCAGATGATCATGCACTAGTCTTAAAACTAAAGTTTTGAACGTTGTAGGGACTACCAGTTGCTTACGGATGTTCCCGGTACGGGGATCTAAACTTTCCCTGTATAGCACATCTCCACCCAACAAAAATCTAGGTAAGGTTTCTGACCCCCCTCGGGCATACTCGAAAGCCCGTAAAAGAGCGGGATCAGCTTGCTGCTCCTTGGGGAAAGATGGGAATTTTTCCACTAATTCAGCCGGGACCCAAGGTATCCCTTGTCCGGCCCCTACCTCAGCCCTACGCTGTGACCTACACTGCCTCTCCCGGCATTTCTCCCCTCTTCCCTTCTTACTCTTATCTACAGAGGGAGTTATCAGGTCCTCATGGGATGGTAGATCCTCCAAGGTCTCATCTGGAGGTTCATCTTCCCCCTCTAGGGCCTTAGACTGTGCTCTGGTAGATACTATACCCACCCTAGGATGTAGACCCTCTTCTAGTCCTTTCCGGAATTGGGGCCAATCCCTCCTCAATACCAGGGCATGGGGTAATCTGGGTACAATTGCTATGGGAATTTCGTTTTTAATCCCGAAACCTTTTATTAAGACTCTATGTATGGGATAAAATGATGATGCCCCATGGATGCACCTGATTTTTACCTTTCCCTCAGGTTGGTTCGGGACCCTATTAGAGCGAGATTCAATCTTTTTGCCAGAGTTTCCTGGACATCATGCTTTGATCTGCTCCTGAATCTAACAAAGCTTCAGTAGCAATGCCTTGTACTTCCACCGATAAGAGAAAACCTTCCCTGATCTCCTTAGTATTGGCAGTTATCAAGGCGGTCCTCGCGTTACAATCCCTCTTCAGGTGTCCCTCACTACCACATGAAAAATATTTTGTTCTTATGGAGTAGTTTTTAAACAAGGGCATACATATTTTCATATCATCCCCCTTTGGCCTTACCTTCCTTTCTGACAATACAGGATCTGCCCTTTTGGAAGTACTCCCTTTTCCTTGACCTGCCAATTCCGCTTCCATAAAGCGTTCGGCGAGTAAGGTTGCTTCATTTGTGTTCCGGCAGTTCTGCAAAATCAGGAAGGTTTGTATGTTGTTCGGGAATGCGGCCATAAATTGTTCTAGGACAATGCTATCTATGATAGACTCTACTGTTTTTGCCTCTGGTGTTAGCCATTTTAATACCAAGCTCTTGATTCTCTGGCAGAGAGCTTTTGGTGTCTCACCAGGCTTCAATTTAGTATCCCTTAACAGACAATGATATACCATGGGTGTTAAACCTAGGCGGTCTCTTATGGCTTTCTTCAGCTCATCATAATCGTTAGCCTGGGCTGCAGGCATGGCCCTGTACGCCGCCAATGCTTCACCAGTAAGCGATGTGGTCAGGCATACAGCCCATTTGTCCTTAGGCCACCCGATTATGTGTGCCACTCTATCAAAGGCCTCAAGAAAGTCATCAATATCATCACTCTCAGTTAATTGTCCGAATGAAAATGTTCCACTAGCTTGTGGACCTAGCCCACATGTATATAATGTTCCTAAAGAACCTGGAATTGTCCGTGCTGGTTCGGCTGCTTTCTCCTGAGCTCCCAGCCACGCTCCCATCATGTCCAAGAGAGGCTTCTGCTGTGCTTGCATTACTGCTGCAGTCTGCTCTTGGGCTTGAATGGACATCTCTCGTTGTTTCTCGAACTGATTAGCCATCCACTGTAGTAGCTCCTTGCACTCCATGGCTGCGGCTGCCCTGTAAAAAGAAAAGACAGAAACACCATCAAGTGCGGCTCAAGAATACCAGCTCTGCTCCTTCTCTGGTTTCTACCGATTAGCTGCTGCACCACCACACTGGTATCCTTTTCTTTTAAACCCCCTTATCTACGGGTTACCTGATACAGGTGTAGATTCCAGCTTCCAGAAGTTAAGGTCACCGCTCGTCCTCCGTAACTCCGGTTCTGACCTCCAGCTGTGCTTAACCTTGTATTCCTCCACACGGCTTTGGCAGTTAGCACTATCTTGGGTGGAATTCCTGGGGTGCTTGTAAATCCTTCTTCTTCTGGCGCATGCACAGGAAGAAAAAAAAAAGAAAGATCCAAAAACTACACCACCTGTGGGGGACCTAGCCCAGGCCGCGGCCTATAGGCGTAGGGCTGCCCTTGTTAGTCTTTAAATAAAGATTATGTTATCCTCGTCCAGAGCCTGGGCTTCTGGGACTTGTAGCTGTGTTACTTGTTCAAAAACAGAAGTATGGAAACCGAAGGTTTTTTCAAAGGCAAACAGGAATTTATTTCTTCTTTTTTTTTTCCAAAAACACTAAGGCTTATCAGAAGGCAACAGGATTCTTCTCCAAACAATATTCCTCAGGACATTCCATGAAACCAAACACTGAAACTGCTTTAGAAGGCTCTCTTAACACATGCAGCTGTCTCTCAATATATAACAAACAAATACGTCCCTTTTTTTTTTCAAACAAAAGTAAATGTCTTCTTTGCATTAAACAGGGTTCTCAGCCTTCCTGGCTAAAGTAACTCTCCCTGTTTCCTTAATGCTTTGGGGTTTTCAAGTTACAGGGTTTTCAATTTACCGGGTTTTCTTTCTCCAGAAGCTTTTATTCAGCTCTCTGACACCATGAACAGTCCATTAATGAATCTTCAGACATAGAAACAGGTTCAGAACAATCTACCTGCATTTCCTCTGGATCTCTGCCGGGACGTCTGACTCTAAAGCTCCATGCAAGGCTTCTGGCTCAATAAACTCCAAAAGCTCCTGAACTTTTCTCCACTGAGGCTTTCCACTATGAGCAAGGTTTTCACCTGGAAGGTGAAGATTCTTTTTCTGAATTAAATGCCACAGTGCCTCTAACTGTTTCAGGTCACTGTTAGCTGTACTTTTGTTCACCCACCTTCTGGGAGCTTGAACCCTTAGAGCTGGTCCACGAACTGTAGAAACTGCACTCTGCTGCTGGCCAGTAATTCTCCCAGCCACACCTCTGCTGGCTCTACTGATACTTTTCCTGCAAGCCTGACTATCTCTTGGGGTGTTGCCTTCACCTCTGAAGTCCCCACGGAAGTCTCCACCGGTCTCCTCTTCGGTGAACTCTCTGGGTCTTTGTTGGGTGCTTCTCTCCCCAGCAGTCTCTGTGGTCAACTCCCACTCCTCGGTCAATTCCCCGATCGAATTCCTGGTCGAACTCCCCGGTGAACTCTCTGGTGAACTCCCTGGTGAACTCCCTTTCCTTCCTGTTCCTCTGGGTTTATAAAGCTGTTTTTCTCCTGTCGTGCACTGCCCCCTGCTCAGGTGTTTTTCATTAGTTTCCAAGCCTGCCCTTAGGTTAGCAGAGCTTGGGTGTGGCCTGCCTTCGGCAACTGCGTGTTTTTTCTCTTTTCCTGCACTCTGCAAGCTATGGATTCGCTGCCTGTCTCTTTCCTTAAAGGTAGATTTTTGATTTTCCTCTATTTCCATGGGCTCAGCCACACTCTCCTCATCACAGTACTATAAATATGACTCCACATTTGACTGGAAGTCAATGTAAAATCTCCAAAATAGAAGAAATATGATCACATACAGGCCCACAATTAGGAATATTGTATAAAACATAGGCAACTGCCTAGATTGCCAAAGTTTAAAACTGCCAAATACCCAAGTAGAAAATAAGCTTGCTTCCACTTATTTTAAGATTATGTGCATGAGCTGCTTCAAAGAGGTGCCACTGTGGTATTATGGCTTTCTACTCCAGTTCTGACTCCCCAATTTTTGGAATCTCCGACACCTCTTTCTCTCTATTGTATGGCTTTATCTATGTGCACCAAAATCTTAAATCATATATTTTGGTCTCAGTTATATTCTTGCCACTGTATTCTGCAGAAACTGAAGACGTCTCATTATCTCTTTAGCTATATCTTGACAAAAAGCACTAAAATAGTCTAACTGGTGATAAATGCATGACCCACCAATTAAATCATCAGACGTTAGAAATGACTGCCACTGTCTGATCTGATATAAATACACAAATGATAACTTCACCCCTGCAGATAGCCGGGGGTCTATTTTCATTTGGGAATCCAGTTGAACTCCTAAATTCTAAACTACTTGTTTTGGTCAGAGGTTGCTACTCATCAGCTATGGGAAGCAAAGTAATAGTTTCTCTGTTACTTCAACTAAAGAAGCTCTGTCTCATCAGGATGAAATTTTATGTGTGTGAAACTCTAACCATAACACTGTCTGCTGTAAGCACCATTTAGACATGTTACAGCTCCAGTCTGCTCATCTGTTATAGTGGTATATAGCAGTATACCATCAATAAACCAATGATATTGTATGCATAAGTCTATTCTGTGGTAAGCCGCACAATACTGAACACGTTACCTTTGGAATTACAGATGGAATCTGATTTGTCATTATATCACAAGAAATTGAAAACCCATCTGTTTACCTTGAGGTTTTTTCTTTTGTTTTAAACAGCATTGTTTAAGTTGTGATAGCCCTTATCTATTATTGTTTGATGTATGTTTTATTTGGTAATTTGGATTGTTTCTTGTGTTAATCAGTATCTATTTAGAATGCAAGATGAGCAGAATATAAATGACTAAATAAATGAATTGAATGAACTGGTGATGGAACTGATCCTTGGGGTATATAACAATTAAGTAACTTAGCAGCTCAACAGCTCACTGTGTGGACCCTATCCATCACAAATGGTCTCACCTCACCTCACTGTGTAGACTTTATCTGTTACCAATTACTTCAAACAGGATAAAATATGACCCTTAGAGAGAAATTTTATAACTGGGTGTCTAGTTCAAGGCAACCAAAACACACCTATTTTATAATGAAAACTAAGTGACTTCTTTTCTTTATAAAATACTATTGTAAGTGGCCAAAAACATGCCTTAATTTAAACAGCAATCACCTATGAGAGCCCTAGGGCTGATGTAAATGCCCGCACCTAGATTTATAAAGAACACGTGTAAATTATAAGATGTTATAATTTAAGTGCGTATTTGTGAACTCCACACAAACTCTGCCCGTGTGCCTGCCGACAGCGAAAATACACACCATTGGATCTACGTACTCATTTCTAAAATAGCTCCCAGAATAAAATAAATCAGTTAAGCACATAAATTACCAAAATATCAATATTTAGGCATGTTCTTGCCACTTAAATCAAGATGGTTTATTATAAAATTACCTTCTTAATGCCTATTTCCATATCGTCCTGCCAGACTAGTCCAGACAAGTGGGCCGTGTTCCCCTACCAACAGATTGGTGGAGACAAAGAATCAATGAGAAGCCCAAGTTTCAATGACATTACTCTCATGCATCTACCTGCTTCAGCCACCAGAGGTCCCTCAGTATTTCTTTGTCTCCAGCAGATGATGGATGGATTTTCTACTCATTGAAGAAAATCTGAGGACTGAGAGGAAAAGAGATGGAGTAAACACTCGAGAACGACCATCTCAAGCCTTAAAGGGATGACTCTCACTTGAGCGCAATGTAGGAGGCTCCACTAGAGCGGTCTTTTTTGGTAGCCATAGGAGGAAGGAAAATTGGTTCAGCACCATGTCCTCATCATGATAAGGGCCTGTTGAGCAGCCAAAGATTGGAAGGATTTGGAAGAATATGGAAGAGTACAGCAGCCTCACACAACTTCAGCTCCCCCTCCCTCCCTCCTCCTCCTCCATTCCCCCCTGCTCTCTCCTGAAGATTGCTGAAGGCTCTCAAGAGGGATCTGCCCAGTAGCCATTGGTTCTTTGTCTCTACCAATCTACTGGTAAGGAAACAATGCACTTGTCTGGATTGGTCTAGCAGGATTCAAAGAAAGGACATTATCTGGTAAGTAAAATGTCACCATATCTGAAATGCTGAATAAGTAAGATATGATCCAGAGCATCCAAAGTGGGGAACAGGTCAAGGAGTACCAAAATCTAGGATATGCATTCATTTGAAACAATATAATAAATATCCACGACATTTCCTATATCATTTTATATAGTTTTTAATCTGAACATGACATGAAAAAAATCCAAAATTCTGTGGGATTTTCCCAGTGTCATCACAGGCAGTCAGTTGACCTAAATTCAGTGAGCTCTGGATGAAAAGCAGACACCTTGCAGGAGAAGTTACAGCATGACCTCTCTAGGGATGCTGGTTCTTGTCAGCCTGTTCTTATCCGTTTCTTGTATTTCTGGTGATCTCAGCTTCAATATCCTGATTGACCCAAAGTTTTCTGGTCTGGAGCTCTGTGTAATACCATCCCTGGATTTTTTGACTAGTGAGTCTATTGACTTGACTCCTGCTCTAGAGACTTATTCCAAAGACTTTCCTTTTGTCATGTTCTTATGCCAGAAATTCTGTGAAACAGTGACTAAGTATGCTATCAGAAAATAGAAATTACACTTACCTGGTAATTGTAGTTCCTGGAGTAACTCCAGTTTATTCCTCCACCTCTGGGTAGTGCACCTCCTCCTGCAGCTTGGAGACTGGGCATGTCAAACTCGTGACATCACTGGATGTAGCCTGCTGGAATCTCCCATCAGCCCCAGTGAACTAATGACAAAGCAGACTCAAAAGAGCAACAAACAAGTATCTACCACATTAATGATAATCTTAAACTCAAATTAAAGGTATAACTGGTAATTTATCAAACACTAACCTCCCCTTTCAAAGAAAAGTGAGAGGTTTACCCTTTTTGCCCCTCTCCCCCCTGCCAAACCAGAGACCCTGAAGAGGAAGCACAGACAGGTTGAAAGAGGAAGAATTAGAATGACTGTAAATCACATTAAGCAACACTCACCTGTAGACTTTGCATTACACTGTATTGAACTTGCCCTGTTAATCAACCCACTCTCTGGGCGGGAATGAGGACTAAACTGGAGTTCCTCCAGGAACTACAATTACCAGGTAAGTGTAATTTCTATTTCCTGATCGTTCCTCCAGTTTAGTCCTCCACCTCTGGGATGTAACAGAGCAGTACTAACGGGAGGGACCCTTCCAGCCGGCCTGCAACACCGCCGACCCGAAACAGGCATCATTCTCCGCTAACACATCAAGGCGGTAGTGTTTACTGAAGGTACGAAGAAAGGACAAGGTGGCCGCTCTACAAATCTCCACTGGCGTAACTAGGCTGTGTTCTGCCCAGGAAGCCGCTTGTGCTCTAGTGGAGTGAGCTATCAAGCCCACAGGCACTGGGCGTCTCTGCAAAATATAGGCCGAGACAATTGCCTCCTTAATCCATCAGGAAATGGAGGCTTTTGCAGCCACCTCCCCTTTCCTAAGACCCCCAAACAACATGAAAAGATGATCCGATTTGCAGTAAGATTCGGAGACCGCCAAATATCTTCGCAGTACCCTCTTTATGTCCAAGCACCGCAAGCCCCGTTCGGCAACGTGTCTTCCCCCCGACTGTAAGACTGGTAAAGACACCACTTGATTTAAATGAAACGGGGATGACACCTTTGGCAAAAAGGATGGGACAGGCCGAAGGACCACCTTCTCACTGGAAAAGCACAAAAAGAGTTCCTTACATGACAGGGCCTGCAACTCTGAAATGCACCGCGCCGAACGGATGGCTACCAAAAATACCGTTTTCAAAGTCAAATCCTTGATGGACGCTTGGCTTAAGGGCTCAAAAGGTTCCTTTACCAGCGCCCCTAAGACCAAGTTGAGGTCCCACGGAGGAAACGTAATCCTATGAGAAGGTCGTATTCTGGTATCCGCTTTAAGGAAACGTACCACATCGACATGAGCCCCTAGGGACACTCCTTGGACTTTACCTCTATAACAAGATAGGGCTGCCAATTGAACCTTCAAGGAACTGTCTGCCAGCCCCTTCTCGAACCCGTCCTGCAGGAAACTTAACACCAAAGGTACGGACGCTGTAGCGGCGCGGACTTGGTGCCTCAAGCATCAGTCTTCAAACACACGCCAGATGCGCACATAAGCCAATGATGTTGACCGTTTCCGTGCCTGAAGCAATGTTGCAATGACCGATCTGGAGTAACCTTTCTTCCTTAACCTTGCCCTTTCAATGGCCAGGCCATAAGCGAGAACCGATCCACCTGAGGCATTTGCAGCAGATCCTGAATCAACGGGTCCCTCCAACGTCGGTAATCTCCAAGGAACCCCATCGAGCAACCTCATGAGATCGGCGAACCACAGGCACCTTGGCCAGTCCGGAGCCACCAATAGCACTCATCCCCAATGCGCTTTGACGCGCTGAACCATGCACCCAATGAGTGCCCACGGCGGGAAGATATAGAGGAGACCTGTCGACGGCCAAGGCTGTATCAAGGCATTGATTCCTTTCGACATGGTCTCCCGTCGTTTGCTGAAGAAACGACTCGACTTTGCTGACCGGAATGTCGCCATCAGATCCATGACCGGAGTCCCCCACCGGTGAACTATTTGCGCGAAGACGTCCGGATGCAATTCCCATTCCCCAGCATCCAATCGGACCCTGCTGAGAAAATCCGCCATCACATTATCCTGCCATGCAATGTGGGCTGCCAATATTGCTTGTAAATGAGTCTCTATCCAAGAGAACAGCCCCTCTGCCTCTTTTTCCATGGCCACACTTCCTGTACCACCCTGCCGATTTATGAAATATATATATGACTGCAACTTCAGGGGAGGAGTGAGGGTCATGAGGACTGATTCCTGCTGCTCCTGGAGAACACCTGTAACAGGTGAGTAACTACGCTTTCTCCAGGACCAAGCAGGAAGTCAGTCCTCACATATGGGACTCCCCAGCTCTAGGCTACCATGAACCCAGAGCTGAAAAAATGGCTCCCTCTCAAGAGCCTCAACATCCGTGATAAGAATTTTCTCTGAGAACGCACCCCATACGGTAGCCCAACACAAAGGGCCGGAGGATAGGAGTTGCCTAAACCTCAAAGAGATTACGGAGTACCGCCTGGCCAAAAACACTATCCCGCCGGGACTCTCTCTCCAGGCAGTAATGGGCTGCAAAAGTCTGGCTTGAAGACCAAGTTGCAGCCTGGCAGATGTCTGCCAATGGAACAGAGCGGAGATGAGCTACTGACGCGGCCTTCGCCCTGACACGGTGGGCCGTGACCCGACCCTGCAAGGGGAGGTCGGCTGCCTTGTACGCCCAGGCGATACAATCTGCTACTCAAGTGGACAACGTACACTTGGAGACAGGTAACCCCATCCTATTAGATTCAAAGGAGACGAAGAGCTGAGTAGCCCTTCGATGCTCCCGCGTACATTCTATGTAAAAGGACAATGCCCTCTTACAGTCCAGGGTATGCAAGACTGTCTCAGCCCAGCTGGAATGTGGCCTGGGAAAGAAGGTCATAAGGACCACCTCCTGATTGAGGTGGAAAGAGGAGACCACTTTTGGGAGGAACTTGGGATGGATCCGTAGGACCACCCTGTTCCTATAGAACCGTGTGTACAGTCTATCAGAAACCAGAGCTTGTAGCTCACTCACACATCTGGCCGATGTAAGAGCCACCAGGAAGAGCGCTTTCCAAGAGAGGAAGTGCAAATGGCAAGTAGCCATCAGCTCAAACAATGGACGAGTAAGTTGTTGCAAGACCAGGTTCAAATCCCACTCAGTTGCCGGTGGACAAACCGGAGGCTTGAGTAGAAGCAGACCTCTGAGAAATCTGGACACCAAGGGGTGAACCGACAGAGACTGTCCCTCCACCGGTGAGTGGTGCGCTGACAAAGTACTGAGGTGGACCCGAACAGAGTTAGACTTAAGACCTAGGTCTGAAAGGTGAAGTAGATACTGCAGTACTACTGGCACAAGACAAGAGAAAGGATCTTCATTGCGCTGAGCACACCATACCGTAAACCTACGCCACTTGAGGGCATAGGACTTCCTGGTGGACTGCCTCCTAGAGGCCAAGAGCACCTCTTCCACCTCCTTAGATAGAAGTAAGGGAGCTAGAACTATCCTTTCAGCAGCCAGGCCATCAGATTGAGGGACCTGAGATTGGGGTGCAGAAGGGAACCCTGCTCTTGAGACAGGAGATTGTGTTGCAGCCCCAGAGGGAACAGAGCTTCTACCGCCAACTGCAGAAGAAGTGGAAACCACGGCTGCCTCGGCCATCTGGGGGCTACCAGAATCACCAAGGCCTTGTCCCGGAGGATCTTGAACAGAGTTCGGGCCACCTGGGGTGTGGGAGGAAATGCATACAGGAGGCCCGTAGACCAAGAAATTAGAAAAGCATCTGCTGCCATCCTCAGGGGATGCAGTTGTCTGGAGCAAAACCTGGGCAGCTGACGGTTTAGTGGATTTGCAAAGAGATCGATGGATGGAAGTCCCTATTGGAGGAAGATCTGCTGGACCACCAAGGGATTCAACTGCCATTCGTGGGGCTGGAGAATCCTGCTTAGCTTGTCTGCTAGGAAGTTTTCCTGACCAGGCAGATAAACTGCTTCGAGAAACATGCCTTGTTTGACTGCAAAGGAGCAAAGGTCCCATGCCTCCTGACATAGGAGACTGGACCCTGTGCCTCCTTGTTTGTTCATGTAGAACACTGCTACCTAATTGTCCGTCTGAACTAGGACAGACTGTTGAGAGAGAGCATGGCAGAAGGTTTGCAGAGCTAAGCGAATTGCTCGCAGCTCTAAAAGATTGATCTGCTGTGTGGCCTCCCAAGGGGACCACAAGCCTTGAGTGCACGTGCCCTGGCAATGTGCACCCCAGCCCTTTAGGGATGCATCTGTCATCAGCACCTTGGTGTGTGCTGGAGCCTGAAAAGGTACACCTTTGAGAAGGTTTGGTAGATGTAGCCACCACTGTAAGGAGTTCAGAAGCCGTCTGGACACCTTTACTCTGTCTCGAAGGTCGCCGGTGGCTTGTGTCCACCATTGAGCAGCCCGCATGTGCAGATGGGCATTCGGGGTCACATGTACAGTGGATGCCATGTGGCCCAGAAGCCACAGGTAGCGCCTGGCGGAAACCTGAGAATTGCTTTGCAACTGGTTTGCCAACTCCATCAATCTGTGGGCCCTGTCCTCGGGCAAGTAAGCTCTTGCCTAAAGGGTGTCTAGTCTCGCCCCTATAAACGCTAGGTTCTGAGAGAGGAGCAAAGTGGACTTTGCATAGTTTATGTCAAAGCCCAGATGCTGAAGAAGAGAAACAGTACGAAGAGTGGCCTGTCGGGCCTCCTGGAATGAGGAGAGGCTATGCTGAGTTGCATGCAATGTTACCTGTACATAGTTAAAATCTACTGTTCCATGTAAAAGTATATAAAATTGTTCAACTGTTCCCTGTAAACTGCCCTTGATCTTTGGAAGGGGTGATATAGAAGAAAAGAATAAATAAATAAAATAAAATAAATAAATGCTGTGGAGGTCAAAACCCCGCTCCCTGCTATGCAGAAGCTGGAGCTGGCGGCTTGGGGGTTTTCTGCCTATGGGGCCCATGCCCCTGCCCCTTGGCCTGCTGGCCCTGTTGGGGAGCTGGAGAGGCCTGATACTGAGGGTAGGTTTTGTAGGCAGCATCCTTCCTCGGGAGAAAGGGCTTCTTTCCCGAGCCCTTCTTTTTATGAGAAGGGGCAGAAGTCTTTCTGGACAGTCTTGTCCTGGTGAGAGTCTTGGTCTCGATTTCTGCAGCCTTCTCAGTCATGGGCTTGCCGAATAGGTTGTCACCTTGGCAGGGGACATCAACCAACTTGTCCTGTACCCATGACTCCAGGTCCGACGACTGTAGCCAGGCCTGACGGCGTGCACCGATGCCAGCCTCGGCTAACCGGGCCGAAGCCTGGAAGCCTTCATAGGCTGCTCGAGATATAAACTTTGAGCACTCCCGTATCCCTGAAGACAAGGCTTTGAACCTCTGCAAGGGTTCCTCGGAGAGGCCAGCCGAGAACCCGGCAATCTCCTTTGTCAGGTCCCGTAAGTACATGCCCTTGTACAGCTGGTAAGTCTGGACATGGCAAGAGAGCAAAGAGCCCTGGAAGCACTTTCTACTGAGGGCATCCAGGTTCCGGGCCTCCCAGCCAGGAGGCACCGAGGAGTGCATCTTCTGATTTTTCAGCCTATGCACGGCCAATTCCACAACCATGGAGTTGTGCGGTAGCTGCGCCTTTTGGAAACTAGGGCTCTTACGGTCTCGATAAATGGAATCATTCCGCTTGCTCAGAACCGGCGCCGAGGCCGGTGCTTCCCACATATGGAAGAGCAGCCATTCCAGCATAGGAGGAACTGGAACAGTAAAGGCTTCCTTCTGAGGAAAATCATACTGGAGGGCATCGAGCTCTTTGGCTCAAGGCTCCTCCTCGGCGTCCGCTGGGAATGCCAAAGACTTGGCCATATCCCTGATGAAATCCGAGAACCGGGTATCCTCCGGGGGGTGGGGGGACGACCTTCTCCGGGGAGTCCGACGGGACACACCGGGTCCGGAAGGTGTCAGGAGACTCCTCATCCTCCGTCTCCCACACCGACTCCTCTGAGGAGGAGTCGAGCGGCTCCGGCCGTATGGGCCTCGATGCCACCCACCCCGACGCCAAGGGCACCAGTGTCGATGCCCTCGGCCCTGAACGGGAGATCGAGGGAGACCATGGCCGATGGTCAACTCGAGACTTGATTGACTCGAGGATCGGCTCGGCCTCCGGGGTCGACTTAGACGTTGAGGTCCCGGTGGTCGGGGCAGATGCACCGGTCAGACCGACGATCAGTACTCGCTGCTGCTCCATGAAGGCAGACAGGCTGTTCTCCAGGGCCGTCAGCCTGAGTCCGAGCTCAGGAGACTCCGCAGCCCCCGAATCGGGCTCCGACTGCGTTGGGCCCGACGTCGGTTCTCCCGGGGGAGATTCCATGAGGACAACAGGAGTTACCTGACTCGGGGACTCTGGCTCCAGGCAAGGTTGCTTGGTCGGCCGCTCTGACTCCGAGAGCCCGGGACGGCAGTCAGGGCTGCGCGACCTGGCCCTCGAGGATCCAGGTGCCTCCACTGACACCGCCCTCACGAGCTTCTTCTTCCTTTTGTGCTCCCGGGTGGGAGACCCCCTCACAGAGGGCCCACGACGCCGCTCAGGATCAGACTCCCGAGATGTCGAGGCCTCTGACGAAGTCCAGGCCCGGCCGGACGCAGACTCCGAAAAGATTCTTTCACGTTGGTGCTGATGGTTCCGAAGCGCCTTCGACGACATCTTGCCGAACAGGCCACAGACCAGCGGGTCATGGTTGGGCTCGGTGAGAGACATAAGTTTCTTACACCGATCACATTTTTTGAACCCACTGGCAGCCATCGGGGGAAAAAGGTCCCCTGCAAGGTCAAAAGATCGGGCTGCTAGTGAAATAACAGAAAAAGCATGAACGCTAGTCACAAAGGACAAAAACCAAAAAAAGAAGTTCTGGACTCGATACCGGTGTACCGAGCCCAGGCGGGAAGGGGAACCAGCATTGAACCGGGTAACGAGATGCGAAAATCGCAGAAAAATATCAACTTTTTCCCGGGTGACACGAACTACATCCATTGGGCTCTGCGGAAAAAGAAAGACTGAGCAAGATGGCACCCTTGGGCGGGAAGGGGACTGAGCATGCACGCTGCATTCCCAAAGGTTATCTTTGAAAGCTGGGGAAATGCTCTGCACGAGTGCTCCATCTGCGCCGACATCACCCATATGTGAGGACTGACTTCCTGCTTGGTCCTGGAGAAATAAACTTAACTTTAATTTAAACTTTACTGCTGGAGCCGGAGGCCCTTCAAGCCGCAACATCGCTCAGCGATCAGGAGAGCGATGTCCGCAGCAAGGGCCGCGCAGGCTCTTCAGCCCGAGACCCAGAGCAGCGATCTGTCACTCCGTGGGAACCTGCCTGCAAGTGCACCATTTCAGGAGCTCTCCTCCGAGCATTCTAGGGACAGAGATCCGCAGCGAAAGAGATGTCTTGGTGTGGCAGGAAAAGGCTAAAACCTGATTCCCTATTTTTTTTTTTTTAAGTGATATTACCCCTAGAAAGAAAATAAATTTAAAGGGCCATAACCAAAATGGAAAGCACTTATCCCAAAAATTTAAGAAAGGGAAAATTTGAAGATCAACCCTCTGACTAACTTGCTCTTTATTCATTTCTCTAGTGAGCCCAGCACCTAGGCTCACTACATCCTCCTGCTGCATGGAGACTGGACACACTGGAGCTGATGGGAGATTCCAGCAGGCTACATCCAGTGATGTCACGAGTTTGAAATACCCAGTCTCCAAGCTGCAGGAGGAGGTGCACTACCCAGAGGTGGAGGACTAAACTGGAGGAACGATCAGGAACATTAGATTAGAAACCTAATCCAGATCCTGTTTATCTAATTAGGGATGATCACTAACTGGGCTAAATAAGGCATGGCGCTCCATTCTACAGTTAAAGCCACAGAGCAGTCCAAAGCCACTGGAACTGTGAACTGAAGCGAACCACATACCCCCAATATTGCTTGCACTTTCTTGGAAGACACAGCAGGTTCAAAGAGGTGAACCTGATTCTTCCCATTCTTCTTTCTCATTACTAGAACAAGGACCCAAAGATACAGGCACAAGCAGTTCTGGGACTGAGTGTTACTGAACTGTAACATGTATCTGGCTACTGATGGCACTGCGGTTTCTCTTTGTATTTTGAATAAATTATATTTTGTTTATGTTATTTTGTTGATGCAGGATGGTGAGTGATTTGGAGGTCTAAAATTTAGAAATGTTTTTTCTGATTTACTATTGCTTTGTTTCTTTTTTTCTTGATGTCTGTATCATTCAAGTTTTTTCTTGTGCATTAATGTGTTCCTCATATAGACCAATTTCTCTGATTAATGTTGACGCCAAATTATTAGCCAAAATATTAACCACACGATTAAATAAATTGATTGGTAAGTTGATTCATTGCGACCAAACAGGATTTATTCCAGGTAGACAAGTAGCTGATAATATTAGAAGGATTTTGAATATGATTTGGTCCATAGAACAAAATGGGAAAGAAGCATTGTTACTATCTCTCGATGCAGAAAAAGCTTTTGATCAAGTTTCTTGACCATTTCTATTCAATGTAATGGAAAGAATGGGCTTAGGGGAAGAATTTTTAAGCTGGATAACGGCGTTATATCGTAACCTGAAAGCATGCGTAAAAGAGAATGGTGCTTATTCTGAATTTTTTGGCCGAGAGGAACAAGACAGGGTTGTCCATTATCCCCGCTACTTTTTGCTATTTCACTAGAACCGTTTGCGGCAAGAATGAGGGAAAGGGAGGATATTAAGGGAATAATAATAGGACGGAGTAAATACAAAATTTTGTTATTTGCAGATGATATAATCTTAAGCGTATGTAAGCCTTGCGCATCAATTCAACATTTAATGTGAGAATTAGAAGAATTTGGCAAATTCTCGGGTTTCACTATTAACTGGACCAAATCAGAAATTTAAAATTTAACTACATATAGAGATACACAGGATAAGCTACAAAAGAAAATGATAATTACACTTACCTGGTAATTGTAGTTCCTTGAGTGACGACAGTTCAGTCCTCTACCTCTGGGTTGTGTACCTCCTCCTGCAGCTTGGAGACTGGCAATATCCAAATCGTGACATCACTGGATGTAGTTTGCTGGTATATCCCATTAGCCCCAGTGAACTATTGACAAAGCACACTCAAAGGAGCAACAAATAAGTAGCTAACATCTCTAAACAAATTTTTTTTTTTGTAACTCTACGCTGACATGGAACATAGAACTATCAACTGTGCAACCTCAACATTCCCCCGATAAAGAAGGAACCGCCTTGCACCTTCCCTTACCGCCTCATACAGAGCTAGGGAGAAGAAGGAAAGAGAGATAGACCAAAAGAAATAGAAATATCTCAGTGCCAAAACCCGACACCCTTAATAGTCACACTCACCTGTAAACGTGCATCTCTCCCAAACCGAGCTCCACTGCCACTGATACTATCCCGGGCGGGAATGAGGACTGAACTGTCGTCACTCAAGAAACCACAATTACCAGGTAAGTGTAATTATCATTTCCTTACCGTTCCTCCAGTTCAGTCCTCTACCTCTGGGATGTAACAGAGCAGTATTTATGGGGAGAGACCTTTCCAGCCGGCACGCAACACCGCCGACCTGAAGCAGGCATCATTCATCGCCAAAACATCCAGGCGGTAGTGCTTACTGAAAGTATGCAGAGATGACCAGGTAGCCACTCTACATATTTCCCAGGCGGAACCAAACTATGTTCCGCCCAAGAAGCCGCTTGCACCCTGGTCGAATGAGCACGAAGACCCAAGGGGACTGCACGACCATGCAACAGATATGCTGAAGCAATCGCCTCACAAATCCATCTAGAAATGAACGCCTCAGCCACCGCTTCCCCTTTGTGGGAACCTCCGAACAGCACGAAAAAACGGTCCGATTTGCGAAAGACTTCTGAAACCTTCAAATAGTGCCGTAAAACTCGTTTGATGTCCAACCGGCGCAAACTACGATCCGACTCACTCCCCGCCAGAGATCCGAGCACTGGGAGAGAAACCATTTGATTTATGTGAAAAGGAGACACCACCTTTGGCAAAAACGACGGCACCGGTTGCAAGACCACCTTCTCTCTAGAAAAGGACAAGAATGGTTCCCGACACGACAATGCCTGTAACTCTGAAATTCTCCGTGCCGAGCAGATGGCTACCAAAAACACGGTCTTCAAAGTCAAATCTTTAACTGACGCTTGCTGCAATGGCTCAAAAGGTTCCTTAGTTAACGTCCCTAAGACCAAATTAAGATCCCATGGCAGCACCAAAATCCTTTGCGAAGGCCGTAGCCTGGATACTGCTTTAAGAAAATGTAAAACGTCAGCATGGGCCCCTAGCACAATTCCCTGCACTTTGCCCCTATAGCATGAAATAGCTGCTGACTGGACTCTTAAGGAACTGGCCACCAGTCCTTTATCAAATCCATCTTGCATGGATACCGTAGCACCCGAACATTCTTCCATGAACACCAGTCCTCAAAGAAATGCCAAATGCGGACATATGCCAGAGACGTAGACTGCGTCCTTGCTCTCAACAATGTGGCGATGACTGACCCAGAATAACTTTTCTTCCACAGCCTCACTCTTTCAATGGCCAAACGGTAAGCGAGAATCGATCCACCTGAGGCATTTGAAGCGGACCCTGAAGCAACAGGTCTTCTGACACCGGCAATCTCCAAGGATTCCCGTCGAGAAGGCAAACGAGATCGGCGTACCATGGACATCTTGGCCAAACCGGTGCCACCAACAGCACCCTCACCTGGTGAGCCTCGATGCACTGAACTACTCGCCCTATGAGTACCCACGGAGGGAAAATGTACAGGAGACCCGTCGACGGCCACGGAAGCATCAGGGCGTCTATCCCCTCTGACATCCTTTCCCGCCGTCTGCTGAAGAAATGACTGGCTTTTGCTGACTGAAAGGACGCCATGAGGTCCATGATCATCAGGCCCCATTTGTGAACTATTTGCGTGACTACATCCGGATGCAACTCCCATTCCCCGGCATCCACCCAGACCCTGCTGAGATAATCCGCCATCACATTGTCCTTCCCCGCAATGTGTGCTGCCAATATTGCCGGAAGTCATTGCTCTACCCACAAAAATAGAGCCTCTTCTTCCTCTTCCATAGCTACGCTTGCTGTACCGCCTTGTCGGTTGATATAAGCCACTGCCGCCGAGTTGTCTGACAGCACGCGCACTGCTCGACCCATTACTGTAGCCTCGAACCTCTGAAGCGCGAGCAACACCGCTCTCAGCTCCAACCTGTTGATCGACCACTTGCTCTCTAGAATTGACCAAGTGCCCTGGGTAAACTGCTCTCTGCAATGTGCTCCCCAACCCACGAGACTCGCGTCTGTCAACAATGGGAGCCACTCCGGCTGCTCTAGAGACATTCTTGCTTTCAATGACTCTGGGCACAGCCACCACTGGAGCGACTGCTTGACCTTGAGAGGGCAGGGAAGTCATTTGCTCAGCGACCCGGACTGATGAGACCACTGGCGTAGTAACGCTCATTGTAATGGTCGCATATGAAACCTGGCCCAAGGCACCACTTCCAGGGTCGCCGCCATCATTCCCAGTAGGCGAAGATAAGCCCACACTGATGAAGCCACAGCCGCTTGTCAGACGGCTGCCTGGGTGAGATTCTTCACAGTCTTGGCAAGTGCATATATCTATATGATTTGCAAGGGATTGTGGGCAATGCAGTTCATTCAAACCAGACACAGCTGCTCACAATAATTAGTTGTGCTTTTGGGTAAAGCCAATAAGATATTTATTTATGGGGTTATTTCTCCCAACACAGATATGCTTGGTAGCACATAAATCAGGTTACTTGCTTTCAGTGTTAAACTTGGAAAAACAAAATCAAAATCAGGAAAACAACATTTAAACTTGTCAGGCAAGCAAAGCAAAAGAAATAAGACCTGGTTGGTACAAACTGGTCTTTTCTGTAGGCATTAGCTAATGTTTCTTAGCATATATCAAACAACAAACCAAAAGCCACAAAGAAAGAAAAAAACTGTTCTTTTCAGGTTAACTTCTTATATCTTCCCACATAGATTCAGAAGTGATTCTCTCCTAGCTCACAAGCAATTAGGTAAGGCTCAATTGCTAGCAGTTATCCAGCTGAAACCCCTTAGCTGGTTTGCTTTCTACTGCGTGGCTAGAAATCTTACTCAGGAGCTTTTCTGAGTAGATTAAAGAACAAGTTTGTATTTCTTTGTGATGGTTGCTGTACTTTATAACAGAAAATCACCAAAGGAGTTTAGACAGAGAGCAGTCCATGTAAACAGATTCTTCATCTGCTATCACCCCCTCTTCTTCAACAAGCATGGGTTCAATGTCATGGATTGGCATAGATGAATCTCCCAATGGAGCACTTTCAGGAGAATACTTGTTTCCCTGCTGTCTTTCAAGGTTATAGCTAGGGCATAGATCAGTGTTCATACCTGAGCTTCCATTGCTGTTAGAGTTCCTCTCTATATAGCCTGGCCAGTATGTAGTCCAGTTCTTATGTCCAGCCTTCCAATCCAGATCCCTGGACACTGGATCTCTCTTCACATACCTTCTGGCACGGGTCTTAGGGTCCCTTCCACGTGCAGCCATCTCTCTCACAGGTACCGTCTGGAGATTCCTAGCTCTGCAGCACCATTCCTCTGGCTTTCCCCAGTCCAATGGTGTATGCTGGCCCTTGGAATGCCTCCCAGTATACATACTGCTCTGGACTCTTCTAGACCTCTCAAAGGCTTTTCTCCTCTTTCTTCCAAAGGGTTTCTTTCCCTCTCTGTCCGTCCGGTTTGGCTTCTGCTTCTGATGATCCTCCTGATGATCCTGATGATCCTCCTGATGATCCTTCTGATGATGAAGATGATCAAGCTCAAGCTCAAGCTGATTCTCTGTAGAATAAACTCTACCTTTATTCTGCTTAGATGAGTGCTCCCCCCTAATACAGCGCAGCTGTGCTGAATCAGGCCCTGCCCTTTGAGATGAGTGCTTAGGGATTACCTCATAGCCCTCCTGATTGAACACACGTTTCCCCCCTTCAGCTCCTCTAATGGCTGTTGGAAACCTGGTGCATTCTGGGACTGGTAGTCTTTTATGGGAAAATTCTGTTTTCTTATTTCTACCAGAACTGACAGGTTGCTTGTTCAGAGTCACTTCACCTTTCCTATAGCTCCTTCCTGAGCTATGATAAGCTTCCTTATCACACGCTCTAAAACCGCGCACCAGCTGCCGAAGTGCTTGGGCACAAAGATCCAGCAGAAACACCTCTCCGTTCTGAGTATTGAACCGAACCCCCAAATACTCGAGATCCTGCGATGGAGTTAAGCGACTTTTGATCGGATTGATCACCCAACCTAAACTCTGTAAAACCTTCACCACTCTGTCTGTCACCTGAACACTCTTGGCCTTGGATTTTGCCCAAATTAACCAATCGTCGAGATACGGATGAACCAAAATCCCCTCTTTTCGTAATGACGCCGCCACCACCACCATGATCTTGATGAAAGTCCGCAGCGCTGTCACTAGACCGAAGGGCAATGCTTGAAATTGATAGCGTCCCCAAGGAAGAGCGAACCGCAGAAACATCTGATGCGCCATCCTGATTGGAATGTGTAAATACGCTTCTGTGAGATCAAGAGATGTCAAATACTCGCACTGTCGAACCGCTACAATGACTGATCTCAGCATTTCCATCCTGAAATGAGGCACCCGCAGACACCGATTTACCCCTTTCAGATCTAATATAGGACGAAGAGCCCTGTCTTTTTTCAGGACCACGAAATAAATGGAGTATCGACTTATACCGTAGTCTGCAAGCGGTACCGGCATGACCGCTTCCAATTGTAAAAGCCGATCTACGGTACAGCACAATGCCCGGGCTTTTTGAAGCCCCCTGCAGGGCGACATCATGAACGAATCCCTCACTGGCCTTGCGAATTCCAGTGCGTAGCCCTCGTAAATTATCTCTAACACCCACTGGTCAGACGTTATTTGGGTCCAGGCAGGAAGGAATTCCCGAAGTCGCCCGCCTATCAGTTGACTTCCTACCGGGACCCGCCTCCTTTCATTGTGGTTTACGTGGTGCCCCTGCGGAAGCTGTTGTGAAACCTCTACTTTCTCCATGAAACCCACAAAATCCCTGGGCCCGAGACGCAAATCTTCCCCTTTGGAACCCCCCAAACGAGAAGTACAAAATCTCCTAAAATCTCGAAACTGGCCGCAAAACGGCTGGCCTGACTTCCCTTGTTTCGGCCTGTCCTCCAGGTGTCTCCCACCTTTGGACTCTCCGAGATCCTTTACCAACTTATCCAGGTCTTCACCGAACAACAACTTCCCTTTAAACGGGAGCTAACTGAGGCGGGACTTGGATGACCCATCGGCCGCCAAATTCCTCAACCATAGAGATCTCCGAGTGGCCAATAAGGAAGCCAGACTATTCGCCAGTGCTCGAATCAAGTCATAGTGCACATCTGCTAAATATGCCAACCCTGAATCCAGATGATTAAGCTCTCTTAAATCCTCCTGCTCCAGGCGCGTAGACTGCCACAATTGCTGAGACCACCTCAGGCAAGCTCTCGCCACCCAAGCTCCACAAATGGAAGCCTGCAGGGACAAAGCATCCGCCTCAAACGACTGCTTCAGCAGACCATCCACTTTATTTTATTTATTTATTTATTTATTTAAAGTCTCTTCTATACCGCACTATTCAGCATCAGCGCGGTTTACATTGAACAAAGAATTTACACATTTCCGATGGTACTTTGTGTTTACATTTGAACAGGAAGAAATAACTTGGATAACAGGGGTAACTATTTACAAATTAAGACAGGTAACTATTTACAAATTAAGACAGAATCATGAACATTTCTTGGTTTCAGCGTTATTGGTTTTGGGAGGTCTGTGAGGTGGTTGAAATAACTGCATTGGTTATTGGGTAATACAAGAGGAAGAGGTGGTGTTTCCTGTCCTGCTACCTTCCACCGGTATAGTGGTCTTCTTTGTAACCGCTGACATTGTCGCATCTACTCGCGGAAACCGAAACTTCTCTTTATCCTTCTCCGCTAAGGGACAGAGTCTGTTCATAGTCCAAATGCATCTAAGCCCCACTTCTGGCTGATCCCACTCATCCTGGATCATCAAGTCAACCACCCGGTGAACGGGAAACACCACCTGCGCCTGTCGCACCGTTGAATAATGGGGTCTTCCACATTTTCTTCTTCCGGCCCCTGCACCGTAGCGAGATTCAGCATCTGAAGAGACTCTGTGATGAGAGCTGTTAGTTTGTCCCTACGGAACACTCAAATGATTTTCGCCTGATCCTCAGGCTTTGTATTTCTCCTTCTTCCAAGCCCTCTACTTCTGCTTCGAGCTCGAGATCGGCTTCCTCCGTCTCCTCGCACTCGTAATCAGTAGACACCATCTCCCGCGTCCTTAACCTCTTTGGAGGCATCGAAGAACTAGCCACATCAGCTATATCAGTCTAGCGGCATATGACCAAACAACGACAAGGACTCCGGCACCTTTCCTTGTCATCACAAGCAAAACCCCTGATGCATAATCAAAGCAAATTCTGGGCAGAAATCTCTGAGTTGTATCTCCGATCCCGAGGCCAGCTGCACCCCTGACGGCCCCGCCGATGCTTCCAGAGAAGGCCCCTGCAGCGTTATCCGCGCCGCTTCCCCTTCTGCCCCAGAAACCGTCTCGTGGGGCTCCTGGGCTAACTTGACCTCCATCTGCTGCTCCAGATTGGTGGACGCTGACACGCAGCCCTGACAGACACCGGAGTCAGCTACTGTTCTTCTGTGGGTACCGCAGACTACGCACTGGGGCCGAGCTGCCATCAACCAGCCAGCCCCGATCCCGAATCCAGCTAGTAAGCCGCCACAGGGACTTAACTAGCTTTCACTGTGGCCTTTCTGTCCTCTCTTTTCTTTTCTTTTTTTTTTTTTAATGAGAGAAGGAATCTACCCTCAACTAGCCTTTAACCAAGAAAATACTCCTGCAGTAACACCTGAAACACCAAAAACAAGCACACTGAAAGTTTAGCACACCTAAGTCAAAAATACCGCTTAACTAACCGAAGAAAGCAAAGTTAAACCAGCCTTTGTCAAAACAAAGCCAGGGCCCTCTAAATCTCTGCACTGTGAGACGCGAGCGCAGAGCATGCTGTAACATGCGTCACCTAAAATGGCCGCCGGCACAGAACTGAGCAAAATGGCGCCAAACAACAAGCTGAGAAAACCTTTATCAGCTTGGAAACAGCTCTCCGCTGTTCGGCCCGGTCCCCCCTAGCAATATTTTGAAATTTCGCCGCACTTACCCCATGCCAGAGCGCCGATCGAAGCCCAGCACAAGAATCTGCAGTGAGCAGGAAGCCGCCAGCGCGATCATCTGCCCTCTGCTCACCTCTGCAACACACCCGAATGTCCGGGGCTGTCCGCAGAGACTGTGAGAGAGTACCTTTTGCTGAGATCTCCTCCGTACCAGCAAGGAGGAAAGATCTGGCAGCGAAGATGTCCCTGGTAAGAAATTTAAAGGGGAAGGCAGTCCGGGACCGGGCAAGGCAGTAAGTGATCTTTTTTTTTTTTTTTAAATATACAGTCGCCATAATTTAATAATCAGAATAATAATAATAAATACAACAGTGAAACTATATCTAATCTAGCTACTCTAACAGCTTATAATTCGTTCCTCAAGTGAGCCCAGACCTAGGCTCACTAAGTTCTCCTACTGCATGGAGACTGGACACTCTGGGGCTGATGGGAGAAACCAGCAGACTACATCCAGTGATGTCACGATTTGGACATGCCCAGTCTCAAAGCTGCAGGAGGAGGTACAAAACCCAGAGGTAGAGGACTGGAGGAACGATAAGGAATATCAGTTTAAATCAGCAAAAGAGAGTATTAGATACCTCGGCATTTACATTAGTAATAAGATAGAAGCATTATATAAACTGAATTATCAAAAACTATTTGGAAAGGTGGAGAGCTGGTTGGATGGATGGGGGCGGGGATATTTGTCATGGTTTGGACAGATTGCTGCCATAAAGATGATGCTCTTACCAAGATTCCTATTTCTCTTCCAGATGTTAGCAATTAAAATACCACCTAATCATTTAAAAAGGTTACAAAGAATCATTAATTGTTTGATATGGCAAAATAGACGGGGAGAGTAGCTATGGCTATAATGCAAAGAGCTAAAGGAGAGGGAGGGTTAGGCGTGCCTAACTTTAGGAAATATTATGAGGCAGTGCAATTAAAAACGATTTATGAGAGGCATCGAGGAACACAGAAACAATGGGTTTAAATGGAGGAAGTTTCTTTAAGGAGAGATAGTCTAACCAAAGTAGTTTGGAGAGGAAGTCTTAATTTAGAAGCTAAAAATCAAAATCCTCTAATAGTGCATAGTTTACAAGTTTGGAAACAAAATAGAAAACAAATAATACAAAATAAAAAGGTACACACAGGGTATGCCCCTAGAAGCTTTTTTCGAAAGTGGACAGGGACCAGAGATGTGTATTTTGCATAGACGGGAAAAGGTGGGGCTAAAATATATCTCACAAATAGTGAGTAAGGAGGGCATTTTTGAATTAGAAAATATTAAGGATCTATATAGATTAGGAGATAGAGATTATTATGCTTATCTACAAGCGAGACACTTTTTGAAACAACCAAAGGTGTGGCATGATCTCTGGGAAAACAGGGGGTGGTTTGAAGTGTTGTGTATAGGAAATTTGGGGCATAAAGGAATTTTATCCAAAATTTATAAAGGCATAATGGAGGGGGGGGAAATAACAAATTGAGATATATAATAAAATGGGAAGAAGATTTGGAGATAAGTTGGTCTGAGGAGGAATGGGATAAGATAATACGGACAGTGGCAAGTATATCCATAGCCGCAAGAGTAAAAGAGAATGCTTATAAATTGTTGTTCAGATGGTATTGGACTCCAGTACGTAAAAAAAGAGCTGGACGGGGGCTTAATGATCATTGTTGGAAGGGATGTCATGAGAAAGGAAATTGGTTGTATATGTGGTGGAAATGTAAGTGGATACAAGCTTATTGGATTGAGATTTTGGAGTAGATATATAACATGACAGGATATGGAATACAAAGAAAGCAGAGATTTGTTTACTACATCAAATAGATGTGGACATTCCAAAGAGAGTTAGTGGAGTGATACATCACTGTATAGTAGCTGCCAGAAGTGAACTAGTACAGCACTGGCAGGGGACGTCAATGCCACAAACGGCAGGATTTGTGAGAAGAGTGGCAGAGATGTGTTTGATGCATAGACTGACGGAGATGCGGCGTGGGATAGGAGGGAGAGCTGAGGAACAATGGAAGAGTGTGCATAAGTGGTTGGAAAAATGGAAGGAAGAAAGAGAGGGAGTGATAGAGTAAAATATGAGAGAGATTTTATACAAAATTTAACAGGAGGAATAAATGGTGATTGGGTGAAAGGAGAGAAGATATTAATTCAGTAATGGATGAGATTAGATGAGTGGGGGAGGGATGGGGAGAGTGAGGTGAGAAAGGGAATGATATAAAGAGAGTTTAGAGAAATATTATATGAATAAATAAATAGAATATATAATTGTTAATATATGTACAATATACATGCTACATGTAAAGTGAAGTTTGCAATGATAGTGATTGTAGTGTAAATGATCTGCCACATACTTAATAAAATGATCAAATGGAAAAAAAATTCAGTAACTAAAAAATGTTAAAAAACAAAGTTTTAGTGATTTTTGTGGTGCTTTTTATGTTTTTGTGTATATTCATCTTAATTGTGCACCTTCTATGCTTGCTACATTTTATATGAGCAAATCAATTATAAATGCATTAATTAATTAATTTATTTATTTATTTAGCATCTTTTATATACCGCGCTATTTGTTTTCAGTGCGGTTTACAAGTAACAGAAGCTGCACAATCAGAAAACACTGGTGTGCTTACATTATAACAGGAAACTTAAACTTGGAACAGAGGGTAATAAAACTATAACTATGTACACACAGAGTAATTATGTACAAACAACAGTGTAAAAACTGTAACTATGTATAAACATATTGGGTTCTATAGTATTCACAGACAGAGTATGGTCGGAATAAGGTAGGATATACGAGAACTTGAGGCAGAATTACTTATGAGGGAATTGGGGGTGAAGAGTGAGAGTTTGTCGGTTTAGGAGTGCTGATGATCAGATGAGGATTGGATGCTTGTGCAAAATGGAGAAGGAAGATGTGGTGCTTGATTGCCTTGCGAAATTGAGAGAGGTCTTTAATTGCTCTTATTTCAGGTGTGAGGTCATTCCAGCATTTAGGTGCATAGAAGGCGAAGGTCCTTTTCTTGGTTGATTGGGTACATTTGATGGACTCCTTGGGGATAATCAGGGTGTTGTTCGTTGTTGTCCTTCTCGCTCTGTTTTTTGGGGTGAGGGAGATGAGATCATTAAGAGACGTGGGGGCAAGGTTGTTGATGATCTTGAAAGTGATGATAAGGATTTTATAGGTTATCCTGCAATGAATTGGTAGCCAGTGTAGTTCCATGAGAGTCGGGGTGATATGGTCTGATCTTGCTAGACCACAAAGCACCCTAGCAGCCGTGTTCATCGCCAGTTGTAGTGGATTAATGGTGTTTTTGGGGAGACCGTATAATACTACATTAGCATAATCAAAATGAGGTAGTGTGAGGGCCTGGAAGATGGTCCGAAAGTTGTTGTGAGGTAGCATGGGTCTGAGTTGCCTTAGCGTTCTTATTTTATTGTAGACAGCCTTTGTGACGTTCCGAATGTGTTCCTTAAATTCAAAATGCTGATCCAGAGTAATCCCTAGGTAGCGAATAGATGGTTTACAGGGGAGATCCGCATCTCTTACTTTTAGAGAGGATGGAGGTGAGAATGCTTTGTTTCTTGATATGAACAGAACTTCAGTCTTTTTGAAGTTTATACGGAGGTTTTGAGATGCTAACCAGTCTGTGATGGCATTGAAGCATTGAATAAGGTTGGTGAAGTCTGGTTGACTGACTTTAAATGGGGTAGAACATCGTCGGCGTAGATTAATGAGGAGATATTGAAGGTGCGTATGATGTCACAAATCGGCTGTAAGTATACATTAAATAGAAGTGCAGATAAGGACGATCCTTGTGGAACACCTTGATGTTGGTGGAAAGAAGTGGATGTGGTGGGACCGACTCTGACATGTTGCCATCGCTCAGACAGGTATGACCTACACCATTCCCAGGCGAGACCTCCGATTCCCTTCTCGAGGAGTCGGGCAAGGAGTAGATTATGATTAACTGAATCGAAGGCAGCGGAGATATCTAGGAATATTAGAGCAAAGCCGTTTTCTGCTTTATCAAGACCTCTGTTCAGCGTATTAGTTAGGGTGGTAAGGAGAGTTTCTACACCGTGTGATTCCCTGAAGCCGTGTTGACAGGGATCGAGCGGTGAAGTTGTATCAATGTGATGTTGTATCTGTCTCTGAACAACCTTCTCTATTATTTTGGCTAATAGAGGTATGCTCGAGATTGGACGGTAGGAGTCTGGCTTTAGTGGGTCAAGCCTAGAGTTCTTCAGTAGAGGTCTTATAGAGGTTTGTTTAAGGAGAGATGGGAATGCGCCTGTTGTGAAGGATAGACCAATGATGTTGACTAGGATTGGGCTCAGTTCGGCACACAGCGATCTGACCCAGTATGCTGGGCAAGGGTCACTTGAAGCTGTAGAAGTGTTGATGGAGGTGATGAGATCTTGAATGTTTTTTTCAGAGGGTGTTGTGAACGTTGTGATTGTAGGAAATGGGGAGTGAGAGTGAGATAATGTTGTGACTGAGATTGTGTCAGTTATGGAGGTCTTGGATTGGAGATAGTCAGCGTAGGACTGGGGGGGATAGGAACTAGTTGGGTAGATGATGGTTCTTTAATTAGGGATTTTGCTATGTTGAAAAGGTCTCTGGGTTTATTTAGTGAGCGGAGGAGAAGATTAGCATGGTATTCACTCATTTTGAGATATATAGTTTCACGGTGGAGTTTGAGGTGGTTCAAGTATATTACTTTATTGGCTTTGGAGTGAGATCTTCTCCATTTCCTTTCAAGTTTCCTGAGGGAGAGGAGGGATGAACGGAGATCTGCTGTGAACCATGGTGATGGCTGTCTCTTGTTTTGTTTGGTCTTGTTGCTTTTGGTTGAGGCTGGTTGTTGTGCAATAGACTTTAATGTGGTGTTCCAGTTGGTGATAGCTTCTCCGAGGTCAGAATGTATTGGATTGAGTAGTGGTAAGGCGTGCCTAATGAATTCCTCCTTGTCCAATGGTTTGAATTGAGAGGTAGGTTTGGATACTGCACTTGGATTGTTAGGTGGATGCTTAGAGTGAAGAGTGGGCATCTGAAACATAATTAGTTTATGATCCGACCAGGGAATGGAGGTGATAGTAGTGTTAAGGATGGAGTTTTGACTGAATGCAGCATGGGGAGCGAAGATTAGGTCCAGTAGGTTTCCTTTATTGTGTGTGGAAGTGTTTACAAGTTGATCAAAACCGAGTACTTGCATGGCGTCTAGGAAGGCATCTGCTTGGTTGGGTTGCAGGGAGGGTAAGTTGAAGTCTCCAAGCAGCCAATTGGAGCTGTGTGGGTCGGCTGGGTTGCAGGCTAAGTCTATAAATGTGGAGATAACTTCAGGAGGAGAAGAGGGGGATCTGTAAATAAGGTTTATGGTGAAGTCTTTATTGGCAATGGTGATAAAGTCCGCATGGGAGGAGCTCTTGGATGTGAGAAGTCGAAATTCTAGGTCTGTTTTTGAAAGAATAAATACTCCACCTCCTTTTCGGTTGGTCCTATGGCAAGTATGGATGGAAAAGTTGGAAGGTATTAATTGGTTTATGATAGCTTTGTCAGTATCCTTGAGCCAGGATTCGGTCACCATGAGGAGATCCAGGTTGTGCACTGATATCAGGTCCGGTATCACTGGCCATTTCTTACGCACAGAGCGTGAGTTTATAAGGGCACAGTTGAGGAAGAGTTGAGTTTTAGATAGTTCTTTTTTGAGTTTGTCTGAATGATTGAGGTCCACATACAGCAGGTGAGAGCGTCGTAGGTGTTGTGGGAAGCTGGTTGCAGAATGGTAAGGGTTAGATTGGTTCTTCTTGCCCAGGTAGGGTAAGGTGGTGATATAGTGTTGCCCTGGGGAGAGGGCTATGGAGCATTGCAAAGTGTTTAATGCTAGGAATAAGGTAGTAATGATAAGTAGTGGGATGGACATAGTGGCTTGGTGGTTGTTGCGTTGGCTTTGCTGGGTGTGTGGAAGGTACTAAATTGTAGTGTAGCCGTACAAGAAGAAATAAGGCTCAATATAGTAGTAAGGTATTTAAGGCGAGAGTATAAGTAAGCTGGGAGAGTAAGGAGGTCTCCTGTAGAATGAGTCTCTGTGCTGCTTTTGAGTGGATATATAGTAACTTCAGTAAGCTAATTCAGCATGTAAATATCAGTATAGGGTATAAAGAACAGCAAGCTAATTCAATGAATAACATCCGTATAGGTCTTTCAGTGAAATATATCGTAATGGCTATGTATATGTTTGGTAACTTTCAGGTAACAGCTAAGCTTAGATTGTTATACTGTATCTACTTTGTGACAATGGTTGGTTACTTAGTGGAGAATACTTTGTAAAGACACTTAGTAGCAAGCAGTAGACACTTAGTAGCAAGCAGTAGGGGAGATCAAGTATATTGTATACATAGTCAAGTACCAAGGAGTTGATAGCTAATCTAAGTTATAAATTGTAATTATTAGGCATAGGTATTAGCATGCATTATAGATCATATCTAGAAGTTAAGTATTATAATTTGTGTTAATCAGATGGATCGAGTCAATACTTAGTCTTTGGTTCTGTGGCTTATTCTGGTTCTCAGGCGTTCGGCTGTTGCTGCTAGAAGTGTCTTCCGGGTTTGTAGGTGTCCTTCGACTGGTTCCATGCCTAAGGGCCACGCCAAAGGGCCCTCTGGCGAGGCCCTCAGGCGCGGGCCCGACAGGCGCGAGCCTGCTTGAGAGCGGGTTGTTTTTTACCGCTGCTGCTCCTCCTCCCACAGCCCCGATTGGGCCGGAGTAACCGAGCAGGTCAGCAGGCAAGAGATGGGCTGGTGCTCAACCCCTTTGCAGGGGGAGGTGAAGATGGCGGTTTTCCCGCCGATCGCGGGCTGCTTTTTACCGCTGCTGCTCCTCCTCCCACAGCCCCGATTGGGCCGGAGTAACCGAGCAGGTCAGCAGGCAAGAGATGGGCTGGTGCTCAACCCCGTTGCAGGGGGAGGTGAAGATGGCGGTTTTCCCGCTGATCGCGGGCTGCTTTTTACCGCTGCTGCTCCTCCTCCCACAGCCCCGATTGGGCCGGAGTAACCGAGCAGGTCAGCAGGCAAGAGATGGGCTGGTGCTCAACCCCGTTGCAGGGGGAGGTGAAGATGTAATAATATAATTCATAAGTATATGCATGCACAAGGGATTTGTAAGCATGAAAATTTTTAGGCGCCCAGACTGACCAAATAAGCCATGACAGATGCACACCCTAATAAGTGATAGACCACTTTTTTTGATCAGCTTCCCCAAAAGCGAGACTTTAGAAATTGGCCAATAGTAGTCATTATCAAGAGGCAGACTCAGTTTCTTTAGTCTCAGATAAATGATTGCATATCGTAACTTGCACTTATAATGTATTTTTATGATATTAGAAAGCTAAGCTCCTGACTCGGTGCAGCAATCTTTTTACGCAGGAGGATGGCAAGGATTTTAGCCCACACATAGGGGTATGTGTGATATTGGAGTCACGGCCCCATTGAATTTCAATATCGCACAGAAGCCACTACCGCTATTTAGTAAACATACCCCATAGTAACATGTATGGAAGAAAACATCTTTTGGATATCATCAACAATTACAGTCTGTAATACAGAAAAACTCCTCACTTCTAATGATCTTGTATAATAATTTCCCAGAAAGTTTTCTTTAGATCAGAAATCAAAGCAGCAGCTGTAATATATAGAGATGAATTACCCCTCTATAAATGGCAAAACACTGAACCCATCAACTCATAAACCCACTTAACTTTCTGCTCAAAATCAGTAAAAAAAATTAGCAGTAAAAAAATTAGAATATCGCTCCTCTTTTTCAGGTCATTGAGAATCAGTAATTGCTTTCACAACTTCAAATAACTCATGCGGTCAAATTGTTGACTATTTTAAAAGCCCTGCAATTTGTTCTCTTTTGGTCAATTTAGCTTCTTATATGAACTTTGTGGCTTTGCTTTTAAACAAAACCCTATTGTGAGACATCTGATCTCAAATCCTCTTTCGTTTGAGCTATCTTACTTATTTCAAAATTATGGAACCATGAGGCACCTCCTAGAGAAGTGAATACAGCTAGTTGATCAAATGATTCCTTTAGTTTCTGATTCCAATCCTCAATTAGAGTAAGTAATGTCATGCGAGTAGGTTTACTTCTTGCCAGGGACATAGCCAAGGGTGGGCCTGGGTTGGCCATGGCCCCTCCATTTTGGCATCAGGCTCACCCAATCAGCTGCACACAGCAGTCGAGTGAGAGAAGAACTGGAGTCTGTAGGCCCGATTCTGTCCCGCACGTAGGTCCCCTCTGTACGTCCTGTCTGAGCCGGATGTAAAGAGGTGATCGCAATTCTGATCCTGTGGGGCTACGCAAACAGTCATGTATGTGCAGGCCGGGACTGTGATTCAGTCCAGCCTGCATGTACATGAAAAGCCCAGCTAACTCAGTCAGGGCTTTTAAATGGAGCTGCTGCGCCATGGCATCCAGTTGCCATGGCACTGCGGCTCCATTTAAAAGCTGCGATGCCAGCCGCCGGCAAAAACTGCTTATTCCCCGCAGCCCAACCCCCGATCTGGCCTCCTAAGGCCAGGGTCAGACTGCAGGGAATGTACTCTGGCCCCCCCCTCCCCTGCCCCATCCGCACCCCGGCAGTCCCAAAAAAAAACGTCCAGGGAAGTTATTCCACCTCGGAGGTAGAATAACTTCCCCACACGTCGCTGGTCTGGGACGTACAGGGCCGACATTAAAATTGGCCCTGTATGTCCAGTGCCGGTGACCGCCCCTTCCCCGTCCCATCTAATTTCCCCGCACAACTGGCGGGAAAATTAGTCGCGGCTGGGAGAAGGCACGAATAGCAGGGATGGACATCCCGTTGGGACATCCATCCCCGCTATTTGTGACACAGAATAACCCCGTGTGCCAATCCCAGGCCCCACCAAAAAAAATTAGTCTTGGTTGCGTCTTTGCTACTTGCCACAATGCCAAATTAGTTAAATGATCCAGAAAATTAACTGACTCCCCACCTCCTGGATCCAAAATATATATATTTTAAATCTTCCACTACACGTAATGCATTATATTTGGATGCCCATATAGAAATAAAACCAGCTTTTCTAACCTAATGGTTACATCACTGGCTTGGTAACCATTAGCACTCCTTGTGGCCTTGGGCAAGTCACTTCAGCCTCTATCGCCATGGAAGAAAGGCCTGGCAATCTACTTCTGGTCATACTACCAAGAAAACCCAGGAGCTCCTGGGTCGTCAGGAGTCAGCATTGACTCAAAGGCATACATTGCATTTTTGTAATTCTCTAATGAAGTAGCCAATAGACTTGGTGCTGATACAGGACTACCAACATAAAATATTGAGTCATTCGGCAATGAAGGACTAGACATTCTGTTTTCTGTAAACTGATCAATCTAACATCTAACAAATTCAAACAGCTAACACATTCCCCCCAACATCATCTTGGCCTGCAAGTTGTGGGCAGCGGTAAAAAGAATAACTCACTGGGCATGCCTGGTAGACTACTGCCAGCTAAGTTTTGATTACCCATGTAGGTGGTAATTTTATAAAAGGCTGCCTATGTGGAATGTCCAAAAAGGCACCATTCTATGCCTATTTTACCAAGGCAACATAGGCACCCATGTGCCTTTATAAAATAGGCATCCAGAATCTACTCCAGTGGAACACAAATCCTCATGCACAAATTTTCACGTACTGTGAAGGTGGTGTAAATGTGTGTGACTATATGAGAGGGTAATTTTATAACAGGGAATCTAGATTAATAAAGCAGGAAGGTAATTATTTGTAGCTTAGTTTAGAAGGACACATAGAAGCTTATGCGTCTTTATAAAATACTAACACAAATCCTGTAGAAATGGCACCTATATTGAAGCTTGGACATTACGCCTGCTCTTACTGGCCATGGCAGTACCTGATGGTAAACCCTTTTCTCAAGTAAGCATCTGAGAAGTAGGGTAAGCTAAATGCTGGGATAAGAGGGAATACTGTAAATTCAACACATTTTCTTTTGCAGACTGGTAATATTTTCTATTTGCATTTCTAGACTGCCTTCCAATTTTTAACACAAGGCAATGCAAATAGGAAATATTACCGGCTTGCAATAGAAAAATCGCTGAAGTATGATAAGTTCCTTCCCAAAACAGCATACAATCTAAATGAGTATTTGAGGCAACAGGAGTCAAGGAGCCCGATTTTCATCTGGGCAGTGCTATGTGCCGGGACAGTGCATAGCCTGCATGACATCCGTCTAACCTTGATTTTCAATGCCAGGGTCATATGTGGCCCCGGCATTGAAAATGCGGGTCTCGCTGCATAACCTGGAAGTCGCAGGAGCTAGATGCTTAGCCCCCCTGCGCCTGAAAGACAGGCGAGGAAAAATCTTGTATATCTTTAAGGCGCAGAGGGCTAAGCGGGTTGGATCAAAAATCAGTGCTACCCGTTTAGCCCTCTCCTCCGCCCCCATTCCATCCTGGAACGCCCCTAACACTCCCCGAGCTAGCCGCATAGCATCTGGGCGCATTAGGGACTTACCCAGGTTTTTCAAAGGGCACTACCTGTGTAGGTGCCTTTTGAAAATCCCAGATAAGGCATTTACACTGGTAACTAAGGCAGTTACCCATGTAAATGCCTTCTAAAATTGGGCCCAAAGTGACTTGCTCCAAATCATAAGGATGTTAGTACGAGAAGTAGGACTTGAATGAACCCTTGTTCCCTGATTTTCAGTTCATTGTTCTAACCACCAGGCTGCTCCTGATTTCTAATGCAATTCTTCTCCTGTTTTTTTGGCATCATCGGGTCAATTTTCAGTGGCAATTGGCAATTGCATTTTTTTTTAAATGCTGGCCCCAGTATTTAAAAAATATGCTTCTTCAACCCCACTGTATGGATAGGTGGCTGCACCGAATATATTGTATGTTTAATGCAGTCACCGCTGTCAGCTATATGCATAGTGGTGATATTCTGCTGCTATCTATACTGCTAAGCAATTTAAGTTAGGAGCACTTGTTTGCTGAATATTGCCACTATGGAGGGAATTTTATCACAGGCTGCCAAGATTTACACGCAAACACATGCAGATGAAGATTTTTTACTCATACGCATGTAATTGGCCACTGAGACATGTAAATGAAGCAGCCATGATTCTACATTGCAAGTAAGCATGCACATACAATCATTCATGCACAGGGTAGAGTTTGGGTGGCGCGCAAGATTACGCTTGCAAATTATAAAATACAATAATTTGTGTCCCTCACAGATTTAGGCACAGGCATTTACACCAGTCCAAGGGCTGTGTAGGTGATAATGTCTGAAAATGTGTTAATTTAAGACGTGAACGCCACTATTTTATGGCGTAAAATACACGTGCTTGACTTTATAAAACAGGCACATGTGTACATAAAAACAGGCATTAACTAAGAGGGAGTTTATAAAATTACTGTACTTTCTATGTATATAGTTAGTTGTTCATCACCTGCACCATCCTAAGTACCCTCTGGCACTATCCTTATAGTACCATGGTAGTTAAAGGGTTTTTATTGTCAGTGTCTGGATAGTGCCATCAAAAATCCACTGAGAAGGGACTTATAGATTTAGCAGTCACCATTAAAAGAGTGGAGGAGTGGCCTAGTGGTTGGGGCAAGGTACTTCAGGCCGGAAGGTCAGGGGTTCAAATCCCACTAGAGGACAGCAACCTTGGGCCGGAAGGACTGGGGTTTCTAGTCCCACAGGTGCTCCTTGTGGTCTTGGGCAAGCCACTTAACCCTCCATAGCCCATGTTCCCTGTAAAATAGTTATCTCCAAGTTATAATGCCCTGTTCAATGTAATTTCAGTTTGTTCAATGTAAACCGCACTGATGCAGAAAAGCATGGTATATAAGAGAATGTAAATAAATAAAAAATGTAAGTCCATTTGACTACTGACCTGCATATTGCTAATTCTACTTACAAACTGGTAACAGAGCAATGGACTGCGTACCAGGAACAATAGGAAAGCATAGCTACTCACCTGTAACAGGTGATCTCTGGGAATAGCAGGAATTTAGTCTTCACATATGGGTGATGTCAGTACCGAAAGAGCCCACACGGGAATGCTCCCCAGCGTCCAATAGGAAAGCTTTTGGGAGCATCCCACTGTGCCTGCGCTGCTGCCCTCCCACCTTTGTGACTTTCCCTCCTCAGTTGAGTTTGTAGCCGAGATAAAAGGAGAAAATAGAGAGAGAGAGAGAGAGAGAAACCCTACAACTCTGAGGGGAGGAGAGTGGGTTGTGAAGACTAAATTCCTGCTGTTCCCAGAGATCACCTGTTACAGGTCAGTAGCTAAGCTATCTCCAGGAACAAGCAGGAATGTAGTCTTCACATATGGGACTCCCTAGCTCTCAGATGCCAGAGAAATGCCCCCAGAATCAGTAGATTTGCCTCAGAGCAGGTCTCAAAAGGGCATAGATCCTTCATGGATGTCTGGCATTGAAAACTTCCGGGACGGAAGATAGGAGTTGCCCTACGTCTGAAAGAGGTGCTGGCATACCGTCTGACCAAACATGGCATCCCGACGGGCGTCCTTGTCAAGACAATAATAAGCACAAAGGTATATACAGAAGACCATGTGGCTGCTTTGCAAATTTTGTCAATAGCAACAGAACGTAGGTTTGCCGTGGATGCAGCTATGGCACAAACATTATGGGCAGCGACATGACCTTCAAGGGATAGTCCTGCCTTATCATAAGTAAATGAAATGCAATCTACTATCCATTTAGAAATGGTACGTTTGGATACTGGCAACCCCAAGTGACTAGGATCAAAGGAGATGAATAACCGAGTGCCTTTACAGTGCTCAACAGTCCTTTGAAGATAGAAGGCTAAGGCCTGTTTATAGTCAAGGGTATGGAGGGTTGCCTCTGCCCTAGAGGAATGCAGTCTAGGGAAAAAGACAGGAAGGTAAACAGATTGATTGGGATGGAAAGGAGATAACACCTTTGGCATGAAATGGGAGTGAGTCCTAAAGACCACCTTATCATGGTGGAACGGGGTATAAGGCGGGTCTGCCACCAACGCCTGAAGTTCACTGATGCGTCTAGCTGAAGTGAGAGCAACAATGAAGATGACCTTCCAAGAGAGAAACCTTAGTGAGGTTGTGGCTAAAGATTCAAAAGGCAGCTTAAGGAGCTGTGTTAACATGACATTAAGATCCCATGCCACTAGTGGTAGCCTGATAGAAGGCTTTATTTATTTACGTTCTCTTCTATACCATGCTATTCAAATCATTGTGGTTTACATATAACAGAACCATATACAAGGCAGTCGGGCTGCATTGTATTTACAATGAACAGGAACTATAACTTGGACATAACTAGGGTAACTATCTAGAAAGTATATACACTAGTAACAGTCTGAACCTCCTAATATTTACGTGGATTGGTGTTTGAGGGGTTAGCTGCAGGAGAGTATGTTGGGTGTGTTGTTGGCAAAGTCCTGTAGCTTGGGGTGTCTGTTTGTGTGCTGTCTTCCGGGTAGTACTGTAAAAATAGGTGGTGCTTCAGTGCCTTCCTAAATTTGGCTAGGTCAGTGCATGCTCTAATGGCTGTCGGGAGGGCATTCCAGCATCTGGGTGCATAAAGCATGAATGTTCTGTTGGATGTTGCATGGTTGCATTTTGTTATTGCGTTGAGTGTTATCAGTTTGTTGACAGCTGTGGGTCTTCTGGATCTGGTCGGAGGTGTGGGGTGGATTAGCCCAGTGATGGAGGTGGTCGGTTGGTTGTTTATGGCCTTGAAGGTCATTACTAGGATCTTGAAAGCTAGTCTGCCATGGATTGGTAACCAGTGGAGCTGTTTCAGGATTGGTGTAATGTGGTCTGTTCTAGATGCTCCGTATAGAATTCTGGCTGCTGAGTTCATTACCAGCTGGAGTGGGTTCAATGCTACCTGTGAGAGTCCATGTAGGATTGCATTAGCATAGTCGAAATGTGAGATTACAAGGGCTTGGTAGATTGTGCGGAAGTCATCAGGGTCCAGTAGCGGTCGCAGATGTCATAGTGTCCGTATTTTGTGGTACATTGCCTTGACTGTGTTTCCTATGTGGGTTTTTAAGTCCAGCCGTTGGTCCAAAGTGGCCCCTAGGTAGCGGATTGTGGGTTTGGCAGTCAGCTCGGCATTCTTCACCTTTATGGTGGCTGGAGGGGTGAAACCTTGGTTCCTTATCATCCCTCCAGTCTAGTCCTGGAAACTCTGGAGTTGTCATCCTCTTCCAGCAGCTTGGAGACTGATACACGTCATTCTTTGATGACACTGGTATAAGGACTCAGGCACTGCCTCCTCCCACTTCAGTTATATCAGTCTCCAAGCAGCTGGAGGACGTGAGCCAGAGTTTCTGGCTCACTGGAGTAATAATTAAGGACTTTGAGTTTAGTTACTTTTATTTTGAGGGTTAGCTTAACTTACAAATTGGGTATTGAGTTCATTTTCTTTCATTTTCCTTAGATTGGGATACCTGCTAAAGATTCTAAAGTCAGGGGCATATTGCTTTAAATTGGCTGCTGGGGGCCTCACTTCCCTGCTTACCGGGGCAGAATGGAGCAGGACAATCCGGAGCCTGGGGGGGAGTCTAAAAGAAATCTTTTCTGCCTGGCAGATTACCTTCCCCAGCGCTAGACAGAAGCTTGCCTGTATGTGCTTGTGGGGGAAGGCAGACAGGAACCGCGAGGCACAGTTCCCTTCTGCTTCTGTTTCTTGGTGTTGGAGCGGGGCTGAAGACAGAAATGCTTCCGCGATGTTTCCAGGCAGTCTTCCGTGTTAGCCGGTGCACGGAGGTAAAAGGAGCTCTTCGGGACACCTGAGGTGGGTGGCCTGAGGCTTGCTGGTAATTGCACTACATTAGGCCCCAGGGGAGCAGCAGCCTCGCAGCGCGTTCTCTTTTTGAGCAGGAAACGCCGCCATTAAGTCTGGGGAAACAAGCCTGCAGGGTGAAGAGACTAAGCTTAGTTTTCGAATAGGAGAAGGACGATTCAACTCGGAGTTCCTGCTTGCTTTTAGGTTGTTTAAAAAAAAAACGGAGCGCTAAGTTTAAAGGATATTTGATTTTTAAAGTTACTACTGCATAGTTGGTTTTCAGTGGTACATTAATTTGTTTAGGGGTGCACTAAGGTGTCACAGACTTAATATGCCTGCTAAGACCTTGTGTTTGCTCTGCGGCGTAAAAAGGTCTGTGGTGTCAGAGGCATGAATTTGTAAGAGCTGTAACCAGGCATCAGCGATGGAACAGCAGCGATTAGATTTGGAGGAGGACCGAGAGGTAGCTGCTCTGGGGCCTCGGTCACCTCTATTGGATCCAGCGGAACCACTGCCAGGTCCTTCCTTGGCTTCTGAAGTTACCAGAGTCCGGGCTCCCTTGACAGGGGACTTGACGTCCATTTTTTCGCCGGACTTTGTGACTCTTATTCAAAGGGCTTTCGGCGGTGCGGCTAAAGAAGCTTCTTAAGAACATAAGATATGCCATACTGGGTCAGACCAAGGTCCATCAAGCCCAGTATTCTGTTTCCAACAGTGGCCAATCTAGGTCATACGTACCTAGCAGTTTCCCCAAGGGACACAGGTTCCACAATGCTTGTACTGGTTCAAGCATTGATATCCTGGGTCCCTTCTTAATAATGGTTTATGGACCTTTCCTCCAGGAACTTGTCCAAACCTTTTTTAAACCCAGCTACACTAACAGCCTTTACTACATCCTCCGGTAGCAAATTCCAGAGTTTGATTACACGTTGAGTGAAAAAATATTTTCTTTTATTAGTCTTAAATAGTTTACCCTGTAGCTTCATTGCATGTCCCCTAGTCTTTCTATATTCTGATAAGGTAAACAATCGATCTACGTTTACCCGTTCCACTCCGTTCATTAATTTATAGACTTCTATCATATCTCCCCTCAGCCGTCTCTTTTCCAGGTTAAAGAGCCCCAACCTTTTTAGCCTTTCTTCATAGGAGTAGCCTTCCATCCCCTTTACCATTTTGGTGGCTCTTCTCTGAACCTTTTCTAAAATCGCTATATCCTTTTTAAGATACGGTGACCAGAATTGCACACAATATTCAAGGTGCGGTCTCACCATGGAACGATATAGAGGCATTATAATATCTTTTGTTTTATTTTCCATTCCTTTCCTTATCATACCTAGCATTCTATTTGCTCTCTTGGCCGCCGCTGCACACTGGGCCGAGGGTTTTAACAAGGTATCCACAATGACGCCTAAATCTTTTTCCTGGGTGGTGGTTCCTAATGTGGAACCTTGCATCGTGTAACCATAGTTATTCCACTTTCCAGGTCATTTATGAATATGTCAAAAAGCAGCGGACCCAGCACAGATCCCTGGGGTACACCACTACACCTTTCTCCATTGGGAAAATTGGCCATTTAGCCCTACCCTCTGTTTTCTATCTTTTAACCAGTTCCTGATCCACAGTAGTACACTGCCTCCTATCCCATGACTCTTTAGTTTTGCCAAAAGTCTCTCATGAGGGACCTTGTCAAAGGCTTTCTGAAAGTACAGATACACAATATCAACCGACTCACCTTTGTCCACCTGCTTATTCACTCCTTCAAAAAAACATAACAGATTAGTAAGACAAGATCTTCCTTGTCTAAAGCCATGTTGGCTGTCTCCCATTAGGTCGTGACTATCTACATGCTGAGTAATTTTATTCTTTATGATGGTTTCTACCATTTTACCCGGTACTGATGTCAGGCTCACTGGTCTGTAGTTTCCCAGATCACCCCTCGAACCCTTTTTAAAAATTGGTGTTACATTGGCGATCCTCCAATCCTCAGGTATTAGAGATGATTTTAATGATAGTTCACAGATTACTGATAGCAGGTCTGCAATCTCAAATTTCAGTTCTTTCAACACCCTTGGATGTATACCATCCGGCCCAGGTGATTTGCTACTCTTCAGTTTATCTAATAGTTGTAAGACATTTTCCCGATGTATCGATATTTCCTTCAATTCTTCCACACCTTTAAATACCACTTCAGTCATGGGTAACATCCCTACATCTTCCTCAGTAAAGACCGAAGCAAAGAATTCATTCAGTCTCTCCGCTATCGCCTTGTCGCCTCTTAGTGCTCTTTTAACCCCTTTATCATCTAATGGACCAACTGACTCACAGGTTTTTTGCTTCTTCCGTGGCTTTGGGTCCCATAGGAGGTGATTTAGGACTCAAAAGGCCAGGGACTCCTATGTCAGTGGCGCCTTCAGCCTTAGGTATAAAAAGAGCTCGGCTGGACGGAGATAAACATGATCTCTCAGAGTTTTCGGTAGTTTTGTGCACGGATGACGATCCGGAGATGGACGAGGAGGTGGAAGAAGGAGAGATTATGGAACAGGAAGACTAGGCTATGGTAGTGCGCATCTTCCGGAGAGAGGAATTTCCGGCTCTGATTTCGGAGACAATGAAGACACTTAATATGCCCCAGTCTGCGCCGACAGAGGAGGCAGCATTAGAGGATCTGCTCTTGCAGGCTTTTAGGAAGACTCAAAAAGCTTTTCCTATACATAGAGTTATAAAAGAGATGATCCAGGAGGAGTGGGATATGCCCGAGTCGTCGCTCAAAGGTTCTCAGGTAATGTCTCGGTTGTATCCGTTAGTTGAACAGGATAAGGAGTTTTTTAAGTCCCCGAAGGTGGATGCGGCAGTGTCGGCCATGACCAAGAAGACGACCATTCCGGTGGAAGGAAGTGCAGCCCATAAGGATGCTCAAGACAGAAAGCTTGATGCGTTGTTACGGCAGGTTTTTGAGGTTAATGCTCTGTCCATCAAGCTTCGATTTGTGGGGCTTGGGTAGCGAGAGCTTGTCTCCGATGGGCACAGAGGGTCCAGGGAAAACGGACTGAGGAGGTCGTTGGTGAGGCCGCTCATTTGGAGTCCGGTACGGCATATCTGGCAGATATTCAGTATGATCTTATTAGGGGACTATCGAACAGTATGGCTTTGGCGGTGGCAGCTAGGAGGTATCTCTGGCTGCGAAATTGGGCAGCGGATTGTTCCTCGAAGGCGAGGTTAAGTAAGCTTCCTTTTAAGGGTCGGCTGCTGTTTGGCGAGGATTTGGAGAAGACAGTTAAGGATCTAGGAGAATCCAAGGGCGGCCGGCTACCGGAGGATAAGCAGAAGCAAGGAAAGTTTCCACCGTTCGCAAGGATGCCGCAGCGGGATTTTCGTCGCTTTCGCACCTCCAGGTTTACGCAGAATCAGAGAGGGCATCTTCCCTATAGAAGCCAAGGGTTTCAAGGATTCCAGGGGGCTAGCAGGGGGTTTGAAGCCGGCTCTTCGGGTATCAAAAAGCCACAATGAAGTCAGGAAGGCCCAGGTGGACGTAGCGGTAGGCGGACATCTGCAAGAGTTTTACGCTGCCTGGGTCAACATCACGTCAGATCGGTGGGTGTTAGAGGTGATTCAAAAAGGTTACATATTGGAATTTCAGAAGCCGGTGACAGACGCTTTCGTACAGTCTCCTTGCAAGGCACATCGCAAGCGCGAGGCGGTCCAACAGACTTTAAAGAGGCTTCTAGATCTCAAGGCGGTAGTACTGGTGCCTCGAGACCAATGCGGTTTAGGTCGATACTCCATTTATTTTGTGGTTCCGAAAAAAGAAGGAACTTATCGGCCAATTTTGGACCTAAAGAGAGTAAACAAGTGTCTCAGGATTTCACATTTTCATATGGAGACGCTGAGATCGGTCATCATGGCAGTCAGAACTGGGGAATTTCTGACTTCCCTCGATTTGTCCGAGGCATACTTGCACATTCCGATTCGACAGGAGCATCAGAGGTTTCTCAGGTTTGCGGTTCCGATGGGGCATTTTCAATTTCGAGCGCTGCCCTTTGGGCTGGCAATGGCGCCAAGAACCTTTACAAAGATTATGGTCGTTGTAGCGGCGGAACTGAGGAGGAACGGTGTTCTGGTTCATCCATATCTGGATAACTGGTTGATTCGAGCGAAGTCAAAGATAGAAAGCGAGGAGGCTACAGCAAAGGTGGTCAGCTGCCTTCAGAGGTTACATAAGAACATAAGATATCCCATACTGGGTCAGACCAAGGTCCATCAAGCCCAGTATCCTGTTTCCAACAGTGGCCAATCTAGGTCATACATACCTAGCAGTTTCCCCAAAAGACACAGGTTCCGCAATGCTTGTACTGGGTCAAGCATTGATATCCTGGGTCCCTTCTTAATAATGGTTTATGGACCTTTCCTCCAGGAACTTGTCCAAACCTTTTTTAAACCCAGCTACACTAACAGCCTTTACTACATCCTCCGGTAACAAATTCCAGAGTTTGATTACATGTTGAGTGAAAAAATATTTTCTTTTATTAGTCTTAAATAGTTTACCCTGTAGCTTCATTACATGTCCCCTAGTCTTTCTATATTCTGATAACGTAAACAATCGATCTACGTTTACCCGTTCCACTCCGTTCATTAATTTATAGACTTCTATCATATCTCCCCTCAGCCGTCTCTTTTCCAGGTTAAAGAGTCCTAACCTTTTTAGCCTTTCTTCATAGGAGTATCCTTCCATCCCCTTTACCATTTTGGTGGCTCTTCTCTGAACCTTTTCTAATAACGCTATATCCTTTTTAAGATACAGCGACCAGAATTGCACACAATATTCAAGGTGCGGTCTCACCATGGAACGGTATAGAGGCATTATAATATCTTTTTTTTTTCCATTCCTTTCCTTATGATACCTAGCATTCTATTTGCTCTCTTGGTCGCCGATGCACACTGGGCCAAGGGTTTAACATGTTATCCGCAATGACGCCTAAATCTTTTTCCTGGGTGGTGGTTCCTAATGTGTAACCTTGCATCGTGTAACCATAGTTTGGGTTGTTCTTCCCTAGGTGCATAACTTTGCATTTGTCCACATTAAATTTCATCTGCCATTTTGATGCCCAGTCTTCCAATTTATCAAGATCCTCTTGCAATTTTCCACAATCCTCTTGGGTTTTAACAACTTTAAATAGTTTTGCGTCATCTGCAAATTTGATAACCTCACTCGTTATTCCACTTTCCAGGTAATTTATGAATATGTCAAAAAGCAGCGGACCCAGCACAGATCCCTGGGGTATACCACTATTCACTTTTCTCCATTGGGAAAATTGGCCATTTAGCCCAACCCTCTGCTTTCTATCTTTTAACCAGTTCCTGATCCACAGTAGTACACTGCCTCCTATCCCATGACTCTTTAGTTTTGCCAAAGGTCTCTGATGAGGGACCTTGTCAAAGGCTTTCTGAAAGTCCAGATACACTATATCAACCGACTCACCTTTGTCCACCTGTTTATTCACACTTTCAAAAAAACATAACAGATTAGTAAGACAAGATCTTCCTTGTCTAAAGCCATGATGGCTGTCTCCCATTAGGCCATGATTATCTACATGCTGAGTAATTTTATTTTATGATGGTTTCTACCATTTTTCCCGGTACTGACGTGAGGCTCACCGGTCTGTAGTTTCCCGGATCACCCCTTGAACCCGTTTTAAAAATTGGTGTTACATTGGCGATCCTCCAATCTTCAGGTATTACAGATGATTTTAATGATTTATTTATTATTTATTTATTACAATTTCTTATATACCGCACTATTGTCAGCGCGGTTTACATACAACAAAATGACCATAACAAACTGTTTGGCTTCACATAGAACAGGAGAAAACAACTTGGATAACATGCTTCTGCTTTACATAGAACAGGAGTAATAACTTGGATAAACGGGTATGCAAACTAAACTACTTACATATATACAATGAGATCGAGTATTGGGAATGATAGTTCACAGATTACTAATAGCAGGTCTGCAATCTCATATTTCAGTTCTTTCAACACCCTTGGATGTATACCATTTGGCCCAGGTGATTTTCTACTCTTCAGTTTATCTAATAGTTGTAATACATCTTCCCAATGTATTGATATTTCCTTCAATTCTTCCGCACCTTTAAATACCACTTCAGTCATGGGTAACATCCCTACATCTTCCTCAGTAAAGACCGAAGCAAAGAATTCATTCAGTCTCTCCGCTATCGCCTTGTTGCCTCTTAGTGCCCCTTTAACTTATCTATCATCTAATGGACCAACTGACTCTCTCACAGGTTTTTTGCTACGAAGTACTTGAAAAAATCTTTATTTTGCGTTTTTGCTTCTGCAGCAAGCTTCTTCTCAAATTCTCCCTTTGCCTGCTTTATCAATGCCTTCCATTTGACTTGCCAGTGCTTGTGCTGTTTCCAGGTTTCATCGTTTGGCTCTTTTTTCCATTTCCTGAAAGATGCTTTTTTGGCAACAACAGCCTCTCTGACCTCAGCTTTAAACCATGCTGGCAGTTTTTTGGACTTCCTTCCACTTTTCTTAAAGCGTAGAATACAGCTGGCCTGGGCTTCCAAGATAGTATTTTTCAACAACACCCAAGCTTGATGTACGTTTTTAACCTTTGCAAATGCTCCTTTTAGTTTTTTCTTAACTATTTTCCTCATTTTATCATAGTCTCCCTTTCGAAAGTTAAAAGGTAGTACTGTGGATTTCCTTACTATCCCTCCTCCACTAATTAAATCAAAGACGATCATGCTATGATCACTATTGCCAAGTGGCCCCAACACCCTTATCTCTTGCACTAGATCTGGTGTTCCACTAAGGACTAGGTCTAATATGGCTTCCCCTCTGGTCGGTTCATGAACCAGCTGCTCCAAGAAGCAGTCATTTATGTCATCTAGGAACTTTATCTCCCTAGCATGTCCTGCTGTGACACTGATCCAGTCGATACCGGGGTAATTGAAATCACCGATTATTACTGCGCTGTAACTTTTGTTAGCTTCCTTGATTTCTTTGAGCATTTCATCATCCATTTGTTCATTCTGGCCAGACGGTCGGTAGTACACCCCCACTGCCATCACCTTCCCCTTTTTACATGGAATTTCAATCCATAAAAATTCTACAGCAAATTTAGTTTCCTGCAAAACTTTAATCCTTTCTGACTCAATGCCCTCTCTAACATAGAGCGCAACCCCTCCACCAATTTGATCAGCTCTATCATTACGATATAGTTTGTACCCAGGTATCACAGTGTCCCACTGGTTGTCCTCCTTCCACCATGTCTCTGAGATTCCAATCATATCTAACCTCTCATTTAGTGCTATATATTCTAACTCTCCCATCTTATTTTTTAGACTTCTAGCATTTGCATACAAGCATTTTAGAGAATGTATTTTATTCATATTAATTTGGCTACTGGTAGACATGGGTAATTTGGGATCTTTAAGCTCTGTCTGCTCCATACTCGAGGGCATTTGGGCTACTTTACTCTTTTTTGGAACCTCTCTGCTTTTGGTAGTATCCTTCAAGGATACATTTTTCCGAACCATCTGCTCTTGGGCGACTGTCGGCTTTCCCCTATTATCTAGTTTAAAAGCTGCTCTATCTCCTTTTTAAAGGTTAATGCCAGCAGCCTGGTTTCATCCCGGTTAAGGTGAAGCCCATCCCTTCGGAAGAGCCCCTCCTTTCCCAGAATGTTCCCCAGTTCCTAACAAATCCAAACCCCTCATCTCTGCACCATTGTCTCATCCACGCATTGAGACTCCGGAGCTCTGCCTGCCTTTTGGGTCCTGCACGTGGAACGGGAAGCATTTCTGAGAATGCTACCCTGGAAGTTCTGGATTTCAACTTCCTACCTAAAAGCCTAAATTTAGCCTCCAGAACCTCCCTACCACATTTTCCAAGATTATGGTCGTCGTAGCGGCGAAACTGAGGAGGAACGGTGCTCTGGTTCATCCATATCTGGACGACTGGTTGATTCAAGTGAAGTCAAAGATAGAAAGCGAGGAGGCTACAGCAAAGGTGGTCAGCTGCCTTCAGAGGTTAAGTTGGGTAGTCAATGTGGCCAAGAGCAGTCTGATGCCTTCTCAGAACCTCGAGTACCTCGGGGCATATTTCGATACCAGGGCCGGAAAGGTTTTTCTGCCTCCGCATCGTGTGGAGGCCCTCCAGAGATTGCTTCGGCAGTTCCTGGGAAGGCCCCGACCAACAGCGTGGCATTACTTGCAAGTCCTCGGAACGATGGTGGCGACGATCGACTTGGTACCCTGGGCGAGGGCCCATATGAGGCCCTTGCAGAGAGCGCTACTCAGGAGATGGTCTCATCAACGCGATCCGCTATCCCGGAGGCTTCTCTGTCCAGAGGAGACGCGGGAAGCCTTGCAGTGGTGGTTGCTTCCAGAGTCCTTGGCAAAGGGTATGCCCTTGGACATGCCGCTCTGGGTTCCGCTGACTACGGATGCAAGTCTGCTAGGTTGGGGAGCGCACTTTCAGGGGAGATTCGCACAAGGACAGTGGTCGGTTCAGGAGGACTTGGTCTATCAACAGGTTGGAACTTCGAGCAGTGCAGTTAGCACTGCTGGAGTTTCAGCGGTTTCTCACAGGAGCGGCGATCAGAGTATTTTCGGACAATGCGACCGCAGTGGCCTACATCAACAGGCAAGGGGGCACCGGCAGTGCTCCCTTAGAGGCCGAGGCCGAGCAGTTGTTCCATTGGGTCGAGCAGAACCTTCAGGCGCTGTCAGCAGCACATGTTGCAGGGGTGGACAATGTAGCGGCCGATTTTTTGAGCCGGGTAAAGGTGGATCCCGGGGAGTGGAACTTCATCTGGACGTTTACGACGAGGTCGTTTGTCGTTGGGGAACGCCGGTCATGGATCTCATGGCGACATTCAATTCAGCGAAGGTAGATCGGTTTTTCAGCAGACGCAGAGAACGGATGTCGGAAGGGCTGGATGCCCTTACCCAGGAATGGCCCATAGATCAGCTTCTGTATGTGTTTCCGCCCTGGGTGTTAATAGGCCGGGTGGTGCGGGGAGTCGAACGCCACAGAGGGCTGGTAATTCTGATAGCACCGGATTGGCCGAGAAGACCTTGGTACGCGGATCTCAGGAGGCTGGTGGTGGGGAAGCCGTGGAGGCTACCAGTCAGAAGGGATCTGTTGCAACAGGGTCTATTGTTTATGCCCCAAGTAGCTCGGTTCTCGCTTACGGCATGGTTCTTGAAAGGGCAAGGTTAAGAGCTAGAGGCTACTCGGAGGCCGTGGTTGCCACCTTGTTGAGAGCTCACAAGCGTTCTACTTCCTTGGCTTATGTTCGCGTGTGGCGCATTTTTGAGGCTTGGTGTGTGGACAGGAGTTGTGAGGCTCTACGAGCATCGGTGCCGGAGGTTCTAGAGTTCTTGCAGGATAGTTTTCAGAAGGGATTAGCGGCCGCTTCCTTGAGAGTGCATTTGGCAGCGCTTTCCTGTTATAGAGGGAAGATCAAGGGTCAGGCGCTCGGCACTCATTCGGATGTGAAAAGATTTTTGAGAGCGGTGAGTCTGTTGAGACTGGCATGCAGGCTGCTCGTTCCTTCTTGGGATCTGCAATTGGTATTGGCGGCTTTGTGTGCACATCCGTTTGAGCCTTTGGCTAAAGCGACCTTGAAGGATCTTACACTAAAGTAGTGTTTTTGGTTACCATAGCATCGGCAAGGAAGATTTCGGAATTGCAGGCGTTATCTTGTAGGGAACCGTTCTTTTCTTTCACAAGTCAAAGGTAGTTCTAAGGTCAGTGCCGTCCATTTTGCCGAAGGTCGTGTCCCCTTTTCACTTAAATTAGGTCGTATCTCTGCTGGTGTTCCATGCGGCGTCGGGAGCTTCTTCTTCTTCTAGCACGCAGTTGCATCGATTAGATGTCCGGAGAGCCTTGAAAAGGTATCTCGGTCGGATAGTGGAGTTCCGACGTTCGGATAGATTGTTTGTGTTGTTCGGCGGTCCTTGCAAAGGAGAGGCTGCATCCAAAGCGTCGATTGCTAGGTGGATCAAGGAGGCGATTGCTTCAGCGTATCTTTTGAAAGGGAAGCGGGTGCCAGAAGGTTTACGAGCGCATTCCACTAGGGCGCAGGCGACTTCGTGGGCAGAGTACAGCTTTTTCCCGGCAATAGAGATTTGTAAGGCGGCAACATGGTCATCTTTAAATTCCTTTGTCAAGCATTATCATCTGGATGTTCAGGCGAATAAGGATACCTGTTTTGGATCAGTGGTGCTTCAGGCTGGTGTAGCAGGTCCCGCCCGTTGAATATTTTTACTGCTCTGTTACATCCCCAGAGTTTCATGGACTAGACTGGAGGGATGATAAGGAAGTTTAAATTAGACTTACCTGCTAATTGTAGTTCCTGAAGGAACTCCAGTCTAGTCCCGGATCCCGTCCCATTAAAAGGAGTCGAGCCTGAAGCAGAGCACTTCTCAGGTAAGAGAACAAAGGGAACTGTGCAACTTACGGCTCAGGGGGCGAGTTTTGCATTGGGGGTGTAATGTCATGGAGGGCGTTTTTTTGCTTCCGGGAAGGGAAGTGAGATCCTTGACGGGTCAAATATGACAATGTGGTTTGTACAGTTATATTTGTTCTAGTGTTACGGTTAAGATCATAGAGTTAGGTGTATGTGTTCTAACTTAATTGTTGCTCCAGTGAGTCTGCTTTGTCAATAGATTACTGGAGTGGGAGGAGGCGGTGCCTGAGTCCTTATACCAGTGTCATCAAAGAATGACATGTATCAGTTTCCAAGCTGCTGGAAGAGGATGACAACTCCAGAGTTTCCAGGACTAGACTGGAGTTCCTTCAGGAACTACAATTATTATTTATTTATTATTTATTTATATTCTCTTATATACCGTGCTATTCTGCATCAGTGCGGTTTACATTGAACAAACTGAAATTACATTGAACAGGGCATTATAACTTGGAGATAACTATTTTGCAAGGAACATGGGCTATGGAGGGTTAAGTGGCTTGCCCAAGACCACAAGGAGCACCTGTGGGACTAGAAACCCCAGTCCTTCCAGCCCAAGGTTGCTGTTCTCTAGTGGGATTTGAACCCATGACCTTCCAGCCTGAAGTACCTTGTCCCAACCACTAGGCCACTCCTCCACTCCTCCTGGAGTGGAGGAGTGGCCTAGTAGTTGGGGCAAGGTACTTACTTAGCAGGTAAGTCTAATTTAAACTTCCTCATGATGAAGAGAACATCTGTTTTGTTGTGGTTTATTCGGAGATTTTGCGTATGGAACCAGTCGGCAACCGCGTCGAAGCAGCTCGTTAGTGGGGAGAAGTTAGTGGGGATCTTAGACTTTAGGAAGACTAACTTTGCGAAGATGGGCCAATACCTCAGGGAGTCGTTAGTGGGATGGGAACAGCTAGGGGATGTAGAAAAACAGTGGGCAAAACTGAAAGGGGGTATTTTAAGGGCAACCAACCTTTTTGTTAAAATGGTAAATAAAGGCAAAAGGAAAAGGAGACTGCTATGGTTTTCGAAGGAAGTAGCTGAAAAAGTGAAGAAAAAGAGGGAGGCCTTCATGAAATACAAGAGATCACAGAGAGAGGAAGACAGGCATCTGTATTTGGAAAAACTTAGAGAAGCTAGCAAAATAGCCAAGAAGGCAAAGATTCAAAAGGAGGAGGAAATAGCCAATGCAATAAAATGGGGGGATAAGACATTTTTCAGATATATTAGTGAGAAGAGGAAGGGCAAAAGTGGTATTGTCAGACTCAAGGGTGCAGGGGGGGGGGGAAAAATATGTAGAAGCTGATAAGGATAAAGCAGAATTGCTTAACAAATATTTTTGTTCTGTGTTCACAGATGAAGAACCAGGAGCAGGACCTCAGAAAACACCCACAAATAGGATACCAAAGCGAGGGACATCTTGAACAATTTTCAGAAGACTGTGTTCGTGAGAAACTAGCTCAACTTAAAGTAGACAAAGCGATGGGACCGGATGGGATACACCCTAGAATACTGAGGGAACTTGGGGATGTTCTAGCAACTCCACTGACTGACCTTTTCAATGCCTCGTTGGAGATGGGAGTGGTGCCAAAGGACTGGAGAGAGGCTCATGTGGTGCCTTTACACAAAAGCGGAAGTAAGGATGTGGTTGAAAACTACAGGCCGGTTAGTTTAACTTCGGTGGTGAGTAAATTATTGGAAACGCTGCTGAAAGAGAAAATAGTGAGGTTTCTGGAGTCCAGCGGATTACAGGATCCGAGGCAGCATGGATTCACCAGAGGCAGGTCTTGTCAGACAAATCTAATTGATTTCTTTGACTGGGTGACCAGGGAGTTGGACCGAGGGAGAGCTCTAGATGTGGTGTATTTAGATTTCAGTAAAGCCTTTGACACTGTTCCTCACAGGTGACTTATAAACAAACTGAGCACCCTAGGGATGGACCCTAAAGTTACTGCTTGGGTTAGAAATTGGTTCGGTGGGAGGTGACAAAGAGTACAAGTAAATGAAGCTCACTCTGAGGAGAAGGATGTTACCAGTGGTGTGCCCCAGAGATCTGTCTTTGGTCCGATTCCTTTTAACATCTTTGTTAGTGATATAGCGGAAGGGCTGTCGGGTAAGGTTTGCCTCTTTGCAGATGATACCAAAATATGTAATAGAGTAGACACCCACGAAGATGTAGATAACATGAGGAGGGATCTAGCTAAGCTTGAAGAATGGTCTAGAATTTGGCAGCTGGGATTTAATGTTAAAAAATGTAAGGTCATGCATTTGGGCTGCAGCAATCCAAGGGAGCAATACAGTATAGGAGGTGAAGTACTTTTGTCCACTAAAGAAGAGCGGGACCTAGACATGGTTGTGTCTGATGATCTTAAAGTAGCTAAACAGGTAGAAAAGGCGATGGCAAAAGCTAGAAGGATGCTTGGGTGCATATGGAGAGGAATGGCTAGCAGAAAAAAGGAGGTGATAATGCCTCTGTATAAGTCTTTGGTGCGACCTCATTTGGAGTATAGCGTGCAATTCTGGAGACCACACCTTCAAAAGGATGTGAACAGGATGGAGTCGGTGCAGAGGGTGGCTACTAAAATGATTAGTGGGCTTCATTATAAAGCATATGAGGACAGACTTAAGGATCTTAATATGTACACCTTAGAGGAAAGGCGGGATAGAGGTGATATGATTGAGATGTTTAAATACCTCCATGGCATAAATGTTCAGGGAGAGAGCCTCTTTCAATTGAAAGCAAGTTCTGCTACGAGGGGACATGGGATGAGGGTGAAGGGAAATAGATTCAGGAGTGATATGCAGAAATATTTCTTTACGGAAAGAGTGGTGGATCCATGGAATAGTCTCCCAGTAGAGGTGGTAGAGATGAGGACAGTAACTGAATTAAAAAAAGCATGGGACCAACACAGAGGATCTCTAAAGGTAAAAAGTGGACTGTTGTAGTTGTTGATATGGAAGGACATTAATCCAAAATGAAAAATAAGCCCTCAACTTATACTTAGAAGGATGTTGATAATTATCACACTATGTTAATTAAGCAAGCATTGCCCAACTCTATCTCTTGAATACGAATTAACCAGTGACAAGAGGTCTCAGACTTCCAGCGGCAATGCTCCAATGATTTTTGCGAGCAATATGCCTGATTGCATCAACGACCTCAATATGTCTCTGGGTTTTTCCCTTTTTTTTCTTTTTTTCTTTTTTTGTACTTAAAAGTTCACTTTAAACGTTGTCTATTTATCTCTTGCAATGTTTAAATGGCATTTAAGCATTGCAAGAGATAAATAGACAACGTTTAAAGTGAACTTTTAAGTACAAAAAAAGAAAAAAAGAAAAAAAAGGGAAAAACCCAGAGACATATTGAGGTCGTTGATGCAATCAGGCATATTGCTCGCAAAAATCATTGGAGCATTGCCGCTGGAAGTCTGAGACCTCTTGTCACTGGTTAATTCGTATTCAAGAGATAGAGTTGGGCAATGCTTGCTTAATTAACATAGTGTGATAATTATCAACATCCTTCTAAGTATAAGTTGAGGGCTTATTTTTCATTTTGGATTAATATCTATACCCTCTGGAATCAGACCTAATAATTAGTGTAAACACACAGATATGGAAGGACAGACTAGATAGGCTATGTGGTCTTTTTCTGTCATCATGTTTCTAAGTCGGACTGGTCCGTTGAGAAAGGCATGTATAGCAGTATGTCGTCTGCATCTACTTGGCAGGCAACGTTAAAAGAGCGGATCAGGGCACAGATGGGCTGCATGTATATGTTGAACATCAGTGCTTGGTCAATAAGAGCCCTCTCATGAAATGTGTCATAAGCAGTTGTCAGGAGATAGGCTGCCCCTCCAAGGGACGGTGAGAAGCAGCAATTGCATTGAGGTGAACTCTCACCGAGTTTGTTTTGAGACCAGAGGACGAAAGATGGAGGAGATACTGAAGGAAAACTTCCACAGGCGTTGAGAAGGGATTAAAATCCTTCTGGGAACACCAAATGGAGAATCTACACCACTTGAAGTTATAGGAATGTTTGGTGGATGGTTTCCTTGAAGCTAGCAAAATTTGCTTTACTTTGTGAGCAAGGTTAAGATCTTGCAACACTACGCTCTCAGTAGCCAAGCCATGAGGTGGAGAGACTGCAGATTGGGATGGAGTAGCGTCCCTTCCTCCTGAGATCGGGAGCTGAGCCGAGACTCAGGGGGCGAGTCTGGAACAGACGTAGTAGGAGAGAAAGTGATGATTGACATGGACAGGGAGGGGGTATGAGGATCATATGGTCCCTGTCTGCCTGGAGCTTAAAAAGCATTTTGGGAATCAGGAGTATGGGAAGAAAGGCATACAGGAAGTCCTGACCCCAGTGAAGGAGGAAAGCATCCACCTGTTGGAGGCTGGACATCTGGGTTCTGGTGCAAAAACGAGGTAGTTTGGCATTTTGCAGAGTGGCAAAAAGGTTTATCTCCGGAGCTCCCCAGGTCTGAAACATGTAGGAAATTGTTTCCTGATGGAGAGACCATTCGTGCGGAAGTAGGATCCGACTTAATCTGTCTGCTGAGATATTTTTCTGTTCTGGCAGATGCACTGCTTGGAGATGTATTTGATGAGCAATGACAAAGGACCAAAGATGACCACAAACCAAAGAGAAGAGCGCCTACTTGCAGGAACCTCCAAAAGACACAAAGAGCAAGAGGTATGGTGGTCACATGCGCTTTATTAATAACCAATAACCCCAACGCGTTTCGGCAACGCCTTCATCAGGGGGCTGAGAACTGCAAATAACAATAAGTAATAAATAGATAGATAAAAACATCAATGTATCAAAATGTGTAAATTACATGCAAATAAAATAGAAATAAATTAAAAACAAATAGATTCATAAAGCAAAGCCTAATAAGCAATATACTGACCATGCACAAGTAAAAAAAATTTTTTATATATAATAATTTTTATATATAAAAAAGGACATACCAATATCCATAAAAACACTACATTGTGAAAGCATTGTGAAAAATACTCACATTTCTAGAAACCTTCTGAGTGATGAAGAGCACAAAAGAAAACACTACTGTAGAACTGAGTCAATACTATGACAATTGAGCTAAAATGTAAAGTTATAAACATGATAATTAACATCATATATACATACAAAAAAAAAGAAGAAAAGAAATATCAGGAAAACCCAGACCAACGGTGAACAACCAAAGACACAATACATGAATGTGTATATGTACTATAAATGGATCAATAGCAATCATTAAAATATATCATATAAAACACAAATTCATAAAATACAAATAATGATACTAACATAAGTACACAATGAAGACATATTAATAAAATGCAAACATATAAATGTGGCAATTAATGATTAAAAAAAGAGAAGAAAAGTAATGACCTTGAGGGATCATAGAAGAAACGTAAAAAACATATCTTGAAATGATATGGATAAAACGAGCAACTGTTGAAATGCCAATCTTTAAAATAATACGGACAAATCAATGATGCACTTAAAAAAAACAGCAACCAGCTGCAAAAATGCATAACGGAGTCAAACCCTAAAATGATGTAAATATAATGCCATTAAAAACAGCAACCAGCTGTTAAATACATAACAGACTCAACTCGAATTGTACCGAGACCGATTTATAAATGAGAAAAGGAGTACCTGATGGTGTACCAGCTTGTAACATGGAAATTCTCAAAAAACGCGGCAAACTTCAGTGTCCCATTTTTTAAGGCGTCGTGGAGTGCGTGTGACATCATGAAGCGCAGCGTCGGACGTTAAAACATGTGTACATAATAAATGATCATAAATGCAAACATCATTGTACTATAAAGGGACCTATGTGATGGTCCTATTAAAAAGGAAAAAAGTGTGTGCACATTGTCCCGAGAATGTCAACTATGTACACTTAAAACATAACCTATTCAGAACAAAGTAAACTCGATAACCTTAAAAAAAATGTATACAGAATAAATCATTGTAAACGCCACCCTGGTATGTTAAAGGGGGGAATCCCAGAATGACCACATTAAAAAGGAAAAAAAGGGAATTTGTGTGTCAAAGTGTATACATCGTACCACTTGGACCACGACACACTGTCATAGTGGATTTCAACAAAGTGATGTTCATATACGCAAATGGTGTAGCAATAAATACATAAACTTAAAAAACTTTACCAATTAATCAGATACAAACAGGCAAAAAAGATAACATTGAACCTTTAAACACCTTATTGTAAAGAAGAATGTTGAATCTAAATTATCCTTAAAATTGATATTAAAAGAAATTGTATCTGAGAGGGGGATACAACTGAGGGGGGGGGGGAGGGGGAGGGGGAGGGAGAGGGGAGGGGAGGGGGGAGGGGGAGAGGGGAGAGGGGGGCTGCTACACCATTTGCATATATGAACATCACTTTGTTGAAATCCACTATGACAGTGTGTCGTGGTCCAAGTGGCACGATGTATACGCTTTGACACACAAATTCCCTTTTTTTCCTTTTTAATGTGGTCATTCTGGGATTCCCCCTTTTTTAACATACCAGTGTGACGTTACAATGATTTCTTCTGTATACATTTTTTTAAGGTTATCGAGTTTACTTTGTTCTGAATAGGTTATGTTTTAAGTGTACGTAGTTGACATTCTCGGGACAATGTGTACACACTTTTTCCCTTTTTAATAGGACCATTACATAGGTCCCTTTATAGCACAATGATGTTTGCATTTACGATCATTTATTATGTACTGTCAGACGGCTGCCTGGGTGAGAATGTTCACAGTCTTGGCAAGTGCATATATCAATATGATTTGCAAGGGATTGTGGGAAATGCAGTCCATTCACACCAGACACAGCTGCTCACAATAATTAGTTGTGCTTGAGTGTAAAGCCAATAAGATATTTATTTATGGGGTTATTTCTCCCAACACAGATATGCTTGGTAGCACATAAAACAGGATACTTGCTTTCAGTGTTAAACTTAGAAAAACAAAATCAGGAAAACAACAGCTGAACTTGTCAGGCAATCAAATGAAAAGAATAAAGACCTGGCTGGTAACAAACTGGTCTTTTCTGTAGGCTTTAGCTAATATTTTCTTAGCAGTGTTTCAAACAACAAGCAAAACCCACAAAGAAGGGAAAAACTGTTCTTTTCAGGTTAACTTCTTATATCTTCACACATAGATTCAGAAGTGATTCCCTCAGAGCTCACAAGCAATTAGGTAAGGCTCAATTGCTAGCAGTTACCCAGCTGAAACCCCTTAGCTGGCTTGCTTTCTACTGCGTGGCTCAAATCCTACTTCAGGAGCTTTTCTGAGTAGATTAAAGAACAAGTTTGTATTTCTTTGTGATGGTGGTTGTACTTTGTAACAGAAAATTACCAAAGGAGTTTAGACAGAGAGCAATCCATGTATTCACAGCCTATATCTAAGACTTCTCCCCCTTCCTCAACAATCATCGGTTCAATATCATGGATTGGCACAGAGGAATTTCTCAATGGAGCACTTTTAGGAGAATACTTGTTTCCCTGCTGTCTTTCAAGGTTATAGCTAGGGCATAGATCAGTGTTCATACCTGAGCTTCCATTGCTGTTAGAGTTCCTCTCTAAATAGCCTGGCCAGTATGTAGTCCAGTTTTTATGTCCAGCCTTCCAATCCAGATCCCTGGACACTGGATCTCTCTTCACATACCTTCTGGCACGGATCCTAGGGTCCCTTCCACGTGCTGCCGTCTCCCTCACAGGTACCGTCTGGAGATTCCTAGCCCTGCAGCACCATTCCTCTGGCTTTCCCCTGTCCAATGGTGTAAGCTTGCCTTTTGAATGTCTCCCAGTATACATACTGCTCTGGACTCCTTTAGACCTCCCAAATGCTTTTCTCTTCTTTCTTCCAAAGGGTTTCTTGCCCTCTCTGTCCGTCCGCTCTGGCTTCTGCTTCTGATGATCCTCCAGATGATGAAGCTGTCCAAGATGAATCTGAGGATGAGGATAATTCTCTGTAGAATAAACTCTACCTTTATTCTGCTTAGATGAGTGCTCCACCCTAGCACAGCGCAGCTGTGCTGAATCAGGCCCTGCCCTTTGAGATGAGTGCTTGGGGATTACCTCATAGCCCTCTTGATTGAACACATGTTTCCCCACTTCAGCTCCTCTAATGGCTGTTGGAAACCTGGTGCATTCTGGGACTGGTAGCCTTTTATGGGAAAATTCTGTTTTCTTATTTCTACCAGAACTGACAGGTTGCTTGTTCAGAGTCACTTCACCTTTTCTATAGCTCCTTCCTGAACTATGATAAGCTTCCTTATCACATACCTCCCTGCTTATTTTATTACGGACTGGTTTAACTGGTGAAACTTCTTTCCTACAGTCCGTAATACCTACGAGAGTGTTCTCTTTTTGAAGCTCACTTACTTCCTGACTGGCTTCAGGGTCATTATTATTTACAGGCCTCTCCTTCCAAGACTTAAGTACATTAATATGGTAGGTCTGCCTACGCCCTCTTGCATTTTCTACCATATAAGATACTGGGCTCACTTGTTTAACAACCTTCCATGGCCCTTTCCACTGTACTTCAAATTTTGGGGCTGTACCTGCTACTTGAACCAAAACCTTTTCACCAATGCTTAATTGGCGGCTTTTGGCCTTCCTATCATACCACCCTTTCTGGCGTACTTGGCTGTCCTGCAGGTTCCTCTCAGCAACCTGCGAGGTCCTTTTCAAACGTGCTCTCAGGTCACGTAGAAACTGTGGCACTTCCTGACTTCCCGGTTCAGGATCAATCCATTGTTCCCTCAAAATATCTAACAAACCCCGTGGAGCCCTACCATACATCAATTCATATGGAGTTATACCTAGGGACACCTGAATTCTTTCCCTGCAGGCATATAAGGCAAAGGGCAATAACATATCCCATTCTTTTACCTCTCCTGCTAACCCCCTTCTCAACATTTGTTTGAGAGTTTGGTTGAATCTCTCCACCAAACCGTTTGACTGTGGATGGTAGGCTGAGGTTTTCACGTGATGAATGCCAAAGGCATCCCAGACCTGGGCCAAATATTTGGATACAAAATTGGACCCTCGGTCAGTCAACACCTCTCTTGGGAATCCCACATCACAAAACAATTTTACTAGCTCTAAAGCTATTGTTTTTGCAGAAACATTCCTCAATGGTATGGCCCAGGGAAACCTTGTTGCCTGATCTACCATAACTAGGATGTATTGGAAACCGCGGGGCGTTTTGACTAATGGGCCTACAATATCCGTGGCAATGCGACCAATTGGGTCTGTGATAATTGGCATGGGAATCAATGGCGCCACCGGTGGGTGAGCCGCTGTAACTTGCTGACACGCTGGACATGCAGCACAAAACTGGGCAGTTTCTTTGAAAATACCTGGCCCGTAAAAGCGCATAAGTATTTGATCCAGCGTTCCTTGCATCCCTTTATGACCTCCAACTGGATGATCATGTGCTAATCTAAGTACTAGCCCTTTGAAAGTTGTGGGTACCACCAATTGTTTACGTATGGTCCCATTTCTGGGGTCCTGACTCTCTATATAATATTTCATTATCTAGTCTGAATCTGGGCAATTCCACCCTGACCTCCTGAGCATACTTAAAAGCTCGGGTGAGAGCTTGATCAGCTCGCTGCTCTTGTGGAAAGTTAGGAAACTTTGCCACTAACTCAGCTGGCACCCAGGGTAAACCTTGACCAGCTAACATCTCAGCCCTACCCTGTGCTCTGCAAAGTCTCTCACGCCGCTTTTGTGCTTTCAACTTTCTTACTTTACCAGATGATGGAGTTATTAAATCATCATGAGAGGGTAAGTCTCCTAATAACTCTGCCTGCTCCCCCTCCTCCTTCTGCTGGCTCTCTACCTTAGCCTGCGAGCGGGTGGATACAAGGCCCCTCTTGTTACCTATAGTTTGGCCTTCTGGAAGCTTAACCATCTTTTTAGCTAGGGACTGAGGACTTCCAAAGAAAGGCCCGGGAGCTATTTCCATTATTCCTTCTCCCTCCTTCTTTCCTAGCCCTTCCACTAGACCCTGCTTAAATCTTGGCCAGTCCTTTCCTAGAACCAAATCAAAGGGTAGCCTAGGCACCACTGCTAACAGGACTTCCTCTTGTTCCCCCAGGCACTTAACCTTTAGCCTATAGGTGGGATATGATGTTGCAGCACCATGAATGCATCTGATGTGAACTTGGCTTTCAGGGGTTCTAGGCACAAATCCTTCTTGGGCCTCTATTCTCTTCCAAAGCCTTTTTGACATCATACTCTGGTCTGCCCCAGAGTCTAACAAAGCATTTGTGGTAACTCCTTGCACATCAACCATCAAAAGAAATCCTTCTTTAGACTGTTTTAAATCCACACCCATTAAGCTAGTGTGTGTCTGGCATCCCTTTTCTAAATGTCCCCATTTTCCACACTTGAAACATTTCTTTCTACTCCACTGTGTCATCTGCTTTGGCACAGTACATTTACTTTCAGAAACATTTTTAACTATTTTCTTTTCTGATACAGCACAACTTGCCTCAGCACCCATCTTCAGAGGGCCACCCATTCTATGGCAAGCCTGCGTGGCTTCCAAGAATCTCTCTGCTAGCATGGTTGCCTCTCCAAGATTTTGGCAATTTTGCTGTATAAGGAAAGTGTGCAAATCTTTAGGCACCGCAGACATAAATTGTTCAAGCATAATAATGTCTAATAACATTTCTACCGTCTTTTGCTCAGGCTCCAACCATTTTACAGCTAATCCTCTGATTCTCTGACTCAGAGCCCTGGGTGTTTCACCCACTCTCAATGTAGTAGCTCTAAACATTCGCCTATACTCTGAAATAGACAACCCTAGGCGATCTCTAATAGCAGCCTTTACATCCTTATAATTCAAAGCTTGGGCTGCTGGCATTGCTCTATAAGCTGCAAGCGCCTCTCCAGTTAATGAGGCTGCCAGCCTTACTGCCCACTGGGTCTCTGGCCATGCTAATGCTTGTGCCACTCTTTCAAAAGACTCTAGAAAATCATCAACATTATCATCTGGAGTTAGCTTCCCAAAACTAAATGTCCCAATTCCTTGATTGAGTCCCACACTGTCCACATGTGGTGTACCAGTATTTACTGCTGGACTTGCATCTGGTCCACTTTGGTTCCGCAGTTTAACTAGGGCTTGCACCAGATCAAGCACTGGCTTCTGCTGGTCCATTAAGGCTTTCATAGCAGTGTCCTGAGCCTGCTGTGCTAGCTCCTGTTGCCTGCTAAACTGGGCTGCCATCCAACTAGCCATCTCCCTCGGATCCATCTTGATCCCTGCAAGAAAACACAAAAAAACCCCCACAGTGCACCACCTTCCAAACAGGTGTTTTTTCTACTTTTTTTTTCCAATTACCCCTGTGCCTTACTCCCATCCATCACTAGACATGCCTAGGTACTTGTTACCTTATGCCAGTGATGAATCCAGCTCTGCACAGGGTCTTTTTTTCCTGGAACAGCTACTTGGAACAGCCACCTCTCCTCCAAAGTGCAGTTGAGGGAAAATCTTTTCTTTCAGCTTTTAAGCTTGAACTGTCCTTTTTCTTCAGACTTGAGTTGTAATCCTTAGCAAGTAAATCCCTTTGCGCAAAAGCAATCCGAAAAACTACGCCATTTGTCAGACGGCTGCCTGGGTGAGAATGTTCACAGTCTTGGCAAGTGCATATATCAATATGATTTGCAAGGGATTGTGGGAAATGCAGTCCATTCACACCAGACACAGCTGCTCACAATAATTAGTTGTGCTTGAGTGTAAAGCCAATAAGATATTTATTTATGGGGTTATTTCTCCCAACACAGATATGCTTGGTAGCACATAAAACAGGATACTTGCTTTCAGTGTTAAACTTAGAAAAACAAAATCAGGAAAACAACAGCTGAACTTGTCAGGCAATCAAATGAAAAGAATAAAGACCTGGCTGGTAACAAACTGGTCTTTTCTGTAGGCTTTAGCTAATATTTTCTTAGCAGTATTTCAAACAACAAGCAAAACCCACAAAGAAGGGAAAAACTGTTCTTTTCAGGTTAACTTCTTATATCTTCACACATAGATTCAGAAGTGATTCCCTCAGAGCTCACAAGCAATTAGGTAAGGCTCAATTGCTAGCAGTTACCCAGCTGAAACCCCTTAGCTGGCTTGCTTTCTACTGCGTGGCTCAAATCCTACTTCAGGAGCTTTTCTGAGTAGATTAAAGAACAAGTTTGTATTTCTTTGTGATGGTGGTTGTACTTTGTAACAGAAAATTACCAAAGAAGTTTAGACAGAGAGCAATCCATGTACTCACAGCCTGTATCTAAGACTTCTCCCCCTTCCTCAACAATCATCGGTTCAATATCATGGATTGGCACAGAGGAATTTCTCAATGGAGCACTTTCAGGAGAATACTTGTTTCCCTGCTGTCTTTCAAGGTTATAGCTAGGGCATAGATCAGTGTTCATACCTGAGCTTCCATTGCTGTTAGAGTTCCTCTCTAAATAGCCTGGCCAGTGTGTAGTCCAGCTTTTATGTCCAGCCTTCCAATCCAGATCCCTGGACACTGGATCTCTCTTCACATACCTTCTGGCACGGGTCCTAGTGTCCCTTCCACGTGCAGCCGTCTCCCTCACAGGTACCGTCTGGAGATTCCTAGCCCTGCAGCACCATTTCTCTGGCTTTCCCCAGTCCAATGGTGTAAGCTTGCCTTTTGAATGTCTCCCAGTATATGTACTGCTCTGGACTCCTTTAGACCTCCCAAATGCTTTTCTCTTCTTTCTTCCAAAGGGTTTCTTGCCCTCTCTGTCCGTCCACTCTGGCTTCTGCTTCTGATGATCCTCCAGATGATGAAGCTGTCCAAGATGAATCTGAGGATGAGGATGATTCTCTGTAGAATAAACTCTACCTTTATTCTGCTTAGATGAGTGCTCCACCCTAGCACAGCGCAGCTGTGCTGAATCAGGCCCTGCCCTTTGAGATGAGTGCTTGGGGATTACCTCATAGCCCTCTTGATTGAGCACACGTTTCCCCACTTCAGCTCCTCTAATGGCTGTTGGAAACCTGGTGCATTCTGGGACTGGTAGACTTTTATGGGAAAATTCTGTTTTCTTATTTCTACCAGAACTGACAGGTTGCTTGTTCAGAGTCACTTCACCTTTTCTATAGCTCCTTCCTGAACTATGATAAGCTTCCTTATCACAGTACACATGTTTTAATGTCCGAAGCCGCACTTCATGATGTCACACACACTCCACGACGCCTTAAAAAATGGGATGCTGAAGTTTGCCGCGTTTTTTGAGAATTTCCATGTTACAAGCTGGTACACCAACAGGTACTCCTTTTCTCATTTATAAATCGGTCTCGGTACAATTCGAGTTGAGTCTGTTATGTATTTAACAGCTGGTTGCTGTTTTTAATGGCATTATATTTACATCATTTTAGGGTTTGACTCCGTTATGCATTTTTGCAGCTGGTTGCTGTTTTTTTAAGGGCATCATTGATTTGTCCGTATTATTTTAAAGATTGGCATTTCAACAGTTGCTTGTTGTTTTATCCATATCATTTCAAAGATATGTTTTTTATGTTTCTTCTATGATCCGTCAAGGTCATTACTTTTCTTCTCGTTTTTTAATCATTAATTGCCACATTTATATGTTTGCATTTTATTAATATGTCTTCATTGTGTACTTATGTTAGTATCATTATTTGTATTTTATGAATTTGTGTTTTATATGATATATTTTAATGATCGCTATTGATCCATTTATAGTACATATACACATTCATGTATTGTGTCTTTGGTTGTTCACCGTTGGTCTCGGTTTTCCTGATATTTCGTTTCTTCTTTTTTTGTATGTATATATGATGTTAATTATCATGTTTATAACTTTACATTTTAGCTAAATTGTCATAGTATTGACTCAGTTCTACAGTAGTGTTTTCTTTTGTGCGCTTCATCACTCAGAAGGTTTCTAGAAATGTGAGTATTTTTCACAATACTTTCACAATGTAGTGTATTTGTGGATATTGGTATGTCTTTTTATATATAAAAATTATTATATATAAAAAAATTTTTTACTTGTGCATGGTCAGTATATTGTTTAATAGGCTTTGCTTTATGAATCTATTTGTTTTTAATTTATTTCTATTTTATTTGCATGTAATTTACACGTTTTGATACATTGATATTTTTATCTATCTATTTATTATTCATTGTTGTTTGCAGTTCTCAGCCCCCTGATGAAGGTGTTGCCGAAATACGTTGGGGTTATTGGTTATTAATAAAATGCATGTGACCACCATACCAAAGGACCAAAGATGGACAGCCTCCCTGCAAAGAGCCCAAGAACCTGTTCCCCACTGTTTGTTCAGGTAGAACATAGCTACTTGATTGTCCGTCTGGACGAGAACTCTGTGGCCTTTTAATTGTTGCTGAAACACTTTAAAGGCATTGAAGATAGCACAAAGCTCCAGTAAATTTATCTGGAGCTGCGACTCTAGAGCGAGAGAGTCCAAGTGGGCACCCCAGCCCAGTTTGAGGGCATCCATTGTCAGGATGCATTGATGTGGAGGCATCTGAAAAAGTGACCATATGAGAAGATTTCCTGGGTAGACAACCACAGAAGGGAGTCGATGAGACTGTCTGTGACTTGGATCTGGTCCTTGAGGGCCCCGGCGCTCTGCTTCCATTGGGAGGTAAGAGTCCATTGAGCTGTCCGCATGTGCAGATGAACATATGGGATTACATGCACTTTGGAGGCCATATGGCCTAGAAGTTGGATCATCTCCCTGGCCGAGAGATTGTCTCTGAGCCTGACTTGAGAAGCTAGCTGCACTAGTCGAGTACAAAGGTCTTTGGGCAGAAATGCTCTTGATTGTCAAGTGTCTAGAAGAGCTCCTATGAATTCTAGTGTCTAAGTGGGAGCTAGATGGGATTTTGGAAGATTTATCACAAATCCCAGATTCTGCAGTACCTGCATTGTGCAAAAGAAGGATAGATAAACCTCCTGTGAAGTGGATGCCCTTATAAGCCAATTGTCTAAGTAAGGGAAGACAAATATTCCAAGAGTCCTTAGATATGCGGCTACGGCCATCATACACTTTGTGAAGACCTTGGGGCCGAGGTGAGCCCGCAAGGAAAGACTCTGTATTGATAGTGATTTCCTTGGAAGATGAAGCGTAGATACCTCCTGTGTTCTGGATGAATGAGGATGTGAGTACACACTTCTTTTAGATCTAGAGAACAGAGCCAGTCCTGACTCTGGAGATAAGGTAGAATGGTTCCTAGTGAGACCATTTTTATTTTCTCTTGGAATTGAAATTTGTTTAGGCTCCTGAGATATAAGATGGGTCTGTATCCTCCGTTTTTCTTTGGCATGAGAAAGTAAGAAGAATAGAATCCTATCCCCTGTTGGGATGTTGGAACTTCTTCTATGGCATACTCTGACAGAAGAGAGTTGATTTCTTGCTGCAGGAAAGAAGTGAGTGGGGGTTAAGAATGATATTCCCCCACCAGAGTGGAGGGGGGGTACTTTGCAGATGAAGCTTGTACCCCTCTTGCTTGTACCCCTCTTGCACTGTGTCCACTGCTTTGAGGTGATATGATGCCACCTGTGGGCATAATGGTAAAGTCTTCCTGCTATGTGGAGGGGGTGGGGGTTCTCCAGAGGCAGGGTGGCTATGTTCTCTAGGAAGAAGTCAAAAACCAGGTGCTGATTGAGTCTGCGCAGCTGGCTGGGGTTTAGGAGTCTCTGGCTTCTTCTGTTGTTTAGGATGCTGTTGCTTCCTCTGGGTACCCTGAGGTTGGTATTGAGAAGCTGGGGGGTAAGAAGGGTAAAATTTCTTCTTCTTACCATAGAAAAACTTCTTTGCCACTGCCTTCTTCTTGGCAAGGTTGGCGTTAGCTTTGGAAAGCCTATTGAGGGTAGTATCCTCAGACTCTAACTGAGAGGCTTTATCTTGTCAGTCCTTTCCAAACAGGTTCTCACCAGTACAGGGAATATTACCCAGTTTATCTTGAACCCACTGTTTAAAATCTGATGCCTAGAGCCAAGCAATCCTATGAGCACCTATACAGATAGAAGTTGTTGTGCTAATGCATTCAAAACAGTCAAAAGTTGCCCTGTTGACAAATTTGCAAACATTTTGGGCATGTTTGACTAATGTAATGTAGTCTGCCCTCTTATCATCCAGGAGAAGGGGAGACATTGATTCCAGATCCCTAGTTATTTCCCTAAGGAACATACCCATGTAGAGTATGTATGAACTTATCCAAGATGAGAGCATGGAGGCCTGAAAACATCGATGCCCAAAGGCATCAAGGGTTCTCGATTCCCTGCACAGGGGATTAGAGGAGTGCATCTTAGAACTTTTTTTTTTTTTTGAAACTTTTATTTTCATTTTGCAACAAACAAAAGAAACAACACACCAAAAGAGACAAAACAAGTATACAATAAGGAAAAGTAAACCCATTACCCCCCACCCCGGTGCTTCTTCTCTACCCGTTTGTATCAGCATGTGAGCGCTTCCAATTAACAGTGATTATACATCAAACGATCAAAAAAGTATCCACATACAGCATGATCATGAGACAGAGATATATACAAAGTTAGACAGTCAGATGAGAGCATTTAGCAAAATGTACATATTCATTGAACATCTTCCATTAAGACCAATAAGAAGGAGTCTGAACGGAGGAAGCGCACAGACGAAGTATTTGTTTCATATTTACTGTAGAGACAGGCATGATTCCACCATTCATTGAGGCTCAGATGGGAACTAATTTCCCAGTATTACTCAATGAGGGAAACAGCAATGCCAAGCATAAAGTTCAAAAGGAGATAAGCCATTTCTTGGGAGAGGGGGGATCCCCGCAACTGGGCGAAGTCCCACTATCTTCCAAGAAAGGGACTCCTGAGAGTGCAATATAGACTAAATACGACCCCAGACCCGCCGCCAGTTATACTGTAGTGCGGGATATTCATGCATAACATGAAATGAAGTTAATAAACCAATGGCCACAGGACGTGTCCAGCAACCATTACCCTGAGTAGTGTTCCATTTGTCTAAACTGTGAGGAGTGTAAAAACACCGGTGGGGCTAGAAAGAAGATGGACTGATTGAGTGAGGCGTGTAAGAAACCCGAGTCCCTCTGCTCCAGAAAATGCTCCATTGCTCCGAGGTTAAAGTCACATGAAATTCTCTCTCACATACTTTCTGCGCTATAGAGTTATCTCTAGTGATAGCATTACATAAGGTTTAGTAAAATTGGATTCTACACCCGGTAAACTACCGAGAGATCGGAAGTTTCCAAATCAACCTTATGCAGAGAGTTGCCGATGGCGGGAGTACTCTAGTGCTCCGAATGCAATGCTGAAGTTACACTGACCAGAGTTCGGGAGTCGAAAGGTTGCATAGGGTATTAAAGGCACCTAAAGTGTCGAAAAACATTGGTGGATAGTGGGAGTCTAATGGGAGAGTCATACCAGGGAGTTAAGGTGAAGAGGAATCGGTGAGCAAAGGCCCGCTACTATATCTAGCCACACAGGTTGCTCTCGGTACTGGAGCTTCCAACCAACAAGCACCTTGTTTGAAAAAGAAAAGATTGAGGGAACACTTGAGTAAAATCGCCACAAGTATTAATGGAGCATTGGCGGAGGGCCGAGGCCAACTGCGCAAGACTGGCATAGTGAGCAGGGTTTGTCCACATTCTGGACATAGTGCAAATACACGTGAATTCACTATCTCCACCTCAAGGTGTACCACGGGCCCATCTACCCCTCCATGTCAGCGCTAATATCAGGTACAGTAGCGTGCAAAGACTTCTTAACCAGAATGACTATCCCGTACCATTTGGAAACGGTGGGAGAATAGGCAGCTACCATGTGAGGCCTAGCATTGAGTTTCAGTGTTTCAGCAGAGTGTAATGCGTTTCCTAAAGAAACACCTAATCAACGTGCTCGTGGCTAAGATAGCTAAGGATTTTCTTTCTGCTGAGTGGACCAGCAATGCCTTGTACGATGAATAATAAGAATTTTACATGAGGCCATTCAGAAAAGTTAAAATTCTGAGCATGATAGCACCATAATTTCACTGTGTCCCTCAAACTGACTGTATCTGGCTGTACACATGACATAGGAAAAATAAGCTAATATAATACAATGAAGCGCCCCCACATTAACAAAGAAAACCGCATACGGTAGAGGAGAAGCAAAACCCCAAAATTACTGGCGACCATGTGTCTGCGGGAGAAACCCCAGAGAAGGCCGAAATTGAAAAACATATAACCTGTAGGACTGTGCGTGCTCCGAATCCGACAGAGCACACATCATGAAGGGATAGGAGACCAAAGACAAAAGTCATACAGAGAAAGAAAAGAAAGTCAGGCTATTTCTGTGCTGGGCTAATGACCGCCGCATCGGGGCCCCTCAAAATGGCGGAACAGCCGGCGGCAGATAAGAGTCCAAGAGTTGGGATTAGCGCATTGTTCTGCTGCTTCTTTGGAGTCCAAAAATGTTGATAAGAGATCAGGATCCTCGAACGTCCTGGTCTGGTTGTGGAGAGAGTCACTCGGAGCTTCGCTGGATACAACAGGCCAAAGCGAGCCTGTAGCTGTTGAAGTCGAGGGCGAAGAGCAAGGAGTTTCTTCGACGCGTCAACGGGTAGGCTTTGCCAAATCAGTAAAGAAGGAGACCTTACGACCTTCCTAGTCCAAATGATGATTCGCTCTGGAAGCATGTCAAAGTTGTTCCACTTGTTGAAATCTTAGCAAGCTAAAGATAAAAGGCCGGGGGGGGGGGTCGTGCGGTGGAGCGCCATGCGGGCAGGAACACGGTGTGCTCGATCGATTTCCAGTTCTCTGTGAAACAAGTGATCTTCAGCAAGGAGGGAAGAGTTTGAGCAGAATTCTCTTATATCTCCTGCTTCCACCCCCTCCGGCATTCCGAGGAGCCTCACATTGTTGCGACGGGCGCGATTATTGCTATCCTTCCAACTCCTTTTGAAGATTCTGTATCTGGCGCTCAGCCATCGTCCAGTTTGCCCAAGCGCACCTCGTGCGAGTCGAGGACCCCCGCCATATTGTCCTGCCGAATGAAAGACCTTCAAGTCGGTCTTGGAGCACTCCAAAGTCTCTCGCATGGCTCGAAGCGCTTCTCCTTAGACTGCACCAATTCCTTCACGCCACGTATTTCCTCCAAAATCTCCAGGTGCATTGCGGGGTTTTCACGAAATGGAACCATCTTCTGCGGGGAGGATACCTCCGTTTTGGAGCGTTTTCCGTGAGAAGAAGAAGGAGACCCGAAGTCCAAGCGCGCTGGTTTGTGGGCCGCCATCCCCCCCGAGGTGCCCCGGTCAGCTCGGAGCGAAATAGTAAATTTATATAGGTATTAAGTCAGGATTCTGAGTAGGCCTCTCGGGAGCTTCAACGCAAAGCGTCCTACCCGCTGGACATCAGGCTCCGCCCCCCCACATCTTAGAACTTTTAATTCGACGACACACAGCCAATTCTACTACCATTGAGTGGTGTGGAAGCTATGTTTTCTGGAATCTGGGGCTTTCTGGTACTCGATACATGGTATTGAGTCATTGAGTACGGGGAGAAATGGTGAGGGGTGTTTCCCACATCCAGAGCATAAGATCCTAGAGTATACGGTGAATAGGTAGACTAGTCACCTCTTTAGGAGCTGTAAGATACTAGAGAATGTCCATCTCCTCTGCTCTGGATTCTTTCTCCGATGTAGGAATAATGGATAGCCCTCTTGTCATATCTTTGATAAACTCTTGGAAAGACATATCTTCGGGTAAGGACATGTGCTGTTGCAATGGCGGGGAGGGTTCCTCCAGAAGACTCTGCATCTCTTGGGTATCGATCAATTCATCACCCGAAGAATTGGAATCAGTAGGATCAAAGTATCATTGGGAGTGATGCTCCTGTTCTTGCAAGGTCCGGTACTGATCGAGATTGGTATCGGCTCGAGAGACTTGCCGTACCAGTACCTTGGAACCAGGAACGGACTCAAGAGCCGGTATGGCCAAGTGGCATGAAACCCAATGCAACACAGTACAAGAACGTAGCAGGTGTAAGTTCTCACCAAAACTTTATTAGTCCATACATGTAAAGGGAGACCTGACCCGACACAGGCCGTGTTTCGATAAAATCTTCTTCAGGGGCTGGCTCACCTTATACTAAAAACATATCATAAATAAATAAAAACCACAATTATAAAAAACTAATCATATATAAAATAAAACATCATAAAGGAACGCAATACAAATATATAATAAACAATAAATAAATAAATAACAAAGTTTAAAATTATAACATACAAAACTTGTTATTCATAAACTTATATTGGTATATGTAATCCCTATAAAAACATGTATAAAACAAATAAAACTCAATAAATATAAATAAAAGATTATAAAAAAACCTAAAATAAACATAATTAACTAACTGAATCACACCGGCAAGTGTATGCTATCCAAACCATAAAAGGAAGTAGTGACTTATTACAGATAATAACCGTGCTACATAAACAAGAATACATAAAACATATAAATGTGGCACGAGGATTTTAAGCCATGAGAACAAACAAACAGAGGAGAAGAAGACTAAGGAGCAGGAGTGAACCAAATATTACCTGAAAAAAATGTATTAGACCAAGCTAATACAGTTACATTGAAAATGATACCAGCTTGGGTAGCTAGAGGGTATGAGAGAAGCAAAAAAACATCTTTGCATTAGTGATTCTGTCTATTGGATACATGATTTCTTTCAAAAATACTAAAAACTGTAATATATTTAAAACTTGAGGAAAACTGTTTCAATTATTAAAACCACTTAACATGGCAAGAACCTTGCTTAAGGGCATTTAATACATTAGTTGACACTGAAAGTATTACCGAGGAAATTTGTTGTAAACCTTAGGGAAGACTATTTTATATATTAAAACCGCCTGACATGGCTAGGGCCATGTTTGAGGACATATTATGCATTTACTGACACTAAAAACATAACCGAGGGAATGTGTTGTTATAAAAGGGGGGGAAAACATACATTATTATTTATGCCAAACCATATAAAAACTTTTGACCTATAGAGGATAGACTTAAAAAAAGTTGATTTGAATCATTACTATGATGCATTGAATGTTACCCCATCATATTTATTCCTAAATCGGATGGTAGTGCATTGGTACTTTCGTCGTATTTTAATATTATTGCTACGTTGGTATAATATATCTTACTAACGTCAAAAGAAATCAACTAGACTAGTAGTATGCACCGTGCAAAATTGTTTAAAGGCCACCGTGTGAACAAATGTATCTATATAATACTCCCGTTGCTACAGATGCAATGAAAAAGGCAATTGTAAAGGCTCGTGCGTACCTTTAGTTGCCACCGCCTAGTTTAATAACAGGAATTATTTTAGAAGAGTAAAAAGAAATGAATGGCCAAACCTTGCCGAAAAAACGGCTATAAATAAATATCGCATTGAACTTACATATTTGGCCGGTAGATATCAAAAATCTTGAAAACAGCATCGGACAGTCAAAAACACCATCTCATTGAGTTGAAAAACGCCGGCGCATGCGGGTCGGCTTTTATGCCACTTTCAAGCGCGCGAAAGGACCCACGTGTCTGATGCAACTCCTCAGCTGTTTTATATAATAACACAATATATACCAACTTAAAAACTACTGTCTACCTTAAAGTATTGATCCAACTTACAGCATCTAATTACTCAAAGGTAATGATGAAAATGAATTTTCAATCGTAAACAGGAGCCTGTAAACTTTAAAAATAAACAAATATAGAACCTTCACCTAGCTCTCCGACCAGGAACTACACAGATGACGAGAGAGCCAAAGGTTTCAAAATGTGTTTGATACGTCATTAAATAATAACCACATTAAAAAATCACTACTCAAACTCAACTGATTGTACGCTATGTGCAATATTAAAACAATAAATAAATATGGTAAATATAAACAGGAGAGATGAAAAAATCAAAACGATCTTCATAAACAATACATCTCGGTTTATTGAAAACATTGTGTGCTTCCAAACATAGGAACAAAAAAACGCAGTGCCTAATCATACAAAGCTCACTATGACATCAATTTTAAAATGTGGCCAAAATCCTGTAAGGTAAAGCTGAAGGTCACCTTCTGCATATTAGTGCGCCTCATTTTCACCTTGCTTCACAACGGGGACCACAGAAATAGGAAACCCAAAGTTGTCAAGGCATTACATGCCTGCAAACGATAAAAACCTACTTATAATGCCCGAATATACAAAATAAAATAAAATAGACTATGAAGTCAATTTTCAAAGGTGGCCAAAAGACTTGTGAGGCAAAATTAAAGTGAACTTGATACTATACTAGGGGACATTTTCTGCCTAGCATGACACTGGGGAACTGTCAAAAACATGCTTACTCTGTCATTGTTCAATAAAACCGTCCAACTTACATTAAAGAATCACCGACTATTCTGCTGATAGGTACCTTAAATGAAATATACACTATGTGCGTAAGTAAAATATGAATAACTAAATATGAGATGAGGGAAGGGGAACCAAAAAAGTACCTTAAAATATGATAATATAAAATTATAAATATAAAATAGTCCATAGGACCACCTATAAAACATTGTAGCATCCAAATCACAAAAAAACGGAAAAATCACGTTCAGCATTTAGACCATGCGGAACAAGAGTATTAAGATCAAAAATATATTTCTGTTCCATCTGGAGGAGTGTTTTTTCTATATTTCCCCCTCTCCAATTCAGTTTCACTTTCTTAATCACACAAAACTTCACATCTGATAGTGCATGCGCTTGATCGATCCAATGTTGCACCAACGGTTTGTCCACCTGCCGTCTCCTAATGCAGCTTTTATGTTCTACTATTCGCACTCGGATATGCCGTTTGGTTTTGCCAACGTATAAAAGCCTGCATGGACATTGTATGATGTAGATGACATGGGTGGTATCACAATTTGAAAAATCATCCATGTAAAACCGCTTTTGTGTTATTGGATGTATGAAAGCCTTTCTCACGGGTAAAACATTTAAACAGACAGAACAGTGACCACATTGATATTGTCCCTTATACTTGGAAAGAGATTTCTTTTCAGTAAAGGCAGAGGGTACTAATAAATTTCGGAGGTTAATGTTGCGTTTGTGTGCCACCATTATCTGAATATTTTGAAAACCGGGAATGGCTTGAATTAAATGCCATTCTTTTTTAAGAATATTAACAATCCGCTGGGACTGTAATGAATATAAGAGTGGACAAACCATCTTGGTATCTGTATTAATTTTCTCAACCGGTGATATTCCTGCCTTTGTGTGTGAACGGTTACGCGCTCTAACATAGGCCTTATGGATATGTTGCCTGGGATATTGACGAACTGCAAATCTTTCTTTAAGGTCTTTAGCCTGAGATTCAAAGTCATTATCACTTGTACAGTTCCTCCTAACTCTGAGAAATTGTCCGACCGGTAAATTATTTCTTAATGCAGGGTTATGGAAACTATGATAATGAAGTAACTGATTCCTGTCAGTGGGTTTCCTATATAGTTTAGTGATGAATCCTTTGCCTTCTCTTTGAATAATCAAATCTAAATATGGAATTTTACTCGGGTCATATGTTAACTGAAAGCGTAAATGTTGGTCTAAACCATTTATCCATATATTAAAAACGGACAAATCTTCCACAGAACCCTCCCATATGATAAAAATGTCATCGATATATCGAATCCACAATTTAATCTTAGATTCAAAAGGATGAGATTTAAGAAAAGTATTTTCGAATTTATACATATACAAGTTGGCCACATCTGGTGCCATAGACGACCCCATAGCCACCCCCTTAACTTGTGGATAGTATACCTAAAACAAAAGAGGTTTTTACATAGTGCTATCTCTGCCAAAATAAGAAGAAAGGAGGTGGAAATGCGTGTATACTCAGTCCTACCTACTAAATACTCCTCAATAATGTTCAATGCTTCCAATTGGGGAATGTTAGTATATAGTGCTTCGACATCTAAAGTAACCAATAAAATTTCAGAAGGTAAATCTCTAAATGTTGAAAGGATTTCGATAACATGTGAGGCATCTCGGACATAGGACCACATGCGTGAAATATGGGGCCTTAAAAGAATATCTATCAATTGAGAAATAGGTTCTAGAAGTGACCCTATGGCGGAAACAATGGGTCGACCGGGGGGATCTATGAGTGACTTATGGATCTTCGGGATCACGTAAATAGTGGGCATAACTGGTTGGTTAACAATCAAAAATTCTCTCTTTTTTAGTACGGGCCCTGTTTCAAAAGCGCTGATTACAATATTGTCTATTGTACATTTCAGGGCCTCTGTAGGGTCATCGTCAAGACGTAAGTAGAAATTTTTATCACTAAGTTGCCTAAGAACTTCTGCTAAATATTTGTCCTTGTCCATAACCACCACGGCGCCCCCTTTGTCTGCCGGTTTAATAATAATGCTGTTATTAGTCTGTAGGTTTTTAAGAGCCTGACGTTCAGAAGATGAAAGATTCTGAAATGGTAAATGATCATCTTCATAAATCCGTCCAACTTGCTGCATGACAACTTTCTCAAAAGCTTCAATGAGGGGACTAGTGTTAGGAGGAGGAACCCAAGTGGAAGGTCTACTAACTATAGAATTGTCACCATGGCTACCTGGCAAGTCATTAAAGAAATGTCGTATACGGATTTTTCTAAAAATCTTGTACAAATCTATATGAGTCTGGAACGGGTAGTACTTCCTAACGGGCACAAAGGAGAGTCCCTTATTCAAAACTGAAATTTCATCAATCGTAAGATTATATCTAGAAATATTAATTATGTTATTATTTTCTATGTTATTATTTTCTAATAATCCCTCTCGTGTGACCGTTCTCCCCTCCACTGTCCCCTCCCCCTCCCCCTCCCTCGGCCTCATCCTTGGCCTCTGCTCTGTCCCTGAAAGGAATTGTAGTCGCCCTGTTGTATCTTGTGTTGGCTCTTGTGTGGTTCTATTTCTGATGGAAGTCTGGACCGAGAGGTGCTCCTCCCGCCCCCCTTCCAAAGACGATCCATATTGAAAAAATTATTTTTCTTATTCCCTTTTTCCATTGATCGATCAGATTTATCTTGTCGTGTAGGAATCAGGATTGACGAACCATCCTGATACCCTGTGGATTCACTCCTGCTCCTTTTTTTCTTATGTCCAGAAGATTCATCTTTGTCTGGGGACGTACAAGCATCATATGATGCACTATCTTTCCGATCAAAGATATGATTAGTTTTTTATAATTGTGGTTTTTATTTATTTGTGGTATGTTTTTAGTATAAGGTGAGCCAGCCCCTGAAGAAGATTTTATCGAAACACGGCCTGTGTCGGGTCAGGTCTCCCTTTACATGTATGGACTAATAAAGTTTTGGTGAGAACTTACACCTGCTACGTTCTTGTACTGTGTTGCTGATATCTACGTGGCAGTGTGCTGCCCTTGGTGTCCATGAAACCCAATGCAGACTGCATGGGCATCGTGGATGGTACCGGTATTGACAATACCACTAGCAATGACCTAACCGGTACCGATGCCGCTAATAGAGCCTCTAGACTCCCCTCAATGGCCAGCATATGCTGATCCATAGAGCTTGCCAATGCCTGGGTATCAGTACCGGAAGTATGGGCTACTGTTCTAGAGCATGGCACCAGGTGCTCTCCTTAGGTGGAGGCCTTGGAAGCATCCTGGACCCCTTTTGAGGCTTTGGAGGGGAGGTCCTCCCGCTGAGGTAATTTGGCAGGTCGATCCACCTCCAGGGCAATGCTCAAGGCACCTCTATGTTTAGATAGAGATCTACCCTTGGGAGGACGGCCTGTCTTGTGTTTCGATACCTGAGATCGATGTGAGGAAGACGATACCCTCAAAGTCAAAGCAAGTGAAACTGCATCTGAGACAAAAAGAGAACTGAGTTTTGCAGTCCAATTCTGTAGGCCTCTCTTTTTCATCTTCTTGCATAGGGGACATTCAGATGACTGGTGATCTGGGCTGAGGCATTTTAGACAGCAGTCATGGGTATCAGTAGCAGAGATAGTGCTACCACATTTGGAACACTTCCTAAAACCACTGGTTGTTTTTTCCATCGTGTCAGTAGACTGGATGGAAGGCCTAGGCCTAGGATGGCATCGATGTGCTTAAAAGAACTAAAGTTCTTCTTTTTTTTTTTTTTAAAAGAAAGAAATAGAATCATAGATATCAGTTCCAGCGTCAAGGGGAAGGCATACACAACCACAAAAAATAATAAAGAAGAAAAAGAAATTTTCTGCAGTGACAGGATTTGCTTCCTGCTGGTTCTGCAGAAAATGAAGAACTGAGGAGAAAGAGTCACAAAGGTGGGAAGGCAGCAGCGCAGGCGCAGTGGGATGCTCCCAAAAGCTTTCCTATTGGACGCTGGGGAGTGTTCCCACATGGGCTCCATTGGTACTGACGTCACCCATATGTGAAGACTACATTCCTGCTTGTTTCTGGAGATTGGTTTTATGCCATCCAAATGCTCTTTGGGGAAGGGGAAGTAGAACGATTAGGTATTAGGGGCGGAGCTGTCAGCATGGATGGCCAGGGAGGTAGGCATCCATTCAGGACACTAGAATTGTGGGGGGGAAGGGGGGAACAATGCACCTCAACAGGGTGGAGGTGGGGGTGCCCATGTTCAATGTGTTTAGCTGTAGCAGCAGGAGCTATGTGGCTGCTGTACTCTGGGGACATAATTTGAAGCGGATGTATGAAAACCATCAGCATTATTTGAGGGGGCTCCATCCCTGTAGCTGGCCTTTCCCCCTGGACTGTTGATCAACCAGCTGATAGACCTGGTTGGGATTCTATCATTCCGATCTTTTTTGGGGAGGGGAAAATGAGGTACAAGAAGAGAAAGAGATGAAGTCCAATCACTTGATTCTTTTTTTAAAAAAGTGGTGGAGGCCAGTGTAACTCACTTTGATCTTCTGGAAAGGCGTGAGTTACAAAAAAAAGAAAAGAAAAGAAAGTCACTGGGCAGCATAGTTCATTCACATATCATATTTGTATTGCACAATCTTAAGTTCAATTTAAGATAGTGGGTTAAAATCAAAACTCATAAAATGAGTGAATAATAGGTTTTATTCATGGGAGAAAGTTGAATTGTTCAATTTAGTTTATTGATTTAAAACCCAATTTTGGAAATGTCATCTAGGTCAGAAAAGAGATATCCAAGTTACAGCATTCACAGTTTATAGTGTATTTTAACAAAAGGTTCCATGAGCATAGAGAATGATTTATTTGTAAATATTTATAGGCCACTTATCAAATATTCTAAGAGGTTTACATAAAAAAATGAAATAATAAATACCAATATCATACACTAAATAACACAGAATAACAGTGTGTGTGGCAAGGAAGTTAGGCAGGAGGGGTACTGGGATACTGAGTTGCCAGCACAGGAGTCTCTTCCACAGCAAACTCCTTCTTTTTCCCAGGGAGAGATTCTTTTTAGCAGATTTCTGCAGGCGAGCCTTTTCCTCCAGCTAGGTAGAGGAACATGTTACAGCCCCTTGCTCAGGACCAATCAACTGGAGACAATTGTCTTCAGCTGAATCCTTCCAAAACCACTGCAGTTTGGCTCACAGGATCATCATTCTTTCTCACCCTTAGTCCATTATTGAACGGTTCCCCCGTCACATGCACTACCTCACTCAAATACTTCATGGTAACTTTCAACACAGAACCTTCGTTCTCCCATCAAATCAGCAAGGTGATAAAATCCTCTTTCAACACTCTTCACCGCTTCTGAGCTATCTGGCCCTTCCTCAATCCCTCTGAACAAAAGAGTGTTCTCTTGATTCTTACTATTTCTCGTTTGGATTATTGCAATATCATTTATTCCAGCCTGCCTTTACACGAGCTCAAAGGATTTCAACTGATCCAAAATATCATTGTACGCCTTCTTTGCAGCGCTCGCAAGTATGACCATGTGATTCCGCTACTCATCGAATACCATTGGCTTCCAATTCAAGGCTGCATCCTGTTCAAGATTCTGTATCTCTCCTCCCTCATTTCTTTTTACTCACCAATTCGAGTACTCAGATCAATGCATGGCAACCGTCTGATTATTCCACCTCCATCCAAAGCACATCATGAATCCACTAGAAACTTAGTTTTCTTCTTCACCACCCCCTCTCTTTGGAACAATTTACCTCTTCACTTACGTCTAGCCCACACATATGAAAATTTTAAATCCAACCTCAAGACTTCTCTTCAAGCAATTTTTCAGAGCTCCTATCAGGTAGATGGCCTGGTTGCTGGTGTTAGCCTGGATTGACCCTTTTGTTTTAACCCAACCAGCATTTCTGTTCTCAGTGGAGTTCCCCCACTTACCTTCTGTTATCTGTATTGCTACTACTGTCTGTCCTGAACCATCTTTTTCCCTCTCTTTTATTTTATGTTTAGATTACGTTTTTAAACATTTGTAAACCGCTCTTTTTGTATCTGAAAAGTGGTATATCAAGTCCGACTAAACCAAAAATTCAGCAGTTCCCCTGGGAATCCAAGGGAAAGGATGTGGCAGAGCCATTCCCCTGAGCAAATATCAAATACAGCCTACAGCCTGGGAGAGGGGGAGAAGCACTGTAGCCAGAAAGTCTTTCCTTTCCTAGCCATCCTGCAGTGGAGAAACCTCTGGTAAAGATGGAAGCTGAAACCCCAGGGAAGGTCTCTTATCCTGATTATGCAGGAAATGCCATGGAGGTGGAACGAGCAAAGTATACAGTAATTTCATATGGCTATTTAAAAAAGGCTTCGTGTTTGCAGAGGTTCAGCATGTGGGAGGATAGCAACGGTTGCTAGTCTGTGTTTTTTTTAATTGAGATACGTTTCGACAGGAGTAAGAGAACAGGGTGTTTTTTAACACTAGAAGCCCCAAAGTGCGTCAATTGACGCAAATGCATATTCGAAGTTGTATACCAGCGCCACTGCTAGAACCATGTCAGTCACGTTCCATTACTTTTTTTTAGCAAGGTCAAGATGTTCAAATATGTGCATCGAAAATTAATGACAGATGCACCACTTAGCAGGAAAATGAATTTATACCTAGAAGCCCCAAAGTACATCAATTGACGCACTCAATTGTCTTGGATGCGTCAATTGACGTACTTTGGGGCTTCTAGGTATAAATTCATGTTCCCACTAGGTAGTGCATCTCAATCACTGTTTACAGTTTTACTCCGACATTACAAACAATAAACACACAATGATGTCATGTAATGACGTCACATACTGCACGTATTTAACAAATAAGTAACTTCACATTAATTCACATCTGCATTTCATGCTAAATGCAGTCGTCATGATAATGTGTCAATTGACGCACTTTGGGATTTCTAGGTAAACTTCCTTTTAGGGCTTCTAGTGTTAAGCCAATCCATGGAGCCTGTGACTGTTCGTGTAACTGCTGCAAGACTGCTTTCTCAATTATCTTAGCAATAAAAGAAAGATATGTTAGAAGTTGATCTGTAATTTGATAGATTGGCTACAGTACATCCCCAGATGATTTCTTCATAATAGGGTGAAATATTGCCTTCTTTAAAGCAGCTGGTAAAATCCCTCAAGTTGGTGATAAATTCACCATGTAAGTAAGAACATGCACTAACGCTTCTGGCATTCCGTGTAGGGCAGGAATCCAACATACTGAGAAAATCTAAAATAATCTTCTGCACCTCCTCCTCATTCTGTTGCCTAATCTGAGACCAATTCCGATCTGGGAGAGGAGGTAAACTTTCCCCATCAACTAACCCCCTTCACCCTTTTGTGACATGCTTATAACCAGTTCCCCCCAACCCGGGACATACCTTCATTGTCCACCTTATTGCCCCCAGGCCCAGAAGATGACGCTACAGGCAATAGCAATTACACATTTTTGGGATCTTATTCTCAAAATACAAAGCCAAATCATGAGCAGATGGCCCCCCTCTAAATATGGCCCATCTTATTAGCATTTAAGACATGCCCTTTTCAAAACAAACTATGAGAATAGTTCAAAGATTGATTCATTTTCTTACTTTAACTAATTTCTTACTTTGAACTATTCCAGGAAAACACATTCAAAAAAGAACATTGCTTGGGACTCTGTACCTGTAAGCAGCAGATTTTACTACCTAAACATGTGAGTGCCAGACCAGCCTCTACATATGTTAGTACTGGATTCTGCCTAACTGCATTCTAAGGAGGAGATGGGTTTCCAGACTCTTTTTGTGTTTGTTTGTTTTTTGGCATATTCAGGCACCTTTATACACCAGAGAGGCAAGCACAATTCCCCCATCAATCATTTCTCCAAATGCAGGTCCAAATAAGAAGATATCTGACAGTTATGTGCGACTTGGAGCAGGTGTAAATACAGGCATTTAATTTTTTTGAAGTAAAGGTGTATTTCTTTTACAAAATTGGGAACAGTTGTATACTTCTAGTGTCTGCCCAAGCCATGCTCAGAGCACACCTCCTTCAAGTCTGTGTATTCCACAGGCATACATATATAAGCAATGTTTTTCCTAAATCAATACTAACGCATGTATGTCCATATAAACATGTAAATCAGCTTTTTACATGTGTGATTGCTGCCTAATCCTTCTAAAATCCCCTCCTTAACTTTTTATAGTTAATAAATGGATGAGAAGCAGCCATGAAAAGGTTTGAATTAAGTCTTCGACACCAACTGAGGCCCATAGATTAGACTGAGAAAATTCCACGGCAGAATCATTACGATGGCGAACTGTAGGAGCTCCTTGTCCACAGTTTTACTGTAGCACAGTTGCAAAGGGACTAGAAAAATATATAAATTGCTGATGAATACTCCACCTTTCCATTGGGAAAATTGGCCATTTAGCCTTACCCTCTGCTTTCTATCTTTTAACCAGTTCCTGATCCACAGTAGTACACTGCCTCCTATCCCATGACTCTATAGTTTTGCCAAAAGTCTCTGATGAGGGACATTGTCAAAGGCTTTCTGAAAGTCCAGATACACTATATCAACTGACTCACCTTTGTCTACCTATTTATTCACACCTTCAAATAAAACATAACAGATTAGTAAGACAAGATCTTCCTTGTCTAAAGCCATGTTGGCTGTCTCCAGTTAAGCCATGACTATCTACATGCTGAGTAATTTTGTTCTTTATAACGGTTTCTACCATTTTTCCCGGTACTTACATCAGGCTCACCAGTCTATAGTTTCCCAGATCACCCCTGGAACCCTTTTTAAAAATTGGCGTTACATTGGTGATCCTCCAATCTTCAGGTATTACGGATGATTTTAAGATAGTTCACAGATTACTAATAGCAGGTCTGCAATCTCATATTTCAGTTCTTTCAACACTCTTGGATGTATACCATCCAGTCCAGGTGATTTGCTACTCTTCAGTTTATCAAATAGTTGTAATACATCTTCCTGGTGTAGTGATATTTCTTTCAATTCTTCCGCAGTATCACCTTTAAATACCACTTCAGTCATGGGTAACATCCATAAATCTTCTTCAGTAGAGACCGAAGCAAAGAATTCATTCTGTCTCTACGCTATAGCCTTGTCCCCTCTATCATCTAATGGTCCAACTAACTCTCTCACAGGTTTTTTGCTACGAATGTACTTGAAAAAGTCTTTATTATGCGTTTTTGCTTCCACAGGAGGGAGGAGTGGCTCAGGTTACCTCAGGCCGGAGGGCCGGGGGTTCAATTCCCACATGGGGACAAGTAACCTCAGGCTGGAGGGACTGAGGTCTCTAGTCCCATGGCTGCTCCTTGTGGCCTTGGGCAAGCCGCTTAACCCTTCATTTCTCAGGTACACTTAGATTGTGAGCCCTTCGGGGATAAGGGAATAAAAAAAGTACCTGTTAGTATATATGTGTAAACTGCTCTGATGCGTAAGTAAAGGGCGATATATCAACTACCTAAACCATAACCATAACCACAGCAAGTTTCTTCTCAAATTCTCTCTTTGCCTGCCTTATCAATGCCTTGCATTTAACTTGCCAAGGCTTGTGCTGTTTCCAGTTTTCGTCATTTGGCTCTTTTTTCCATTTTCTGAAAGATGCTTTTTTGGCAACAGCCTCTCTGACCTCACCTTTAAACCGTGCTGGCAGTTTTTTGGACTTCCTTCCACTTTTCTTAAAGTGTGGAGTACAGCCAGTCTGGGCTTCCAAGATAGTATTTTTAAACACCCAAGCTTGCAACTGCTTCTTTTAGTTTTTTCTTAACTCTTTTCTTCATTTTATCATAGTCTCCCTTTCGAAAGTTAAAAGGTAGTAATGTGGATTTCCTTACCATCCCTCCTCCATTAATTAAATCAAACGCGATCATGCTATGATCACTATTGCCAAGTGGCCCCAACACTCTTATCTCTTGCACCAGAACTGGTGTTCCACTAAGGACTAAGTCCAAAACAGCTTTCCCTCTGGTCGGATGTATTTACTTTTGGCAGGTTCAGCAATCCTAGGTTCCTGAGACAATGAAAGCCCCTGGTCGGCCCAAGGGTTTCTGTCATCTTAGGCAGAAATCCCGGCCGTGTCAACCCCCCGCCCCAGTGCCAAGCCGCCCTGCCCCCCCCACCCCCGCTGCCGCCGATTGCATCTCTGGGGAGGAGGCAGGCAATGGCAGCAGCAGCAGCGATGGCAGTATTTTAAAAGTAGCGGCTTTGTGCCGCCTCGCGAGGAGTGATAAAGGGGACCACTGAGACCGAAGTTGTACTGCTTCCAGTCTACTGACTGAAATCCTCAAGTTGTAGGAGGGAAGGAAAGAGACAAAGATGCATAAAACTTTCTCCAGGGACCCCAATTTGGGAACAGGAAAAACATCTATAGCCAGAAAAGCTTGCTCCAACAAGCTACTTTATACCAGCATTAAACAAACTCACAAATATTAAGATAACAGCATTAAATGGTGCTCAGACTAGATCTTGCGTTCTTTAGTCTGGATAATCCCTTAACAAATAACGAAAGTCATAAAACCGCAGTTGAATGTTAAATCAATTAAAAGAGAAGAGGAAAATTTACAGAGAAATTATCGTTAAAGGGAGGGAATAAATTTTCAAGAAAGCCAAGTGTAAGCAAGTACCTTCTTCCCCAAATATTTCTTTTAATCATCAGTCTTAAAAAAAAACCTCACAGAACATTCTGAATTGCAGTTTACATTTGATTCAAAATTGGTTAATAAACTTATCTTAGAAAATGTTCAATAAATGACCAATTGGAAAGTCTCCAACAAATACCTAAATGACTAGAAAATATCTTAAAGGTAGGTATGTGCATGCCAAAGATTTTTGGATTTGTTTTTGTTTGTCAGAATGTATCCATTCAGTTACTTTTCGGGAACCAATGCATTTGTGCATTCATTCAATTTGACCCCATTAAATCTATGGGGGAAGCTATCTTTCAATGGAAAAGGGAAGCTTGCATCTATTTTCAATCAAACCAGCTTCAAACTTGATAGCAGGCATATCTAACAGCATTATAAGCCATCCAAGAGTGTTGTTTCCCTACCCCCACCCCCAGCACCAGCACCAGAAGAGGGGCAAAGAGTATGTATAGTGGCAAGTACCAGAAGCAACCATTAGAAGGGCAAAGTAGTACAAAAGGGCAATGAACACTTAAAGATAGTGGAAGAGGGCACAGCAGCATCACAATTGGTGGAAGCACACCAAAGCACTTTCAGTTCCCTGGCTTAGAAGTGAGGTTCACGACTGCCAAAGTATGCACAAAACTAACCCATTTGGAGAAACTACCCCAAGTAACATAGAAACATGACAGCAGAAAAAGACCACATGGCCTATCTAGTCTGCCCTTCCATATCAACCATTACAACAGTCCCCTTTTTTCCTTTAGAGATCCTCTGTGTTTGTCTCATGCTTTTTTTAAATTCAAATACTGTCCTCATCTCTACCATCTCCACTTGGAGACTATTCCATGCATCCACCACTCTTTCTGTAAAGAAATATTTCCACATATTAATCCTGAGTCTATCCCCTTTCACCTTCATCCTATGTCCCCCCCCCCCCCCCCATGGCACTAAGATTGGCTCAAAGGCCCAAAATTATGCAAGGAGGGCCAGCACAGCACCTAGATTGACTGACTGCTGAGACAGCAGAGGAGGACCAATACAACCAAAGAGTTTGCACAAGCCCATGCTGTAGGAGTAGGATGAATTCAGCAAAGCTGTATGCCCACAAGCTACAGTCCTGGCACTGAGGACTTTAGTCCAGCATAAGAACTTTAAGTACAGAGGAAATCTCCCCCCCCCCCCCCCCCCCCAGAATAGGAAAAGCATTCATGGACTACTTAGATGACATGCTGAGGAATTTAAATCAGAGGATGCACCTTCAAAAGGGAGACTATGATAAAATGAGCAAAGTGATTAAGAAGACACTAAAAGGAGCAGCTGCAGAGGTTAAAGGTTTACATCAAGCATGGGTGTTGTTTAAGAATACTATCTTGGAAACCCAGACCAGATGTATTCTACCCTTTAAGAAAGGTGGAAAGAAGGCCAAATGACTGCCAGCATGGTTTAAAGATGAGGTCAGAGAGGCTGTTATAGCCAAAAAAAAACCCATATTTCAGGAAATGGAAGAAGGAGCCAAATGATGAAAAAGAGAAAACATAAAACTAGATAAATTAGATTCAAGGCATTGATAAGACAGACAAAGAGAATTTGAAAAGAAGCTTGCCATGGAGTACATTCATGAGTCAGTTGAATAAGATGATAGAGGGGTAAAAGGAATGCTAAGGGAGGACAAAGCCATAACAGAGAGACTGAATTAATTCTTTGCTTCAGTCTTTACTGAAGAAAACATATGTAAGTTACCCATGTCTGAAATGGTATTTAAAGGTGATGTATCGGAGGAAATGAAATGAATCTTGATCAACCAGAAAAATGTAATACAGCGACTTGATAAACCAAAACAGCAGCAAATCACCTGGTATACATTCCAGGGTGATAAAAGAACTAAAATATGAGATGCAGACCTACTATTAGGAATCTGTGAACTATCATTAAAATCATCTGCAGTACCTGAAGATTGGAGAGTAGCCAATGTAATACCAATTTTTAAAAAAGGTTCCAGGGATGATCCAGGAAGTTACAGACCGGTGAACTTGACATCAGCACCAGGCAAAATGGTAGAAACCACTATAAAGAATAAAGTTACTGAACATGTAGATAGTCATGGCTTAATGGCAGAAAGCCGACATGGATTTAGCCAAGGAAAGTCTTGTCTAACTAGTCTGTTATTATAATTTTTTGAAGGTGTGAATAAACAGATATATAAAGATGAGCCAGTTGATAGCGTGAATTTTCAGAAAGCCTTGGAGAAGGCCACTCATGAGGGACTCTTGGGGAAATTAAATAGTCATGGAAAGGGGCTGTGTACAAGAACTGGTTAAAAGATAGAAAGCAGAGAGAGGGGCTAAATGGCCAACGTTCTCAATGGAGAAAAGTGAAACTTGTAACGGAGTACCTCAAAGATCTGTGCTGCGTTCACTGCTTTTTAACATATTCATAAATGATCTGGAAATGGGAATCATGAGTGAGGTGATAAAACTGGCAGATGATACAAAATTATTCAATGTTGTTAAAACACAAAAGGATTGTGAAAAATTGCAAGAGGAGCTTGATAAACTGGAAGACTGGTGAAATGTATTGTCAATAAGTGCAGAGTTGTGGAGTTAGGGAAGAACAACCAAAACTATGGTTACAAAATGCAAGGTTTTCATATTAGGAACCACCCACCAGGAAAAGGATCTAGGTGTCATCGTAGATAAAATGTTGAAATCCTCTGCCTAGTATGCAGCAGCAATCAAGAATACAAGTAGAACGCTAGGAATCATAAGGAGAGGAATGGCGAATAAAACTATGGATATTATACCTCAGTTTTGGAAAAAAGATGCCTGAGGGAAGATATGATAGAGGTCTATAAAATAATGAATGGAGTGGAACGGGTAAGCGTAGGTTGGTGGTTTACTCCTTCAAAAAGTTGAAAGACTAGGGGACATGCAATGAAGCTACCATGTAGCACATTTAAGAATAATCGTAGAAAATATTTTTTCACTCATCGCATAATCAAACTCTGGAATGCGTTATCGGAGGATGTAGTAAAAGCTGTTAGTGTAGTTGGGTTTATAAAAGGCTTGGACAAGTTTCTGGGGGAAAAGTCCATAAACCATTATTAAAGAGGACTAGAGAAATCCACTACCTTTTTGGGAACCTGACAGGTACTTGTGAAATGGCTTGGCCATGGTTGGAAACAGGATTCTGGGCTTGATGGACCCTTGGTTTGACCCAGTATGATATACAGTAGCTTATGTTCTTATGCACATTGTGGATGCCCACTACTGTATGCGGGCTGCTGATAGAGCAATCTGATTCTCCTCTGCTCAGTGACCCTGCTCCATCACCTCGAGAGCCACCTCAGTACTGCGAGTTCTGCCTTGCTTGTTGACATAAGTCATAGTTATGGCATTGTCCGAGAACATGTGGACCGCTTTTCTCACCAGGAGAGGTTGGAACCTCTCCAGAGCCAAGCAGATTCCTCTGGCCTCTACCATTGATTGCCCAGGAGGCTTCCTGTGATGACCAAAGTCCTTGGATGAGCTGATCTAGACAGTGAGCTGCCCAGCCCTTCAGACTAATAAACTAAACTCCATACCCTCCTTAAGAAGGCCTACTTAAAATTTTTAATCCACATTCTGCAGCCGGGTTAATTTTTGCATATTTCAGAAAAATTGTACCCGTCTTATTCAATATGTTCTAATAGTGATTTTCCTTCTGCTATGGTCATGTATTATACACCATTTGATAGGAATATTTAGTCAGAATTTTGGATTCCGAGAGTTTTGGGCTCGGCCTGCAAAGGGTTAAATTGAGAGCATCCAAACAACGACGAGGAAGAGAATATTAAAAAATGAGGCCCTGGTTGAGAAATTAAACCCCCTCCACTGCTACAAAGTCTCTACTATGAGTAACAGATCTTAGAAAGGAGAAGGAAAATGGAAGCCTCTTTTTTCTGCAGCCCTATGTGCTAGGTCTTACCTCCATGACACATCCAATTTTTTGAGAAAATCATCACAGGTCTCATTTGAGGCAGGGAAGGATATTTTGGTAACATCTAATATAGTTGCTTTGTATACAAACATTCCCCAAAATTTGTCTCTTTTGTTGTTGAATCATTTACTAGCTCAAAACTCTTCAACTGAACGAGTTATATCACATTTCTTAATGCAACTAGCAGAACTTGTGGTCACTAAGAATTATTTTTGTTTTGGACAAGATTTTTATTTGCAGATACAAGGGGTTTCCAGGGGACCACAGTCGCTCCCAGTATAGCTAATTTATACATATCCAACTTTGAGGAAAGATTTTTATATCCATCACCATGGTTTACACATAAGTGTTGGATGCAGTTTATTGATGACATTTTTTGCATTTGAATTGATCCTACCATGTCATTGCAGGATTGTGCCCAATGGTTGAACCAGCAAGATAAATTTACAGTTTACCATTGTACAGATGTTTACACAGATTTCATTCTTGGATGTCTCCGTTACTATGGGCACTAGTCATCTTATTACATCCTTTTATAGGAAAAGTGTTGACCACAACAAATTGTTACATTTTGATTCTCACTATCCTTATAAACTAAAATGAGCCCTTCCAATTGGCCAATTTTTGTGCTTGCGTTGAATTTGCTCAGAAGGAAAGGACTTTCAGACACAAGCCAAAGCACTTACAGAGCGATTTCAACGCAGACCCAGTTGTTACAGAAACGAGAGGCTGATGTTATGGAGAAACAGGTTTGCGTTCTCCAATTTTCTGACCATGCACACTTTTTGTTGGCTAAAAGCATTTATACCCACTGGCACATTGTGGAACTTCATAAGATTTTTCAGAGAGGACCATACATAGCCTTGATTCGGGCTAGAAACCTAGGAGACATGTTGGTACATTCAGATTTTTCCTCTCCTAGTATGGATACACATGAGATGAGTGGTCATTCAGGATGTGAACATTGTGCTATTGCCCCTTCGCTATTTCCACACATGCATGAACTGAGCCCCAGTCGGGGGTTGTTTATCCCTTAAAGTTATCCACTACATGTCAGCCTATGTGGATTATTTACTTGATTGTTTGTCCTTGTCCAAAAGTTTATGTTGGCTGCATTGCATGGAAGATTAGAACACGACTCACGGAACACAAATTTTGGCTTAGTAATAAGATTCTTACAGCACCTATAGTACAATATTGCATAGATTTTGACCATCAGTGGCAACATCTTAAATGGCTAGTCCTAGATGGTATACGGGACTCCCACACAAGGACATACTGAACAAAGTCTAGCTAGACTGGAGCAGAAGTGGATTTTCACTCTTAATACTATACAGTCAATGGGCTTAAACAAGTTTCTGGATTGGTACACAGTCTTGTGATGTCACATCAGTACAGTTTGTTTGGTTTGATTGTTTGCCTTTACTGCCTCTATTTAAACAGCTCTTGGTTAGAGTCAGGTATTCCCTGGATAATCTTTACACCATTACTGTAAGAAAGTCCTGATGCAGCCCGTTTAAAAGAGAAGGGTGAAACTCGAGTCAATGGTTTCTTTTTGGTGTGGTTGGTGACCAAACCTGAAAAGATTGTGGGGATCTTCTTGCCAGATAAGTGCCTAGATTATGTTTTTCAGTGTTTTTAAATGCATTTGAAAAATTGTAAAAACAGACTTTGCATTATGGAGGCCCATGAATGAAATTTGGGGGAATTTCTTATGAACGGTTTGGCAGGGTAGCATTGGCCTGTTTTGCCAAGAACCCCCATCTGAGGCTTCCATTTTCCCTCTCTAAAGTCTGTTACTCATAGCAGAGACTTCGTAGCAGTGAGGGGGGGGGGAGTTTAATTTCTCAATCAGGGCCTCATTTTTAGTATTCTCCTCCTCATTGTTGTTTGGCAGCCCTTCAGACTGGCATCTGTGGTGACTACCACCCAATCCGGCACTTCTAGAGGCATCCAGTCCATCAGATGGTGATACTGCAACTACCAAACCCACTGACCCTTGATCTTCAATGAGAAAGGAAGGCTGTGATCAAATAACTAGAACTGGGGAGGACAGTGAGTCAAAAGATGTCTCTGTAGGGGATGAATGTGTGCCCTGGCCCAAGGGACCAGTTCAAGGATGGACACCATGGACCCTAGGAGATGGAGACAGCCCCTTGTCTGGTGAACTGGGAATATAAAAGTATGCCTCGACAAGGTCCAGGGAAGTAAGGAACTCACCTAACTTGACTGATGCAATAACCAATCTAATGGTCTCCATGGAGAAGTGAGGTACTTGGAGCTTGGCATTGACCACTTTCAGGTCCAGAATAGGCCAGAAGTATCCTCTTCTTCTTGGGTATCACAAAGTAGATAGAATAGCATGCCTGATTCTGTTCTACAAAGGGCATGGATAGAATAATATGTAACTGCAGGATGCACTGTAGAGTTTCCACCTATTTCAGTGAGGAGCCGCAGGAAGACTCCATGAAGGTATCCTGAAGAAGCTTCACAAACTCTGGTGCATACCCTTTTTCAAGGATCTCGAGGACGCATTGGTATGATGTGATATTGATCCATTCTGACAGCCAGAGCCACCCCCTGACTAGCTGTATCTTGGAAGGAACCCACTAGATCCCATTATGGGGGCTTACTGAATCTGAAAGGAGCCACAGCCAAGTCTCGAATGCTGAAAACTCCAAAAGGGCTGACCCTTCTTAAGATTAGACCCATAATTGGAATAGGCCCTAATTGGACTCTTTATAGTCCGAGGGCATCTCAATGCAGAGCCCTATGACGGTCACTCCTGGAGCCCTTGGGCCTGTCTTCTAGAAGCTTATGTAGGTGAGCTTCACCAAGGTCTTTCACCAATTTTTCCAGTTCATCCTCAAAGAGCAACCTCCCCTTAAAGGGGAGTTTGCTCAACCATTACTACTACTAATACTACTACTGAGCATTTGTACAATGCTACAAGACATGTGCAATGCTGCACAGACATGTAAGAGACAGTCCCTGCTCATCAGAGCTTACAATCTAGTCAAGACAGACAACATAGTAGGTGTAGACATGGAATACATCTAGGGGGAATGGCAAGGAAACACAAAGGAGATCAGGTGAGTCAAGATCCGAAAGCAGCAGCAAAGAGGTGAGTTTTTAGCTTAGATTTGAAAAGGACCAGAGAAGGTGCCTGATGTACAGACTTGGGTAGTTTGTTCTAGGCATAAGGAGCAGCAAGGTGAAAGGAGCAAAGTCTGAAGTTAGCAGTAGAAGAGAAGGGCACAGATAGAAGTGATTTTCTAGAAGAACGGAGTTCTCGAGGAGGGGTGTAGGGAGAGATAAGAGAGAAAAGGTAGTGAGGAGCTGCAGAGTGAATGCACTTATAGGTCAGTAAGAGAAGTCTGAACTGGATGCGGAAATGAATAGGAAGCCAATGAAGAGACTTGAGAAGAGGGGTAATATGAGCATGACGAGGTTGGCGGAAGATTAGCCTTGCGGCAGTGTGTTGAAAAGACTGAAGGGGAGAGAGATGATTCAGCGGGAAACCAGCAAGGAGTAGGTTACAATAGTCAAGACAAGAGGTGATTAAGGAGTGGATAACTGTCTTAGTAGTATGTTCAGAAAGGAATGGGCGGATTTTGTTGATGTTATACAAAAAGAAATGGCAGGTCTGAGCTATCAGATGGATGTGTGTGGAGAAAGAGAGAGAGGAGTCAAAGACGACCACAAAGTTGTGAGCTGAGGAAACAGGGAGGAGTAGAGAGTTATTCACAGAGCATGAGAAAGGAGGAAAAGGAGAGGAGTTTTTAGGGGGAAAAATAAGAATCTCAGTTTTCGCCATGTTCAACAAGTGGCAGTGAGACATCCAAGCAGCAATGTCAGAAAGGCAGGCAGAGATCCGGGTCTGGATTACCAGAGAGATTTCAGGTATAGAGAGGTAGATCTGGGAGTCAGAAGCATAAAGATACTACTGAAAGCCATGGGAAGAGGTGAGTGCACCAAGGGACTAGGTATATAGAGAGAAAAGGAGTGTACCCAAGACAGATCCTTGGGATACACCAACTGAGAGTGGGATAGCAGTAGAGGAGGATCCACCAGAATAAACACTGAAAGAGCGATGGGAGAGATAAGAGGAGAACCAGAATAGTACAGCGCCCTTAAGACCAAGCGAGGATAGGGTATCAAGGAGAAGACTGTGGTCAACAGTGTCAAAAGCAGTAGAGAGGTCAAGAAGGATGAGGACTGAATAAAGGCCCTTGGATTTTTCCAGGAACAAATCACTTAAAAGACACTTATGCAATTGCTCAATGTTATCGCATAGAACCAAAAACAAGAATTTTTCCTTTTAAAACAACACTATCATTTCTGGTTACTAGTTAAAGCATTTAACATTATTGTTAGAGATCTCAGACTTTTTTGACACTTCTTTTTGGACTTATAATATGACCAACATTAGTGTTTAATAGGATCAATGACCTCCAGCCTCGTCATGGCCAAGACTGAAAGTATATGAATGAAAGCATATGAGACTAATAAATCACGATCACTACTCGAATCCTGACGCTATTCTGTGAACTTCAAAACCACGCTATTTCTTCAATACTTAGTGGATATCAAGTATTTAGCTTCTGTTTTTGCTTCTGCCTCTCGCTCTCTGATCCCTACGCCTCCCCCAGGCGCTGTCGTTGCGTTTCACATTAATTGTTTCTTCAGGGGATCATTAATCATTTTTATCTCGACTTCTATCTCTATAAGATAAAACACATTTCAGTAAACATTCGTTATCATGTCCCTCATTAAAATAAACCTCTCCTCTACATACCCATGCCTATCTAAATAAAATTCACCTACCACAATGCTGCAGACGTCTCATATCAATCCTATTTTGGGCAGCTCTAACAAGTTGAAACCTTCAAGCCAGTCGCCTCAAAAGAACACCGCGCATGCGGGCTTGAAAATTACTGTCCTCATTTAAAACCATCCCTCCGGTCCAGACAAAAGCTGTAAAAGTTACAGGTCCGATGGATGCCCATATACATTCTGGAGGGGTACTATCTGTTGTCCCTGCAGTGGACAGTATTCCGGTGGACGTCTCTACTGTGAGTACTCCTTCTTCCTTGTTATCCAGTACATAGTTATAAAAAGAGATGTTCCATGTAAAACCTGTTCATTTTATGTTAAGTGTAAACCGCCTTTGATCTTTGGAAAAAGCGGTATAGAAGAAAAGCATAAATAAATAAATAAATTATCCCCGAAACAGATTGTTCAGTCCTCAATGGATGCACCCAAAGGAAATGTTTCTGAACTCCCCTCCTTATCCGGGAATGACCAGCTAGTAGTTGGGAAGCCTGTTTTGTCATCATCGTTTTTGCGATTGAACTTTCCACCTCCCGTGTTGCCTCCTCCACTTCCGTCGGTCGTGGTTCTCCCTGAGGTTATTGAGATGCCGGTTCCTCTGGAGGATGTCTCTCTTAAGGATGTTTGGACTATGCTTTCTCGAATGGAGATGATTTTTGGTACCTCTTTAAAAAAATTCTCAACTTTCTCTAAAGAAACTGTGAATAAACTTTCTGATCAGGAGACTAGATTGATTTCTTTGGAAAAAGAGTTGTCTCTTGTGAGGAGCAGGATTCTTCCACCCAAGGAGTTTTGGGAACATTGGTGAAAGATGTTACTTTACTACGTCGTCAAGATGAGATCCTGGAAAACTCCTTGTGTGCAAAGAATCTGCGCTTCTTAAATTTTCCTTGCACGCACTATTTGGATCCTGTTATTCTTTTGAGAAAGTATTTGAAAGAAGTGTTGCTTTTAACTGATGCTGACTCTATGGGAATATCGAGCATATATTATTTGTCTTTAGGGGGTACAAATAGTGGTAGTGTTAAGGCTGTGGAAGTGCAGGGGGAAATAGGATCTTCTCCCTCGTTGAATTTTTCTGCGTTCTTAGAGTCATCTCAGGACGAGATACTTACTAGAGCAACCCTATTGGTTTCTTTAGTCTCTGATCTGGATAGGCAAAAACGTTTTAGGGCCTATTTTAAGAGAAAGTTTGAGAAATTTTGTGGGCAATCCATTCAACTTTTTCCTGATGTCTCCAGAGCCACTCAAGCGCGGCGGAAAGCCTTTTTGGAGGTCCGTCCACGTGTGGTGGCTCTGGGGGCTAAATTCTTTTTGAAATTTCCGTGTAATTGCCATGTACTTTATCAAGGGAAGCGTTATATATTTGGGGAAGTTGAGCATTTGTTAGATTTTTTAAAGGGGAAGGTTTAGGGTTATTTTTTGTATTTACCTGATACCTATGGGCTCTTTGAGGATTTACTGGGCTGTTGGTAGGTTTATGTTACTTATTTCGTTAATTAGCACCTCCTAGATGTGTTTTGTTTTTGATATGTGGTTGAATGACGGGATTTGTATAATACTATGGGACTTCCTGTATTATTTTCTTGTTCTATTTTTTAGAATTGCGCTGTTTTACTTCTTGTATTATGTAAATTGATAAAAAGTAAATTAAAAAAAAAAACATCCCTTCTACCTTTTGATTGGCGGTATCATGGCCCCTCCTTCAATGACATCATCCACATCATTCATATCATTGATACTCTCTCCTCCTACTTTATCAAAGGGACACGTGTTTGCCGTTGATATTTTAAGGCAAAACTTTTTATTTTCTACTGTTCTATTGCCTCACTTAACTAATAATTCTCATATTTATGACTCTTTATTCCCAGGAATAAATCACTGGAAAGTTTGGCAAGAGCTGTTTCAGTAGAATGTAAAGGATCCAGAAAGGCTTGAGAGGAGAGAAAGTCAAGGCAATGGCAGTGAACCACACATTCAAGTAGTTTTGAAATGAAGGGGAGGAGGATAGAAGGACAGGTACGATCAAGTGAGGGTTTCTTGAGAAGAGGTGTAATTACAGCATGCTTGAAGGCTGCAGAGAGAGTTGCAGTGGAGAGCGAAAGGTTGAGAATATGAGAGATGGAAGGGACAACAGAGGAGGAGATGGGGCTTAGGAGATGGGTGGGAATAGGATCAGAGGAGCAGGTAGTGAGTTTGGAGGAGGAAAGAAGATGTGCGGTTTCCTCCTCAGAGATCATAGAAAAGGAAGAAAGGGTAGCAGAGGTAGAGGGGGTAAGTTGGGAGTGAAGAGGTGGAGGAGGGAAGTAGCAGACTTTGTGGGGAATTGGAGGGTGATCTTGTGGATTTTATCATGGAAATAATCAGCCAGGATTTGGGCAGAAAGGAAGGGATGGGTCAGAGGTAGAGGCACCTTGAGGAGAGAGTTGAGGGTAGTAAAGAGACGGTGAGGGTCAGAGGCAAGAGTCAGATGGAAATAATAGTCTTGTTTGGCGAGTGGGATGGCAGAATGGAAAGAGACAAGCATGAATTTGAAATGTAGAAAGTCTGCAAGGGAGCGGAATTTGAGCCAAGCACACTCAGCTGAACGGGCACATATATAGAGGATAGTGGATGAAAGCCAGGACTGGGGTATAGTGCGCCTCCAGGACGTGGCATGGGCAGAGTGAGAGCATCCAGAGCAGAGGGGAGTGCAGCATTATAGGAAGCTACTGCCTCATCAACAGACTTAGATGACATAGTGGAGGAAAGAGGTGATGAAACAGTGGAGGAGAGAACCAAACAGTCAATTGAATGAAGATTTCTAAATAGGTTGGAGGAGACAGGACGAGGTTGAGGTGGCGGGTGATGAAGAGTAAAGCTTAGTAGGTGATTGTCAGATAAGGGAAGAACTGAGGTACAAAAATTTGAGGATAAGCAATTAGAGAAAAATACAAGGTCAAGGCAGTGGCCATGCTACTGAGTGGAGGCAGTAGAGCAAAGCTGGAGGTCAAATGAGGAGGTAAGGGAAAAGAACTTTAAAGCATATGGATCAGAGGAGTTATCACATGATGTTAAAATCCCCGAGAATAAGAGTAGGAGGAAGAGGAATCCAGAAAGAAGGAAAACCATGAGTCAAAATCAGTGAGAAAAGTAGAGGTGGACTTGTCAGGAGGTCAATAAATAACAGCTTCCCGGAGGGCTAGTGGAGTGAAAAGGCAGATAGAGTGGACTTCAAAGGAGGGAAAGAAATGAGACTGAGGCAGCAGGAGGGGTTGGAATTGGCAGGAAGGAGAAAGTAGAAGCCTAACACCACCACCACCACAGCCAGTGGGACGAGGCGTGTGAGAGAACTGATAACCACCATGAGAGAGAGCAGCAACTGATGCCGTGTCTTCTGGGAGGAGCCAGGTCTCAGTTAGAGCAAGAAGATGGACAGCATTAGAAATAAAGAGATCATGAGTAAAAGCACGTTTATTTGAGATGGAGTGTGCGTTCCACAAGGCACATGAGAAAGGGAGAGAGGAAGGGGAAAGGAGAGGGATCTGAATAAGATTAGAGATGTTGCATGCAGATCTCTTCTCAGAGTGTGACAAAAGTCGGGGGGGGGGGGCAGGGTTGGGGTTGATATCTCCGGATGAGAGAAGGAGAAGGAGTAGAAGAGTGTGGGGCAGGGAGGAGACAGCATGGTGGAAATGAAGGTGAGGTTGTCAGAGAGAGAGGAGATGGCTGAATGAGAGGCAGAAAGTGCTGAAGCTCAAGAGCTGATGACAGGGTAGAGGACAGAATGGAGGGGGAAGTGAGAAAGGTAAAGGGGAGATAAGGAGGGGAGGAGTGAAGGTGTTGGTAGGAGGGGAGACAATTAGGGAATATGAAGAAAGGAAGACAAAGAGATAAGGAGTCATAGAAAAGAGATGGAGAGGAGATCAGAAGCCTGAAGAAACAGATAGGTGGGAGAGAGCCCACAGGGTATTAGGTGCACCTGTGAATAAGTAAGGTAATGAACAGATGACAACTATAAGAGACTGAGTGTCAAGGAGTGGGTGGGATATAAGTTATTCAGCTGAGAAAGCTGAACAATAGCGCAAAAGGAGGCAAACGAGCACACTTAACAATGATAAATAAATAAATATATAGAGAGAGGCAGACAGCACTCACAAAAAACAAGCAGATTCACTCACAAAAAGCAAAATTCAAGCAGATTCAGAATTCCAGCAGAGCTTGCAATAGGGCTCTTCTCTTCCCAGAGGTGAGCGAGTCAAACAGAGCTAAATGCACGTAGAAGACAGGAAAAGGGGCTATACAATACCATGGGGGGGGGGGGGGGAGAGAGGAAGGGGTTAGTCACTCAGGTAGATTAGAGCAGAGACAGGACAAGTTTTATTCTACAGCAATGGAGACAGAGTTAGGATAAATATTGAATTAAATGATAACCTGGTCTCTACAGACAGACCAGAAGGAAGAAGTAAAGTTGCTGTTAGTTATGGAGAGGAGTAAGAGAGAGCTGAACAATAGTGCAAAAGGAGGCAAACAAGGTAAAAGACACCTAACAATGATAAATAAATAAATATATAGAGGCAGACAGCACTCACAAAACACAAGTAGATTCACTCACAAAAAGCAAAATATAAGCAGATTCAGAATTCCAGCAGAGCTTGCAATAGGGCTCTCCTCTTCCCAATTCTGGAGCCAAAGCTACCACCTGGTCACTATATCACTGCTATGGATTTTGAGGAGACACTGGCCAAGTCATACAGAGCATCAACTATATATACAGTCCCAAACTCCAACCTTATAGCTTTCAGATTGCTTGGCAACTGCTGGACATGGCATAAGAAGTCTCACACAGTGCCACTTGAGTGACTAAGGCTGCAGCCATGAAGACATTTTTGAGGAAGGCTTCCACCCTCTTATCATGAGACTCCTTCAGCACAGCACCCCCTTCCAGTGGGATGGTCATGTGTTTTGTCACAGTTGCGATGAGGGCATCTACCCAAGGGAGCCAAAACAGCTGATCCAATGCACCCTGGGGTAGAGATCACATCCAAGTAAGGACTTTAGGGACTTTAGGACTCAGCTCTGGTGTCCTCCACTAGGAAACTACAGGCTGATGTGTAGGCTTGGGGAGGGGGAAAAATCCGTAAGGATGCCACTGACTCTCCAGGATAAGGTCCACTTGCAAAGCCTGTATGGGCTCCACAATATATAAGGCTGCCACAGAGTCCTGAATAAGCATGGAAAGGTTCTCCCTCTGAAACAGACAGATTACAGAAAGACCCTTATCTTCCACCAGGGGACGCTCACTCTCTTCCTCAGACTCACCTGCTGGAGAAAGGAAGTCCTGGTCTTCATTCCAACCAATCCCCACAGAGGATAAGACAGGGCTCCTGGAGGAATGGACGGGCAAAAGGGCAGAGTTGGGACGCTTAATCCTCTTGCAACCAGTGGGAGAAGAGCCCGAGAGCCCAGAGTCCCTCCCCCCCAAAGGGAAAGCCTGAGACTCATACCCCTACAGTGGGGTTGTCCAGCAGCTAATGAAGAGTGAAATCAGCCCATGAGCTGTTTCAGAAGCTGCTGCTGCAAGTCAGCTTGGAAGGGACCTTGGGACTCCAGAGGGCCCAAAGAGGCCTCTGCCTGTAGCTTCCTCAACACGCTTCCCCTGTGCAAATGCAGATATCTAAGATGGCTGCTGTTCCCAAGGGTGGGAACATTGTGGAGAGAGTGGCAGAGGTATCCAAAATGGCCTCGGGCAATGGTACCCGGGTCCACTAAGTAGGTGTCCTGAAAATGCTGATAAAAACAGATCCTGGGGCATTCCCCTTCGCACCCAAAGCAAAAGAAGCCTGCCATGGAGCAGACTAGACAGGAACTGTAAGAGGCACAGTGCCAAACATTCAGCATTGTGGCAGAACTCCACGCGAAAAAAAGACCATAAAAAAAGGAACTGCCGAAAATCACAAGCAAGGACTCCATAAAAAAGGAATGGTGAAAAGAGAATCCCAGCACCTGTCATGCTGGCCAGGCAAACCCAAGAAGGGCTGCTCCAGCCACCCCTGTAGACTTGAGAGGCCCAACTGTCTAGATGATTTTTTTCTAACTTTGAAGCTGCTTTATTACAAGCTGCCAAGAAAGCCAAAGAGGGCCAACAAAAAACAATGGAAAAAGAAAAAGAAAATAAAGAAAAAAAATTAAGAAAAGCTCAGCAAACAGATAGAGGACCAGCAAGAGGGAAGCGGGAACTGGTTCCAAACTTACCATCCCCCTCAGGTTCCCCAATGAGGTTCTCTTGCCCGCTTTCTAGACAGGGCCAGTCCAAGGATATAAGGTGGACTAGGTGATTCCCCATTCCTGCTACCCTCCCTGCTTCCACTCCTGCTGCCACCACTGTGGCCCTTCTCCAGGGCCTGCAGTAGCCGCAATGACATTAAAGCAGCAATGTAGCACTTACCCAAAGCCTCTGGCGCTGCGTGCTGTGGGTGCTTCCGTTCCCTCCGATGCAGACTTCCTGTTTGCATTGGGGTGAAAGCAGTTGGCAAACCAGCTGCTTCTGCCGTCATTCAAATAAGAAATCTGCACTAGAGAGGGCAGGATCACCAACGGCACCTACAGCATGCAGAGATGGAGACTCCGGGCAAGTGCCACATTGCTGTTTTAATGTCAATGCTGCTGCTGCAGGTTCTGGAGAAAGGCAGCAGCAGCAGCAACAGGATGCCCTCAAAAGGCTGGCAGTCAAGAACACCGCCTAGTTCGCCTAATAGTAGTGCTGGCTCTGTCTCTGGCCTGCCAGTGCTGGAACCAACCCGTGGGTTGGAGGCAGGGCAGTTGCTGGCTTCAGGAGGTAAAGGTGTACCTGAGCTCCAAACACACCTTGGGCCTACAGATCCCAATAACACTGGCCATCGGATCACGGTGTGGGCCAGAGGAGATAGGCCGATCTGCACTGCTACACTAGTTCAGACATCTTGCCTTTGCTGGAGGCAGATGAATACTGGCTTCTTTCAGGGCTGCAGCAGAGGATTTATTAATGATGGCATCATTGATTTTCTGCCTCCACTTGATAGCTAAAGAGCATATAACTCACTTGTCTGGGCTGATCTTGCAGGATAATAAGGAAGTAATGTTATGATGTATATTTTTCCTCTATGATATCTGAAAGTATTACAAACCATCTTTTTCATCTTCTATGCCAATCCCTGCTATCTGTACTACAAAGGTGATCATCTGCTCTGTCTTTCTGCCTTCCTTATTTATACCTAAAGGATACTCTCTTCAAACTCATTTTGACTCCTCTTGATGTTTGTACCTTATGGGAACAATCTCAACTTCCAAAATGATTTGCTGTTACCTGGTATATGAGCAGGATTAGTTCATGTAAAATTTCTCTCCAAACAAAAATCTCTTAAACAATTATTGTGCTATCCAGCAACTGTTTCATCAATTAAATATTAACTATATAAGCACATACGGTGAAAGGAGAATTTTCAGTTTTGTCAGTTGTGTTTAAACACCACATGCATTACGTCTGCCTCAGCACATTTACCTGTCTTTCACTGCCATCTAGATTTGGAGCCATACAAATGCAAGCTTCAATTCTCAACTACAAACACTCATCTACATCTCCCCTTCTTCCTCTGGTCTGTCATCTTATTATCACTGGAGCGAATGAATTTCCCAGGGCTATTACTTCAAAGCTGACATTAGCGAAAGCTGCGACTGAGGTTACTGATCTGAGGGCTGTGCTGTCAACTTTCCAATCAAAGCTTGTTAATTTCTAAGGAGTTCCACTTAGCAGACTTATTTTGCTCATATACCGGTAATAGCTGCTGTCAAATCTCAAACACTGAAGATTATCTTTTACCTTGATTATAAACAAATCCATTGCTGGTGAAGAACGGTGATGGTTAAGGCAGGTGATGGGGGGGGGGGGGGAGTGAACGTGAAAAAGAACAGAGAGACAAAGCACTATTCTGTTCTGCAGTGTCTGTATACATGGCACATCACACTGCTTAACAGATGCCACTCAGGAACAAAGCCAAACAAAGTTGAAGAGGTCAGTTTCAGTTTTATGAGTGAATAGTCAGGTAGCATAAAACAAATAGCAATCACAGCTATTGAGTTAGGGGTGTATAGTCAGTGATACAAGTTCTTTTCCAGCACTGGCAACAAAGCCGGACTGCTAAAAATGTCAATGAGAGGAACATGAATTAGGGACTGGATTCATCAATTCTTCTTTCAGGGTCATGGAGGGGAAAGAAGAAAGAGAGGAATTAGTTGCCCAGCACTTCAGGCTAGTCAAAGATAGAGGTTAGTCATATGAAAGACACATCCTGCATAGTTCTTGCCCTACAAAGGCCAGAGAAGAAAAAAATAGAATAGTCTGCTACAAAAGTAGGTACACTTTGCAAGAGGTTCCAATGGAGAGGTGACACATATAGTCAAGAAACAGGAAAAAGGAAAGAATGAGAGCATGAGAAAAGCATGACAATAAATGGAAAGGAAGGGAATATAAGAGGAGAATTATGGAAAGGGAATAAATGAAAGAAGCAATGAGAAGAAAGGGAGACAGAAGTATAGTTCTCCTTCCATGTCCCTGCACCAAAAAAGGGGTCACTATGGAGCTTTTCTATCTGTACGGAGAACAAGAGGAAGCACATGACCTGCAATGTAAATAATTTCTCTGACTGTTTTAGAATTCCATACTTCAGTATCTCTATAATGATTATTTTTAAATAGATTTATTGTCTATTATTTTTCCATACTATACTATCATCTGTAAATAGTTAATATGTTTTCCTTATATACTAGTTACCTATGTACTTAATGTTCCATGTAATTTAATGTTAATGTTTTGACAAGTTCTCTGTAAACCGCCCCTGATCTCTGGAAGGGGCGGTATAAAAAAAAACAAAACCGCACAAATAAATGTCCAAGGAACAGCCAAGAAGCAGGACTCACCACTCACCGTGGAGGGAACAATGGTTTTATTAAGGTATCCAACGAGGTCAACATGTGTTTCAGCATAAGCCTTCCTTAGGGATTTAAGACCTCATGTAAAATAATAAAATGACAGTAAAAATAATAGTACAGTAGTAGTCAACATTATTGACACCCTTGCATTTTAGGTATGTTGTATACAATATCTTGAGAAATAATTGGAAATAGTTCAACTGTTTGTCATCATAATATTTTAATAGTATGTTCAAAGGTATACAAAAAACAGATGTCTGGCAACTTAGTTATTGTAATTTCTGAGAAAAAAAAAACAAAATATGACCTGGACAGGATTAATGATACCCTTCACTAATATTTGTTTGCACAACCCTTAGCAGCGATGACAGCCTCCAAACATTTCTTGTAGCCCTCTGTAAGTTTTGTACATCTGTCTGCTAGTAGTTTCTTCCACTCTTCAACTGTGATTTGTTCCATCTCATGAAGTTTCTAGGATTCCTTTCACCAATGGCAGATTTCAGCTCTTTCCAAAGGTTCTTGATTGGACTGAGATCAAGGACTCGTTGCTGGCCAGTTTAAAACAGTCCATTTATTCCATTTTAACCATTCTTTGGTACTTTTGGATGTACAGTATGTCTTGGGCCATTGTCCTGCTGGAGGACCCATGACCAGAGCTGGTACATCCATTGTGCGAGAATGCTGTTCACTCAGGGCCCCGTGTTTCACGGGGCCACGTGCCAATAACATCTTGCATATTCTGGAGCAGCAGGTGCACCTACTCTTGCCACCTTGCTGGGCAGACTAGATGGACCATACTGGTCTTTATCAGCTGCCATATGCTATGTTACTATGTTATATTCGGCACAACAGCGCGGCTTTAGAGGGAGCCAGAGAGGCCTCAGCTCACTTCTGACAGCCACCGAAGTGAAGAGTGCCTTTTTCCTTCACTTCGGCAGCTGTATTGTAGTATAGGCTGCTGGCACACTGCGCTGAGTGCCGGGAAACAGAAAGTTCCCTTTGACCTCCAGCGCACCAGCAGCCTATACTACAATATAGCTGCCAAAGTGAAGGAAAAAGGTGCTCTTCACTTCGGCGGCTGTCAGAGGTGAGCCGTGGCCTCTCTGGCTCCCTCTAAAAACATTTGGATAGCCGCGGGGCTCTACGGGTGTGGCAGGCTAAGACTGGAAATAGCTGATGGGAAGGGAGGCTTGGACTGGAAATGGGCTGCGTGAGGGTGAAGCTAGGACTGGAAATTAGCTGATGGAGGGGCTAGGATAGGACTGGAAATGGATGGGGAGATAGGACTGGAAATGGGCTGTTGGGGGGGGGCTAGAATAAGACTGGAAATGGCTGATGGTGGGCTAGGTTTGGAAATGGGCTCATGGCAGAACTAGGACTGGAAAAGGACTGATGCAGGGGGATGAGAGAATGGGACTGGAAGGGAGCAGATGCTGGGTGGGACTGGAACTAGAAGGGGAAGGACTAGAATGGGATGGGATTGGGGGAATGAGGATGGAGAGGAGAAAAGATATTTTGTGTGGGATTAGGCAAAGATCAGGTGTGCCTTTTTATGTCTGTCTTTGAGCAGTGGGATCCTTCTTGGCCTTCACCCATGAAGTCCTTCTTTGTTTAATGCCGGCATATGGTGTGGGTTGAAACCACCACTCCAGATTGCGCAATGTCAGCTATAAGCTCTTTGGATGTTGTACATGGTGTTCTTCCAACAGTTCGCACTAACCTTTGAAGACTTTTTGGATTAATTTTCCTCTTCCCAGCACGTCCTGGGAGGTTCTTGACAGTTTCTTGAGCAGAAAACTTTAATAACATTGTGAACTGTAGAACTCTTACCGGTCACGATCTCCTATCTTTACTGAACTCAGATTTTTGGGACACGTCGTGATTGTGACCGGTAAGAGTTAACGTAACCGGAAAACTATTAAAGAACAAAGAATGAAATATAAGAATACTGAAGAAAATGGATATTTAAATGGTCCCTGACAAGAAGCAATACACTTATCCCCTTGAAAAACCCAATCGGAGAAACGCCAGAGCGCTTAGAAGATTGAGGCGTTGGGGTTCTTCCTTTGTTTGTAAATGAAAAGGGGCATTTGCCGACGCCATTCTACATAAGATAAGTAGAGTGGTGAAAGCTATTTTAAAATAAGAAAAGAACATTTATAAAAATAAAAATAAGAAAAGAGCAATATATCAGATAAATAATTTAAAATATACTTGCCTGAGGTCATTGATGTGAACGGACACTACATGGGAGAGGTTTATTACCCATAAATAAGTGTCAAAACTATACCGTTTATCTGAGACCATTGGCAAGGTAACATCATTGAGCTGTGGTTATATAAAAGTAAATTGAGTGAATTTAATTGCTTTGAGTCTTGATTGTAGTTCACTCTGAAGAGAGGCCTCATAGAGTATTTTTTTAACACACCATCTGGAAGGGCAAGGCCTGGTACCAAAGAGAACAGGAGGCCTCAGACCTATCCTAGACTTGTGAAATCTCAACAAGTTTCTGGAGAGGGAAAAGTTCAAGATGCTTACCCTTGGAATACTGTTGCCCTACCTCCAGCAGGGAGACTGGCTATGCTCCTTAGATCTCAAGGATGCTTACATTCACATCCTCATCCATCCAGACCACAGACAATATCTCAGATTTGTGGTGGGAGGAAACCACTTTCAATAGAGTGCTTCCATTTGGCCTAACATCTGCACCCAGGGTTTTCACCAAATGCCTGGCAGTGGTGGCAGCTTTTCTGAGGAACCAGGGAATTTTTGTCTTCCCCTATCTGGATGACTGGCTAATCAGGGGTCAATCACTCCAGGAGGCCCGACAGGCCACTCTGCGCACTGTCTCTCTTAATCAGCATCTAGGCTTTGTCATAAACTATGCAAAGTACACTTTGCTCCCCTCTCAGAACCTGGAGTTTATAGGGGCCAGGTTGGACACTCTTCAGGCAAGAGCTTACTTGCCCAACAGGGCCCACAGACTTATGGACTTGGCCAACCAGTTCTAAAGCAATTCTCGTGTTTCCACAAGGCACTACCTACGGCTCCTGGGCCACATGGCGTCTACAGTACATGTGACCCCGAATGCCCATCTGCACATGCGGGCTGCTCAGTGGTGCCTCAGAGATCAGTGGACACAAGCCACCGGCGACCTCCGAGACATAGTAAAGGTGTCCAGACGACATCTGAACTCCTTACAGTGGTGGCTACATCTGCCAAACCTCCTCAGGGGTGTACCTCTTCAGACTCCAGCACACACAAGGGTGCTGACGACTGATGCCTCCTTAAAGGGCTGGGGTGCACATTGCCAGGGCACCTGCACTCAAGGCCTGTGGTTCCCTCGGGAGGCCACACTGCAGATCAACCTTTTAGAGCTGTGAGCAATCCGCTTAGCTCTGCAAACCTTCTGCCATGCTTTCTCTCAACAGTCTGTCCTAGTTCAGACGGACAATCAAGTAGCAAACAAGGAGGCACAGGCTCCAGGCTCCTATGTCAGGAGGCACTGGACCTTTGCTCCTTTGCGGTCAAACAAGGCATGTTTCTCAAAGCAATTTATCTATCTGGTCAGGAAAACTTCCTAGCAGACAAGCTAAGCAGGATTCTCCAGCCCCATGAATGGCAGTTGAATTCATTGGTGGTCCAGCAGATCTTCCTCCGCTGGGGACTTCCATCCATCGATCTCTTTGCAAGTCCAATAAACCGTCAGCTGCCCAGGTTTTGCTCCAGACAGCCGCATCCTCTGAGGATGGCAGCAGATGCTTTTCTGATCACTTGGTCTATGGGCCTCCTGTATGCGTTTCCTCCCACGCCCCTGGTGGCCCGAACTCTGTTCAAGATCCTCCGGGACAAAGCCTCAGTGATTCTGATAGCCCCCAGATGGCCGAGGCAACCGTGGTTTCCACTCCTACAGTTAGCGGTGGAAGCTCCGTTCCCTCTGGGGCTGCAACACAATCTCCTGTCTCAAGAGCAGGGTTCCCTTCTGAACCCCAATCTCAGGTCCCTCAATCTGATGGCCTGGCTGCTGATAGTGCTAGCTCCCTTACTTCTACCTAAGGAAGCTGAGGAGGTGGTCTTGGCCTCTAGGAGGCAGTCCACAAGAAAGTCCTATGCCCTCAAGTGGCGTAGGTTTACGGTATGGTGTGCTCAGTGCAATGAAGATCCTTTCTCTTGCCTTGTGCCAGTAGTACTGAAGTATCTACTTCACCTGTCAGACCTAGGCCTTTGGGTCCACCTCAGTGCTCTGTCAGCGCACCACTCACCGGTGGAGGGACAGTTTCTGTCGGTTCACCCCTTGGTGTCCAGATTTCTCAGAGGTCTGCTTCTGCTCAAGCCTCCAGTTTGTCCACCTGCGACTGAGTGGGATTTGAACGTGGTCTTACAGCTAAGCCGATGGCTACTTGCCATTTGCGCTTCCTCTCGTGGAAAGTGCTCTTCCTGGTGGCTCTTACCTCGGCCAGACGTGTGAGTGAACTACAAGCTCCGGTTTCTGATAGACCGTACACACGGTTCTATAGGAAAAGGGTGGTCCTACAGACCCATCCCAAGTTCCTCCCAAAAGTAGTCCTCCTCTTTCCACCTCAATCAGGAGGTGGTTCTTCCAACCTTTTTTCCCAGGCCCCATGCCAGCCGGGCTGAAACAGTCTTGCATACCCTGGACTGTAAGAGGGCATTTTCCTTTTACATAGAACGTACGCGGGAGCATCAGAGGGCTACTCAGCTCTTCGTCTCCTTTGACCCTAATAGGATGGGGTTACCTGTCTCCAAGCATACCTTGTCCACTTGGGTGGCAGATTGCATCGCCTGGGCATACAGGGCAGCCAACCTCCCCTTGTAGGGTCGGGTCACGCCCACCGTGTCAGGTCGAAGGCCGCGTCAGTAGCTCATCTCCGCTCTGTTCCATTGGCAGACATCTGCCAGGCCGCAACTTGGTCTTCAAGCCAGACTTTTGCAGCCCATTACTGCCTGGAGAGAGAGTCCCGGCGGGACAGTGTTTTCGGCCAGGCGGTACTCTGTAATCTCTTTGAGGTCTAGGCAACTCCTACCCTCCAGCCCTTGTGTTGGGCTACCGTACGGGGTGCGTTCTCAGATAAAGTTCTTATCACGGATGCTGAGGCTATTGAGAGGGAACCAATTTTTCAGTTCTGGGTTCAGGGTAGCCTAGAGCTGGGGAGTCCCATATGTGAGGACTGACTTCCTGCTTGGTCCTGGAGAAAGCGTAGTTACTCACCTGTAACAGAAGCAGCAGGAATCAGTCCTCACAACCCTCCCTCCTCCCCTTGGAGTTGCAGTCATATACTTCATTTTGTCTTTTGCTGTCTTTTAGCTATGTCATCAGACTGAGCAAGATGGCACCCTTGGGCGGGAAGGGGACCGTGCATGCGCGCTGCATTCCCAAAGGCTTTCTTTGAAAGCTGGAGAAATGCTCCGCACTAGGGCTCCGTCGGCGCCGACGTCACCCATATGTGTGGACTGATTCCTGCTGCTCCTGGAGAACACCTGTTACAGGTGAGTAACTATGCTTTCTCATAGCAAATCCTCTGTTTTTATCTATTTTAAAAAGGGAATCAGCCCTTCATACCACACACTGACGGAATAATATCACTAATTTCCCCCAGTATTACTTAACTGAAACAGCATTGTTCAAAAAGTTTTTCCAAGCCAGCATCATCGTAGAAATTCCTTCAGTTAAGAAGCTTTTCGAAACCAGCACCACTGTAGAGATTCCTTCAGTTCTCTTTCAAATCATAATCTTCTTAAGTAGCAACTCTGCTCAAAGCTGTCTGTTTTATGCAATCTAATTAACGGAAAGAACATTTTCCAAAAAGACTTTCTGAACCGGCTCACTGCTCTACCCCTTTTATTAATCAAATCCTGTCATGTTGTAATCTTAACTTTGTATAGGCATTGGCTCCTCAAAGATAACCAATCCTCATTCTATATCAAACTCCACCAATCCAAAGCTAGGTTTAAACTCTCCGGAGCAACTGATCGCAGACGATATATCCAAAGCTGTTCTTGGTACTGTAAACAGGATAAACAATCCCCTCCTCTAGGGTTTTCTGGGATGTTTTTTAAATCCTGAAATGTTTGATTAAACACATGACAATGGAGTGCCACCGGTGCAGACAAAACTTTAGAATTAATCTGAGAACGGTGCTCCTGCAACCGCTTCTTCATAGAATGGGTTGTCCTTCCAACGTAATTCTTCTTACAAGGACACATCAAAATATACACCATAAATGAAGTAAGACAATTAGTATAATGTCCACTAAAAAACTCCTTTTAGTTGTTGGATCTTCCCAAACTGTACCTTCAACAGCAGTACTGCAAAAATCACAGGAATTACACTGAAAATGTCCTCTATTTGTGTTCGTCTCTTGACACTGTACAGTATGCACTGCCCAATCAGTCAAATTTCATCCTCTTTGAAAAGCCATCATCAAAGGCTTTCGGAAACATGGATGTAATGCTAAGATTCACCAATGTTTTTTTTAAAATGTCCATTATCAATGTTGAATTAGGCATATAAGGCAAAACCCATACATAGAGATTCTCCTCCCCCACAACGGTCTTTAAGTTAACACCTGCGCCCTCCCACCATTCAGGATGGTTATATTTTGCTCTTCTATAAGCTTTCTTAATAATACCTACAGGATATCCTGTCTCAGACAATCAGGCTTTCAATTCCATGGTGTGTTTATGAAACTCAGCCTCTGTAGAACAGATCCGCCGCAACCGAATAAACTGTCCCACCGGAAGGCCCCTCTGCAGAGGGCCTGGAAGATAACTGTGATTCCCTTTTTAAAATAGATAAAAACAGAGGATTTTCTACGAGAAAGGGTGTTTTCTTTCATGGCAAATATTTCAACAAAAAAGTTTTTTGCTTTATTAGTGATTTAGTTGGGCACTGGTTTATCCTTTCATTGTTTATATATAATAATCATATCCTAGCAAGGTCCCAGTTTTTATACTATTTCCTTTTTTAATTGGTCTTGTTTTATTTTATTCTTTTGTGTGTCAAATATGTGTACATATATAGTCCAAAGCCATTTCACTGGCCACTTTTTTCCAGGAGATATTGGACATTAAGGGGTTGAACTGCAAGGGTGCCAATAATGTTGACCACAACTGTAATAATAATAAAATGATAAAATATTATAAGACAAGCACAATATGATTAAATTTTTTTAAAAAGAAAGACAACCACTTGAGTAAAATATATCGAAAGATACAGTATATCTACAGATACACATTTTTGATGTTACATGTAAAAAAATGTATAGGCTATAATAACAATAATGATCAAACAACTATTAAAATGACCATTAATAAAAATCATATATGATTAAAATGATTAAAACATTAGATATTTATAGATATATTCAAATCATAGTGTAAATGTATGAGGTGGAGGACTATAATTACATAAGCATCCAAATAAAGTAGCTAATCTAAGACCAAGCATGTACATGTCTAAACATCAAAAAATCAATGTAAAACATATATGGACTCACCTACAAAGAGGAATACTCTTAAATAGGCAGTTTTGCCAATAAAATGTTTAAAAGGTCAACACTATAAACCATAAACTTAGTAAAACAAATATACAGTAATGTTATGCATAAAATATATCAAACAGAGCCTAAAGGAGAGAAACACATCAGAGTATAAGATTGCAGATTGAGAGGAATAGGGATCAAAGGACTACATAATCACAAAGCAAAATATCATCAAATCCCACTGATTGGGACTAGATATTTAAAGGTTATATACTATTTAAATCCCTTATGGGTGGATGTGCAAAAAACAACCGGAGATGGGAGGAACAAATCAGAACATGATTTTTGCATCATGTTCATGACAGCTTCAGTCAGGGGAAAGAGCTTAAAAAGTGATATTTCTTGTCACCCCTGCCTACGCGTCAAAGCCCAATAAGAATATAAGATATACCTTACTGTGTCAGACCATAGGTCCATCAAGCCCAGTATCCTGTTTCCAACAGTGGCCAATTCAGATCACAAGTATCTTTCAGGTTTCCATAAGGTAGGTAGGCCGATGACCGTATATACAGTAAGTTAATATCTGCATTCAAGCGTGGGATCTTCTGCCAAATTGTCAAGGAACTTGATACAAATATGTAAGTCCTGTTGAATGTAGGCGAGGTTTGTATATGGTAATGCAGTCAGGCGACCCCTATTATGGATGCAAAGGAATGTTTTGCCCAATATAGAAAAGAAATGAACATTTCAAACATGGAGCAGGACACCAAGCAGCCCATGGACATGCATCTATCAGAGCTGTATTGTCCGTCTGAATGAAAATCCAAGTAATGAAAAGCATGAGAGGTGAATAGGTAGTAAATAGTAATTAAACTTACCTTTTAATTGATGTTCCTGGAGGAACTCCAGTTTAGTCCACACTTCTGGGTAGTGTACCTCCTCCTGCAGCTTGGAGACTGGGCATGTCCAAAAACGTGACATCACTGGATGTAGTCTGATGACATCTCCCATCAGCCCCAGTGAACTATTGACAAAGCACACTTAAAGGAGCAACAAATAAGTAGCCAACCACAAACAAGAAATTGCATGCAAAAACTGAACTCAACTACTACTATATACAAACTAATTTGTCATCTGGCCGCCAGGCCTCATTCCTCGTGCCAGCTCCTTCCGCCCCATCCAAAACGCCAGATTAGCAAGGATAAGAAGAGGCAGAAGAAGTATTGAAACAAACAAACCTACCGGTCATTGTATCCCTTTGCTGACTGAACATAAAATGCTACCGTACCATCCCGGGTGGGAATGAGGACTAAACTGGAGTTCCTCCAGGAACATCAATTACCAGGTAAGTGTAATTTCTATTTCCTTATCGTTCCTCCAGTTTAGTCCACACTTCTGGGATGTAACAGAGCAGTACTCATTGGGAGGGACCTTTCCAACCAGCCTGCAACACCGTCGACCCAAACACAGCGTCCTTCACTGATAAGACATCGAGACGGTAGTGCTTACTGAATGTGTGAAGAGACGACCAAGTAGCCGCCCTAAAAATTTCCACGGGCGGAACCAAACTGTGCTCCGCCCATGAAGCCACTTGCACTCTAGTCGAATGCGCTCGTAACCCCGTCGGAACCTGTCGCCCCGACAAGAGATACGCTGAAGTAATTGCTTCTCTAATCCACCTAGAAATAGAAGCTTTCACGGCCACTTCGCCCTTACGGGAATCCCCGAACAAAACAAATAGACAGTCCGACTTACAATAGGACTCTGACATCTTTAGATACTGTTGAAGTACTCGCCGTACGTCCAGCCGACGAAGGCCCCGGTCCACCTTAGCGCCCTCGAACGACCCGAGCACAGGCAGGGTAACCGTCTGATTTAAATGAAACGGAGAAACCACCTTAGTTAAAAAGGAGGGAACGGGCCGAAGAACCACCTTTTCCCTAGAAAAGGACAAAAACGGCTCCCTGCAAGATAACGCTTGCAACTCGGAAATACGCCTTGCTGAACAAATGGCCACCAAAAATACCGTCTTTAGAGTCAAATCCTTGTTCGAAAGGCTCCTTAGCCAGCGCTCCCAGAACCAAATTAAGATCCCACGGATGCACCACTACTCTACGAGAAGGGCGCAGCCTAGAAACTGCCTTTAGGAAACGCAATACGTCCGCATGAGCGCCGAGCGCCGCTCCTTGAACCTTGCCTCTATAGCAGGTCAGCGCCGCCAATTGCACTCTCAATGAACTGGCCGCCAGCCCTTTCTCAAAGCCCTCCTGTAGAAAATTTAACACGATCGGCACGGACACCTTCTCTCCCCGCACCTGCCTCCTTGAACACCAATCCTCGAAAATATGCCATATACGAACATACGCCAGAGATGTAGACTGCTTTCGCGCTTTAAGTAACGTCATGATAACTGCTCCAGAGTAGCCTTTTTTCCTTAGCCTCGCCCTTTCAATGGCCAGACCGTAAGCGAGAATCAATCCACCTGAGGCATCTTCAGAGGCCCTTGAAGCAACAGATTCTCCGACGCTGGCAACCTCCCTGTCGAGAAGATGCATGAGGTCTGCGTACCACAGGCGTCTTGGCCAGTCCGGAGCCACCAGCAACACTCTCCCCCGGTGCGCCTCCACACACTGAACCACTCGGCCTATGAGCGCCCACAGGGGAAACACATAGAGAAGACCCGACACCGGCCACCTCTGTATCAGTGCGTCGATCCCCTCTGACATCCACTCTCGCCGTCTGCTGAAAAACCGACCCACCTTTGCTGACCGAAACATCGCCATGAGGTCCATGATTGGCGGCCCCCATCTCTGCACCAGTTGTGCAAACACTTCCGGATGCAACTCCCATTCCCTGGGATCCACGTTCACCCTGCTGAGGAAGTCCGCCATTACATTGTCCTTCCCAGCAATGTGTCCCGCCGAGATTGCCAACAGACGAGGTTCTACCCAAGAGAACAGCGCTTCTGCTTCTTCCTCCATTGCCGAACTTCCGGTACCGCCCTGCCGATTGATATACACCACCGTAGCGGAGTTGTTCGAGAGCACACGCACCGTGCGACCCCTTACCATTGCCTCAAATGTCCGCAGCACCAACGCCACCGCTCTGAGCTCTAACCTGTTGATGGACCAGGCGGTCTCCAGAACTGACCAGCGTCCTTGCGCAAAGAGCTCTCCGCAATGGGCTCTCCAACCTGCGAGGCTTGCATCCGTTAACACCGGTAGCCACTCGGCTGCTCCAGTGGCATCCCGACCGAAAACGAACTCGGCCTCAGCCAGCACAGCAGCGCCTGCCTGACCCCGAGAGGGCAGGGAAGACGTCGGCTCAGCAAGTCGGACTGATGAGACCATCGGCGCAGCAGCACCCATTGCAACAGCTGCATATGAAACCTAGCCCAAGGCACCGCTTCCAATGTTGCCGCCATCGTACCCAGCACCCTGAGATAACTCCATGCTGAAGGTGCCGTCATGGCTCTGAATTGACTTACCACCTGCCGAAGAATTTGGAGTCGACGATCTGGCAGAAAAACCGCACACCGCTGGGTGTCAAATCGCACCCCCAGAAATTCGAGGTCCTGGGACAGGTTCAGGTGACTCTTGGACGAATGGACCACCCAATCAAGTCCCTCCAAGAATTTCACCACTTTGTTCATAACCTGTATACTTTCGGCTTTGGATTTTGCTCGAATCAACCAGTCGTCGAGATAGGGATGCACCAGAATACCTTCTTTTCGCAACGCTGCGGCTACCACCACCATGATCTTGGTGAAAGTGTGCGGCGCTGTCGCCAGACCGAAGGGCAATGCCTGAAACTGATAGTGTCCCCACGGCAATGCGAAACGCAGAAATTTTTGATGACCCGCTCTGATCGGAATGTGCAAATATGCCTCCGTCAGGTTGAGAGACGTCAAGAACTCCCCTTGACGCACTGCCACAATGACGGTCCGTAAGGTTTCCATCCTGAAATGCGGTACCCGGAGACAATGGTTTACGCCCTTGAGATCCAATATAGGGCGAAGAGATCGGTCCTTCTTTGAAACCATGAAATATATTGAGTATCGACCCCTGCCGTAGTCTTCCTTGGGCATGGGAACGACCGCTCCGATCTGCAATAGCCGATCTAAAGTCCTGCGAACTGCAAGCCCCTTCTGATACCCCCTGCAGGGAGACATTACAAACGACTCGCAAACTGGCCTTGCAAACTCCAGCACATAGCCCTCGCGAATTATCTCCAACTCCCATTGGTCAGTCGTTATCTGGGTCCAGGCAAGAAGAAAGCTCTGAATACGACCTCCTATTAGCTGCCCTCCTGCTGGGACCCCCTTCACTTAATTGCGACTTACGAATGGCTGCCGTGGTCACCGCGGCAAAACCTCTACCGGCTCCTCAAAGCCCTTGAAATCCCTGGGCCCGAGAAGGAAACCATCCTCTTTGAAAACCACCCAAGCGAGAAGTCCGAAACCTTCTAAAATCTCTAAAGGGACCCCTAAAGGCTGCCGAGGATTTTCCCTGCTTAGGCTTATCTTCCGGGAGTCTTCCCCCCTTGGACTCCCCTAAGTCTTTCATGAGCTTATCGAGATCCTCTCCGAATAACAATCTCCCTTTGAACGGAAGCTTACTGAGTCATGCCTTGGAAGAGCCATCTGCCACCCAATTTCTTAACCACAAAGACCTGCGGGTGGCCACTAACAACGCCATACTACTAGCTAGAGCTTTGATCAGATCATAATGCACATCTGACAAATAAGAGGATCCCGACTCCAGGCGATCAAGCTCCCACAGACTCTCTTGTTCCAGCTGAGTAGACTGCCGCAAACCCTGAGACCAGCGAAGACACGCTCTTGCCACCCAAGTACCACAAATGGAAGCTTGTAAGGACAAGGCGTTGGCTTCAAAGGATTGTTTCAACAACCCATCCACCTTTCTATCCTGCGTATCCTTTAAGGCTGCGCTCCCTTCTACCGGAACAGTGGTCTTCTTGGTCACAGCCAATACCACCGCATCAACCCGCGGGGAACAAAACCTTTCCTTGTCCTTATCTGCTAGGGGATACAACCTATTCATTACCCGACCGCCTCTGAGGCTGGCTTCTGGCTGATCCCACTCATCCTGAATCATCCTATCAACCACCTTGTGAACGGGAAACACTATTTGGGTTTGCCGTACCGCTTGAATGATCGGATCCTCTCCAGTATCTTCCTCCACCAGCTGGTCAGTGGCCAGCTTCTTTGTTTGAAGAGATTCCGTGACAAGAGTTGTCAACTCATCCTTCCGGAATATACGAATTATCTTGGCCTGATCCTCCAGCTCTGGGATTTCTCCTTCCTCCAATTCTTCTATTCCGGCCTCCAGATCCATCTTGTTTTCATCCGCCTCTTGCCATTCTACCTCATAAGGCGAAGGCCCCCGTGGCCTGGACCGCTTGAAGGGCCTGGCAGAAGCAGTGCCCGCTTCCGCTGTGCCTGACTGTTGCAACACAGGAGACCCCGGCAACGGTTCCGGCAGCTTACCTTGCCTCCGCAAACAAAATGCCAGATGCAGAAGCAACACAAAATCCGGGCAGAAATCTCCGAGCTGATGCCCAGCATCCACAGCCGTAGAAGTCCCCGAAGGACCGGGCGTGAGCTCTTGACCGGCTGCTGGAATAGAGCACTGCATGGCATCTCCGTCTGCCTCAGCGGAGACAGCCTGTAGCTCCTGTCCTACTTTTATTTCCATCTGCTGCTCCACGCTGGCTGAAGCCGCCATACAGCTGCAGCAAATTCCAGAGTCTGCGCTAGCACCCCTCCGGGACCCGCAGACGACACAAAGCGGATGGGAAGTCATCCTATACATGTCTGTCCCCCACTCTAATGCCCAGACAGAACACTCTGTCCTCCAGAATTCTACACTATAATAAAAAACTTTTGTCCTTTTTTTTTTTTTTTGCAAGGATCCTTAACCAGCCAGCAGACTTAATAAAGCAACGAGGCTCCCAGGCCCAAGGGCCTGAAGTGATAGATCCAATTAACTTTCCAACTAATAGAAACTTTCCCCACTAAGTGAAATAGCCCCAAATGCTTGAAAAAAAAAAACAATTTAAAAACAAAGACTCACACAGATGGAGAGAGAGATAGGGTAAAAAACAATCTAGTGTAAGCCCCGATGCAGCAGTGAATACGCTGCCAAAATGGCTGCTGCTGACTGAGAAGAGAAAAAAAAGGCGCGAAGAATTCTGCCCAAACCCCCGGCCTCTTCTCAGCCTTCTGCGCTGACTGCCTGCTCTGCACCCCACGTACCTGCATGTTGATTAAACCGTCAGCATTTCCCAGCTGCCACGGTGACTCTGCACTTGCCCCTGCGCTCAGCTGCACAGCGATCAGGGCGCCGTCGGTGAGCCGCTGTCTGCACCAAAGGTAAGCACTCGCAGGGTCCCGGCTGACAGGAATGCCGGAGACTCACTGCTGCTTCCTGCACACAGAGCTCTCTCCCGTACACACGGGAGAGAGATCTGGACCGGACAAAGGAATTCAGCTGAGCCGAGCTGTATGGGGAGGCAGGAACCGGCACAAGCACCGATGGCAGGCTTTTTTTTTTTTTTTAAAGCTATAGCCCCAAAATAAAGAAAAGGCAAATTGAAAGCTCCAAATTAAACACAAACTCTCTATTCTATCCTAACAGCTCCTTATCTGTTCCTCTAGTAAGCCCAGACCCTAGGCTCACTACGTCCTCCTGCTGCATGAAGACTGGACACACTGGGGCTGATGGGAGATGTCAGCAGACTACATCCAGTGATGTCACGTTTTTGGACATGCCCAGTCTCCAAGCTGCAGGATGAGGTACACTACCCAGAAGTGTGGACTAAACTGGAGGAACAATAAGGAAACAGAATTCTGATTCAATGTCAGACTTTGCCATAAACACATTATGGCCTGCTGTCTAAATGATTCTCAGAGCCTGGTCAAAGGATGAACACTGAACAGATACGCCTCTGGTGGAATGAAGTCATTTTACAGACGTGCGATCTAGGTATGAGAGATTCTCTATGAGTCAATACTTAAATATGGCTGACAATGGGGGCAGGCACATCCTGATGAACAGGAAAGTCAGTAAAAGGACCTACCATACGTTCCAGTGCCAGCTCTCCATTTAGCTTCTTTTGGATAATGTCCAAGGCAGGTAGGCATGATGTCCTAGGCAGGTAGGCAAGACTATGTCTGAGGTGCCTGCCGAAAGGGACCATAGTATGGTGTCTGAAATCTATGGGGTATGTTTACTAATCAGCAGTAGCAGCTTCTATGCGATATGGAAGCCGCGACCCCATTGAATTCAATGTTTACTGCACTGCCTCCATGGGCCCAGTGGGGGTGCACCCTCATTCCAGCAGGTACCCAGGGCAGGCCAAACCTACCACCCCACGGTATGCCACTGCTAAGAACCAATCCCTCTGGCAAGCTACTGGTAATGCTCCTATCATCAGAGTGAACACAGTTTTATACTACCCTCTGTCATCTCCCACTCAATCAGTGTCTAACCCATCAGTTACTTTAGAGTCCATACCTAGGGCACTCAGTTTATTTATAAGTGGACAATGTGAAACAGTTTCAAAGGCCTTGCTGAAATCTAAGTATACCACCATCTAGCACTCTCCCCCGATCCAATTATCTGGTGACCCATTCAAAGAAATCAATCAGATTAGTCTGGCAAAATCTACCTCTAGTGAAGCCATGCCGTTTCAGATCTTTTAATCTTTTGGATTCCAGAAACTGCAGCATCCTCTGCTTTAGCAGCATTTTCATTAATTTACTCACCCCAGAGGTCAGACTAACTGGTCTGTAGTTATTAATTTAATTTGATAACAGCGTTTATATTCTACTTTTACAATCTACAGACATACAAAGCGGAGTACAAAATTAAAGTATAGACAATTCAGATTAAGTATGATTAAAAGAATTATCCTTTAACTACTTTTTTAAGACTTTTCGAAATTGCACATAATCCTCAACGTCCCTAATTATAACAGGTAAGTCATTCCACAATTTTGGAACCGCACCTGAAAAACATCTTTCCCTGATTCTCTTTTGTCGAAAGGCAGAAGCAGAGGGCAATATCAATGTCCAATGAATTGAAAAAAAGAGTGATTTAGTTGATGAACAATGAAAGAGTCTATTAGACTAATAAGAACATAAGAACATAAGAACATAAGAAATGCCATACTGGGTCAGACCGAGGTCCATCAAGCCCAGTATCCTGTTTCCAACAGTGGCCAATCTAGGTCATACGTACCTAGCAGTTTCCCCAAAAGACACAGGTTCTGCAGTGCTTGTACTAGGCCAAGCATTGATATCCTGGGTCCCTTTTTAATAGTGGTTTATGGACCTTTCCTCCAGGAACTTGTCCAAACCTTTTTTAAACCCAGCTATACTAAAAGCCCTTACTACATCCTCCGGTAACAGATTCCAGAGTTTGATTACACGTTGAGATAATCAATATTTTCTCCTATTTGTCTTAAATAGTTTACCCTGTAGCTTCATTACATGCCCCCTAGTCCTTCTATATTCTGATAGCGTAAACAATTTATCCACGTTTATCCGTTCCACTCCATTCATTAATTTATACACCTCTATCATATCTCCCCTCAGCCGCCTCTTTTCTAGGTTAAAGAGCCCTAACCTTTTTAGCCTCTCTTCATAGGAGTAGCCTTCCATCCCCTTCACCAATTTGGTGGCTCTTCTCTGTACTTTTTCTAATAACTCTATGTCCTTTTTAAGATACGGTGACCAGAATTGCACACAATATTCAAGGTGCGGTCGTACCATGGAGCGATACAGAGGCATTATAATATCCTTTGTTTTATTCTCCATCCCTTTCCTTATGATACCTAGCATTCTATTTGCTTTCTTGGCCGCCGCTGCACACTGGGCGGAGGGTTTTAACATGTTATCCACGATGACTCCTAAATCTTTTTCCTGGGTGGTGGTTTCTAATGTGGAGCCTTGCATCTTGTAACTATAGTGTGGGTTGTTCTTTCCTAGGTGCATAACTTTGCACTTGTCCACATTAAATTTCATCTGCCATTTGGATGCCCAGTCTTCCAATTTATCCAGATCCTCCTGCAGTTTTCCACAATCCTCTTGGGTTTTAACAACTTTAAACAGCTTTGTGTCATCTGCAAATTTGATTACCTCACTAGTTATTCCCTTTTCCAGGTCATTTATGAATATGTCAAAAAGTAGCGGACCCAGTACAGATCCCTGGGGTACTCCACTATTCACCTTTTTCCATTGGGAATATTGGCCATTTAGCCCTACCCTCTGCTTTCTATCTTTTAACCAGTTCCCGATCCACAATAGTACACTGCCTCCTATCCCATGACTTTTTAGCTTCGCCAAAAGTCTCTGATGGGGACCTTGTCAAAAGCTTTCTGAAAGTCCAGATACACTATATCAACCGACTCACCTTTGTCTACCTGTTTATGCACACCTTCAAAAAAAACATATCAGATTAGTAAGACAAGATCTTCCTTGTCTAAAGCCATGTTGGCTGTCTCCCATTAGGCCATGACTATCTACATGCTGTGTAATTTTGTTCTTTATGATGGCTTCTACCATTTTCCCTGGTACTGACGTCAGGCTCACCGGTCTGTAATTTCCCGGGTCATCCCTGGAACCCTTTTTAAAAATTGGTGTTACGTTGGCGACCCTCCAATCTTCAGGTATTACAGATGATTTTAATGAAAGTTCACAGATTACCAATAACAGGTCTGCAATCTCATATTTATAAATAGGGCTAATCTGATGAATAGCTTTAAAAGCCAGGCACAATACAAAGAAAACACAGGCTTTTATTGGCAGCCAATGAAGGGAGTAACCCTATCCTTATGACTACTATATGTGATCATTTTCATAGCAATGTTTTGAATCTGATGTAATTTATGTAACAACTCTTTTGGCTTTCCTAAGAATACCGAATTACAATAGTCCAAATGACTCAGAACCGTCAATTGGATCATTATCCGGAAATCCTGTGGCCTCAACACTGCCCTCAATTGCCTCATTATCTTCAACGTATGCCAAGGTCAATTTTGAATATATTGTACATACAGCTCAAGAGTCAAATTAGAATCCATTATGACCCCCAAGGTACGTACTTTTGAAGATATTTCAACTTTCTGTCCCAAAAGCTGGACAAATTTGGTATCATCTGGAATCACTACCTTCCCCACCCATAAAAACTCCGTTTTTGCCAGGTTCAAACTTAACAGAATTTTAGACAGTGTTGGTGAGGAGATGGCTGTTTTGGAACATATGAATACTATCAACAGAAAAGTGCACAAAAGAGGATCTAGAAGCCAAATTTATGGTGATAGGACCCAATAGTCAAAGGGATTTTTGCAGTTAGCGGCACTAACCAGCCAGTGCTGCTAAATATCCCCAGAGATGACTGTGGCACAATCCAGATAGTGCCAGGGTGGTCCATGGGCGGGACTGTTGTGCTCCTAGCACCTATCTGAAATTTTAAAACGTTAGGACAACCATTGACCAATCTAGTTAGTGGCTGAATATTGCCATTGACTGGATAGCATTGGAGGTCAGCAGCAAAACTGGATACTCAGCACTAGTGAATATCCAGTGTCTAGTGCTGAATATCTAGTTTCACTTTTGCCTGTGGCAGCCAGGCGCTTTACAGGCATTGACTGCCATGGGCTGAATATTGATCCTGCAGTTACTAATGTGCATTAAGGAAATAACATAGGAGTCCTGCCACTTAGCATGCATTAAATAGTAAAATTATGTGTTATTTGCCCTTAACACATGTTTTGTCAGCGCAAAACAGGCTTAGTAATAATGACATGCAAAGTACCCTACTAGTATGCAAATCAAATAATACTTGTGTTTAACTTCACAGGCTGTATCATTTATTTATTTATTTATTTTATTTAACATTTCTTCTATACCGCGCTATTATAATCAGTGCGGTGTACATCGAACAAAACATACTACAATGCATACAAGCAACATTGAGTTTACCTAGAACAGGAAAAGAAACATAGGACAACCGGGGTAACTATTCACAGGTTAACTATTTACAGGTTAAAATAGTATTGTCACCAATACTCTAAGCTAATTTGGTATCATCTTCATTTTTTGTGTGGGAGGGACAGGTGTAAAAATTAGTGGGTGTATAGGCTAACCATTTTCTGGTTGTAATAAGGTGCTATGGTAGCTGTGACATGAGGGAAGTTTACCCGATGTGTGGGTGTCAGGGTTGGTGTCAGGGTAGCATATTGTGAATAGGTGGTGTTTCAAAGCTTTACGGAATAGGATTAAGCTTTTGATGCCACGGATTTCATGAGGAAGGGCATTCCAATTTAGGGGAGCAAATATAGAGAAAGCCCTGTTGGAAGTGGTCTTAGTACATGACGTCATCATCTTGGGGACTATTAAGGTGTTCATTGCAGTGGATCTCCTGTCTCTGTTTTCCAGGGTGCTGTGGATTAGTTTGCTAATCGGTGTAGGTGGGTAGTTATTCAGGGCTTTGAAAGTAAGGACTAATGACTTATATTGGAGTCTGGCGTGTAACGGTAGCCAATGCAGATTTTTCATGATTGGTGTTATGTGGTCAGTTCTTGATGATCCAGAGAGAACTCTTGCGGCTGCATTCATAGCCAGGCAGAGCGGATTTAAAGTTGATTGAGGCAGGCCATTGAGGACGATGTTCGCAAAGTCCAGGTGTGGGAGGACTAATGCCTGAAAGGTTGTCCGGTAGTCATTGGATTCCAGTAGGGGGCGGAGGTGACGTAATGTTCTGATCTTGTGATATATAGACTTTGTAACGTTCTTCATATGTGTGGTCATATCTAGGTGCTGGTCCAATGTGATGCCCAGATATCTGATTGTAGGTTTGGACTTCAATTCTACATCGTTGACAAGTAGCGATGGGGGGGGGGTATGAATTTACGGTTCTTCGTAACAAAAAGGACATCAGTTTTACTATGATTGATCCGAAGGTTTTGTGTCAGCAGCCAATCAGCTACCGCTCCGAAACAATTGATTATTGGGGAGAACACCGGTTGGTCAATTTTGAACGGCATGTAGAGGAGGATGTCGTCTGCGTAAGCCAGGCACCGTACGTTGAAAGATCGGATCAAATCACATATCGGCTGCATATATATATTGAACATTAGTGCCGATAAGGACGATCCTTGAGGTACCCCCTGAGACTGCAGGAATGGTTCCGAGGATGAATGACCTGTTTTTACTTGTTGCCACCTGTTGGATAGGTAGGATTTACACCATTCAAGTGCTGTGCTTTGAATCCCCTTTTCTTTCAGGCGTTGTAGAAGTATGTCATGATTCACAGAGTCAAAGGCGGCGGAGATGTCCAGGAAGATGAGGACAAATCCTTGTTGGATGCTGTCCATTCCAGTGACCAATTCGTTGAATAGGGTTGTGAGGACTGTGTCGACACCATGCGCTTCCCTGAAGCCGTGTTGTGACGGGTCTAGTGGAGCTTCAGTGTCAATATGGTGCTGGAGTTGTTGTTGAGCAGCTTTTTCTATGATTTTTGCAAGTTGGGGGATGCTCGAGATTGGCCTAAAAGATTCGACTTTGGACGGGTCAAGTCTGCTATTTTTTAATAGGGGCTTGATGGAGGTGTTTTTCAGCCGCTGTGGGAACGAGCCTGTTAGAAAAGACTGGTTCAATATATTGCACAGGATTTGGCTTAGGTCATGACGCAGCTCTTTGATCCAATTGGCTGGACAGGGGTCGTTGGGTGCTGTGCTGGGATTGATAGAGGCGACAATGCTCTCCATCTCTCTATTTGAAACCACAGTGAAATTACATAGTGGAGTTGCTTGGGGTGCCTTAGACGGTATGGGTGAGGTACTGCTACTCATGTTTATGTTGGTCTTAATCATCTTTGATTGCAAGTAGTTTGCAAAGTCCTGTGGTTGGGGCATTGAGGGTTGGGCGGAGACCGGTTCGCCTGTTATGGATTTTACTAGTCTGAATAGGGCGTGTGGTTTATTGATGGAACGTTTCAATAAATCTGTGTGGTAGAGTTTCCTGCTCTGTGTTATCTTTCCACGGTGGGTTATTAGGTAAGAGTTGTATGTATCAAGTGACTCTGAGGAGTGTGATCGTCGCCACCGTCTCTCAAGTTTGCGCAGGTGGTGGAGAGATGAGCGAAGGTCAGAAGAGAACCATGGTGCATGTTCCCGTTTCCTTATTTTCTTTTCAGTGTGAGATGGACAGGAGGCAGCTCGAAGGTTCTCGTCCCATTTGGAGATGAGATCATCTAAGTTTAGAGACGTGTTGGTCATAAGTGGCAGAAGATTTTCCAGGACTACGCTCCGGTTGAATGGTCGGAAGCGGGCAGTATGGGTATCAGAAGTGTTTGATGACATTTGGCTCTTGTAGGGTGTATTAAAGGGTATAATGAATCTAAGGAGGTTGTGATCTGACCAAGGCACAGGTGATATATACAGTGCAAGGTCTTGGGCTGTTGAGTCGTTGAGATGGGGGGCAAAGATGAGGTCCAGTTTACCTCCCTTAGAGTGAGTGGGGGAGTCAACATGTTGTTTGTAGCCTAGATCCTCTAAGGTGTCTAGGAATGCTGTTGAGTGGCTATCATGAAGAGATGGGAGGTTGAAATCGCCTACCAACCAAGTTGGGGAGCGTGAGGTGGACGACATGCAGGCAAGCTCAATTATTGTTGGAAGGTCATCTGGTAAAGGGGTGGGTGCCCGATAGAAAAGGTTAATTGTGCATAGCTCATTAGCTATGGTGAGGGAATCAAGGTGGGCTGAGCTAGAGGAGTTGCATAGCTTGAAGTGTAGATCAGCTTTTGCGAGGATGAGCGTCCCGCCTCCTCTCTGGATGGTCCTGTGACATGTGTATAAATCAAATCCAGGTGGCAGCATCTGATTCAATAGGGCGTTGTCGCAGTCAGATAGCCATGTCTCCGTGATCATTAGGATGTCAAGATTGTATAGCGGAATCAGGTCAATGGTAGCAGGCCATTTTGATCTTACTGATCTGGCATTTATCAGTGCACATTTCAGTCGGCGCTGGTGATGTTGCTTCTCGGCTTTTGTCTTTTTGATGTTTTGGAGGGGAATGTGAAGTAGGTGAGAGTGGGGTGTACGGTTGTTTTTTGTCGTGGTGTGGTGGGGGAATTCAGACCATCTCCTTCCATGGGTGTGTAGTATTGGTATATAGTTGGAATCATGGTGGAAAGCATTTGAAATGCAAGGGAGACCAAGGGTTAGGAGGGTAGAGAATAAGAACAGGATTTTGTACATTCTAGATTAATAAAGTGCAGTACAAAGAAGTCAGTTCGGGGTAACCTTGCTACTACAAGCAGAATATATAACTGTGAAGAAAAAGAACAAGTTGACAACGGTGCAGGAGGATATTGAACAACATTTGCAGAAAGATGATGCCAACTTAGAGCTGATATTAGCTTATCTTCCAGGAAACATTAGGTTGCTAATCTGAGGCTTGATGCTCATGGGGTCTGTAGCATAAAAATACGGCCCCCCCCCCTCCGATATCAAACTTTAAGCCTCTTATCCTCTGAAATCTCCCTGGCATGGGGAGGGGGGGGTCAGGAACAATCCCCAGTCACAATCCTGTCATCAAGCGCCTTGTGGTTAGGCTGGTGGTACTACTGCTAGGAGTCAAGCTGAGAAATAAAAGCACACACCCTTATTTGGGAGCTCGACCCCTATTGGTAATACCATAAGACTACTACTAGGGGTCAACCAGTGCAAATTTGAATCTGGACACTGATGGCACAGAATTGACTGGGGATCATTCCTGCCCCACCCACTAGACACCAGGGAAATATCCAGTAGGTGCCTAGGGGTTTTGGGGGATAAGGGAGCCATAGGCTTGATATCAGCAGGGAGGAGTTTAATACGTGGACCTGTCCTCCAGGTGATGTAAAACCCTCTCACACGAGAAAGTTTCTCCAGGGCCATGTGCCCATGAGGGAAGGGTTAGGACAGCCGTTATAGTTGGCAATTCGATCATTAGGCATGTAGATAGCTGGGTGGCTGGTGGACATGAGGATTGCCTGGTAACATACCTGCCTGGTTCGAAGGTAGCAGACCTCATGTGCCACCTAGACAAGGTCTTAGATAGTGCTGTGGAGGAGTCTGCTGTCTTGGTACATGTTGGTACTAATGACATAGGAAAATGTGATAAGAAGGTTCTGGAGGCTAAATTTAGGCTTTTAGGTAGGAAGTTGAAATCCAGAACTTCCAGGGTAGCATTCTCCGAAATGTTTGCCATTCCACGCATAGGACTCAAAAGGCAGGCAGAGCTCCAGAGTCTCAATGCATGGATGAGACGATGGTGCAAGGATGAGGGTCTTGAATTTGATAGGAAAGGAGGGGCTCTTCCGAAGGGATGGGCTTCACTTTAACTGGGATGGAACCAGGCTGCTGGCATTAACCTTTAAAAAGGAGAAAAAGCAGTTTTTAAACTAGATAATAGGGGAGAGCCGACAGTCGCCCAAGAGCGAATGGTTCGGAACAATGTATCCTTGAAGGATACTACCAAAAGAATGAAGTTACGGCATATCAGCAGAGAGGTTCCAATAAAGACAAAAGTAGCCCAAATGCCCTTGAGTAGGGAGTAGACAGAGCTTAAAGATTCCAAATTACCCCTGCCTACCGATAACCAGATTATTATGAATAAAATACAACCTCTAAAATGCTTTTATGCAAATGCTAGAAGTCTAAAAAATAAGATGAGAAAGTTAGAATATATAGCACTAAATGGTTAGATATGATTGGTATCTCAGAGACCTCGTGGAAGAAGGACACTGTGATACCTGGGTACAAATTATATCAAAATGATAGAGTAGATCAAATTGGTGGAGGGGTTGCACTCTATGTTAGAGAAGGCATCGAGTCACACAGGATTAAAGTTTTGCAGGAAACAAAATACACTATAGAATCTTACATTAAAATTCCATGTAAAAAGGAGAAGGCAATAGCAGTGGGGGTGTACTACCGACCGTCTGGCCAGAATGAACAAATGGATGATGAAATGCTCAAAGAAATCAGGAAAGCTAACAAAAGTTTCAACACAGTAAATGGGTGATTTCAATTACCCCGGTATCGACTGGGTCAATGTCACGGCAGGACATGCTAGGGAGATAGTTTCTAGAAATAAATGACTGCTTCTTGGAACAGCTGGTTCATGAATTGAAAAGAGGGGATGCCATTTTGGACCCAGTCCTTAGTGGAACACAAGATCTGGTGCAAGAGATAAGGGTGTTGGGGCTACTTGGCAATAGTGATCATGGGGGCAAAGGAAGTGCTGCCATGAAAGAGAAAGCAGGAGCTCAGATTGCTGGGGGGGGGGGGGGGAGCAGCGATCTCAGGCGATCTCAGCAGAGCACATTGCGAGAATGGACGATGTGATGGCTGATTTCTCAGCAGAGTCCGGGTGGATGCCGGAGATGGGGAACATCTTCCGGAGGTGCAAGGAAATCCACAGTATTACCTTTTAACTTTCAAAAGGAAGACTATAGTAAATGAGGAAAATAGTTAAAAAAAAACTAAAAGGAGCAGCTGCAAAAGTTAAAGATTTACATCAAGCATGGGTGTTGTTTAAAAATACTATCTTGAAAGCCCAGACCAGCTGTATTGCACGCTTTAAGAAAAGTGGAAGGAAGTTCAAAAATCTGCCAGTATAGCTTAAACATGAGCTCAGATTGGCTGTTGTAGCCAAAAAAGCATCTTTCAGGAAATGGAAAAAGGAGCCAAATGACGAAAACAGGAAACAACATAAACACTGGCAAGTTAGATGCAAGGCATTGATAAGACAGGCAAAAGAGAAATTACACTTACCTGGTAATTGTTGTTTCTTGAGTAACTCCAGTTCAGTCCTCCACCTCTAGGTTGTGTACCTCCTCCTGCAGCTTGGAGACTGGGCATGTCAAAATCGTGACATCACTGGATATAGCCTGCTGTTCTTTCCCCATCAGCCCCAGTGACCTATTGACAAAGCAGACTTAAAGGAACAACAAATAAGTAGCCATAGTATTAAAATCAACCTTTAAAATTCAATTCTTAAATAAGTTCCCCTTAATTAAGAAGGAAACTTCTTTTCTCACTTTCTCTTTCCTCCATGGATCAATAAGAAAGAAAGATAGAAAGCAAGACAGACAGAAAGATAGAGCAAATGAACCACAGCGATCCCGAAAGCACTGCAAGCTTTTCTACTCACTTTGTGACCGGTACTCCCCCCAGACCGTACTGACATCTGCATTACTTATCCCTGGGTGGGATTGAGGACTGAACTGGAGTTACTCAAGGAACAATTACCAGGTAAGTGTAATTTCTCTTTCCTTATCGTTCCTCCAGTTCAGTCCTCCACCTCTGGGATGTAATAGAGCAGTAACCATTGGGAGGGACCTATCTACCCGGATCGCCAGATCGCCAACCTGGAAAATTGGCTTCGTTCACTGCCTGAACACTCGGGCGATATTGCTTACTGAACGTATGGAGAGACGACCAAGTGGCCACTCTGCAAATCTCCACTGGTGGAAGCAAATATGCTCTGCCCAATAAGTTGCCTGCGCTCTCATAGAGTGGACCCGTAACCCCACGGGCACCCGGTGACCCTGCAAAATATATCTGCTGAAGATATTGCTTCTTGAATTCATTGGAAAATCGAAGCTTTGGCTGCTCCTTCTCGTTTACGCAGACTGCTAACGGAATGCACCACGATCCAACTTACGAAAATTCTTCAAAACTTTTAAGTATTGACGCAGAGCTCTCTTTATGTCCAACCTACGTAAACAACGTTCTCCTCTGTAGGTTCCAATACTGGCAATGAAACCGAATGATTCATATGGCGAGAAAACACCACCTCAGACAAACAGGAGGCGGCACTGGCCGCAACCTCGCCTTTTCTCTAGAAAAAAAACACGACTGGCTCTCAACCGGACAAGCTGCCATTCCGGACTCAGCGTGCTGAATAGATAGGTTGATACGAGGGCTCAACAGAATCCCTAGACAATGCCCCAAGAACTAAGAGAAGATCCCATGGAGGAAACATCATTCTGCGTGAAGGCCTTAATCGAGAAATTGCTTTTAGAAACCGGATCCCGTCGCAGTGAGAACCCAAGGCCATCCCCTGGACATGTCCTCCACAGCAACAAACGGGCTGCCAGCTGGAGCCTTAAAGAGCTGGCTGCTAGGCCCTTATCAAGACTATCCTGCAAAAAAAACCTTAATACCATAGGAACGAAAACCGAGAAAGAGCAGAAAGCACAAGTCCTCAAACATATACCATATTTGTACCTACGCTAAGGATGTGGACCTCTTCCTAGCTTGAAGTAAGGATGTAATCCTGGCTCCAGAAAAGTCTTTCTTCCTTAACCTCGACCTTTCAATGGCCAAGCCATATGCGAGAACCGATCCATTCGAAGAAGACCCTGAAGCAAACTAATTGCCAAATCCGGCAATCGCTAGGACTCCCCGCCGAGTAGCCGAACTAAATCGGCAAGCTACTGAAGCCTTGGCCAATCTGGTGCCACTAACAGTACTCTCCCCCGAGGTGCCCCGATGCGCTGAACCCCTCGTCCTATGAGCAACCCCGGTGGAAAGACATAGAGAAGACAGGGGAATGGTCACTGCTGCATCATAGCATCGATCCCTTCCGACATCCTTTCTAGTCTTCTGCTGTAAAAGTCACTCATCTTGGTTGGCCAAAGAGTCGCCATAGGACCCATAAGTGGGGGACCCCACCTGACTACCATCTGTGCCAGCACCTCCGGAAGATGTTCCCCATCTCCGGCATCCACCCGGACTCTGCTGAGAAATCAGCCATCACATCGTCCATTCTCGCAATGTGCTCTGCTGAGATCGCCTGAGATCGCTGCTCCCCCCCCCCCCCAGCAATCTGAGCTCCTGCTTTCTCTTTCATGGCAGCACTTCCTTTGCCCCCATGTCAATTGAGGTAAGCCACTGTCCCAGAGATGTCCAACAAAACACACACTGCTCTATCTCTCACCGCGGTTTAGAACGGTTGAAGCGCTACGAGACTTACCTCTGTCCACACCGGGATCCACTGCGGCTGCTCTAGTGGCATTCCTGCCACAAGATTTCCTAGGCGAAGCCACCACTGAAGGGACTACCTGACCCGCAAGGGGCTGGAAAGACGCTTGTTCAGAGAATTGAACTGGAGTGAGTAAAGCCAGAGTAGAGACCTCTGTAAAGGAACGCATGAGAGCTCCGGACCATGGCACCACCTTCAGTGTTGCCACCATTGTCCTTAGCACGCGAAGGCAGCTTCAAACTGACGGGGCCGGGGTCGATACAAACTCGCTTACTAGCTGCCGGAGAGCTGAGCTCGCTAACCTGTCCGAAATACTGCTCCCAATGAGTGTCGAACCGTCCTTCAAAGTACGCTAGGCCCTGAGACAGAACTAATCGGCTTTTGGCCGCCTTGACCACCCAGCCGAGACACAAAGAAACTTCACTACTCTGCTTGTAACCTGAACGCTCTTGAATTGGGATTTTGCCCGATCCAACCAAACGTTGAAGTACGGGTGAACTAGGATTCCTTCTATTCGCAGCGCCGCCGCCACCCCCACCATATTCTAGGGAAGGTGCGCAGAGCCGCTGCCAAACCGAAGGGCAATGCCTGAAACTAAGATGCCTCCCACGGGAGCGCAAGCCTCAGAAATCTCTGATGAGCTGGTCTGATAGGGATGTGTAAATACGCCTCTGTAAGACCGAGGAATAACAAGAAATTCCCCCTGTGAACTGCCCCTATAAGTGATCGCAATGCTGTCATCCGCTAAAGAGATACTCATGACCAGCGACTTATTCCCCTAGGAGGCCCATCATAGGAAGAAGAGACCATCCTTCTCTGTTACTACAAAATAAATAGAGTGACGACTGACGCCATACAACTCTTGCGGAACTGGCACCACCGCCCCTAACTTCAAGAGACGCTCCAATGTCTGCTGAACCGCTAGCGTTCTCTGCTGGCCTTTGCAAGGAGAAAGAAGGCATACAGTACAGGACTAGTAAACTCGAGAGCTGAATCTTCACGTAATACCTCAAACCCCATGGGTCGGATGTTAACTGGGCCCAGGCAGGAAGAAACCTCCGAACTCACCCTCTATCGGCTGAACCCCTACCCAGGTCCGCCTCGCTCCATTGTGGTTTATGGTCAGCCGCGGCGGAAGCAGCTGTGAGCCCTTGCGCCCTTGAAGGAAATCATCCTCTTTGGTAACCTCCCAAACGAGAGGCACAAAATCGCCTGAAGTCTCTAAACTGACCCCGCGAAGCCAGCAGGGACCTCCCCTGCTTAGGTCTACCCTGGAAGGAAGCTTACTAAGTCACAACTTAGACCCATTCGCCGCTCAATTCCTTAACCACTGATAACGGTGCGCGGCCACCTAGGAAGCTATAATGTCCGCCAAGACCCAAATCAAATGACAGTGGGCCTCCACTAAATATATTCTGTGTCTGCTGAGACAGCTGCTGACAGCGAGTTGTGACTGGCTAAGACAAGCTCTCGCCACCCAAGCCCAAAAAACCAAAGCTTGCAAAGAGAGAGCATTAGCTTCACAAACTTCAAAAACTTGCTTCAACAATCCGACCACCTTCCTGTCCTGCTCATCCTTCAAGGTCGCCCTGCCTTCCTCCGGAATGGCCATCTATTAAGTGACCGCTGACACAGCTGCAGCTACACATAGGGAACGAAGCCTGTCCTTCTCCTTGTCCGCTATGGGGTAGAGTCTATTCACAGCTCTCACGCCTCGCAAGCCCGCTTCTAGTACATCCCATTCATCTTGCTGAACAGGGAAAAACACCTGAGTTTGCCACACTGCTTGAATGAGAGGGTCCTCCCGACCCTCCTCCTCCGAAGACTGGACCGAAGTAAGGTTTAGTACCTGAAGGGACTCCATAATGAACACAGCCAGCTCGTCCTTTCATAATACTCCTATGAACCTCGCCTGACCTCAGGTTCCGGACTCTGTCCTTCCTCCAGGTCTTCCATTCCTGATTCTGGTTCCGAATCTACATTTTCCAAATCTGGCCCATCCGTATAAATGGGCTGCTTGCCAAGAGATCAAGCCCTCTACGGAGGCCTCACTAGGCTGCTGCCAACTATTTCTGAGCCTACCTGCAGCATACCTCCCGGTGTCAGAAGCTCTATACCGTCTCCTGCTGTCGCCAGCACTACGCCTATGCAGCCTGTGCACAAGATCAGGAGAGCAACTTCCATGAGGCGTGCCAGCACCAGCCAACGCCCCAGAACTACCTGACCCTGCTTGACCTGTCAGAAGGAGCATGGATGGAATTCCCAGCAGGGGCTCCCCTTTTTCCATTGCAGATGGACCCTTGAGCCCCCTCAGCAGCTTTATCTTGAATCTCCTGTTCCATAGTAATTGCAGCCAGAGAACAGCCTCTGCAGACCCCGGCGTCAGCGACTGCGCCCCTGCGCATGCCACCCCCCCTCCCCATTGTGGGTGTGATGGCCTTGTCATCAACTAAATATCTTCCAGTAATGAGGGAAGCCCCCTCCAACTGCAAATAAAACAGTTCTGCTCCTTCCATTATAATACCTTTTTTTTTGGAATCTCCTTCAAGGCCCCAGAATCAAACAAAAACCCCAAGGGGACTCACCTTAATTCCCAATAACTAAAGTTAAATGAAATTAACTTGATTTAAATGAAATTAAAATTAAAGTAAAGTAAACAAAGCTGTTCTACCCTGAATTCGCCACACTATATTGTGTGCGGGATCAGCCAAAATCTGTAGCTGCCTCGTGGCCTGAAAAAGGGCGCGAAGACACGGCCCACGCAAATTAACAAGGCCTGCTTGCTGTCGCAGAACACCAAGCCGGGTCCCGAAGCTGCCCCGTTTAAACTGCGCTGCTCCGTATCACTGACCTTCATTTCCGGATCTGATCGTGCCCCCAAGCAAATTGCCTGCTTTTGCCGCTCTAATCATCCGCCCTGCTATCCGCAGTGCTGCCCACAAGAAAATGAGAGCAGCCTCCACGGAGAGCGCTTTCCGTCCCCAGCTGTGCTGCCACGAGGTCCTCCGCAACACTTGAAGCTCCCCGGCAGGCCGTTCTCTGCACTGCAAAACGCCCCTCCGTTCAAACCAGGAGGGGAGACCAGCTTGAATACCCAGAGCAATCTTAAGACGTAAAGGGGGCCCCGCAAAGGCAGGTTCGATTCCCTGCAAAGAAACTACTTCATTTCTTTTTTTTTTTTAAAGTAACAGAACTGAAATTAAATAAAGTGATAGGGGATAAAAATAAAATCCTTAAAAACTAAGCTCCTTATCTGTTTCTCTAGTGAGTCCAGCACCTGGCCTCACTACGTCCTCCTGCTGCATGGAGACTGGACACACTGGGGCTGATGGGAGAGACCAGCAGGCTATATCCAATGATGTCACAATTTTGACATGCCCAGTCTCCAAGCTGCAGGACGAGGTACACAACCGAGAGGTGGAGAACTGAACTGGAGGAATGATAAGGAAGAGGGAATTTGCAAAAAACCTTGCTATGGAAGCAAAAACACATAATAAAAACTTTTTCAAGTACATTCATAGCAAAAAACCTGTGAGAGTCAGTTGGACCATTAAATGACAGAGGGGTAAAAAGGGGCACTAAGGGGGACAAGGCCATAGTGGAAACACTGAATGAATTCTTTGCTTCAGTCTTTACTGAAGAAGATGTAGGGAAGTTACCCATGACTGAAATGGTATTTCAAGGTGATGCACTGGAAGAACTGAAAGATATATCGATATACTGAGACAATATATTACAACTATTTGATAAAGAGTAGCAAGTCACCTGGACCGTATGGTATACATCCAAGGGTGTTGAAAGAACTGAAATATGAGCTTGCAGACCTACTATTAATAATCTGTGAACTATCATTAGAATCATCTGTAATACCTGAAGATTGGCGAATGGCCAATGTAATGCCAATTTTTAAAAAGGGTTCCAGGCATGATCTGCGAAAGCACAAACCGGTGAGCCCGATGTCAGTACCAGGCAAAATGGTAGAAATCATTATAAAGAACTACAGGACAGCAACCTTGGGCTAGAAAGACTGGGGTTTCTAGTCCCACAGGTGCCCCTTGTAGCCTTGGGCAAGCCACTTAACCCTCCATTGTCTCAGCTACAAAAACATAGATTGTGAGCCCTTCGGGGACAAGGGAAAAATATATATATACTGATGACACAAAAATATTCAAAGTTGTTAAAACCCAAGAGGATTGTGAAAAATTGCAAGAGAACCTTGATAAATTTTAAGTCTGAACATTCAAATGGCAGATGAAACTTAATGTGGACAAGTGCAAATTTATGCATCTAGGAAAGAACAACCCAAACGGAGGTTCCACAATGCAAGGTTCCAGATAAAGAACCACCACCCAGGAAAAAGATTTAGGTGTCAGCGTGGATAACACAATGAAACCCTTTACCCAGTGTGCAGCAGCAGCCAAGAAGGCAAATAGAATGCTAGGATTCATAAGGAAAGGAATGGATTATAAAACAAAGGATATTATAATTTTATTTATTTATTTAGTAGATACTTATATACCGCTACTTCCAGCGATCAGCAGCGGTTTGATTACAAGTTTGGGATTTGTCAAAAAATCAAGACAGAAAGTTTGGGGCATAGATAGAGAGAACAGGGGTAATACACAGCACACATATTAGGGTCTATATTTAGACCATAATTACTATCACAATCGATTATATATTTATACAAGCAATTATACATTTACACACGCGATTATCCGACATCTATGTACAGTTTTACATACAGCTATTCACTCTCTTTTATCTTCTTGGCCTTACTTATGTATATAGTGACAATTGAACAGGTGTGCAGTTGTACATACAGCTATTCACTCTTTTTATCTTCTTGGATTTACATCTGTATATAGTGACAATTGAACAGGTGCGTCTTTAATTTTTTTCTGAATTCGGTTAAGTCTTTAATTGCTCTCAGCTCGTGTGGGAGCTGGTTCCATAAAGTGGGGGCAGAGAAGGAGAACGCTCTGCGACTAGTACTGACTTTTACGTGCCTAATGCTGTTTGGGACTATTAGTGTGTCTGAGTTTATGGTTCTCCTGCTTCTGGTGGTAGGTTGTATGGAGATCAGGGTGGAGAGGAATGAGGGGGCCAGGTTTTGAATTAACTTGAATGTCGTTACCAATGTTTTGTATTGAATCCTGGCAGCAACTGGGAGCCAGTGCAGTTCCATCAATACAGGTGTGATATGCTCAGTGACGCTTGTTCTCATGATGATCCTTGCTGCTACGTGTTGTGCCAGTTGTAATATGTTAGTGGTTTTCTTTGGTAGACCCTGCAGGATGGCGTTGCAGTAGTCAAGGTGGGGCATGATGAGTGCTTGTGCAACTGATCGGAAATCACACGAATCCAGTACATTCCTCAGGGGTCGTAGTACTCTAAGCTTGTGAAAGATGGCTTTGTTGGTGTTGCTGAGGTGTTTTTCCATTTTCAGTTTGCTGTCGATTGTGACTCCTAGATATTTTATTTCTTCCTTCGAGTTGTAAGTATTATTGCACAGTGTGATTGCTGGAGGTGGTTCAAAGTCAATTCTACTGGACATAAACATTACTTCAGTCTTCTTATGATTAATTGACATGTTGTTTTGCTTTAGCCATCCCAACATCTCTCCCATGCAGGTTTCAAGCTGGTTGTAATTCGGGTTAGTGGTCTCTAGTTGGGTGTACAACATGATATCGTCTGCGTATATGTGGTAGTTGATGCCATATTTCCTGAATATTTCACTGAGGGGCTGCATGTAAATGTTAAAAAGTAGTGCCGAGAGTGCCGAACCCTGTGGTATGCCTTGGGTTTGGGTGAAGGCTTCGGCTTTTTCTCCGTTGAATTGGACCTGCGGTTTTCTGTCCGTTATATAGGAGGAGAACCATTTCAAGGTGGTTCCTAAGATTCCAATTGATGCCAGCTTGTTAAGGAGGGTTAGGTGATGGACAGTGTCGAATGCAGCGGAGATGTCGATGAAAATGAGGATAAACATTTTCTTCCTGTCTTCCAGACCCTTAAGGAGGTTGTTAAACAGGGCCAAAAGAAGGGTTTCGACCCCATGGTTTTTCCTGAATCCGTATTGCTGTTTGTCCAGTGTTTCGTTGTCATCAAGGTGCTCTTGCAGTTGGATGAGGGCTGCTTTTTCAATGATCTTTGCTAAAAAAGATATGCTGGAGATTGGGCGGTAAGAAGATGGGTCTTCTTTGTTTAGCGAGTTGTTTTTTAGTATCGGTCTAATTATAGACTTTTTGAGTTGGTTAGGCATGATTCCTTGTGAAAGTGATTGGTTCACAATGTGTGAGACTTGGTGGCCAATGTCCTTTTTTGCTGCTTTGATCCAGGTAGCTGGGCAGGGATCAAGCAGGGAGGTGGTGGTATTGATACTGGTTATTATTTCAACCGCTTGTTTATCATCAATTTTGCGAAATTCATTCCACATATCTTCTTGCTTCACTACAGTTTTCAAATGGGGCTTGGGAAAACATAGTGTGGTTGATGTTGTGGTCAGCTTGCTTTCGTAGTAGTTTGCTAGGGTTTGGGGTTGAATAGTATCACTCCGCTGTTCTGGTTGGTTTGTTTTGGTTAGAGTTTTCACTAGTCGAAATAATTCCCGTGGTTTGTTGATGGCTTTATTCAGCAGGTTGGTGTGGTGTTTCCTTTTTGCTTCATCTACCTCATCTTTGTATTTTCTAAGGATGTTGAAGTATTCAGCTCTGAGTTCCAAAGTTCTGTTACGTCTCCACTTTTTTTCACACCTTCTAAGTTCTCTCTTCCTTTTGGTTAGCGCAGTTGTGTACCAAGGCTCTGATTGTCGTTTGCCTGAGCTAGCTGTGTTATTCCATTTCGGGTTTGCTGAAGCCTGAATCCCTTCGTTCCAGCTATTTGTTAGTACATCGAGGTCTGTAGATTCCAAATCAATGTGCGCCCTGATGTTACTTGTGAGACCATCCAGATCAAGCTTATTGAAAGATCTCTGCTGATGGGTTTCTCGTTGGGCTTCCGCATCTTTCGGTACCAATGGGAGTTTTATCCGTATGTCTATTTGGTGATGGTCAGACCAGGGTATTGCCTTGATATTAATCAGGGGTTTAACATGGTTGGGCTGTTTGTTTTTCGGAGTAAAGACCATGTCCAGCATATGCCCCTTTTCATGAGTTGGCTCATTTATTATTTGATGATATCCAAGTTGCGACATAGCTTCGAGGAAGGTGTTGGCGTGCACTGCTGTTGTTGACGCTAGGTTTATGTCCCCGAGGATGATTTGGAATTTCCTTGGCTGTGTTGAGGAGATGTTTTCCAATGCTGCAGCAAGTACTTCATGGTTTGGTGAGGGGGACCTGTACATTAGGCAGATGGATATTGCTTGGTTCTCCACTTTGAGCAGGTCAATGTCTGGGTTTGATTCCAGGGACGTGCATGAGAGTTTCAAGTGCGATTTGGCAATTATGAGCACTCCTCCACCTCTTTTGTTGGATCGTGGACAGTTATACAGGTTGTAGCCTGGTCTGTCTATCTGGTTCAGTAAGACAGCATCGGTGTTTGTTATCCAGGTTTCTGTTATACAGAGGATGTCTGGTTGCTCATCTTTGATTATGTCACAGATAATGTAGGTCTTGTTTCTGATCGATCGGGCGTTTACGAGGGTGATGCTACATTCCACTAAAGGATCTGGTGGTTCCAGGCTTTGTTGAGCAATGGGCCGGCGGGGTTTCCTCATCTGTGGCATTTTTGATTTCGGCTTGTGGTGCTTTGGTGTACTCGCATGTTTTCTGCGTGCGTGCCCTGGATAGGTCATATTTGTTGGTACTATCCCGGTGGTGGGGTAGGTTGAGGGAGGGGGTTTTTGGGGGGTTTGGATGGCATAGAGGATGTAGAGTGGGCAACATATAAGTGGGGTAGATTGGTATATGTTTGCTTTGGTTGTGTATGTTGAGATTAGAGTGAGCAGACTAATTCCTAAGACCAGTTTTAGTAGATGCATGTTTAGGTATGGGTAACAATACAATACAACTTGCCTAGTATCTAATGCTAATCTAGGACAGATGTAAAAAGGTTACGGTATCAGCAGGTAAACTTAGTGCAGAGGTACAAGTTATAGTATCAGCTGGTAATAGTATCAGAGTGACATCAGGTAACAATGGATCATCAGTACGTTTACAAGATTGTCAAGTAACTCATGCAGTGTTGGTAACAGTACATGTGGAGATGCAGCATGTAACAGGCAGAAAGTAACAGTATGTAATAGCCAGTAACAGTATCTAGCAGTAGGTAGGTAGTCTACTTAGCAGGGGGATATTCAAGGTATCTAGTAGTCCGAGTTTGCAGGTAAAAGTCAGTTCAGCAGGTGTTTAGCTGGTTTTAATTGACTTCGGCATCAGTAGACTTTGTGGGTGTTGACCTGTCAGTCTTCTAATGGTCCGGTTTTGAATTTATCCAGCTAGGTTTGTGTTTTATCTAGTAATGCCTCTGTATCCTTCCATGGTGGAAACGCACCTTGAATATTGTGTGCAATTCTGGTCACTGTATCTTAAAAAGGATATAGCGGAATTAGAAAAGGTACAGAGAAGAGCCACCAAAATGCTAAAGGGGATGGAAGGATACCCCCCATGAGGAGAGGCTTAAAAGACTAAGGCCCTTCAACCTGGAAAGAGAGGGCTGAGGGAAGATATAATAGAGGTCTATAAATTAATAAATGGAGTGGAACAGGTAACATAGATCAATTGTTTATGCCATCAAAAAGTAGAAAGACTAGGGGACATGGAATGAAGCTAACAATGTAACCATTTTAAGACTAAAAAGAGAACATATTTTTTCACTCAATGCGTAATCAAACTCTAGAATTCGTTGCTGGAGGATGTAGTAAAAACTGTTAGTGCAGCTGGCTTTAAAAAAGGTTTGGACAAGTTCCGGGAGGAAAGGTCCAAAAATCATTACTAAAGAGGACCCGGGAAATCCACTGCTTGCCCCAATACAAGCACTGTGTAAACTGTGTGTCTTTTGGGGAAATTGCCATGTACTTGTGACATGGATTGGCCATTTTTGGAAACAGAATACTGGGCTTGATGGACCTTGGTCTGACCCAGTATGGCATTTCTTATGTTCTTTTAGTATATCAAATAGACAAGCATAAACATAAACTTGGAATGGTGCTTTTTAACATTTATAATGTATCTGGAATTGGTAACAATAAGCAAGTTATTAAATCTGCAGATGACACCAAATTATTCAAACTTGTTAAACTACATAAGACCACAAGGTAAACGCCATACTAGGTCAGACCAAAAGTCCATCAAGCCCAGTATCCTGTTTCCAAATGTAAAGAATCAGACCCAAGCCGGGATAGTATTCCTGTAGCTAGGCCTGTGACGCTGGTCTGTATACAGGCCACGAACCTGCTTGGGACTCTTGACTACTGTTAGGCCAAAAGAAGTATCAGGGGAAGAATGAGCTGCTGACTTAGCATGAGAAAATTCTGGGTATAGAGTGATATGGAATGTTGCTGATTTATTGTGCTTTGCTAAGAAAACTAGATAACACAAAATGAAACAAAAAGGAGACATGAGGGGGAACCAGGGAGTAAGATTTAATTAGACACTGGCCTTGGGAAGATGAGATGGTGTTTCCATGCTAACTTGAACCTTGGGAAATGTAAAAATGTGCCAATATTTTATAGAAAAAAAGTATCACTAAAAACCAGCTGCATAAAAAGAAATAATCTTTGTAATAATGCCAGCATTTCAGAAAAACTGTATAAAAAATAGACCAGGACAGAGGAGTAAGTGGGGAGTTTATTCAGCCCTGCCATGGAGGTGACAGAGTGCCAAGTTGCCCCATTAACCTTTCTCTTCTGTCTATTCCCTTTATAGTAGCTACCTTGTACCTGTAAGTAACCGTTTTAGAGAATTTGTGTGTGAAGAATTTATGCTGAGAAAAGGATATCCTGTAATAAAGATTTTGTGAGTATTGATGAGAAATTGGTTTCTGTGTACTTCTTCCATGTAAGGTGAGATAGTGGCCCTTGTGGCCCAGTAGGCCCCTTACACAACAGTGGCCACTGCAGGTCAAAAGTAAGGTCAAGCTCCCAAATGGTAAACAGACTCTATGCTGCATATCCCAGGGGAAAGCAGTGGACCTCTGCAGTCCACTTTAATAATGTTTTATGGACTTTTCTGACAGGCATCTGTCCAAACCTCTCTTAAACGTAGCTACATTATTTGCACAGTAGGGGGATCAAGATGGTGGCAGGAAGGTGTACCACAGCGAGCCACTTCTTTCCTGGTTCCTGAGACTTTGAGCTTCTGCGGCTGTTGTTAATGGGCGCAGGAAATGCAAGCAGCTGGACTTACCCTCGGGTCCTGCTGTGCGGAGCTCTCTTAGCCAAAGGACGTTGGACTCTTGCGGTTTTGCTTGTGCTGGAGCGGCGTCTTCAGCGGGGCCGTCAGATCTGTCATCTCTGGACGCTTCAGGTATACAGCTCTTGCCAGAGCTGTGAACCCCCCTACCGCGACCCGGAAGTAAAGGGACAGTAGGAGTTGTGCTCCCCTTTGGCTTGCCGATGAGCACGCCACTGAAGGGAAGGGAAGTGAAGGCGGCTCTCCACTGGCAGGGTCAGCGTCTCCAACACCTGGAGCACAGAACAACAGCAACGGTGTGGTGAAGTCCATGGCAGAGAGTGCTACTTTGGTGCAGATTGGAGCTTTGACATCTTCCGGAATTATGACTTTGGTAAAACCAGCGGTTGTAAGTTTGGATGCGCTATGGGAAGCTATTGCAGCTGTGAATTCATCTCTTAGTTCTCTTGTGGATGCTTTGACTATTGATTTGAATGAGGTTAAGAATGTTTCTTCTGGGACTTCCATGGCGCAAAAGCAGCAGGCAGGGAAAATCCTCCTTATGGAACAGGAGCTGAGCCATCAGTGTCCCATTGGTTATCCTCCTTCCACCAAGTCTCTGAGATGTAAATTATATCTAATCTTTCATTCAGTGCTATGTAGTCTAACTAACTTATTTTTTAGATTTCTAGATTTGCATACTGGCATTTCAAAGTTTGTTTTTTGTTCATATTAATAATCGGATTATCAGCTGATGGGGTAAACTGGAATCTTCAAACTCTGTCTGCTTTTTACTTAAAGAAATTTAGGTTATTTTTAGCTTTATTTGATCCTCTTTATCGGGATGCATCAAATATACATCATTCTGAACAAAGTGCTCTTGGACAACTGTCGACTTTCCTCCTTTATCTAGTTTAAAAGCTACTCTATCTCCTGGTAAAGGTGCAGCCCCTCCTTTCAGAAAAGTCCCCCCTTCTCCAAAATGTTGCCTAGTTCTTAACAAATCTAAACTCATCTCATCCATGTATTGAGACTCTAGAGCTCTGTCTACCTCTAGGGTCTTGAGCATGGAATGGGAAGCATTTCTGAGAATGCTACGCTGGAAGTTTTGGATTTGAACTTTCTACCTTCTAAATAAATTTGGTTTCCAGAACCTCCCTCCTATACTTTCCTATGTGATTGGTACCAACATGCACCAAGACAGCGGGCTCCTCTCTAATACCATCTAAAAACGCATCTGGGTTGCATATGACGTCCGCCACTTTGCACCAGGCAAGTTATCAGGCAATCCTCACGTCTATCAGTCACCCAGCTATCTACAGCTTAATCAGATCACCAACTATAATGGCCATCCTACCCCTTCCCTCATGGTCACATGGCCCTGGAGACACATTCTTGGTGGGAGAGGATATTACATCACTTGAAGGAATGTCCTAGCTACAGGATCACTTCCGGCCACACCAAGGTGATGTTCTCCTTTCATGTGATCTCTCTCCTCCATGGCAGCAGAGATGCTGCCAAACTGGAGATTGGACTTCTCTACTATGTCCCCGTAGGTATTGTCTATATACCTTTCTGCCTCAGCTCCTCAAAGTCTGCTACTCTAGCCTCCAGAGATTGAAGTTATTCCAAAAGCAAAGAACTCTTTGGACATAGTGCACACATAAGACCCCTCACCAAATGGGAGATAATCATACATGCGACACTCAATGCAAAAGACTGGACAGCTCCATCTCGCTGCTGTACTGTTGTCTACAGCTTGGTTTATAATGATTTGTTTACCTATTTAAAGTTGTTCAGTTATTAAAAGTTGCTAGAGTAATAAGGATACTTGAACCAATACAAATATACCTAATAAATTTAAGGGATTTTGTTTAATATTCATTTAAAGATAAACAGCAAGGACCTAGAATTAATCTATTCCCAAGGCCTAATAAATTGCTGAAGATCAGAAGTTAAACCTGAAGTGTGAAAAAGTTCCCTACTTTCCCCTTAACGGATTTAAGAGCCTATAAATGAAAGATTGCACCTTGGGTGGGTGGGAAATAAACACTAACTAAAAATGTTTGCCTGTTAGACACAAATTTTATTAGCATAACTCAAAGAATTCCCTTTTTTCCAAGATTTTGAGAATTTCCCAGCAGATAAATGTTTACATGTGCAGATTTCTTCACAGCATTATCAGCTCCTCTCTCAGCAGTCCTTCAAGACATGAAAATTGTTAGAAATTGCAGGAGAATCTTGGGAGACTGGGCATCCAAATGACAGATGAAATTTAATGTGGACAAGTTCAAAGTGATAAATGTTGGGAATAACCCAAATTATAAAGTAGATAATGCTAGGTTCTGCATTAGGAATCACCATCCAGGAAAAGGATCTAGGCATCACCATGGAAGATACACAAACTGACTGTTTATTCTTTCAAAAAGTACAAAGATAAGGGGACATGCCATGAAGTTACAAAGTAATGTATTTAAAACTAATAGGAGAAAGCGTAGTTACTCACCTGTAACAGGTTTTCTCTGGGAACAGCAGGAATCAGTCCTCACATATGGGTGACGTCGGCGCTGATGGAGTCTGCGCTTACCATTTTCTCAGCTTTCAAAAGAAAGCTTTTGGGAATGCTACCACGCATGTGTGGTCCCCTTCTCGCCCAAGGGTGCCATCTTGCTTAGTCAGATGACATAGCTAGGACAGCAGTAGAAACTAAAACAAGGTATGGAGGCAATTTCCAGGGGAGGAGGGAGGGTTGCAAGGACCGATTCCTGCTGTTCCCGGAGAACATCTGTTACAGGTAACTAAACTTTCTCCAGGAACAAGCAGGAAGTCAGTCCTCACATATAGGACTCCTCAGCTCCTGCAGAGGACCGAACCAAGATAGCACAAACGGTGATTAATTTGGTAGCTGTGAGTTGCAGGAGGTGAGTCCCCACTGACAGACTCTGCAAGACCCTAGCATCAGCGACACTATCTCTCCAGTAACTTGATCACAGAAGGGTTGGAGGGCAGGAGTTGCCTACACCCCGAGAATATTACAAAGTACCGCCAGGCAGTAGTGAGTTGCGAACGTATGAATTGAAGACCATGTGGTGGCCTTGCAGATCTCCATCACCGGCACTGAGTGGAGGTTGGCCACGTATGTGGCCATCGCCCTCACGTGATGCGCTGTGATCCGGTGCTCAAGGGAGACGCCAGCTCTCCCATAGGTGAGGGCAATACAGTCCGCCACCCAAGTGGACAGAGTTTGTGTGGACACGGGGAGCCCAGTCTGCTAAGGTCATACGACACGAAAATCTGCGGAGCTTTCAGGTGGGCCTGAGTCTATTGCAAGTAGGATAGGGCCCGTTTGCAATCAAGTGTGTTGAGTTCCTCCCTGCTGGCGTGAGGCCATGGGAAGAAGGTGGGGAGGTCCACCTCCTGGTTGAGGTGGAAAGAAGAGACTACTTTTGGGAGGAATTTGGAATGTGTGTGGAGCACCACCATATTCTTAAAGAATCTCGTATATGGTGGATCCGGCACCAGGGCCTGGAGTTCGCTCACTCTCTGACTGGACGTGAGGGCCACCAGGAAGGTCACTTTCCCAGATAGATAACTCAGGTGGCAGGTGGCCAGGGGCTTGAATGGTGGTTTAGTGAGCTGGGAGAGCATCACGTTGCGGTCCCATTCTGCTGCTAGAGTGGGAGTTTGAACAACAGGAGGTCCCAGAGGAACCTAGAGACCAGGGGCTGGTTAGAGAGGGTTTTTCCCTTGATAGGGTGGTGGTGCACAGCTATGCACCCTCACCGAGTTCGATTTCAGTGTGGTGTGCGACAGGTGTAATAGGTACTGGAGAACCAGATGCACCTGGCAGGAGAAAGGTTCTCTGGTTCTTTGCACACAAGACAGAGAACCGTCTCCACAAAAGCGAAGGCCTGCCTGGTAGAGGGTTTTTGAGAGGCCAATAGGACCTCCTTGACTTCCCCTGGCAGGTTGAAGGGGGCCAGCGCTATCCTTTCAGCAGCCACGCTGTTAGCAATATGGATCCCAGGTTGGGATGCAGAAGAGAGCCCTCCTCCTGTGATAAGAGGCTCAGGGCTCGGCCCAGTGGGACTAGGAGTGCTACTGACAGGGATAGCAGCAGGGGGAACCAGGGTTGCCTGGGCCACCTGGGTGCGATCAGTATGACTAATGCCCTCTTGCTGTGGACCTTGAAGAGGGTCTTGGTGATCGGGAGGGGGGGGTTGGTGGGAATGCCAATAACAAGCCCTCTGACCAAGAGATTAGGAAGGTGTCTGCCACCACTCTCCCAGGTGTGGTTGGCGTGAACAGAAGCGCGGTAGCTGTGCATTGTCTGGTGAGGCAAACAGGTCCAGCAGTGACCTGCCCCAGCAGTGGAAGAGTTGCTTTGCTACCCTGGAGCTCAAACGACACTCGTGTGGGTGAAGGACTCTGCTCAACCGGTCTGCTAAGCAATTGTCCTGACCTGGTAGACATACTGCCTGCAAGAGCATGCCGTTGCGCACTGTGAAGGAGAGGAGAGCCACCGCTTCCTGACAGAGTGAGTAGAACCCCATACCTCTCTGCTTGTTGATGTAAAACATAGCCACCTGGCTGTCCGTTTGGATCAGGACAGGTTGGTGCTGTAAGCTGTGGTGGAATGCTCACAGGACCAGGAAGATAGCCCTGAGTTCGAGGAGATTGATCTGCAAGAGCAACTCCTCCTGGGACCAGCTGACTTGCATACAGTGGTTCCTGCAATGCACCCCCCAACCCAGGAGGGAGGCATCCGTCATCAGGGTCTGCTGTGGTGCGGGTGCCTGGAAAGGCATTCCCACCCAGAGGTGGTGCAAGTTTTCCCACCAGGTAAGGGAGTTCACCAGTTGGCGAGCGACTCTGACCCTGTCTCTGAGCCTGCCCGTGGCCTGAGTCCACTGAGAGAAGAAGCACAATTGGGCTGTCCGCATATGTAAGTGGGCTAGTGGTGTGACATGGACTGTTGAGGCTATGTGGCCTAACAGGTGGAGAAGGAGGCGAGCTAGTAATGACCGGCAGTGCTGTACCTCCCTTGCCAGTTGCATGAGGCAGTCTGCCCTTTCTCTTGGCAGGACAACCTTGACCTGTAGCATGTCCAGCTGCACCCCTATGAACTCCAGACTTTGGGATGGAGCAAGATGGGACTTGGGGTAGTTGATGACAAACCCCTGGTGCTGCAGTAGGAGGGTTGTACGCTCTGAAGCCTGCCTGATCTTTGAGGCCGTGCCACCTCTGATTAACCAGTCGTCCAGGTAGGGGAAGACAAAGGCCCCTTGAAGATGCAAGTGAGTGACTACCACCACCAAGAACTTGGTAAAGACCCTTGGGGATGAGGCCAGGCCAAAGGGCAGCACCCTGTACTGGTAATGCCCTCCTCCCACCATGAACCGTAGGTACTGCCTGTGGGAGGGATGGATTAGGATGCGAGTGTATGCATTCTTTAGGTCCAAGGAACACAGTCAATCTTCCTAATGGAGGTAGGGCAGCAGTGTTCCAAGGGATAGCATCTTGAACTTCTCCCTCGCCAGAAACTTGTTCAAGTTTTGCAGGTTAAGTATGGGCCTGAGGCCCCCTGTTCTTTAGGGGACAAGAAAGTATCTTGAGTAAAAGTCTTTCCCCCACAGATGTCTGGGTACAGGTTCTACAGCATTGTCCCTGATCAGACCTGCGAGCTCCAAGAGCAGAAGCATCTAGTGAAGGAGAGGTTGCACTGGCTCTCCTGGAAATAACCTGGGTGGTGCTTGTTGTAAGTGGAGGAGGTATTCCTCCTTTACCACCTGCAGCACCCAGTGGTCAGAGGTGACCTTGGCCCACCTTTAGGCAAAGAGTGCCAGGCAGCCCCCTGTGGGCTGGTGAGGGTCTCCCAGGGGAGGCCCTGCCCTGGGAATCAAAAGCTCTTCTCTTGTTGGGGCAGAGCCAGGGCTTGGGACTTCTGAGCCTTTGGTTTCTGAGCTCCTTTATCCTACCTTTTGGGGTGAGAACCTGTTGCTGGCTCAAGAAGGGCTGGTATCAGTGACCCTGCTGAAATGCCCCTTTTTTCTGGGGAATAGGGGTCTTTTCCCCAAAGGTTTCTTGCAGGGAAAGGAAGAGGTCTTCTTCGAGAGCCTCTGGTGGGTCACCACTTTGGCCTATATCTCAGTCGCTTTGTCAGCCATTGGCTTGCCGAATAAGTTCTCACAGGTGCAGGGGACATCAAGCAGCTTGTTCTGGACCCACTGCTTGAGGTCTGAGGACTGCAGCAAGGCTTGGCATCAGGCTCCAATGCCGGCTGCTGCTACTCAGGCTGCACAGTCTAATGCATTGTAGGCCGCCCGGGAGAGGAACTTTGAGCAGACTTTGATCCCGGAGGTGAGAGCCTGGAACCGGGTTCCCCGGCTAGCCCTACTGAGAACCCTGACAGTTCCTGGGTCAGGGCCTTTAGATACGTGCCTATGTACAGCTCATAGGCCTGGATTCGACACCCCAACATCGAGCCCTGGAAGCACTTGTGCCCCAGGGCTTTGAGGGCTCTGACATCTTTGCCCGGAGAGACAGAAGAGTGAGTCTTCTAGCTTTGGAGTTTCTGCATGGTTGACTCGACAACCATGCAGTTGTGTGTGAGTTGGGGTTTATGGAACCCCGGCCCCTTCCTGAAGTGGTAAATGACGTTGAGGTGTTGACTGACCACTAGCACCGACATTGGGGTCTCCCATATTCTCAGTAGCAGCCGTTCAAGGATCGGCTGTACCAGCACCATGAGAGTTTCCTTGGGTGGAGACTCGAACTGGAGGATCTCCAGTTCCTCAGTGCGTGGGTCCTCCTCTGCCTCGGTTTGCACCGAGAGGATCCTGGCCATATCCCTGACAAAGTTGTGGAAGGCCACGTCCTCCGGAGGAGAGTGGCACCGGGGGAGATGGGTCTGAAAAGATGTCTCAGTGCTGTCTGTTTTCTGGGGAAAACTCGTTATCAGTCTTCCACTATGTCAAGAGGAGACAACAAGTCTGAGGCCCTGCGACTCCTTGGCTTGAGGCCTGCCCTGAAGGGCCGGGGCCCTCCTGACGACCTGGGGTCGAAGTCTTGGAAACTGGCAGGGGAGGACTGGATTCCCAAGGAACAGGACTGGGACCTCGACCGGGGCTGAGGACTTACCTGAGGCCGGTGGAGCTCAGAGCTCGGCTCGACGACTGGGGACTCCCCCACAATCGGGGGCCTGGTTGTCAGGGCTGATGAGGCAGATGACCCTGCCATCATTGCCTGCTGCATAGCCAGGATTGCAGTGATGTTCTGCTCTATGGCGGCCATTCTGGACTCCAAGCCAGAAGGCTCTGCAAATTTCGGCATGGGCACAGAGTGTCTCGGGCTCGGTGCTGGCACTCTCACAAGTGCGTCCTTGTTTTGCTAATTGAATGGGGTGAGAAAATAAAGGCTAATAAACTGCTTATCTTTATTCCAAAGTGTATTTATAAAATAAAGAAAAGGTAACTTGAAAGCAAGTAATTCACTTATTCACCTATAATTAGTTAGAAAAGATAACTTGAAAGCAGGTGATTCACTTATCTACAGACAGCAAGATACAGGAAAATGATATATCACCGACAAAGCCATGAACTTCATCTCGTGCCACACTTTGACTAAATGGTTCCCGGATTCAGCCAGGCAAGAGAGAGAGACTTCTCAGTCGGAAGACTTCTAGGCAGCGCACGTGTGCACTCCATAGGTGAGGCCCCTTTTTCGTTCTCTTGGCTGAAAAAGGCACCCATTTTATCCTGTTGCAAGAGCAACCAGTAATTTTCCATCAAGTGACACACATATAATCAAGATGCTGGCCAGACGCCTGAGAATGCTCAAGGGAGGGGCATCTCCCATCCCATGGTTCAGAAGCTCAGAACTCTGATAGATGACCTTCACTTTATGAGAAAAAGCACAGTTGCTATGGGAAGAAGCTTTTCCTCATCTACATCCTTGTATCAGGACTCGTTCTCATAAGTTTCACATGATGCAGTTATGCAAAAAGATGTTTTTCACTAAATTGTACAGGAATCTCTCTCCCCCATAAAACTGAGATTTAATTAACCCCTAACTCACTGCTGATGCATAATCAGTAGTCAACTTTAATTCATTGTCACTACAGTCCTCAAAGAGGGCCACGGCCTTGAGGATCCTCGCACGGCTCCGCCGGCCGAGGCACCCTTTTTGGGAACCTGAGGAGGACGTTTCTCGGAGTCACCTGAGTCCCCCCCTGGCGGTCTTACAAGGTTTCTCCAGTACAGTTTTGAGGTCTTTCTTCACTCGGGGTCTGAGGTCTTTCCAGAGGAGCCGTCGTCACGGGACTCTGAAGATGCTCGGCCCTTTCTGGACATGCTCGGCTTGGAGCTTGGCATCGTACAGACCAGTGTCAGGTCAGATCTGGGGAACAGTTTCTCCTGCAACTCCAACCTCTTTCGATTGGTGTTAGGCATCATGGCCTGGAATAGGTCGCAGGAGGTGCTGTCGTGGTCTGGTCCCAGGCAATGTAGGTAGCAGTCATGGATGTCGATGACAGACATGGTTTGACTGCAGCAGTCACATATTTTGAACCCACCAGGAGACATGGTAGGGAAACACCTGGCTGGGGTCAAGGACCCCTGGTTGCCGGCTCAAGGGCAGAAGAGGAATCGGTATGCAAACCGGGAACAACTATTTTTTGAAGGATATAGCAAGGATTTTTCTGGGGAATTTGGAAAGACGTCCATTGGGCTCTGCAGAAAAAAAGGAGACTGAGCAAGATGGCACCCTTGGGCGGGAAGGGGACCACACATGCATGGTAGCATTCCCAAAGGCCTTCTTTGAAAGCTGGGGAAATGCTCTGCGTGGGCTCCGTCAGCACCATCACCCATATGTGAGGTTTGACTTCCTGCTTGTTCCTGAAGAAAATATTTTTTATCAATGAATAATTAAGTTTCAAAATGACTGCTGGAGGATGTGATAAAAGCAGGTACTGTAGCTGGACTTAAAAAAAGATTTGGACAACTTCCTAGAGAGAAAGCCCATAAATCAAGGTAGAACAAGAGAAAACCACTGCTTATCTTTGGAGATAAGTAGCATGGAACTGGCTACTTTTGGGATATGTCAGGTATTTGTTATCTGGATTAGTTATTGATGGACCTTTGGTCTCACCCAGTTTGTCTGTCTAGAATAAAATTATTTTGTTGGCCAACCGCTCTCTGAAAACCTTTAGAATAGAGGTTCCCAAACTACACCCGGAGTCCATAACAGTCTGCAGACACATCATTTGCAGCCCACCTTGCCCTTACAAAATTACAATTACCAGCATCTCATTCACTTCATTTTTTTGTCCTTCCAGCCCCCATTCTCATGTCATCATTTATCCTCTGGAAAAATGTCTGGGGTGGAGGTTATACATGGCTACAAGCACCGTGTGGGCATTTAAATGCTGCAACAAGGACCTGAGCAGCAATGGGGACGGGGCAACAGCTGTGGTTGCAACCTTGTCAGAAGCAGGAAGATTGCTTAGCTGATGAATTCATACTGCTGTGCAAACTTGGAGGGTAGGCTGCATGTGTAGCATTTTATATGGCGTCCCAGACCTTCTTGTTTATAACTTCTGATTCAAAAATGTTGCACATGGAGATTTTCTGTTTTTATATCAGGGTAAGTTTGATTCAAAACAAATTGATTCAGATTTTAGTGAGGAAGCAGAAAAAATGTATTTAAATGAAATCCATTTAAATAACTCCTTTAGTTCAATTGCATTAAAAATGATTGCAGCAATTATATTGGGAGTTTCCTGTTGGCCTTATGGAGAAGCACTCCTATTCACAGACCTTCACAAAGGCCATGTTTTAAGCACCTATTAAATCTCTGGCATGACATTGACTGAGTGCTGAAGGTTCATTAGGCTTGTCTCATTCAGAGTCCAATTAAGTGAGTTGCATGTACTGTCAAAGCCACCCTCAACATGCCCCATCTGACTCATTTATACTTTATTTTATTTAACAGGTTTTTTTTATTTCAAACAAAGCGGTTTACATTGTAACTTAAACTTGATAATGTACATTAAACAGGAACAGTGATAACATGGAAGTTTAAGTTTTGCTTGCTCAAGACCACAAGGGGTGCTCATGGGAATCAAACCCTGGTCTCTTGGTTCCCAAGCCAGTGCTCTAACCATTAGGCTACTCCTCCACTCCACAACAGATACCAGGATGGTAATCCTCTCCTGTAGGAGCAAGGCTTTCACTTGTCACGTCTAGCAGAGTTCCTATGAGCTTCAATTACAATTACTGACTTTGGGTAATTTTTGACAAACCCCAGTGATTTATCACCTGAATTGTTATGCCCATTGTCTTTTGGGCTCCTTCCTGTGATGTGCTCTTGACCAGTCAATTGTCCAGATAAAGAAACATGTGCACTTTTGGCTTGCACAGGTGTGTGGCTACCACATCTTGACATTTCATGGACACTCAGGAAGCTGAAGTGAGGTCAAAGGGCAGAAAGCAGTAATGGTGGTGGAGTTTTCCTACCACCAATTTGAGATACTTCCTGTGAATTTGATCTAACTATGTGAAATTATACATCCCTCAAGTCTACAAAATATATATACAGTCTTCTTTTTGGAGACAGGGAATGAGGGACGGGGAAACCATATTGAAACAGAAACTTGTTCAAAGTCCTTAGGTCTAAGATGGGACAGAATCCTCTTGTATTTTTTGTGACCAGGAAATACCTGGACTAAAATCCTCACCACTTTTTCTCCTGATGGGTTCAAACATATTGACCTCTGAGAGAAGAAAGCTCCTTGGTAATAGTATTTTCTGAGACAAAAAGTGTGACCACGATGCTCTCAGGTGGCAATTTGGTGGTTCTTCAAATAGATGAAATCTGCAACCCAGCTGGATGATTTTCAGAACCCAACAGTTGGAAGTTATGAAAGGCTAATAGTTTGAGAAAAACTCATTCCTAGCTATTAGTATGCTGCCCAGCAAGGGCGCAGAAATACTAGTTATATTCTGGAAGCAGTTAAATCCACATCCCAGGTTTTAGCTGAGGAACAGGCTGTGGCTTCTGGGCTCTCTACTGTCGGAGATGAGAGCGAGATCCCTGCTCTAAAGGAATGAGAGCAAGGAAGATATCTACACCTCAGAGTAGTACATTCTTCTTTCCCCATCCCCCCAGTTGTATTCCTTTTAGAGGAAGGTGGGTCAGTAGCAGGTCAGGAGAGTGATTTAAGGGTTTTGCAGTGTTCCTTATTAAAGGAAGCTGCTTCCTTAACTTTATCTCTGAAAAGATCCCTCCCTTCCCCCGGCAAGGCACACCAGCAAGCTTTTCTTGCGCATTATGTCTGAGGTCAGATGCTCAAAGCCATGAATTTCTGGGCTCTAATACTTAGTGCCAAAGCTCTAGATGTTGTTTCAAAAACATCATAGGTCACTCAGATGATGCATTTTCTACACTCGTTTGTTCACTAATGAATGGAGTTGTACAGCATTATCATGAGGGGGAGTCTGCAAACTCTTCGTCCTTTACATACATTAATTCATGAAACCTGGTCAGAAGCTATGAAGGAAGTGAGCAGCGCATTCTGAAAATCCTTCTCGGAAACCATTTTCTAATGTCCAAGCCTCTCTCCCTGGGGGCACCGAGGAAGAAACTTGGAACATTTGGCCCTTTCAAGAGCAGGTTTGACCCCATAGATTGGTGAGGAAGTTGTTGCTTCTCAAATCTGCAAGCCTTTTGAATTCTATAGAGTCCACCTTCTTGTCAATAGGATGTACAGAGAGGGGCATCTCCCACATCCTCATTTCAACTTTGAAAATTCTGTGAACAGGCACTGTCACAGCTTCCTTAGGAGGGTCAGAGAACTGAGATAGCCCAATGTTTTGGTCCTGTGTTTCTCCTAACTTAAATGGAATGGCCTCCACCATTTCCCAAACAAAATCAATAAAGGAGAATTCCTCAGATGGTGACTAGCTCCTTTAATGGAATAGAGTTGTATCCAATGGCAAATCAATCTTGCCCTCCTCTTCAGAAAATCAAGCAGGATTGCAATCTGAGCCCCACAAGTACTCAGAATCTGTCCCAGAGAAGAACTCCAATGGAAAGGCTTAGGTCTATGTCTGGTTACACCTTTATTTTTATTTTATTTATTTATGTATGTGATTTTTATACCACCATATCAAGAATCATAGCGGTTTACATAAAACAACTGAATTACATTGAACAAGGTAGTGATGACATATAACTAACAATCAATCAGAGATATATATATGATTCGAATATCAGAAAACTATTTACAATTAGTCTGTTCTTGATGACTCATGTGCTTTCAATATTATGCATTTTTGAAGAGGTAATCAGAGCAATGTAATGTATTGTGGGGTTGAAAGTAAGTAGAGAAATTGTGGAGTGTAAGATGCTTGATTCTTCTCAAGGTTATGTCAGGTCAGTTAGTTGGAGTGATCTCTGTTTGTCCAAAATGTTCTATAAATAAGAAAGTTTTGAGATGTATGCGGAAGGTGAAAAGGTCAGTTATATTTCTAGGTCCCTGTGGTAATGAGTTCCAGAGCATTAGAGAGAGATACTCGAATTCCCTGTTACTTGTGTATTGTTTTGTCATTCTGTAATCCGGGGGGAACAGGAGGGTGTTATTCATTGTACCTCTTTGGTGTCGATCATTGACCTCTGAATCCCAAGTGAGGGTGCCTGACTTTTTGATCCTGCTCACCCTGTCAAGTTGACTCATACTTGGTCTTTAACTTCACTACTGCTTATTCTGCTATTTAAAAGTTATCACCTCTGCCTGAAAGATCATCCATCAGTATGGACTGCTGAATCTTTTCTAGGTCTCTCTCCAACTCTCTCCAACCATCAAACATAATCTCTTCCTAGATGTAATTCCTACTCCCTAGAAGAGTGCTGTTATCCATCCTATTCTAAAAAGAGCTACCTTAGACATTTTTTTAAAATTTTCTATTTATTAAATTTATACATATCAATCAAGACATAATCTTGAATAGAAAAGAGATACAATGGCGTAAATTTCACAATATATAAAGACAAAAAAGAAAAACATATAACCACGATCTCTTGTAGTCTGCATAATAGGAAGGGGGAGGTGAAAAGAAACTTAAGGCCAGAAATCCCAGGTAAATATCAAAAGTAGCCAAATATAAAAAGAACTAAGATAGTCTTTGGGACCGCGGCGTCTATCCTAATACAGAGAGAATTATCTTTAACCATCTAATCCTGACTCTTTGGGGTATGTTTACTAAACCGCGCAATTGTGCGGGGCGCACTTGAGCGTGCGCTAAGGTACCTTAGCGCACGCTAATAGTGCGTTTTTGTGCCCCGCACACGTGCGCACTGCACTAACGGGCCAGCACAAGTGCGCGGCGCGCTGATGTGCGATAGAGGCGTGGAAAGGCAATCCGAGGGCGGAGGAAGGCTCCCGAGGGGCGGGGGGACGGGGTCAATGGGTGGAGAGTGGGAGGGGAGAGGCTCCCCGCACAGGAGCGGGGCTGAAATTCCATCTAAAAAGTACCGCTAGTGAAAACCTCGCGTTAGAGCAGATTTAAAGGGAAGAGAAACCATTTCCGTCAGCAATGTACAGAAAAACCTGGGAAACCTACAAAACGTGAGCAGTGTGATACATGTGCACAGAACAAAATAGCAAATAAAAAGTGCAAATGACCACAACAAATCTCAAAAAAGTATAATCCAGCTGGGCAACATTGATATCAATGGCCAACAATAAAAAACACTCCCAGGAAAGCTCCAAAAAAAAAGAAATGATTTTTTGAAGGGTCTACACTCCATAGACCCTTCCAAAAATCATTTCATTTCTTTGGAGCTTTCCTGGGAGTGTTTTTTTAATGTTGCCCATTGATATCACTGTTGCCCAGCTTGGTTATGTTTTATTTCCCTTTTTTCGAGGTCATTTTTGAGGTTTATTTGCCCTTTTGTCTCCATACAAGGTGAACGAGCCCACAGTAAAACTGTGCAGAGCAGGGTTTCTGTCCTGTCCGGCCAGGTTTCCTATCTCCAGGGACTGCACTGTCTCTGTGGCCACAGTGTGGTGCAGCAGACACAGCCAGTGCCTGTAGGACCAGAGGGTAACAGGTTCAAATCCCAGCTTGGGCTCCTGCCAACCCATTCCCCATATTTTACCCACCACTAAACAGAGATAATAAAGACACTCATTTTTTGCAGAGAACATAAGCATGGTTCAAACACCTATATTTTACCCTACACCGCACACACACCATAACAAGGGCCATTACCTACAGCCGAGTCCCCCAAATGCAGTCCTGGAGTGCCACACCTCAATCAGGTCATATGCTTTGTCCAAGATAAGGACATGGCAGCATGTTGGCGGAAAGGTACAGGTGGTGGAGGGGGCAGTGGCTGCCCTGTGCAGGCTGCCACCGTCCACTGCAACAGACACGCTCTGTCGGATGTACAGTCATGGACACCCCAGGGAATACAGCATATCTGTGGCAACACGGTGGTGCAGTGCACACAGACAGTGTGTGCAAGAACAGAAAGTCACAGGTTCAAAGCCCAGCTGGGGCTACTGCCAATCCAGTGCAGATATTTTTCCCACAACTAAACCGTGATAGTAAGGACAAACCTTTATTGCTGAGAACATACGCATGGTTAATACACCTATATTTTACCCCACCGAGCACAGACACCATAAACAGGCGCATTACCTAGAGCAGAGTCTCCCAAATGCAGTCCTGGAGGGCCACACACCATTCAGGTTCCATGCTGCCTCTAATAAAGATGCCTGCATATCTATGCACCACCCCCATGGTATGCAGATGTAGCTCATGCATATTCATGAGGGACAGCATGAAAACCCGAACAGTGTTTGGCACACCAGGACTGGAGTTGGGAACCTCTGCCGTAAAGCAGCAGCCAACAGGGGCAGACACATCCACACCCACAGGCCCCATTGGCCAATGCCTCCTGGAGAGGCAGGACATTGGGCAATGCGTGCATCTCCCAATACTAGCACTTGCATACCTTAGCAATGTAACCCTACACCTGGGAATACGGTACACAGCTCTCAAACGTTTGCTATGGGTACTGGCAGATAGAAATCCCTACGTTAAGCACAGTTTGCTCATTGAGCTCCATCATAACTATCATTCTGATGTCTGTGGTGTGTGCTTCAGGTCTGGTCTCTGACAGTGTTTACCACCCTGGGGAGTGACCCCCAACAGTATTGCGTAGCATATCCATGCCTGTACTGTGCCCAGGACTGGTGTGGTGGGCAGGGCTGCTAAACTCCTCTATAGTAGCACAATGCTGGCATAGGTGTGGGAGTGTGTGTCTGTCTATACAGTGTGTGGTGGCTGCAAACACCTTCCACAGCCCACACTGCCAGCACTGTTGCCAGTATTGGGCTGCCAATGTGCATAATGAGGAGCAAGGTACCATGGGTATAGCCCGGACAGGGTGACCTGGCCAGGATGCATCTGCACAGGGCATAGGGCACTGGCTGGGACATTGTAGTGGCCGGCCACCACCTACACAGACAGTGTGACCTCAGTATGTCCTGCTGGGGGATCACTCTCACCCTGACTGTGCAGTGACGACAGCATGGCTAGGCACCCCCATAGTGCAATATAGTATTTCTTTCATATGATATTTATGGGTTTCCTTTTGGGGGCCCAGTCACTGATTTATCTGCTTGTTGTGTATGCTGACATCCCAGTTCTGGGTGCATGCATTGCCACTGGGAACATGCACTATGGACTAGCTAGCAGACTGTTTGTAGCTGGTATGTGTCTTGCTGGAGCAGCTTGCAGGGTGCAGTGGCTGAAGGCTTGCTGCAGGAGAATATCAGATAGTGGTGGGGTACAGCTTAGCATATCCAGGCCTAATGTTTGTCTGCTATTGTGTTATGGATGTGTACAGAGCTGCATTGACTGCCCTGTAGGGTGTCTGTTCCCCAGCAGGAATGGGGTTGATGGTCCCCTCTACTGCCACCATTGCAGGGAGGTAGAAGGTGGATCTGTTGATAAGGGACGCTGTTTGCCACCCTCAGCCCTGGAGGAGAGGGTTGATGGTACATGGCCCCACCTAGGGGTCCATAGGGGCTACACCTGACTGAGACATCCAAGGTGTTGCTACAGAAACTACCTATCTCACACATTAACACTGCTTTGGACCTCCAGCATGGCCTTTTTCAGCTATGGAAGGTGTTGTGGACCTGGTGCTGGGTGCCTCACTGCACCCTCAGGCTGAGCACAGTACCCGCACAATGTGATGGTGTGTAGCTACTCTGTGCCAGTAAAACACACGGTCAGTAGCCCCTACCAGGCCGAGGTGCTGTGGTGGTGCACATGGTCACTTCCCCCTACCAGGCCGAGGTGCTGTGGGGGTGCATTCCCCATCTTGTGTTTATCTGTGGACAGCTGATTTGCATGTGCAGTGCATCATGGGTACGGGTGGGCTAACCCTATCCTGGTGACCACAGCAGACTGTCTGTGTGCTGACATGCACTCCCTCTGCAGCCAGCCAGGGGCTTGCTAGCAGCTATAGGGCTGTAGCACAATGGTTACTTCACTGCCTGTAGAGCCAGATGTCATGGATTCAAACCCACAGTGGGGTTATTTGATGGGGCTGCCCAGAGCATTATCTCTTCTTAATGTACATTATTGCTGCCAGCAAAAACACCCTCAGCGTACTGTACCCATAAGGTGCCTCCTAGGGCGCCCTATAGGTTACCTTATGGTTACCGTCCATATAAGGTGCACTATACGTTATCCTGTGGAGCAACTTATAGGGTGCCCTATAGGGGACATTTTAGGGTGCCGTGGCGGACAGTGCACTTTACAATGTGCCCTATGGAGTGCCTTATAGGGTGCCTTATACGGCACCTTCAATTACGGCACGTGAGGACCTGTTTGCTGGCAGCAATTAAAAAAATAAAAATAAAGTACAGCAAAAATCATAACGTACATTGCAAAGCTGATGCCTCAGCCAGCCTTACTTATTAGGCACACTGGGGAGCAAACTCATGACCCCTGTATCAGTAGTCAGTGCCTTAACCATTGTGCTCCTCCTTGCATGTCAGCGCACCTACTTATGCTTTTCATTCCTTAAACTGCACAGTGCTGCCACCAAAAACAGTACACTGACCTTGCGGTACCTCATACGGCACCCTATAAAGCGCCCTATAGGCAACATTCTAGGGTGCCTTGGCGGACAGTGCACTTTAAAATGTGCCTTATGAGGTGCCCTATGTTAATACGCTTTGAGAGTGCATTTGCTAGTAGTGATAATTAAAATAAAAATAAAATGCCTCCTAAAGCAATCTTCCCCATAATATGTAATGCCTCAGCTAGCCTTGTTCATTGAGCACTGTGGAGGATTGAACCCCTGATGCCTACACCATTGGTTAGTGTCTTAACCATTGTGCTGTGGTTTTGTTCCTATGCTTGCACATCAGCGCGCCGCCTTATGCCGCACAATATTAAAATGCCTCCTAAAGCAATAGCATGCCACCTTATGGCCATCAGTGGGCTGCCTTATGCCACCCAATATTCAATTGGCTCCTAAAGTAATGCCTCAGCCAACTGTCTTCATTGGGCACTGTGGGGGATTGAACCCCTGATCCCTACACCATTGGCAAGTGTCTTAACCATTGCGCTGTGGCTCTGCTTTCCTGTGTGCACATCAGCGCGCCACTTATGCCTCCCGCGCAGCTTTCTCATGCGCTAATGTGTGGGGCGCACATGGGCGCCGCGCATCTTAGCGCATATTTAAATCCCGGTTTTGCTTTTTCAGAAAGAAACGCCCACTCCTTATATGGCACCCGCACACTAGCAGGCCGCGCACATTAGCGGGGTTTTAGTAAACATACCCCTTTATGTAATAGTTTAGCATTAATAAAGGCAGCAAGATCAGCAGGTTGAGAGAAAACATATCTAGCAGAATTATAAAACACCAAACATTTACAAGGAAATCTTAAATGAAAAGTACCCCCAATCTGCAAAACACCCGGGCTTATGGAGGAGAAACAACTTCCTCCTCTCTTTTGCAATATCTGGGAACATGGAAATAGTAAGGCCACAAAAAGTTTCCCTTTGTTTCTTAAAGAACATCTTGAGAAGCCAATGTGCAGGAAACCAACAACATGGCTAGAATATACTTCTCCCCAACAGCAGAACTATCCAGAAGCTTGAAAACATTAAAAACTTCCAAAATAGAATCTTCCCTTGAGGTCGCTGGCTCTTTTTTCCCCCCATAGGTAGATAATATACCTTGGTTAAAGGAGGAATTAAGTCTGGAGGAACTTTCAAAACTTCAGTTAAATATCGCTTAAACATATCCAAAGCGGGAAAACCCTTCACCTTAGGGAAATTCAAAACCCAAAGGTTCATAGCCTGTGCAGCACGGTCCAACACCTCCAGCTTATATCAGAGAGCCACATTATCTTTAACTAATTCAGCATTCACATCAGATAGTCTTACCAACCAACTTCCATAATCGTTCATCTATAGTTTAACATTATCCAAAATCTTGACATTGGCATCAATTCGAGCCGAGTTCTCCTGGACCTTAGAGGAGAGAGCCAAAGTTTGCTTGGTCACTGCCTCGGAAAGAGACACGATGCCTTCTCATCCCCAGGTTTTTACCTTGAAACTTATCTGGGAAGCTAACGACAACACCAGCGTGGAAATTGCAGCGGTCTCACTAGTCAGGAGGGGATCTGCCTGCCGCAAACTGCCCAAGTCCTCCCCAGACATAACGGGGGACATCTCTGCCAAGCCTCCGCTTTCATCCCCTCGGAAAATGTCAGCCTACCGCCTGACAGCATAGAAGGCAGCGTTTGACTCATGGGCATGGCTCAGGGTAGCTGGGCATTGCGGCGGCACTCTCTGAACAGGAGACAAAGAGGCCTCAAAGTCTGAAGGGAGTGGCGTTCCCTCCTCTGAAGCCATCGCCAAGCTGGCAAGAATCTCCTGCTTTTCTTCTTGGGAAACTTCAATCAATCAATCCATTGGACTGCAGATAGGAGGGCAAAGTCTCCAAGGGAAAAACCCTTGCTCACCCTTTTGTTTGTTTAGGCATCTGGTAAGCAATAACATGTGGCAGCCATCTTAGTTAGCCACTTCCCCCAGCAGCGATTTTCAATGCTCCACCTTCGATATTTCTGAGCCTGCTAGCTATTCGCTAGTCTCCAATTTGCTGTCAAAATTGGCACACAGCCTTCTTAAGTGAGATTCACAGCTTTTTAGATGAAGGTAATGTTGCTCTGGCCATGTCTTTAGATTTGTCTTCAGCTTTTGATTTGGTTTATCACAGTATTCTTCTTTCTTGCTTGTCTAGTACTGGCTTTTGCGATACTGTACTTTCTTCGTTTGTCTCCTTTCTCTCTGAGTGCTCATATATTGTCACTACACCATCTACATCTCAGCCCTTTCCAGTGTTTCACAAGACTCACTTTTGGCATCCCTTTTAATATATTTCTCAGTCATCTTTCCTTGTTGGTTCAGGAAACATTTACAAACGCACAATCTTCTGAACTCTCTAATCTGAATCACTGTGTATCCAAAAGTTCTTCTTAGCAGAAAATTGCCTCAAATGAAATTAAATAAAAATCCTGCAGCCAACCTCCCACGGGCTGCACCGCCACCTGTGCCCCTCCCCCCTCACTTCATTGGGTTATCTTGGGTCCTGAGGATGAGGTGGCTCCAAAGCCCCTGCCCGTGCCCCAAAAATCTCAAAGGCCCTGTACCCTGGAGGAGAACCTTCCCCTCTGGTAAGGGGCAAAGCGGGACATATGAAAACACTTAAAGTCTCGCTGCTACATCCGAGCTGGAGGTGGATTGCGGGACTGTTTCTGCTTATCCTCGGGCAGCCGCCCCCCTTTTGATTCTCCTAAGTCCTTGACCAATTTGTCTAGCTCCTCACCGAATAAAGGCTTGCCCTTAAAAGAGAGCTTGCTGAGGCAGGATTTGGAGGAACTGTCTACCGCCCAGTTCTGCAGCCACAGGTAGCGGCAAGCCGCCACCACAGAGGCCATGCTTTTTGAAAGACCCTTAATGAGATCATAGTGGGCATCCACAAGATAGGCTGCTCCCAATTCCAACCTGGCTGCCTCATCCGACGGCTCCGTTGCTGGTTCTTCTAGCTGCTAAACCCATTGCAATCAGCGTAGACAGGCCCTGGCTATCCAGGCCCCACAATGGCAGTCGGCAGTGCGAGGGCATTGATATCAAATGCCTGCTTTAACAAGGTGCCCAACTTCCTGTCCTGGACATCCTTGAGCGCTGCGCTACCTTCTACTGGGATCGTCGTCTTTTTGATAACTGCAGAAACCACCGCGTCCACCTTAGGAGAGCGAAGCAACTCACATATCTGCTCCGGCCACAGGTACAGGCACGACATGGTCCACACTCCCCTAAGGCCAGACTTCGGCAGTTCCCACTCATCTTGTATCATCTGCTTAACTACTCTGTGCTCATGGAAGACTTTCTGCATTTTGCGCACTGCCTGGAGCAGTGGGTTCTCTAGTGACTCATCCTCCACCGGGAGGCTAGTGGGCATATTAAGAGCCTTCAAGGACTCCATGATCAGTGCCAGCAACTCTTCCCAGCAGAACACCCGTACAATCCTCGCCTGCTCTTCCTGTTCCGGGATCTCTCCCTCTTCCAATTCGTTGCCTTCCACATTTAACTCCATGTTGAGGTCTTTGCTGTCCAGTTCTTCAGACAAGGGGGAACGCTCTTCCTCCGAGGGCTTAGCCCTCTTGAACATGGCTGCCAGCATTCCACCCTCTCTGTCTGCTGTTCTCTTTGTGCCCCGCTCTGGCGCCGAGGAACAGGCCAACGATCCCTGCTGGTGCATGCAAAACACCTTATGTAGGAGCAGGACGAATTCCGGTGAAAAATCACCAGGGACCGCCACATCCCCCAAGCCTCTAGAAGCAGAGGGCTGGGGAAGGATCAGGGAACAGGATGCCGGCTCCAGGGGCGGAGGCGCAGGGGCCACTGAGTCCAGAGTCTCCTCAGCTGGCGAGGGATTCTGGTCCTGTCCTGTCTTATCCTGTAAGTCTTGCTCTATAGACATGGCCTCATGCACGCAAACAAGGCAAATGCCTGCGTCAGAAACTGTCCCGACGGGCCCTGCATACCAGGCACAGTGGTCTGTCAGACATGCTGGTATGCACGTGGACTGCCTCCTTTATGGCTCCCGAATTCTACAAAGCCGCTCCCCCCCCCCCCCACCACCGGGTTGCCCAGGCAGACCAACCCACCTAAACCAAAATGAACCAAAGAAAAGAAAATAAAACCAATTAAATTTAAATGTAAATACCATTTTAAATAAGGCCTCAATACAGCTGTCCTCCCCCACCACTCTATTTAGGGAGGGAAGTGCAGGTTTTTCTTTTTTTTTTTAATATCCTGGCGGCGGGTCTCTGCCAAAGAAAAACCCTGTGGGAAGCTAAGTGCAGCAGCAATGAAAATGGTGGGTCCTGTTTCCCGCGCAACTGAGAGAACTGCCAGCCACACGGTTTCCCCTGCTCCTAATCAGCTCGGGCCTCTAGAGAATCTCTCTACATTCTCGCTCTGACAGACTGCAGTGGTCGAAAGAAGACACACACATACAGTTGTGGCTTGCGGCGTTTACCTGCTGTCCCCACTTTGTGCCTCAGGCTTCTGTTCCCTTCACCTTGTGCTCAGCTGCCAAATTCTGGCATCGAGGGAGAGACTGGGATGCTGGCTGTGGCCCTGTTTGTGCATGCGTGGCGGGTCCTCACCCGGTAACAGGTTCAGGAGCTGCCAGAAGCCCAGGCAGTAGTGAAGCCCCCGAGGCCCCCCCCCCCCCGGGAACCTGAGGGGGAGGGGGATTGCTCTCCTTCTAAGTCTTTTCTCCTTCTTTGCTGTTCCTTTTTTTTCAGCTTTATCAAAACAAATCAGCCAAAGATGACTAAGAAAATACAGAAAGTTAAGCTAACTATGCTCCTTAGTTGTGCCTTCAGTAAGTCCAGGACCCTGGCTCACTACTTCCTCCAGCTACTTGGAGACTGAGCATACTGGGGCTGGTAGGAGGAGCCAGCTTCTTAAGTACACTGCTGTCTTCAAAAGATGACATGCTCAGCCTCCAAGCTGCTGGAAGTGGTGCACTACCCAGAAGTGCGGGACTGGACTGGAGGGATGATTAGGGAATATGAAGAAAAACACTGGATTCCTTATCTTTGGAATGATCTCTGTCTCCATCTCAGTCTTGAGATATCCTTTAAAAATGTCAGAAATGGCCTAAAAATTCATCTGTCCTGGCTGACATTCGATATAGAATAGTGTTTGCGGGGGGCTGGCTATAGGCAAAATAGGCCCACATTATATATCCTACATCAAAACAAAACCTCCTCCTACCAAATTCAAAATAAAAAATATTCTTATTATTTATACATATGTATCTGCATAGTAACTTTTTGTTGGACCTTTGTGCTACATGATAAATCTCCTTTTGAAAAGGCTGATGTATGTATCAGTGGTCCTTTTTCATTCTATTAAATCAAGTGGAAAAAATTAAAAATCATCCCCACACTCAAACAGCATGTAAGAGAAGAACTATTCTGTAGGGATGAAGGTCAACAATCCTCAGTTTCCCCTTTTCTACAAACCCACCTGACAAAATATATCCAAGCACAGAGAGCAGAGTTGGCCATGAAGGTCCCTGTTTTCGCTTGTTTCTAACTTGTGGCTGTGTCGAGGCACCAGCAATGACATCAGACAGTGCCCCGGGAAGTATTTAAACTGCAGTGGAACTTTGGAAGATGGAAGAGCCTTATGAGCATGTTGGGGTTTTCCTGGGCTTCCCTTAAGATTATTTAGGGATTTTCTATTTTTGTTTTTGGCTGTTTGTGTTCAACCCCAACATACATATACAGGGCCTTAAACAAATTGCTCGTGCCACCATAAAAGCATATAAAAGTTTTATTTATCTGATCAGGTCTGTAAAATCACAAGCTCTACTTTTGATTTATAAGGTACAAATTTCAATATCAATCCATAGCATCAATACATCTATATCAAGCAGAGCACCTGATTTAAGTGAAAAAAGGTCCTGGGACAGAGAGAGCCTTACTCCAGTGAGATCAGCTACCGTCTGTCTGTCTGTCTATTAAGATTTCTTCTCCATATTTATATAAAAAAATTGCTGATAAATAGATTTCCCTTCTTTTCTCATTCTTCATTATTTCATAGAAAATCTGCTTCTTAACCTTTTAACCCTTAGGGGTATGTTTACTAAACTGCGCTAATGTGCGTGGCGCACATTAGCGTGTGCTAAGGTACTTTAGCGCACGCTAATGTCGCGTTACGGGGCACTAATGTGCCCCACACAGGTGCGCGGTGCACTAAAGTGCACGCTCATGTGCGCGGTGCGCTAATGAGCGATAAAGGCAGGGAAAGGTTCCCGGAGGGCGGAGGAAGGCTCCCCAGGGGCGGAGAGAAGGGGTCAATGGGTGGAGAGTGGGAGGGGAGAGGCTCCCCGCACACTAGCAGGGCTGAAATTCAAGGCAAAAAATACCACGAGTGAAAACCTCGCGGTAGAGCCGATTTAAAGGGAAGAGAAACCATTTCTGTCAGCAATGTACAGCAAAACCAGGGAAACCTACAAAACAGTGATAAGTGTGATACATGTATTGTGCATGGTACAAAAGTGCACATAAACATTGAAAATGACCCCAACAAAATAAAAAAAAATTATAATCAAGCTGGGCAATAGTTATAGTAATGGGAAACATCAAAAAACACTCCCAAGAAAGCCCCAAAAAATAAATATGAATTTTGGAAGGGCCTACGCTCCGTCCCCATACAAGGTGAATGATCCCACAGTGAAATAGCACTGATCAGGGTTTCCCTCTCCATTGGACAGGTTACCTATGGCATGCACATGTTCCACAACAGCAGGGCGGGCAGGTCAGAATGGGCAACTGGACAGATGCTGGGAAAGGGGATACAGAGGGCTGCAGGCGGCACATGCTGTGGTGCAGCTGGGGCACAGTGCGGACTAGGCAGATGCCTAGATGGCACTTAGGAATGCTGAAAGTGAACAGCAGCCAGACAGCAACTGATGAGGGCCCAACATGGGCACGAGAGTGTTTATCACAGTGTCACAGGGGATAGTACCCAGCAAGTACCCCCAAGGGCACAGAACATTGGCAGGCAGTGATTGGGGGACGTGCGGACAGATATGCAGGCACCCCTACCCCAGAACCCGCACCATAGGCAGCCGCCTACCCGCACACAGGATGGCCTGAGACTGCATACCACCAGCACCACCAGCAGAAGGGCATGTCAGCATGGTGGCACAGGGGTACTGGAGGTGGAGGGGGCAGCGGCAGCTGCCCAGAGCAGACCATGGCCTAGCCCTGTGTAGGTGGGTGCCATGCACTGCAACAGACAGGCTCTGTCTGACAAACAACCATGGTATCTCCAGGGACTGCCCTGTCTCTGTGAGCACAGTGTGGTGCAGTGAACACAGCCAGTGTGTTCATGAGCAGAAAGTCACAAGTTCAAGTCCCAGCTGGGGCTACTGTCAATCCAGTCCCCATATTTTACCTTTTTGCAGAGAACATACGCATGGTTAATACGCCTATATATTACCCCACTGAGCACAGACACCAGAAACATGCGCATTACCTAGACCAGAGTCCCCAAAATGCAGGCCTGAAGGGCCACAAATCATTCAGGTTTTATGCTGTCTCCAATATAAGGCCATGTCAACATGGTGGCAGAGGGGTACTGGTGTTGGAGGGGGCAGTGGCAGCTGCCCAGAGCAGACCATGGCCTAGCCCTGTGTAGGTGGGTACAATGCACTGAAACAGACAGGCTCTGTCTGACAAACAGTCATGGTATCATCAGGGAATGCACTGTCTCTGTGACAACATAGTGGTGCAGTATACACAACCAGTGTGTTTGGAGTCAGACGGTCACAGATTCAAGTCCCAGCTATGGTGCCTGCCAATCCAGTCCCCATATTTTACCCACTACTACAACGTGCTAATACAGACAGAACGTTTATTGCAGATGACTTAAACCTGCCCAAAACACCTACATTTTACCCTTCAGAGCAAAGACATCATAAAAAGGCGCATTACCTAGAGCAGAGTCTCCCAAATGCAGTCCTGGAGGGCCAAACACCATTCAGGTTCCATGCTGCCTCTAATAAAGATGCCTGTGCTGCATATCTATGCACCACCCCCATGGTATGCAGATGTATCTCATGCATATTCATGAGGGACAGCATGAAAACCCGAACAGTGTTTGGCACACCAGGACTGGAGTTGGGAACCTCTGCCGTAAAGCAGCAGCCAACAGGGGCAGACACACCTACACCCACAGGCTCCATTATCCAAAGCCTCCTGGAGAGGCAGGACATTGGGCCCTGCGTGCATCTCCCAATACTAGCACTTTCATACCTCAGCAATGCCACCCTACACCTGGGTATACGGTACACAGCTATCAAACATTTGCTATGATTACTGGCAGATAGCAATTTCTACGTTAAGCACAGTTTGCTGATTGAGCTCCATCATAACAACCTTTCTGATGTCTGTGGAGTGTGCTTCAGGTCTGGTCTCTGACAGTGTTTACCACCCTGGGGAGTGACCCCCAACAGAATTGCGTACCATATCCATGCCTGCACTGTGCCCAGGACTGGTGTGGTGGCCAGGGCTGCTAAACTCCTCTATAGTAGCACAATACTGGCATAGGTGTGGGAGTGTGTCTGTCTATCCAGTGTGTGGTGGCTGCAAACACCCTCCACAGCCCACACTGCCAGCACTGTTGCCAGTATTGGCCTGCCAATGTGCATAATGAGGAGCAAGGTACCATGGGTATAGCCCAGACAGGGTGGCTTGGCCAGGATGCATCTGCACAGGGCATAGGGCACTGGCTGGGACATTGTAGTGCCCGGCCACCACCTACAGACAGGGTGGCCTCAGCATGTCCTGCTGGGAGATCACTCTCACCCTGACTGTGCAGTGACCACAGCATGGCTAGGCACCCCCATAGTGCTATATAGTACATCTCTCATGTGATATTTATGGGTTTTCTTTTGGGGCCCAGTCACTGACTTATCTGCTTGTTGTGTATGCTGACATCCCAGTTCTGGGTGCATGCATTTCCACCAGGACCATGCACTATGGACTAGCTAGCAGGCTGTTTGCAATGGTATGTGTCTTGATGGAGTGCCTTGCAGGGTGCAGCGGCTGAAGGCTTGCTGCAGGAGAATATTAGATAGTGATGGTGTGCAGCTTCACATATCCAGGCCTAATGTCTGTCTGCTATTGTGTTATGGATGTGTACAGAGCTGCATTGACTGCTCTGTAGGTGTCTGTTCCCCATTGCAGGGAGGTAGAATGTGGATCTGTTGATGGGAGACCCTGTTTACCACCCTCAGCCCTGGAGGAGGAGGGTGGTGGTACATAATCCTCCTAGGGGGTCCATAGGGGCTACACCTGACTGAGACATACAGATATATCCAAGGTGTGTCTGCAGAAACTACCTATCTCACACATTAGCACTGCTGGGGACCTGCAGCATGGCCTATTTCTGCCATGGAAGGTGCTGTGGACCTGGTGCTGGGTGCCCCACAGCACACTCAGGGTGAGCACAGTACCCGCACAATGTGACGGTGTGTAGCTACTCTGTGCCAGTAACACACATGGTCAGTTCCCCCTACCAGGCCGAGGTGCTGTGGGGGTGCATACCACATCTTGTGTTCATCTGTAGACAGCTGATTTGCATGTGCAGTGCATCATGGGTACGGGTGGGCTAACCCTATCCTGGTGACCACAGCAGACTGTCTGTGTGGTGACGTGCAGTCCCTCTGCAGCCAGCCAGGGGCTTGTTAACAACTATAGAGCTGTAGCCCACTGGTTACTTCACTGCCTGTGAAACCAGAGGTCATGGGTTCAAACCCACAGTAGGGTTATTTGATAGGGCTGCCCAAAGCATTATCTCTTTTTAATGTACATTATTGCTGCCAGCAAAAACACCCTCAGCGTACTGTACCCATAAGGTGCCTCAGAGGGCGCTTTATAGGGCACCTTATGGTTACCGTCCATATAAGGTGCACTATACGTTATCCTGTGGAGCGACTTATAGGGTGCCCTATAGGGGACATTATAGGGTGCCGTGGCGGACAGTGCACTTTATAATGTGCCCTATGGAGTGCCTTATAGGGTGCCTTATGCGGCACCTTCAGTTACGGCACGTGAGGGCGTGTTTGCTGGCAGCAATTAATAAAATACAAATAAGGTGCTGCAGGAAACAATACATACATGTCAAAGCTGTTGCCTCAGCCAGCCTTACGTATTAGGCACACTGGGGATCATACTCATGACCCCTGTATCAGCAGTCAGTGCCTTAACCATTGTGCTACACTGCTGTTCCTCCTTGCATGTCAGTGCACCTACTTCAGATTTCCATGCGTTTATATGCACAGTGCTGCTATCAAACACAGTGCTAACCTTGCTGTGCCTCATAGGCCACCCTTTCAGCAACATTGTAGGGTGCCGTGGCGGACAGTGCACTTTAAAATGTGCCCTCTGGGGTACCTTATGAGGTGCCTTATGCAGCACCTTATGTTACAATACTTTGAGGGTGTGTTTGCTGGCAGCACTAATTAAAATAAAAATAAAATGCCTCCTAGAGCAATATTACCTATAACAGGTAATGCCTCAGCCAGCCTTCTTCATCAGGCACAGTGGGGGATTGAACCCATGACTCCTGCATCATTGGTCAGTGTTTTAACCATTGTGCTACACTGCTGCTCCTCCTTGCATGTTAGCGCACCTACTTATGATTTTCATTCGTTAAACTGCACAGTGCTGCCATCAAAAACAGTGCTGTGACCTTGCGGTGCCTCATACTGCACCCTATAAAGCGCCCTATAAGCAACATTCTAGGGTGCCTTGGTGGACAGTGCACTTTAAAATGTGCCCTCTGGGGTACCTTATGGGGCGCCTTATGTTACAGTGCTTTCAGAGTGCGTTTGCTAGTAGCAGTAATTAAAATAAAATTAATATGCCTCAGACTGCAATATTACCTATAACAGGTAATGCCTCAGCCAGTCTTCTTCATTGGGCACAGTGGGGGATTGAACCCATGATCCCTGCACCATTGGTCAGTGTCTTAACCATTGTACTCTGGCTCTGTTTCTGTGCTTGCACATCAGCGCGCCACTTATGCTTCCCGCGCAAGTTTCTCATGCGCTAATGTGCACAGTGCACATGAGCGCACAGCGCACATTAGCGCATGATTAATCCCGGTTTGCTTTTTTCAGACTGAAACGCCCACTCCTTATATAGCATCCCGCACACTAGCGCAGCGCGCACCTAACGGGGTTTTAGTAAACATACCCCTTAGTTTTCTCTGTGACATCCTCTCTCCCCATTCTCATTCGCTTTGTGATAGTCATGTTTTCTGCAGATAAACTGTAGATACTGATGTTAGTCTTCTTTGTTTACGCTCTCCTTTGTTCATGCAAGAAGCCTTTTCATTAGCTGTAGACTCTCATTGTGTAAGCTCTCTGGGACAGGATATTAGCTCATTTCGTAGCTCAATCTTTGCTGATTTTGCTGAATTTGCAGTTTCAGTGTGAAAAAGTCAGAGCAAGCTCTTTCTTAGGCCTGAGCTATAGACGTTAGCACAAGATGGATTCAACCTATAATAAAGGTACCTGAAGGGGATTCATCTTTTCTCCACAAGCACGAGTACAGAGAGCAGAGTTGGCCATGAGGGTCCCTATTTTCACCTGTTTCCAACATGGCTGTGTTGAGGGATGGCAATGATGTCATCAGATGGCATCCCAAGACCTATTTAAACAACTGGCACCCTGTGATCTGCTCATAATCCAAAAGCCTGAAGCAAATGAAATGGATTTTTTGCTACCAATGCTTCTGCTGCATTCCAAGCCCCAGACCTGTTGACCTCCAAGCAATTAGAAACATAGAAACATAGAAACATGATGACAGAAAAAGACCACAAGGCCCATCTAGTCTGTCCTTCCATAACAACAACTACAACAGTCCACTTTTTACCTTTAGAGATCCTCTGTGTTGGTCCCATGCTTTTTTGAATTCAGTTACTGTCCTCATCTCTACCACCTCCACTGGGAGACTATTCCACGGATCCACTACTCTTTCCGTAAAGAAATATTTCCGCATATCACTCCTGAATCTATCTCCCTTCACCCTCATCCCATGTCCCCTCGTCGCAGAACTTGCTTTCAATTGAAAGAGGCTCTCTCCCTGAACATTTATGCCACGGAGGTATTTAAACATCTCAATCATATCACCTCTATCCCGCCTTTCCTCTAAGGTGTACATATTAAGATCCTTAAGTCTGTCCTCATATGCTTTATAATGAAGACTACTAATCATCTTAGTAGCAACCCTCTGCACTGACTCCATCCTGTTCACATCCTTTTGAAGCTGCGGTCTCCAGAATTGCACACCATACTCCAAATGAGGTCGCACCAAAGACTTATACAGAGGCATTATCACCTCCTTTTTTCTGCTAGCCATTCCTCTCCGTATGCACCCAAGCATCCTTCTAGCTTTTGCCGTCGCCTTTTCTACCTGTTTAGCTACTTTAAGATCATCGGACACAACTACGCCTAGGTCCCGCTCTTCTTTAGTGGACAAAAGTACTTCACCTCCTATGCTGTATTGCTCCCTTGGATTGCTGCAGCCAAAATGCATGACCTTACATTTTTTAACATTAAATCCCAGCTGCCAAATTCTAGACCATTCTTCAAGCTTAGCTAGATCCCTCCTCATGTTATCTACACCTTCCTGGGTGTCTACTTTATTGCAGATTTTGGTATCATCCGCAAAGAGGCAAACCTTACCCGACAGCCCTTCCGCTATATCACTAACAAAGATGTTAAAAAGAATCGGACCAAGGACAGATCCCTGGGGCACACCACTGGTAACATCCTTCTCCTCAGAGTGAGCTCCATTTACTTGTACTCTTTGTCGCCTCCCACCCAACCAATTTCTAACCCAAGCAGTAACTTTAGGGTCCATCCCTAGGGTGCTCAGTTTGTTTATAAGTCGCCTGTGAGGAACAGTGTCAAAGGCTTTACTGAAATCTAAATACACCACATCTAGAGCTCTCCCTCGGTCCAACTCCCTGGTCACCCAGTCAAAGAAATCAATCAGATTTGTCTGACAAGACCTGCCTCTGGTGAATCCATGCTGCCTCAGATCCTGTAATCCGCTGGACCAATTGCCTGCCAAGTGTCTGTGTGTCTGTATACAGACGACTAGTTTCCTACCATGCCTACATGCAAGAAAACCTGTTTCTTAGGCCTTTTTCAGCCACAGGCTGTTCTATTGGCCTTGGACACTTGTAACAATGTATGAAACCGCATACCATCTTCTACTGCATTTCATCTCTCACATGGACCTCTTGTGCATGGGATGACTGAATGAGGACTGCGTCCCGATTCTCTGAGACACCTTGCAGTATTTCATGCCAACGAATCACCAAAATGTGATAAGGACTCATCACAAGGAATAATTCTGTATGCACAGAACTCAGGGAAGATATTTTGTGTCATCTCAAGGCTATTCCACTAACTTCATGAGATAATCTAAAATTCTCATAGGCTCATGTAACGTTCTGTGGTTTCTTGTGGCTCACCTCCTATGGCTAAAGCCAGAGTAGTTAGCTTATCTGTTTGAACTTCTGAGTGTTCCGGAGACTACTTTGGACCCCAGATGCATTCGTAGAGCTAAGGTACTGGGTCTTATGTCTTCACACAGGGGTGAGAACTAGTCAGACAGCTGCTTTCTGTACTTTTTCTAAGGGGTATGTTTACTAAACCGCGTTAGTGCAGTTCGCGTTAGGACCCGCGGTAATAATCAAAACCCCCAAATAAGGAGATGTGCGGGACATCGTAACACCTAACGCGCGGTCCAAAAACTAACGAGCGATACAGGGCGCGGTAGCGCGTCACCGCGCGTTAAGCATAAGAAGCCACCCAGACATACATGACCGATACAGAGCTGTAGCACAATGGTTACTGCAGTGACTGCTGATACAGGCATAATGGGTTCGAGTCCCCAGGGTGCCAGATGCAGAAGGCTGGCTGACACAGCATCCTGTACATTATATATTGAGTGAGGGGGCATGTATATGTTTTTTTTGTTTTGTAGGGGTGCTAGCAAACACACCCACACATTATATAGTGAGTGAGGGGGCATGTATATGTTTTGTTTGGTTTGTAGGGGTGCTAGCAAACACACCCACACAGTGGCATACCCAAAGGTGCTGCAGAAGGCACCCCATAACCAATGTTCCCTCTAATTTTCTGTAGGCTGTGTGCGCATAAAATATCAGCTGTGTGCAGCTTTTGAAGGAAGGTTAAATTTTTGTGCGCCACATAACAACACTCGGAGTTATATACTTTAAAATTTGACTACAAGTCAGAATACAGTATGTACACCACATTGATTTCAATCAAATTAAATGAAAATAGACGATTACTAAATGAAGCGGGAAATTTTTCTAGTTATTACAACATTTTAAGACGTCTGTATTGTTTTCTATCAGAATCAGAGCTGTAATTTTTGTGCGCTCTGTTGTAAAGTATGTGCGCTCGCTCAGCGAGGTGTGTGCGCGCGCACACGCGCACAGCTTAGAGGGAACAGTGCCCATAACGCACACCATAGGCCACATTATAAAGTGGAGTGTCCGCTGAGGCACATCAAAATGTCCCCCATAGAGCATCCCATAAGGGAATGTAAAGGAAGCCAGATAAGGTGACACATGGTGCACCCTATGAGGCTCAGTAAGGTTATATTACGCTGAGGGGCTGTCGCTGGTAGCAGTCATGTGTATGTAAAATATATAATGCAGCAGACAGCCCTATAAAAGGAGTCCACTGTGGGTCTGAACCCATGACTACTGGCACCACAGGCAATGAATGAACCACTGGCCTGCAGCCCCATAGCTGCTAACAACCCCCTGGCTGTCTACTGAAGGGCAGCAGGACACCACCCTAACTGCCTGCTGTGTTGGCCAGGATCTGTACCAATGCAGGCATACCCATGGTGCAATGCACATGCAGACCAGCAGTCCAGAGATGAACACAAGAAGGGGTACGTACCCACATAGCCCCCTGGTATGGTAAGGTGAAATGACTGTGTGCGTCACTGCACATAGTAGCAACAGACAGTATCCCAACAGGGTGCCCCATAAGAAGCTAGAAAAGTTGTCTGTTAAGGCAGACTGATCCGTAGCACAATGGGTAAGACACTGTCAGGTGGTGCAGGGTCTGTGAGTTCAATTCCCCCTGTGTGCCCAAGGACCAAAGCTGCCTGCAACAGTACCCTCCACAAACAGTAGTCACACATATATATAACCAGTCACCCCTCTGTTTAAACCACAGATAACCCCATATTTTTGTCGGACACAAAGAACCTGAGAGGTGGGTAAAAATGCCCACCACCCCTCGTTGGGAGTGGCCGTTTAATCCAGAGAGCCGCAGCCCCCAAAGGTAGAAAACACTGTGAATCTGCAGCCAGAACCGGGTGTGTGAAACTTACAAAGTCAAATATATACACAAATCATGTAATAAAGGAAAGACCACGTCAAACTGTGCCAGAAACAATGCAGGGGACAACCCAATTGTCCTGCAATTGGAATCCAGCAGCAAACACCACCAGGACATGCTTTGTGTGCCACAACTATGGGCCCTGTACTAAGTGAATGTGTCCCTGCCAGGTGGGCGTATCTGTGGATGAGTGTGCGTCATGACCCCCACACTAGATCAGTAATGTCATAGGTAGTCTGTTTTGTACGTCCAACAAGTTCTGCTGGCAAACACCCACTCACAGGGATATAATCCGAAGGTGTCATATAGGATAACCTTTTGAAAGCCACACCAGAGGGCAAAGGTTAATGTGCACTGTCTGCCACAGCACCCTATAGGGCGTTCCACAAAGCGCCCCATAGGACATGTTACAGGGTACCTGATGGGTCACTGTGAGGAGTCTTCAGTGTGAGGGTTTTGCTGCTGTCAGTACCAATGTAAAGCAAGATAACAAAATGCCCCCCAAGGTGTGCAAAATGATCCACTGTGTGTTGAAACCCATGACCTAGGGGGCCCCCCCAAGCATGGAAGCAACTATTTGCTTATATTGTCAGTGCAAATAACACAGTCCCAATAATGAGGTGGCCAGCTCCTGGAGCAGAACTGTCAAATGACCCAAACACCCACACCAAAATCACAGAAGTTGCACTATGTACATACAAGGGATGCCTGACAAGGAAACAAAGCAAGGTCTCAGCAAACAAGGGCATATGGCAAACACAATCAAGACCAAGGCCATGATCATTACCAAAAATATAAGGCCCAATAACATCACAGACCACTTGCAAAAACTGAATGTCACTGGCAAAAGCAAAAGCAAAAACAAACATACAATGGTTAGTGTGCGCAAGAAAATGCAGATGTCCGTAACACCTGAACCACAACCCCCTGACTGTGCACCGAGGGGCGCAATGTCGTCACCCAAGGTGCCTGCTGGGGTGCTAAGGATATGGGTGTATGCAACAGTACCCATGGTGCACTGCAGATGCACAGCAGCAGTCCAGAGATGACCATAGGAGGGGGTAGGCACCCCCACAGCGCCTGGGCCGGAAGGGAGATATGAATATGTGCACCACTGCCATAGAGCATCAAAAGACAGTAGCCCAACAGTGTGGCCAAGAAGAAGCCTGAAAAGGTGTACCAGTACGGTGTCAAGACAGGTGTCCAACGTTAACTGCAATATGAGGTACATAGGGATAGGAGAGTGCTGATGGAACCGTGGCCCATAGAACAATATGGCACGGTGCTCCAAAAATGGTATGTTTGCAAAGGTCAGTGTGCCCTAGGGGCTGTAAGGTGTGCCTGGAGGGCCTGCAGGACCTGTGTGGAACAGAGACAGATGTAGTGCAAACACCACCTAGAGCCCACAGTAAAGACAATGAACAGGCGTCAGATGGAGGGCGAGTAGGGAGTTAACGGACCCCAACCCTGACAGCATCACACGTGTCTGGCAGCAGCGCAGACAAACATGGCGGTAGCAACAGCATCACAGCAAAGGGTGTTGGCACCCTGGAGTACCGGAAAAACAGTGTGTGGCAGGTGAGGAAATATGATTCCCCCAGTGGAGGGTGAGGTGGCCAGAGGAGTGAGTAGAAAATGCAGAACAGGCACAGGACCAACAAGCAAAAATAGATGCTATGCAGACAATGGTAGCAGGGTAGGATACGGGGCAACAGTACACAGCAACATACAGGACACCTCACACCACAATGATGCAAATAGATGGACCAAAGGATGGACAGCAAATGTGATCAGGATAATATGACCGGCCAGGATGTAGAAGCCAAGAAATGAGTGTTACAGAGACAACAGGTATCAGTGCGTGAAAGGCAGAGGAAAAGAGGAACAGAGAGAGTGCAAAGCTATGACCACTAGGATGGAAAGCATTGCAGAAAAGAAATGACCAGAACAACACCCTGAGGCACACAGAAATGGATGCAGACAGGATCACAGCATGCCAACATCCAAAACCGCAGCTGCGTGTCAGGAGATGGAACCACAGAGCGTAGGCAAAATGCAGTACACATGTGGAGGAGGGGTCCACAGCCAACCACACAGTCCACAGGTGGGATGGAAGACACATATGAACAGGTCCACACACACACACACACACACACACACACACAGCAGAAAATATAATGTAGTGTAAACAACATGCAACTGATCAGGGGAGTGACACATGAGGGGTGGAAGGGGATAGGCCAATGGAGGGCCATGTGGATGGGCTGTGGAAAGGGCAATGGAATGAAAGAGGAGCATGTTAATGACCAACCAGATCAGGGATGAGGCCCAGGCTAACCCACATCAGCAGCACCAATGCACAGGTAGCCCAGCACATGCACCACTCCAGGAGGAGAACTACAATTAGTCCAGACAATGTGGCACAGGGACAGCAAACATGCCACAAGGACATGAACAGCTCAACCATGGATGGGTGGGCGGAGATGTGATGGGGCTGCACACATGATATGGCCAAGTAAGCAGCAAACAAGGAAGGAACAGACAATTTTCAGGTGTCACCCAAGACGTCAAGCACACGAGTGTCAATGAAATGGGGTGACCAAACCACCAAATAACCAAAACCACGAAGGTGCAAACATCTGTCCCCAACAGTCAATCACCAGACCCAAGCAGAAAGCATATTCTGCAGTCCAGTACACCATATGATGTGAAGAACGACATGGGGCCTGTGTGGCAGCCAATGTCGCAAGGACACACCCAACCCACCTTGCAACGCCACCCACCTGTTTCTGCCTGTGGAGCCTACACACCCTGACCATCCCCCGCTGGTGCCACCAAAAATCAATGGCCCTAACTCAGCAGACGTTGCAAACAGGCAGTAATATGTGAGGTGAAGGGTCTCAACATGACATGTCCGCACAGTGTATGCACGCACTGTATGCACACCAGACACCATCCCCAGCAAACATAAGACTCTGGTGAAAGCATGCAGAGTGACAAGGCCACATGCCATGCCAACAGTGACGGTTCAAATGTCACCAACCCATGTACAGCTCAACACCCCCCTACTGCAAAAGAGGAAACACCCAAACAGGTCATGGCAGCAACGGCAGGCAAGTCACCGCAGGTACAGTAACAATAGGCCAGCAATGAGTCAGAGAAAAAGGCCTGTGTCTAAAGTGCAGAGGACTATCTCCCTGTGTCACCAACATCCAGGAGCACACTCACATGGGTGCTGTGGCCAAGCACATATGGATGACGGGATCACAAGATGCAGTGGAGCACATGTGTCAACATTGTTGTCTGTGTCCTGTGTGAAAAGATGCAGATATCAGGTAAGGGAATGACACACCCACCCACGACTCCTGGAGGACAGAAAGGAGACACACACATAAAAACAGCCACACACAGAATGCATAGATAGCACCACATGACATGGCCACAACACTGAGCACAGTGCACATGGACCACTGAAGGAGAAGTCCCTGAAGACCATGGCACCATCCCAATATGTTCATGTAAATGCACATGACACGCATACACCCCAGGGGTCCAGAGCATGTGCAGCAGCGGTGGCACACAGAGATAACAACGAACGACAGCCTGAGAGCAGTAGGCAAAATGCAGCATCAGCACGTGGTGTATGTCCCAGAGGATGGAAGGCGAGGCCCACCTGAAAGGTACACCAGTGGCCTGACTGTGAATGTCCATGTCAGGCAAGAGCACAAAGAGCCACAATAGCGGATCCAGACACCAATGGACGGCGGACATCACCACGTCTGCATGGGTAGCTGTGAGAGGAACATGTCCACGGTGCAGTGTGTTTTGCTGAAACACAATGTTGATGTACATTGGATCACCAGCAAAACTGTGACCCATCTGAGAAACATATATGACACATGTGCACAATGTACATTCGCCCACAAGCAGAAGGTAACAGAGAGATGAGGGAACATAATTGGAGAGGGGGCCAAACACATCCCTACAACACAGATAGGCAGGGTAGCGCACACTGAACGGTCATGTAGACAGGTCAATCAGAAACAGTAACATACACAGTGTGAGAAGGTATGCATGCATGAAGGTTCAGATGTCAGGACCCCCAACACTGAACGACAAGTGGAGACACACAGCACAGTACATGCATGAGTGGCACAAATCTGTCAAATGACCCAATGGCAGTGGCTGTTCAACATACCCTCCGACAATATAATGTCCTGTGCCAGGGTACACACACAGCCGCACAATATGTGTCCAAGATACACCATGCTGACCCCCAAGATGTGAACAGGTAATTGCCACATGTGTGACAGATGGAAGCTAAGGGTGATGGAGCAGTGGTCCAATGACATGTGCATCACCATAGGAGCAGTGGAGAGAAAACAACATATATGTGTCTAGCCGTGACGACTGCAATGCAATCCTCACTACCTGCCAACTCACCTGAGCCAACAGGAATGATGCATATATGAACACAAACTCCCCACATGCAGCACAGCCTCAGGCAGCATATGAAGGCAATCCGGGTGGGCCTGGAACACAGAGGTTCATCCTGTGGAGCCAAGAACAGGACAAAGATATGGAGACATGAGATGGCAGGGCTGCACAATCCTCACACCACCTAACACATGGCTAACCCAGAGACACGTCCCCAGCACACCCATAACTTACAGGTAAAGATCTCCTCGATCAGATGTTGCCTGGCTGCCATCCCCACACGTGTGTCACCATGGCCAGGTGCAGGAGGGCACACAGGATCAACCCCGAGATCCTCATTAATATCGACTGGAACATTGTGCCTGAGAGCAATGTTGTGGAGGATGCAACAGGCTATGATGATCTTTGCCACAGTCAGCGGTCCGTACTGTAAGGCCCCGCCAGTCCTATCCAGACACCTGAAGCGACTTTTGAGAATGCCAAAGGTGCGCTCAATCACCGAGCGACTGGAGGCATGGGCTTCATTGTACCGTATCTCTGCACCTGTCCGAGGGAGACGCACAGGGGTAAGCAGCCAGGTGCGACACCCATATCCTGCATCACCTGCAGAAAATAATGGTGCAAAGTCACATGCGTGCTGAGCCACCAATGGAATGACAGACGTAGCAATACAGAACTGGACAGCCGAGAGGCCGTGCACACAGATATGAGGCAAACGCAGTGCACACAGTGGTAGCGCATCAGAGGGTGTCGAGCCCAGGGGCAAATGACCGTGACATGCCGATAGGGGCAGTGCACACCCATGTAACCGTGTCACAGGACATGTGCAAGAACTGTGGCGACAAAGAGCAGTGGTGGGAGCTGTGAGGCAAGATGTCGGACATTGTCAAATAGCACCCGGGGGTGCAGGGATGCACAGGTGTGCAAGTAGGTGGCTGGCCCGATCTGGCGCATACACAGCACAAGCCACTGGGATACATTGCATGGGTGGTGTGGGGGAAGCAACAGGCGGTGGTGGCAGGGGACCCCGAAGACGGTGGCCAGACATGCAGCAGACATGTGTAGTAGCTGAAGCGCCCACAGCACATCTCATGTGTAGCCCACAGCATGCCCAGAGAGAGAAGGCCGCGTATACAGAATGACCACCATGAGGATGGGTCTATGCCCCCCCCAGGGTGCCACACCGACAGCCATGCAACATATGGGCTGCCCAAGTGACTGACCCCACTGGGAGACATGTGTACAACTGCCAGTGCAGTATGCCCGTGCCCAGATGTGGAGGCCATGGGCATGTTGCATGTGTAGCTCACAGGCATGGAGGGGACACATCATATGCAGCACGGTTGCCCCTGGACACAGTTGCTCAGAATAAAGAAGGGCAAGGCCACGGAGAAACCGACACCACATGGCCGCTGGGACACACATGTGAGAGCAAACATCATAGCCAGAGAGATGGGTGTCAGTGAACATATGTCTGTGACCAAGACACCAGTGACACGGCATGAGGTAGTGAGCCACACCCAACAGTGTACACCCAGAAATAACCCAGCAATGTCAGGCATGCAGTGGACAATGGTGACAATGCTGTATAGACAACCACCTACAGTAGGTGCATGTCAGACACGCTGAATACCCACCCAGCAGGACGTAGTCACCATATTGACCAGCCTCAAACTGGCCAAACACTGCCGAGTTCTGCAGGATATAGGAGTCATGGGCAGACCCTGGAAACCGCGGAACCACATTCAGGATACGCATACTTGCATCACAAACAACCTGCACATTGAGGGAATGGAAGTGTTTGCGGTTGCGGTACACAACCTCCCTGTCACGTGGTGGGACAAGGGCAACATGTGTGCAATCTATAGCGCCCATCACGTGTGGTATCCCAGCAATCCTATGGAATGCCTGTGCCAGGGCCACCCAATGTTGCCTCCCATTGGGAATTGCTATGTAATTCCCAACCCGGCTGACCATGGCACGCAGTACCTGGTGGAGACAGCGGGAGAAGGTGGGCCGACTCATCCCACCCACTGCTTCCCCAGAGGATTGGAAACAGCCGGAGGCAAAGAAATGTAGGGCAGCCAGGAGCTTGGTCATACCCGGTATAGCATGTGACCGGGCAGTCAGGGGCTCCAGGTCAGGTCTGAGTTCCTGATAGAGCTCCCTGATGGCCCCTGTGTCCAGCCGGTAGAGGGAGAATACCTGGCCCTCTCTCAGGTCCTGGAGCAAGACCCTGGGCCTGTAGAGATGCCCCAGGCGGTGTTGTGCCTCAGCATGCCTACGGCGCCGTTGGTCACCACACCCGCCTGTGCAGGCCCCACAGCTGCAGGCCTGAGTTGCAGTGGCATTGCACCTATGCCCAGGGCCGCAGCCCCAGGAACAACATCTCCCTCCTCCTGGAAAAGCAGGTCCGCCAGTTCGACCAATGCAACCACTGCACCACCTGCATGCGCAGTCTGAGCCATGATAGACACTGGTTGGAGGATAGCAGGGTTAGAAATAGTGGTGTGGGTGGGGATGGACATCACATGATTGCCACACACCTGGGGGAATAGAAGGACCCAGATTACAATGAACAGAAGAGTTACCTGTATGAAAGTGCACCGCGCGCTGTTTCGCGCGTTCCCACAATGCAGCCGCGGACAATCATCACCGTTTCACACTCATGTACGTGAGTCCCAGAGATGTCGCAGGGTGTATATAAACTGCGTATCACACTAGAAACCACACCCAGACGCCAATACAGGAGTGACATAGAATGCATGTGCCCATGAGCAGGGACCGGAAGAGGCGGTGCTACGTGTGTAATGACGCGTGCAATGTCAGAGTGATGTTGCATACGTGTCACGTAGTGCTGCAGCAGCCAGCGCTACCACTAAGGTGCAGATAAACATCACTATAACAAACATGGGTATATGTGCACCAGCATTACACACAACGAAACTGCTTTAAAGGGATGTGTAGGAGGGATCCGTGAAATGGCATCTACTGCCTACACGAACACATATGATGTCACTTCCTGCGCGTAGCAATGCACGTCGGAACGCGCCTCGCGGCACACGTGGCTGTGTGCGTAGCCAACGCCCTGCGAGCCACACCCCATGAAAACCTATATGTATGATTGGCACTGTATGGCAAACCCCCGAGCACAACCATACACAACAGTATGGAGCACAGAGAGACACAGGAACAGGACCATCCACTGGACCAGCCCTCACACCCATCAGCACCAACCACATCTGCCCAGGATGAGGTTCCAGGCCCATCTGGGGTGCAGCAGGCTCCAGGTGCACATACAGGTGGGAGACCATGCCAGCCCAGGGTCCCCGTCCCAACAGAAATCCGTCGCAGGGCCGTACGCTTCAGCCAGCAGGAAAATGACCTCCTGCTGGCAAACATCCTGGAGCACTATGATCTACTGTTTGGGCGCCAGAGCTCATCCCTCACGATAGCTATGCGCACAAGGGCATGGTGTGAGGTCCAGGCAGCGGTGGGAGCAGCAGGGGGACCACACCGTGACATAGAAAACCTGCGTATAAGATACTGCGATATAAAGAGACACATAAGGGCTGAGCTGGTGCGGGAGCGACGTGGGGCCCAAGGCACTGGAGGGGGCCCAGCTCAGGTGGCCAACCTCACGGACCTGGAGCGACGCCTGGCCGAGAGACTCGGGCCCATGTATGTACATGGCCTACCCGCTGCATTGGACACGGTGCACCCACAAGCAGGTAAGGGGGGAGTGCAGACCAAAAGTGGAATGTAGCACAGTCACATGGTGTGCGACAAAACAGAGGGGGGGGCAGTACGTGGCTGTTTTGGACGAGGGGGACAAATGAGACACAGAGGGAACACCCATTCAGGAGCCACGATGGGGGGGGGGCCTGTCTATGGGTGGCAGTGGGTGGCAATATGCAGTGAATGGGAGACTGGGCATGGGTGGCCGACCCACAGTGACAGCAGAGGGTGTCGACATGTTGCATGGCTCACGTGGCAGGGCTGGCAGGAGCACTAGGGCCACACGGGTAAGGGGATGGCCTACCCGAAGACACACTGCACCTGCTTCGGAAATGCTGGGTGGGGTCAGGATGAGGGTGGTGATGGCCTTGGCTGGGGTGTGCGTCAGCACCCAGGGGTGGGGGGGGGCTGGGAAGGCAGACCACAGGGGACACTTGCATGGGGAGTGCACAAATGTAGTGGGCTGCCACTACAGCCATGGCCCAGACACACGTGGATCATCAACCCACAGATGCGTGAGGGGGTATGTGATGGGGTGGGCAGGCAGCGAGACCCCCCTCTCACGTATGTAACCCTGTGGCACCCAGGTGATGTCAGCGCCATCGAAGCAGAGGAGGAGCCACACGCGGTGACAACCGTGGAACCATCAAGCCCTGTGGACACTGGTGCCGAGGTCCTCCATGTGGGAGACGAGAGGCAGGCTGCACCCCTGGGTGATGGGGACATGGAGGTCCCAGGAACATCAGACGGGGACTCTACACACACCACTGCAGGCACTGGGGACGTGCCTGCGGATGTGCAAGGGCAACACCGCAACGAGGCACTGGCTGCTGTTGGCGACGTCATCGCGGAGATGCAGGCCCACTCAGCAGCAGCCCATAGAGATGCAGAGGGTGAGTGTCCTATCCTGCTATGGTTGATATGGCCCCGAACAGGTGTTGCTGTGTCCCCCATCTCACATTGTACTATGGCCTCTCCCCACAGGTATACGGCATGTACTGCGCTCGGTGGCCTGGACCCAGCGGCGCCAACTGTGGCTGACAAGGCACCTGCAGCGGACCATGTCTGGCCTCCTCGCCCATGCCGACCGCATGGCCACGGCGTGCGAGCGGATGGCTGACGTGCAGGAGCGGATGGCAGCAGGGAGGGGGCAGGAAGTCCCCATGTGCAGCAGCCACAGGCGACAACGCCACCTACACCTGCAGCAGCAACAGCAACAGGGGGGCGACAACCGCCAAGGGTTGGGCGGGGACGCCCAAGGGGTGGCAGGGGGAGGGGTAAATAAAGGGCCACACAGGTGGCCAGTGAAGGTGACATGTGCTTCCTGTCTCATTTGTGGCATGACAATCACACACCCCCACCCCACCCCCTGGCCCGTGGCCAGGGCACATCACGGTGCCACTGATGTCATTAGCCATTGTCCCCACCCCCTTCAGCCATGTCCACCATGGGTACGCAGCCAATCCCATAGGCTGCAATGCTGGACCATCACTCCCATGTCATGGTGGCTTGCATTGTGTCGTGGGTGCCCAGGGACCCCGTGGGCCAATACCCTGTGGAGCCCTCAGCCACCATTGGCCTCTGTGGTGGTGTAGGTGCACTGTATGTCCTGCATGGGGAGCCACATTTGCCGCTCCCAGCACACTAAGCAAGCACAGTATGTACACTGCACATGTCACGTACTCCAGTTTACATGCTCCCACAGACATCCACCTTGGCGCAACCGTCACACATGTCCACTGTGGCCCCCTGAGCACAGCCATGCATCTTCCAACACCTTAGGGTCACCCCCCCGGTAAGGGCTACCCATCACCCTGTGCACCAGTGGCCGCAATATACACCTACACCCCCTTGCCACCCAACATGGCACATCCCAATAACACATTGGCCTCCAGAAGCTACATCCAGCAACTGTCATCTGTCGCACCATCCACACTGCGCTCCACACCATCCACAGCCATGCCGCACTGTGCCAGCCTTCTGGGCATTATCCCGCTAAGCCCCTGTCCCCACCCTCTGCTGTGGGCACCCCCCCGGCCCCCATACCCCTGTGAGTGCCACCACCGATGGCCCAATGCACTCCACTGACGATATGCTCTTGCACCCCCTGGGCCCAGCCAGTACACCCATACCAACATACAGCAGGGTGGTCATACGTCTCACAGCGGATCATTGGACCATCCTGTACCGTCCCCCATTTCCACCATGCATGCTGGTACACGTGCTTGCCATACAGACAGCTGTTGCCAGGCCCTACACAGTCACACCTCGCAACACCGCTCACTCCCCCCTCAGGTGCCAGCTGCAGCAACCCCTGTGGTGCACCCTCTGTGTTTCCACCCTAACCCCACCGCTACGCATACACCTCAGCCGTCCTGCACTTGCCACCACAGGCCAACAATATGGGGCCATGCTGGATAGGATATACAGGCCATCCGCTCCCCACCGCCATATGTCTCATTGTCACTCTGTGCTGTGTGCCCCGCACCTTCCAACACATATGCTGTTGCACGTCACTCATGCACGCCACACTCCACCCTTCTCGTTGGCCCACCCTCGCAGCAACGTAGCAGGGACATGTCTGTGGGGGTGCTCTCGCCACAGCCCTTACCTGTTCCACATCCTCCCTCGCCTCTCAGAGTGAACACTGCCTCACCCATCACTTGCACAGCACTGTCACCTAGCAATGAGGGACATCTGACCACCAGGTGCATATGTTGAACGTCAAACATTTATAACATTTATATTTCTATAAAACATATGTACAAAATGTGCATTAGGACACACATGGTCCATCCGGGTAACATAGTACATGATGGCAGTTGACGACCAGCATGGCCAACTACACCTGCTAGGGCAAACAGCATTGGCCACCCCCATCCCTGTGGCCATTGTGATGGACAGGCAATGGCACGGTCCATCACAGGGCGGGTGTGCCATGTGTGTCCACACATTACACACCCTGGGGACCCCTGTCGGATGGTGGCTGACCGGGTGCAGCACGGGCAGGGCGCTCATCCCGCTCACGCAGACGTTCAGCCACCATGGACAGGGTCGCCAGCACCTGCCCCTGGATTAGGGCGAACTGCCTCTGGGCTTGTGCCTGGGCATGCACAGCCGCAGCCAGGCGCAGACCGCACATGCAGCCGCACAGACACACATCTCCCCGTGTCTGTGTGGCTGCATGCACGGCAGACCTGCCTGCGGCCATGTGTGGCAGGCACACGTCCAGAGGGCGTGCCTCGCCATGATCATGGGGCAGGTGGCTGGTGCCCCCATTGCCCTGTGACGGAGCGTGCCATTGGGGTCCTGTCCCCCCCCCGCTGTACACCCCCTCCCACCCCCTGCCTCCACCATCCTCCCCCATCCCCATTCCCCTCCTCCCCCACCCTTTCCCTGCCACCCACCTCCTCCCTCTCCCCTCCCCTTTCACCCACATACCCCCTTCATTTCCCCGATCCCCCAACTCCGCAACATCACTCCCCATGTGACCCACATCCTCCACATCCCCTCCCATATGCCCATCATCCTCGTCCCCCTCCTCTCCCTCGTAGGTGCGTGGGGATGCACCCACGTGCCCTCCTTCACCATCCTCTGGGGCCACCTCTGGTCCGCCGACCTGCAGTCCCGCGTGCTCGTTGTCCCCCTCCCGGGCCACACCAACATCCGGGTCCTCCGGCCTCTCTGCCTCAATGGCTGCACGTGCATCAGCTGTGGGAGAGGTAACACATGTCATCCCCTGGGTAAACATCATATTCCCCAGTCACAGTGAACCTGTGGTTCCACCACTCGGTGCCCTACAAGGCCATGTCCCGCTACTCACCATTCTGCTGTGCCATCCGTTCACGCTGCACCCTGGCCACAAATCTGGGGTACCGTGCCCTTAGCTCCCTTGCCTTCTTGCGCAGGTCCTCCACCTGTAGGGGTGACACCAAACATTGCCCTTAGCTACCGCGGGGACACGTTGGGGTCCCCTGCCTCTGCAGCTAACTCTCTCACTTCATACAACAAGCGCCTGCCCCTATTGGGTGAGACACTCATGCCCCATGCGTTCACAGGAGACAGCCCCATGTGTGGCCCACACACACGCCTCTCAGGTCTGTGCCCCATGTGCCCTGTATGTGCACCCCACGTACATGACACGTCACAGCTCTGTGTGCCACCTACACACAACTGCCAGTGCCAATCAGCCAGTGTTGGGGTGGAAGGTTGTCACCTGCAGTGCTCCCTGCAACATCCTAGGGCTGTGGTTTGTCATTTGTGATCCCAAACAGGGCCTGTTTCCAAAGGCACCGGGCTGGTGCAGGGAACCCTCTCTTGGGGCCTGCATCATCCCAGGCCTGTGGTATGCCTTTCGTGATCCCACACAGGGCCTGTTTCCAAAGGCACTGGGATGGTGCAGGGAACCCCTCTTGGGACCTGCATCATCCCAGGAGCTGTGGTTTCTCTTTTGTGATCACACAGGGATCCAGCTGACAGAGGGCAGGGATGGGGAGGGGTGCCCTCATTTGGGGCCTGCATCAGCTTAGAGCTGTGGTTTGTCTTTTGTGATCACACAAGGATCCAGCTGACAGTGGGCAGGGATGGGGAGGGGTGCCCTCATTTGGGGCCTGCATCAGCTTAGAGCTGTGGTTTGTCTTTTGTGATCACACAAGGATCCAGCTGACAGTGGGCAGGGATGGGGAGGGGTGCCCTCATTTGGGGCCTGCATCAGCTTAGAGCTGTGGTTTGTCTTTTGTGATCACACAAGGATCCAGCTGACAGTGGGCAGGGATGCCCTCATTTGGGGCCTGCATCATCCCAGGAGCTGTGGTTTCTCTTTTGTGATCACACAGGGATCCAGCTGACAGAGGGCAGGGATGGGGAGAGGTGCCCTCATTTGGGGCCTGCATCATCCCAGGAGCTGTGGTTTCTCTTTTGTGATCACACAAGGATCCAGCTGACAGTGGGCAGGGATGGGGAGGGGTGCCCTCATTTGGGGCCTGCATCATCCCAGGAGCTGTGGTTTCTCTTTTGTGATCACACAGGGATCCAGCTGACAGAGGGCAGGGATGGGGAGGGGTGCCCTCATTTGGGGCCTGCATCATCCCAGGAGCTGTGGTTTCTCTTTTGTGATCACACAAGGATCCAGCTGACAGTGGGCAGGGATGGGGAGGGGTGCCCTCATTTGGGGCCTGCATCAGCTTAGAGCTGTGGTTTGTCTTTTGTGATCACACAGGGATCCAGCTGACAGAGGGCAGGGATGGGGAGGGGTGCCCTCATTTGGGGCCTGCATCATCCCAGGAGCTGTGGTTTGTCTTTTGTGATCACACAGGGATCCAGCTGACAGAGGGCAGGGATGGGGGGGGGGGGGTGCCCTCATTTGGGGCCTGCAGCATCGGCGGATGTATTTTGAACTTGTGTTGGTTGACAGGGGCATGGTGCAGACCCCTTCTCTTCCTGTTGGCCTGAGAGGTGGGACTGGGGTTTCCTGTGGATGGGGGACATCCCTGGTCTGCAAAGGCACCCCATACCATACCAATGTGATCTGTGGTGCACTCTTGCCATGGTTGCAGCTACCCCCTTGGGGCTGGGGGGTCTTTTTCTCGGGTGTGTGGCAGACTTTGCTACCCGCCGGATGTGACAGCACCTGCTATTCCCTGGCAGTGCATAGTGTCTTTGTGCTTTGGTTACTGGGTGTTTTTTGTTTGGCCTCATCATTTGGGGTACCTGTCCCCATGCACTTACCTCACGTGGGTAGTCACAGCTCCTGTTGTACCTATGGGCCAGGCGCTCCCAGCCCCTCCTGACCCTTCCAAGGTTCTGCCTCCTGGATGAACCCGGGAAGAGCCGCTGCTGGCGGAGGCAGAACAACTCAGTCAGGAGATACAAATCTCCCTGGCTGAATGCTGGCTTCCTGGACATGGCTGCCATTTGCTCCGACTGTGTTAGTGCTGCGTAACTACGTGCGTTGCTGGCGGCGTAGCCATGTGCATTGCTGGGGGCGTAGCCACGCACAGAGCCACATGCACATGTCATGGCACTTGAATACGTGCATTACTGCGGGCGTAACTACGTGCGTTGCTGCGGGCGTGAATACGTGCGGTGTTTACGGTGTGTGCGTGCGTTACTACGTGCGTTGGGTTTCTTCTGAGCACTGTACATTTACATATCTCTGGGGATATGTAAATGTACAATATGTAAATGTACAATGCAGCTGGGATTGGTACTACTATCTCTGATTGTGTTAGACTCTTATCTATGGGAACCTGTGGGCATGATCTACACGTTACTAACCCCGCTTCCTCATACCTGTGCTACATCTTGCACCATCAGCATCATGTTTCATACCACCTTCTGCTGCACAAACCTCACATCAGGGTCCATTCACATTTCATTGGGCACCTTATATTACAGACTCTTTAGGGTGTCTTGCACCTATGCATTATGCTAACAGATGTACGTGTGATGGCCTATGGTTTATCAGAGCCTGTGAGCAGGTGCTGGATTTTCACAGGGTTGGATTGTGGCAGTCACACCCATGATGCACTGCACATGCAAATCAGCTGTCCACAGATACACACCATGGGGAATGCACCCCCACAGCACCTCGGCCTGGTAGGGGGAACTGACCATGTGCACCCCCACAGCACCTCGGCCTGATAGGGGGTACTGACCGTGTGTTGTACTGGCACAGAGTAGCTACACACCGTCACATTGTGCGGGTACTGTGCTCACCCTGAGGGTGCAGTGAGGTGCCCAGCACTAGGTCCACAGCACCGTCCATGGCTGAAAGAGGCCATGGTGCAGGTCCAAAGCAGTGTTACTGTGTGAGATAGGTAGTTTCTGCAGGAACACCTTGGACATCTCTGTCTGTTTCAGTCAGGCGCAACCCCCATGCACCACCACCCCCACCCCCACCCCCCTCAGGGCGGCAAACAGGGTCTACCATCAAAAGATCCAGTCTACCTCCCTGCAAAGGTGGCAGTAGAGGGGAACATTAACCCTAGTCCTGTTGAGGAACAGACACCCCACAGGGCAGTCAAAACAGCTCTGTACACAGCCACAACACAATAGCAGACAGACAGACATTAGGCCTGGATATGGTATGCTGCACCCCACCACTATCTGATAGTCCCCTGGTGCAAGCCATCAGCCACTGCACCCTGCAAGCCACTCCATCACAACACCTACCAGCTGCAAACAGTCTGCTAGTGCCCAGTGGAGATGCCTGCACCCAGTACTGGGATGTCAGCATACACAGCAAGCAGATACATCAGTAACTGGGCCCCAAAAGGAAACCCATATTTATCACATGAGAGAAACACTCAATAGCACTATGGGAGTGCCTAGCCATGCTGTGGTCACTGCACAGTCAGGGTGAGAGTGATCTCTCAGCAGGATATACTGAGGTCACCCTGTCTGTGTAGGTGGTGGCCGGGCACTACAATGTGCCTGTCACTGCCCTATGCCCTGTGCAGATGCACCCTGGCCAGGCCACCCTGTCCGGCCTATACCCATGGTACCTTGCTCCTCATTATGCACATTGGCAGCCCAATACTGGCAACATTGCTGGCAGTGTGGGCTGTGGAAGGTGTTTGCAGCCACCACACACTGGATAGACAGACAGCCACCCCCACACCTATGCCAGCATTGTGCTATTATAGAGGTGGTCAGCAGCCATACCCACCACACCAGTCATGGGCATAGTACAGGCATTGATATGGTACACAGGACTGTTGGGGGGTCACTCCCCAGGGTGGTGAACACTGTCAGAGACCAGACCTGCAGCACACACCGCAGACATCAGAATGATTGTTATGGTGGAGCTCAATGAGCAAAATGTGCTTAACGTAAGAATGGATATCTGCCAGTTATCATAGGAAACGTTTGATAGCTCTGTACCATATACCCAGGTGTAGGGTGGCATTGCTAAGGTATGCAACTGCTAGTATTGGGAGATACAGGCAGGGCCCAATGTCTTGCCTCTCCAGGAGGCATTGGCCAATGGGGCCTGTGAGTGGGTGTGTGGCCCTGTTGGCTGCTGCTTTACGGCAGAGTTCCCCAACTCCAGTCCTGGTGTTCCAAACACTGTTCGGGTTTTCATGCTGTCCCTCATAAATATGCATGAGCTACATCTGCATACCATGGGGGTGGTGCATAGCTATGCAGCACAGGCATCTTTATTAGAGGCAGCATGAAACCGGAATGGTGTGGGGCCCTCCAGGACTGGATTTGCGGGACTCTGCTTTAGGTAATGTGCCTGTTTCTGGTATCTGTGTTTGGTGTGTTAAAATATAGGCCATGCGTATGTTCTCTGCAATAAAGGAGTGTCTTTACTATCACTGTTTAGTGGTGGGTCAAGCTATGGGGACTGGGTTGGCAGGAGCCCCAGCTGGGATTTGAACCTGTGACCCTCTGGTCTTACAGGCACTGGCTGTGTCTGTTGCACCACACTGTGGCCACAGAGACAGTGCAGTCCCTGGAGTTAGTTAAACCGGCCTGACGAGTCAGAAACCCTGCTCTGCAACGGGTTTACTGTGGCCTCATTTACCTTGTATGCAGACAAAGATGCACATAAACCTCAGAAATGACCTCACAAAAGGGGCACACACCCATAACCAACCTGGGCAACAATGATATCATTGGGCAACATTACACAACACTCCTAGGACAGCTCCATTACAATGAGATGATCTTTGAAAGGGTCTGCGGAGCGTAGACCCTTCCACACATCATTTCTTTTTTTTTTGGTGCTTTCCAGGGAGTGTTGTTCCTTGTTGCCCATTGCTATCACTGTTGCCCAGCTGAATTATGCTTTTTAAAATGTTTATTGTGGTCATTTTTAACGTTTTATGTGAAATTTTGTTCTGTGCACATGTATCACACTGCTCACGTTTTGTGGTTTCCCCGTTTTTTCTGTACATTGCTGACGGAAATGGTTTCTCTTCCCTTTAAATGCCTTTAACGACAGGTTTTCATTCGCGTTGGAATTGAGCTCAGGAATTCAGTGCGTTAGTGTGAGGGGAGCCTCTCCCCGCCCACTCTCCGCCCATTGACCCCTTCTCTCTGCCCACTCTCCACCTTCTGCGCTGTTTTAACGCGCCGCGGGACTTTACGATCGTTATCTATGCTTAACGCGCGTAGTATTATGTTAACGGTCGTTAGCGCGTCGGTACGCGCGTTATACGGCACTTACGGTCGTTAACGTCGTATAACGAGCGTTAGGGGTATGTTTACTAAAGTGCGGTAAACGTGACTAAGTGTATAGAGAGTCTGTGATCTCTGGTTGCTAATTAGTGATTTATTGCTACTACACAACCATAATTATGGTGCTGCTACAACTTATTACCTCATTCTAGTAGTAGTTTTATGTTCTCTATTTTTCTATTCATAATAAACCTAATATATATCAGCAAAGAACTCTTGCCTCTCTCCTGGCTCATTACCAGAAGGTCCCACCAAACTTGAGGTGAGGGACTAATAGCAGACTTTCCCTTAGAAGTTGTTACAAAAAGATTAGTCATGCCTATATTGTTGTCTGGCAATATTCCCCTCAAAATGGGGGCTCGTCCAGGATGTGCAATTCTGAATTAACTATTTTCAGCTTGGGACAGTTCTGTGTATTTATTTATTATAGCGAAAGCAGACGTCAATTGCTAAACATTTTTGGTAATTGTGCTTTATTGACATGGCACCTGCTACACCTGCAGATTTTGAGAGCGTGCATTCCACTACATTGACCAGTGTACTTGTCCTAAACCAAAAGATTCTCATGGGACTTTTGAATGGGTGTAATTCGGGACTCTATCTACTTAAAAATAAGTTAGCAGAAGACTTGCAACATATGCAAGCATTGTCTGAGAAAATTCTTAATAATTTACAGTGTACTCAGATGCGGTCTTTGAGCGTGAAAGATGACAGCGTTTGTTACAGTTGACTGAGGCAACAAAGAACAGAGCTTTTGTATTTTACGCACCCACTCTTTGGAATGCCCTCCCTACCACCATCCGGTCTATTTCTGACCTCGCACAATTCAGGAAGGTTCTAAAGCACCACCTTTTCCTTCAGCATTACTCTCAGCCCGGTGATATGACATAACCCAGCGTGCCCTCTCTACCCGTCACAATGACATAACCCAGCACACCCTTACCTTCCTGTTGACAAAACCATAGCCATCGATACAATTACATAACTTGTATATAGGCACCTCTGTAGAAACCTGTATATACTGTAGTTATTCCTGTTGAAATCCAAGTTTTATCTCCTGTTCCTTTTAAGTTTCAATGTACGTTCCTTTCTACATTGTACAATTTATTGTTATTTGTAAACCGCACTGATTCTAAAGAGCACGGTATAAATAATAAAATTAAAAAAAAAGACTTAAATAAAATAAATAAATAAACAGAGAGCTCTTTGGAAATGTGCTGACTTGTAGCAGCTAAGTAACAGCTTTTGCAACAAGGCAAGATCAGGTTGGAACATGTCCTCTGCCTGCTCAAAAGGAACAATGGAGCCATTTGCGAGCGTGATGCTTTGGAAGAACTAAGGGTTCTTATAAAGAAAAAATTCAGTGCCTTGGGTATAAATTATAATCTTTGGGACAGGAACAAGTCTTTTTTCAAAGGCAAATGCTGGATTTAGTGGACACAGAATCACAAGTCAGACCTGTAGCTTCCTTCTCTGAACCCCAGCCATTAAAATCATGTGTTAATCCTGAAACTGCTTCTTTGAATGCCATAAATCAGCCAAAGTCTGATTTTTTAAAACTATGTACTGCTTATAATAACTGCAGATAACAGGAAAGTTGTAGACAAGCTTATGGAAGAAATTACCCTTGAGCAGGAGTAGATCGAAGAAAGAACTCCTCCTCTCTTCTAAAACCTTGAAGCAGGGAGCTGTGAATTCTCTCCACTGACCCTGTAGACTCAGACTTGTCAGCAAGAGGAAAAGCATAACTTTTCTAAACACCCTCCGTTTACTGGAGAAGAGCTGGGAATCAAACCCCTGAAGCAGCCGAAGTTCTGCTAGATTCTGATTTTGAATAAACGCACTGTGTTTCATTACCTGTTAACATGAATAGAAGTAAAGAAATTTAAAACTAGTTCCCCGATGTGAAAACTCCTCTTGCATGCCGAAAACCAACAGATAACAGGACACCTGGCAAACTTCCCGGGCAGTAATTTTTCTGTAAAAGACACAAAGCTATTGTTCTCTGAACATCAGGAAAACCTAGAATGTGGACCACATTCCTGACTGGAATCAGAACCTAAAGTTTAAAATTATATTTTTTGACTAAGGCCAGTGAAGCCACTTTCCCATATAGATACAGTAAGTATAGCAAACTGCCTATCCATACTTGAAAGAAATTAAAACAAGTTACCATGTACACTTGCAAACAGACTAAAAAATGTCCTGTGCATGTAAGATTTAAATGTACTGTTAAGTCTGTTTTAATGCAATCATTACCAGAGATATTGTACATTCAAACACAAAAATATTTGAACCTCATCTTCATTCTTCTTCTGCTAATTTTGCTGTGAAGTCTTGCATTCGAGAATGCAGAAGTCTGAATTCAGCTCTTTCCAAATGTGCAGACTTGTGACATCTGACATATTATACCACTGCTCATTATAAAAAATCTCATGATTAACTAATCCACGTCTTGACAAATATTGTATGGATTTAGGAGCCAGGCAAAAATATTAGGAGCCAGTGCTTGCGACTTTCATGTTCTCAAGTCATATGAGACCAGCACCAGAGTTCCTATACCACACGTCATCTTTAGAAAACAGAAGTTATAGCTTCAGCTAGCACGTGTCTGTGGTTTAATAGTGGTGGGGCCTGTCTCTGCATGGGATGTGGCAGTGGGTGCCTTTGTGTGGGTGGGGTGCAGGGCTGCAGTTTAGGCGGTGTCCCTTCCAGTGTTTGCAGAAACAGGCGAAGGTGCGGAGGACCATCAGCTGGGGTTACTGGATGTCAGACGAGTTCTACGCCATTATCGCCAACAAACAGATTGTGAGCCCTTCAGGGACAAGGTAAATATATACTGTACCTAAATATACACCACATTGACCAGATGAAAAGCAATATTTATTTATTTAACAGTTTTTTATATACCCCCTTTGATCCAAGGCGGTATGTAAGCATTGCTAAATACGAGATAAATACATAATGTGTGCACGCTGCAGAACTGGAGGGAGCCTTTGTGTGTGTGGTGAGCCTGTGTATGTATGTAGTGTGGAGCTGTGTGTGAATATGTGATGCCTATCATGCGGAGGTGGGGTGTCTGTATGTATGAGTGTGGCATGGGGGTGGGATGTTTTTGTGTGTTCTGGGAGCGTGAGATGCACATTTCCGCAAATAGCAATTGTGCCCTTTTGTCCCTATCTATCTATTTAACATTTATAAAGCGCTTCAAACGTACAAAGCGCTGTACATACATGAAGAAAAGACAGTCCCTGCTCATCAGCGCTCACAATCTAGTCAAGAAGATCACAAAATACAAATACAATCAAGTAAGACAAAAGTATACAATAAACAAGAATCAAGAACAGAAAGCAATAGAGAAGAGATGGGTTTTCAATCTGGACTTGAAGAGGTTCAGAGAGGGCGCATTGCGCACAGACAGAGGTAGATTTCACCTGGCTGCACCCTTTGCCTGGAACAAGGAGCGAAGTCTAGAATTAGCAGTACGAGTGGAGGGCATAGACAGACGAAGGCTGTTCGAAGAGCGAAGAACGCGAGAGGGGATGTAAGGAGAGATAAGAGATGATAGGTAGTGGGGGGCTGAAGAGTAAATGCATTTATAGGTCTAGAGGAGGAGTTTGAATTGAATCTGGAAGAGGATGGGAAGCCAATGAAGGGACTTGAGAAGAGGAGTGACATGGGAAAAGCGATGCTGACGGAAAATTAGTCGAGCAGCAGAATGTTAATAGACTGAAGGGGAAAGAGATGGTTTGCGGGAAGGCCAGCAAGAATATTGCAGTAATCAAGACGGGAGGTGATCAAGGAGTGGACAATCAGTTTAGTAGTATCATCAGAAAGGAAGGGGCGAATTTTGTTAATGTTATAAAGGAAGAAACAGCAAGTCTTAGCTACGAGTTGGATATGAGTGGAGAAAGAGAGGAGTCAAAGATAACACCCAGGTTACGGGCCGAAGAGACAGGAAGGATTAGAGAGTTAGCCACAGAGACTGAGAAAGGGGGTAGAGGAGGGGAGGCATTGGGGGGAAAGATAAGGAGTTCAGTCTTAGCCATATTTAATTTCAAGCGGCGGTGAGACATCCAAGTAGCAATGTCTGAAAGGCAAACAGTGATCTTGTCATGGATTGCTGGAGAGATATCAGGCGAAGAGAGGTAGATTTGAGAGTCATCAGCATAGAGATGGTAATGAAAGCCATGGGAAGAGATAAGAGCACCAAGAGATTGGGTATAGAGAGAGAAGAGGAGCGGTCCCAGGACAGAACCCTGGGGAACACCAACTGGGAGCAGGGTGGCAGAGGAGGAGCCACTAGAACACACACTAAAAGAGCGATGAGAAAAATAAGAGGAGAACCAAGACAGTACAGAGCCTCTAAAGCCGAGTGATGACAGGGTGATAAGAAGGATGAGAACAGAATAAAGACCTTTGGATTTTGCTAGGAACAAGTAATTTGATACTTTAGTGAGAGCTGTTTCAGTGGAGTGCAAGGGACGGAAGCCGGACTATAAAGGATCAAGAAGGGCATGAGACGAAAGGAAATTGAGACAGCGAAGGTGGACAGCACGCTCAAGTAGTTTAGAGATAAAGGGAAGGAGAGAGATGGGTCCATAGTTAGACGGATAGGTAGGATCGAGGGAGGGTTTCTTGAGGAGGGGTGTGACTATGGCATGCTTGAAGTCAGTAGGGAAGGTAGCAGTGGAGAGGGATAGATTGAGGATATGAGAAATGGAAAGGATAACAGAGGATGAGATGAGGCATAAGAGACGGGTGGGGATGGGGTCGGAGGAGCAGGTGGTGGGTTTGTAGGAAGAAAGAAGGAGTGCTGTTTCATCATCAGAGACCACAGGAAAGGAGGAGAGGGTTGCAGAGGTTAGTGGGGAGAGATGGGAGAAAGGTGAGGTAGAAAGGGTAATGGGGAATTGGAGGGTAATCTTATGGATTTTGTCATGGAAGAAATCAGCTAGTGCATTCATTTCATTAACCTCGCACACCTTGAAGTCTTCTTGCCCCCTACCTCGCTCTTGTTCCCTTTCCACACTCTCTCCCCTACCAGCACTCCCACTCCCCTGCCTTCCATTCCTCCCATTCTTCTTCCTTTTTTTTAAAGCTAATGGCCCTTTAACTTTTTGCTACCTCACTCCACCCCCGCCACCCCGTCTAACTTTTTTTTTTTTTTGCAGACCCGATTGGCTTTCCTCTTCTGCCTGCCAAGGGATCTGATCTCCCGTGAGCAGATAGAAGGGGCCGTTGCCGTAGTAGCTCTCTTCCTTTCTTCTGTCCATGGGGGGATGGGATCCCCACAGGCAGCCTGCTACCATCGGGCAGAGTTGGCTTCGGCCACAATTCCAGGCAACAGGTGCAAATTTCTGGTCACCATGGTGACCTGGCACCTGGGATTTATTAAGCCCTGAAATAACCATGGAGAGACTCCACTACTGAGTAGCTGCTGGTATCTCTGCTGGCTTGAGAAGCTACTGGGACCTGTCCTTGCTTAAATTCTGCTGAACAAGGTAAACCTCTATTCCTCATGCAGACAAGTTTGCTGAAACTCAGCTGAGTTGGGTCTCCTACACACCTTGGGGAAAAATGTTTTATTGGACTTGTGTCTTTTGTCCACTTCCATCCTTTCCTTTTTCTGGTTCATATTCAATCTTTTGAAGGTTCCTTCTCCTTGTTTTATTGGATATTGTGATTGCTAGCTGTTATTAGTTATCTAAAAAGGGTTCCTCCTGCATAGGTTTTAGGGCGATGGTGATAATTTAGAATTGGTGTCTAGTTTTGATCTGCTTTCCTAGAAAACTCTAAAGAAAGAATTTCTTCAAGAGCTACTCTGTTAGTAACTTCTGTTAGGGAGGTGGATAAGATTCTAATTTTGAAGACTGACCTATCCTCTGCCTTCAACCTGGTAAATCATAGTATTCTCCTCTCTTGCCTACACGAGGCTGGGTTACATGGCACAGTTCTTTAATGGTTTCACTCTTTCCTCTCTAACTGCTTCCTTTCCAGTCATCTTGGATATCCTTTCCTCACCATCATACCCCCTCACCTGCAGAGTCCCCATGGCTCAGTCCTGGCCCCTATTCTTTTTAATCTTTCTTGCTCCGCTTGCTCTCCTGGTACAACAATTTGGCATCTCCGCCTATTACTATGCCGACGATATACTGCTGATTCTTCACATTGACTCCTCGTCTCCTGACTTCATCTCTCTGAACAACTGTTAAACTTGTATTACCTCTTGGTTGTATACAAACCACCTCAAACTTAACCCTACAAAAAAAAAAACAGTGACCTGGCAGACTGGTCCTACGAGGTCATCTTCTCTTTTGCTCCTACTCAATGGGACCCAGATTCCCCCAACATCATTCTTCAGATACCTTGGGGTCACTCTAGACTCTGTCCTAACCTTCTACAAGCACATTAGCTCTGTTGTCAAGCGCTTCCTTCTTTCCCTCTAGCAAATAAGGGCAGTCCGTCCATTCCTCCTAACTCCTGCCCTAATTACTCTACTTTTAACTCTTGTTCTTTCACACTTGGACTACTGCAACTCTGCCTTTGCTGGCCTCTCCATGTTTGAATTAAAGCTATTCCATGCCTCTCGTTTTGACCATGTTACTCCACTATTAATCTGGCTTTATTGATTGCCAATTCAATATAGTGTTCAATATAAACTTCTCACTCTGGTTCATAAAAACATCTGCTCCAGTACACCACATCTTTCCTCACTTATCATCCTCTATATGCTGCATCGCATTCTCTACTCCCATCCATATGAATTAACTCCACCTCCCTACCGTCTCCCAAGCTTATCATGAATCCACTTGTCACTCTGCATTCTATTTCCTAAGTCCTAGTTTATGGAACAATCTCCCCTCAATCTCTACATGGAATCTTCATTTGTCAAGTATCAAGTATAAATCTCAACATAAAACCTATGCCGAAAAGCCTTCAATCTCCCTCAACTGACACCCATTTTTTTCTTACCCTTCCCATTGACCTCTTCCTAACATCCCTCTTCCCCCTCTCATGAGTGCATGTATTCTGAATCCTGTACATATTACTGAAATTCCTTTATTTTTCTTAATTAATTTTGTTGTAAACCTCTCTGCTGCTACCACGAAAAAATTTTAATAAACAAACTTTTCAAAAGGAAAGGAGAAATTAGACCTTATCTGCTAATTGTCTTTCCTTGAGTGACTCCAGGCCAATCCAGGTATGTATAGGTATTCACAATCCTCCAGCAGCTGAGAACGGAGCATGACAGATTTTCCAGTGATGCAGTACAAGAGTTCCACCTTCAGCTCCATGCATCAGTCTTGTCTCAACAAAGCAGATCCGATGAACACTTAAATACCTATAAACTCAAAATGAGAACTTCCCAAACAAGAGGAACCACAGAAACTCAATGCTATATCTTAAAGCAGAAACTCTAGGTTGTACCCCAGTACTACGCCGGTAACCATTTGCCACATACTGATACATCTCCTTTGCGCTGCTGATATCCCTGAAGATCCCCACCCCAGTCCGCCTGAGCTGAGTACTTGAAGAAACTGGAAAATGAGTATAGGGAGGGACCTGGAGTCACTCAAGGAAAGACAATTAGCAGGCGAGATCTAATTTCTCCTTCTTAATCGTTCCTCCAGGCCAGTCCAGGTATATATGGGACGTACCAAAGCAGTGCTCACACACGCGAGGGACCAGTGTGCCTGCCTGAAGCACCGAAGCTCCAAACCTCATGTTCCCCACCGCCTGAACATCCAAACGATAATGCTTTGTGAAAGTGTGGAGTGACGACCACGTTGCCACCCTACAAATATCAGCCGGAGGCACCAGACTACACTCCACCCATGAAGTAGCCTGAGCCTGTGTAGAGTGTGCCTTCAGCCCAAGCAGTGGCAACCTACCATGCCACATAAGCCGCCCTGATGGCCTGCTTTAGCCAGTGGGCAATGGAAGCTTTGGAGGCAGTCTCCCCTTCCGTGAACCTCCAAACAGTATAAACCAACAATCTGAACTTCTCAGGGAAGTCGTTGCCTTCAAATATCTCTGGAGCACTCTGCGCAAGTCTAACAAGTGTTGTTGCTTATCTTCCTCCAAGCCCCCTCGTGCAGGGAACACCAATAGAGAAACCACCCAATTCAGATGAAACTGTGATACCACCTTCGGCAGAAAGGATGATACTGGTTGCAAGATCAACTTTTCCTTAGAGAGAACCATGAAAGACTCCTTGCAGGAAAGAGCCTGAAGTTCCAAGATGCGACGTGCAGAAACAGATTGCCACCAAAAAGACTGTTTTCGATTTGAGATCCCGCAATGATGCTGAGGAGAGCAGCTTGAAAGGTGCTTCTGTAAAGGCGCTCAACACCAGGTTCAGATCCCATGGAGGGATCGTCTATGTTTCTATATGGTCTAGAATTTGGCAGCTGGGATTTAATGTTAAAAAATGTAAGGTCATGCATTTGGGCTGCAGCAATCCAAGGGAGCAATACAGTATAGGAGGTGAAGTACTTTTGTCCACTAAAGAAGAGCGGGACCTAGGCGTGGTTGTGTCTGATGATCTTAAAGTAGCTAAACAGGTAGAAAAGGCGACGGCAAAAGCTAGAAGGATGCTTGGGTGCATACGGAGAGGAATGGCTAGCAGAAAAAAGGTGATAATGCCTCTGTATAAGTCTTTGGTGCGACCTCATTTGGAGTATGGTGTGCAATTCTGGAGACCGCACCTTCAAAAGGATGTGAACAGGATGGAGTCGGTGCAGAGAGTGGCTACTAAAATGATTAATGGGCTTCATTATAAAGCATATGAGGACAGACTTAAGGATCTTAATATGTACACCTTAGAGGAAAGGCGGGATAGAGGTGATATGATTCAGATGTTTAAATACCTCCGTGGCATAAATGTTCAGGGAGAGAGCCTCTTTCAATTGAAAGCAAGTTCTGCTACGAGGGGACATGGGATGAGGGTGAAGGGAGATAGATTCAGGAGTGATATGCGGAAATATTTTTTACAGAAAGAGTAGTGGATCCATGGAATAGTCTCCCAGTGGAGGTGGTAGAGATGAGGACAGTAACTGAATTCAAAAAAGCATGGGACCAACACAGAGGATCTCTAAAGGTAAAAAGTGGACTGTTGTAGTTGTTGTTATGGAAGGACAGACTAGATAGGCCATGTGGTCTTTTTCTGTCATCATGTTTCTATGTTTCACCTGCTTGACCGCTCTGAGGAAGTGTACCACATCTGGATGCACCACTAAGGACCAACCTTGGATGTGCTCCCAATAGTACGAAAGGGCCCTGACTTGAACCTTAACAGAACTCAGTGCCAGCCCTTTGTCCAGGCCCTCCTGCAGGAAGAGTTCCAATAGAGAGCATGAAAAGGACAAATGTCCTGGGAAGCACACCAGTCTTTGAATATTCGCCACACTCTTACGTAAGCCACCGTAGTGGACCGTTTCCACACCTGCAACAAAGCAGGTATGATCGTGGGGGAATATCCTCGATAGTGCAATCGAGCCCGCTGAAGAGCCAGGCTGTAAGCGAAAATCTCTGCACTTGCGGCATTAGGACTGGACCCTGGGACAGTAGATTGATCCTGTCTGGAAGCCGAACCGGCGGAGCTAACAGCGGCTGGATGAGATTTGCATATCACGGTCTGTGAGGCCAATCCGGTGCTATGAGGATGAGCGGCCTTCCATGTCTTCGCAGCAGGTGTCCTATCATTGTCCATGGTGGAAAGACATACAAGAGCCTTCTGTCAGTCAAGCCTGAGTCAGAGCATTGTGGCCTTCCGACATATGCTCCCGGCACCGCCTTGGCATTGCTGAGGTGGCCATCAAATCCATAACCGGTTGTTCCCACTGTCTGGTGAAGTCGTGAAAACCGCTGCATAGAGCTCCCACTCGCCCAGATCCAACTGGTGTCAACAGAGAAAAATCGACTGAACACTGTCCTTGCCCACTACATGAGTTGCCGAAAGCACCAAGAGGTTCATCTCTGCCTACTGAAGCAGAGCCCGACTCTCTCCCAGGAGAACTGTACTCCCCGTACTGCTCTGCTGATTGATGTATGTCACTGTGGTCGCATTGTCCGAACACACCTGCACCGCCTTCTGTGCTATGTACGGGCAGAAAGCTTGTAGGGCTAGGAACACTGCCCTCATTTCCAGACAGTTGATGGACCAGGCGCTCTCCTCCAGCATCCACTGACCCTCCAAGTCCAAATATGTTGAAGCCTTAAAAACTGTTTTAACTTCAAAGGATGATGGCTAGAGAAATGTAACAGGTTATTCCGTTCAATTGCCTTTTGATATGGGGTAGTACTTAAGCCCATAGCAGTCTTTTCCACCATAACATCTAAAACTGGAATACCAGTCACAAGCTCAAAATATATTCAGAGATATAAAGATCGGGGATATCCTAAGGAGATAATTCAAAAAGCATACAAGAAAAGATTAAATGCACAACCAAAACATCTTTAATTGTCTTCTAATAAAAGAAAATCCAGAACTGGCTCCGTTAGTATGCGTTTTACTGTTTACTATAAAAGCTCCAGTGATAGCTTTAGTACTTTATAAGTACTGGAATATCCTACAATCGCATGCATGCTTTGTAGAACACCCTATTGTGGCATATCGTAAGGGCCGTACTATTGCTTACTTTGTAGCAAAATCAGTCTCATGGGATGAGCCATTAGCCTCAGTTGAACATCCAGTGGGTCATTTTGCTTGTGGCTACTGTGATTTTTGTTTTACCATTGAAGGGGATAATTGGATTTGTCCAGCCAACTAATGATTGACAAGACATTCTACAACATGATTGCACCAAACTTCTTTTTAATATATGTCATCAATTGCCCTTGTGGCAAAACATATATTGGACGTGCCAAACGGCCTTTAGTGAAGTGGTTATGTAAACACAGATCTCGTTTAAATATGAAGAATACATCGGTGCCAATTGTAGACCACTGTTTGAACTATATCCATTCTTTTTTAGATTTGACATGGCATATATTGGATCATGTACTGGATAATTGGAGAGGGGGAGACTGGGAAGCCAAACTGAATTACCATGAATAACTTTGGATGTTTACACTGGACACTGTCAACCCTAAGAGTTTGAATTTACAGATCGATTGGAATACTCTGGGTCAAAGACAGTGTTGAATGAATGCAAGTCATCAGTGTGTTGACCAATCATGGTTGTTATGGGTGGAATTTAAGAGTTCATATGAGAGAATGCCACGGCCATCTTTTGAAACAGCCAGTAAGCTCATGGAGAATATGGATGGTGCTTTGCTGGATCAGATAAGTTACTGATTTAAGGAAATGCTTAATCCCTGAAGCAGAATAGTGTGTTACCCTTTCGAAACACGATGGTCATAGTTGGCAATTGTGGCTATTTCCTAAAAAAAAAAAATTAAGATAATAAAAACACACTTTTGTTTTTGGTTGGTACATAATCACTTTACAAAGAAAGAAAAAAAAAGGACTTAAATGCTAGAAGTAGCTTGTTAATAGCAAATTTGAATGGAAAAGTCCAGCATATATGCTATTTTTCTATATGAACAATTATATTGTGCTAAGTTGGTGATTGTCACTATCGTGGAATTGATACTTTAGCACAGGTCCAATTTAGGATAGAATTTATGATAAATCTAAGCAAAATTAGATGTGACTTTTTTACTTTAATTTGCTTTTCTTAATTAAGTTCTATTTTCTGTTAAGTTTTCGGATTGCAAATTTGATACCTTTCAGTAAAAAAGAAAAAGAAAAAAAATCAGTTAATGTCTGATCCAAATAGCACTAACAAGTTGAATGTAGAGGGTAACTAATCTACCCCCAACTCCGATGCATCCCCAGCCTCCCGTGCAGCTCTGGAACTCTTGAAACTCATGTTGCTAATGCTGACAGGCCACACTTAAAAGTCTGAAGGTCCTCGCATTGCTCGATCACAAAGCCTTCTTTGTCATCCGAAAGAGGCTAAAAACCTACCTCTCTTCCAGGAACACCATGGTATAGACCCCCAACATAACACACTGCTGTACCACTCCCACGTGCACAGTATCCCACCCCCACCGCCTCCTTGAATCTCCCCTCCTCCCCTCCCCACCCCACCCCACCACCCCCTACCACTCATGTAAATATCAAAACCTACTCCTAAACCTCCCGCCACAATGTTTGTATACCCCAGTGCACCTGTTCCATGCACTGTACCCTACACACTACTCAGTAAAGTTCAGGTTTCCCCTGCGCACCTATGTGCGCTATGTAGTGTACTGTAGTTGTTTTGAAGTTAAAAGTTCCTCCATATCGTGTTTGATGTAACTTAAATGCACCTATGAGCTCTATGGTGCACCCTGTTCACTGTACACCATTTTGACAGGTAGAAAAATAGTATAGCAAAACCAGTTAAACAAATAAATACATCTAGAAGCACAGATGTTATGGGGAGGGATTATGATCAGGCCCACAGCACTGTAAATACCAATTGCGGGTATATGCTCCAGATATGGTATTGATGTTACCATAAAAAGACAGGCATAGTGAAACAAACCCGCTCAGTTTTCAAAATTAAACCCAGTGAGATTGCCTTAAGACCTGTGAGAGGCTTGCATGGACGAATACACAGAACATAAAGAAAACTTGGAAATGCATGAAAAACCTAACTAGGTTAGCTACCGGGATAAATATTGAGAAGGCATGCATTACAGAGACACAGAGAAACTGATAAGGATACACAAAGGAAAAATTATTTTCACAAGCACAAGTATATTTCTTCAGAGCTCCACAGTAACTTTCAGGGAATTCACACGCCTGCACAGTAGGGCTTCTCAAAAACATTCAGATTTAAAGAAGCTTCTCCACGCAGGCTCCATCAGATGATGTCACATAATTGTGAAAATTTGCTATCCTGCTTGTCCGAAGAGCATAATGTTTACATAGTTTCCAGTAAATGAGCTATGCCACCTTATTGTGCTTGTCTATGTTCAGGCCTTCTGACATTGGTGCATCACACCTGCGGTCCCCAGCGATCCTCGTTTCTGAAGCTCAAATTAAGCCCCTAGTTGGAGAAGGACAAACGGCTATTTAGGAGTAGCCACTTTAATCTACTGAAAATAACGTACAAGTCCAACAAAGTACAGAACTTAACAGCAGAACTGCAAAACGTCCAAACTAACCGACGACACATGATTCCAGTACCATCAGCCAGAGACGAGCAGCAATGACGCCAAGTGGACGAGGCAACTGCTGCCACTGATAAGCATTCATGCTTACCCCTTAAGAAGCACGCTGCGCTTTGCCTGCCTCAGGAGGTTAGGTTTAGAAGGGATACGCAACAGGTTGTGTTTTTTTTTTAGCTTGCGTCTGACGTAAGAGAAACGCCAGTTGTAGGGGAGGGGCAATAACAACGCGTGGTACGGAAAAAGTAGAAGTGTACATCCGTTTGCGCGTGCTATTCAACTGAAAAGAACGTTCCCTGGAAAAGTCTGCAGAGAGTGAACTGTGTACGTATAATAAGGCCGGGCCTGCAAAGTTGCTGCTGGAGGAATCGCACAGGTCCTATCCGCTCGACCTGTGGTGACCGTGACGTTAAGAACAGGTGGCAGTGGTGCCGCGAGCGCCCCCGTCTTGTGAGGCCTGAGTGCCTCTCGTTGGTATGAAGACATTGCCGGCTGTGTACGGACAGAGGCGGCGGCTACTGCTCCCGCCTCACGCAGCCGCTCTACGAATAGGATAAGAGACCGAGAAGGGCCTCGGTTCAGGCGCTAGCTATGTCCCGTTTGGAAGACGTGGCCAATGTGGCGCTGCGGGTGCCCAGTATCGTCCTGCTTGACCTCCTGTACAGGTGGGATGTGGAGGGCTTCAGTGAGCTGCTCCGACCCAAATACGAGGAATCGTTCTTCAAGTCCAAATATGTGTGGAACGTCTATTATCTAGGTAAGGGGCAAATGTCGCTTTCTTGGGGCGTATCTACAGGCTCAGGTATCCTGGCATTGAGAGGCCGATAGGAAGGTCATAAGTTAAGTGACCGTATCCTCCTTTGCAGCCCCATCCTTTTAGCAGTTTTCTTGTTTTCAGGTTTACAAGAAAGAGTCCGCTTTCTTAAAAAGTGTTCTAGTGCAATTTGGATTTAAACTTCTACTGAAAACTGCGGAGCGTTCAGGAAATGAGCTGTCAGTGTGCTGTTGCAGAGTTGCTGGCTGTTTTCGGAAGTAGTTAGGTCTTGAGTACAATACTATTGTTTGGCTTTTTTTTCTTATGTTTTATATTTCATGTTTAATACTTTGTCTTCCTTCATTCATTTATTGTATTATAATGTGCTTTGCTGTATTTGTTTAAAGAAGAATATCACATCAAATCGAATCAAATTAGAGGAAGAAAGCCTTTAAGTTGCAAAGTAATATCTAACACAACATATAAGGGCTCATTTACTAATAGCTAGTGTGCTCTATCCCCTGTAGAGCTCCATGCAGAAACTCTGGCACAGAATTTCCTAATGCAAATTTAGCACGGTTTTGCTTAGCAATTCTGTGCACAAAACGTCTGTGCTAAATGAGGAGAGCAAGCCATGTACACAAGGGTCTGTGTTAGCAGCACCTATATCCTGGGCACAAAAAAAGTATGCACTTGTGTGCATGTGCCGAAATAAAGACCAGCTTGTCCACTAGGTGGTCGCCTAGGGCAGCAGATCCTGGTGGGTAGCTCAACCCTAGACAATTCAAATGTGCCATTTCCACCACACTGTGTGCTGTCACCACAGCAGTCTTTAAAGCGTGCATGCACTTGTCCTGCCGCTCCCACCCTCTCCGACAGGAAGTCGAAAGGGGTGGGAGGGGCAAACCATGTGTGGCTGGAATGCTGTATGGCACATAAATAGCAATGTTGTTCTAAGCAGAGGTTCTGCTCAAAATAATGTCGGTGTTCATGAACATAGATGATATTCTGCAAATATTGTTTATGTACCAGATAGCATTCCAGCACACTTCTTATGCCTTTTTTTTTTTTTTTTTTGACACATGCATCTAGGTATCGGAAAGTGGTGGGCCACACCAACCCTGGCCCTACCAAAATTCATAGGCAGCAGGTTTCTTGCGGGGATCCCATCCCCTGTGGGCAGAAAAAGAAGAGAAGCTGCGATGGTGGCAAAGACCCTGCCTGTGGGAGATCAGATCCTTGTGGGCAGAAGAGGAAGGATCTCTGCCTGCAGGGCAGAGCTTAGGGTGTGCTTGACCCCCTTCTCCCAAAGAAAAAGGCCTTCTGTCGCTCTTCACACATGGGTTGGTGACATTTGAGGAAACTCTTCAGCATCTCCTGCAGTTGCAGGTTATTTTCCTGGGTCCTGCCCTGCAGAGCTCAGGAAGTTGTTTTGGATCCATAGGACCTCAGGAATTGAGTTGGATTCTTAATAAAGCACTTAAGGAATATCCAACTCTGCCAAGTTTTGGCAAATTACACTTGTGTCAGGGGTCTGAAACAAAGTCTGTAGCAAAGAAATGTGTAAATATGTGTAAACTAGGGAACAGTGTGTGTATATCAACAGTCTGATGAAGGAAAGAGAGAGGTTGGAGGAACCACTCCTGCTGGGATGATATGACCTAAGCAGAAGTTTTGGATTGTGGTGTTGATACAAGCAAACTAGCAAATAATGTGTGTATATTTACACGTGTTTTGGTACAGACTTTTCAACCCCCTAACGCAGGCATGATTTGTTGAAACTAGACTGAGTTGGATCCTTAATAGGATACCTCTTAAGGAATATCTTGAGATTCTCAGCCGTGGTCATTCTCTGTTGGTGGTGGTTCTTTGTGTATCACATTTTTTTTTTTATGGAGAAACCCTTCCCTTTGTTTCCTTCTGTCATTACTTCAGTCAGGAAAGGTGTGTTCTCACCATGTTGTATTGTCGCTTTCCTATTGGGAGCAGCATTAACAGTCTTTCTGCTTAGATATTTTAGCCAGCCTTTTTCCAGTTTTGGCCTTTGCCTTTTGGTGTAGAGGTGGCTCTCTGTTCCTTTTTTCACAGGTAGGAGTGGCAGTAACAGCATTTCATAGCATGCAGGGAGTCCAGGTGGCCCATACCTGGACTTCTACTCTGCCTGATCACGCTAGAAAAGGTTAAGGACGATATGGACCTGGTGAGTCCCCTGGCTGGAGAAGGCTGTGGTTGATGTTTGCCTGTCATCAGAACAGCCTGATTTTTCTCCTAGGATTTCAAATGCCTGATCATCGTTTCTGTATTTTCCTGAGCTGTTTTTCCTTATGATGGAGGGTTCACTCAAGCTTCAGCCATCTCAGGGCATGTGGTGCTTGGCCAGTTCCCCAGGCCTGGGATTTCATTGGGTCTGTGACCTTGTCCTTGTAGCCAGTTCCTTGAACAAGGGGTACACATGCACTCTCTGCGGCGGCAGTCTGCTAACATTCTGGCTTCCATATTCCCGTCATTTGTCCTTGCACTTTCCCCCGGTAGATCAAGGGGCACTTGAAGTGGTGGTTCTGTCCCTGGATGTCTGAGGTGCCATTGTAAGAGCGTGCTTGTTATCTCGGATGCCAGTGGAAGGGCTGAGAGTGCTATTCCTGGGCCAGGTGGCCCCTCAGGAGGCCTCCTGGGGATCCTCTGCCTGAAGACCAAAGCTTGTTGAGGTGGCCGCATATGCGCCCGAGCCCATGGCACTAAATCCAGCGCTGCCGCCATAGACCCTAGCAGCTGCCGTACTTGCCATCCACAGAAAGCCCTGCACCTGCTGCTGAAGTTTACGTAGCAAGGAGATGAGTCCTGCTTTGGTGTCAAACTGCGCTCCTAAGTAAACCAAGCGCTGGGTGGGTGAGAAGCTGGCTCTCCTCTTGATGGCTCTCCTCTGCAGGAATTCCACAACGCGATTGACTCATCCGCGCAAAGACTGAGGACGAGGCCCATACTACCACCAATCATCCAGATACGGATTGGCCAGTATACCTTCCCTGTGCAGCACTGCTACTGCTACCACCATGATCTTGATGAAGGTACGCGGGACCGTAGCCAGACTGAACGGCAAAGCCGTAAACTGAAAATGGCTCATGTGCACTGTGAAACAGAGGAACTGCTGATGATCCAGCCATATTGGAATGTGCTGATAAGCCTCTTTTGAGATCCAGGACGGTCAAGAATTTGCCTCACCGCACTGCTAGGATGACTGACCTTAACGTCTCCATTCTGAAGTGCAGCACATGCAGGGCTCTGTTCACATATTTGAGATCCAGATTCGGCCGAAAGGATCCCTCTTTCTTGGGGACCATGAAGTATATGGAATACAGTCTCTTGCCATATTCTGCTGGTGGCACCTGGTCTATGGCCCCCAGCTGCATTAAATATTGTAGTGTCTCTTGTACCATCTGCGCCTTCTCGCGGGCTTTGCACGATGAAAGAACGAAGGCCTACCCCTCACGAATGATCTCTAGCACCTACTAGTTGGTGGTAACCTGAGCCCAGATGGAGTAAAACTGTTGTAACTGACCTATCACTACCTCTGCCTGGACCCCCTGGCTTCATTGTGGCATCTTATAGGGGCCCCAACGGGGGTGCATAATACCCCCGGTTCGTGCCTCTGAACCCCTGAAAGGACTGGATCCATGATACATAGCAGCCTCTCTGATACGGTGCGAAGCGTGCCGCCTGCATTCTCTGAAAGTCCCTGGGCTGACCACGCTGGGGAACCCATACCTTTGAGCCCTTGGGCTTGTCTTCCGGGAAGTGACTTCCCTTAGAGAGGCTAAATCCTTAACAGTCTTTTCCAGCTCATCTCCAAACAGCAATTTACCCCTGTTGGGGAGATAAGAACATAAGATATGCCATACTGGGTCAGACCAAGGTCTATCAAGCCCAGTATCCTGTTTCCAACAGTGGCCAATCTAGGTCATAAGTACCTAGCAGTTTCCGCAAAAGACACAGGTTCCACAATGCTTGTACTGGGTCAAGCATTGATATCCTGGGTCCCTTCTTAATAATGGTTTATGGACCTTTCCTCCAGGAACTTGTCCAAACTTTTTTTAAACCCAGCTACACTAACAGCCTTTACTACATCCTCCGGTAACAAATTCCAGAGTTTGATTACATGTTGAGTGAAAAAATATTTTCTTTTAATAGTCTTAAATAGTTTACCCTGTAGCTTCATTGCATGTCCCCTAGTCTTTCTATATTCTGATAACGTAAACAATCGATCTACGTTTACCCGTTCCACTCCGTTCATTAATTTATAGACTTCTATCATATCTCCCCTCAGCCGTCCCTTTTCCAGGTTAAAGAGCCCTAACCTTTTTAGCCTTTCTTCATAGGAGTATCCTTCCATCCCCTTTACCATTTTGGTGGCTCTTCTCTGAACCTTTTCTAATAACGCTATATCCTTTTTAAGATACGGCGACCAGAATTGCACACAATATTCAAGGTGCAGTCTCACCATGGAACGATATAGATGCATTATAATATCTTTTGTTTTGTTTTTCCATTCCTTTCCTTATGATACCTAGCATTCTATTTGCTCTCTTGGCCGCCGCTGCACACTGGGCCGAGGGTTTTAACATGTTATCCGCAATGATGCCTAAATCTTTTTCCTGGGTGGTGGTTCCTAATGTGGAACCTTGCATCTTGTAACCATAGTTTGGGTTGTTCTTCCCCAGGTGCATAACTTTGCACTTGTCCACATTAAATTTCATCTGCTATTTTGATGCCCAGTCTTCCAATTTATCAAGATCCTCTTGCAATTTTCCACAATCCTCTTGGGTTTTAACAACTTTAAATAGTTTTGTGTCATCTGCAAATTTGATAACCTCACTCGTTATTCCCTTTTCCAGGTCTTTTATGACTATGTCAAAAAGCAGTGGACCCGGCACAGATCCCTGGGCTACACCACTATTTACCTTTCTCCAGTGGGAAAATTGGCCATTTATTCCTACCCTCTGCTTTTCTATCTTTTACCCAGTTCCTGATCCACAATAATACACTGCCTCCTATCCCATGACTCTTTAGTTTTGCCAAAAGTCTCTGAGGGACCTTGTCAAAGGCTTTCTAAAAGTCCAGATACACTATATCAAACGACTCACCTTTGTCCACCTGTTCAGTCACACCTTCAAAAAACATAACAGATTAGTAAGACAAGATCTTCCTTGTCTAAAGCCATGTTGGCTGTCTCCCATTAGGCTATGACTATCTACATGCTAAGTAATTTTGTTCTTTATGATGGTTTCTACCATTTTTCCCGGTACTGACGTGAGGCACACTGGTCTGTAGTTTCCCGGATCACCCCTGGAACCCTTTTTAAAAATTGGTGTTACATTGGCGATCCTCCAATCTTCAGGTATTACAGATGATTTGAATGAAAATTCACAGATTACTAATAGCAGGTCTGCAATCTCGTATTTAGTTCTTTCAGCACCCTTGGATGCATACCATCTAGCCCAGGTGATTTGCTACTCTTCAGTTTATCTAATAGTTGTAGTACATCTTCCCGATGTATCAATATTTCCTTCAATTCTTCCGCATCTTTAAATACCACTTCAGTCATGGGTAACATCCCTACATCTTCCTCAGTAAAGACGGAAGCAAATAATTCATTCAGTCTCTCTGCTATCGCCTTGTTGCATCTTAGTGCCCCTTTAACCCCTCTATCATCTAATGGACCAACTGATTCTTTCACAGGTTTTTTGCTACGAATGTGCAGTACTTGAAAAAGTCTTTATTTCGCGTTTTTGCTTCCGCAGCAAGCTTCTTCTCAAATTCTCCTTTTGCCTGCCTTATCAATGCCTTGCATTTGACTTGCCAGTGCTTGTGCTGTTGCCAGGTTTCGTCGTTTGCCTCTTTTTTTTTTTTCCATTTCCTGAAAGATGCTTTTTTGGCAAGAACAGCCTCTCTGACATCACCTTTAAACAATGCTGGCGGTTTTTTGGACTTCCTTCCACTTTTCTTAAAGCGTGGAATACAGCTGGTCTGGGCTTCAAAGATAGTAGTTTTCAACCACACCCAACCTTGATGTAAGTCTTTAACCTTTGGAACTGCTCCTTTTAGTTTTTTCTTAACTATTGTCCTCATTTTATCATAGTCTCCTTTTCGAAATTTAAGGTATTACTGTGGATTTCCTTACTATCCCTCCTCTACTAATTAAATCAAACGCGATCATGCTATGATCACTATTGCCAAGTGGCCCCAACACCCTTATCTCTTGCACAAGATCTGGTGTTCCACTAAAGACTAGGTCTAATATGGCTTCCCCTCTGGTCAGTTCAGGAAACAGCTGCTCCAAGAAGCAGTCATTTATTTCATCTAGAAACTTTATCTCCCTAGCATGTCCTGCCGTGACACTGACCCAGTCGATACCGGGGTAATTGAAATCACCCATTATTATTACTGCGCTGTAACGTTTGTTAGCTTCTTTGATTTCTTTGAGCATTTCATCATCCATTTGTTCATTCTGGCCAGGTGGTCGATAGTACACCCCCACTGCCATCGCCTTCCCCCTTTTACATGGAATTTCAATCCATAGAGATTCTACAGCAAATTTTGTTTCCTGCAAAACTTTAATCCTTTCTGACTCAATGTCCTCTCTAACATAGAGCGCAACCCCTCCACCAATTTGATCAGCTCTATCATTACGATATAGTTTGTACCCATGTTTGTGTCCCACTGGTTGTCCTCCTTCCACCATGTCTCTGATATTCTAATCATATTTAACCACCTCATTTAGTGCTATATATTCTAACTCTCCCAACTTTATTTTTTTAGACTTCTAGCATTTGCATACAAGCATTTAGAGACTGTATTTTATTCATATTAATCTGGCTATTGGTAGACATGGTTAATTTGGGATCTTTAAGCTCTGTCTGCTCCATACTCGAGGGCATTTGGGCTACTTTACTCTTTTTTGGAACCTCTCTGCTTTTGATAGTATCCTTCAAGGGTACATTCTTCCGAACCATGCGCTCTTGGCCGACTGTTGGCTTTCCCCTGTCTCCTTTTTTTAAAGGTTAATGCCAGCAGCCTGGTTCCATCCCGGTTAAGATGAAACCCATCCCTTCGGAAGAGCCCCTCCTTTCTCCAGAATGTTCCCCAGTTCCTAACAAATCCAAAACTCTTATCTCTGCACCATTGTCTCATCCACGCATTGAGACTCCGGAGCTCTGCCTGCCTTTTGGGTCCTGCGTGTGGAACGGGAAGCATTTCGGAGAACGCTACCCTGGACGTTCTGGATTTAAACTTCCTACCTAAAAAGCCTAAATTTAGCCTCCAGAACCTTCCTACCACATTTCTATGTCATTGGTACCGACATGTACCAAGACAGCAGACTCCTCCCCAGCACTATCTAAGACCTTATCTAGGTGGTGCGTGAGGTCTGATACCTTCGCACCAGGCAGGCATGTGACCAGGCGATCCTCACGTCCATCAGCCATCGAGCTATCTACATGCCTAATGATCGAATCGCCAACTATAATGGCTGTCCTAACCCTTCCCTCATAGGCACATGGCCCTGGAGAAACTTCCTTGGTGCGAGAGGGTTTTACATCACCTTGAGGACAGGTCCTAGTTACAGGATCACTTCCTGCCACACTAGGGTGATGCTCTCCTGTCACGTGATCTCTCTCCTCCATGGCAACAGGGATGCTGCCAGACTGGAGGTGGGACTTCAGGACTATATCCCTGTAGGTCTCGTCAATGTACCTCTCTGTCTTTCTTATGTTTTCCAAGTCTGCTACTCTAGCCTCTAGAGAACGGACTCGTTCCCTGAGAGCAAAGAGCTCCTTGCACCTAGTGCGCACGTAAGACCTCTCACCAACTGGGAGAAAATCATACATGTGACACTTGATGCAAAAGACTGGAAAGCCCCCATCTCGCTGCTGGACTGCTGTTTGCATCTTAGTTTTAAGCTTGTGTTTAGATCTAAGTTCTTTACTTACTAAGGGTTGCTATGGATATGTATACTAATAAAACTGTACCTAATACGTTTAATATACCTTGTTCACCTGAAGCTTAATTAATCTCAGGCCCTTAGTGTATGACTGATTTGGATAACGAGCTTCACCTATGAGCACCTCCTTTCCTTTAAGATGTGTAAGTATGCCCATAAAGCTACGATTATCCCAGGGGTGGGTGGGTGCTGGGGAGGGAGGGAGGGAAATAACACTTATTAAAAGAGGGCTGCTACACAGTACCCTGTCCTGTGCTGCTGAGGTAAGCTGTGACCAACTTCCTGGGTGATTTACAGTCCTTGCTTGGATAGAAGTCTTTCAAAATTGGCCTTTTGACCTGTCACCTGGTGTTAACACCTATTGAAAATGTTTCACAAGTCTCTTGCCTCCTAGGTAGAAGGCCTCTTTGTAAGGGTCTCTAGAAGACTTTTTGTTGCTCAGAGTACTGACCCTGTTTGCCTTTTATGCTAAGTTTTTTTTTTTTTTTTTTAATATTCTGATTTGATTTAAATTACAGCTCTTTGCTGCTGCTAGGCTCTGACTTATTATGCAATTTAAACTGCAAGCTCTCTGCTGGGTTCCAAATTTAACCAGAAAGTTCTCTTCTGTGTTTTAAATTTAAACTTAAACTGCTGCTACTAGGCCCTGACTGATTTAACAAAAAACACTAGTTTCACAGATTAATTAGCTTTAATACAAAGAAGTCCTTTCAGAAAATTCCCAGAAGTATATACTCACAATTGCAGATCTCCCTCCAGAAGTAGCAGTCCCTTTTTCTAGTCCTTTAAGCCTTGCCTTAAAGGGAACATCTGCTGTCCAAGTATGCAGCCATAAAAAACATGCCAGGCTGCAGTAATGGACGCCATTGTCTTAGAAGGGAGGTGAGCCAGGTTTGCCGCTGCTGACTCCAACCATGGGCATTCTGATGGCTCCGCAGTCTCCATTCCCTGTTGGATCCATCTGACAGACGCCCGGGACACACAGGCTCCACAGATGGAGGCCTCCAGTGACAAGGCCATAATATCAAAGGCCTGTTTCAGCAGCGGCTCCAGCTTCCGGTCTTGAAGATCCCTGAGAGCTGCCCCGCCTTCCACTAGAATAGTGGTCTTCTTGGTCACTGTCGATATCAAGGCGTCCACCTTTGGGCATCTTTAAGAGGCCACGGTCCTCCTGAGGGATTGGTTAGAGTCGTGCCATAGACAGACTGCCTCTTAAGGTTGCCTCTGGGAATTCCCATTCAGACTCTGCCATATTTCTAACTACATGATGGACTGGGAAACACACCTGTGCCCCCTTAAACCCTTGCAACAAAGGGTTCTCCAGAGGCTCCTCCGCCTGCGTCGGAGGAGGTGTCATACTCAATGCCATTAGAGAGTGACTAATAAGGAGGTGCCAGCTCCTTCCTGAAGGCCCTAAAAACATTTGGGTTATCCCCAGAAGGGATTTCACTTTCTTCCAGTTTCATGGACCGGCAGGTCACCCCAGAGGTCAGAAGGCCCTTCACCCAGTTCTTCTCACTTGCGAGACTTGCCCCAGCCAGGAATCTGTCTCTCCGTGCCCCCTCTTTATCAAAGGGTCGCCTACACCCTGATCCTTCAAGTCCACAGCCACCCCGGGCAAGGGAGAAGGCAGCGAAGCAGCTCCTGCTGGCATACCAGACTGCTGCTGCTTCAGGAAATAAGCCTTATGGAAAGAGAGTGAAATCCGTAACTGCCTCTGTTTTGGTTGCAATACGGCTGTCCTTATTATTTGACTTTGTTACTCTTCCCGTGCTTAACTTTACCCTCCTGCAAAATGGCAGCTGACTCCGAGATGGCTGCCATTCCCTCCAAAAGTGCGAGCCCTCCTGCGCCTGCTGAAGAGGTATAAGGTTTGTTGCCAGTCTCCATGGCTTTGACTCCTGCTTTTCCACCACAAACCAAACCAGCAGAATGCCACCGCTGTAATTCCGCGGCTGCCAGCAAACTCTTAAGTAGCCCGGTGCCTCCAACATGCACACGCCCCCTCTCCCCTGTGCACCCAAACCTGCTAGTGTTGAGGAGAGACAAAAAGGCGTGAAAAGTGCCTTCCGCCACAGTCCACAATCCTATGCCGGAGCCCCGATCTGTCGCTTTGCCCTTTTGCAAACCAGGATCCATTGGGCTTACTGGGACACTATGCTGTCTGTCGGGGGATGCCTGCACAGGACCTAGTTGTCCCACCGCTGCTCGCAGACGGTTGTCCCGCCGCTCGTAGCCGACAGGCACTCACACAGGAGGCGTTCAATGCAGCTTATACAGGTCTAAAACACACCTCTGCGGCCCTCCAGTGGTATCATCTAACTGTATCTTACAGAAGCTCTGCCTCTTGCTGGGTTAAGGAGAAGGGACCTGGGGCTCCTGGGTATATCTCCCCTATTAGGCTCTGGCGAATCTGGAAACTGGGCAGGCTCTGCCCCTTCAAGCACAGAGTTCCCCAGCCATGCATTTCTGCTGCCCCTCCTTCCTTTTCTTTTTCCCTTTTTTTTTTTTCCCCACCTACGTTATCTCAAGCTTCTTTAGGGGACTCTATGGACAGACAGACAAGGACACCTCATCCAGCTGCTGAGAACTGAAAGACTGGTGCAAGGAGCTGAAGGGGGAGCTCCTGTACTGTGACACTGGAAAATCCATCATGCTCGGTTCTCAGCTGCTGGAGGATGACAAATACCCATATGTACCTAGACGGGCCTGGAGGAACGATTAGGAAGCGTGGAATAATCTTCCAGTGGAGGTGGTGGACAAAAGCATGGGACAAACAGAGAGGATCCCTAAAGGTAAAAAGGGGACTGTTGTAGTTTGATATGGAAGGGCATACTAGATAGGCCACGTGGCCTTTTTCTGCCATCATGTTCTACGTTTCTAAAAACAAAATTGCTGTTGGGGACTAAAAAAAAAGAAAAAAACCCCACAGCTTTTTCACCACAATGCGATTGAAGACAAACAAATGAGCAACTATTAAATGGAAGAAAAAGGAAAAGGACCAAGTGGTATAAAAAAACCCACATTTTCAACTGTGGTATTATGAGCTCTATAAGTGTCCAATCGTAGGCTTTAAAAAAATGGAGGAAGAGGAAGGACGAAAAGGGGGGAAGTGACATTTTTATTTAATTTATACCGCCTTTTCGGGTAATCAAAGCGGTTTACAGAATAACATTACATTATAATATAGAAACTAATTACAGTAAACATTTTAACAGAAGTTGTTATATCAAACATTTTAAGATTACATTATCTTAATCAAAGGAAGGTATATGCTTATATACATCACCTATATGTGCCTACATACGTATCTGATATTGCATATATATGTAATTTATGTACAGTGTGAGGGTGAGTCTTTTGAATTACAATGCATAAATTGTTTTGTAATGTTGATAGTGTTTGTTATTATTTATTTGTATCGGGGTGTTAGGTTCGGATAGTTTCATGGTCTTTCGGGGTGCCAAAATGTTCTCGAAAGAGATGAGGTTTTAGGTCCTTTCGGAATGTTGATAAATCCCTGATGGATCTTAGTTTGTCAGGTAGCATATTCTGCATGAAGGGGCAATGTAAGAAAAGGTTCTGTTACTGGTGGCATGGTTTGTTTTGCGATATTCTGAGGGTATAATTTAGGGTATTTTGTGTGCAGGTTATTCTTTGTCATCTGGAGTTACTTTAATTAGTTTTGTGAGATAAGTTGGTTATATTTCTTATCAGTTTGAAGGTAGTCATCAGTAATCTATATTTACTCCTACTGAATATTGGGAGCCAGTGGAATTTGTATAAGATTGGAGTAATGTGTTCAGATTTGCTTGATTTGTTAGTTATACAAGCGGCCATATGCTGGGCAACTTAAAGACTGTGAATTGTTTCTTTCAGAAGACCTTGAAGTAGAATATTGCTATAATCCATGTGTGGAAGTATCATGGCTTGAAGTACCATTCTGAAATCATTGTTGGACAGAAGTGGGCTCAGCTGTTTGATCATTCTCAACTTGTTGTAAATAGTTCTGGTGGTGAGTTTAATATGTGATGTAAAGCTGAGGGTTTGATCTAATATGACACCTAAATATTTTACCTCGTTCTTTATATTAAGGATAGCCTCTTTTCCATCGATTTGTGGAAGGGGAGGGTTAAAGCATTGATTTTTGGTAGTGAATAAAACTTATGTATGTTTTGTGTTTAGTTTTATTTTTAAATTGTGGGCTTTTAACCATTATGATATCTCATAAACACTCGCCCCCTTCCCCCCCCCCCCCCAGTGAATAAAAGATAACAGATTTTAAAAAACAAAATGCACTACACCCACAGCAAAACAATAAAACCTCGGCATGGGGGTTGTTCGATAACACTTAAGACTGATTTCCTGGAAAATTTCACGCACTAAGCAGAACAGTTTTAACTAGGCTTGATGACATCTCAATTTGCAAGAACTTCAGTTAAAGCCTCAAAGATCTGTTTCGTTGAACGCATGAGGTGCGTGAACTGGGGGTCATTGGGTATTCTACCAACTGCGGTGACATTTGACTGAAATGGGATAAAATGTTTAAAATTATGGATGGGCAAAGGTAAGAAAGCAACCCAGACATGAAAACTTTAAGGCCATTATTCCTGCAGGAAACTGGACTGAAAATGTGCACAATTTCTCTTCCCCCTTGATTTCTGAAAGAAAGAGGCAAATGGAAGTACCCAGACAGGTTTTATTTAAGCTTTGTCTTTCAAATTCCCTCACTTGGTTTGTGGCCTGTCGTGCCATGTGGGCTTGCATACATCAGTGATGCCAAGAGCTATGCTATCTTTAGCTTAACTACTAGAAGATCTCCCAAGATGGACAGGTCTCATCTGAGTTGCCAGATTAAGACAACAAGCCACCCATTTGGGCAGCAGCATGGGACAGTGTTGGTGGTGGAAGATAACATTTCTGTGACAACAGCAACACTGGCATTACTGGTGTGGAAAAAAAGGTGAAATTAGACTTTACCTGCTAATTGTCTTTCCTGGAGTCCCTCCAGGCCGGTCCTCAGCTGCTGGTAGGCAGAAAAATCCCATGCGTATTGGACTGGCCTGGAGGGACGATTAGGAAAGACTTGGCAATCTACTTACGTATCTTGCCACAAAAACCCAATGGACAGTCATGACAAAACAAATTACAATATAGTGCTGGAAGATGAGATTGCCAGGTCAGAAAGGAACTCAACAGGCTACTGAGGAAGAGTTGGAGCAAAATATGGATCTTGAAAACATACCACTGGAATTAGACTGCCTTCAGAAATCGATGACTCTTTACAAATGACAGAGCAACAGAAAAGTTATGGGATGACATCAAGAAAAGTTGTGCTCTAATAAGATAGTGAAGTCTCTGCAAAAAGTGAAAAAGAAAAACCATCCAAATGGATGGCTGAAGAAACTGAAAATTGCTCAGAAATGCAGAATCTAAAGCCAGAGGAGAAAGGGTAATAAAGGAACTTAACAACAAGATGAGCCAAAGTAGTACTATAATGATGCATGCAAGGAAACGGAATCATAAGCAAGATCGGCTTTCTGAAAGCTACAAGAGTTAGAGAAAATTCCATCCTAGAACTGGAATGCTAAAAGATGCTCAAGGATCCATGCTGAATGATGCTGAGATGATCAAGAAGTTGGAAAGAATACAGAGTCATCATAACATAAAAATCAAGTGGATCAACGGCCGTTTCAATCTGTATCTTCAGAAACCATTGGTTATGAAAGAAGAAGTTAAAGCAGTGCTGAAAGCATTATCAAAAGAACAAAGCACCAGGTATTGATGACATGCCCAATGAAGTATTACTGCAATCAAATGCAGCTGTTCGAAGCTGCTTTGTCAAGACAAGGCTGGTGTGAGGAGCTGAAGGGGGGGCTTTTGTGCTGTGGCACTAGAAAATCTGTCATGCTCAGTTCTCAGCTGCTGTAGGATGGTGAATACTCATACATACATGGACTGGCTTGGAGTCACTCAAGGAAAGACAATTAGCAGGTAAGGTCTAATTTCTCCATCCGTAAAGAAGTATTTCCGCATATTACCCCTGAGTCTATCCCCTTTCACTCTCATCCCATGTCCCCTCATAGCAGAGCTTACCTTCAATTGAAACAGACCGTCCTGCGCATTTATGCCATGGAGATAGGGGCAATATGATATTTAAATGGCTCTATCCCACCTTTCCTCTAAAGCAGGGGTCTCAAACTCAAATTGCTTTGAGGGCCAAATGAGGACTTGTAGAGTAACCCGGGGGCCGCACAAGACGCAGGCCTCATTTGCATAAGGGCATCATTTGCATAAATATTTGCATAATGTTACCATACACTAACTTTTAGTAACATTGCCTCTTAATGAGTGTATGGATAAAGAAAGACTAAAAGATTTCTACATTACTATAAACCAGTGCCAACCGCCAGGCACATTAGGAACTACTAGAAACACTGCTCATTTAGAACCCATAGCAAACCTGCCGTGTCCTAACAGCACTACCAGGACTCACAAAGCACCATACCCTAACTATCAAAAGGCAACACTGCAAATATTAAATCAACACATTTCAGAGAATAACAATACATGACCTACTCGGGAAAGAGAACAAGTGGCAATGTCAAATAGGAATTACATAAACAGAATACCTCAGCTCAGTTACACATGCAGAACATACACCATCACCAAACAAGGAATCACAATTTAGAAACAGGAAGACAATTAAACTGGGAACCCCAAAAGCCAAACTTAGAATGTACAACACTGTAGAAATAAAACTATACATTGATTTCCTCTTGTATTAAATAAAGTGCAGACGTTAAAGATGCACATTTCCAAGAGCTGACATATTTCAGTTAATAAATTCAAAATAAAGAGATATTTTTCTACCTTTTGTGCATTTTCTTTTCAGTTGCAATTGTTCCATTCACTTTCTTCTGGTTTCTTTGTGTCTTCTGCTAACTCTCCATCGTCTGCTGTCCATTTGTCCTTTCTTCTTTCCTAGTTTTTTTCCATTCTCTCTACATCTGCTTTAACATACTAATCATTCTCCTTTTGCTCTTTCCTCATTCCTATTTCATCCACTCAAATTTTACCCCTCCATCCTCAATCCCCACTTACTCTCCCAGTACCCGGCCAATTGTAGATTTTTCTTCCCTCCCACACAAAATATATTTCCCCTCTCCATTTCACTCTCCCAGCCCCATCCCATTCTAATCGTCCCCCAACATCAACTCCCTTCTAGCTCCTGCCCCACCCAGCATCCGCTCCCTTCTAGTCCCCGCATCATCAGCCCATTTCCAGTCCTAGCTCCCTCCCCTCACAGCCCATTTCCTTTCCAAGCCCCCCTCCCCATCAGCCCATTTCCATTCCAAGCCCCCTTCCACTCAGCCCATTACCATTCCAAGACCCTGTCCCCATCAGCTATTTGCAGTTCAAGCTCCCCCTTCTACTCGGCCCATTTCCAGTCATAGCACCCCCCCCCAGTCCATTACCAGTTCTAGCCCCCCCCCCAGCCCATTATCGGTCCTAAGCCCCCCAACAGCCCATTTCCAGGCCTAACCCTTCCATCGCCCTATCTTCATTCTTAGCCCCCCCCATAACCCCATTTCAGTCTTAGCCCCCCCATCTGTCCATTACCAGTCCTAACCCCCATCACCCCATTTTCAGTACTACCCCCCAGCCACACATCAAGTCCTGTTCCTCCCTCCCTCCCCCCCCCCCGGGAAAATTAAACTTAAAAAAAAACCCAGCTTCTGCTGCTGCTGCTGCCGCTGCCGTGGCCGGCAATAGCAGCAATATCGCAAGTCCCGCGGGCTCCGTTCCCCCCCCCCTTCCTTCCTTCCTTCCTTCCTTCCTGCTTGCCTGCCAGTTCTACGCTTCGGCTTTGGCTTTCAGAGCCGCGAAGGGAGAGCTTCTCCCTCGTGACTCTGTTCAGCCCGCTGGGGCAGATGGGAAATTTCCCATCTGCCCCAGCGGGCTGAACAGAGTCGCGAGGGAGAAGCTCTCCCTTCGCGGCTCTGAAAGGCGAAGCCGAAGCGGAGAACTGGCAGGCAAGCAGGAAGGAAGGGGGGGGGAGCGGAGCCCGCGGGACTTGCGATATTGCTGCTATTGCCGGCCACGGCAGCGGCGGCAGCAGCAGCAGAAGCCGGGGTGTGTTTTTTTTTTTCCCCCTATGCATCGCGGGCCGCACAAAGGTCTCTCGTGGGCCGCGTGTTTGAGACCCCTGCTCTAAAGTATACATATTTAAAAATCTTTCTCCTCATATGTTTCATAATGAAGACCACTAGCCATTTTAGTAGCCACCCTCTGTGCAGACTCTAACCTGCTTATATTCTTTTTAGGGTGTGGTCTCCAGAATTGCACACAATATTCCAAATGAGGTCCTACCAGAGACTTAGCGGCATTATCACCTCCTTCTTTTTTTTTTCTGCTGACATTTCCCTCTCTATACACCCAAGCATCCTTCTGGCTTTCGCAGTTACCTTTTCTACCTGTTTAGCTACTTTAAGTTAGTCAGACACAATTACGGCCAGGTCTTGCTCTTTTGTGGACAGAACTACCTAAACCCATACACTGTGTACCTCCTTTGGATTTTTGCAGCCTAAATGCATGACCCTCCATTTTTTTTAGCATTAAATTTCTGCTGCCAAATTCTAGACCCATTCTTCAAGCTTAGCTAGATTCCTCCCCCCACCTCATGTTATCGACTCCTTCATATGTGTCTACTCTATTGTAGATTTTGGTGGTATCTGCAAACAATCAAACTTTACCGGACAGTCCTTCTGCAATATCACTAACAAGGATATAAAACAGAATCGGACCAAGTACAGATCTTGCGGCACACCACTGGTAACCACCTCCTCCTCAGTGGGAGCTCCATTTACCCATACCCTTTGTTGCCTCCCATTTAACCAATTGCTAATCTGATCGGTTACTTTAGGGCCCATCCCTAGGGTGCTCAGTTTGCTTATAAATTGCCTGTGCTGAACGGTGTCGAAGGCTTTACTGAAATCTAAATACACCACATCTAGGACTCTCCCTTGGTGAATCTCCCTGGTCATCTAGTCAAAGAAATCAATCAGATTTGTTTGACAGGACCTGCCTTTGGTGAATCCATGCTGCCTCAGATCCTGCAATCCATTGAACTCCAGAAACCTCACTTTTCCCTCCTTTAGTAACCTTTCCAATAATTTACTAACCACATAGGTTAGATTAACCAGCCTGTAAGAACATAAGAACATAAGAACATAAGAAATGCCATACTGGGTCAGACCGAGGTCCATCAAGCCCAGTATCCTGTTTCCAACAGTGGCCAATCTAGGTCATACGTACCTTGCCGTTTCCCCAAACGCCCAAGGTTCTGCAGTGCTTGTTCTTGGCCAAGCCTTGATATCCTGGGTCCCTTTTTATTCGTGGTTTATGGACCTTTCCCTCCAGGAACTTGTCCAAACCTTTTTTTAAACCCAGCTATACTAACAGCCCTTACTACATCCTCCGGTAACAGATTTCCAGAGTTTGATTACACGTGAGAGAAGAAATATTTTCTCCTATTTGTCTTAAATAGTTTACACTGAAGCTTCATTACATGCCCCCTAGTCCTTCTATATTCTGAGAGCGTAAACAATTTATCCACGTTTATCCGTTCCACTCCATTCATTACTTTATACACCTCTATCATATCGCCCCTCCGCCGCCTCTTTTCTAGGTTAAAGATCACTAACCTTTTTATCCTCTCTTCATAGGAGTAGCCTTCCATCCCCTTCACCAATTTGGTGGCTCTTCTCTGTACTTTTTCTAATAACTCTATGTCCTTTTTAAGATACGGTGACCAGAATTGCACACAATATTCAAGGTGCGGTCGTACCATGGAGCGATACAGAGGCATTATAATATCCTTTGTTTTATTCTCCATCCTTTCCTTAGGTACCTAGCATTCTATTTGCTTTCTTGGCCGCCGCTGCACACTGGGCGGAGGGTTTTTAAAACATGTTATCCACGATGATCCTAAATCTTTTCCTGGTTGGTGGTTTTAATGTGGAGCCTTGCATCTTGTAACTATAGTGTGGTTGTTGTTTTTCCTAGGTGCATAACTTTGCACTTGTCCACATTAATTTCATCTGCCATTTGGATGCCCAGTCTTCCAATTTATCCAGATCCTCCTGCAGTTTTTCCACAATCCTCCTTGGGTTTTTAAAACAACTTTAAACAGTTTTGTGTCATCTGCAAATTTGATTACCTCACTATTTATTCCCTTTTCCAGGTCATTTATGAATATGTCAAAAAGTAGCGGACCCAGTACAGATCCCTGGGGTACTCCACTATTCACCTTTTTCCATTGGGAATATTGGCCATTTAGCCCTACCCTCTGCTTTCTATCTTTTAACCAGTTCCCGATCCACAATAGTCACTGCCTCCTATCCCATGACTTTTTAGCTTCGCCAAAAGTCTCTGATGGGGACCTTGTCAAAAGCTTTCCTGAAAGTCCAGATACACTATATCAACCGACTCACCTTTGTCTACCTGTTTTATGCACACCTTCAAAAAAACAGATCAGATTAGTAAGACAAGATCTGCCTTGTCTAAAGCCATGTTGGCTGTCTCCCATTAGGCCATGACTATCTACATGCTGTGTAATTTTGTTCTTTATGATGGCTTCTACCATTTTCCCTGGTACTGACGTCAGGCTCACCGGTCTGTAATTTCCTGGGTCACACCTGGAACCCTTTTTAAAACTTGTGTGACGTTGGCGACCCTCCAATCTTCAGGTATTACAGATGATTTTAATGAAAGTTCACAGATTACCAATAACAGGTCTGCAATCTCATATTTCAGTTCTTTCAACACTCTGGATGTATACCATCCGGTCCAGGTGATTTGCTACTATTCAGTTTATCAAATAGTTGTATATATCTTCCCGTGTAGCGATATTCTCTCAATTCTCTCTGCAGTATCACCTTTAAATACCACTTCAGTCTTGGGTAACACCCCTACATCTTCCTCGTAAAGACCGAAGCAAAGAATTCATTCAGTCTCTCTGCTATAGCCTTGTCTCCTCTTACTGCCCCTTTACCCCTCTCTATCATCTAATGGTCCAATTGACTCTCTCACAGGCCTTTTGCTACGAATGTACTTGAAAAAGTCTTTATTTCGTGTTTTTGCTTTCCGTAGCAAGTTTCTTCTCAAATTCCCGCTTTGCCTGCCTTATCAATGCTTTGCATTTAACCTTGCCAGTGCTTGTGCTGTTTTCCAGTTTTCATCATTTGGCTCTTTTTTCCATTTTCTGAAGGTTCTTTTGGCAGCAACAGCCTCTCTGACCTCACCTTTTAAAACCATGCTGGCAGTTTTTTGGACTTTCTTCCACTTTTCTTAATGCGTGAATACAGCTGGTCTGGGCTTCGAGGATAGTATTTTTAAATACACACCAAGCTTGCTGTAAGTCTTTAACCTTTGAACCGCTCCTTTTAGTTTTTTCCGAACTATATTCCTCATTCTATCATAGTCACCCTTTTGAAAGTTAAAAGGTAGTACTGTGGATTCCTTTACTATCTGTCCTCCACTGATTAATCAAACATGATCATACTATGATCACTATTGCCAAGTGGTCCCAACACCCTTATTTCTTGCAACCAGATCTGGCGTTCCACTAAGGACCAGGTCCATTATGGCTTCCCCTCTGGTCGGTTCATGAACCAGCTGCTCCAGAAGCAGTCATTTATTTCATCGAGAAACTTTATCTCTTTAGCTTGTCCTGCTGTGACACTGTCCCAGTCGATACAGGGGTAATTGAAATCACCCATTATTACTACTCTGTTGTGGCTTTTGTTAGCTTCCTTGATTTCTTTGAGCATTTCATCATCCATTTGTTCATTCTGGCCAGGTGGTCGATAGTATACTCCCACTGCCATCACCTTCCCCCTTCATAAATGGAATTTCAATCCATAGAGATTCTACAGCATATTTTGTTCCCTGCAAAACTTTAATCCTTTCTGACTCAATGCCCTCTCTAACATAGAGTGCAACCCCTCCACCAATTTGTTCAGCTCTATCTTACGATATAGTTTGTATCCAGGTATCACAGTGTCCCACACTGGTTATCCTCCTCCTTCCACCATGTCTCTGAGAGTGCAATCATATATCTAACCTCTCATTTAATGCTATTATTCTAATTCTCCCATCTTATTGTTTAGACTTCTAGCATTGCATACAAGCATTTTAGAGACTGCATTGTATTAATATTAATCTGGCTATTGGTAGGCATGGGTAATTGGGAATCTTTATGCTCTCTGTCTGCTCCTTACTCAAGGGCATTTGGGCTACTATACTCCCTTTTGGAACCTCACTGCTTTTGGTAGTATCCTTCAAGGATACCTTTGTCCGAACCGTGCGCTCCTGGGTGACTGTCGGCTTTCCCCTATTTTCTAGTTTAAAAGCTCTCTTATCTCTTTTTAAAAGGTTAATGCCAGCAGTCTGGTCCCATCCTGATTAAGGTGAAGCCCATCCCTTCGGAAGAGCCCCCCTTTCCCAGAATGTTCCCCAGTTCCTAACAAATCCAAAACCCTCATCCTTGCACCATTGTCTCATCCACGCATTGAGACCCGGAGCTCTGCCTGTCTTTTGGGTCCTGCACGTGGAACAGGAAGCATTTCGGAGAACGCTATCCTGGAAGTTCTGGATTTCAAACTTCCTACCTAAAAGCTTAAATTTAGCCTCCAGAACTTCCCTACCCACATTTTCCTATGTCATTGGTACCAACATGTACCAAGACAGCAGACTCCCCCCCCAGCACTATCTATGATCCTATCTAGGGCGGTGCGTGAGATCTGGCTACCTTCGCACCAGGCAGGCATGTTACCAGGCGATCCTCACGTCCACCAGCCACCCATCTATCTACATTACTAATGATTGAATCACCAACTATAACAGCTGTCCTGATCCTCCCCTCATGGTGACATGGCCCTGGAGAAACGTCCTCGGTGCGAGAGGGTTTTACATCACCTGGAGGACAGGTCCTAGTTACAGGATCACTTCCTGCCACACCAGGGTGATGCTCTCCTGTCACGTGACCTCTCTCCTCCATGTAGTTCTCAATGTCAACCTTTATGTCCGCTTTTTGTGTAAAGGGACCACATGTGCCTTTCTCTAGTCCTCTGGCACCACTCCTGACTTCTAAGAGGCATTGAAAAGGTCAGACAGTGGATCCGATAGAATGTCCCCTTCAGTATTCATGGATGTATCCCACCCGGACCCATGGCTTTGCCTACTTTTTAGTTTAGCTAGTTCCTCACGAACACACTCTTCTGAAAATCATTAGAGATCCCTTGTTGCTTCTATTCCTATTTGTGGGTGTTTTCTGAGGTCCTTCTCCTGGCCCTTCATCTGTGAACACGGAACATAAATATTTGTTGAGAAATTCTGCTTTATCCTTGTCAGTTTTGCATATTCCTCCCCTGCACGCTAAACTCTGACAATACCATTTTTGCCCTTCCTCCTCTCACTAACATGCCTGAAAAATGTCTTATCCCCACATTTTATTGCATTGGCTATTTCTTCTTTTTCTACCTTTGCTTTCCTGACCACTTTGCTAGCTTCTCTTAAGTTTTTTTTCCAAATATAGATGCCTGTCTTCCTCTCTCTGATCGCTTGTATTTCATGAAGACCTCCCTCTTTTTCTTCACCTTTTTCAGTTGCTGCTTTTGAGAACCAAAGCAGCCTCCTTTTCCTTTTACATGTATTTTTCTTTCAAACAAAAAGGTTTGTTGCCCTTAAAAATCCCTTTTCAGTTTTGCCCACTGGCTTTTTACATCCTCCAGCTGTTCCCATCCTGCTAATGACTCTGAGGTATTGTCCCATCTTTGCAAAGTTAGTTTTCCTTGTCCTTTGTGCCCGTTTATCAAAAGATTCCAACATGCATTTAACCCCTAGAGAAAACTATTTTTGTTGGAGCTGGTTGTCAAAGTGAATAGTGGACACTCTATGCACCACTGCGACTTCTCCTTTTTATTATTAAATTTATAAAACTTCACACTTAGCTTTTGCTGATATTTAGAGACAAGCAATGAGAGCTTGATTAGAAATCTCCAGAAAAACCAAGAAAAGACGACGTGCCACACGTTTCGGGTTTGTATCAAAAATTCTTCAACCCTGCTTCAGGTCCATCTTATACTGGCTAATCCACCTCTGGATTAGCCAGCATAAGATGGACCTGAAGCAGGGTTGAAGAATTTTTGATACAAACCCGAAACGTGTGGCACGTCGTCTTTCTTGTTTTTTCTGGCGATTTTCTAATCAAGCTCTCATAGCTTTTGCTGATATTTAGAGACAAGCAATGAGAGCTTGATTAGAAAATCGCCAGAAAAAACAAGAAAAGACGACGTGCCACACGTTTCGGGTTTGTATCAAAAATTCTTCAACCCTGCTTCAGGTCCATCTTATGCTGGCTAATCCAGAGGTGGATTAGCCAGTATAAGATGGACCTGAAGCAGGGTTGAAGAATTTTTGATACAAACCCGAAACGTGTGGCACGTCGTCTTTTCTTGGTTTTTCTGGAGATTTCTAATCAAGCTCTCATTGCTTGTCTCTAAATATCAGCAAAAGCTAAGTGTGAAGTTTTATAAATTTAATAATAAAAAGGAGAAGTCGCAGTGGTGCATAGAGTGTCCACTATTCACTTTGACGACCAGCTTCAACAAAAAATAGTTTTCTCTAGGGGTTAAATGCATGTTGGAATCTTTTGATAAACGGGTGTTTAAGTGATTTCCGATAGGGTGGTTTTTTTTTTTTTTTTTTTCTGTTTTTTTTTTATTGTCCTTTGTGCCAGCAAATGATCCTCTCTTTTGAATGGATTTTATCAGCTCCAGTACGAATACTGAACCACATTATCTGTTTTGTTTTATTTTTTTCAAAGAAATGTTTATTAGAAGCACTTAATATAATACAACAGTAAATTTAAAAAGTTGCTTCAATTTTTTTACAATATACAGTCGGAAAACATATATCGACATACCCCGGGCTCCGCCCCAGGGTGTTACAACAGTACTGTTTTGTTTTATTTAACAGGTTTTATATAACGCTTTATCATTTCAATCAAAGCAGCTTACATTGAAACTTAAACTTGGTAATGTACATTAAACAGGGACATTGATAACTTGGATTTTTCTGAGGCAATGGAGGCTTAAGTGACTTGCCCAAGGCCACAAGGAGTGCTAGTGGGAATCAAACCCTTGTCTCTGGGTTCCCAAGCTAGTGTTCTTAACCATTAGGCGGCTACTCCACTCGAGTGGTCACTGGCTGCAAGATGATCTCCCACTGTAACATCAGAAACTCTTTCCCCATTGGTAAGCACTAAGTCCAGTATGGCCACATCAGTGTGGGTTCTGTTAGCAATTGCCTGAATAGGTCTCGCTGTAGAGAATCCAGGATCTCCTTACTTCTAGATGACACATATTGAAATCACCTATCAGTAGCACTTTTCCTTCCATGGTAATACTGTATATTTTTCTATTAAATTTTCGTCCATTTCTACTCTTGTGAGGGATATCGGTATAACTCCAGTGCAAATGAATTTCCCTTTCCCTCTTTTTAGTTTAACCCACAGTGCCTCCTCTTTCTTTTAAGCCCTGCAATTCTATAGCTTTAATATTATTTTTTACATATACATATTATACATATTTTGGACTGTCTTGTAGTCCTGGCAGCCAGCCTATCTGATGCTCTGCATGTGATTGAAGAAAAATGGAAAAAAAAGTTTATAATGGGAGCATCTACCTTACATTCTGGCTACCTCTTTGGTGTGATTTGAAACATGATATAGAACATAATGTGGAATTCAGCAGCAAAGTCCTTCTGCATGATCACTGGCAGAGAGCCACAAAATGTCAAAGATTGTAGCCAAAATATCTTTATTGCAACAAAACTTTTTTTTTTTCTTCTTGCATTATGCAGGTCACTTGCTGTGTGTAGTGCTGTTGATGCTGCCAGTCCGATATTTGGTGAAGATTTATTTGTATCTTCTAACGGTGTTGTTACTTTATGTAGCACACCAAACCTCCAGGTGAGTTTCAAATTCTGGTCCCGATAATTCACTGTACTAGGGTACAGTGGTCTCCTCCAGTATGAACTATTAATCAGATTTGTGTTATTTTTCTACCAGTCAAAACGGTGTACAATTAAGGTGCAAAAGTGTGGTTAATGGGTGTAGGCCATATTCAACTATTCAAGCAGTAGCAGTTAAAGCATTCCTCCTTTTTGCCTAAACATGTTTTACAATCTGAGGCATTGCCAGAGCTGCTTAATGCTCCATAGGAAAGCAGGATGAATTAGCCATTCAGGTGCATGACATCCAGTGGTGCTGACACGGATCTTGCTCTCTCTTCTCATCTGTCCTACTGCCTAGACATGTTGGATATATTCTCTCAATTTTTATTCGAAGCTTCTCAGCTACTCACTAATTTCTCTTACTTATTTTGCATAATTCTCTTTGAGTTCCCCAAATAAAAAATATTAAATATTTTTAAAAAAGTGTACTATGAAGATATCCTGCTTGTCCATGGAGAAATAGCATATATAATATCCTCGCACATGGGTGACATCAATGGAGCCCAAGTGTGGGAGCAGCTTCCAAGTTTCTTATCTTTCAGAAGCTTTTGGAAGCACATCACCACGTATGGGGCCATTTTCACACTGCTGCTGCTGCATGGGATTGCTTCCGTGTTACTTAGCAGTATGTTTTGCTTTGTTGTTAAAGTGATATCTCCAGTAACAAGCAGGAATGCAGTCTTTCACATGGGGTGAATGTCTCCGGCGGAGTCTGCGTGGGAATGCTCCCCAGCATCCAATAGCAAAGCCTTTGGGAGCATTCCACTGCGCCTGCCCTCCTGCCTTCCCAACTCCTCGCCCCGGTTCTTCATTTTCTGTGGAGCCAGCAAGATGTATCATCCTGTCACCGCCAAAAAACTTCTCTCTTTTTTTTGTGGAACATCGTGTTTGTGCCTTTCCATCGACGCCAATAACTTTTATTTTACAAATTTTTCCTCTTCATTTTCATCGCAGTTTTCACTGCTACACTAGGCCTCTAGGCTTCCATAGCCTTATCTTCAATCCTGCAGACAACGTTTTGAGGCATGGAAAAGCCAACTAGTGGCTTTCAAAAAAAAAAAAAAAAAATGTTTGGGCCCTTAACATCAAGCCATTTTTTTGTCCTTTGTGGCAGCAAATGACAGAGGTCTAAAAAACTGAGCCAGATAGTACGGATCATCATTCGCCTCTGACTCGCTTTCAGTGGCTTCCATCTCCTCATTGAGGGCATTGACTTCCTCTCACGGGTCTCAGGTTTCTTCAAAGCCTGCGACACACAAGATAATCACCTTTATCGCCACAATGCATGCCATATATTACCTTCCCATAGCCCTCCTTCTCACACAGCAGCCTCCCCCTCCCCCCCTCCAATCTTCACGAACACTATGCAGGCACTTCCATGGATCTACTCACACGCACCACTTTTCCATGAAACCCTGCAACCAACATACAAGAGACCCAGCCAAAGATGTTTCACCAAAACAAATACAAGTTCCCGCACTCTCCCAAGGAGGTCACCAAAAACCCACAATGATCTGCTTCCTATCACCATAGAACTCATTAATGCCAGGTCAATAAGAAACAAAATCAACACCCTAGCAGACCACTTACAAAGTATGTCGGTCTGCTGTATTTTTATCACGGAGACATGGCTCACACCCTCTGACAATGTGCTCATCAACCAACTAGTACCCCCAACCCACACAGCCTTCAGCTGCCTACGCACACACAAAAAAGGAGGAGGGGTCCTGATCATAGGAAGAAGCAACCTGAGACTCAGGACCCGAGCCACTACAAATACAATGCAATGCGAGTCTATCCACATAGGGAACAAGCACCTAGCCCTGTGCCTCACCTATAGAGCCCCACATTCCTCCACGGACAAACTATCTTTTATACTGGAGGCGGTCTGTGCAGTAAATGCCCTCCACAAATCTATGATTGTGCTGGGGAACGTCAACCTAATATCAGCCCCTAGCAAGGTTGCAGAATGCTTCCTGTCAGCTATGAGCTCACTGCAATACACCCAGATCATCACAGCCCCTACTCACAGATACGGATCCTCACCAGATCTCATCTTTGCACCCAACTACCTAATAGAAAAGGACATCATCACAAGCCCACTGATCACACCTGTACCACGATCAGACCACCACATGATAAGAATTGAGATACAGTCAACAAGCCTAAAAGCTTGTCAGGACAAACTTCACACAGGTAGGAGATTTAAAAGCTTCAACAAGGACCAATTCCTCCAGGAAATACTACCCAACCTGAGCACAATTGAAAATGACTCAAACAACCAAATAGACAACTGGAATGAGATCATATCTTCTGCAGCCAAAGCCCCAGAGGACAAAACCTCAAGAGCTCCTTGCTCTGTAATCAAAACTGCCCCCTGGTACTCAAGAGATTCAGAAGGCAAAGAGAACACTATGGAGACTAGAAAGACGCTGGAAACACACCAGATCAGACAACACCCAGGAGATCTATCAGACAAAACAAAGGGAATATAATGAACTCATCAATCAGCATAAAAAAGAATACTACACAAACCTTATTCTCAAATCCTCCAATAAATCCAGAGAACTATTTGACATAGTGAGAACCCTCACCAACGAATCAAAACCTGAGAAAGATGAACTGATACATCCACAGACCTTCGCCGACAACCTTCAACTCAAATTCTCTACCCCCACAATATCAACCTTGAACACCCCCTCCAAGCCATCAACACCCAACCAAAGCTGGGATAAGTTCAGCATCCCATCGACGGAACAGATCTCCCAAATAGTCACCAAGATTAACACTAGCACTGCCCTGACCGCCCCATGCCCAGTAGCATGGATTAAATCAGCAAAGAACGAGCTTATCCACAACATAGTGCACAATTTCCTCACCCTCAGATAATGCCAAATGCGTAAAGCTAGCAACCATCCGCCCCATTCCAAAGAAAACTACACTGGTCAAAGACAACCCAGCTGCCTTCAGGCCTATATCGAGCCTTCCCCTTCTGGCTAAGGTCATTGAAAAAACTGTACAACATCAGCTCCAGGACCACATCGACAACTATGCCCCTCTGGGCCCAAACCACAGTGTCGAAACCCTACTGATATACCTCTTCGATAACCTGCTCAAGGTTATCGACAATGTCAAAAAAGGTATCATCTTCATTGACATCACCTCGGCTTTTGGCACTGTCAATCACAGCACCCTGCTATCAAGACTTCAACAAATTGGGCTATATGGCACCACCTTGAACTGGTTCACCTCCTACATCACAAACGGACAGCTCCAAGTCAAATGTGGCCCCATCACTTCCCAGCCATTCATAGCCAAACAGTGCATCTCTGCACTTAATTTAATCTCTACATACATGCCATCTGCGACATCAAGAAACACAATATTCAATACACTGTGCAGACGACATAATGATATACACCCCGATTAACCTTGATAACCTAGACTACTCAAAAATAGCTGACTGCCTGCATCAAATGACAAGCTGGCTCCTGCAAAACAGCCTGACCATAAATTTCAACAAGACGGAAGCTCTAAAACTAGAATCTCCGCCTTCATCGCCCCATCCACCATCAAACTCAACAACATCACAATACCCATAAAACCGGAAGTAAAATACTTCGGAGTTACCCTTGACAAAGAGCTGAACTTCCAGTCTCACATTGGCAAAACCACCAGGAGCGCATACCTCAAGATGAGAACCATCAGACATCTCAAGCCAATTCTATCCCAAGATCACTTCCGTACTGTCTGTCAGGCTATTATCACACCCATATTGGACTACTGTAACCACCTTTACCTTGGGCTCCCAAAACACGCACTCTGGCCCTTGCAGTTGGCACAGAACACCGCTGCTCACATAATAGCTGGTTCCGCAAGGCATGATCACATCATCCCCATTATGTACCTTCTCCATTGGCTTCCATTCGACTCTCGCGTCCGATATAAAACCACACTGAACATCTTCAAAATCAAACAGGACCTCTCAGCGAACAGTCTGCAGTCCATCATCAGTTTCGACTCAAACCCCAGACATCATCACAACCCCAAAAGACTTCACCAAAATGAGGCAAACCACCTCAAGGAGAGCAATATCCCTGGTAGCGCATGCCCTATGGAGCTCACTCCCTGCTGGCCTAAGATCAATGGTGGACATTAAGGACTTTAGAAAACTACTCAAGACCATGCTCTACATCATGTGACTTGTCCTAGGACCCCTTTGATTTAATTGTGCCTGACACTGCTCTCTGCCACCTTGCCTTTGCCTCATTCCTCCCACCTCCTCTCCCCCTACTATAGCGTCCCCCACCACCTCTTTGTATATAGCACATTGTAGATAGCTCACCCTGTATATATTGCATCGTATAATCAAGCTACACACGCACTACTATACAAAAACTGCACGCCGACACCTCTGTACTATGCATTCTGATTTGTTTGAAGTGAAAACGACTTTGATTTTAGGATAAAGCTGGATATAAATCCTTTTAAATAAATAAATAAACAAAAGTCAGTCTCTGGTCTCTCCCAAGTCATCTGCATCGAAGACCAATACCAGGACCAGAGTTCAGTCCCAGCATAAGCATTGTGACTCCCCTAGGGGTGCTCCCGATGCAGACTGGCCAGCTAAATAGCCCTGGCGGGAGGATCTGTCCTCAAGCACAAGAGGAGCTCCAGGATGCTTCCGAGACATTGACCTCCGGAGAGCTACTGGTTCCATGTTCTGGGACAGTGGCTCAGAGGCCCATGAGCAGTTCCACCCAGACATCTGCCATCTCATGCTGGATCTCGAGAGGAGTTTGGCTGCACTCCTGGCAGCCTTGGTACTGATAATATCCATGAAGTAGTCATTTATTTCATGTAAGATGTTTTTGTTTTTATTGTAAATCGCTCCGCCTAGCAAAAGGTAATTTCCTATTCGTCTCTCCGGGCCAGTCCAGGAAAGTAGGGTAGTCAACCTCCTCAAGCAGCTGAGGACTGAAAAACTGTAAAACTTTGCTGACAGCCCCTCTAGCTCCCCCCCGGTGTCAGAGAGTCAGTCTTTCAGTCCTCAGCAGCTGAACAGGATGTGTGGCTGACAGGCTCCCCAGAGAGACTAATAGGAACAGAGTTAGGGTTTTCACAACTTAAAAAAAAAAAAAAAAAAAACGGAAGGCAGAGGGGTCTATCCTGATCTATCCTGGCAGGGCAGATCAGCAGTGTACATGTTCATTTTTCTTTTTTCTTTCTACTTTAAGATATAAAAAAAAAAATAATAGAGCAGCACCTCTGATTACCCTAAACCGTCGGATCTTGCGGTTTGTGAGGCAGAGCCTGCCTCTTAGGGATTCCGGTGCTTAGAGGCATTGAGGTACAGGTCTGGGAGCCCCAGGAGCCGTTTTTCTGCCTCCAGTCACTGCCGTTCCGGCTTCCCGCTAGCAGCGGGGCTGCGGAGGGCAGCAGCCTCGCCTTCACAGCTTGCTTCAGGTATGAGTGTGGATACGTTTTTTTGGTAGAAATTCTTAGATCGGGTGTTAGTTTCGCCGCCGCGGTTTGGTTTCTTAGGCGGCTTACGGTTCTGTGAGTGACCACGTCTACTGGCAGAGCTAGCGTTGCGGGGACGCGCTCAGAGGTCGGTGGTTTTGAAACTGGGCGTTGGGTTCGCGCTGGTGCGCCTTCCTTTATTCTTTTACTTCAATTTGGTTTTGGAGCAACACTTTAATGGAGAGTCTCACAGGCTCAGAGGAGCAGGGTTTAATTCGCCCTCAGAGCATGGCTGAAAGAGCGGGAACGGTGGCCATTTTGCCTGAGCCGTCCGTTTCTCCCGCACTGCCTTTGAAGTCTGGCAAAAGGAGTAGCCTAGTGGTTGGGGCAAGGTACTTCAGGCCGGAAGGTCGGGGGTTCAAATCCCACTAGAGGACAGCAACCTTGGGCCGGAAGGACTGGGGTTTCTAGTCCCACAGGTGCTCCTTGTGGTCTTGGGCAAGCCACTTAACCCTCCATAGCCCATGTTCCCTGTAAAATAGTTATCTCCAAGTTATAATGCCCTGTTCAATGTAATTTCAGTTTGTTCAATGTAAACCGCACTGATGCAGAATAGCGCGGTATATAAGAGAATGTAAATAAATAAAAAAATAAAAATCACACAAAGCTCCTTCTGCTGAGGGAGCTGGGCAGCAATCTTTGCCGGTGGAACAAGGGTCGTTGGACTCTTTTCTGTCTGCTGAATTTATTTTGGCTCTACATAGGGCTTATTTGCTAAAGAAGTCTCAGGCTCCTATCTCTCCTTCTCCTGATAGCATTCCAGCGGTTAAGCAGGTGGATTGCACAGGTTCAGATCCTGGAGAAGGGGGTTCTGCTGTTGTAAAGTCCGTGGAAACAGCCTTAGAAGGAGCTGGACCTCAAGGTTCAGTGTCTCAGCTGCCAGAGGAAGGTGAGATTCTTTCAGAGGCAGGATTTGATAGCTGGCCAGGAGAATTGGAAGATGGCGAATTGGGGCCAGGCGAGGATCCAAATGTTTTTCAGGTTTTTAGAAAGGAAGAGCTTGGGGCTCTCATTGCTCAGTCTTTAGCTGCACTAAATATGGTGCTCCCTACAGTTCAGCAGGAGCCGTTAGAGGATCCCTTATTGCAGGGTTTCAAATCCGAGCAGCGCTGTTTTCCCATTCACAGGGTTATTAAGCAGATGATTGAATCTGAATGGGAGTGCCCCGAAGCATCTTTAAGGGGAGCCCGCGCTATTGCGTGTCTTTACCCTGTTCGCCAGGAGGAGAAGGACTTGTTGCGTATGCCCAAGGTGGATGCCTTGGTTTCGACGTTCACCAAAAAGACCACCATTCCGGTAGAAGGGGGTTCGGCTCTTAAGGATTTTCAAGATCGTAGATTAGAGGCGCTCCTGAAACAAGCTTTTGACTCCAGTGCCTTGGCTCTTCAGGCTTCGGTATGTGGTGCTTACGTTTCGAGAGCTTCTATCAGGTGGATGCAGGGAGAACGGAGTTCGGATAAGGAAGAAGACTCTCCGGAAGGAGCTAAGCTGGAGTCGGCAGCAGCTTATCTGGTGGATGCCTTCTATGATCTGGTGCAGATTTCAGCGAAATCAATGGCTTCCGTGATAGCAGCTCAGCGATTTCTCTGGTTGCGGAACAGGGCAGCAGATGCGTCGTCTAAGGCTCGGCTCAGTAAGCTTCCATACAATGGTAAGCTGCTTTTTGGGGAAGCTTTGGAAAAGATTGTGAAGGACTTGGGGGATTCCAAGGGGGGACGTCTTCCCGAGGACCGTGCGAGACCGGCCAGGATGGCTCCAGTAAACAGAGGTCAGGGGCGAGATTTTCGCAGGTTCCGCGGATCTCGCTTTACGCCTTATCAACGAGGCCGTTTTGTGGCTAGAGGTCAGTCCTTTCGAGAGGCCAGGGGGTTCAGTAGGGGTTACTTTACTTCCCATCAAAACCCAGCTAAAAAGCCACAATGAAGGAGCGCCGGTCCAGGCGGAGATTCCGGTGGGAGGTCGTTTGCAGGAGTTTTTCTCCGCCTGGGCCAACATAACTACAGGCCACTTGGTTCTCGAAATTATCAGAGAGGGCTATGCACTAGAATTAGCTCATCCACTGGTAGATGCCTTTGTGACTTTTCCCTGCGGGCCTCAGATAAAGAGGACTGCGGTCAGCGACACGTTGTCGCGCTTGCTGCGACTTCAGGCAGTGGAGCCAATTCCCGCAGACCAGTGCGGCTTAGGTCGATACTCGATTTATTTCGTGGTTCCCAAGAAGGAAGGTTCTTTACGACCAATTCTAGATCTCAAGCTTGTAAATCATTGTTTGAGGGTGCCGCATTTCCGCATGGAAACATTAAGATCGGTTATCCGCTCGGTAAAAAAGGGAGTTTTTCTTTCTTCCATAGATTTAACGGAAGCGTATTTGCATATTCCAATCAGAAAGGAACATCAGAAATTTCTTCGTTTTGCAGTTCCCATGGGTCATTTTCAGTTCCGGGCATTGCCGTTCGGGCTGGCTACGGCGCCTCGAACGTTTACCAAAGTTTTATGGTGGTGGCGGCAGTGGCACTGAGGAAAAAAGGGATTCAGGTTCATCCCTATCTCAACGACTGGTTGATCCGAGCGCCTTCTCTGGCAGAGTCCCTTTCGGTGACCGTGCGAGTAGTGGAGTTCCTCGAACAGCTAGGTTGGGTTATCAATCGAGCAAAGAGTCATTTGGATCCAGTAAGATGACTCACTTATCTGGGGGCTCTCTTCGACACAGAGATAGGCTCCGTGTTTCTTCCGGAGGACAGAGTTCAAAAGATTCTGTCGCAGGTGGCGGCGTTCCTATGACTTTCAGCTCCAACGGCGTGGAGATATTTACAGTTGTTGGGGTCGATGGTTGCGGCCTTAGATCTGGTTCCGTGGGCCAGGGCGCATATGTGGCCCCTTCAGCAGGCGTTGCTGTCGAGATGGTCTCCGCAGCATCACCCACTCTCTCGGAGATTGCCGTGTCTGGAAGAGGTGCGCTTAAGTCTGCAGTGGCGGTTGGTTCCAGCTCACCTTCAAGCAGGTGTTCCTTTAGAGCTGCCAGACTGGGTATTGCTCACAACAGATGCCAGTCTGTCCGGTTGGGGAGCGCATTGTTTGATGCGAATAGCGCAGGGCCTTTGGTCGGCAGAAGAGAGGGCCTGGTCGATGAATCGGTTGGAACTGAAAGCGGTTCGGTTAGCGCTGGTGGAATTTCGCGATTTGCTCGAGGGTCGAGCGGTTCGGGTGTTTTCCGACAACTTGGTCACAGTATCGTACATCAACAGGCAAGGCGGCACGGGCAGTGCAGTGCTGCTACGGGAGAGTCATCAGTTGTTTCAGTGGGCGGAAGCTCATCTGTTAGCAATTTCAGCGGCGCATGTGGTAGGAAGAGAAAACATTCAGGCGGACTATCTGTCGGAATGTCATAGACCCCGGAGAATGGGAATTGAATTGGGCAATTTTTCACGAGATCATGGTGAGGTGGGGTCAACCCGTACTGGATCTCATGGCTACTCTAACGAATGCAAAAGCGGCACGATTCTTCAGCAGGCGCAGAGAGCACATGTCGGAAGGTCTCGATGGGCTGGTTCAGCCTTGGCCGTCGGGTCAGCTGCTGTACGTTTTTCCGCCCTGGCCGCTAATAGGGCGTGTCATTCAGAGAGTATCGAGGTTCGATGGCACGGTGATTCTCATTGCTCCGGATTGGCCCAGGCATCCGTTGTATGCGGATCTCATGCATCTCCTGGTAGTTCCGCCGTGGCGGCTGCCCGCTCGAGTAAACCTGTTGTGTCAAGGTCCCATCGTAATGCCTCAGGTGGATCGATTCTTGCTTACGACTTGGCTCTTGAGAGGGAACGGTTGCGCCGTAGAGGTTACTCAAAGGCGGTGATAGACACTATGTTAAAATCCAGGAGAAGCTCCACTTCGTTGGCGTACATTAGGGTATGGCGTATTTGTGAAGCATGGTGTACGGAGCGACAGCTTAGGCCTTCCGGGATTATGCTGCCTGATATCTTAGCTTTCCTTCAGGGAGGTCTTGAGGAAGGACTAGCCCTCAACACTTTAAAAGTGCAGTTGGCGGCGTTGGCGTGTTATTGGGGGAAAGTACAGGGTCTCCCGATTTTCCTTGCATCCGGATGTACGGCGGTTTCTGAGGGCGGCCAAAATCATTCGGCCTCTGGTTCGGCATGTGGTTCCTCCTTGGGATTTGAATTTGGTGTTGGAAGCCTTAACAGGGCCGCCGTTTGAGACCAGCACAAAGGGTAATCTCCGTGAGTTCTCCTGGAAGACTGCTTTTTTTGGTGGCTTTGTGCTCAGCACGAAGAGTTTCGGATCTGCAGGCGTTTTCCTGCAGGGAGCCGTACATTCAGTTTTCGGCAGAGAGAGTGGTGTTGCGGCCGGTGCCGGCATTTCTTCCTAAGGTGGTGTCCAGTTTTCATGTGAATCAGGCTGTTTTCCTTCCTACCTTTGTTCCTCGCGAGGGAGGGAAACGGGATAGGTTGCTGAAGAAGTTGGATTTAGGACGCGTGTTAAGGAAATACCTCGAGGTAACGAAGCCGTTTCGAAAGTCGGATAGATTGTTTGTTTGTACTGTTTGGGGGTCCAGCAAAAGGAAAAGCGGCGACCAAGGCTTCTATCGCTTGCTGGGTAAAGCATGCCATTCGGGCGGCCTATGAAGCAAAGGGGCGATTGGCTCCGGTGGCGATCCGGACTCATTCAACTAGGGGTCAGGCTACCTCGTGGGCGGAATATGCGTTGGTTCCGCTGGTGGATATCTGTAGAGCGGCAACGTGGTCTTCTCTGTGTACGTTTGCTAGGCACTATCGCTTAGATGTTCAAGCACGTGGCGATGCGAGAGTGGAGGCCTCGGCTGTTTGTTTCTGAGCTCGCAGGTCCCTCCCGGATTTAAGTACTGCTTTGGTACTACCCTACTTTCCTGGACTGGCCCGGAGAGACGAATAGGAAGGAGAAATTAGGCCTTACCTGCTAATTGTCTTTCCTTGAGTTCTCTCCGGGCCAGTCCAGGACCCCCACCCACTGTTGTCTGCGAGGTTGAGAGAGGTATTGGTCCTCGGCCTAAGATTTAGACGTGTAGGAGGTTACCAAGCTGGTGGCCGGAGCTGGGGACATTGGCGGGACTTATTTAGCAGAACTTCGATTTGGATCGGAGTGTGCAGTGTACTTAATAAAAAACAAAAACAAACCAAAAAAAAAAAACGGACAAGCCTTATGCAACTAAGGCAATAGGTGGAGGAGAATGTTTTTGTTTACAAGTTACTGCCTACGGTTACTTTTTGTTTACTATTGTCAAGGTTAGAAGGTCTAGTTCTGCTGCTTTGTTACCATTAGACTGACTCTGACACCGGGGGGAGCTAGAGGGGCTGTCAGCAAAGCTTTACAGTTTTTCAGTCCTCAGCTGCTAGAGGAGGTTGACTACCCTACTTTCCTGGACTGGCCCGGAGAGAACTCAAGGGAAGACAATTAGCAGGTAAGGCCTAATTTCTCCATATCAAATCTAAATAAAACATAACCATAAACCATCTAAGAACTTTATCTCCCTAGCATGGCTTGATGTAACATTGACCCAGTTAATACCTGGTTAATTGAAATAAATTACTGTATTGTAAACCTTTGCTAGCTTCCTTAATTTCTATTAGCATTTCATCATCTTTTGGATCATTCTGGCCAAGTGGACAGTGTATGCCCCCACTGCCATCTCCTCCCCCTTTTTTTACATGGAATTTCTACCCATAGAGATTCTACAGTGTATTTTGTTTCCTGCAAAACCTGTATTTTATTTTGTTTGATTCAATGCCTTCTATAACATAAAGCGTCACCCTTCAACCTATGTGATCTACCCTCTCATTGTCATATAGTTTGTAGCCGGGTATTAGTGTCCCATTGCTTATCCTCCTCCCACTAGGTTTCTGAGATGCCAGGGCATCTTTCATTCAGGGCTATATATTCTAACTCTCCCATCTTATTTTTTAAACGTCTAGAATTTGCATACAGGCATTTCAAAGTTTGTTTTTTGTTCATATTCAGTCTGGCTATTAGATGATGGGACAATTGGGACTCTTACAACTGTCTGATTTTTACTTAAAGGCACCTAGGTTACTTTTACTTTTATTGGAATCTATCGGGATGCCGTAACTTGTATCTTTTAAAGGATACTAGCAAAACAGGCATCATTCTGAACAATGCGCTCTTGGGCGACTGACTCCCCCCATTATCTAGTTTAAAAGCTTGCTTTTATCTCCTTTTTAAAGATTAATGCAAGCAGCCTGGTTCCACTCTGGTTAAGGCGGAGCCCATTCCTTTGGAAAAGCCCCCCACCCACCTTTCCCCAGAATGTTGCCCAGTTCCTAACAAATCCAAACCCCTCTTCCTTAGACTATCATCTCATCCACGTATTGAGACTCCGGAGCTCTGCCTGCTTCTTGGGTGCTGCACATTGAACAGGAAGCATCTCTGAGATTGCTACTCTGGAAGTAATAATGACTTTTTCAAGTACATTCGTAGCAAAAAACCTGTGAGAGAGTCAGTTGGACCATTAGATGATAGAGGAGTAAAAGGGGCAGTAAGAGGGGACAAGGCTATAGCGGAGAGACTGAATGAATTCTTTGCTTCGATCTTTACTGAGAAAGATGTAGGGATGTTACCCATGACTGAAGAGGTATTTAAAGGCATGGAGTAGCCTAATGGTTAAGAACACTGGCTTAGGAACCCAGAGACCAGGGTTTGATTCCCACTAGCACTCCTTGTGGCCTTGGGCAAGTCACTTAACCATCCATTGCCTCAGAAAAATCCAAGTTAATGAGCATTACCAAGTTTGTTTCAGTGTAAACCGCTTTGACCGCTTTGATTTGAAATGATAAAGCATATATAAAACCTGTTAAATACTGCAGAAGAATTGAAAGAAATATCGATACACCAGGAAGATGTATTATAACTATTTGATAAACTGAAGAATAGCAAATCACCTGGATCGGATGGTATACATCTAAGAGTGTTGAAAGAACTGCAATTTGAGATTGGAGACCTGCTATTAGTGATCTGTGAACTATCGTTAAAATCAACTGTAATACCTGAAGATTGGAGGATCGCCAATGTAACGCCAATTTTTGAAAAGGGTTCCAGGGGTGATCCGGGCAACTACAGACCAGTGAGCCTGATTTTAGTACCAGGAAAAATGGTAGAAACCATCATAAAGAATAAAATTACTCAGCATGTAGATAGTCATGGCCTAATGGGAGACAGCCAACATGGCTTTAGACAAGGAAGATCTTGTCTTACTAATCTGTTATGTTTTTTTTAAGGTGTGAATAAACAGGCGGACAAAGGAGTCGGTTGATATAGTGTATCTGGACTTTCAGAAAGCCTTTGACAAGGTCCCCCATCGGAGACTTTTGGCAAAACTAAAGAGTCATGGGATAGGAGGGAGTGTACTATTATGGATCAGAAACTGGTGAATAGTGGAGTACTGCAGGGATAGGTGCTGGGTCCACTGCTTTTTGACATATTCATAAATGACCTGGAAAAGGGAATAACGAGTGAGGTTATCAAATTTGCAGAAGACTCGAAATTATTTAAAGTTGCCGTATCTTAATAAGGATATAGCGTTAGTAGAAAAGGTAGAGAAGAGCCACCAAAATGGTAAAGGGAATGGAAGGATATTCCTATGAAGAGAGACTAAAAAGATTAGGGCTCTTCAACCTGGAAAAGAGACGGCTGAGGGGAGATATGATGGAGGTCTATAAATTTTAACGAATGGAGTGGAACGGGTAAACGTAGATTGTTTACGTTATCAGAATATAAAAAGACTAGGGGACATGCAATGAAGCTACAGGGTAACCTATTTAAGACTAATAAAAGAAAATATTTCTTTGCTCAACGTGTAATCAAACTCTGTAATTTGTTACCAGAGGATGTAGTAAAAGCTATTAGTGTAGCTGGGTTTAAAAAAGGTTTGGACAAGTTCCTGGAGGAAAGATCCATAAACCATTATTAAAAGGGACCCAGGATATCACTGCTTGACCCAATACAAGCATTGAGGAACCTGTGTCTTTAGGGGAGACTGCTAGGTACTTATGACCTAGATTGGCCACGGTTGGAAACAGGATACTGAGCTTGATGGACCTTGGTCTGACCCACTATGGCATATCTTATGTTATAAGTTCTGGATTTCAACTTTCTATCTAAAGCCTCAATTTTCTTCCAGAACCTCCCTCCCACTCTTTCCTATATCATTGGTACCAACATGTACCAAGACGGCAGGCTCCTCCTCAGTACTATCGAAAATCTTAGATAAATGGCGTATGAGGTGTACAGTATTAGTGTATGTGTCTCATATCCCCTCGTGTTAAATGTGTCCCCCAACCACTTTGACCCGGTGAAAAGCAGGATATAAATGCAGCTAAATAAATAAAAATAAATAAATAAATAAATAAATGAGGTCTGTTAGCTTCGCACCAGGCAGGCAGATAACCAGGTGATTCTCGCTTCCACCAGCCATCCAGCTATCTACATGTCTAATGATTGACTCACCAACGGAATGGCTGTCCTAACCCTTCCCTCATGGGCACATGGACCTGGAGACATATTCTTGGTGCGAGAGGGTATTACATCATTTGGAGGATAGGTCCTAGCTACAGGATCGCTTCCTACCACACCAAGGTAGTGATCTCCTGCCACGTGACCTCTCTCCTCCATGGTAGCAGAAAGGCTGCCAGACTGGAGGTGACTCTTTACTACATCCCTCTAGGTCTTGTTGATGTACCTCTGCCTATGCCACTCCATCTGCTACTCTAGACTCTAGAATATGACTCATTCCCTGAAAGTAATGAGCTCTTTTCACCTAGTGCACACATATGATCTCTCACCAACTGGGAGAAAATCATACATGTAACACTTGGTGCAAAAAACTGGATACCCCTCATCTCTCTGCTGGACTGATGTCTGCATCTTAGCTAAAAGAAAGCTTTAAATCTATTTTAAAGTTGTTAAGTTAGTTGCGGGGAGGAGTAGCCTAATGGTTAGAGCACTGGCTTGGGTTTGATTCCCACTGGCATTCCTTGTGGCCTTGCACAAGGCTCTTCCAGATCTTCCTGCTAGACCAGTCCAGACTAGTGGTTATTTTCCCATGCCAGCAGATGGGAGACAGAGAAAAGAAAGCAAAGCTATGATGGGATTTTATTTATTATTATTTATTATTATTATTTATTTAACACTCATTTTTATACCGCATCTTCCAGAGATCAGTTGCGGTGTACAAACAACAACATTTAACAAAGCTAAGTTTGTTTTTACATAGAACATCTTAATTTTACATAGAACATCTTAACATATCATAAATAAACAAGGTGAGTTTTTGAACTGGGACCGTGTAAAAACAGTTAACTAACAAGGTGGAGTATCTATATACGTAAGACACCATCACCACTAGCAAAAAACCTAGTACAGCTAGAGGGAGCCCTCAGAATTTTCTCTCTCAGCAGGTGGTGATTTTGTTCTAGAGAGGCCTATAGCTCCTGTCCAGCCTGCATCTGGATGCAGTGCAGCTCAGCTACTGTAGATCCCAGGGGGTGTATGAGATGCCCTTTTCTGGTTGCTCTATTACTTTGGGGCTCGCTCTTGGCTAGGAGAGTCAGCATAGCTTGGTGGGGGCGTTGGATCATGAGGATCCTTCTGAGGGACCCATTACTGTCTTTTGGCTTTCTGCTTTTCTTATTCCCTTTCCCTTTTTTTTTTTTTTTTTAAATTAAAAGAAATAAAAGTAAAGTATAAAAGGTCTGAGAGTCTTCTGCACAGCTCCGTGTGGCTTTTTAGCATGTGGTTGATCGGAGATTCCTCCCTGCAGCCCCATCACCTTTCTGCTCCCCCTGCGGTGGCTGCAGTGGATCACCGCCTTTTCAGCAGGCGACTGCAGAGGATCACCGCCTGAAGTTCGCAAGCGGCAAAAAGAGGCCATTGCACCTAACCGTAAGTGTTTTGCTGAGATCCTGCCTTTCCTGTCCAACGTCCCCAGCCTGTGCAGGCCACACACCATTTTTCCTTCCTTAAAACCTACAGCTCCTGGTCAGTTTGAAACTGGTTTCAGTGCAGCTTGGCTGGCTGAGACCCCAGGGAGTATACGAGATACCTCTGTGGTGGTTCTCTCTTTTCCTCATGGGGCGAGCTCTGCCTATGAGAGCCAGTGTAACTCAGTGATATGTTAGGATCAATGTCTACCTCGTTGCCTTAATGCCTCCGCTGCAGTAAGTGGTGACTGTTTCTTGTTGATTGTCTACACCGTTTGCACAGCTGATCTGGGGAAACTTTTGCCATTTCAGCATCCTTGTTAGTAGTTCTGGCTCCTGATGCAGTTGAAGCTTTGTTGCCACCTTCCACAATGGGGATTATCAGCATGTCTTCACCCGGGGTGCCGTCCTCCTCCAGGCAGATCTGCTGTTCCTGCAATGCCAGATTTCATCATTGGACTGGCTCCTGTGGCTGTCAGGGAGTCTGCTCTCCCTCTGTTTTCACAGTTGCAGCACTCCCAGCCACAGCAGTCACAAGTGTTTCAGCCATAGCTGATGTCTGACCCCGCAGCAGAAGATGTTTTTTGGGGGGGGGGGGCTCATCTTCCAAGATGCCTGGGGGCTATGGAAGGAGGGTCAAGGCCTTGTTCCACCTCAGCTGGGCCCATCTTCTGCTACTGCTCCTCCTCTAGACCCTGTAGGCGATTCCTGCAAATGATCGAGAGGATAGGACTCTGTCCAGGATGGGTCTATGGTTGCCCTCCAAAGCCTCTCATTGGAATGAGGTGGAATCTTTTGGCAATGAGTATCCTGAGGACATTTCCCACGATGACTCTGGCTCAGTTGCCTTCAGTGTGGAAGAGGGGAGAACTCTTTCAGGGGGAGGACCATAGCGACTCTCACATGGTGCGTTTGTCACCAAGAGGAGATTTTTCTCCCCCACCTCCCCCTGCCGTTTGTCCACATTACCACTGAAAAACGCATTCCAGATCTCTATGGACCAGCCCCAACTCCCTCCCATTCTGATTCTGGCATCAGAGGGCCTTCCAGAGCTTTTCCTTTCCTGCCGAAGCTTCTCCTGATGTGCCTCTCAAGAAGGCTTAGCAATTGGGTCGCGTTTACACCTGGTTATCAACAGCCTTGGAAAGTGATTACAGTTTCCCAGGCTCGATGTCTTGACCATGGCGGTCACCAAGCTTACTATCATTCCTGAAGTGGAGCAGCCCTGAAGTGGAGCAGGAACGACTCTTTCAGACCCGGAAGGTGTAACGACTCCTTCAGATGGCCTTCTCAGCCTCCTCTCTAGCCCTTCAGGTGACAACATGGAGTGGCCTGTATGCACATGCCCTCCTCAGCTGGGTTAAACCTGTTCCTGACGATGAGTATTTAGCCTGCCTCGACTATCTGGCGGCCGACTTAGTGGATGCCTTTTATGATCTCTTATGCCTTTCCGTGTGGGGAGTCATGGCGGCGACAGTGGCTTGTTTGGCAAATGTCGTATCTAAGCAGTGCTTAGCGAAATTGCCCTTTAGGGACAGGCTCCTGTTTGGCAAGCACTTGAGAAAGTTAGTCAAGGACCTCAATGAGGTCAAGCCCCAGTGGCTGCTGGAGGATAAGCCCAAGGGTTCCTTCAAGCACTCTTCTTCGTCATCGGGGGAGTCTATTTAAAGATTTAAATTTATTTAAAGTTGCAGGAAGGAGTAGCCTAATGGTTAGAGCACTGGCTTGGGTTTGATTCCCATTGGCACTCCTTGTGGCCTTGGACAAGTCACTTAACCCTCCATTTCCTCAGAAGAAAGGCCTAGCAATCTCCTTCCGGTCACAATGCCAAGAAAATCCAGGCACTGCTGGGTTGCCAGAAGTCGGCAATGACTCAAATGCACACATTGCATTGCAGGGGAATAGGAATACTTGAACTGATATAATTATACCTAATAAGTATAAGGGACTTGGTTTTCATCTCGAGGTGATCTGCAAGGGCCTTATTTAATCTACTGCTAAGGCCTATTAACTTGCAGATTAAGATAATCAGTTAAACCTGAAAGTGAATAAGATCATTCCTTTTCCCTTTACTGGAGGCTATAAATCATGGATTATGCCAGGGTAGATGGGAGGGAAAAAACACTAACTGAAAGTTGTCTTGTAATAGTATATCCTAACTGACTTAATAAAAACACTGAATTATAAAATACAAAGATTTTATCAGTTTTAATCCAAAGAATTCCCTTCCCCCCCCCCCCCAAGATTTAGAGGGAATTTCCCAGCAGGTAAATACTTATAAGTGCAGATTGCTTCCCAGCAATAGCAGTCCCTCTTGGTAGCCTTTGAGAATGGGGCACTCCCCTGACTGTCCTGAATAGGAATGCATGGCAAACTGGTCTCTGATATCTTTTCTTCTAAACTGGGGGAAAGGGCGTTGCCTTCTAATGTCAGAGCTAAGGCTAGGTTTAGTAGCCCAGTTGAGACCACCCTCTATGGAGATTTGCAAGGCTGAAACATGGACTTCACACCATAAATTCACATCTCGCAACTGACAGTGGGTTTAATCAGTCAGTTCTTCAGAATCTTTATGGGGAGTAGAATCCAACTCGTTTCTCCCCTAGGCCCAGCTGTTTTTCTTTCCATGCTACCTTTATTCAAAAAAGAAACCAATTAAAAGGCTCATTGCCACCACAAAGAAGGTTATGGTGTCAGCTTGTGACATGCAAGGATTTCCCATGTGTGAAGTTATTCACCTTACCAGATGTTCTCTCTGTACAGCAGAATAAATTCTCTCAAAGTCTGCCCCTCTTTCGCTTGGAGTTCAATTCTATAATCATCTATTACATAAGACAGGTGATCCTGCAGGGTGGTGGTAGGCAGGAAGTGGCACCCATGTGTTTTGATGCTCTGCCAAAAGCTTCTAGAAGATATGTTGGGGGGGCTGCTCCTGTACTCGGGCTCTCCCATGTGTGAGGACTTATCCTGCCATCCATGGTGAGTAGCTCTATTCTATCTATATTTTTTATATATGTGTATATGTAGATAGAGAGGAGAGATGTATAAAACAAATGTAGATAGCAAACAAATTACATTGCACCTACTGTATTTTCACGCATATAACGCTTGTGTTATATGCTTTTTTACATTTGACCTGCTCCTCTCTCCTTTGTGCGTTATATGCATAATTTATGAACACAACTCAAAAAGAAACTCTTAACATAAGAACATAAGATATGCCATACTGGGTCAGACCAAGGTCCATCAAGCCCAGTATTCTGTTTCCAACCGTGGCCAATCTAGGTCATATGTACCTAGCAGTTTCCCCAAGGGACACAGGTTCCACAATGCTTGTATTGGTTCAAGCATTGATATCCTGGGTCCCTTCTTAATAATGGTTTATGGACCTTTCCTCCAGGAACTTGTCCAAACATTTTTTAAACCCAGCTACACTAACAGCCTTTACTATATCCTCCGGTAACAAATTCCAGAGTTTGATTACACGTTGAGTGAAAAAATATTTTCTTTTATTAGTCTTAAATAGTTTACCCTGTAGCTTCATTGCATGTCCCCTAGTCTTTCTATATTCTGATAAGGTAAACAATTGATCTACGTTTACCCGTTCCACTCCGTTCATTAATTTATAGACTTCTATCATATCTCCCCTCAACTGTCTCTTTTCCAGGTTAAAGAGCCCTAACCTTTTTAGCCTTTCTTCATAGGAGTATCCTTCCATACCTTTTACCATTTTGGTGGCTCTTCTCTGAACCTTTTCTAAAATCGCTATATCCTTTTTAAGATACGGTGACCAGAATTGCACACAATATTCAAGGTGCGGTCTCACCATGGAACGATATAGAGGCATTATAATATCTTTTGTTTTGTTTTCCATTCCTTATCATACCTAGCATTCTATTTGCACACTTGGCCGCCGCTGCACACTTGGCCGCCGCTGCACACTTGGCCGCCGCTGCACACTTGGCCGCCGCTGCACACTTGTTTTTAATTTCTTAATAACTTCTTTATTTCTGAACTGCTGAATTTCAATGTGAGTAAATGAGACTATGCCAATTCCAGCTCACTCATCATCTGACTCCTCAAACCCTTCAAAGTTAGTTCCTTCCTCACTGTCATCGTTGATGTTACTAAGAACCAACTGAAGATGCTCTTCTGTGATTTCTGAAGTAATGTCATCGTCGCTGCTATTGGCATCTTCACCTTCATTTTCTGCATCCCAATGCGTCTTATTCTGCTGGTAGACAATCCCAGCCTTTCTGAAGCCATTGTGGATGTGTGGATGGTTTGCGGGGTTATTTAACTGCAAGCAGAAGACACCCAATTGCAGACTTCCGAAAACCTGTACCTGCTTCAGTCTTTCTGATGTGAATCCCAGACTGCATCCATCCTTCCCACTCTTCTCACTAATGTCTTGAATGGGCGATTAACTGCTATATGCATTTGCTGTAGCTTGCAGGTAAGATCGCCAGGTATTACAGCTATGTGGGCACTAACGGAGTTGATATCTTTCTGAACGTTCTTTCCTTTGTAGGCAGTCATGGCTTTGAAAATTAGTAAGGACTTCTTGGAGAAGAATCCTCCCTGCCTGGCCCTATATCATGTATAAATTCATACTTTCATAGGGTCACTGTCCATCCATTCCTTCCTATTGCAATGGACAACCACACCGGTGGGCGGTTTTCCATGGGGCATGGTACCATCGGCTTTAATTTCACCCACTTGTAGTGCATCCAAGGACTACAGTGAAGCAGGCCCCCTCATGTCCAGTGGTTGTAATGGCTACAGTTACCTGAAGCAGCTACAGTCCTGGTGGTAGGGATGTCGAAAGACATTGGAACTTTATCCATATAACGTCCATTGCAGAGATTTATTTGGAGACACATCCATGGAAGTTCATCTTTTACTTCCAGTTGTCTGGAAGTTGCTGGCCTATAGTGGTTCTCATTCTCACTGAAAGTCCATTTATTTTCATGAATCTAGAAATCCAGGGGAAACCTGCTTTGAAATCGGTGATTCCTCTTTCATTTGCCATAAACTTTGCTTTGATCTGAATTGCGACAGTAGAGAGCTTGATTTTGTTCTCTGAGAGAACCCAATCGCTCAAGTCATTCTCCAGTTTAGACGAGTTTGCTTTAGGCCCACGACGTGCATGTTTATGGTGATTCATATTCTCAAGCTCCTTTTTCTCCTTTCACGAATGGGAACTTGCTTTTCATTCCTGGCAGAAAGGGAATGCACATTATATGCGTGGGCGCGTTATGCGAAGATTCTAGAATAGAACAGCATCATGTTCGCACGTTATACATGGGTGTGTTATATACATGGATGCGTTATTTGCATGAAAATACGGTATTCATGACAATGTAAATACAGCATTAGGTCTCACTCATATCACAAACACTTCCAAGAATGTGTGTTTCCACAACTTCATTTAGGGGCCCTTTTACTAAAGTGTGTTTTGTCTTTTGTTTTGTTTTTTTGTACTTCATGTGAGAAGCAGAAACTAATGGTAAGTGCAGTCGCCTGTCACTAACTGTTGGGGGCATGTGCCCATCAGTTGCTGCACTGAAAAGTCTTTGTCCACGCAGACATTCACAAATATTGTGGGTGCACTTACCATCTGTTGAGGTGGTGGTAAGTGCATCTGCCCTAACTGCATCATTGACAGCATACAGTAAGTACTGTATTCTAATTGCAATGTGCACTCCACATCCACTCTGTGCCCATAACCTGCCCGTTTCTCATCCCATCACACGTTGAGCAATTACTGAATGCAGGAATCAGCACAAACTTATGCCAGCACAGCAGCAGTTAATGTGGCTTCATGCTAGCTGCTTACCACACATTAAAGCATGCGTTAACAATTAGCACACGTTCAGTAAAGAGTTCTTGTAGTCACTCTTCTTTAAAGCTACTGCAGCTTTTCTTTTTCTCTTTATTTTTTATTTTCATATTTTATTAAATTTTCAACCATCAAAATTACAATAGTTTACTATCCTCAGACATACATAACCTTCCCTACTTCTCCCTTCCCCCTCCTTGGCTCCCTTATGTCCGGGGCTTAATACTAACATTATATTGTTATACTCTAGTAACCATAACAATAACGTCACAACAAATTTGAACAAACACCAATAACCTTCCCCTCCCCCAGTGTGGCCCGACCCTTGGACTTGTTATCCGGGAAATGTTACCTATATTGTGTCCCTTTACTAAGTATATTGCAGCTCTCTACATTAGGACATCTTCTTGGAGCGCTCTGTCCTGTTGCCATATCTTTTCGAACTCAACAGTCCGATCTCTCCTTATGACTGTGGGGTGTTCACATTCATAAATCAATCTCATTTGCACTTGTCAACTTGATAGAGTCAGTGGTTTAACCGTATTCCAACCAGCTGCTATTTCACATCTGGCTGCCACGACACTCATTCTAACCAATTTTCCCTCCCAGCCCTCCTCTTGTATTCCCAGCAGGACTTGTTTTTTTCCCCCCATACCACCTTCTCCCCCACCATTTTCTCCACTTCCTCATGTATCTGTTTTCAAATTTTTTTTACCTTAGCGCAGTACCACCACATGTGGCAGTAGTCCCCTCACTTCCCCGCCAACATAGTTCAGAGTATTCCCTTATCTGCTTATGCAATCGGTAGGGGGTAAGATACCATCGATATAATACTTTATAGCTATTTTCCACATGTCTTTCAGCCACCTGCCTCTGTCTCATACCTTGATATATCTCCTTCCAAGTGGCCTGTGTGATCTCCTTTCCTAAGTCCCGCTCCCAACGTTCTTGGAAGGATAATTTCCCCCTCTCTTGTGCCTGCATTATCAGTTGATAGATTTTTGATAGGGATTTTCGATATGTTGGGGAATTCCAGCTGAATTTTTCAAACCCAGTTAACCCCTTATCTCTTAGCCTATCCCAGCTAGCCCCCATGAGCCAGTGCTGTACCTGTAGGTAGCCGTAGAAGTTTGTTGAACCCAATAAGCCTCTTTTTTTAAATTTCAAGAATGTTTTTATACCCCCTCTCAAATATAACTGATATACAGTGTATAGTCCCTGTCGCTCCCACCTTTTAAAAAGAGGGTATCATGATCCTGGGGGTAAGTCTCTGGATTTTAGCATATTGACTGCAATGAAGAGTTTGCCACCTGTAATTTCTGCCGCTACTCATTCGGTTCCATACTCCCATCACCACCCGCACATACGGATTCAGAATCGCTCCCTGGGCAGCCTTGAGCTAGGCCATATATCTTAGTAGAATGCAGGCAGATGTAGCTTGTGCTATCTGCACCCACTTCCTTTGCCTGGTTTTCTGCCAGCTTTAAATGTTAGAGATTTGGGCTGCTTCCTATGTGCATCCTCCTAATCAAAATGTATTTCCTGTTGATTTCTGTACTGTACAGAACCATGTATGTATAGTAAACTGCTGCTGATCGCTGGAAGTAGCAGTATACAAATGTACACTAAATAAATAACAGCAAATAAGGTTGGGGACCCCCTAGACATCCCTCCCTCCCTCCGTGGCCGATACAAAGTCCTCCGCACCACCCTAGGTGGACAATGATTCCAAATAAAGTGAAATAGTTCTCTCTGAGCCTTGATCAACATAGTCCTGGGGCTCTGTACTGGCAGTGTCTGAAAGAAATAAAGTATCCTTGGCAGTACCACCATCTTTACACTAGCTATTCTCCCGAGCCACGACAATAGGTGTTGGCTCCCATCGCCCAAGATCCGAGAGAATTTTTCTCCACAGAGACTCATAATTTACTTGGTATAGCTGTGATGTATCTGCACATACTTGCACTCCTAAATATGTTATAGGGCCTGCCAACCACTTAAAGGAGAATGCTTCCTTAAAGATCCACACCTCCCTCTCTGGTACTGTAAGGTTAAGAATCTCAGTCTTGTCTAGATTGGCTTTGAATTCTTCAGCCTACCTAGTGAGTCTGCCGGATCTGCCAAGGTGAGCAAGATATTGTCGGCAAATGGTGATATTTTATAGTCTTGTTCTTTTACTCTGATTCCTTTAATGCCCTGCTCTACCCATATTTGCTCTGTAAATGGCTCCACCGATAAGGCAAAGAGCAGGGGAGCTAGCGGGAATCCATCTCTAGTACCTTGTTGAAATGAAAAGAAAGTGGAATACTCCCCATTGACTTTAATAACTGCAGTTGGCCTCTCCATAAAGCGCCTTCACCCAGTGTATATAATGCTTCCCCACTCTGAATTTGCTGAGCATAGCCCATAAATCCCATTTCACCCTATCGAGTGCCTTCTTGGCATCGATGGCTACCACCACCAACAAAGGTAATTACTTGCTTCACATTGTCTCCAGACAGTTGTTTTGGGACAAACCCAGTTTGATTGCAGTCAGTCAGTTGAGGTAGATGGCATCCCGGTCTAGACACCAATATGCGCGCCAATCTTAGCATCTAAGTTGATTAGGGAGATTGGTCTGTAGGAGGCACAATGCAAAGCATCTTTCCCTGGTTTTAGTAAAATGCTGATGCCTGCTTGCCCCATTGACTCTGGTAGCCTCTCTCCTTGTTGCACTTGATTGAATATATACACCAATCGGGGGGGCTAGTTGTTTTCTAAAAGTTTCTTATATACTCTGGCTGTTTGGCCACCTAGTCCAGGGACTTTATCATTAACCAAAGCTCTTATCGCTTGTTCTACTTCCTCCAATACCAAGCAGCATCCAAAGAGGCAGCCACTGCATCCTTCATGATCTTATGCTCTGTATTTGGGAGACTCCCCTCATGGTCTTACCTCACAGTCGACTCTGGTATCGGGTACCGGAGTGTCCCAGTTTCCAAAAGCCACAGATTCCCCACCACTCTGTTGTGGTTGAATCAGCAGTGTGCCGAATCAAAAGCTCAAAGACCCACTTCTCTATTCCTCCAGGTAGAAAATAGAGAACCCTCGACACCTTTGGATGTCGATGCTTCCAGGCATCCATGCTCTTGGCTAGGATCATCTCCTATATATTTTACATGGGGATGTTTCTCAAAAAGGTATGCAAAGATCTTGAAACCTTAGTCTGTCTATCTCCTCCCAGATGACATGAGGGCAATCTTGCCCTAGTCAACCATAGCCAAACTGTATTGAAATTTGTCAATAGGACTACCATCGATGCCTTTGAATGCATAAATAGAGCCTCAGCAATATGCATTGGTGCATGCAGAATTGCGTGGCTTCAAGCCTCTGGTCTTGAACAGTGGGTTCAAGATAAGCTGGGCAACATACCTTGCAGGGGTGAAAATCTCTTTGGCAAAGACTGGTAGGATAAGGCCTCTCAGAGTCAGAAAATACTACTCTAAAGAGACTGTCTAGAACAATAGCTGATCCTGCTAGGAAAAAGACAGCTGCAAAGAAGTCTTTCTTCAATAATAAGAAGAGATTCTACTCTTCTTATCCTCCTGCTTCACAGTACCAGTAGCCACAGAAGAGGCAGCAGCCCCCCAAACAGCAGAAGAAGCCACAGGTGGTTAAATCTCAACCAGCTCTGCAGCCACAGTCTGCGCCTGGTTTTTGACTCATTTCTAGAGAACATTGCCACCCTGCCTCTGGAGGACCTCCACCCCCTCCACATAGCAGGCATACTGTGTCACTATGCCCACAGATGCATCTCATCACCTCTGAGCAGTGGACACTAACCATAGTCCAGGAGGGCTACAGACTTCATCTGCAAACTCTGCCCCCCTCCACTGTCATGGGGGAATATCAAACACAACACCCACTCACAGCCCTCCTACAGGACAGGTGTCCTCTCTTCTATCTCAGGGCGCCATAGAAGAAGTCCCGACGTCCCAACAGGGAATGGGGTTCTACTCTCTGTACTTTCTCATTCCAAAGAAAACTGGAGGGTACAGGCCCATCCTGGACTAAAGGAACCTCAAGTTTCTAATTTGCGATAAGTTCAAGATGATCTTTCGCGGGACTGACTCTGTTCTCTAGATCTAAAAGAAGCGTACACACACATCTTCATCCATCCAAGACACAGGAAATATCTGTGCTTCATCTTTCAAGAAAGACATTATCATTATCTTCCCTTTGGACTCACTTCTGCCTTAAGAGTTTTCACAAAGTGCATGGTGGTCATGGCCGCATATCTAAGATCTCTGGGGATACTAGTCTTCTCTTACTTAGATGACTGGCTCATAAAAACAGACACCTCGCAAGAGGTACAGCTTTCCTTGCATCATTTTATTTATTTTATTTATTTAAACAGATTTGTATACCACCTTATCCTACAATCAAAGTGGTCACATCACAACTGGAGGGCTACATTTAACATTTGGGTACATGACAACATAGACAGTACAATTGGAGGGTTGCATTTATTATAGGGGTAACATCATACCATCACAGTACTACAACACTTGGGATTTGTCATAAACTTCCCAAAATCCCAGCTCGTGCCAACTCAGACTAGAGTTCACAGGAGCCCTACTGGAGACACAACGGTCCAGGGTGTTTCTGCCCCAGCTCAGTTGTCTGCCTCATCGACCCAGTGTTCCAGACCATCTCGCTGCCCGAGAAATGCTGCAGCTCCTTGAGCATATGGTTTCTACAATACACGTCATCCCATATGCCCTACTACATATGCGAACAGCACAGTGGACTCTTGCCTCCCAATGGACGCAAGCCTCAGGCCATCTCCAGGACAAGATCCAAGTCACTGCCCCTTTAATCACATCCCTTCAGTGGTGGTGGTCTCCAGAAAATCTGCTTGTCAGGTCACCTTTTCAGGTGCCTCCAAACTAGGTTGGGGAGCCCACTTGGGTAACTTGACTATACAGGGTCTCTGGACAACGCAGGAGTCACAATTCCAACTCAATTTCGTGCTATCTCGAATGCCCTCCATGTGTTTCACCACCACCTCAGAGCACAACAAGTTCTAGTCAGGACACACAATCAAGTTGCCATGTTCTGTGTGAACAAGCAGGGAGGAACAGGCCCCTGGGCACTGTGCGAGGAGGCAATCCACTTGTGGTTCTTTGCCATTTCTCATCAAATACACCTCCAAGCAGTATACCTTCTGGGAGAGCTCAATGTCCTGGCAGATAAGCTTTCCCACGTACGGTCTCCATCTGGACACAACATTCTACATCTTCCAGACATAGATCTGTTTGCTGCTCCGCAGAATGCCAAGCTTCCCCGCTTCTGCACCAGAACTCAGACATCCAGCAGATTGATGCTTTCCACCTACATTGGGGTCAGGGTCTGCTTTATGCTTTCCCTCCCATACCTCTAATTCTAAAGACTCTTTTCAAGCCTCAAGCCAACAAGTGCACTGTGATTCACCTACCCCCCCACTGGCCATGACAACTGTGGTTTCCTCTGTTGCTACATCTGATTCACTTAGCCTCTACAATTTGGGATCTGTGTCCGATCTCCTCTCCCAGGACAATGACTCACTACTACATCCCAATCCACAATTCTTCCATCTTGCAGCTTAGCTGCTGAGAGCATAGCAGCTTAGCTGCTGAGAGCATAGCAGCTTAGCTGCTGAGAGCATAGCAGCTTAGCTGCTGAGAGCATAGCAGCTTAGCTGCTGAGAGCATAGCAGCTTAGCTGCTGAGAGCATAGCAGCTTAGCTGCTGAGAGCATAGCAGCTTAGCTGCTGAGAGCATAGCAGCTTAGCTGCTGAGAGCATAGCAGCTTAGCTGCTGAGAGCATAGCAGCTTAGCTGCTGAGAGCATAGCAGCTTAGCTGCTGAGAGCATAGCAGCTTAGCTGCTGAGAGCATAGCAGCTTAGCTGCTGAGAGCATAGCAGCTTAGCTGCTGAGAGCATAGCAGCTTAGCTGCTGAGAGCATAGCAGCTTAGCTGCTGAGAGCATAGCAGCTTAGCTGCTGAGAGCATAGCAGCTTAGCTGCTGAGAGCATAGCAGCTTAGCTGCTGAGAGCATAGCAGCTTAGCTGCTGAGAGCATAGCAGCTTAGCTGCTGAGAGCATAGCAGCTTAGCTGCTGAGAGCATAGCAGCTTAGCTTAGCTGCTGAGAGCATAGCAGCTTAGCTTAGCTGCTGAGAGCATAGCAGCTTAGCTTAGCTGCTGAGAGCATAGCAGCTTAGCTTAGCTGCTGAGAGCATAGCAGCTTAGCTTAGCTGCTGAGAGCATAGACTTTAGGAAGACTAACTTTGCGAAGATGGGCCAATACCTCAGGGAGTCGTTAGTGGGATGGGAACAGCTGGGGGATGTAGAAAAACAGTGGGCAAAACTGAAAGGGGGTATTTTTAAGGGCAACCAACCTTTTTGTTAAAATGGTAAATAAAGGCTAAAGGCAAAAGGAACAGGAGACCGCAATGGTTTTCGAAGGAAGTAGCTGAAAAAGTGAAGAAAAAGAGGGAGGCCTTCATGAAATACAAAAGATCACAGAGAGAGGAAGACAGGCATCTGTATTTGGAAAAACTTAGAGAAGCTAGCAAAGTAGTCAAGAAGGCAAAGATTCAAAAGGAGGAGGAAATAGCCAATGCAATAAAATGGGGGGATAAGACATTTTTCAGATATATTAGTGAGAAGAGGAAGGGCAAAAGTGGTATTGTCAGACTCAAGGGTGCAGGGGGGGAATATGTAGAAGCTGATAAGGATAAAGCGGAATTGCTTAACAAATATTTTTGTTCTGTGTTCACAGATGAAGAACCAGGAGCAGGACCTCAGAAAAGACCCACAAATAGGAACAGAAGCGAGGGACATCTTGAACAATTTTCAGAAGACTGTGTTCGTGAGAAACTCTCTCAACTTAAAGTACACAAAGCGATGGGACCGGATGGGATACACCCTAGAATACTGAGGAAACTTGGGGACGTTCTAGCAACTCCACTGACTGACCTTTTCAATGCCTCGTTGGAGTCAGGAGTGGTGCCAAAGGACTGGAGAGAGGCTCATGTGGTGCCTTCACACAAAAGCGGAAGTAAGGATGTGGTTGAAAACTACAGGCCGGTTAGTTTAACTTCGGTGGTGAGTAAATTATTGGAAACGCTGCTGAAAGAGAAAATAGTGAGGTTTCTGGAGTCCAGCGGATTACAGGATCCGAGGCAGCATGGATTCACCAGAGGCAGGTCTTGTCAGACAAATCTGATTGATTTTCTTTGACTGGGTTACCAGGGAGTTGGACCGAGGGAGAGCTCTAGATGTGGTGTATTTTAGATTTCAGTAAAGCCTTTGACACTGTTCCTCACAGGCGACTTATAAACAAACTGAGCACCCTAGGGATGGACCCTAAAGTTACTGCTTGGGTTAGAAATTGGTTGGGTGGGAGGCGACAGAGAGTACAAGTAAATGGAGCTCACTCTGAGGAGAAGGATGTTTCCAGTGGTGTGCCCCAGGGAACTGTCCTTGGTCCGATTCTTTTTAACATCTTTGTTAGTGATATAGCGGAAGGGCTGTCGGGTAAGGTTTGCCTCTTTGCAGATTATACCAAAATCTGTAATAGAGTAGACACCCAGGAAGGTGTAGATAACATGAGGAGGGATCTAGCTAAGCTTGAAAAATGGTCTAGAATTTGGCAGCTGGGATTTGATGTTAAAAAATGTAAGGTCATGCATTTGGGCTGCAGCAATCCAAGGGAGCAATACAGTATAGGAGGTGAAGTACTTTTGTCCACTAAAGAAGAGCGGGACCTAGGCGTGGTTGTGTCTGATGATCTTAAAGTAGCTAAACAGGTAGAAAAGGCGACGGCAAAAGCTAGAAGGATTCTTGGGTGCATACGGAGAGGAATGGCTAGCAGAAAAAAGGAGGTGATAATACCTCTATAAGTCTTTGGTGCGACCTCATTTGGAGTATAGTGTGCAATTCTGGAGACCGCACCTTCAAAAGGATGTGAACAGGATGGAGTCGGTGCAGAGGGTGGCTACTAAAATGATTAATGGGCTTCATTATAAAGCATATGAGGACAGACTTAAGGATCTTAATGTGTACACCTTAGTGGAAAGGCGGGATAGAGATGATATGATTGAGATATTTAAATACCTCCGTGGCATAAATGTTCAGGGAGAGAGCCTCTTTCAATTGAAAGCAAGTTCTGCTACGAGGGGACATGGGATGAGGGTGAAGGGAGATAGATTCAGGAGTGATATGCGGAAATATTTCTTTACAGAAAGAGTAGTGGATCCATGGAATAGTCTCCCAGTGGAGGTGGTAGAGATGAGGACAGTAACTGAATTCAAAAAAGCATGGGACCAACACAGAGGATCTCTAAATGTAAAAAGTGGACTGTTGTAGTTGTTATAGTTGTTGTAGTTGTTGTTGTAGTTGTTGTTGTTATGGAAGGACAGACTAGATAGGCCATGTGGTCTTTTTCTGTCGTCATGTTTCTATGTTTCTATAGCATTACAAGACTTACAGACGAGATGGAGAGCCTTTTGGCTTCTAGGAAGCCCTTCACCAGATGTTCCTACGCTTTCAAGTGGGCCAGATTTTCTGTCTGGTGTTCCCAGAAAAATCTCATTCTCTTTTCTGCTCCAGTGGAGTCACTCCTCCTCTATCTCCTCTACCTGTTCTCGACAGGTCTCAAGACCAACTTGGTGAGACTTCACCTCAGTGCCATTGCGGCCTCTCATTACCTACTGGATGGACAGCCCATCTCCTCATAACTGCTAGTAGCGCATTTGATGAGAGGTCTCCTGCTGTCCAAGGTGCCCATTAAGCCACCTCCAGTAGTTTGGATCTCAACATCATTCTAGTGCAGCTTTGAATCATTGGCCAAGACCTCACTAAAGTTCCTCTCTTTGAAGGTAATCTTTCTCATTGACCTCACTTGAGCTAGGTGCATTAGTGAGCTTCAGGCTTTGGTGGCAGACCCACCCTATCCCTGGTTCCACCATGACAATGTCGTCCTTAAGACACCCACACTTTATGCCAAAAGTGGTGTCTCCTTTTCTTTTGAGCTAGTCAATTTACCTACCAGTCTTCTTTCCTAAACTGCATGTGTCTCGAGCAGAAGCAACCCTAAACACTTTTAACTGCAAGCGTGTGTTTGGCTTTTATCTTGAGGACTCAAGATCACCATAAAGGCTCGCAGTTATTCATCTCCTTTGACCCTAGTCACCTGTAACAGGTGATCTTTAGGAATAGCAGGAATTTAGTCTTCACAGCCCACCCTCCTCCGCTATGAGGAGTTGTGTTTCTCTTACTCTCCTTTTTCTCAGCTACAAACTCAACAGAGGAGTGGAAGGTGGGAAGGCAGCCAGGCAGGCGCAGTGGAGTGTTCCCAAAGGCTTTCCTATTGGATACTGGGTAGCGTTCCCATGTGGGCTCCATCGGTACCGACGTTGCAGATATGTGAAGACTAAATTCCTGCTGTTCCCAGAGATCACCTATTACAGGTGAGTAACTATGCTTTCCTTCCCTAGCACCTGTAATAGGTGTTACAATAAAAAACGCAGTTAACACGTGCTGCAGTAAAAGTAAAGAATACATGCCTTCTGGCCGCCATGGTCATAGCGTGCGCTGTTGTGATACTTGCCTTAACTCTGTCTTCTTCCAAGAAATGTTGTTTGACTTGTGGCAAGCGAGGTGCCTCATCTTCAGATTCTGGACTCGGCTCTTCTTGCATGGCAGCTTCTGAGTTGTCCCTGGAGGGCCTGCTCCCCTCTCTGAGCCAGGGGATGCAGTTAGTCTGGTCTTGACGACTTCAGAGCATGAGGTGACAGATGGCGCTATGGGTAAGAGTATCCAGCTGGCCGGAGGTTCCAGTGACTGCTGTGAGCCACTCCTCGTCCTCTAGGGAGTCTGTGGCGGCTGTGCCCCCTGGTGTTGGGTGGTCATTTCTGATAGGAGAACTTCCAGACTGGATTGTCTTCACCGGAATTATTTTCTTTTTTAAAGCAGGCCTGGTCCTTCTGATGTGGAAATTTTGGACTGCAGCCTTTTGGTGCCCTCTAGTACAGTCTCATGCAGGGCAAGCTGAGAGTGGCAGCCCTGTTTTGATTGCCTTTGGCTATGCATCCCCGGTGAATGGAGCTCCCTGGAGATGGGGCATAGCTGGGAGCTGTTTGAAATTTTGGCTATGACTTGGATTCAGATGGCTTGGTACTAGGCTCTGACGTGGAAGAGGCCAGAGTGAGCTGCCTATTCTGGAAGGAGGAGCTGATTGCCAGGATCTCACCTGCCTTGAACTCGACGGATGCTTCTGGCATGGAACAGGAGCCAAAGATGTTCCTGCTCCTTCAAGGGGTGTGGAAATCTATTACTGTCTTCCCATTCTCAGAGGTGATCAAGGATATGAACCGGTTGGAGAGGGACTCTCCCAATTCCCCGTCTAAGTGGTTAAGGGTGTATAAGATCTACGCTGTCCCGGAGAAGGCATGTTTTGGTTTTCTCAAGGTAGATGCACAGGTCATGGTTGTTACCAACGGACTTCCATTTCTGTGGAAGGCGGATCAGCCTTAAAGGATTTTCTGGTCTGTAAGGTGGATTCGTTGTTGAAAAGCCAGTTTACCAGTTTACCATGATGGTTGCTATTCTGCAGCTGGCAGTATGTGCCAGTCTAATGTCTCAAGCCCTGCTCCTGTGGATTCAGTCTCTAATGCTGGATGATACTACTCCTCTTTTGGAGTTTGCTATGGTCTTCCTTTCTGATGCCATGTATGACCTGTTACGTTTGGTAGCCAGGAATGGTGCCTTGATAACTGTCATGGTGTTGGATTTGGCTCCAGCACCATGCAGTAGACTCGTGTTCCAAAGCTCAGCTGGTCCAACGGCTTATAAGGGGGAGCTTCTTTTTGGAATCTATTTGGAGAAGCTGATGAAGGATGTGGGCGAAACGAAATCTTACCACTTTCCGGAGGACAGGTCCAGGTAGCCTGTGAAGCGGGCTGGTGGTCTTTGTCATCAGCCTCCGCCCATCCACTGAGGACATGCTGGCCGAATTCCCTGGGGTCTCGTGACTTTCATCGTTACAGACTTAGAAAACCTTTCTTCCCCTCTATTTCCAGGCTTCAGGCTTGTTCTCAGTCCTTTCATGGAGCGCATGGGTCCAGGGACTCTGTCTCCTCCAGCGGAGGACCTTTCCGGGTTGCGCAATGAAGGTTTGTGGGCCCATCCTTTGGTTCCTCTGGTTGGAGGCAGGCTTTGTCTTTTCTTGCAGGAATGGACCCAGGTCACCCAGGATCGCTGGGTGCTAGACACCATTCAGTTCAGCTTTGTCCTGGAATGCAAAAAGCAAATCCAGATGCCTTTGTCACCCCCCCCCCTTGTGATCTGTGATCAAAGGTGCTGCTGTGCAGACCACCTTGTACAAGTTGCTGTGCCTAAATGCAGTGGTGCTCGTCCCACTGGACAAGTGGGGCAAGGGCTGATACTCAAATCTATTTCGTGGTGCCCAAAAAGGACAGTTCCTTCCAGCCCATTCTGGATCTCAAGGGGGTCAACGAGCATTTGCACGTCCTGTGCTTCCAGATGGAAAGCTTGCGCTCTGTATCAAGCAGTGTTCTGAGGGGAATCGATGGCTTCTCTGGATCTGGCTGAGGCTTGTTTTCATATCCTGATCTGGGCAGATCAGCAAAAGTATCTATCTGAGTTTTGCAATGCTTGGCTCTCGCTATCAGTTTGCCGCCCTCCTCTTTTGGTTATCCACCACACCGAGGACATTCTCCAAGGTGTCATGTTGGTAGCGACTGTGGTGCTGAAGGATCTGTGTGTATCCATATCTAGATGACTGGCTCATCCAGACCCATTTTCTTTTAGAAGCCTCTCAGGTGGCATCACAAGTGGTGTCCTTTTTGGAAAGCCTCAACTGCATGATCAATCCGGGAAAGAGCCAGCTGCTGCCTTCCAGGGAGCACGTTTCGACACTCGAGTGGGCGGAGTTTTCCTGCCAGAGGAGAAAGTTAAGACACTTGGATTGCCTGGTGCTGTTCTGTGTGCAGCTGGCTCTGAGTCTGGGATTATTTTCAGCTCCTCAGATTGATGGTGGCAACCATAGAGATTATGCCTTGGGTGCGTGCTCACATGCGATCGCTCCAGCGGTCCTTGCTGACTCTGTGGTCCCTGAGGTCTCAGGAGTTTGGGCATAGACTCCCTCTCCTGTTGTTGGTGATGTCCAGCCTGTGGTGATGGCAGCCTCCCTGTCATCTGAGGAAGGGCATGCCTCTAGACGATTTCTCCTGGGTTGTCCTGACAATGGATGCCAGTCTCTCGGGCTGTGGAGCCTATTGCTAAGACTGTATGGCCCAAGTTCGTTGGAATCATAGGGAAGCAGTGTAGTCCACCAATCACCTCGAGGCAAAGATCATCAGGTTGGGTCTTCTGTGTTTCCAATACCTGGTTGAAGGCCAAGTGGTTCAAGCGTTTTCAGACAGTGCCACAGTAGTGGCCTATGTCGGTCTGCAAGGTGGCACGAGGAGTGCCAGGGTAGCTCTGGAGATGATTCTCCTGTTTGCCTGGGCAGAGAAGAACCTCCTAGCCTTGTTGACTCGGCACATTGCCGGGGTGGACAGTGTGGAAGCAGACTTCCTCAGCCAGCACTCTCTGGTTCCTAGAGAGTGGAAGTTGAGTATGGAGGCATTTCAAGTGATTCTGTACCCCTGGGGATCGCCTTGAAACAGATCTGCTGATAACTCATGTCAGTGCCAAAATATGGCGATCCTTCAGTCACCTTGGCCAAGTCAGCACTTGCTGTAGTTTACATGTTTCCTCAATGTAATTTGGTGTATGGAAAGTCACCCAAGCAGGAATGTTCTGGTGGCGCCAGATTGGCTGAGGAGAGTGTAGTTCAGAGTCCTGATGCGGCTCCTGCAGGCACCGCCTTTTCAGTTGTCTCAGTCTCCGGGCCTATTGTGGCAGGGACCGATCGTCCTGGAGGACCCAGTTTCCTTCTTGCTTATGGCTTCGCTCTTAAAAGGAGACGGTTAGTATGTAAGGGCTATTCTCTGGCAGTGGTCTCCACTGCTTAAAGCCTGGAGGAGGTCTATCAAGCTAGCATACTGTATGTGTAAGGCTGGTGCCTCTTTGAGCGATGGTGCAGTGCTCAGCAGTTGTCTCTTGAGGCAGTCAAGGTGCCATCTCTGGCTTTTTTTTTTTTTTTTTTAACGGGATGATGAGGAGAAGGGCCTTTCCTTTAGCTCCCTGAAAATTCAGGTGGCAGCTTGGGCCTTTTTCCGAGGTCCAGTGGCTGGTAAGTCTTTAGCCTTGCACCCAAAATGTTTCTTGTGCTTTCTCCAGGTGGTTTGGCCTGTGGTCCCTTCCTGGGATCTGTGTCTGGTTCTCAGGGCCCTGATGTCGGCACCTTTGAGCCGTTGTCATGTGCTACTTTGAAGGATTTGATGCCCAAGATAATCTTCTTGGTCACGATTTGTTCCGCAAGGTGGCTTTTCAAGCTGCAGGCTCTGTCTTGCTGAGATCCTTATCTATCTTTTTAAAAGGAAGCTATTTCTATTTGGTCTGTGCCTTCCTTCTTACCTAAGGCAGTTTCTCCCTTTCGTGTGAACTAAGTCATCTGCCTGCCCCCCCTCCCCCTCCTCTAAGAAGCAGTGTTGCCGGAAGGGTAAGGATCTTCATGTTAATGTCCAAAGGGTGCTTCTCCAGTACTTGGAGGTTACGAATTCTTTTCATAAGTCCGATTTTTCTTTTTGGGCTTCTTGCTGGCCTGTGCAAGGGTAACATGGTGGCTAAGTCTAATTGGGGTGCTGGATTGAGGAGGCCATTGCCTTGGTGTATTTTGTTGCGGAACTGGCTGGTTCCAGATGGTTTGCGTGCCCATTCTACCCAAGCACAAGCATCCTCATGGGTGGCATGGAGCTAGTTAGCCCTGCAGACATTTGTCAGGCAGCAACATGGGCATCACTTTCGTCAAGCAATACCGCTTGGATGTCCTTGCGTGGGCTGACTTGACTTTTATCTCAGGGGTTTTGTGAGTTGCTGTGTCGTGTGTGTGTGTTTTTTTTCCCACCCAGTGGAGTCGTACCTTTGGTACATCCCGCTTGTCTGGACTGGTCTAACAGGATGATATGGAAGGTGACATTTTACTTACCATTTTGTCCTTTTCTTGAGTCCTGCTAGACCAGTCCAGGGCCTGCCCCTGAAACTGTATTTGCTTTGTTCTTCTGCTGCGGTACATTTGGGTCCGCTATGACTTTTATACTTGGCTCTGTAGGTTCATCTTCTACTTACAGCCTTCTGTTTATACTTTTTCTTGTACATAGTTCTGTACTGTTGATTACTCTGTGTTGCTCACAATTGAGATTGTGTGAGGCTTGCCATGTTTCTCTCATATGCTTTGGGACAAATACTGAAGAGATATCTGGTGAATGAGGCAAATAGAGGAAACCTGGGCTTTCCATTGGTTCTTTGTCTCCACCAATCTTCTGGTAGAGGAGCACAACTCGCTCATCTAGACTGGTCTACCGGGACTCAAGAAAAGGACAAAATGGTAAGTAAAATGTCACCTTCCATATCATCCTGTTAGACCAGTCCAGACAAGCGGGATGTACCAAAGGTACGACTCCACTGGGTGGGAAAAACAAAACACACACACACACGACACAGCAACTCACAAAACCCATTTTTAAGGGTGGTACGTTAAAATTTATTAAAACCATAAACCATTAAGTCACTTTGAAGGGGGGGAGGTTATAATTTCATAAGCCATTCAAACTTTCCCATGTGTTATGCTTATAAACTTATGTGTATATACCCTTTGTACACAAGTTTCTCCATCTGAGCATTGCTGTTCCTGAGGATGAGTTTGCATTGTTTGTGTTTTATAACACATAGGCACATAACATAAAACGGGAAAGTTGTGTGTGCCTCTGAACAGGGATAAATCTGTGTGAGCGCTTTTTGCAGGGGAGAGATTTTATGAGACTTATGTGCCTATTTTCCCATTATAAAATAGGTACGACTTTGTGCGCATCTGCCACACAAATAAGGCAGCCTGTTATAAAAGTATACTCTGGAGGTAATTTTGAAGTATTTTCTGCATATAAAGCCTGTCTTACACACACAGAAGGGTCTCATAAAATTGCATGGAGGTATATGCATGTAAAAAAGTACGTGCTACAATTGTATTTTTACTTACTGCTGTTTATTTATCCAACTTAATATGATGACCCCCCACGGCAGATTGCATTAAAACCAAGATAATACCCAAAGTGCTATCAGTGTTTCCCAACATTTAGAATCCGTTTCCTTTCCTTTCATCTAGGGGAATGGACCAGCTGAGGTGAAGTTTCAGTGAGTTCAGCGCTTACTTTCATGTTATCAAACATTTTTAGGTGTGTTTCTCCCAGATGATAGTGCCCATTGGAGAGGGCCCATCCATTTCTGTCAGTCTGTATGCATAGTTTTGTTTGTGCAAATGTAAACTAACCTATGTGTTTCAAATAGAACTCCATAGACTGCAGTGGAAGACTGTGGTGGATGGCAGCAGGGACTCCACTGCACCCATCAGCTTTTCATGAACTCCCACAGCTCCTCACTGCACCCCCACCCATACTCATTAAGCCCTTTGCTGCATCATTCTGCTGCACCCCCACCACATGCATTAAGCCCATTGCTGCACCCTCTCGCTGCATCCACACGCTCCCATACACATGCAGCTTGCCACTACTCTCCACCGTTGCAGACATATATTCTAAATCCTTTGCAGAGGAGTTACAATAAACTCTCTTGATAAGGTAGTAAGACTTGTTTGTCTCTTCATACACAGTTCCCCCACAGACATGAATGAGTTTGTAAATGAGGGAAGGGGAATGTGCTATTTTGTTGCACTATACTTGTGCCCTTTTTGACATGTTAAAGCTTCCTTTACTTTTTGATTAGTGCCTGTGTTCAACAGCTGATTCCATTTCTTGCTTAACTTCTGTTGGAGAAAACTATCTGTAATGCTTAATGATTTGGATAGGGAAATAACTTCTCTATCTGTCTGTAATTCACCTTGAGCTCTGATTTAGAACAGCGAGTTGTAATTACTTGCCTTTCTAAATCTTTCAAGGGAAGTTTCGCAGGCACATCTTTATCCAAACAAACCTGCAACTGGATATATCCCCTCGTCCCCAAAGGGCTCACAATCTATATTCCTTAGTTTACTTCGTCTTGTATTTGAATTTGTTTCTGGTGAAATTTACATTGATGTTTTTACACTGAATACATGAACTCTACAACTGGCCATGTAATGTTTATGTATGCATTTGTAACATTATTTTTTTTATCAATTTCCTTACTATGCTTTTTGTCTCATGAAGGGGATACCTGTTTTTTGGTATCTTGTGTTTATTTTTTTTCACAATTTCCAGCACACAATCTGATTTTTTCCCATGGTATTTGTAGCACTGTCGGACATTTTGTCATAGAAGTCCTTTTATATGAATGAGACTTGGTGTTTGCATGTTTGTCATTTTGAAATGAAACATTTATTTATTTATATTTCTTATATACCGCGCTATTATAATCAGTGCTGTTTACAATGAACAGAAACAATAGTACAATGTAACAGGAATACATTGTGTTTACAATGAACAGGGCAAATAACTTGAGTGAGAACTGGGTAAGAACTATTTACAACACATTTGACAAGCTACTGAATATTCACAATTGAGCAGGATTGATGTCACTGTAGGGGTTTATGCTAAGGGTACTATGATTAACCATTCTCTCGTTGGGTTAAAGTATTGGAGCAGTTAGTGAGGGGGGTCGGGGGATCAATCATGTGTTTCCCTGGATTGCTTTCTGGGTAGTATTTTTGGAATAGGTGGTATTTTAGCGCTTTTCTGAAAGGTGTAAGGCTCGGGATAGCTCGAACTTCAGGAGTTAGGGCATTCCAAGCTGTAGGTGCATAAACTGAAAATGCCCTTTTGGCCGTAGCTTTTAGGCAGTTTGTCATTATTTTAGGGATTTCTAGAGCGTTCCGCATTACAGATCTTCTGTTTGTTTTCAGGCATGATGTTGATTAACTTACTGATGGGTGTGGGAGACTGGTTCTTTAGTGCTTTGAATGTCATGACAAGTGCCTTGTAATGGATACGAGCTTGTAGGGGTAGCCAGTGGAGCTCCTTCATCACAGGCGTAATGTGTTCTGACCTTGACACCCCTACAAGAACTCTAGCGGCCGAGTTCATGGCAAGTCTGAGTGGATTTAGCGTTGACTGTGGAAGTCCGAGGAGAGTGATATTGGCGAAGTCCAAGTGTGGGATCACTAGGGCTTGAAATATAGAGCGGTAATCAGTGAAGTCCAGCAGTGGTCGAAGAAGGCGTAATGTTCCAATCTTATGATATATTGCTTTTGCGGCGTTTTTTACATGTGTTATGTCGATTCGCTGATCTAGTGTGACGCCTAGATAGAGAATTGATGTTTTAGTTTTAAGCTCAGCATTTTTGACTTGTAGTGCTGGAGGTGGGGTGAATTTCTGATTTCTCGTGATGAAGAGCACATCAGTTTTACTATGATTAATTCGTAGGTTTTGGGTGAGTAGCTAGTCTGCAACTACTTCAAAGCATCTTGTAATGGGTGAAAAATCTGGCCGGTCAGTCCTAAATGGGATGTATAGCAGGATGTCATCTGCATAGGTGAGGCATTGCACGTTTAATGAGCGGATCAGGGTGCAGATGGGCTGCATGTAGATGTTAAACAGCAGTGCAGACAGGGATGATCCCTGAGGTACTCCTTGTTTTTGAAGGAAAGGCTCCAAGGTAAGGGTACCTGTCTTAACTTGTTGCCATCTGTCGGTCAGGTAGGATTTGCACCATTGCAGGGCAGTGCCCTGTATCCCTTTTTCTTGGAGCCGTTGTAGCAGTATCTTGTGGTTCACTGAGTCGAATGCGGCTGCAATGTCCATAAAGATGAGAACAAATCCTTGGTGTATATTGTCGAGTCCTGTGATTAGGTCGTTAAAGAGGGTTGTTAGGATGGTATCCACGCCATGAGCTTCCCTGAATCCATGTTGGGATGGGTCAAGTGGTGCTTCATCATCGACATGCTGTTGGATCTGACGCTGAACAGTCTTTTCAATAATCTTGGCAAGTAGAGGGATACTTGAAATTGGTCTGTAGGATTCGACTTTGGATGGGTCAAGTTTACTGTTTTTTTTAGTAATGGCCTGCTTGAAGTGTGTTTGAGACTGAGGGAAGGCTCCAGTTGATAATGATTGGTTTAGTATTTTGCACAATGTGTGGCTTAGATCGCATCGTAGCTCTTTTATCCAGCTGGCTGGACAGGGATCGTTAGGTGCCGTGGTGAGGTTGATCACGACAATAGTGTCCTCGATTTCTTTGGTAGAAATTTCACGAAATTTGAAGAACGGTGTTGGCTGTGGCATAGTGTGCATGTTGGTGGTGATGGAGGAGGTTGAGTTCATACTGGTCTGGATCATCTTTGATTGTAGATAATCAGAATAGTCCTGTGGCTGGGGCATATACGGATTTGCTAGGACTGGGTCACCTGTTAAGGATTTTACGATACTGAAGAGGTCATGAGATTTATTTAAAGACCGTTTTAGAATATCTGTGTGATGCTGCTTCCTCTTCCGGGACCCGTACAACCACACTGAAGCTGTGTGAGACGGAGCCTCTCCGTTGCAGCAGGATTTTAATTTTACTCTGTGGAATTGGCTGAGCAGTCCTCGCCGTGGCTGCCGGGTGCGGCATGGCTTGAGGATCGGATGAGTTGAAGGCAGTAGGAGCAGGCTGCGTGGCTTTTGGCCCTGCAGGTAAGGCCTTCGGCCTCTGTTGGTCTGCTGAGACCTCCTTTTTGCAGCGGCTGTTCTTGGCGCCAAAATTCATTGGCAAAGGGGCAGCCATTTTCTCTCTAGGTATTTGGACCGTGTGGCGGGAGTTGCAGCGAGCTGCCTGTGTGAGGAAGACAGGCAGAATAGCTAGATTTTTAGGTCTAGTGTGTGTTTTTTTTGGTTTGTAGATTTTTTGAGGCTCGGCGGGGGGGGTCCTCAGCCTTAAGGGGGCTGTTGTCAGTCCTCTTTATTTTTAAGTTTGTTTATTCTTAGTTTTATAGGACAGCAGTTTTGGCATTGATCTCTGATGCCACATGTTCTCTCCCTTCTAATCATGTCTCTGAGGAGCATCTGTTAAGTCCCGGGATATTAGGCAAATTTCTAGCTTTTAGGTTCTTCAAGGGTGGAGCCCTAACTTGTAGTTGGAAGGAGGGACAGGCTGGAAGTGTGCATGAGACAGTAGCTCTTTTTTGTATTCATGGTCTGCAAATGTAGTCTATAGTGAAAGTTGCCCAAACCCTTGTGATTTCTGCAAGTCAGGGAAGAAATAACCACAGGGCCACCTCATGGGCACTCAGGGGTTAGTGACTAAACAAGCAACTGTAATGTTCTGAAAATCAAGATTATATGATCAAGATTTAAAGCTCTTAACTTTGGTATCGTTTGTCGGGCTTTGGTGCCCTAAAGGCCACCAAATGGCAGCTGACCCGTCTCTGCCATCTTGTTAAAGGGCCCGTGCTGAAGGTGAAGAGAAGGACGTCTAGGTAGCACAGTCTGGGGCTTAGCGCTCCAGGGCAATGGAAGGTTTCATAGCGGAAGTCAATACTCTGTATGCTCCATGCATTCAACCTATGTTCAAGTGTGCTTACTGCACTGTGTTTGAGTGACAGGTGCTGGGTCACCCGTATATGTAGATGTGCATTTTGTATGTGCTCACAATTGCTTAGGCATGATTTTTGGGTGCACTCTTTGCAGAGTGAGACTGCATTTCTTTGCTCAGACTGTAGTATCACGCTAAGGTAATTTCTCCAGTAATGGGGGGATGTCAATTGTAATAAAGTGCGTGAGGTCCTCATGATGTTACATGGGGTTGGAGATGCGGTCGTGGGATCTGCTGTGGAGTGAGCCGTCCGGAGGAGCTACAGTGTCAAGTCACCAGTTTCCCTTTCTCTTTGGGCTTTGCTCCCAGATCCTAGCCCCTCTTTCTCTCTGATGTCCAGGACGCAAGGTCCCCGGCCCACTGGACAATCTATTCTCAGCCTTTTACCAGCACCAGCTCTGATGTCTCTCCACTGCCAGTGTTTGCTATGGTCACATATTCCCAGTCAGTTATTTGAGTATACTGATTGCCTACAGGTCAGGGTGGCATGCAGTCAATTACGGTATTTCTATTTCCCTTGTCCCTGAAGGGCTGACAGTTCTGGTACCTGAGGCAGAGGGTTAAGCCGCTTAACGAAGGCCAGAAGGACCAACTGTGGGACCAGAAACTCCAGTTTTTATGGCCCAAGGTTGGTGGTCTTGATTGGAATTCAAACCCTTGGTCATCCTGGCACCTTGCCTCAACCACTAGGCCGCACTGCTCCGTGTGAGCTAGCCACAGGGCCAGGTGCAGCCTGTTACTTCCAAGGCAGAGACCTTGGGGCGGTTCCGTTCATAAGGATACGAGAAATGCCATACTGGGTCAGACCAAGCTCTTTCAGGTCCAGTATCCTGTTTCCTAGGGTAGCCAATCCAGGTCTTAAGGACCTGGCTGGTTTCCAAAAAAGACGAATAGGCTACTTGTAGCGGAGCAAGTGGTGGATTCATGTGTGCTCATATTTTAAGGGTTCTGTTGCATGTACAACAGATGTGACGCTCTGAGTTGTGTGTCTTGTAGAACATCTTGAATTGGTGAAAGTTGGTAAAAAAAAAAAAAAAAGCAAAACACCCTTTTATTAGAAAGAAACTGGAAAATTATTATGGACCTTTCCTCCGGGAGCTTGGCCAAAAACTTTGTTAAACTCTGCTACGTTCGGAGATCGTTTCGCGCAAAGCTCTTGGAGTACACAGGAGACCCAGTGGTCAATCAACCGACTGGAAATGCGAGCGATACGCCGGGCGTTGCAGGTGTTCGAAGCTACGGTGACAGGTCGAGTGGTGCGAGTACTTTCCGACAACTCCGTGGTGGTGGCTTACATCAATCGGCAGGGCAGAACCGGAAGTGTGGCCATAGAGGCCGTGGCAGAGGGTCTGTGTGTCTGGATAGAGCTTTGGCTGCCAGCGTTTTTGGTGGCGCATGTTGCGGGTAAGGACACTGTGATGGCGGATTTCCTCAGCTGGGTCCGAGTAGATGCCGGAGGATGGGAGTGGCATCTGGAGATATTCGCACAGATCGGTCGCATATGGAGACAGCCAGTAAACAGGTTCACTCTGCGTAAACGGGTCTCTTCTTCAGCAGACAACGCGAAAGGAGGTCGGAAGGCATCGGCGCACTGTTTGAACGGCAGCCGTTGTCCGGTCTTCTGTCTTTCCACCGGGGACACTCATAGGTTGAGTGGTTCTGCGTATCGAAGCGCTTCGGGGAAACATGTGGTTTGGGGGCCTCAGGCTGGCTGAAGCGCCTGTGGTATGCCGGCCTCATTCGGTTGCTCGATGGGAATCCATGGAGGTTTCCGACATTTGAGATTCTGTTGCTGTGGAGTTCCCTTCGAATGCCTCAGGTGCATCGGTTTTTGCTTACGGGGTGGCCGTTGAAAGGGCAAGCTTAAGGAAAAAGAGTTGCTCGGCAGCAGTCTTTGCCACCTTGCAGGCCGGGAAAAAAAAAGTCTATGTCCCTTACATATGTGCATATATGGCGCATCTTTGAGGACGGGTGCTCGCGGAGGCACACTCGCGCGACAACAGTGTCAGTTCCCTTGGTATTAAGTTTTCTGCAGGACGGGTTTGGTAAAGGCAGGTCCTGGAGAGTTCAGTTAGCAGCTCTGTCTTGCTATAGGGGCAAAGGACAGGGAGTGGCTCTCATGCACAGGTCGATGTGGTACACTTTCTCAGGCGGTTACCAGACTGTAGCCCTCTCATAGGATATTAATTCCACCGGGGAAGCTCAAGTTGGTTTTAGGAGTGTTAGCTAGCGCGCCATTGGGGCCCTTGCAACAGGCGTAGGTTAAGAGTTTTGCCTTGAAGATGGTATGTTTGATGGTCATCTGTTCGGCAAGGCAATTTTCGGAGTTGCAGGCGTTGACCTGTCAGAAATCGTTTTTTGTCTCCAGACAGAAGGTGGCATGGCGGCCAGTTCCGTCGTTGTTGCCAAAGGTGGTTTCTACATTCACCTAACTAAAATGGTCTCTCTTCCAGCGCTAGGTGCAACGGAGGGGAGCATATTGAACCATAGCTTGCACTGTTTGGCCGTCAAGAGAGCGCTGCGGCAGTGTTTAAAGCTTTCAGAAACTTTCACGTCTCTTCGGGGTGTTTGGAGGGCCCCGCAAAGGGAAGTGGCGGCGAAGGAGTCCATTTCTGGATGGATTGGAGCGGCGAGTGCGTTGGCTTATCTTTTACGGGACCGTACAGTCCCAGGGAGCTTACGAGCTCACTCTACCAGAGTACAAGCGTCTCCTTGGACAGAGCACAGTTTGGGTCTGCCAGTGGACATCTGTAGGGAGGCCACTTGGTTTTGTCTCCATACTTTCAGTAAGCACTACCGCCTAGATGTTCTGGCGGCTAAGGATGCTGTTTTCAGGGAGGCGGTGTTGAGATCCGGCTGGAAAGGTCCCTCCCAATGATTACTGCTCTGATACATCCCAGAGGTTGAGGACTAAACTGGAGGAACGATAAGGAAATAGGAATTACACTTACCTGGTAATCGTGGTTCCTTGAGTGACTCCAGTTAAGACCCCATCCCCGGGCAGGAATGAGGACTAAACAGTGGTCTTTCTGTTGGGGGAAGTGCAAGGTTAAAAGTGGATATAGGCCTTCACTGGTGTTCAGTCGTTTTGATGCTTCCATTTGGTTTGCGCTATATTTTTATATTATGATATTGTTATGTACTGTTATATATATTGCTATATTGCTCTGGATTGTTTAGGGCTAGGCATTCGATGGAAAGGAGAGCATGCAGAAAGCAGTCCCTTTCCTTCTGGAAGGAGAGTAGTAGGTAAATAGGTTATATGTTCTGCGTGCCCTTGAATATAATGTTAAGCTTAAAAAAAGTTACTGATTTTTGCTCCTTTGAGTCTGCTTTGTCAATAGTTCACTGGGGGCTGATGGGAGAGACCAGCAGGCTATATCCAGTGATGTCATGAGTTTGACATGCCCAGTCTCCAAGCTGCAGGAGGAGGTTCACTACCCAGAGGTTGAGGACTAAACTGGAGTCGCTCAAGGAACCACAATTACCAGGTAAGTGTAATTCCTATTTGTGCATGCACGTCCACGACTGAGAACCTTGGGCTTATTTTTTTCTGAGAGGTCAATCGGATGTTTCTCATTATGCATGTCACCATCAAACTTTTTTTTTCATCTTGTACATTGTATATTCTCTTTATCTGCCTGCCAGTTTGTTTTTTACTTTTACCTGTTTAAAAGTCAGGTTTTTCAGACATTTTCTAAGTTTTTCCTTTGGTGTGGCTTAGGCCGCATTTAGGATTGAGGCACACCCGACCAAGTTCATCTAATATTGAAGAAAAAAAAACCTGTTTGATTTTGTTGTGGTTATTTTTCCATTCAGTATGAACAAGAAACTTGTCATAGGGTTTAAAAAGTACACTTGGTGCTGCAGAATTATGTCTGCCACAGACTCCCACAAATAGTGCATGTAATATCTGAAGCCCGACCATAACCTTTCTTTGTTTGTAGAGGACAAAATGAAAGTTGAAGGATCATGAGAAGAAGTGTACTTTTGGTGCTGAGACCATCGGCATCAGCAGTATCAGTTACCATAGACCCAGGAGCTGCACCAGACACTGGCAGTGCATCAGCATTGAGGGGTTCTCGAGCTCACTCTGAACCAAGCATCAGTAGAGAGTTCGAACATCTGTCCCCTACCAATTCCACCCCATGGAAGAGGAAGGATTCATCCTAGACTTTTAAGACACCAAAAATTTCCAATATTGGGCAGAAGCTTTATTGCATTGATATCATTCAAGCATGTTCCCAGGAGCACCAGGGAACCGAATGATGCATCACTTCCAAAGCAGCCCCACTGTGAGGATGGCTTATTCACCTTGTCATTAGCCTACTGATACTCCTTAACCGATTCAGATGATGTTGACTAAGACTGCTGAGGCTCCCATGTCTTCATTAATAGCAGCCTTTGAGGAGTGCTCAGTTAAAAGAACGGAGGAAAAACTCATGCTGACACTTTCTATGTGAAAGCTGGCAGCTCCAATAGCTCTAAAGCAGCAGCAGCATTGAGCTAATTCTCAAAACTCTGCTTCTGCCTGTGGGAGATGGCCTTTTGAGGTCCCGATGTCGACCCTCTACACCAATCTGTGCCAAGCCAATATTGGTATTGAGCACACTGAGAGTGGAATGGTCCCTGAAGCTTCTCAGCCCATCAGTGCACTCACTCTCTGGAAGAAGATCTAACACTCTGTGGTGCAGAAGTTGGTCCAGATAAAAAGATTCAGATGTCCATGAAGTACCTCTGAGTCTGAACTGAGTGCTCTTGATTGCTGACTATGATTCTGAATACTTCTCAAAGGACAGCTCTTCAGAATTCTAGGCAGACCCTTCTTCACATCACATCATGATTGACATAAGTCTCCTCCTGAGGCTTTGTCCTTCAATGAATTTGCCCAAGAAATGGCCACCGCGATTCCATTTGTTTGATATAGAGGAGGAACCTAGAGCCAAAGAATTGGAAATCCTCCAGTAGCCAGATACTCTCTCCCCCCCCCCCCCCAAGAAAGCAGCAACAGTATCAGCACATCTCATCCTTCAGAGGCTGCAGATGAAAATTTGGAAGACCCCCCCCCCCCTTTTCTGTGCCTCTGTCAGCAAGACATTCAACTCTTACACATAGAGTTCAAAAGGCTCCCATGTTCAAGAAACTCCAGCTTCCACACGACTCTATGGTCATCAAATCCTTTCTCAAGAGCCAGAAGTTCCAATTTGTACTCTTCCGCACCCCCAGGGGGAGAGGCCAGGACTTTGTATTCTTTTGGAGAAAGTTTTACCAGAATGCCATGCTGTATTTATTTATTTATTTATTTATTTATTTATTTAACAGTATTTCTAAACCGCCTTATCTTAATAATCAAGGTGGTATCACAGCAAGCAATCAGGTAAAGTGTGTGTGTTGTACATGCAGTGAGGATAAAACTTAGTTGTGTGAGGGATGTGTTGGGTGCTTGATTTGTTTGAGCTATATACAGGGTGGGCTATTTACAGTGGTGCTAGAATCATATTTTATATATATTCAGTTGTTTGGGAGGATTGGAGTGCTGTTATCCATTCTCTTAGGTTATGTGATGTGACCATAGTGCTCTATGAACAGCATGGTTTTCAGTTGTTTTCTGAAGTCTTTGAGGTCTGGAGTTGCCCTTAGATCGTCCGGTAGATTGTTCCATATTGTTGGAGCAGCCATGGAGAGAGCTCTGTCTGTTGTGTCCTTGCGTGTGTGCTTGTACTCATTTGGGGTGCTGACTCGGTTGCGTGTTTGACTTCTTCTGGGACGTGCGCTGGTTTCCGGTTGTATGAGCAGGTGGAGGCTGTTGGCTGATGTGTGTTCTTTTATCTTAAATAGGTTTATGATAGTCTTGTATCTGATGCGAGCAATGATTGGGAGCCAGTGTAAGTCCTTTAGTGTAGGTGTGATGTGCTCCTGCCTTGCGGCTCCGGATATGATTCGAGCTGCAGTGTTTTGTGCCAGCTGTAGTGGTTTGAGAGCTTGTTTTGGTAGTCCGAGGTATATCGGATTGCAGAAGTCCAGTATTGGGGTTATCAGTGCTTGACAGACTGTACGGAAGTGTTCTGGAGCGAGGAGTGGTTTCAGTCTCCTGATGATTCGCATCCTGTAATATGCTTTTTGGATTGTTTTGTCTATGTGTGGTTTGAGGTTGAGTTTACTGTCCAGAGTAACCCCAAGGTATCTCACCTCCGATCTTATCGGTATCGTGGTGCTTTGTATCTTTGTTTGGTGGGTGTGTGAAGCTTTGGTTTCGAGTGATGATTAAAGCTTCAGTCTTGTTGTAGTTTATAGCTAGATTGTTGTTTTGGCACCACTTCGCCATTTGGGTAAGGCAGTCTGCTATCTTAGAGAAGTCCGGGTTTTCGATTGATATCGGGGAGTATACCATTATATCGTCTGCGTATATTGTGTATTGGATGTTGTTCTCTTTCATAATGTTGCATATTGGTTGGATGTAGATGTTAAAAAGGAGTGCTGAGAGTGCGGATCCTTGTGGTACTCCTTGTTGGACGTTTATGGGCCGGGAGGTGTCCTGTCCCACCTTGACCTGTAGCTGTCTTTCTGTTAGGTACGAGTGGAACCATTTTAGAGTGGTACCGTGTATACCAGTGTTCTTCAGTCTCTCCAGGAGTATATTGTGATCAACTGTGTCGAACGCTGAGGAGATGTCGATGAAGATCATTATAATTCCATTCCTGATGTCGTCAATTATTCTTATGATGCTGTCGAAGAGGTAGATCAGGAGAGTTTCGACTCCATGGTTGGGACGAAATCCGTGTTGGTTGTCGTCGAGAGTTCCGTGTTCGTCAATGTGTTCCTGAAGTTGTAGTTGAACCGTCTTTTCGATTATTTTTGCGAGGAAGGGTATGCTGGAGATTGGTCGGTATGCTGCTGGGTCCTTTTTGTCGAGAGAAGTTTTCTTTGTGATTGGTCTTACTGAGGCAAGCTTTAATTGCTGTGGCATGAGTCCTTGAGTGAGTGAGTTGTGTACCATTTTATGAATGTTTGGTATGAGGCTTGCTTTGGTGGCTTTGACCCATGACACTGGGCAAGGGTCTGTAGGAGCAGTGCTTGTGTTGATTGTGGAGATGATGTCTGATATCTGCTCTTTTGAGGGTGAGTGGAATGTGCCCCAGGTTTTGGGGTGGACGTTCGTTCTGTTGGTTCTACTGGGTGTTGTGCGCTCTGTGGAGTGAAATTTGTCTTTGATGTGGTCGGCGAATATCTGTGGATCCACTTGTATTTCTCTTTCTGCTGCTTGCTCTTTTGTCAGGGTTTTTACTATTTCGAAAAGTTCTCTGGGTTTGTTGATGGAAGAATTTATCAGGTTTGTGTGGAATTCTCTCTTTGATTGGTTGATGTGTTCATTGTATTGTTTTTGCTTTGTTAGGTAAAGATGTTGGTCGGAAGTAGTTTTGTTTTTTCTCCATCTCCGTTCAATTTTCCTGAGCTCCCTCTTTTCCTGTCGTATTTTTGCTGAGTACCATGGTTTGTTTTGTCTCTTGTTGTGGTGTTGTTTCTTGGTCCTGTCAACGGATGGTTTGGCGGCGTTAGCTAGGACATTGTTCCAGTTGGAAACTTGTTCCTCCAGGTCCTCTGAGTCAATGTTCAAGTGTTGTATTGTGTCCTGGATGAATTCGTCCTTGTCAAAGGACTTGAATCGTCTTTGTGTGTGTGGGAAGTTCGCTCTTTCGCTTGTCCAGTCTTCTTGTGATTGCAGATTTGTCTCGATTAAGTAATGGTCAGACCATGGTACTGGGGTGATGGTGGGTGTAGAGATTAGGTCTCTTGAAGTTAGGTAGTTTGATGCGAAGATGAGGTCTGGGGATGATCCTAGTCTGTGTGTTGGTGCATTGACTATCTGTGTGAATTGAAGTGATGACATTGCCTGAAGGAAGGCCTCTGCATCTTTTGTATTGGCGGACTTGAGGTTGAAGTCTCCGATTAGTAGTGCTGGTTTGTTGTTTGACGTTATGGCACAGGCTTCTTCGAGTATGAAGGCTAGTTCGTCGGGTGGAGCACGGGGTGCTCTGTAGGTTAGGCAGATTGCAATATTCTTGTTCTTGATGCTAATTGTGTTACACTGCTTTGTATCTGTGAGATTCAGTGTCTTGAACTTGAGTTCTGTTTTTGCTATTATTAGGACTCCTCCTCCACGCTTGTGGATGCGTGGGCAGTTGTATGCTGAGTAGTTGTTCGGTACTAGTTGGTTGAGTAGTACACTGTCGGTAGGGTTGAGCCATGTCTCTGTGATGCATATTATGTCTGGCTGTCGCTCTTCAATGTGGTCTACCAGAGTGTGTATCTTGTTGCAGATGGATCTGGCGTTTATGAGCTCAATTGATGTTTTCTTTGTGGAAGAGGTTGTTGCGACGTGTGCTTCCTTAGGGCCGGTGTTGGGGTTTGATTTGTGTCTGTTTTGTCTCTTTGTTTGGGAGGTTGCGAGTGTCTCTTTGTGTGTGTTGTGGACCGAGATATGGCAGTGCAGTTGGTGGGTACCATGGTGTGTTTGTTTGGGGGTAGTGGGGGTGTGTAGTTGGTGGGAGGAGTTGTGTGACTAGTAGGTATAGTGGGAGGAAGTATGTGGTGTGCATGTTGATAGCTTGTGATGTTCTGATAGGGCGACGCCTGTGTCCTTAGGTTTTCGTCTGTTGTTTGCTTTTTTGAGGAGAGCTGTACTTGTTGCAGGGGCTTGTCCTGGGGATGTGAAGTTGTATCTGTTGCGGTGCGGGAGCCTGTCCCGTGGAGGGAGCCTGTCCCTTGGATGTGAAGCTGTATCTGTTGCGGTGCGGGAGCCTGTCCCGTGGAGGGAGCCTGTCCCTTGGATGTGGAGCTGGATCTGATGCGGTGCGGGAGCCTGTCCCGTGGAGGGAGCCTGTCCCGTGGATGTGGAGCTGGATCTGTGGCGGACGCCTTGGTGCGGGAGCCTGTCCCGTGGAGGGAGCCTGTCCCGTGTGTGTGGAGCTGGATCTGTGTTGGTCGCCTTGGTGCGGGGGCCTGTCCCGTGGATGTGGAGCTGGGTCTGTCGCGGTGCGGGAGCCTGTCCCGTGGAGGGAGCCTGTCCCGTGGATGTGGAGCTGGATCTGTGGCGGTCGTCTTGGTGCGGGGGCCTGTCCCGTGGATGTGACGCTGGATCTGTCGCGGTGCGGGAGCCTGTCCCGTGGAGGGAGCCTGTCCCGTGGAGGTGGAGCCGGATCTGTGGTGGTCGCCCTGTTGCGGGGGTCTGTCCCGTGGATGTGGAGCTGGGTTTGTCGTGGTGCGGGAGCCTGTCCCGTGGAGGGAGCCTGTTTCGTGTATGTGCAGCTGGATCTGTTGATGAACTCTTGGTCTGACCCACTATGGTACATCCCAAGTCCCTATGTTCTTATCTAGCTAAAGATGACATTGCTCTAACATAGCATCAGCACTGGCATATCTCTGGGTTTAAGGTATCAATCTGGACAAACATGGTAATACCAAATATGGCCTATAAACGATGGTAGTTAACAACACTGGCATATCCCTGGGTTTACAGTATCGATCTGGACAAACATGGTAATACCTAATATGGCCTGTAAACGCTGGAAGCTAACAACAGTATCCAGAGGGAACTAGTCACTAGAGTGCCCAACACTGATCTTGGATTCTAGTCCCAAACATGAATTTCTACCCTTTAAATTAGTATTTTTATGAGAGGCAGGAGGATAATCCTAGCTGTAGAGAGTGGTGCTGCTGCAATCAGATGATTTAAACAGAACTATACATTCAATTATTGTTAGGAGTGCAGTTAATTCATATAAGTAATGAAGCAGTGTTGATAGTTTAAAAATCACTCAAATGAGTGTGACTTACGTGCCCCAGAGTTTCAGCTCTTTAGGCAGTTCGGCGTCTTCGGAGTTGGTATTCTGCGTTTCCACTGTGAGTTGGTGGATTGTCAGTTCCTTGATTGTACGCGAGCTCGACCCCGAGGGAGCTCAGCTGTACCAAGAGGGAGGTGTAGTCTCAGCGTCGTTTTTTCTGTTATGTTTCTGTGACGATCTTGGGGGTGCCTTTGCCTAAGGGCCGTGCCAAAGGGCCCTCTTGCGCGGCCCTCTTGCGCGGCCCTCTTGCGCGGCCCTCTTGCGCGGCCCTCTTGCGCGGCCCTCTTGCGCGGCCCTCTTGCGCGGCCCTCAGGCGCGGGCCCGCAAGGCGCGGGTGCGCCTGTGGCGTTCTCCTTTTAAATGGAGAGCTGTGCCCCGATTGGGTAGAGATGCTCTGAGACACGCTGCTGGAGGGGTGGAGCCAAAAAGCAGCTTCCCCCGAAGAGCTCTTGTCCTGCCTGATATTCTACCAGATCTACATGGGCATACACTTGCAGAACAACATGTACAGCCTAGAGAACTTTGCAGACTTTATCCCTTCAGAGAAGGTCTTGTGATGCCACTCCCTGGTGGGACAAAGAAAGGAGTGTGGAAAATACACAAGGTCCAAGGGACCTATATTTTTTTGATTTTACATCAAGAGCCTCCATAGTGAGTATTGATGCCTGGAGAGACTCGTGGCTCTAAGGCCTTGACAAATTTTGTGTGAATTTAGGAGCCGGGCCAAAATCTTACGAGCCAATGCTTGTGACCACCTTGCGCTCCCCCCCCCCCCCCCGGGTCTCTCAAACTGAGACCAGCACCAGATTTCCTACACCATGTGTCATCTTCAGATAATACAAGTGTTTCTGTGGGTGTGTGCTGCAGCAGTTGTGTGCCTGTCTGTGTATGGGATGTGGTGGTGGGTGCCTTTGTGTGTGTGTGTGTGTGTGTGTGTGTGTGTGTGTGTGTACTGCAGAGCTGGGGAGCTTTTGTGTGTGGGTGGGGTGCAGAAGTAAGGTGGTGCCTTTGTGCATGTCTGTCATGCCGAAGGTAGGGTACATGTGTGTAGTGTGAGAATGGAGTGTGCGTGTATATTCAAGGGGGAATACACCCTGTGGCATATACAGATTGTCAGTTTTGTCATCCATCTTGCACTCTTCCCTCCCTACTTCAATCCCTCACCACTCTTTGTTCCCCTTCCATACTCTCCCCCCTTTCCCTTCCTCCAGCATTCCCACCCCTGCCACTATCCTTCCCCCCCCCCCTCAAGGCTCCTAAGTCACCACAGGCTCTCTGCTGCTGTGGCCTTCCCCTCCTGTTCTGCCCATGGGGACCCATTCTCCCGTGGGCAGAACAGGAGGGATCTTTGCTGCGATCGAGGCTTAGATGCAGCAGACCGACAACGGGGAATTTCTGCCTGTGATCATATAAAAAAAAAAAAAGGGGGGGGGGGGGGAGTGGAGCAAATTCCAGGTGTGGGTGTAAATTGCTGGTCACCATGCTGACCTAGCACTTGGGCTTTGTTGAGCACTACTGTAAGTCTCAGGCTTACAGCTCAATGTGCAATAGCAACCTGACATAACATGACATGCCATGCCCATGTCATGGAGAGAATCTTTTTGGAGACTAGATTCAGGAGGCTGCTACCATGATCAAGCAGCATAGTGATACTTGGCGAACCCTCTCCAGGCCCACTAACAGCCTAACATCCTCTTCCAGGGGGTTCCAGAGCAGAGGACACAGGAGGTCCTACTACTTGCATAGGTATAGGTACCCTCCTCCTCCACAGCATTCCTTTTCAAAATGGACCCCTCTCTTCCATTCAGGCAGCAGAGGGCTCAGAAGGCCCAGCTGGTTCCTGAGCCAAAACCAGGGGAAGGGTTTTTTCTCCAGGACCAAGCAGGAAGTCAGTCCTCACATATGGGTGACGTCGGCACCGACGGAGCCCTCGTGCGGAGCATTTCTCCAGCTTTCAAAGAAAGCCTTTGGGAATTGCAGTGCGCATGCGCGGTCCCCTTCCCGCCCAAGGGTGCCATCTTGCTCAGTCTTCTTTTTTCCACGGAGCCCGACGGACGTAGTTCGTTTTTCCCAGAGGAAGAAGTTGATTTTCCCTGTTTTTTCTCTTTTTTTTCTCTGGTTCGACGCCGGATCCTTTTCCCGCTCGGACCGATACGCCGGTATCGAGTCCTTTCTCTCTTTTTCGGTTTTTCTCCTTTGTGACTGGCGTTCGCACCTTTTTTCTTTTTTCCCTGGCAGCCCGGTCTTTTGACCTAGCAGGGGCCCTTTTTCCCCCGATGGCTACCAGCGGGTTTAAGAAATATGATCGGTGTAAGAAACTTATGTCTCTTACCGACACACATGACTGCTGCCTCCGTTGCCTCGGACCCGATCATGACCCGATGATCTGTGGTCCGTGTGGCAAAATGTCCTCGAAGGTGTTGAGGAGTCGGCAGCACCAAAAGGATAGGATTTTTTCTGACTCCGCGTCCGGCCGGGCCCGGACCTCGTCAGAGGCCTCGACGTCTCGGGACTCCGTCCCCGAACAGCGTCGGGGTTCCTCTGAGCGGGGGTCTCCTTCGCGGGAACATCGCAGGAAGAAGAAACCCGCGAGGGCGGCGTCAGTGGATGCTCCTGGTTCCTCGAGGGCCAGGTCGCATAGCCCCGATAGCCATCCCGGGTCTTCTGAGTCGGAGAGGCCTGCCAAACATCCTCGTGTCGAGATGGAGTCTCCTGGACACGTAAGTGCTGTTGTCCTCGTGGACTTTCCTCCGAGGGAGCTGACGTCGGGCCCGACGCCATTGGGGCCCGAGTCGGGGGCTGCTGGGTCTCCTGAGCTCGGACTCAGGTTGACGGCCTTCGAGAGCAGCTTCGCTGCCTTCATGGAACAGCAGCAGGCATTGATCGCCGGTCTCACCGGTGCATCTGCCCCGACCACCGGGACCTCGACGTCCAAGTCGACCCCGGAGGCCGAGCCGATCCTCGAGTCCATGCAGGCTCGAGTCGATCCTCGGCCACGGTCTCCCTCAACCTCCTGTTCGGGGCTGAGGTCGTCAACGCCGATACCCTCGGCATCGGTGCCCGCCTAGACCGGAGCCGATCGATTCCTCCTCCGAGGAGTCGGGCTGGGAGACGGAGGACAAAGAGTCACCCAACACTCATCGGACTCGGTGTGTCCCATCGGACTCGCCCGAGTCCGAACCTCGGAGACGATCCCCACCGGAGGATACCCGGTTCTCGGACTTCGTACGGGATTTGGCCAAGGCCTTGGCCTTCCCCGTGGATCCCGAGGAGGAGCCTCGAGCCAAGGAGCTCGAGGCCCTCCAGTATGACTCTCCCCCGAAAGAGGCCTTTACTGTTCCGGTTCCTCCGATGCTGGAGCGGCTGCTCTTCCGCATGTGGGAGACCCCGGCCTCGACACCGGTGTTAAGCAAGCGGTTCGATTCAATCTATCGAGTCCGCAAAAGCCCCTGGTTCCAAAAGGCGCAATTACTGCACCACTCCATGGTTGTGGAATCGGCCATGCATCGACTGAAAAGTCAGAAGATGCACTCCTCGGTGCCTCCCGGCCGGGAGGCATGGAACCTGGATGCCCTCGGTAAGAAGTGCTTCCCAGGGCTCTATGCTTGCTTGCCGTGTCCAGAGATACCAGCTCTACATGGGCATGTACCTCCTAGACCTGGCAAAGGAGATTGCCGGGTTCTCTGCTGGTCTCTCCGAGGAACCTTTGCAGAGGTTCCAAGCCTTGTCCACTGGTATTCGAGAGTGCTCGAAGTTTATCTCTCGAGCAGCCTACGATGGCTTCGAGGCTTCGGCTCGAGTAGCTGGGGCCGGCATCGGTGCCCGCCGACAGGCTTGGCTACAGTCATCCGACCTCGAGCCATGGGTGCAGGACAAGTTGGTCGATGTCCCCTGCTGAGGTGAAAACCTCTTTGGCAAGCCCATGGCTGAAAAGGCTGCAGAACTCGAGACCGAGACTCTGACCAGGACTAGGCTGTCCAGAAAAACCTCTGCCCCTTCTCAGAAGAAGAAGGGCTCGGGGAAAAAAGAACTTTTACCCGAGGAAGTCATCTGCCTATAAACACTACCCTCATTATCAGGCCTCTGCAGCTCCCCAACAGGGTCAGCAGGCCAAGAGGCAGGGTCAAGGTCCCCATAGGCAGAAGGCCCCCAAGCCACCAACACCGGCCCCTGCTCAGCAGGTTGGTGGTTTTTGACTCAGACAGCATAGCCTCTTCTCAGCTGGCTCATATCAGCACAGGAGGCCAGCTGGCCCACTTTGCCCACAGGTGGTCAGCCGTCACATCAGATACCTGGGTTCTTCATATAGTCCAAAAGGGCTATCTTCTCCATTTTCACCAGGTACCTCCCTCCTATTTTCCAGGGGAGCCTCCAAGACTCCCTCTGCACAGGGACCTACTCCTTCAGGAGTTAGCAAGTCTGCTAAAGGATCAGGCTGTGGAACCGGTGCCCCACCACCTGAGAGGTCACGACTTTTATTCCAGGTACTTTCTGGTACCAAAAAGAACAGGAGGCCTCAGACCCATCCTAGACTTGCGCAACCTCAACAAGTTCCTGGAGAGGGAAAAGTTCAAGATGCTTACCCTTGGAATCCTGCTGCCCTACCTCCAGCAGGGAGACTGGCTATGCTCCTTAGATCTAAAGGATGCTTATACTCACATCCTTATTCATCCAGACCACAGACAATATCTCAGATTTGTTGTGGGAGGAAACCACTATCAGTACAGAGTACTACCCTTTTGGCCTGTCCTCCGCTCCCAGGGTGTTCACCAAGTGCCTGGCAGTGGTGGCGGCCTACCTGAGGCTTCAAGGTCTTTTTGTGTTTCCGTACCTGGACAACTGGCTCATAAGGGGCCAATCTTCCCAGGAGGCCAATCAAGCCACCCTTCAGCACTTGGGGTTTGTCGTAAACTTCGCAAAGTCCACTTTGCTCCCGTCCCAGAACTTAGAATTCATAGGGGCCAGACTAGACACTCTTCAAGCGAAGGCTTTTCTGGCTATGGACAGGGCCCACAGGCTCATGGATCTGGCCAGGCAGTTTCGCAGCAATTCCCTGGTCTCTGCCAGGCAATTCCTGAGACTACTCGGCCATATGGCTTCCACGGTTCATGTCACCCCCAATGCCCGCCTGCACATGCGGCCTGCTCAGTGGAGCCTTCGCACTCAGTGGCATCAGGCCACCGGGAGCCTAGCGGACTCAGTAAAGATATCAGACCTCCTGGTCTCCACTCTGCAGTGGTGGCTTCACCTTCCGAATCTGGTACTCGGAGTGGTTTTTCAATCCCCTCTGCATTCTCAAGTGCTGACAACGGATGCTTCTCTTCTCGATTGGGGAGCACATTGCCAAGGGTCATGTACTCAGGGTCTCTGGACCACTTGGGAGGCTGCTCAACAGATAAACTTCCTGGAGCTACGGGCGATACGCCTAGCTCTGAGAGCCTTCTCCCACCTCGCCTCTCACATCAATACTCACTATGGAGGCTCTTGATGTAAAATCAAAAAAATATAGGTCCTTGGACCTTGTGTATTTTCCACACTCCTTTCTTTGTCCCACCAGGGAGTGGCATCACAAGACCTTCTCTGAAGGGATAAAGTCTGCAAAGTTCTCTAGGTCCAGACAGTACTGGACCAGACAGTCAATCCAGACAGTACTGGTCCAGACAGTCAATCAGGTTGTCATGTTCTACGTGAACAAGCAAGGAGGCACAGGCTCCTTCCTTCTCTGTCAGGAAGCACAACGGCTGTGCTCTTGGGCTGTCAATCACGGAATCCTTCTCTCAAAGCTGTCTACCTCCCAGGTCAATAGAATTACCTGGCAGACAGACTGAGCAGGATCCTGCAACCACACGAATGGAGATTGAACCCGTTGGTGGTTCAGCAGGTCTTTCTCCAGTGGGGCCTCCCCACCATGGATCTTTTCGCCAGTCCTCTGAACCGGCAACTCCCGAGATTTTGCTCCAGACAGTCGCATCCTCTGAGTAGCAGCAGATGCGTTTCTGATCTCATGGTCCACAGGCCTGCTGTATGCGTTTCCTCCCACACCACTGTTGTCCAGAACGCTGTTCAAAGTCCTCAAGGACGGGGCTTCATTGATTCTGATAGCCCCCAGGTGGCCGAGGCAACCGTGGTTCCCGCTTCTGCTGCAGCTAGCGGTGGACACCCCTCTCCCTCTAGGGTTTCAACACGATCTCCTGTCTCAGGATCAGGGGGCTCTCCTGCACCCCAACCTCCAGTCCCTTCATCTGATGGCCTGGCTGTTGAAAGGGTAGTCTTGGCACCCCTCCTACTGCCTCGGGAGGTGGAAGATGTGGTCTTGGCCTCTAGGCGACAATCCACTAGGAAATCCTACGCTCTTAAGTGGTGTAGATTCTCCGCCTAGTGTGCTCAGCATGGCGAGAATCCCTTCTCGTGCTTGGTGGCGGTAGTATTGCAATATTTGCTTTACCTTTCCAATCTGGGTCTTAAGTCTAACTCTGTCAGAGTTCACCTTAGTGCTCTCTCAGCGCACCACTCGCCGGTGGACGGTAGGCCTCTTTCCAACCACCCTTTGGTGGCTCGTTTTCTCAGGGGCCTCCTTATGCTTAAGCCTCCTTTGCGTCCACTGGCCCCTGAGTGGGATCTGAATGTGGTCTTGCAGCGGATTACTTGTCCGCCTTTTGAACCTATGGCTACCTGCCCTCTCCGTTTTCTCTCCTGGAAAACTTTATTTCTGGTAGCTCTTACCTCTGCTAGGCGAGTGAGTGAACTGCAGGCACTAGTGTCTGATCCTCCTTACACTAGGTTCTACAGAAATAGGGTAGTCTTACGGACTCACCCTAAGTTTCTTCCTAAGGTTGTCTCACCTTTTCACCTCAATCAGGAGGTGGTTCTTCCGACCTTCTTTCCCAGGCCGCATGCCAACCGGGCTGAGATGGTCTTGCATACCCTGGACTGTAGGAGGGCGTTGTCCTTCTACCTTGACCATACGGGAGCATCGGAGGGCTGTTCAGCTCTTAGTTTCTTTTGACCCCAATAAGTTGGGGCTCCCTGTCTCCAAGCGTACTTTGTCCATCTGGGTCGCTGACTGTATCGCCTGGGCTTATGGGGCAGGCGGCCTCTCGTTGGAGGGTCGAGTCACGGCTCATCGTGTCAGGGCGAAGGCTGCATCAGTGACTCATCTCCACTCTGTTCTGTTGGCAGACATCTGCCGGGCCGCTACTTGGTCTTCAAGCCAGACTTTTGCGGCCCATTACTGCCTTGAGAGGGAGTCCCGCAGGGACAGTGCTTTCGGGCAGGCAGTACTCCATAATCTCTTTGGGGTTTAGGCAACTCCTACCCTCCGGCCCTGGTGTTGGGCTACCGGTCGGGGGCGTTCTCAGAGAAGATTCCTTCCTTACGTGCTGACGAGCTAGAGGGAGCTCATTTTTTCCGCTTGAGGTCTCCGGTAGCCTTAAGCTGGGGAGTCCCATATGTGAGGACTGACTTCCTGCTTGGTCCTGGAGAAAGAGTAGTTTCTCACCTGTAACAGGTGTTCTCCAGGAGCAGCAGCAATCGGTCCTTACAACCCTCCCTCCTCCCCTTGGAGTTGCAGTCATATCATTTATTTTTGCTGTCTTTTAGCTATGTCATCAGACTGAGCAAGATGGCACCCTTGGGTGGGAAGGGGACCGCGCATGCGCGCTGCAATTCCCAAAGGCTTTCTTTGAAAGCTGGGGAAATGCTCCGCACGAGGGCTCCGTCGGCGCCAACGTCACCCATATGTGAGGACTGATTCCTGCTGCTCCTGGAGAACACCTGTTACAGGTGAGTAACTACTCTGACTGGCTCCTTGAACATAGCCAATCTACCAATACCGTTATCTGATATTCTTCCTGTTGGAGATAGGCTCACCGTCTTTTTGGCCAGCTGGCTCCTTGTAACGTCTATCAGCTGGGTTATGAAAATAGTCCTCTTCTGGTACTGATTACATCTATAACACATTCTTTCCAAATTCTCCCCAATAGATCCATTTCCTCATCTCCCAGCACCAGGAGCTACTTCTGTAGGAAATCTCTGCCTTTTGCATGACAAACACCACCATAGAGCTTGTGCTGCTGGAGCAGGAAGGGCAGGGGGCAGGGCCAGACCCAGAGCTGGGGCAAGGTAGTGGGCACACTAGGCAAACTTTCAGCCTTCATACCCACTTCCCCTCTGAGATTTTGATAATTAAACTCTATAATCATCATCATCATCATGAACATAACTCTTCCAGTGGTCCTGTAAAAATGTATAGTTTGCTTTGTATGTGTGCCTACTCTTCCTGTTGATGATAAAAGAATGTGCTGATGGCTCTAAAGGTTTGTGTGGCCATCAGGCAGGCTATTGTTTTTCTTAAACTGCTGCTGCTACGCGATCTGTTGCCAGAAGCTGGTGCCCTAGGCAACTGCCTGGTCTTGCCTAGTGGTTGAGTTGGCCCTGGCAGGCATCTTACACCAGGTATTTCCTGTTGCCAAAGAACAGAGGGGGATTCTGTCCTATCCTAGATATGAAAGATTAGAACATGTTTCAGACAGGAAACATGCTGAATGCTTTCCCTCGGAACTTTGCTCCCCTTTATACAAAAAGATTACATAAGAATATAAGAAATGCCATACTGAGACAGACCAAGTCTATGAAACCTAGTATCCTGTTGCTAAAAGTAGCCAATCCAGGTCCCAAGTACAAGATTGTTTGTTCTCTAGACCTCTACAGGATGCCTACACCTACATGCAGATACGTTCTAGTCACAAAGTATTTCAGATTTGTTGTAGGGAAACATCATAGAAATATGAAGACAGAAAAAGACCACATGGCCTTCCATATCAACCACTACAACAGTCACCTTTTTTCCTTTAGAGATTCTCTGTGTTTGTCCCATGTTTTTTTAATTCAGATACTGTCCTCTTCTCTACCACCTCCACTGGGAGACTATTCCACAGATCCACTACTCTTTCCGTAAAGAAATATTTTCGCTTATCACTCCTGAATCTATCCCCTTTCACCCTCATCCCATGTCCCCTTGTAGCCGAGCTTGCTTTCAAATGAAAGAGGCTCTCCTCCTGTGCATTTATGCCATGGAGGCATTTAAACGTCTCGAGCATATCACTTCTGTCCCGCATTTCCTCTAAGGTTGTACATATTAAGATCCTTAAGTCTGTCCTCACATGCTTTTTAATGAAGACCACTAACCATTTTAGTAGCCACCCTCTGTACTGACTCCAGCCTGTTTATATCCTTTTGAAGGTGTGGTCTCCAGAATTGCACACAATCTCAGGAAGGGGGTGGTATATAAATGCTTGTTTAAATAATACGCCAAATGAGGTTGCTCCAAAGACTTATACAGAAGCACTATCGCCTCCTTTCTTCTGCTGGCCATCCCTCTCCCTATACACTCAAGCATCCTTCCAGCTTTTGCAGTCACCTTTTCTACCTGTTTAGCTACTTTAAGATCATCAGACACAATCACACCTAGGTCCCGCGCTGCTTTAGTGGACAAAAGTACTTCATCCCCTATACTTATTGCAGCCCAAATGCATAACCTTGCACTTTTTAACATTAAATCTCAGCTGCCAAATTCTAGACCATTCTTCAAGCTTAGCTAGATCCCTCCTCATATTATCTACATCTTCCTGGGTGTTTACTCTATTGCAGATTTTGGTATCATCCACAAAGGGGCAAACCTTACCTGACAGACTTTCCGCTATATCACTAACGAAGTTGTTAAAAAGAATCGGACAAAGGACAGATCTCTGGGGCACACCATTGGTAACCTCCCTCTCCTCAGAGTGAGCTCCATATCTCCAGGAACAAGCAGGAATGAGTCCTCACATATGGGTACGTCGGAACCGACGGAGCCTGCGCGGGAAAGCTCCCCAGCTTCCCAGAAAGGAAGCTTTTGGGGCCTCCCACAGCGCATGCGTGCTGCCTTCCCGCCTAACTCTCTCTTTCTTCTTTTTCCGCGGAGCCAGCAGGTCGTGTTCCTGTCACCGCTGAAGAAATTGTTATTTTAATTTGTTTCTTTGACCGCATGTCTGCCTTCCCCGATTCCAGACCGTTACCGCCGGTCCTTTTTTTCGTTTATTTAAAAAAAAAAAAAAAATATATATATAATTACTTTTTCTACACTTGGTGTATTTTTTCTGTGAGGCCTCTAGGCCTTCCCAGGTCTCCCTCATGGAAAAACCAGCATCTGGTTTTAAAAAATGCACTAAGTGTACCGGTACTATTTCAGTTACAGACACCCATGAGTGGTGTCTTAAATGTTTGGGGCCTGACCATTCCATTCCGGATTGTCCATCCTGCTCTCTGATGTCCAAAAGGGGCTTACAGAACAGAGCAGCTAAATTTCATATGCTGTTTTCTACCGATACTCCAGCATCAACATCCTCCAGGTCGTCTTCTCCTGATGGATCTCAGGTAACCAAACATTCTTCGGGCAAGTCCTCAAAAGGCAAATCTCCCTCTAAGCAGCGAGAGGCCCTTGCAATTGACCCTGAGGACCCTGCCCCAGCCAAACCACCCCGGCGGGAAGCTCCGGCTTCCAAAGCTCCTCCTATGGGGTTATAGGTAGACATTGATGGCACGGCCTCGACCGATCTCCTGTTAGACTGCTCTGGGGTACTGGCTAACACCGGTACCGACTTCCAGGCAGTTGTGGCGGCTATGGGTACTACTGTACAATCCATGCAGCAGGCCTTACTGACTTTCATTAATGCTGCACCGCCATCGGTACCGCGACAATCGGTTCCGACTCCGATTCCGGTACCGCAACCGATACCGGTACCCAGAGCATCTACTTCCAGTAGCATGCCGGTTCCGGTCTCCGGTTCCGGAGCTTTCTTCGATACTGCTCCGATACCCGGTACGCCCGATGTCGGTACCGATCGGTACGCGTATCGATCTCTGGAAGCAAATAGACGATACTTTGAATCCTCTGAAGATTCTGATACATCAGATGATTCTGCTGACGTCTCTTTTACTCTTCCTGAGGAGCCCTCTTCTCCAAAAAGGAGAATGTCTCCTCCAGAGGATTTGTCCTTTCAAGACTTCATTATTGAAGTAGCTAAAGGACTCTCCATATCTGTATCCTCTGAAAAGGAACCTAGAGCAAAAAAATTAGATATTTTAGGATACTCTAAGGTTCCCAAAGAGGCAGCCACCTTACCCATACATGAAATTCTTCAAGAACACATGATGGATTTGTGGGAGGCTCCTCTCACCCTATCTCCACATTCTCGACGTTTGGACACCATGTATCGGGTTCCTCCTTCTCCTGGTTTTCAAAAGACTCAGCTTCCTCACCACTCTATTGTGGTGAAGTCTGCTATGAAAAAGATATAGTAGCAAAAGACACTCTTCTACCCCTCCAGGAAGAGAATGTAGGACTCTGGATGCTTTTGGGAGAAAAATCTTCCAAGCTAGCATGCTTATTGCCAGAATCAATTCATACAGCCTCTATATGGGCATGTTTTTGAAAGAGATTGCATTAAAGATACGTCATTTTCTCCCCTTTATCCCAGAGGATAAACGGGAGGAATTCCTTCTTTTGCTAAAGCACACTCAAGATGTTTCAAAGTTCTCCAACAGAGCAGCCTTTGACTCTTTTGAGGGAGCAAGCAGAGCCTCTGGCATAGCCATAGCTGCTCGCAGACCGGCTTGGCTCCAGGCCTCTGATTTGGAACCCTGGGTACAAGAAGGCTTGGGCAATCTGCCCTGTACAGGTGAAAATCTGTTTGGCAAAGAGTGGCAAATCAAAGCCACTCAAATGGATGCTGAGAGTGCTGCTTTAGATAGACTTTCTAAGTCTACCTCTACCCCTGCCAAGAAAAAACCTTTTAAGAAAACTTTCTATAAAAAGGCCAGATTCTCCACAAATACTGGCCAGCAATCTTCCCAAGTTCGCTTTGCTCCTAAGTGTCAGCAAACTAAACAGGCCAGAACAAAGGCTACAGGGGCTGCTACAATCCAGCAGTCCCAACCTCCTCAGGGTTTTTGACTTGATTCTAGAGAACTTAACCTTTCTGTCTCTACAACAGCCAGAACCTCTCACCATTCCAGGAAGGTTGGCTCATTTTGCTCCCAGATGGGAACAAATCACATCAGAACCGTGGACCCTCTCTATCATCAGAGAGGGCTACAAACTACATTTCTCCAGCCTTCCTCCCCATACCATGGTGAGACAATTCAATTCTCCCCCATCTCTCCTGTACCTGTTGGGCCAAGTGGTGACCACTCTTCTCGCCCAAAAGGCAATAGAAGAGGTTCCTCTTCCTCAACAAGGGTCAGGTTTCTACTCCCCTTATTTTCTCATTCCCAAGAAAACAGGGGGGTACAGACCCATTCTGGATCTCAGAGAATTGAACAAATTCCTATACAAAGAGAAATTCAAAATGCCTTCTCTAGGTACTCTCCTTCCATACCTACAGAGTCAGGACTGGCTTTGTTCTCTAGATCTCAAGGATGCGTACACACATATACTCATCCATCCATCCCACAGAAAATTCCTACGGTTTCTGTTCCAGTGAAAACATTTCCAATACAGAGTACTCCCCTTCGGTCTAGCCTCTGCTCCAAGGGTATTTACCAAATGCATGGCAATAGTAGCTGCATTTCTACGCACTCTGGGGATCTTTGTCTTCCCGTACCTGGACGACTGGCTCATCCGAGCTCCATCTCAGTCCGAGGCTCAGACTTCCCTGGACTACACCAGACGCATACTGCAGTATCTGGGACTTGTCATCAATCTGCCAAAGTCTCAACTCACCCCTACTCAATCCCTAGAATTCATAGGGGCCTGGCTAGATACTACCACTGCAAGGGCCTATCTTCCTCAGGCCCGTTGCCACCGTCTAGTGCACTTGGCCTCTCAAATTCAGTCCAGAAGCCACTTGACTGTCAGAGAGATGCTACAACTGCTAGGCCACATGGCATCCGCAGTTCATGTGGTACCTTATGCTTTGTTACCCCAAGCAACTCTCACTGCAGATGCCTCCCAAACAGGTTGGGGAGCTCATCTCCAAGACCTCTCCATTCAGGGCATTTGGTCTCCACAGGAGACCACCCTTCATATCAACCTTTTGGAGCTGCGAGCAATTTTTCTTGCTCTCAAGGTCTTTCATACCCTCCTCATCAACATGACAGTCCTTGTTCATACCGACAATCAAGTAGTCATGTTCTACATAAACAAACAAGGAGGGACTGGCTCTCTGTCACTTTGCAACGAAGCTCTAAAACTGTGGGCCTTTGCCAGAGAGCATCGGATCCATCTCCTGGCAGTGTACCTCCCAGGAATCCAAAACTCTTGGGCAGACAGACTCAGTCGAGTTCTGCTTCCACACGAATGGTCCCTGCACATGGATCAGGTACTCAGAATCTTTCAGGAATGGGGGACCCCGGACATAGACCTCTTTGCAAGTCCGTACAATGCCAAACTTCCCCGGTTCTGTTCCAGGATTCCGTGTCAGGGAGCTCAGGCCAAGGATGCCTTCCTCCTTCATTGGGGTCAGGCCTTCCTATATGCCTTTCCACCCATTCCCTTGATTCCCAAGACTCTATTCAAACTTCAGAGGGATCAAGGATCCATGATCCTCATAGCTCCATGCTGGCCACGCCAAGTGTGGTACCCTCTACTTCTGCGTCTCTCCCAGACACCCTCCCTGGATCTGGGAGCTGCTCCAGACCTTCTGTCTCAAGAGGAGGGGACTTTGTGGCACCCAAACCCCAAGTCCCTTCACCTCAGAGCTTGGTTACTGAAGGCCTAGACCTTCAAGACTTGAATCTTTCTCAACAGGTGAAGGATGTCCTCCATGCATCGAGGAAACCTTCCACCAGGCGTTCTTATGCTTTTAAATGGAAAAGATTTTCAATTTGGTGTGCTAACAAAGGTCTTAACCCTCTAGCACTACCTTTGAATTCTTTACTCGAATATCTCCTGCATCTTTCCAATGCAGGACTTTAAAACCAATTCTGTAAGGGTCCATTTGAGTGCTATTGCAGCATCTCTTCAGCCTATCAATGGACAATCTGTTTCCTCTCATCCTCTTATTGCAAGATTCATGCGAGGTCTAACTTTAACTAAACCTCCTATTCTGCCTCCTCCGGTGGCATGGGACTTAAACGTACTTCTTGGTCAGCTTATGAAGCCACCCTTTGAACCCTTAGCCACTACCTCCTTAAAATTCCTTTCCTGGAAAGTCATTTTCCTTATTGCAATCACTTCTGCTCGCCGCATCAGTGAACTGCAGGCTTTAGTGGCTAATTCACCTTATACAAGGTTCCATCATGATAAGGTAGTCCTTAGGACAAATCCCCACTTTATGCCTAAAGTGGTCTCACCTTTTCATCTTAATCAAGAGGTATATCTACCTGTCTTTTTTCCAGCTCCTCATGCATCAAATGCAGAGAGGAACCTTCATACTCTAGACTGTAAAAGAGCTCTTGCCTTTTACCTCCGCAGGACACAGCAACATCGAAAGTCTTCTCAACGTTTTGTTGCTTTTGATCCTTCTCATTTAGGACTTCCAGTCTCAAAAAGAACACTATCCAATTGGATTGCTCAGTGTATTTCTTTTGCTTATCAGAGTAAGAACCTTTCTCTGGAAGGCCATGTCACAGCTCACAATGTGAGAGCCATGGCCACATCTATGGCTCATCTTCATTCTGTATCCATTGATCAGATCTGTCGAGCAGCCACCTGGGCCTCGGTTCATACCTTCACAGCCCATTACTGCTTGGACAAGGACTCCCGCCGGGATGCCTTGTTTGGTCAGGCTGTCCTCAGACACCTGTTCCATTCTTAAACAACTCCTGCCCTCCGTCCCTTAATGGATGCCTGAGATCCATAGGGAGACGAGGAACCTTTCAGGGTCTCATACCCTTGGGGATCTCCCAGGCATCTTAGCTGGGGAGTCCCCATATGTGAGGACTCATTCCTGCTTGTTCCTGGAGATAGCACAGTTACTTACCTGTAACAGGTGATCTCTGGGAACAGCAGGAATTAGTCCTCACAACCCACCCACCTCCCCTAGGAGTTGTATCTCGCTCTCGCTCTCTTTCTCTCTTTCCTTTCCTCATTGTCTCAGCTTTAAACTCGAACTGAAGAGAGTTGGTCAGGAAGGCGGGAAGGCAGCGCGCATGCGCTGTGGGAGGCCCCAAAAGCTTCCTTTCTGGGGAGCTTTCCCGCGCAGGCTCCGTCGGTTCCGACGTACCCATATGTGAGGACTAATTCCTGCTGTTCCCGGAGATCACCTGCTACAGGTAAGTAACTGTGCTTTACCTGTACCTTTTGTCGGCTCCCACTCAACCAATTTCTAACCCAAGCACTAACTTTATGGTCCATCTCTAGGGTGCCAAGTTTGTTTATAAGTTTTATGTTTGTTTATGTTTTATTGCATTTGATAAAAACCGCCTTTCATATACAGTCAAGGCGGTGCACAATTAAAATAATTCGTAAAAGGAGGCCAATGGCCAATTAAAAAGAAAGGAAATGTACAATTCTTCAAAAGGACAGAGATAGTAAAAGTAAGACGAGACATAGGGAGAAGATAATAGGGGGAGGGGAGAGGAGGAAGGAGGTTACACGAAAGGGGAAGGAACATCAAACGCTAGGGAAAACAGGTGGGTCTTCAGGTAAAGCCTTGCCTGTGAGGAAGGCTTTACTGAACGAGGACTCTCCTTCTGTCGAACTCCCTGATCACCCAGTCAAAGAAATCATTCAGATTTGTCTGACAAGACCTGCCTCCATTGAATCCATGCTTCCTCTGATCCTGTAATCTGCTGGACTCCAGAAACTGTTTTCTCTTTGAGCAGCGCTTCCAAAATTTACTCACCACCAAAGTTAAACTAACCGGCCTGTAGTTTTCAACCACATTCTTACTTCTGCTTTTGTGTAAAGGGACCACATATTTATTTATTTATTTATTTATTTATTTAACAGTTATTTATATACCGCTCTTTCCCTAGTATCAAGTGCGGTTTACATGGAACAGTAGGTTAATTGGTATGTAATATACATATGCCTCTCTCCAGTCCTTTGGCTCCACTCCTGACTCCGAGGCATTGAAAAGGTCAGTCTGTGAAGCAGCTAGAACGTTCCCAAGTTAGCTTAGTAATTTAGGGTGTATCCCATCCGGTCCCATTGCTTTGTCTACTTTAAGTTTAGTTAGTTTCTCACGAACACAGTCCACAGTCTTCTGAAAATTGTTCAAGATGCCCCTCACTTCTGTTCCTGTTTGTGGGCATTTCTGAGGTTCTGCTCCTGGTTCTTCATCTGTGAACACAGAAATATTTGTTAAGCAAGTCTGCTTTATCCTCATCAGCTTCTACATATTCCTCTGCGTACTCCTCCCCTTCAAGGCCCTTGAGTCTGACAATACCACTTTTGCCCTTCCTCTTCTCACTAATATATCTGAAAAATGTCTTATCCCCTCATTTATTGCATTGGCTATTTCCTCCTCATTTTGATGCTTTGCTTTCCTGACTTCTTTGCTAGCTTCTCTAAGGTTTTCCAAATATAGATGCCTGTCTTCCTCTCTCTGTGATTTCTTGTATTTCATGAAGGCCTCCCTCTTTTTCTTTACCTTTTCAGCTACTACTTTTGAAAACCATAACGGTCTCCATTTATGTATTTAACCAGTTTTGTATACCACCTTATCCTTCAATCAAAGTGGTTGACAAGACAACAAAGGCTTACATATTGAGAGTATGGGAAAACAAAAACGATACATTACAATATAAATACAAAACAAAACAGTATGTGTTAATACTATATCCTTTATCCTTTTACCTTTATTTACCATTTTAACAAAAAGGTTGGTTGCCCTTAAAATATCCCCTTTTAGTTTTGCCCATTGTTTTTCTACATCCCCCAGCTATTCACATCCCGCTAATGACTCCCTGAGGTACTGGCCCATCTTTGCAAAGTTAGTTTTTCTAAAGTCTAAGATCCTCGCTTTTGAATGGATTTTAACAGTCCTAGTCCTAATACTGAACCACACCATCTGGTGATCACTGGATGCAAAATGATCTCCCACTATAACATCAGAAACACTTTCATCATTGGTAAGCACCAAGGACAGTATGGCCCCTTCACGTGTGGGTTCTGTTACCGGTTGCCTGAATAGTTCACCCCTGTAGAGAATCCAGGATCTCCTTACTTCTAGATGATGCTGCAGCAGGAATGTGCCAGTCAACATCTGGCATATTGAAATCCCCTATCAGTAGCACTTCCCCTTTCTTGGCAATACTGTGTATGTCGTCAATTAACTCTCCGTCCACTTCTTCCTCCTGTGAGGGTGGTCTGTATATCATGCCAATGCAAATAGATTTCTCTCTCTCTAGTTTAAGTCACAGTTCTTCTCTCCCTTTTAAGCTCTTTGGTTCCAAAGCTTCAATATTATTTTTTACGTATAGTGCCACTCCTCCTCCCCTTCTTCTTACCCTGTCCTTTCTGAATAAAGTATAGCCTGGTATAGTTACATCCCAGTCATGGTTTTCTGTGAACCATGTTTCTGTAACTGCCACTAAATCCAAGTCAGTCTCTCCCATTTAAGCTTCAACATCTGGGATCTTATTTCCCAGGCATTTATACACACCGCTTTCCGTATGTTGCCCCTTTTACCCATTTCCATAAAGGTATTTAATGTTTGACTTAGCTGGGGGCTTTCATTTACCAGGGGACTTTCTTCACTCATCCCCAGTGAATCTAGTTTAAAGCTGCCTTCAGTAGATTAGCCAGTCTACTACTGAAGACACATTGACCTTTCTTGGACAGATAGATGCCATCTCTGCTCTGCAACCCTTGGAACAGCATCCCATGATCCAGGAAACCAAAACGCTCTCGATGACACCATCCACGCAGCCATGCATTCATCTCCAGGATGCAAACTTCTCTGCCTTGGCCTTTACCCTTAACAGGGAGGATTGAAGAGAAAACCACCTGCGCCCTATCTGCTTCACCCTCTGTTCCAGAGTCATGAAGCCACTTTTGATATGCTCAGAGGGATACCTGACAGTATCATTTGTGCCAACATGGACTAGCAACATTAGGTAATAGTCAAGTGGGCTTGATGAGTCTCTGCAAACTCTCCATAACATCTCGGATTTTGGCATCTGGCAAAGAACATACTACTCTGGACATCAAGTCTGGTTGGCAGATGGACGCCTCAGTACCCCTCAGAAGAGTGTCACCAACCACTATTACCCTTCGCTTCCTTGTGGTCACTGGTGCTGCAACTTTGGGGTGCTCTAGCTCTGGTTCTTCCTTTTCCAGGGATGCTTTCACCTCCTCCATTTCCTGGGCTGCATAATGGTTTTTCAGTTCAAGGGATGGAGAATTTGGATTGGTGATTTTGCAGGCCCTAGTGACTTGTGTCCAACCTTAGTCATTCTGTAGGCTCCCTTCTTATTCTCTGCTGGAGAGCTTGGATGTTACAAGAAGCATCTCATCAATGTACTGCTCACTGTCTTGAATGCTTCTCAGCCTTGCCGCCGCCTCTGATTTCCTCCTCTTGTTTCCTGAGAGCTTCAGCATGCAGGCATCCTGCACATGGAAACGGTCCTTCAACTGGCATTGGGATCTCTGGACAGAGGCAGAAGCTGTAACGGAGGCAACAGCTTTGGTGATACGATTTTTCCAGCTAGCGATTGTAGTTGGTCGAGCTTAGGTATCTGTTGAAGCAAAAGAGAGAGAGAGACCTACCAATATACCAGCCGGTTTCCCAGCTGTCCTTTCAGAGAAAAAGCAGTTAAATCTTTTAAGTGTGTTCAAAATGTGCTGTTCCAAGTCCCTGAGTGTAGTTAATTAGGGAGGTGCCCTATAAAGCAAGACTGCTCACTATGAGTAGGTGGCAGTTGGGTAGGGAGGGAACTAACACCTGATGAGGTGTCAGTAGCTTCAGAGAGTTGAGAAAGATACTAAAGCAGAGTTTAAACCTACCCCACTAAAGAAGAAATTACTTCTTTTAAACTAAAGCACAAAACATAATGTAACTTTGTTTTAAAAATGTACCAAAACCCTTTTAACAGCTCCCAGGCAGAGAGCTAGTAATTTAAAAAGCCACAAACTCGGTTGATATAGTGTATCTGGACTTTCAGAAAGCCTTTGACAAGGTCCCTCATCAGAGACTTTTGGCAAAACTAAAAAGTCATGGGATAGGAGGCAGTTTACTATTGTGGATCAGGAACTGGTTAAAAGATAGAAAGTAGAGGGTAGGGCTAAATGGCCAATTTTCCCAATGAAGAAAGCTGAATAGTGGAGTATCCTAGGGATCTGTGCTGCTTTTTAACATATTCATAAATGACCTGGAAATGGGAATAACGAGTGAGGTAATCAAATTTGCTTTTGACACAAAACTATTTAAAGTTGTTAAAAACCCATGAGGACTGTGGAAAATTGCAAATGGATCTTGATAAATTGGTTGACCGGGCATCCAAATGGCAGATGAAATTTAATGTGGACAAGTGCAAAGTTGTGCACCTGGGAAAGAACAACCCAAACTATGGTTACATGTTGCAAGGTTCCACATTAGGAACCACCACCCAGGAAAAAGATTTGGGTGTCATCGTAGATAACATGTTAAAACCCTCCACCCAGTGTGCAGCGGTGGCCAAGAGAGCAATAGAATGCTAGGGTATCATAAGGAAAGGAATGGAAAATTAAAACAAAATATATTATAATGCCTCTGAATCGTTCCATGGTGCGACTGCACCTTGAATATTGTGTGCAGTTTTAGTCGCCGTATCTTAAAAAGGATAAAGCGTTATTAGAAAAGGTACAGAGAAGAACCACCAAAATGGTAAAGGGGATGAAAGGTTACCCCTATGAAGAGATGTTAAAAAGGTTTAGGACTCTTCAACCTGGAAAAGAGACGGCTGAGGGGAGATATGATAGAGGTCTATAAATTAATGAATGGAATGGAGTGGGTAAACGGAGATTGATTGTTTACATCATCAGAATATAGAAAGACTAGGGGACATGCAATGAAGCTACAGGGTAACCTTTTTAAAACTAAAGAGAAAATATTTTTTCACTCAACGTGTAATCAAACTCTGGAATTTGTTACCGGAGGATGTAGTAAAAGCTGTTGTAACTGGGTTTAAAAAAGGTTTGGACAAGTTCCTGGAGGAAAGGTCCATAAACCATTATTAAAAGGGGCTGGGGCTATCACTGCTTGACCCAATACAGCATTGTGGAACCTGTGTCTCTTGGGGGAAACTGCTAAGTATTTATGACCTAGATTGGCCACTGTTGGAAACAGGATACTGGGCTTGATGGACCCTTAGTCTGACCCAGTATGGTATATCTTATGTTCTTAACTGTGCTTGAAAATTATAGCCCCTGTTAGGAATGCCTCCACGTCCAGTATTGCCGTCTACCCTTTGGCCTTGTTTCGGACAGACATTTCATGAAAAGTGAAGGACAATGATCATGGCACAGATACTCAGACTGAGGGTGTAAATGTTTCCGTGCTTGGACAATTGGATATTCCTCTGATAGCAAGAACAGAACAGAGGCCCCATAATGAATCACCTTGACCCAGGAAACCTTGGTTTCCCCTTCTCCAAGACTCTTGTCAGTCTGGAAACCTATGCATCTGGATTACTCTCAAATCTTTTGATTTTGCAGGTTCAGGGCAGACTTCAGCATCCCAATGTTGTCTTATACTTTCACATCTTGGATGCTGAGAGGCCAGAATTAAACTTTTTAAACCTGCCTGTTAGAGTAGCCAATGTCCTCTTGGCTCCCAAGAGATATTCCACTACGATGTCCTATGACTTCAAATGGTAGAGTTTTGATATCTGGGACAGGCCGTGGATCTCCTCTTCTCTTGTTCCACACAAACTGCTTGAATATCCTCTGCACCTCTTGCAGTCTTGTCTCAAGACCAACTCCATCAGGGTCCACCTTAGTGCAGTTGGCACTTAACCATCACAATGTAGAAGAAAAAACAATCTCTTCATCCTTTAGCTGTTCTGGGATCTCAGCGTGGTTTTAATTCAGCTGATGAAAGCTCCCTTTTTGCCGCTAAATACATGTGGACTGAAGTTCCTGATCTGGGCCTATGTTTTGGTGGTGGTTACTTCAGCATGCGGAGTTAACGAGCTCCAGGCTCTAGTAACGGATACACCATTTACTGGTACATACAGAGCTGTAACCTGGACCTTGGTCCACACATTCACATCTCCTTACCCTTTGGAAAGGGATTCCCAAGGCAACAGTAGTTTCAGTCATTCTGTACTTCAGAAAATGTTCAAGGTTTGGAATCCAACTCTCACCTTGGCCCTTATTTTCTGTTCAGGCTGCCTTTTAAAGAAAAAATACATAGTGAGGAGGTCTTAACAAATTGTGTGCATTTAGGAGCCAGACCAAAATCTTAGGAGCCACTGCTAGTGACAACTTTGTGCCACTCCCCCCATTGTGTCTCACACGGGTCTCATGTTCTCAAATCTCCTGAAAGCAACGCCAGGGTTCCTATACTTTTGCATCATCTTTTAATAACAAAAATTATAGCTTCAGATAGCAAATGTGTGTGGTGCAATAGTGGTGCTTGTCTGTGTGTGAGTGGGATGCAGGACTACAGTATGCTTGTGGTGTGCAGAGGTGCGGTGTAAGTGTGTGTGGTGTGGGAGTTGGGAGCCTATATATGTGCTTGTGGGGATGTATGTCTGTCATGTGGAGGTAGGGTAACTATGCTGGTGTGTGTGTTGGGGGAGAGGTATGCACCTTTTGGCAAATACACATTGTGCCCTATTGTCCCCATGCATTCATTCTTTTAACCTCCGACATCTTGCACTCTTCCTCCCCCTCTCCCCCCAACTGTGTTCCCCTGTCAAACTCTCTTCCTCCCTTCTAACGTCCACCATACTCCCTTTATTTAAGCTATTGGCCCTTTTGTTTTTGCTGCCTTACTCCCCCTCCCCCATTTCTTTTTTTTTTTTTTTTTTCAGGCCCTGATCAGCTGTCCTTCTGCTTGTGGGAGGGGTCTCTTCTGCCCGCAGGAGATGGGATCTCCTTGGGTGGACAGCTTGCTTCTGGGCCATGATTGCGGCCATCCTCTTCTGCCTTCTGGAGATGGGATCTTCGGGCAGATAGTCTGCATTGAGGCTGACATTGTGACCTTCATGTCTGTTCTGCCCATGGGGATCTGATCTCCTGCAGGCGGAAAGAAGGGGTCTTTTTGCCCCACGATTGTGCTTTTGTTTTTTAAAGGCCAGGGCAAGGGGCAAGTAAATCCCAGGTGCTAGTGAAAATTTCTGGTTGTCATGATGACCTAGCCCTTTTGATTTGTGCCCTGTATATAGTGAGTATTAAAAATAAACAAACACTGAAAAGGCCTGTTGTCAACAAAAACAGTTACATCAGTTTTCGGTTAGCTCGTTGTGACAGTTGTAGTTCTCATTTCAATTTGGAGGTAGCCTGTAGCCAGGGATTCCCATTCATGAGGACTTCATCCTGCTTGTCCATGGAGAAGAAAGTTTCTTACCCTGTAGCAGATATTCTCTGTGGCCAGCAGGATAAATCCTCACAACCCACCCTCCTCCCCTTGGAGTTTGGGTAAGCTAGCTATGCAACTGAGGTCCTCAGCTAGCTATGTCTGAAGAAGGAATGGGCATGTGTACATGAAGAGATTTTTAAAAACTTCTAGAAGGAGCTCAGAAAATTCACGCATGGTGCTCTATCAGTGACGTCACCCATATGGGAAAACCTATCCTGCTATCCATGGAGAACACTTACTACAGGTGAGCAACTTCGTGTCTCCTCGGGTTTTGCTGACTACTTTCCCATGGTATCTCCATTGTATAAAATCTATAACAAATCTTAGCAAGGCAGCACTACAATTGAAGTAATCTTAGGATAGAAAAAGAATAGATACTGGCCATGCGTCACCCAGGATGCAGAGATCCCTACCTTTAACTTAAACACTAGGGCTGGAGATGGTGGTAGTGATAGTGCACACACTGTAGATGAAGATAAAACCCTGCTGCAGATAGTCCTGCTGAACTTTGTTCATGGATACACTGTGATAGGAGATAAACCACAGACGTTAACAAAGAAGTTAAGAGGTTTAACTAAGATTTAAATGGACTCTTGCATATAGAGGAAATAATGTATACTGCTACCTTTATGTTAGCAGTACAACTAGAAAGATTAAAATCATATGCCATATATGCTTGCTTAGGAGTGAGGTTCAGTACTGTTGTAGCATGCATAAAACTAATCCATTTGGAATAATTGTCCCCAGTCTAGGTCTGAGCTGTAAACAAACAAAAAAAAAAAATTCTTGCAACTTCTACTAAAGAGTTGTTGGTCTCCCTTGCCACTGAAATTGCAGTGATGCCCAGAATTCTGCTTTCTCTTAAACGCCAGCAATGTAAGCATTTTCACAGTGACTGTTCTAATCTTGATTGTCACAGGTTAACACAGCTTGTCTAAATATTGAAAATAATTTGAGTGCTAGCATTCAGGAAGGAGCACCATGCTAGGGTTTATTGACCTCAGGACTAGGTGTTTTCTGCCAGCATTGAGACTTGAGCACTGCACTGCTTTTATAACCCTTCCCTTGCTGACACTGAGAGTTATGGAAGATCGGGAAGGAAACCAAATGACAGATCTTGGTATGAGACTAACTCTTTCCAGAGTGGTAGAAATTCATCTGAAACAGGGTGGCCACAAATATTAATTTGCTCATTGTAATTGACCTGACATAGGATCTCTTCACAGGGACATAGCCATCACTAAAACCTTAACAAATATTAGCTATTTTAGCTTCTTCATGTTAGTCTTCCTTCTCCACTCCCCTCTCTTCCAGAGATTATATTCGCCGAGAGATTGAATCGGAGTACCAAGGGGCTGTGTACAGTGATCCCATAGCACTGAACCGAATCGTGACGGCACTGACTGGTGAGCTGCATCAGCTCGGTATTCATTCTCCTACACACCCTTCTTTACACAGATACCACTGTTAAATCCTCTTGAGGATAGAGTGTGCATGTGTACGTGCGTATGTGCTAAGGATTACAGCAGACGTGCAGGAATCTGAATGAAAAAATGGCTGACTGTTCTAAATGGATGAAGACTGAAGTAGAATTCTTTGTTGGTGAAGGCTTAAATTTTTTATCTTTCACTTTTGACCTGAATGGGCAAGCTTAAGAAGGATGCACATGAAGGCTCATAGAACTGTAATTTCCTGTTCGGTAATCCAGTTTAGTCCTCTACAATTGGGTAGTGCCCCTCCTCCTGCAGCCGGGAGACTGGACCAATCAAATCTTCTGTAGTATATATGCAGACGGAGCTCCCAGAAGCCCCCAGTGTGTCCAGTCTCCCTGCAGCTGGAGGACTTCTGTGCCCCTACTGGGCACGCTAAGTGACACTTGAAGGAGCAACACTAGTTAGTTAGTTCTTTTGGGGTTTATTTCTGGTCCTTTATTTTCTATTTCTTTTGCTTGGTAGCTGTATCTTTAAAAAAAAAAAAAAAGCCACAGAGGACATCCTGGGGGAAGCCAGACCTGCCTTGGGCTCCTGCCTTCCTGCCTGGGAATCTCTGAAGCCTGGGTTGAGCTCTCCCCAAGGCTGTTCGGGGAAGAGCCATACCGGCTGCAACATTGCCTGCCACTTGGAGAAGTGGGCTGAGTTCCTTGCTGTTCCCTGAGCTGGTAGGAATTTTCCTTGTTTTAATCTTTCAGCTCTCTGTTCTTTGCTTGGTCAGAGGCTCTGTCGGCTCCCCTGGCTTCCAAATTGCACTTTTTCCTGCTTTTTTCGCTTGCCCTGTATTAGAGGGTCGTTTTCTTTCTTTTCCATATTATTTGGGTACCTTTGTATTTTCGCGCCGTTTTTTACCGCGGGTGAAAAAGTGCGGCGGCCATTTTGGATTTCTAAAGTGTGCTTTTTAAGGGCACTTTTTTTTTTTTTTTAAATTCTTTATTTTCGTTTTATAACAACAAAGGAAAGAAAGACATACAGCTAAAGACAGATACATACATAGAATGTGATACATACACCAAAGTAAACCCCTGCCACCCCCCTCCCCCCTGCTTCTTCTCTAGAAACTAATCATTCCCGAAAACGGGCGTGTACTGACATTATTGTGGTACAAAACCTAACGGTGATCGGAAACATGATGAGTATACATTAAACAGACATGTCGGAGCAATGAGCAGATTGTACATAATCATTGAGCATCTGCCATTTAAACAAGCGAGAGTGAGTTTGGATATGGGGAATAGCTCTCCGAGGTATCTGCTCATATTTACTATATAAGCAGACGAGGTTCCACCATTCATTGGCAGTAATTCGAGAGCTATCCTTCCAATTCCTCGTGATTAAACATATGGCTATACCCAGCATGAAATCAAGGAGAAAGCGACCCTTCTTAGGAAGAGAGGGGACCTCCGCCACTGAGCGGAGTCCCACAATCTTCCAAGAAAGAGGCTCGTGGAGGTGTAAGATGGATTGAATACGACCCCAGACCCGCCCCCAGTAAACCTGTAGTTGAGGACATTCATAAATAACATGAGCGAGGGTTCCCACAGCAGTATGGCAAGACCAACACTGGTCCCTAGCAGTTGTGTTCCATTTGGCTATTTTTTCTGGAGTATAAAAGCATCTATGTGCAAAAAAGAAGAGAGTTTGGGTAACAGAGGCAGATCGGGAAACCCGCACTACTTTGCTCCAGAAAACGCTCCATTGCACAGGGGTTAAAGTGGTTTGCAGTTCGCGTTCCCAGGCTTGTTGAGCTCTACAAGTAGCAGTATCGGTACCCTGACATAATAGTTTATAAAAGTTAGAGGCTACCCCATGTGTACTACTAATAGAGTGAATTAGTTCTAATAGCCCGTCCTCAGTAGGGGCAGAGGGTGGCAGGATTTGAGCACTTTTGAGGCAGTGTTGAAGCTGCATCAATTGAAAGTAATGTTTCGCTGGTAACGCAAATTCCTTTTGTAAATCAGAAAAGGTCTTCCAACGAGCTGCGGAGAAGAGCTGTTGGGGTGTCCAGATCCCCCTAGAGTACCAGGGTTTCCATGCGATCGTTTTATTTAGGACCTGAATTCTGGGGTTATTCCACAGCGGGAGTCCGTCCTGAGGACATACGTTTGGTCCCAGTGACAGAATGAGAGTGTTAAAGGCCGCAAGAGTATCGACAATCATTGGGGGATGGCGGGTGTCTACTTGATGGGACATACCGGGGAGATGGATCAACGGAATTGGGCTGCTAAGCTCCTCTTCTATGTCAAGCCAAACTGGTCTGTTGTCTGTTGAGGCAGCTAGCCATCGGGCACCTTGTTTAAGTAGGAAGGCTTGATGATATCTAAGAAAATCAGGAAAGCGGGTACCCCCCAGTTCCTTCGCAGACTGTAGTTTTTGTTTAGCTACCCTTGGTGGTTTGCCCTGCCAGAGATAACGGACGAGAAGGCCCTCAATGTCTTTGTAGGTGTGTAGCGGGAGTAAGCAGGGCAGCATTTCTAAAATATAGTTCACTTTGGGGACTATCATCATTTTCACGGTTTCTAGGCGGCCCCACCATGTAAGGGATAAGGGAGACCAACGATTTGTGAGCTCACGGACTTTGGAGACTACCTCCTTGGCATTAAAACTAAGAGTGGCTTCTAAAGGAGAACAGTAGTGGACCCCAAGATATTTCACCATGCGGGATTGCCAAAGGAAAGGAAAAGCCCGCATGTCAGCCTCATGTACCCAGCGGTTCAGTGGGAATGCTACGGATTTGGTCCAGTTTATTTTATAGCCCGACAATTGCGAGTATCCATCAATCAGGTCCAAGACAGCTGGGACCGAATCAAGGGATACGAAGAGCATAAGGTCATCTGCATACGCAGAGAGTTTAATCTCTCTGTGACTGAAGGGGACACCTCGAATACGTGCGGACTGTCTAATAAGGAGGGCGAGGGGTTCAAGAGCTAGATCAAAGAGCATTGGTGATAGGGGGCAACCTTGACGCGTGCCTCTTTGGAGATGAAAAGGCCGAGACTTAATGGCATTTACACAAATACTGGCAACGGGTTGGGAGTACATGACTTGGAGGTATCGGAGGAAGCCCTCCCCAAAGCCATACCATCGGAGAACTGCAAATAAGAAGGGCCATTCTAGGCGATCAAAGGCTTTTTCAGCATCTAGGGAAAGACCCACCCATGGGTGGTCTAAATTGGCAGCACTGGATAGCACATGGCACAAGGTCCGAGCATTGTCAGCGGTGGAGCGGCCGGGTATAAAACCGCATTGGTCGGGATGGACTAAGGTGGCCATCCTGTCAGATAGCCGGGTGGCCAAGATCGTTGCGAAGATCTTATAATCGGCATTAAGTAGGGAGATTGGACGGTAGTTGGCGGTTAGCAGCGGGTCTCTGCCTTCTTTCTCAAAAACTACCACATTAGCTGCAGAAAAGGATCCCAAAGAGGATGTATCTACCGCAAGGGCAGTAAAATAAAGTTTTAAGTAGGGAACTAAATCTGCACTGAACGTTCTGTAGAATTCTGTCGGGAGACCATCAGGCCCGGCGGCTCGACCCGAGGCTGTTCGTTTTAGGGCAGATTGGATCTCTGAAGTAGAGAAGGGTTCATCCAGCGCATCCCTATCAGCTTCAGAAAGGGTCGGCCGCTGAATACCAGAAAACAAGCGCTCGAAGGTCTCTGATGAGAATTCACATTCAGATTGATATAGACAGGTATAGAAATCCCGAAAGAGTTCTACGATATCGGAGTCTGTAGTCAGTATGCCCCCTCCCTGTGGGGCTCGAAGGGCCGCTACGCGTTTGGCTTCTTTTTGACCTTTCAAGGCGTTGGCTAAAAGTCGACCGGCTCGGTTGCTTTCACGGTAGTATGTCCCTTGTTGAAGTGCAATACTCTGAGAAGCTGCAGTTGAGAGGATTGCATTATATTGAAAACGGAGACGCTGTAAGCGAACTAAGACGCATGGATCAGTACGTGAAGTTAGAACTCGTTCGCCTGCTTTGATTTGTTGGTCTAGTATAAGGAGCTGCTGTTTGCGTTGTTTCCGCAGGCGAATTTGATAACTAGCGATCGTTGCACGAATGGCCGCTTTAAAACCCTCCCACCAAGCCCAATTTGCAGTATCCTGGGGTAAATTAAAGTGGAAGTAATCTTGTATGGCTGCTCGAATTTCTAACTGGAACTCTGGTTGAGTTAATAGGGCTCTATCAAAGAACCAGGCCCCCGAATTCCCTTGGGGCGCAGTGGTGTGTAATTGAAAAGAAATAGCAGCGTGATCTGAGATATGTTGGGAGTGAATCTTTGCAGTGTCCACCTGAGGAACTAACAGTTTTGATATTAGAAAGAAATCTATGCGAGACTGGGATTTATGAGGGGAAGAGAAGAAGGTAAAGTCAAGCTCATTGGGGTGTAGTAACCTCCATAGATCGACTAAAGCAAGATCTTTGATCACAGAGGTAAGCGTGGTGTGACTCTTGGGGGGACCACTTGTCCTGGGCGGCTGTTTGTCAATCAGGGGATCAAGAACTAAATTGAAATCCCCCCCCAATTATCAATGAAGTGTTAGCAGAGGCCTGCGCAACCTGAGCAATGGTAGCAAAAAAGGCAGGGTCATCTACATTAGGAGCATAAAGGCATATACATGTAACTTCAAGGTTACCTATCTTGAGGTGAGCCCTGGACCATCTACCTGCTGTATCTGAGCTAGTCGCAATAATAGTAGCATGCAGAGATTTCCTAACCAGTATGGCAACCCCACATTTCTTAGAAACAGCTGGGGAATAGGCGGCCACCATGTAAGGTTTAATATTGAGTTTAAGAGTTTCCTTCGAATTTAAATGCGTTTCTTGGAGGAAAATCAGGTCCGCAGCTTCATGACTTAGATAGCTCAGGATTTTCTTCCGTTTTATCGGATTATTGATGCCTTTTACGTTCAATGATAAAATCTTACATGGTGCCATCAATCGGTAATAGACATTTTAGGTAAGGGCGCTTGAAAACACACAACATAAGCAGAATCTGTACAAACAATGACATAATCACCGAGTATGCTGGCTAATACACCCCATATTGAAAAGCATGTACCAAAGTAACTTAGAGAAGAAGCAAAACCCCCAATGAATATGGCGACCATATGTCTGCGGGAGGAGGCCCTAGAGAGGAAGATAGAGACATGAAAAAAGAAAAGAAACACCAGAGTCCATAATTAACACTGTCTCTGATATTCATCGAGGCTACTCTAGGTAGATGGAGTCGGGTCACAAATATCATCAAAATAAGGCAACAAACCGCCCTCGACAGACTCTTTGAACTGTGGCAAATCCAAGATGGCAGGTACAGCGGATATGAGAACACTGGCAGGAATATTCTGGAAGTCAGCGCATCAAATCGGCTTCTTTAGCATCCAAAAACTCCGCTAGTAGATCAGGGTCTTCAAATGTTCTTGTCTGATTGTGAAGCGTGACTCGGAGCTTGGCCGGGTACATCAGGCCATAGCGTGCTTGTAGTTGTTGAAGCCTCGGCCGGAATTCCAAAAAGCGCTTTCGGCGATCAACCGTAGGTTTAGCCAAGTCAGGATAGAAGGAGATCTGGTGGCTCTCAAACTCCATATGGCCCTTTGCCCGAGAGGCGCTGAGAATTTGCTCCACATGTTGATATCTCAAAAGTCGAAAGATGATAGGCCGCGGGGTCTTCTTGTTGAGCGTTATGTTTGTGGGTACACGATGAGCGCGATCGATCTCCAATTCTTTGGTAAAGGTGATTTGGAGCAGGGAAGGGAGGATTTTATATAAAAACTCCTTCATGTCTCCCGATTCCGCTCCCTCCGGTATGCCCACTAGTCGTAGGTTGTTGCGGCGCGCTCTATTATTGCCATCTTCCACTTCTTTCTGCAAGGCCCGCACCTGACGTTCAACTTTGTCGAGTTTGGACAGCCGGACCACATGGGAGTCTAATAAGCTCTCCATTTTGTCCTGACGCGAGGAGAGCCCCTCTAGCCTGCCTTGCAATACACCAAGATCTTCCCGCAGCGCTCGGAGTGCTTCCCCGTTTGACTGCACGAGGGTCCTTAACCCCTCTGATCTCTGCGAGGATTTCCTGCTGCATTTCGGGGCCCTCGCGCAGAGCCTGCCCCTTCTGCGGGGACGGGGGTTCAGTTTTGGAGCGTTTGCCGTGAGAAGCCGCTGGAGATCCAAATTCCAGGCGCGTAGGTTTGGTCCCCGCCATCTCACCAATGTGCCCCGGTAAGATCAGAGCAGAAATTCAAGTATGTCCGGTGTTAATTCAGGATTCTGAGTAGGCCTCTCGGGAGCCTCAGCGTTATGCGACCATCCCGCTGGACATCGGGCTCCGCCCCCCTTTAAGGGCACTTTTTAACACTTGCGCACGGGTTCCCCTGGTGTTTTTGGGGTTTCTTTTGCTGGCGATTTTGCTCAGGGCACCCCTAGGATTCTGGGGGGTGTTTTGTTTCCTGTTAAAAAAAAAAAAAAAAAAAAAAAAAAAAAATGTTTTAAATTTAATACTGTGCTGAATTGAATAAGGTTAGTCCCCTTGGTGTGGGCTTCCCTGTTCCTGTAGCCTTATTTCTCCCTGAGAGCAGGTTGCCTTGGCATGGCTGCCAAACCTCAGTGTGTAATTTGTGGGTCCCGCAGAGGTACAATGACTGACTCTGGAATCTGCAAGAGCTGTGCTGCAGTTTCTTCAGACCTGGAGCTTCCTATTGAAATTAAGGAACAGCATGTGCCCGGGGAACCTTCTCTTTCGGGGGACAGTGTCCCTTCACCGAGCATCCTCCCTTCTGGTTTGGGCCCGGCGTCTAATACGTCGGTCCCTGAGCTCCAGCAGGCGGCTATGGTAGCGTCGCCTATAGACTTTTCCCCGGATTTTGTTCTTCTCATGCATCAGGCCTTCCGCTTAAGCCGGTCTGGTCACTTGCCGGAGGCTTGGCCCACCTCTCTCCCCCCAGCATCCGCAGGGGGGTTCAGCGGTCTTCCCAACCCGCTGTCAAACGGCCCAGGTTGGGGGACCAGGATCAGGACACCCTTTGCCTTCCGGATTCCGAGGCTGAGGGGGATCCGGAGACTGAGGCGGAGGAATTAGAAGACGGGGAGCTTCCGGAGCCGGAAGATCAGGCTCGCATCATTCGGGTGTTTCGAAGGGACGAGCTGGTCCCTTTGGTCACGGAGTCTCTCCAAGCGCTTAACCTCTCTGCGGTGCGGCCGCTGGAGGAGGAGGGTCTCGAGGATCCTCTCATTCAGGCGGTCAGGGATGCCCAGGTAGTTTTTCCTGTGCACCGCGTGGTTGAGCAGATGATCCATGCGGAATGGGAGCAACCGGAATCCGCTTTGAAAGGGATTCGGACCATGAATAGTCTTTACCGAGTTGCCGACAAGGACAGGGACTTGTTTAAGTCTCCACGGGTGGATGCTGCCGTTTCGGCAGTGACTAAGAAAACCACCATCCCGGTTGAAGGGGCCGCGGCCCTGAGGGATGTTCAGGACAAAAAGGTTGATAATTTGTTGAAGCAAGCCTTCGAGACCAACGCCTTATCGTTGCAAGCTTCTATATGTGGGGCGTGGGTAGCTCGAGCTTGTTTGCGATGGTCGCAGCACCTGCGCTCGGGGTCCGGTATGGACCAACAGGGGCTGTTGGACGTTACCCGCGTGGAGTCGGGATCAGCCTACTTGGCGGATCTGTTTTATGATTTAATAAGCTCCCTAGCTAATAGCATGGCCTCCATGGTAGCGGCACGACGGTCCATCTGGTTGCGCAATTGGGCGGCCGACGGTTCTTCCAAGTCTCGCCTCAGTAAACTACCCTTTAAGGGCAGGTTGTTATTTGGTGAGGCTCTGGATAAGTTGGTGAAGGATCTCGGTGAGTCTAAGGGTGGTCGGCTTGCAGAGGATAAGCCTAAGCTTAATAGGTCGTCCACCTCAGCGCGCGGCCAGTTTCGGGATGCTCGCAGATTTCGTTCTTCCCGGCTGTGGACTTCGCTGCGCGGTCGTTTTGGAACCCGTCATCAAGGGTTTCGTGGTTTCAGAGGAGCGGGAAGGGGCTTCTCCGGAGCCGCCTCTTCCTCGGCCTCTTCCTTTAATCGCAAGCCGCAATGAAACGAGGCGGGCTCTAGAGGGAGACCCGGTCATCGGGGGTCGTTTGTGCGACTTTCTTCCTTCTTGGGCCCAAATTACGTCAGATCGGTGGGTGCTGCAGATTATAGAAGAAGGTTATGCCCTAGAGTTTGCGCACCCACTTCCGGATTCGTTTGTTCTGTCTCCCAGCAAGGGAGCTCAAAAGGCGCGGGATGTCCGCGTGACCCTGGATCGGCTGCTCTCTCTGGGGGCCGTGGTTCCGGTCCCGCCTTTGGAAAGAGGCGCAGGTCGCTACTCCATCTATTTTGTGGTTCCCAAAAAGGGCGGTTCTCTTCGTCCGATCTTGGATCTCAAAGGCGTGAATCGCGCTCTCAGAGTGCCGCACTTCCGCATGGAGACCCTGCGGTCAGTCATCGTAGCGGTGCGTCAAGGGGAATTTTTAACGTCCCTCGATCTTACCGAGGCCTATTTACACATTCCCATCCGGCCCTCCCATCAACGGTTTCTCCGCTTTGCGCTTCCGTGGGGCCATTTTCAATTCCGGGCCATGCCGTTCGGACTCGCCACGGCTCCCCGCACCTTCACAAAGGTAATGGTTGTAGTCGCGGCGGCGTTGCGCAAGGAGGGCATCCTGGTCCATCCGTATCTCGACGACTGGTTGATTCGAGCAAAGTCCAGTCGGGAGTGTGTGCAAGTCACGAGCAGGGTGGTGGATCTCCTTCGGTCCCTCGGATGGGTGGTGAACGAATGCAAGAGTTGTCTGTCTCCGACACAGGATCTCGAGTATCTGGGAGTCCGCTTCGACACAGCACGGGGCTTGGTGTGCCTTCCGGAGCGACGCGTGCTGGCGTTGCGGGCTCTGGTCCGTCTCTTCCGGGGGATGCCAGCTCCGTTGGCGTGGTGGTACCTGCGGCTCCTCGGCAAGATGGCGGCGACTTTGGAGGTGGTGCCTTGGGCGCGCTTCCAAATGCGTCCGCTGCAGAGTGCTCTTCTGCGATGTTGGTCCAAGCAGTTCGACTCGTTGAACAAGAGATTGCCTTGCCCAAAGACGGTTCGCCGATCCCTCCGGTGGTGGCTCTCTGCCGAGAACCTGTCGCGGGGGATTCCCTTGGAGCCTCCTCTGTGGGTTCCGTTCACGACGGATGCGAGCTTAACCGGCTGGGGGGGCTCACTGCGAGTCCCGCTTTGCTCAGGGGGAATGGTCTCCCCTGGAGGCCTCTTGGTCGATCAACCGTCTCGAATTGCGGGCAGTCCGGCTAGCCCTGGTGGACCTGGAGACCCTGGTTCTCGGACGGCCGGTGAGAGTCCTGTCGGACAATGCGTCCACCGTAGCTTACATCAATCGCCAAGGGGGTACCGGCAGCGTGGCCCTGGAGGCAGAAGCGGCGGCCTTGTTCAACTGGGTGCAAACTCGCCTTCCGGCAATCTCGGCGGCTCACATTGCGGGCGTAGACAATGTCCAGGCCGATTTTCTCAGCAGAGTGCGGGTGGACCCCGGAGAATGGGAGCTAAACCCACAGGTTTACGCACAAATCGTCCGGCGGTGGGGTCCACCCATCATGGATCTCATGGCGACCTTTCAATCAGCCAAGACAGGGCGCTTCTTCAGCAGGCGAAGGGAGCGCATGTCCGAGGGGCTCGACGCTCTCATTCAGCCGTGGCCAACGTCCGGTCTTCTTTGTCTTTCCTCCGTGGGCTCTGATCGGCCGGGTCGTACAACGTATCGAGAGCCATCGGGGTCGCGTGTTACTGGTGGCCCCGGATTGGCCCCGGAGGCCCTGGTATGCCGATCTGGTCCGGCTGCGCGACGGCGTTCCTTGGCTCCTGCCCGCGCTACCGGATCTTCTTCAGGGTCCCTTGCGGATGCCTCAAGTGGATCGATTCTCGCTTACGGTTTGGCCATTGAGAGGGCTCGGCTGAAAAGGAAGGGCTACTCCCCAGCGGTGATTTCTACCCTTCTGCGGGCGCGGAAAACGTCCACTTCTCTTACTTACGTTCGGATTTGGAGAATTTTTGAAGACTGGTGCTCCCGGCGGGGAGTCCGGGCGGCGGCGGTTTCCGTGCCCGTCGTTTTTAAGTTTTCTTCAGGATGGTTTCGATAAGGGCCTTGCGGCTAGTTCCCTAAAAGTCCAGTTGGCGGCTATCTCGTGTTATCGTGGCAAGGTGTTGGGTCGTCTGCTCGGGGCTCATCCGGATGTCCGCCGATTTCTTACGGCTGTTTTTCATTTGCGGCCCTCCCGCAGAGTTTTCGTTCCTCCTTGGGACTTGAATTTAGTTCTGAGGGCCCTGGTTCGTGAACCTTTTGAGCCCCTGCGCAGGGCGTCTCTGAAAGATCTCACGCTGAAGGCGGTTTTTCTTGTAGCCATCTGTTCGGCATGGCGCATTTCGGATCTGCAGGCATTGTCCTATCGAGAGCCTTTCTTGTCTTTTTCCGCGGATCGGATCGTTCTCCGTCCGGTCCCTTCCTTTCTGCCAAAGGTGGTGTCTCCCTTTCACATGAATCAGGCAGTGTTTCTTCCAGTACTTTCTTCGCAATCTGTCGGGTCAACGGACAAGGGTCTTCTCCGACTCGATGTGGGTCGCACGCTCCATCGATATTTAAAGGTTACAGAATCCTTTCGGAAATCTGACCGGCTTTTCGTGCTCTTCGGGGGCGCGCGTAAAGGGGAAGCGGCGGCTAAAGCCTCCATTGCGAGATGGCTCAAAGAGGCGATCGCGTCCGCGTATCTGTTGCAACAGCGGTCTATTCCGGAGGGTCTGAGGGCTCATTCCACTAGGGCTCAGGCGACCTCTTGGGCGGAGTATAGCCTGGTTCCGCCGGCAGATATCTGTAGGGCGGCCACTTGGTCGTCTCTGCATGCATTCAGTAGACACTATCGCTTAGATGTGTCAGCGGCTCGGGATTCCTGTTTTGGTTCGGCGGTTCTGCGCGCCGGATGGCAAGTTCCCGCCCGGTCTTAACTGCTCTGTTACATCCCAATTGTAGAGGACTAAACTGGATTACCGAACAGGAAATGAAAATTACACTAACCTGGTAATTGTAGTTCCTGGAGGGTCCAGTTTAGTCCTCCTTCCCTCCCGACTATCTGCTATAATAATGCGGCGCGCTTTCCGAACGGTTGATAATAAGACGGTTCCTCTTGCCGTTCGGTCCCTCTGTTGCAGCCGCGTTTTTTGCTGAGGCTCTTCCCTGTCTCGGGGGTTCAGGCAGCTCCTGAACTTCTGGTGGGGAGCGGTGTTTTGATTCCTGAGGCATCGGTGCCGGCGCAATGCAGTGTTCTGACTTCCTCGTTTGGGGAGGGGGTTGGATATTTCTTGGGGGGGAACAAATTGTTCTTTAATTATGTCATTTTGTATATTAATCTAATGTGTTGCTTCGTTAAGTATGCTTTGTTACTAGTACACTGGGGGCTTCTGGGAGCTCCGTCTGCATATATACTACAGAAGATTTGATTGGTCCAGTCTCCCGGCTGCAGGAGGAGGGGCACTACCCAATTGTAGAGGACTAAACTGGACCCTCCAGGAACTACAATTACCAGGTTAGTGTAATTTCCATTTTTCTGGCTTTTAAGTCTGTTTCACATCAAGCGATACCGCTGGTTAAGATTCCATGCATTTGTCCATCCGTATGCATCGCTTTTGTTTGTGCATGTGCAAACAAAGCTATGCATATGGAAAAAAAAATGCAGTAGCACCCATTCAAAACAGTTCTTGCTGTTTTAAATCAGATTGCAATGATAAAAGGAGAGAGTCAGTTGAGGTTTTCCACCACTGTTAGCAGATCATTACTGCAAGACTGGTGCAATGTAAGATTTAAGCTTTGCTGCAGAACTGAAATAACCAGAGATGTTAGCAGAGCCACAGGTGTAGAGCCTGGCACTGCCTGCCAAAAAAGTGATGGGGAACAGGCTTGCTATCCCCATCTTCCAAACAAGAGGAGGAGGAATAGCTAGGATGGAGAGTGCGAACGGGAGGGAGTGATAAAAGAGTGGGATGACAGAGCCCGCCTCCCAAACACTCAGATTACCTCTCATTTTTGAATCACACCAGCCCAATCTGTTCACTCACCCAGTCTCCCCTTCTTTCACCATTTCCCATACACTCACTCAGTATTCATGACATTTATACCCCCTATTCACTGGCTTTTCACCTATGCTACTAACCCTCATCCACTCACTGATTCACTAACTTGGCTCATTCAAACACACAATGCCTGTAGCCACTCATTCAATACCCATATTCCATACTGCCCACTTGTTCAGTTTCTCTGCTGCTACCCTTCCCATCTACTAACTGATTCTCTCAACTCACCCAGACACTCCTAATGCCCTCATTTGCTCACAAGTACCCTGACACTTATTACCTCCCCCCCCCCCCCCCCCCAGCATTGAGCCCATCTCGGCTCACTGTCTTGGCTTAGTCCACCATGTAACACCCACATCCACTCAGTCACTTAACCCATATCCACCACTCATAATCCTTCAGGCATGCACTCACGCATTTACCCCCCCCCCAAAAAAAAAAAACCCTCATAGCCTATACACTCCTTCACGCAACCCTCTCATTTGGCTTATTTACTTAGCCCAATAGTAACATTCCATTAATTCACTTAACCCTCTCCATTCATTTATTTGTTCATTTAGCCTCCTTGCCAGTCTTAACAATTCTCCATCAGTGAAACATACCTTTTGTGCAGTGCTTGGAGGATGCCCTTTTAAACTTGTTTGTTCTGTCAGTGGGAGGAGAAAATTTTGTAGGTCTGTTATAGTTAATATGTCTGGCAGGCAGCTGAAAATAGTGTGCAAACTTAGCATTTGTCATAGGAGTCGAGAATAAATGGCTTGGGTAGGCTGAGCCTTCTGAAAATGCAAACTAGTAAACAGGATTATGAAGCACTTAGTTTAGGCTAAGAACAGAGCAGGTGCTAGGACAGTGAAAAACAGAAAACGGAAGGAAGCTGTCTGCATGCTGCAGCTGCAGATTTCTCACTTGCTGCCTTTGGTCCTGGCCAGCAGAATGAGCCATAGGTGGGGAAACACATTAACCAATTCTTGCATTGGGGGGGGGGGGGTGCACAGAGAGGAGAGTGCAAACCAGTGTTGTGTACGGGGAGGGGGGGGGGGCAGTAAGAGGAGAGAGTGAGTGAAGGCGGGAATACAGAAAGGACAAACTGGGAATGTGTAAGTCTGAGTTCCTGGGGGGGGGGGGATAGAAGAGACTAAAAAGAGAAATCTGTGCAGGGGAGCGCAGACCTGCTTTCCCCCCCCCCCAAGGATTTGAAGTGCTCTGAAACAGTTTACTGTTAGACTAGGCTGGTGTGACACAGGGCTCTCCATGTTCTTAATTTCAGCTTAAAGCTATCAAGGACTGTCATCTGGAAGAGGGAGGGGAGAATTGGTGTCTTCTGTTCTTTCAGCAGTACCGGCAATGAAGCCATTTGTAATTTCAGCTTCTCTGTGGACAAGCAGGAGTACATTCTCATGTATGGTGACATCCCTGATGGAACTCCACGCAGGAACACTCCCCAGCTTCTATTGGAAGCTTTTGGGAGGCTCCACCATGCCTGCACACCTTCCTACCTGACACCACAATCTTGGTCCAGTCTTTTGTTTTCCATGGAGCCTCACGGACACATTCCAAACACCTCTATTGGTAAACTTCTCTATTTTCCCCTCTGGGTTTTTTTCATATTGGGTGTTTGTCCCATTTGCCTGCCGTCATGGTTCTCTCCTCCCTTTTACCTTTTTTCTCCTTCAATCGTTAATTTTATTCATGCTTTGTGTCATGAAGCTGAAGCTACTGAGAGTGCCGACTTAGAAAAAAACCCTGTCTTTCACAGAGCTGTTGATGTGCAGAGGATGCAATTACCTTGCAGCCCAGCTAGAGGGAGCAGGAGCAAAACTACTGAGGCTGAGTTAACACACCCAGCCACTGATTATGTAAGAGCTAATCAGCTGCACCTGACGACAAGCCCGGGAAACTCAAAGGTAGAATGCCTTTATAAGAGAAAAGCAGTCCAGAGGAAAGCAGGCCAGCAGGAGGAACCAGTCCAGATGAAAGCAGGCCAGCAGGAGGAACCAGTTCAGAGGGAAGCAGTCTGGAGGAAAGCAGTCCAGAGAGGGACAGTCCAGAGAGACTGCCAGGAGAAGCACTTCAGACGGAAGGAGTGACACCTCCAGCCCAAACAGCGTAGCTGGGTCAAGCAGAACACCCAGAATAGTAAGTGCTGGAAAAGGAGCAGAGGAAGTCAGAAAGAAAGAGAGCTCGAGGAGAGTCACTCTGGAGAGAGACTCGGTAGCAGAGGACCACAGAGGCAAAGAGTTTGGGAGGAGAAAGCCATGCTTTGAGAGAGGCCTACGCTCACCGGAGGAGTCTGAATCAGGATTAAGAGGTACAAGAAGGAAAGGTTCTGATAGCAGAGCTACGTTTACCCAGAAGCAAGGAAATCCGGATTCCTCACCAGGTTTTCCTGAACTACAGAAAGATAAAGCACTGCTCAGAAGGTTCCAAGAGAAAGCCTGTCTCCAGAGAGAGCTGCCTCAGAGAGAAAGCTCCAGTTGTACCGGCTACAGGAGGAAGCCCAGGTATGGTGCCACTTCATTTATAAAAGAAAGTTTATCTCCTAGAAGCTCTGGTGAAACAGATGCTCAGTGCAGGAGAAAAGGAAACAGGTCAGAGCTTTACAAACCAGTATTTAAGGGCAGAAGAACAGGCCATGTTCTTTTGGGAGCCTTAGATCAGCCCTATTGGAAACAAGCAAACAGAGACAGAGTCTGGGAAAGTATAGCAGCAAGGGAAACATCCAATTCAGAGGGAGAGGCCAGTGACCCAGAGTCCATGGAAATAGACCTAGAGAATCCTATTCCCATGCCTCCAGATGAATTAATGGACTGTACTTTGTGTATTGCTACTAGCCTTGAGTCATTAGCAGAACTGTGAATTGAACAGACCTTTTTGCTTTGAGAATGCTCATGTTTTCTGCTAAGTGCCAGAGAATTGTATTGCTTATTTAAGTTGCTCTGAAGTAAGAGAATCTTTCAGTTAATCTCTCCAATCAACTGTGAAACTTGTAACAGTTTTTCTTCTTGCTTATGTTTGCTGGAACCCTGAAAGAAAGGACTTTCTTTATTTCTGTGCCTTTATTGAGCCTTTGCGTTAAAGGGGAAATAAAAGCCTTAATACCCTCTATTTGGCTTATACAATTTGTTCACACAAGGAGATGGACTACAAAGACCAACCTGCACTTGGCCTTAAAGAGCCCTTTCCTCCTTGAAATAATAAAAATGCTCAGCCTACCCTTACTGCCACTGGCCACCAGGGAGTGCTGACAACATTTGGCACCTCAGCTCTCCTGGGCCTTGGCCTGTTTATTGAGCCATTCAACTTTGCTGTGGTTATTTGTCCAGGCGATATGTCCCAGAAACCCTCCAGCAGGTCAAGAAGTGTTCCAAGTGTTCTAGGACCATATCTGTCAAAGATGCCCATAACTGGTGCCTACAGTACCTAGGACCTGATCAGCAGCCCTCTTCTTGTAATTTGTGTTCACAGATGAAAGCGAGGACTCAAAGGTAACGAGAAGCAGCGCAAATCACTTTTTGGCTCTCGGAGGTCAGATCCATCAGCAACGTGGCATCTGTCTCTGGCTTCCAAGGCTGCATTGGATGTTGATGGTGCATAAACACCAAGGGGCTCTCAAGCTCAATCGCAGCCAAGTACCCATAGTGCCTCAGAGCATCGGCCATCAATTAATCTTCACTCGAAGATGAAGGATTCGATCCCATTGTTTTTTACTTTGAGGCGTGACCATGTCGAACATTGGGTGAAGACTCTGGTGCATCGGCATCAGAGGCCTTCAAGGCATGGCATTGAGAACGATGGAGGCCGCGTGAGTGCTCCTTGAAGGTGCCCTGAAGGGAGGAGAGTTCATCCTCCAGGATATTAGAGCAGCAACAACAGCTGAAACCCTGCCACCAATATCGCTGTACTGGGTACATCGGTCGAAATTACTCAGGCTCCATGGCCTTCAGAATCGACAGCCATGGAGAAGCACCTTCTGCAAGCACTCTAACGCATTGTGGCGCTGTTGGCAGTACAACATGCTGGGGCCTCGACGTTGGCTGCATCGATATCAGCCACCGTATAGCAGATCCTCAAAACACGTGCCCTGCCTGAGGCAGAAACATCTATCTTGGGCATCAGAGGACACTGACACTGTTGCCTACCTGGCCAATATCTCTTTCTAGCGTCTGAGTCTGATGCCATTTATAGATTGAGGGCGCATCAGTGCTTCATCGCTCCTGAAGGAGCTCCCAATCCCTTGAAGCAGTAGTGTGATCGGGATCCGAGTTGGGTCTGCTGCTTTTTAATGTACTCGTAAATAACCTGAAAATGGAAATGAGTGAGGTGATCAAATTTGAATTGTGAAAAATTACAAGAGGACCTTGATAAATTGGAAGACTGGATGTCCAAATAGCAGATAAAATTTTATGTGGACAAGTGCAAATTATGCACCTAGAAAAGAACAATCAAAACTATGGCTACATAATGCAACATTCCACATTAGAAACCACCACCACCCAAGAAAAGGACTTGGGCATCATCATGGATAATCAGTTGAAACCCTCCACCCAGTGTGCAGGGGCAGCCAAGAAAGCAAATAGAACACTAGGAATCATAAGGAAAGGAATGGAGAATAAAACAAAGGATATTGTAATGCCTCTGTATCATTCCATGATGTGACTGCACCTTGAATATTATGTGCAATTCTGGTCGTCCTATCTTAAAGATATAGCGGAATTAGAAAAGGTACAGAGAGAGCCACCAAAATAGTAAAGGGGCTGGAAGGATACCCCTATGAGGAAAGGCTTATTAGGGCTCTTCAACTTGGAAAAAAGACGGTAGAAGGGCGATACAATATGATAGAGGTCTATAAATTAATGAATGGAATGGAGCTGGTAAACATAGATTGGTTGTTTACTCCATCAAAAAGTAGAAAGACTAGGAGAGACGCAATGTGGCTACAATGTAACCCATTTAAGGCTAATAACACTTAATCAAATTCGTTACCGGAGGATGTAGTAAAAGCTATTAGTGTAGCTGGGTTTATAAGTTCCTGGAGGAAAGGTCCATAAATCATTATTAGAGGACCTGGGAAATCCACTGCTTATCCCGGGACAAGCTTTGTGGAAGTTTTGCACCTTTTTGGGAACCTGCCAGGTACTTGTGACCTGAATTGGCCACTGTTGGAAGCAGGATGCTGGACTTGATGGGCCTTGGTCTGACCCAATATGGCATTTCTTATGTTCTTATCCAGGCAGAGACTCGGAATTACTTTGACTTCCTCTCTGATTCTGAAAGTTGGGCCACCAATGTGGAATCAAAGGATTTGTGGAAGGGCAGGTCCTCTGAGCTCCTGTCAGACCCTAATCCTCCTTATGAGTGGTGCAAGTCCGCTCCTGACATGACCTTCCAAGAGTTTGTGAGGGATATTGCCAAGGTCATTCCATTTTCTTTGTAGGCTGAGGATGAGCACAGGGCGGAAGAGTTGGAGATCCTACAGTACTCCTCTGCTCTTAAGGAGGCAGTGACAGTGCCCATGCACCACATTCTGCAGAGGATACAGATGAAAATGTAGGAGAATCCCCCTCCCCCCTCACTGTACCTCCAATTATTAGAAGGCTTGACTCCATGTACAGAGTTGAGAAGTCTCTCAGCTTTCACACCATTCCTTTTTTGGTTGAATCCACCCTAAAGAGAATCAAAAGTACCAAGACTCATTTCTTGGCATCCCAGGGAGGGAGGCTCAAACATTGGAATCTTTAGGGAGGTGTTGTCAAAGTTCCATGCTTTTGTAGCCCACGTGGCCTTTTTACCTGCTGTATGTGGGCATGTTCTTGAAGAATATAATGTGAGACTTGGCGGATCTGGCCCAGTTCCTCCCTCCAGAGAAAATAGTCCACAGCAAGGACTGATCAAAGTTTGTTCCAAGTGACCCATGATATATTTGAGATGGCATCCAGAAGTGTTGCCGCCTGGAGACTCGCTTGGCTGCAGTCATCAGATCTGGAGCAGTCAGTGCAAAGCAAGTTGACAGATGTCACATGCCACAGAGAGAATCTCTTCGGGGAGTAGGTAGAGAAGAAAGCTGGCCATATTGAAAAGCAGCGTTTACCAGGCTCTCTAGGCGCATGTCTGAGCATGCCTCCTGTCATAGGAGAAACCAAGGGGGGGGGAGGGGAACCAGATTAAAACCTATTACCCTTGCAGGCGAGGTACTTTCCAGGGCACCAGACCTCCCAACCTAAGCATGCACATCGCCAACAGCAATGTTGAGAGAAGCCTCAGAAGGCCAAGTTGGCTTCTCAGCTGAAACCTGGGGCACGGTTTTGACTGGTTCCTGCGGAGCATAGCCATTCTTTTTGCACAAGGTAACCTCAGACTCATGGGTTCTGCAGATCATCCAAAGCAGTTATCCACTACATTTAGTGGAACTACCTCAACCCTCTGCATCAGGAACTGCTTCAGAGAGAAATCACCACTCTTGTTGTGATTGAACTTGTGCCACCAGAGCAAGGAGATCGGGGGTTTTATTCCAGATACTTCCTGATCCTAGACTTAAGAGATCTGAACCTGTCCTTGGTAAGACATGGGTTCAGAATGATTTCTCTAGGCACACAGCTTCCTTACCTCCAAAAAGGAGATTGGCTATGCTCCCTGGATCTCAAGGATGCCTTCACCCACATACAGATACATCCCGTTTGGAAGAAGTATCTCTGATTCATCCTGGGGGAACAACGCTTCCAGTATAGAGTGTTGCCTTTTGGCCTGGCCTCAGCTCCTCGCCTCTTCACAAAGTGCCTGGTGGTGGTAGCAGCTTAACTCTGGACACTGGGAGAGTTTGTCTTCTCCTATTTGGATGATTGGCTGATTAACAGTGCCACTCCGGAAGGAGTCCAAGAATCAACATAATTGACCATTTGGGTGTTGTAATTACTAGGGTTCATGGTAAATTACCCCAAATCCCACTTTCAGCCTACTTAACATTTGGAAATCATTGGAGCCCTGCTCAACAGAACTCGGGTGAGAGCCTTCCTGCTGCACACCCAACTTTACAAATTGAAAGGACTGGTGCAGGAAACCAAAGTGACTCAGCAGGTAACGGTTTGCAGGATGTTGACTGTACTAGGCCACATAGCCTCTAGAGTGCATGTCACATCTTTGGCACGCCTCCAGATGAGACAAGCTCAGTGGACTCTGAGGACTCAAAGGACCCCAGGCCAAGGGTCGACTCGGGGATTGTCTGTGGTACCGCCTCTTTTGTTGAGCATTGAAGTTGTGGACAGTCCACCACAATTTGCTCAAGGATATCCCATTCCAAACTGCTTCACCCTAAAAAGTTCTGATGACAGATGCATCCAAGCTGGGTTGGGAATCTCATCTCAATTGATTGCACACCCAGGACGATTGGTCCATCCAAGAAAGTCTTTATCAGATCAGCTTCTTGGAACTGAGAGCTCTAAGTGCTTTCCAAGGTCAGCTGGCCAACCAAATTGTTCTGATTTAGGTCGACAATCAGATCACCACGTTCTTCATCAACAAGCAGGGAAGAACCGATTTGTACTTCCTGTATTTGGAAGCAGTCAGATTCAGGAAGTTTGCCATCAGGCACGGGATGCACTCGAGATCCATGTACCTGCTAGGTGAGCAAAACACTCAGACAGGCTGAGTCGAGTCCTCCAGCCGCACAAGTGGATGCTGGACAGAGAGGTTGCGACTCTCATCTTTCGAGAATGGGGCACTCCTTCGATCTGTTTGCCACCCTGCAAATATTAAGTGGATCAGATCTGCTCCAGAGTAAGATTACACAGCAGACTAGTGTCTGATGCTTTCCTCCTGCACTAGGGGGAGGGTCTCTTGTATGCATATCCTCCAATTCCTCTCATTGCAAAGACCCCCCCCCCCCTCCAAAGCTCAAATCATACAGTGGCACGAATGTTCTCATTGCTCTCTATTGGCCTAGATGGCTGTGGTTTCCTCTCCTGCTACAGCTCGCCAGTCAACAGCTGCTACGGCACGGCCACATGCCCAATCTCATAACACAGGAAGACGGGACAATGTTGTATCCCAACATTCAGTCCTTGGCCCTCACAGCATGGATATTGAGAGGCTAATGTCTGAGCTCAACCTGCCGGAGAGTGTAACAGGATGTCCTTTTGGCCTTCAGGAAGGCCTCTACCAGAGAGTTCTTCTCTTGCAAGTGGAAGAGGTTTGCTTCTGGTGTGAAAGCCAGGTCCTAGATACTTTCTTCTGTTGCCTCACAAAAAGTGCTTGAATATCTTCCACGCCTCTGAGTCTGGACTTCAGTCCAACTCCATCAGTGTCTACCTCAGTGCAGGTTAAGAATACTATCGAGGTGTGGAAGGAAAGTCTCTCTTGGAACAGCCTTTAGCTGTTTGCTTTAATTGGAGCTTGCTTCACTTGAAGCCTCCTGCCGTATCTTGGGACCTCTGTGTTCTTTGGCAACTCTTTAAAGCTCCCTTTGAGCCACTCAATTCCTGTCCTCTGAAGTTCTTGACCTGGAAGGTGTTATTTCTGGTGGCGATCACTTCGACACGCAGAGTGAGCGAACTTCAGGCTCTAATGGTTCGTTCATCTCACAGCAAATTTCACCATAATAGAGTGGCCTTTTGTAGTTATCCTAAATTCCTTCCAAAAGTGATAGCGGATTTCCATCTTAATCAGTCAGTAGTTCTAACAACGTTTTTCCTGAGACCTCAATGCCATAAGGGGGAAGTTAAGTTGCACGTGTTGGACTGCAAGCGAGGCATAGCCTTAGTCGCGAAGGACTACCAAAAATGACTGCTACCACTGGAAAGAAATCTGCACTTACATTTACCTCCTGAGAAATTCTCAAAATCTTGGGGAAAAGGGAATTCTTTGGGATAAAGATGATACACTGGATTCTAAAATACATAGATTTATTTAAGTCAGTCAGGACTTAGTACCACTAAAGAGCTTTCATTTAAACAAAACAGTGTATAGTGTAGCTTAGAAAGAATAGGGTAAATATTATTTGAGTGGAAAGAAAGAAATTGTTTCTAGAGGCCTTTACAAAGAGGCCTTTCATTTAGGAACAAGAGACATAAGAACATAAGATATGCCATACTGGGTCAGACCAAGGTCCATCAAGCCCAGTATCCTGTTTCCAACAGTGGCCAATCTAGGTCATACGTACCTAGCAGTTTCCCCAAAAGACACAGGTTCCACAATGCTTGTACTGGGTCAAGCATTGATATCCTGGGTCCCTTCTTAATAATGGTTTATGGACTTTTCCTCCAGGAACTTGTCCAAACCTTTTTTAAACCCAGCTACACTAACAGCCTTTACTACATCCTCCAGTAACAAATTCCAGAGTTTGATTACACGTTGAGTGAAAAAATATTTTCTTTTATTAGTCTTAAATAGTTTACCCTGTAGCTTCATTGCATGTCCCCTAGTCTGTCTATATTCTGATAACGTAAACAATCGATCTACGTTTACCCGTTCCACTCCGTTCATTAATTTATAGACTTCTATCATATCTCCCCTCAGCCGTTTCTTTTCCAGGTTAAAGAGCCCTAACCTTTTTAGCCTTTCTTCATAGGAGTATCCTTCCATCCCCTTTACCATTTTGGTGGCTCTTCTCTGAACCTTTTCTAATAACGCTATATCCTTTTTAAGATACGGCGACCAGAATTGCACACAATATTCAAGGTGCGGTCTCACCATGGAACGATATAGAGGCATTATAATATCTTTTTGTTTTATTTTCCATTCCTTTCCTTATCATACCTAGCATTCTATTTGCTCTCTTGGCTGCCGCTGCACACTGGGCCGAGGGTTTTAACATGTTATCTACAATGACGCCTAAATCGTTTTCCTGTGTGGTGGTTCCTAAAGTGGAATCTTGCATCGTGTAACCATAGTTTGGGTTGTTCTTCCCTAGGTGCATAACTTTGCACTTGTCCACATTAAATTTCATCTGCCATTTTAATGCCCAGTCTTCCAATTTATCAAGATCCTCTTGCAATTTTCCACAATCCTCTTGGGTTTTAACAACTTTAAATAGTTTTGTGTCATCTGCAAATTTGATAACCTCACTCGTTATTCCACTTTCCAGGTCATTTATGAATATGTCAAAAAGCAGAGGACCCAGCACAGATCCCTGGGGTACACCACTATTCACCTTTCTCCATTGGGAAAATTGGCCATTTAGCCCTACCCTCTGCTTTCTATCTTTTAACCAGTTCCTGATCCACAGTAGTACACTGCCTCCTATCCCATGACTCTTTAGTTTTGCCAAAAGTCTCTGATGAGGGACCTTGTCAAAGGCTTTCTGAAAGTCCAGATACACTATATCAACCGACTCACCTTTGTCCACCTGTTTATTCACACCTTCAAAAAAACATAACAGATTAGTAAGGCAAGATCTTCCTTGTCAACAGCCTATAAAATTGTTTTAAATAAATGTTAAAACCAAGTGACAGATTGACAGAAGGAACCTTTCAAATTGCTCCTGTAAAACAAGGGCTATGTGAACCACCAAGGAAACTGTTAAGAGATTACCTTAGAATCACAAGTTGAGGGCACTGTGTAACAAGCCAGCTTTTACTAAATGTCTTTCCCACCTACCCTCCCAAACTCCCACCCATCCCAGGCATAATCTTAGCTTTAATAGACTCTTAAAACTATTAAAGGGGAAGAGGTGGTCAAATTCACTTTCAGGTTCGGCTGATTATCCTCCAAGAATAGATTAGATTAATTAAGGCCCTGAAATTAATTAATCTTGAAGTGAAGGAAGTCCCTTAAACGTATTAGGTATAGTTGTATTAGTACAAGTATCCCTAGCAACTTTAAGTACAAAACTTAAATAGCTAAACACCACATTAAAACTAAGATGCAGACAGCAGTCCAGCAGTGAGATGGGTACACTATCCAGTCTTTTGCACGGAGTGTCACATGTTCAGTTTTCTCCCAGTTGGTGAGGTGTCTTACATGTGTACTAGACCAAGGAGTTCTTTGCCATCAAGGCAGGAGAGGAATATAGATGACACCTACAGGGATGTAATACTGAAGTCCCACCTCCAATCTGGCAGTCTCTCAGTTGCCATGGAGGAGAGAGTTCATGTGAAAGGAAAGCATCACCTTGGTATGGCAGGAAGTGATCTAATAGTTAGGACCCTGTTCACAAGGGGATGTAAAACCCTCTTGCACAGAGGAGGTTTCTCCAGGACCATATGCTCAAGAGAGAAGGGTTAGGACGGTCATTATAGTTAGTGATTTAATCATTAGGCAAGTAGATAACTGGGTGGCTGGTGGATGTGAGGATCGCCTGGTAACATGCCTCCCTAATGCGAAGGTAGCAGACCTCACGTGCCACCTAGACAAGGTTTTAGAGAGTGCTGGGGAGGAGCCTGCTATCTCCAGGAACAAGCAGGAATGAGTCTTCACATATGGGTATCGTCTGTACCGACGGAGCCTGCGCGGGAACGCTCCCCAGCGTCCAGTAAGAAAGCTTTTGGGAGCATCCCACAGCGCCTGCGCGCTGCCTTCCTGCCTTTCCCAACCGCCTCTCTCCAGTTCTTCTTTTCTGCGGAGCCAGCAGGTCGTGTTCCTGTCACCGCAGAAGAATTCTTTATTTTTCTGTGTCGCGTCTGCCTTCTTCAATGTCAGACCGGTACCACCGGTCTTTTCTTTTCTTTCTTATACAAAAAAAAAAAAACTTCAACTGTGCATTTGTGGTTTGGGCCTTAGGCTAGAACATTTTTCTCCTTATGGAGAAGCCTGCTTCCGGGTTTAAAAAGTGCACGAAGTGTGGCGGTACTATTTCTGTCACCGACACCCATGATTGGTGTCTAAAATGTTTGGGTCCTGACCATTTCATCACGGATTGTGTGTACTGTACCATGATGTCTAAAAGAGGTTGGCAGAACCGAGCAGCCAAGCTCAGTACCCTGTTTCCCTCTGATGCAGCCTCGGTGGCATCGACGTCTTCCAGGGCTGCTTCTTCCTCCCATGGATCTCAAGTAACCAAACAAATCTTAGCCGGTCCTCGAAGGGCAAATCTCCCTCTAAGCATCGAGATGCCTCCGGGCTTGTCCTCGAGGAATCCGCACTGGCAAAATTACCCCGGCGGGAAGTTCCGGCTTCCAAAGCATTATCTATGGGGTCACAGGTTGACATCGATGGCTCGGCCTCGACCGATTACCTGTTGCCGTGTTCTGGGGTACCGGTGGCCTCCACCAGTACCGACATCCAGACTCTGGTGGCGTCGATGGATCAGAAGATTCTGTCCATGCAGCGCACCCTAACGGCGTTTATGCAGGCTTCGACGCCTTCGGTACCGCAACAATCTCCGTTGCCGGTACCGACTCCGGCACCGGCATCGTTTCTGGTGCCGGTACCGATTGCATCGAAGTCGGCTTCAGTGTCGACTGCAACGGTACCCTGTCCTATGATGCCCATCGGTACCGAACCGGTACCGCTTACTCCCGATGTCGATCCCACTCGGTACGCATATCGGGCTTTACAGGAGCATCCAGACGGGCGATACTTCGATTTCTCCGAAGACTCTGAGTCGGAGGCTTCTGTCGAGGCACCGGTACTTCTTCCTCAGGAGTCAGATTCTCCAAAACGAAGAATGTCTCCTCCAGAAGACTTGTCTTTTAAAGACTTCATTAGGGAAGTGGCTAGGGGCCTCTCCATTACAGTGGCCCCTGAATCAGAGCCTAGAGCCAAGCAATTACATATTTTGCATTACCCTAAGGCTCCTAAAGAAGCAGCCACCTTACCTATTCATGAGATTCTCTATGATCTCATGTTGAGCATGTGGGAGACTCCTCTTACTACCTCTCCTCATTCTCGTAGGTTAGACACCATGTACCGTGTCCCTCCTTGTCCTGGCTTTCATAAGTCTCAGCTTCCTCACCACTCGATTGTGGTAGAGTCTGCCATGAGGAAAATAAAGAGTGCAAAGAGACACTCATCTAATCCTCCAGGATGTGAATGCAGAACCCTTGATGCTTTTGGCAGAAGGGTTTTCCAAGCTAATATGCTTGCTGCCAGAATCAACTCCTATAGTCTCTATATGGGGATGTTTCTAAAAGAAGTCACAGATCATCTGCAGACTTTGGCCCCTTTTATTTCAGAAGATAAAAGGCAGGAATTTCTCACTTGGCTTAAACATGCCCAAGATGTTTCCAAATTTTCCAACCGTGCAGCCTTTGACTCTTTTGAGTGTGTAAGTAGAGCCTCGGCCATTGCCATAGGTGCACGCAGAATTGCTTGGTTACAAGCATTTGATTTGGAACTCTGGGTCCAAGATGAATTGGGAAATCTTCCTTGTACAGGTGAAAACCTTTTTGGCAGGGATTGGAAAGCAAAGGCCACTCAGATGGATGCTGAGAACTCTGCTTTGGATCGACTTTCAAAGTCTACCTCTGCTCCTGCTAAGAAACGATTGTTCAAAAAGACACCTTTTTCTAAAAAGGGAAGATACTATCCTGCTTATGGTCAGCAGGCATCTTCTGCAGGTCGTTTTGCTGCAAAGCGTCAGCAACCACCTAAACAGGCCAAGTCAAAGGCTGCCAGGCCTCCCACGGCCCAGCAGCCTCAGCCTCCTCAAGGCCTTTGACTTGCAACTAGAGAACTTGGCCTTTCTGGCTCTGAAAGAACCAGAGCCCCTCACCATTCCAGGAAGGTTAGCTTACTTTGCTCCCAGATGGGAGCAAATCACAGCAGAGCAATGGACCCTCTCCATTATAAAGGAAGAGGTACAAGCTTCATTTCTTAAACCTTCCTCCCCACACCATGGTGAAACAGTTCAATTCTCCAACATCTCTCCTCAACCTTCTGGGTCAGGAGATTGCTACCCTTCTTGCCCAAGGGGCAATAGAAGAAGTACCCCTTCTTCAACAGGGCTCAGGGTTCTACTCCCCTTATTTTCTTATTCCAAAGAAAACACGGGGCTACAGACTCATTTTAGATCTCAGAGAATTGAACAAGTTTCTATTCAAAGAGAAATTCAAGATGATTTCTCTCGGTACTCTGCTGCCATACCTTCAGAGTCAGGATTGGCTTTGTTCTCTAGATTTCAAGGATGCGTACACCCATGTCCTCATCCATCCAACACACAGAAGGTTCCTTCGGTTCCTCTTTCAAGGAAAGCACTACCAATAAAGGGTGCTTCCTTTCGGTCTGGCCTCTGCACCAAGGGTGTTCACAAAATGCATGGCAGTAGTAGCTGCATTTCTGCGCACTCTAGGAATATTCGTTTTCCCATATCTGGACGACTGGCTCATTCGAGCCCCATCCCAGTCAGAGGCCCAGACTTCTCTAACCTGCACAATGCGTATCCTCAGTATTTGGGACTGGTAATAAACATCCCAAAATCCCATCTCACCCCTACTCAGTCCCTGGAGTTTATAGGGGCCTTGCTGGATACCACAACTGCAAGGGCCTATCTTCCTCAGGCCCGTTGCCTACGCTTGGTGCAGTTAGCTTCCCAGATACAGTTAAAGTCCCATTTAACTGCTCAAGAGATGTTACAACTATTAGGCCACATGGCATCCACCGTGCATGTGGTTCCATATGCTTGCCTTCACATGAGGGCAGCTCAATGGACTTTGTCCACCCAATGGACTCAGGCATCAGGTTGCCTGTCAGACAACATAGCAAACTCCAGTCGCCTATTTTGGTCTTTCCAGTGGTGGAAGTCCCCTCCAAATCTGTTGCTGGGGTCCCCTTTTCAGCAGTCGCTACCCCAAGCAACTCTGACAACAGATGCTTCTCCAGTGGGTTGGGGAGCTCATCTGCAGGATCTCTCCACCCAGGGCATCTGGTCTCCACAGGAGACTTCTCTGCATATCAATCTCTTGGAACTCAGAGCAATATTCTTAGCTCTCAGAATATTCCACTCCCTGCTCAGCTACAGGACAGTCCTCATCCATATGGACAACCAAGTAGCCATGTTCTATGTAAACAAGCAGGGCAGGACTGGCTCTCTGTCGCTTTGCAACGAAGCTTTGCGACTGTGGGCCTTTGCCAGAGAGCATCACATCCATCTTCTGGCAGTATATCTTCCAGGCATTCAAAACTCTTGGGCGGACAGACTCAGTCGAGTTCTGCTCCCACACGAGTGGTCCCTCCACATGGACCAGGTAGCCAGGAGTTTTCGTATTTGGGGAACCCCGGACATAGACCTCTTTGCAAGTCTGTGGAATGCCAGACTTCCCCGGTTCTGTTCCAGAATTCCGTGTCAGGGAGTTCAGGCCAAGGATGCCTTCCTCCTTCACTGGGGTCAAGACTTCCTTTATGCCTTTCCACCAATTCCCCTAATTCCCAAAACACTATTCAAGCTTCAGAGAGATTGAGGGACCATGATCCTCATAGCTCCACATTGGCCACGCCAAGTGTGGTGCCCTCTACTTCTGCATCTCTCTCAAGCTCCTTCCCTGGACTTGGGCTCTGCACCAGACCTTCTGTCCCAGGAAGGGGGAACATTGTGGCACCCAAACCCCCAGTCGCTCCATCTCAGGGCTTGGTTGCTGAGGGCCTAGACCTTCAAGATTTTCATCTCTCTCAGCAAGTCAGAGATGTTATTCATGCCTCTAGAAAGCCTTCTACTAGGCATTCCTATGCTTTCAAATGGAAAAGATTTACCATTTGGTGTTCAGAGAAGGGTCTAAACCCTCTTGCAATACCTCTGAATTCTCTATTAGAGTATCTCCTGCATCTATCCCATGCAGGCCTGAAAACGAATTCAGTAAGAGTCCATTTGAGTGCTATTGCAGCGTCCCTCAAGCCTCTCAATAGACAACCTATTTCCTCTCACCCTCTTATAGCAAGATTCATGAAAGGCCTTCTTTTAACTAAACCTCCCATTAGACCACCTCCAGTGGCATGGGACTTAAACCTGGTTCTTGGCCAGCTTATGAAGCCACCCTTTGAACCTTTAGCCACCACCTCCTTGAAATTTCTTTCTTGGAAAGTTGTTTTTCTCATTGCAGTCACCTCAGCACGCCGCATCAGTGAATTGCAAGCTTTGGTGGCTAATCCACCTTATACAAGGTTCCATCATGATAAGGTAGTCCTCAGGACCAATCCACACTTTATGCCTAAAGTGGTCTCGCCTTTTCATCTGAACCAGGAGGTATATTTACCTGTCTTTTTTCCAGGACCTCATGCATCGAATGCAGAGAGGAATCTTCATACCTTGGATTGTAGGAGAGCTCTCGCTTTCTGCTTACAAAGAACACAGCAACATAGAAAGTCTTCTCAACTTTGTTGCTTTTGATCCTTCTCATTTAGGACTTCCAGTCTCTAAGAGAATACTGTCCAACTGGATTGCTCAGTGTATTTCTTTCGCCTACCAGAGTAGGAACATTTCTCTGGAGGGCCATGTCACAGCTCACAATGTGAGAGCCATGGCAGCCTCAATGGCTCATCTAAACTCTGTGTCCATCGACCAAATCTGTAGAGCGGCCACCTGGGCCTCAGTTCATACCTTCACAACCCATTACTGTTAGGACAAGGACTTCCGCCGGGATGCCTCGTTTGGTCAGGCTGTCCTCCAACACCTTTTCCATTCCTAATCAACTCCTACCCACCTACTCTGGTCAGATGCCAGAGATCCATGGGGGGAAGTGGAGCCCTCTGCAAGGGCACACAACCATGGGGTCTCTCCCTGGCATCTGCAGCTAGGGAGTCCCCATATGAGAAGACTCATTCCTGCTTGTTCCTGGAGATAGCACAGTTGCTTACCTGTAACAGGTGATCTCTGGGAACAGCAGGAATAAGTCTTCACAACCCACCCACCTCCTCTAGGAGTTGTATCTCTTTATCTATCTTTCCTTTCCTCTCTCTCTCTTTGTCTCAGCTTTAAAACTCGAACTGGAGAGAGGCGGTTGGGAAAGGCGGGAAGGCAGCGCGCAGGCACTGTGGGATGCTCCCAAAAGCTTTCTTACTGGACGCTGGGGAGCGTTCCCGCGCAGGCTCCGTCGGTACCGACGATACCCATATGTGAAGACTTATTCCTGCTGTTCCCAGAGATCACCTGTTACAGGTAAGTAACTGTGCTATCTTGGTGCATGTTGGTACCAATGACAAGGAAAGTGTGGGAGGGAGGTTCTAGAGGCTAAATTTAGGCTTTTAGGTCGGGAACTGAAATCCAGAACTTCCAGGGTAGCATTCTCTGAAATGCTTCCTGTTCAATGCGTGGGACCCAAAAGGCAGGCAGAGCTTTGGAGTCTCAATGTGTGCATGAGACTGGTGGAAGGAAGAGGGTTTTAAATCAGTTAGAAACTGGGCAACATTCTGGGGAAGGAAAGGGCTTTTACGAAAAGATGGCCTCCACCTTAACCAGGATGGAACCCAGGCTGCTGGCATTAACCTTTAAAAAGGGGAGAGGGCAGTTTTTAAACCAAATAACTGGGGAAAGCCTACAGTCACCCACGGTTCGAAAGGATGTATCCTTGAAAGATATTTGCAAAAGAAGAAAGTTAGGGCATCTCAACAGAGAGGTTCCAATAAAGATAAAAGTAACCCAGATGTCCTTAAGTACAGAGCAGACAGAGCTGAAAGATTTCAAATTACCCTTATCAACTGATAACTAGATTAATATGAATAAAATACAACCTCTAAAATGCCCCTATGCAAATGCTAGAAGTCTAAATAAATAAGATGGGAGCTTTTTAATATATAGCACTAAATGGAAGGCTAGATATGATTAGCAACTAGGAGACCTGGTGGAAGGAGGGGACAGCCAGTGGGACACTGATACCTGGGTACAAACTATCACAATGATAGGGTAGATCAAACTGGTGGAAGGGTTGTGCTCCGTTAGAGTGGGCATTGAGTCACATAGGATTAAAGTTTTGCAAGAAACAAAATTCACTGTAGAATCTCTATGGATAGAAATCTCATGTAAAAATGGGAAGGCAATAGCAGTGGGGGGTGTTCTACTGACTGCCTGGCCAGAATGAACAGATGGATGATGAAAATGCTAAAAGAAATCAGGGAAGCTAACAAGTTCCAACACAGTAATAACGAGTGATTTCAATTACCCCGGTATTGACTTGGTTAGTGTCACAGCAGGACATGTTAGGGAGCTAAAGTTTGTGGATGAAATAAATGACTGCTTCTTGGAGCAGCTCATTCATGAACTGACGAGTGGAAGCCATTTTGGACCTAGTCCTTAATGGAACACAAGATCTGGTGCAAGAGAACGGTATTGGGGGCACTTGGCAATGGTGACCATAGCATGATCACATTTCATTTCATAAACAGAAGAAGGGTGGAAAGGAAATGCACAGTACTATCTTTTAACTTTCAAAAGGGAGACTGATAAAATGAGAAAAATAGTTAAGAAAAAACTAAAAGGAGTAGCTGCAAAGTTTAAAGATTTACATCAAGCATAGGTGTTGTATAGAAATGCTATCTTGGAAGCCCAGACCAGATGAATTCCACGTTTTAAGAAAAGTGGAAGGAAGGCCAAAACACTGCCAGCATGGTTTAAAAGTGAGGTCAGAAAGGCTGTTGTAGCAAAAATAAAATCTTTAACGGAAATGGAAGAAGGAGCCAAATGGCGAAAATATGAAATGACATAAGCACTAGCAAGTTAGATGCACTAGCAAGCTGCATTGATAAGGCAAGCAAAGAGAGAATTTGAAAAACTTGTGGTGGAAGCAAAAATACATAATAGGTTTTTTGCTACAAATGTACTTGAAAAAGTTGTGAGAGTCAGTTGGACCATTGGATGATAGAGGGTTAAAAGGGCGCTAAGGAAGGACAAGGCCATAGTGGAGAGACTGACTGACTGAATGCTTTGCTTTGGTCTTTACTGAAGAGTAGGAAATCAGCTGGATTGGTTGATATACATCCAAAGATTTGAAGGAACTGAAATATGAAATTACTAATTTGCAGTCTGAATTATCAATAAATTAATCTGTAGTACACATTGCATTTTTACCTGAAGACTGGAGAATGGCCAGTGTGAGCCTGATGTCAATACCGGGCAAAATGGTAGAAACCATTATAAGAATAAAATTACTGAACATGTAGATAGTCACGGTTTAATGGGAGAAAGCCAATATGGATTTAGCCAAAGAAAGTCTTGTCTTTCTCATTCATTATATTTTTTGAAGGTGTGAATACACAGGTAGAGAAAGGTGAGTTGGTTGATACCGTGTATCTGTATTTTCAGAAAACCTTTGACAAGGTCTCTCATGAGTGTGTCTTGGTGAAAAATCATGGGATAGGAGGCAGCGTACTATTGTGGATCAGGAATTGGTTAAAAGATAGAAAGCAGAGAGTAGGGCTAAATGGCCAATTTTCTAAGTGGAGAAAGATAAATGGTGGAGTACCCTAGGGATCTGTACTGGGCCTTCTGGTTAACATTTTCATAAATGACCTGGAAATAGGAATACTGAGAGGTGATCAGATGAATGAATGGAATGGGTAAACGTAGATTGTTATCAGAATATAGAAAGACTAGGGGACATGCAATGAAGCTACAGGGTAAACTATTTAAGACTAATAAAAAGAAAATATTTTTTCATTCAATGTGTAATCAAACTCTGGAATTTGTTACCAGAAGATGTAGTGAAGGCTGTTAGTGTAGCTGGGTTTAAAAAAGGTTTGGACAAGTTCCTGGAGTAAAGGTCCATAAACCATTATTAAGAAGGGACCCAGAATATCAGTGCTTGACACAATACAAGCATTGTGGAACCTGTGTCTTTTGGGGAAACGGCTAGGTACGTATGACCTAGATTGGCCACTGTTGGAAACAGGATACTGGGCTTGATGGACCTTGGTCAGACCCAGTATGGCATATCTTATATTCTTATGTTATGTTCTTAGATTTGCAGATGATACAAAATTATTCAAAGCTCTTAAAACACAAAAGGATTGTGAAAAATTTCAAGAGGAGCTTGATAAATTTGAAGACTAAATGTCCAAATGGCAGATGGAATTTAATGTGGACAAGTGCAAAGTTATGCACCTAGGAAGAACAGCCCAAACTACAGTTACACAATGCATTGTTCCACATTAGAAACCACCACCCAAGAAGATGATTTAGGTGTCGTTGTGGATAATACGTTGAAACCCTCCGCCCAGTGTGCAACTGTGGCCAAGAAAGCAAATAGAATGCTAGGAATCGTAAGGAACGGAATGGAGAATAAAACCAAGGATAATATAATGCCTCTATCATTCCATGGTATGGACCGCACCTTGAATATTGTGTGCAGTTTTGGTCACCATATCTTAAAAAGGATGTAGCAGAATTGGAAAAGGAACAGAGAAGAGCCAGCAAAATGATAAAGGGCCTGGAAGGATACCCCTGTGAGGAAAGGCTTAAAAGATTAGTGCTTTTCAACTTGGAAAAAGGACAGCTGAGGGGAGATATGATAGGGGTCTATAAATTAATAAGTGGAATGGAACTGGTAAGCATAGATCGGTTGTTTACGCCATCAAAAAGTAGAAAGACTAGGGGACACACAATAAATCTACAGTGTAACCCATTTAAGACTAGCAAGAGAAAATATTTTTTCACTCAATGCGTAATCAAACTCTGGAATTTGTTACCGTAGGATATAATAAAAGCTGTTAGTGTAGCTGGATTTAAAAAAGGTTTGGACTCTTTCCTGGAGGAAAGTTCCATGAGCCATTCTTAGAGGACCCGGGAAATCCACTGCTTACCCTGAGACAAGCATTGTGAAACCTGTATACCTTTTTTGGGAACCTGCCATGCACTTGCGATCTGGATTGGCCACTGTTGGAAACAGGATGCTGGGATTGGTCGACCTTGGTCTGACCCACTATAGCATTTCTTATTTCACTTTCACGTGGGGTTCTCTTTTTCTACAGCTATGTTATCAGACTGGATGAAGATGACGCTGCGTCATCAGGCAGGAAAGGAGGCATGCAGGTGTGGAGCCTCCCAAAGGCTTCCAGTAGAAGCTGGGGAGCCTTCCCGTGTAGGGCTCCATCAGGGCTGTCACCATACATGAGGACTTATTCCTGCTATCCACAGAGAACACTTGCTACATGGGAGTAACTACCTTATATTGCTCTGTCATTGCATTTCCATACTTCTTTTTGGGGATCCTCCATTGGTTTGAGGAGGAAGATCTTTTTAATTCTCCAGGAATAAGCAGGAAGTCAGTGACGGCTCCAGCGGAGCCCGCGCGGAGCATTTACCCAGCTTTCAAAGAAAGCCTTTGGGAATGCCACCATGCATGCGTGGTCCGCTTCCTACCCAAGGGTGCCATCTTGATCAGTTTCCCTTTTTCCGCGGAGCCCTTCATATGCACGTCCTGTACCACGGAAAAAGTCTCAAATTTCTCTCTCTAATTCCAGTTTTCTGGTCCTCTTCCTGCTGTCCCCAGTGCCCTTGCTTCGGCAGCGAGCCTTGGGACTTTGTTTTTTTTCATTTTTTCTTGACCAGCATGTTTTCATGCCCTTTTCAACATCTGGCCGAGCCAAAGGTCTTTGACCTTGCGGGGATTCTTTTTGCCCCCATGACCTCCGGTTTCAAAACAATGACAGATGCTCCAAAAATATGTTGCTCATGGACACCCATGACTGTTGTCTTAGGTGCCTAGGAGCTAACCACAACCCGGAGCTCTTCTCCCTTTGTAAAAAGATGTCCTGTAAGGCCATCCAGAGCCATAAGCATAAACTGGACGATATTTTCCACAAGACGGCTGTGGTGTCCCCGGTAGCTTCTTGCTCCACCGGCCTTCAGCCTCTGGGGTCCCCTGCAGCCGCTCCACAACCCTGGCACACTCTGAGCAAGGGTTCCCCGAAAGGGAGCAGAAGAAGGCGGCCTCGAGGATCTAGTCGGTGGCTCCGGAGAAGCGTGAGTGTTCTCTCGCTCAGTCCCTCAGCCCTCCTTAGCAGGCCCAAGAGTCAAGGAGCAGCCTCGAAAAGGTACCTCGTATGGATACGGAGGCCTCCCGGGTGCCCAGTCTCCCGAGAGTCGTCTCGGCGAGGGCCGCCTCTTCTCCTCTACTCCCGACCCGGTCACCCCAGTGTCAGCATCGCAGGGCCCTACTCCCGAGTGGGAGGCTCAAATGCTGGCACTGGAGCATAGTGTTCTGCCTTCCTTTCTGCCCAGCAGGCACTGGTGCCAGGCCCCGCTGGCATGTGCTCTGAGACCTTGAGGGTGACGCCTGTGATGGCTTCCCAGACTGCTGTGACACCTCCGAGAGCCAGGGACCTCGTGAGGGATCTTGGCAGAGGTCTCGATCTCCATCCCGGCCTTTGGGCGCAAGATCTTCTCGAGTTAGCACCTCTCGCTCCAGACAGGCTTCAGCTTCGAGAGCCCAGCGCAAGGCACAGGCTCTGCTCAAGCAATCTAGCTCTGAGTCTTCCTCAGAATTCTCAGGCTGGGAGTCCAAAGGTGACACTTTCCCTGAATCCCAGACTCATCGGGACCTCCCCTCGGATACTTCCCCACCCGTTCAGAAGCAGCGGTCTCCTCCTGAAGACACCTCCTTTCTGAAGTTTGGGCAGGACATGGCTCGAGCCCTAGCGCTCTCCACAGAGTCTGAGGAGGAGCCCCGTGCAGAAGAACTCTATATTTTACAATATGAGGCTCCACCGATGGAATCCCTCACGGTCCCAGTTCCGCTCATCCTAGCCCAGCTGCTCCTCTGCATATGGGAGACGCCTGCGTCTATCCCCGTTGTCAGCAAGTGCTTGGATACCATGTTCAGGGTCCAGCGACAGCCCGGCTTTCAGAAGGCCCAGCTTTCTCAAACCTCGATGGTAGTGGACAATGCAATGCGAAAGCAAAAGCCGAAAAACTCACTCTTCAGTCCCGCCGGGTAGAGATTCTCATGCCTTCGATACCCTTGGGCGTAAGGCCTACCAAGGCTCCATGCCGGCTTGCCATATCCAGGCTTACCAGCTGCACATAGGTATGTTCCTTCGTGACCTCGCGAAGGAGCTCGGAGGTTTCCAGAAGGGCCTCGACGGCAGTTACCTCCGCCATTTCCAGTCCTTCCTAAATTCAGTGGTGGACTGTTCAAAGTATCTTTCTCGTGCTGCATACGACTGCTTTGAGTCCACTGCTCGGGTAGTGTCCGTTGGTATTGGGGTCAGGTGGCAGGCCTGGCTCCAGTCCTTGGATCTCGAACAAAGGGTCCAGGTGAAATTGCTTGATAAACCATGCCTGGGCAAGCAATTGTTTGGCAAACCGATGGAAGACAAAGCAGTGGAAATTGAGACTGAATATGTAACCCGCACCCATATCTCCTGAAAGACTTCCTACCTCCCGCGGAAGAAACAGGGCAAAAAGCCTTTCTTCCAGATTAAGGGCTTCCCCTACCGGGGCTACCCACCTTACCCTCCAGTGACGGCTCCGCCCCAAGGCAGACAGAGCAAGAGTGGCCATCAGGGCCTGTATAGGCCAAAGGGTCCCAAAAGCCATACCCTGGTACTGGCCCAGGTGACCCCGGGCTTTTGATGCCAAATGCATAGCTGCTTGCCCTCTGGCAACCCAGCTACTGGTGGGAGGGCATCTGGTCCACTTTGCTCCCCGATAGGAGTCTGTCACTTCAGACATTTGGGTCCTCCAGGTCATCCGGGAGGGTTACCTCCTTCCAATGAACTGGCTTACTCCATCCTTCTGCCCCATGGAGCCCCTTCGGCTCTCCGCACACCAGGTCTTCTTGGCGTAGTAGCTTGCCAACCTCCTTGAGGAACGAGCAGTGGAAGTGGTCCCGCTGCACCTCGGAGGTCTTGGGTTCTACTCCCGTTACTTCCTTGTGCCAAAGCGGGTTATACGGTTTCCATCCCATCCGCGATTTAAGAAATCTCAATATATACCTGGTGCGGGAGAGTTTCAAAATGCTCTCCCTTGGTGCCTTGCTGCACTTCCTCCGGCAGGGTGACTGGCTATGCTCCTTGGACCTTCGGGACGCTCACATCCTTGTCAATCCCAAGCACAGGAAATACCCGCATTTCAGGGTGCAAGGGAACCACTATCAATTCAGGGTGCTTCCTTTCAGCTTGGCGTCTGCCCCGCAAGTGTTCACCAAATGCCTCGAGGTGGCCGCGGCCCATCTTTGATTGCAGGGCACCTTCGTCTACCCATGTCTAGACGACTGGCTCATAGCAGGCCACAACCTGCTCTGTCCACTTCCTCAAGCACCTTGGCTTTGTGGTCAATTACCCAAAGTCTCACCTCACTCCAGCCCAATCCCTGGAGTTCATCGGCACGTGCCTTGACACTCAGCGGATGACAGCCTTCCTTCCCCAAGACAGGGCAGACTGCCTCATCGTTCTGGCATCTGCAGTCCAACGCGAAGATGGGGTATTGGACTGAGCAATGCTCAGTCTCCTCAGCTATATGACCTCGACAGTTCATGTCGTCCCCGATGCCCGGCTGCTCCTGCGGGTGGTGCAGTGATGCCTTTGGGCTCAGTGGTCTCAGGCAACAGGTTGCCTTTGAGATGCCGTCTCAGTCACTCCTCTACTCAGAGTCCCTCAGCTGGTGGCGGAATGCCCAGAACCTGCTCCGAGGCATGCCGTCCCAGGCCCCACAACATGACGTGGTCTTGACCACAGATGCCTTACTCATGGGCTGGGGAGCCCATTGCGGTGATCTCCGCACGCAGAGGACTTGGACCCTGGAGGAGTCCCGGCAGCCGATCAGTCTTCTCGAACTCTGGGTTCAGGTACCGTGTTAAGCACTGGGTAGTGCTTGTACAGATGGACAACAGAGTAGCAATATTCTATATGAACAAGCAAGGGGCGCACCGGCTCTTACAGCCTCTGCCTGGAGGTGGTAACCCTGTGGTCCTTCGCCACCTATCTCCTGGGCCAGGACAATGTCCTGACAGACAGGTTAAGCCGGCTCCTCCAGCTGCACGAGTGGCTCCTCTGCCCACAGTCGGTGCAGTGGCTGTTCTGGTGTTGGGGGACTCTGGTCCTAGACCTCTTTGCCAGCCCAGTGTACTCGCAGCTCTCACGGTTCTGCGGCCCGGTTACACACCTAAACAGGGAAGCCCCCGATGCCGCCTTCCTCCTGTCATGGATGTACGGCCTCCTGTATGCATTTCCCCCCCACTCTGCTCATAGCGTGAACTCAAAATACAGCGGAACAGGGCCTCTGTGATTCTCGTGGCCCCACTGTGGCCTCAACAGCCCTGGTTCCCACTGCTTCTCCACCTCTCATCGGAGCCTCTGGTTTCCCTGGGTGACATGCTGGGCTTGTTGACGCAGGAAGAAGGTCTGCTACTTTACCCGAACTTGAGGTCCGTATCCTTCACGGCTGAGTGGGTCGCTCTAGCTCCCCTTCATTTCCCAGTAGATGTAGAGGACATACTGCTGGCCTCGTGCAGGGACTTGACTAGGAGCGCTTATGCTTTTAAATGTTGTTGGTTTCGGTGTGGTGCTCGGAGATAGGGGTTGACCCGTTCTTTTGTCCCACATGCTTGGTCCTGTGGTACCTGCTCCATCTCTCGCAGGCAGGCTTGAAGTCCAACTAGGTCAGGGTCCACCTGAGTGCTATCTTTGCTAACCACTGCCCTGTTGGGGGTGGACCTTTCTCGGGTCAACCACTAGTTTCCCGCTTCATGCGTGGACTGCTTCTTTCCAAGCCTCCCATCTGGCCCCCTCCGGAGTAGTGGGATCTCAGTGTTGTCCTCGCGTAGCTAAGTCGGCCGCCTTTCGAGCCGATGGTGTCCTGCTTGCTTCAGCACCTTTCCTGGAAGATGTTTTTTCTGGTGGCTCTCACCTCAACCCGGAGGGTCAGCGAGCTTCAGGCCCTGATGGCCGACGCCCCCTATACGAGATTCTATGTGAACCGTGTGGTTCTTCGAACACACCCCAAGTTTCTCCCGAAAGTTGTCTCTGATTTCTACCTCAGCCAGGAGATACTGCCGACCTTCTTCCTGAAGCCTCACACCGACCGGGCATCGGCGATCCTCCATACCCTTGACTGCAGGAGGGCACTCTCCTTCTGTCTGCAGTGTATGCAGCTTCACCACTGGTCTGAGTGGTTTTCCGTCTCCCACAACCCTGCCTGCATGGGGCTTGCGGTCACTAAGCGGACCTTCGCCATCTGGATGGCGGATTGCATCGCCTTCACCCAGGCTCAGGCCGGGCTGCCCCTGGACCGCCGAGTCATGGCACACGGTGTTCGTGCGAGGGTGGCATCGGTGGCCCATCTGCGCTGTTGGCACACATCTGCCGAGCCACAACCTGGTCCTTGGCTAACGCCTTCGTGACACATTACTGCCTGGAGAGGGAGTCCCGTCAGGATGCCGCCTTCGGCCAGGCTGTACTCCGTAATCTTTTTGGGGTTTAAGCAACTCCTGCCCTCTGACCTTTCTTCGGCTACTGGGAGCATGGTCTTCCGGGGACCTGGGATCCTTGGGCTGTCTTCGGTTACCAGTGACTGCTCACGGCTCGTCATGGCATTTTTCTACAGGTCCTTGGTAGCCTATAGTTGGGGATTCCCATATGTGAGGACTGACTTTCTGCTTGTTGCTGGAGAAAGCGTAGTTACTCACCTGTAACAAGTGTTCTCCAGGAACAGCAGGAATCAGACCTCACAACCCACCCACCTCCCCTTGGAGCTGCCTACTGTCCTTGGTATATTTTTGTCTTTGCCTGAGCTATGTCATCTGACTGATCAAGATGGCACCTTTGGGTGGGAAGGGGGACCACGCATGAGTGGTGGCTTTCCCAAAGGCATTCTTTGAAAGCTGGGGAAATGCTCCACATGGGCTCTGTTGGTGCCGACGTCACCCATATGTGAGGACTGATTGCTGCTGTCCCTGGAGAACACTTGTTACAAGTGAGTAACTATGCTATCCTTTCCTATAATGGAAAGTGGGGAAAAGATGTTTCTGCAAATCAGGAAGTGTTTTTCTTTGCCATTAGAAGCCTTCCCCGAGCCTTGTTCCTCCAATCTCATTAGAATGATCTGAATTAATCACACAGTTGTTAGGGGCATTGGTTCTTGACGTCTGCAATGAGGGATTGAGGAGATGCTTGGTGAAAAGTTGATAGTGCAAAGTCTAGCAGGGGGAGTGTCTGCTAATGAGGTCCTGGGTCAGTTTTGCTTGGGCCTCCGTATCTACAAACGTTTGCATTTTCTTTGTTGGTTTGGAAGGGAAAGGCTGTTCAATCAACTCCTTTATAAAGGGGATTCTTGAAAAGCTCGCTTGCCAAGCTTGGGTGTTTGAGAATGCCGAATGCAGCTTTTGACAAGTGAGGGGCAAGGGAGAAAGATAAATATACTTAAGGAATCATAAAAAAGAAATCCTTTGAACCAGAGGATTGCTTTGAGGCTGTTTTTGTTAAAAAAAAAAAAAAAATGCCTGCCAGATAAATATACTCTTCTTAACATGGGTTTCCACAGAGTTCCTCCTTTGTTCTTGATGTGTGCTTGCATATTAATGACCTTGCTTTCATGTTCTTCCTCTCCTCCTTGCCCCACTCACAGGTCAGGTGATTGTGAGCACGCTCTGTTCCTTCTTGATGAAGACCAGGCAGGTGTGGCTCTTCTCTGCGCCACTGCTTCCTCTCCTCGCTCGGCTCTGTGGTTTTCCACTTCAATTGCTGCCAGTGGTCAACACTTTTGCCACAGTCCTTACCATCCTAGAAGTACTTTATGTTGTGGGAACCAGCTTGTTTGTTCCACTAAATCTTGCCAAAACTGCCTGCAGAGAGATGGCACAGGTTGGTAATCCTCTCATGCTAAATTCTAAAAATGTCTTCAGATTTGGATAAAATTTCTAATTTTGTGAACCCCTTGTCCCCTTTCTGGATTCTAGAGGCTGAGTAGTATCTGCTTTACATCATTGCAAACCTGGCTTCAGATATATGCTCTTCTTGTAATTGAAGGGTTTGGTCTGTTTTAGATCTCTGTGGCGGTTTTAGCCTCTTCATAAAACTTGGTACAGCAAACAATGCGAAGGTGCATTGGTAAAGGTTTATCCTTGCATCCCAGTACTGGAATGGCAGGAAATGCTGCAGGTCAGAATTGAGTTGCATTGGCAGTGTATGAGGATTCCAATACTGATGGGCTATCTGAGAGCAGGATTATTTATTTATTTAGTTCCTGGGACTTGATGTACTGCTCAAGGACAAATTGCCATCGGGGTGATTTATGAAAACTATCCTGTGGTGGGCCCTAGGCAGTCACACTTTGGGACCCGTATCATAATATAAGTGTACTTTAAAACTCCCACAAACAGGGCTTCTCGTGGTTTAGATTTGCCTAGGAATACCTGCAGAGGGAAGCAGCAGCAGGTGAGAAGCACTGTTTGCTGATGTTTACAGGTAACTGAAGGACAGTGCACAGTGGCTGAGGAGGATAGATGGATCTTTACAGACAGTGATGACTCTGATTCATTCCCTCCCACTCTTATTTGTGCCAACAGCTTACTTACCAGGATGAAACCCTGCATTGGGGATCATTGAATTATACTCTGAAAATGCCCTATACACTGCCTAGTCTGCCTGTGTTTTAATTCTACCCCGATTGAGAGGCATAGTTAGTGGTGTAAGAGGTTCTAGTGCTGAAGTAGCAGGGATAATCATGCTCTGTATTGAATGCATTAACGGGCCTGCATGGCGGTGCAATTGATAGCTATAGTAGCTGCAGGATGGCACTGCCTTAAAGATGTTCTCTTTAGCAGGCATAATAGTCCTATTTCACATATAATTTAGTATATCTCAGCAGGGACTGAGATGGTGGCATTTTGAAACTTCTTTCTGTAAGATTTCTCCTCCAGAGGTCTCTGTTCCACCCCTTTGAATTTTTGTAGTTGTAAAATAGGTGTTGGTTGGTGAGGGGAGGGTTTTAATAGTATTGGTATCATTTTTGCTACCTTTACTGCCTGTTATAGGTTTCTCCAGGAACAAGCAGGAAGCCCATCCTCACATGGGTGACATCTGCACAGACTGAGCCCGCATGGTTTCACTCCTCAGCTTTCAAAGAAAGCCTTTGGGAATTAGACTGCACATGTGTGATTACCTTCCTGCCCAAGGGTGCCATCTTACCTCTATCTTCTTTTTTCCGTGGAGCCCTGCAGATCTCCTGTCTGTCCTCCCCTGTAAAAGTTGATTTTTTTTCCATCCATCTCCTTAGCGTTTTTTCCACTCTTCTTTTTTGCCAGTCGATTCCTGGTCGCCTTCTTGCTGCCCAAGTCCGCCCTCACCTTGGCATCACATTTTCTGGAGTCCTTTTTTTCTTTTCTTTCTCTTTTTTGGGGCACGAGATTTCCCTTGCACCCTCCATGACAGAGACATGCGAGTTTGACCTCGCTGGTGCCGTCTTCCCCTATATGTCTTCATCATTGCAAACCTGGGTTTAAGCAATGTGGCAGATGCCCCCACACTATCTCTATCATGGACCTCCCCAGTTGCTGCATGAAGTGCCTTGGTGCCAACCACGATGATTCTTCTTGCCCACTCTGCCTGCTGATGTCAGCAAATTGCCGGAAGTATTGTACCTTCCATGTGGCTGATTGGGCGTCGGAGGAGGAAGCGGGAGCTGCTCGCCCCTCTCTATCCCCCCACCAAGGCCCAATCGTGGAGCACCAAGCAACACATTTAAACTGAAGCCGGCAGGCTTGCCCATGCCTGGCGGTCCACACCAGCTTAGGCGCGGTATGATGGCGAGGCTGCTTTCACCCTCAGACGTCTTCACGGAGCGCAACCAAAAGACCCAGTTCCCACCTATACAAAGTAAGCATCTACCCTGCTACTGCATTGCTCTGAGCTCCATTGCTATCACATTGCTTGCAATTTAACACTGCTGCCTCACTGCTTGTAGCGTTGCTATAACATTGCTTGCAACATAGCATGTTCTGCTTAGCCCGCTGAACCCACTGCTACCTCATTGGCCTGTAATATAACATTTGCCTGTAATATAACCTCTTCTTACCCTCTATGGTTGTCTTGATTAGATTGTGAGCTCTGATGAGCAGGGACTGTCTCTTGTTTGTTCTTATGTAAACTGCGCTGATTTTAAATAGCGCAGTATATAAAACCAAATAAACAAACAAAAAAAATAAGCGGAAGGAACTGTTTAGCTCGAAGGCCTCTGCTGTGGGGCTGGCATAGAGTATAGAATCACTGCCCTTGGGGACTACATTCGACAACTGTGTCACACAGGCATGGTCAATTCGAGCCCCGAGGTCATGGAGCCTTGGACCAGGGGTCATCATCCAAGGACTCTCCCCTGCGGGCTCAGGATATCGTCAAAATCTAAGTCCGATCCCGGAGCTGGAGGTAAGTCCTCAGATGCCTGGCCTCTGAGCTCTCGACCCAACAACGATGGCTGGAAGTGACCCTCAAAGCTGTCCTGGCAAGAGGAGACGCCCATCGGTGACACCCCTTTGAGGGATCCGGTTCTGGGCTCTATGTCCTTGATGCCCAAACTAGTTGCAGCAGAGCCTACTGGCATTGAATCCAGAATGGCAGTTTTGCAACGTAGCCTAGCTGCTTTCCTCAAGGTGCAGCGTGGCCCAACACCAGGAGTCTCTGGATCTTCATCGACCACGGGACCCTCAACTGCGAGGACTTACCTGGAGGACATCAAGCCTGTGCTTGGAACGTTTTTGCCCGCTTGGAGCTGCGTCGGTTGGCATCCGGCTCAAGGTGCGACTTGCCCCCGAGTACTTCTGAGCTTGTGTTTCTGGCACCCCGGCATTGGTGTCGCATTGACTCGATGACTGCCTGGGACTTGAAGTCTCCTCCGGTTCCGAGTTGGGTTGAGAGACCCACGAATTGCCAGACACCATGCTGCATACATATGTGTCCTCTGAGACATCTCCCCCACAGGAGCGCCAGAGGTCCTTGCCCGAGGACCTTGCATTCCTCAACTTCGTCTGAGGAATGTCAAAGGCCCTGGCCCTCATAGCACATCCGGAGGATGAGCCTCTCACTGAGGACCTAGAGATCCTCCAGTATGAGGCCCCTCCTAAGCAGGCACCGACGGTGCCAATTTCTAAACACCCCCCCTCCCCCCCATTCTGGAGCACTTGCTATTCAAGATGTGGGAGAGCCGCTGACTATGCCAATACTGAGCCGGCTTGACTCCCAGTATTGAGTTGGCAAGAGCCCCGTTTCCAGAAGTCACAGTTCCATGGTTGTGGAGTCGGCCATGTGTCGGACTAAAAGTCAGAAGACTCACTCCTTGGTGCCCCCTGGTAGGGAGGCCCAAACTATGGATGGATTTGGCAGGAAGTGCTACCAGGGCTCGATGCTCACAGTCCGCATCTCGGCTTACCAGCTGTACATGGGCATATACCTGAGGGACTTGGCGAAGGAACTCACTGGGCTTTCAGGTGAATTCCTTGAGCGCTTCCGGAACTTCGTTTCCTCTCTCAAGAAATGCTTCAAATTCTAAACGAGCAGCCTTCGATGGCTTAAAGTCTGTGGCTCGTGTGGCTGCAGTGGGTGTTAGTGCCCGCCACCTGGCCTGGCTACAGTCATCTGACATGACAAACTTGCCGATGTCCTATGCTGAGGAGAAAACCTCTTCAGCAAACCCATGACTGACAAGATGGTAGAGTTGAAGTCAGAGTTCATGACCTGGACCAGGCCATCCCGGAATACGACTGATCCTTCTCGTCGGAAGGCTTTGGGGGAAAAAGTCCTTCTACCTGAAGGGGAAGAAAGCTTATGGGAAATACCCCCCCCCCCCCCTGTTTCTGGCCTACCAGTCTGCCCAACATAGTCAGCAGGACAAGGGCTAGGGGCATGCCCCCGTAAGCCAAAAGCCCCCCGAGCCCCAAACAGTGCCCCAGCCATGCTTTTGACTCCATGGGCATAGCTTTCCTTCTCCCAGAAGGCCAGGGCCCAAGGCACACGGGGACGTCTGGTCCACTTTGCTTACCTCTGGCTGGGCATCACCACCGATGCCTGGATATTGCAGGTAGTGCTTGAGGGATACCTTCTGCATGCCAGCTAGACACCACCTCCCTTCTTTCCAGGGGATATTCCCATGACCTCCCTGCACAGAGAGCTCCTGTAGAAAGAACTTGAGGATCGGGTGGTAAAGCCCTTTCCCTGACCCTTCTGGGGCATGGGGTTCTACTCCCATTACTTCCTCGTTCTGAAAAGGTGGCTTTCGGCCTATCCTGGATCTTGTGATAAGGAAGCTTATCAAAGCTCAGGGAGTAATGACAAAAGAGGAGCATTTACTCTGATTAAGGGACCTGTGCTGGCAGATTATAGAAATAAGACAGCTTGTTTCCCTAAAAGACTACATGTTCCAGAATGCACTAGTATGCAGGAAGTCCCTAGGGGAGCTAGAGTGGAAAAGCATGAGTCTAATCCAGGGGTTCTCAACCCTGTCCTCGGGACCCCACTAGCCAGTCGGGTTTTCAGGCTATCCACAATGAATATGAATGAGATATATATGCATTAGAAATAGCCTGCCAAACTGACTGACTGGTTTGTGGCCCTCCAGTGCTGGATTTGGGGACCCCTGCCGTACACCTCTGTCAAGTACGATTGTGAGTGGGCAAGGTACAGATGTCCTCGACATCAAAAGGGTAGATAGAATGTGTCACATCCCTCCTAGTTTCTCACCACCACCAAAAAGTTGTCTAATAGACAATATTTTGGTGGTGGTGAGAGGCGAGGAGGTATGTGACATATTCCATCTAATCTTTTTGATGTCTTGGACATCTGTACCTTGCCCACTCACAATCTTAAATGACAGAGGTGTAAGGCCGGGGTCCCCAAATCCAGCATTGGAGGGCCACAAGCCAGTCAGTTTGGCAGGCTATTTCTAATGCATATATATCTCATTCATATTCATTGTGGATAGCCTGAAAACCCGACTGGCTAGTGGGGTCCCGAGGACAGGGTTGAGAACCACTGGTCTAATCAGAGAAAGCATTATGTCATCCCTAATCAAACAGCCTCTAGAAGAATGCTTAATCCACAACACCTGAAGAATGCAAGGGTGGAGTTGCAATCTAAGTTCTTTAAAGCTAGAGGAGAATCTTCAGGAAGACAGAAGGAGAAGGGGAATCAGAAGGAGAATGAGAACAGAAGGAAGAACAACCGGAACCTGAAGGAACAAGGACAAGGAAGCAGACGGTCCAAGAAAGGATCTCAGAGAGGTACCTATGCCTGGAGAGATACTTGGGGGAAAGGATCAGAGGACTGGAGAAAGCCAGAGGTCTGTAGATCCACAGCCAGGGACCCTCAAGCAATGCCTAGGAAGAGGACTGTTGCAGCTAAGGAAGAAAGGAGCCCAAATACCTCTTGGAGGACGTCTGGAGAAAAGATCCTGAGGTCCAGAGATACCAACTGGAGGACAGGACACAGAAGCTCTATTGCATACTGGCCAGAATACCAGAAGAAGCAGCCTGACGCTTGCCTGGATTCAGGTAGGAACTGTGAACGTTTCTCTAGCTTTGAGCAAACAGCAGGGAAACAGTTTCTCTCAGTGCAGAGGTCAGTTCCTAAAGCCCTCTGAGTCAGACGGAGAAACAGAATCTATGCAATTTCAAGAGCAAAGTTCAATATCTGATACAGAGGATAATTATATAGACTGTTCTTTGAGTAGGTGGTTGTTTTAGGCAAATCCTAAATTTCAGAGCAAACATCAAAAGGAAACATTCTAAATATTAGCTTCCCATAAAGTTTTGTTGAAAAGGAAAAAGCTTTTGGGAAAGTTTTGCACGTGTGCTGAAATCAAGCTACTGATTGCAGTTAATTGTCACCTGTTGGTGGAGGAGAGCCTAGCACAAGCCGTGCACACGTAGGTTTAAAAAGTTCTTTTCTGTATGGAGAAAGTGAGCATTGTTTTTGTATAAAGAAGTTTCCCTCTTTGGGTTGTTTTTTCCCCAGCACTGCTAAGGAGTTTATTAGCAGTGGCTGAAAGAAGCCTTTCTGTTCTATAAAGGACTTTGATTCTTATTTGCATAAGATATTTCAGTTGCCTTATTTTGTGTTGAATAAAACCCTGGAGAAGTTATCTGGAAGGTGTTACCAAGCATATCTGTGTGTGGGATAATCACCCCATAAATAAACTCTAGTTTTGTCTACACTTGACCAACTACAAGAGTTTTCATTATCTTAAAAAGGCAAGCTTTGTGTGAATAGACTTCAATAACCACAATCCTTTGCAAGACAGTTAATTTGCATACTTGCCAAGATGGTGGTACCTTCATAACAAGCACCCCCTTTTTCAATCTGTGTGACCTAAACCACTTTCTGGTCAAGGAGAAGTTAAAGATGTTATCCCTTGGAACGTTGCTGCCCTACTTCCTCCAGTGAGATTGGCTATGCTCCTTGGATCTCAAAGATGCTTACACTCACATCCTGATCCATTCCTAGCACCATCAGTACCTCTGCTTCATCATCGGAGATTGCCATTACCAGTACAAGGTGCTCCCCTTCTACCTCTCCTCAGCCCCCAGGGTGTTCACCAAATGCCTGGCACTCATCACCACTCACCTCCACTTGCTGAGAGTCTTCCCCTATCTGGAAGACTGGCTTATGAAAGCAAGCTCACCAAAGGAAGCGTCCTCACGGCTCGCCACACCGTAAGGGTGCTACAGAATCTGGTTCGTCATCAACTTCCCCAAGACATATCTGTTCCCGACTCAGCACCCATAGTTCATAGGAGCCCTTCTAGACTCGACACAGGCCAGAGCCTTCCTCCCTCTGGACAGGGCGCAGCATCTGGCGTCCCTGGCAGGGGACGTATGGGGCCGCTCAGTGGCATCCATGTGTCTCTGCATGTGCCAGGCCCAGTGGACTCTCAGCTCATAATGGACTCGGGCCATAGGCCGACTGGGTGATTGAGTCCGGATCACTCAGGCCCAGGTGTCCTTTCTCGACTGGTGGTAGGGCTGTTGGAATCTCATGGCCAGCCTACCCTTCCATGCCCCACTGACACAATGCGTCCGAACCACAGACACCTTCAAGTTCGGCTGGGAGTCCTACTGTGATGGTCTCCAATCGTAGGGTGCCTGGACTCATGAGGAAAGTGCCCTCTAGATTAACTTCCTGGAACTTTGGATTGTGACAAACTCCTCTGCTGGGAGGCAGTTCACCTGTGGAACTTTGCCATGGAGAATGGCATGATCCTCTGGGCAGTCTGCCTGCCGGGCCAGGGCAGTCTGCTTGCAGATAGACTCAGCAGAGTTCATCAGCTCCACAGGTGGTGCTTCAACCCAGCAGTGGCCAACTCTGTCTTCCATTGTTGGGGGACCCAATGTTGGATCTCTTTTCAAGCCCCAGGAATGTGCAGCTGCTGTGCTTTTGCTCATGGAGGCTGGCCCCAGACAGAGTAGCAGCGGATGCCTTTCTCCTGCATTGGTCTGGGAGTTTGCTGTACGCGTACCCACCTACCCCACTGGTTTCCAAGAAATTGCTCAAGATCTAGTTGGACCAGGCCTCTGTAATCCTTATTGCCCCTTGCTGGCCCAGGTAGCCGTGGTTCCCTCTGCTCCTGCAGCTGTCCCGAGTGGCCCAATATCATTGGACTAGGATCTGGACTTGCTCTCACAGGAGGATGGGACCCTTCTTCATCCCATCCTCTTGCCCCTCGCCCTGATGTGTGGATGCTAAACGGCTAGCCATAGCACACCTCTGCCTCTCCCAGGACATGGAGGATATCCTATTGGCATTGCACAAGGACTCAACACGGCACGCGTATGCCTTCAAATGGCATAGATTCTCCATCTGGTGTGCAGACAGGAACCTCAGTCCTTTCTCTTGCTCGGTGCGGGACATCCTGCAATATTTCCTGCACCTCTCCCAGGCTGGTCTAAAGTCCAATTCTGTACAGGTGCATCTCGATGCCCTAGGTGCATATCACCTCGTTGATGGTCAGCCTGTCTCTGTGCACCCCCTAGTGGGCCACTTTATGAGGGGGCTTCTCTTGTGGCCCCCTGTCCGCCCACTGCTGGTGGCGTGGGATCTAAACGACATTCTCAGAAAGCTGATGGTTCCCCCTTTTGAGCCTCTGGCTATGTGCCATCTCAAGTTCTTGTCGTGGAAAGTGGTGTTCCTCCTCGTGCTCACTTCAGCCAGACACATTAGTGAGCTGAAGGCATTGGTGGCCCATGCCTCCCTCCACACCAGGCTCCACAAAAACACTGTTGTTCTCCGGACCCACCCAAAATTCCTGCCTAAGGTGTGGTGTCTGCTTTTCACATGAACCAGGAGATGGTCCTTCCTACCTTCTTTCCCAGGCCTCATGCATCCTGAGCGGAGGCCTCATTACACACCCTGAATTGCAAGATTGCACTGTCCTACCTTCAGAGGAGACAAGACCCATCGCCTCTCGTTGCAACTATTCGCCTCCTATGATGTCAGCAGGATTGGGGTTGTGGTCTTCAAGCGTAGCCTGTCCACTTTGGTGGCAGACTGCATCTCCTTCATTTATGAGCAGGCTAGACTCTTTCTGGAGCATCATGTCACTGTGCATAATGTGCATGCCATGGCGGTCTCTGTGGCCCACCCGTGCTGAGTCTCTGCTAGACATCTGCAGGGTCGCCACCTGGTCTTCGTTCCATACCTTCGCCATGCATTACTGCTTGGAGGAAAACTCACGGCGCAGCAGTGCCTTTGGCCAGGCAGTACTTTGTCATCTCTTTGGAGAATAGTGCAACTCCTTCCCTCTGGCCCATTCAGACTACCGGTGAGGTGATTCCATTGTCAATGTTGGAACAGCATCTCTGGACCTCGAGCCTTTCAGCGCTCCTTGCTGCCCTGCACGGTTTGCTTTCTTAGGTGGCTCCTACAGTTTTTTGGTAGCCTGTAGCTTGGGAGTCCCATATGTGAGGACTGACTTCTGCTTGTTCCCGGAGAATGCGTAGTTACTCACCTGTAACAGGTGTTCTCTGGGGACAGCAGGGATCTGTCCTCACTACTCTCCCTCCTCCCCGTGGAATTGTTTTTTTTCTTTTTAATCTTGATTAAGCTATGTCGTCATACTGAGGTAAGATGGCACCCTTGGACGGGAAGGTGATCGTGCATGCACGGTCTAACTCCCAAAGACTTTCTTTGAAAGCTGGGGTGGGAATCCACGTGGGCTTCATCTGTGCCAGCGTCGCCCATATGTGAGGACTCATTCCTGCTGTCCCCAGAGAACACCTTTTACATGTGAGTAACTACGCTTTATGGCATGGCGTTCAGGAAAGCAGATTAGTCTTTGAAATAGTGGAAAAGAAGGTTAACTATAGTAGATTCTGTAGTGTCCAGGGAAGCAAAATGGTTTTATTGAAAAGTGTATTAGGAATGAGATGGCCGTGCTTAGCCATAAAATTGACCAGTTTTTATCCCTGACAGATTGCAGCTGATTCCTCCACACAAACACAAAAATTAATGGTCAAGTATGATACTGTGTGTGCATTCTGATTTTGAAGGTAGAGGCTGCTGCTTTCATTCTTTCTTGGCATTTTTTGGCTATGTATAGCCATCTTCCTTAGTGTAACCAGTTCAGTGAGCTTATTTGGTGAGGGGAAAGGCACATTGTGGTGTTTTGGTCTATGATGTTGTAAACATTAAAATCAAATTAAAAAACTTGCAATGAATAGGTCTACATGGAAAGTTTCTTGTTAGACAACGGTGACCGTGTCGTGCATTCATTTTTTGAACAGTTTTGTGTTCAGCCATTGGCATGTTAGGTGCTGAAAAGGGCACCAGGTAGTCGTGCTGGTGATGCTGATATGTGCCTCAGTATAACAAGTGTGGCTTTTTGTATTTATCTCCCTCTACAGGTACTGGAGGTGTACCGGCTGGTGACCTTGGTGATGTCCCTCTGGAACCAGCTTTCCATCCCCCTGCTCTTCCTTGTTTTCTGGCTAGTGCTTTACAGCATTCAGATTTACTCCCTGGCGTCTCACACCAGCTTGCTGGATCAGCAGGGGCTCCTTTTTGTCTTTCTTAGCAGGTAACATACAATGCTTGGAGAACTAGTAGTAAGGAGGGAGGATGGATAGTGGTGAATATACAAAGAATGGTAGGAATGGCAGGGCATGTAAGGATATGAGTAAGTGAACAAAGGCACTCTGAGGGAGGCTTGCTTGAGGTAAAGAACTGGAATTCAGAAGTGTACCTGTGACATGGGATTCAATTAAAGCTTGAAGAGGGAGAGTGAATATCGAGGTAATGAAGTGGGGGTTAAAAAAAAAAAAATTCCATATTGTGCCTCCCTTCCAGGAGATGTAGACTGAACCTATCAGATTTCTGTGATGTCACAGTGTAATGGGGCGATCCAACCTCCCCTTATGTCAGTATGCTCCAGTCTCCAGCAGGTGGAAGGAGCTCAGTGCAGTTTGGGTTGCACTGAAGGGAAATTTTAGATTGGGAACCCCCCCCCCCCCAATTTTAGATTGGGAACCCCCCTCCCCCACCCCCGAACAGTTGGATCAGTGGTCAGCATAGTACAAAGTTGACAGAGCCTCTTTTCAGTCTAGGAGAAGCTGGTAAGCTGCAACTATCCTTCCCCTGGGGGTCTCAAGCCATTACGTCGGCTGTTATCCCAGGCAGGAGAGGGAGGGGGTTCTGTTCATTTGGGACAGGCTGATTGCTGCATTATTGGGAGCCGTTTCAAAGTTTTTTACGTTAAGTGTGCTGGCCCTTTTAAACCATCCCAACTGGTTTATTCCCAAGCAGCTGGCTGAAGGCAGGGCCATAGCGGTAGAGCTTCGCACTGCTGGGTAAGTCTCCAGCTTCTGTGGGGCCTTTTTAGTGAAGGGAAGCCTGTCTGGAAGCACAGTTTTGGTCTGTCTTTGGTTTTGGCTTTTGGGCACGTGTGACAGGAGTCTGCTGTCTGAGATCGGGGTTTTGGGCTGCTATGCCCAAGCTCATGTGTGTGTCATGTGGAGCTTGTCGGGGCCGGATTTGAGGCAGGGTTTTGTCGTGGCTGCATCTCCAGGAACAAGCATATGGGTATCGTCGGTACCAACGGTGCCCACGCAGGAACACTCCTCAGCATCCAGTTTGAAATCCTTTGGGAACACTCCACTGAGCCTGCGTATCTGCCTTCCCAAGTCCTCTTCTCAGTTCTTTGTTTTCTGCAGAGCCAGCTGGAGGGTTTCTTCCTGTCATCGCCAAAAAATATAATTTTTTTGTTTAAATCTGTGCTCTGCCTTTCCGTCTATGCCAGTGCCTTCCTGGATACCGGCCCTGATTATTTCTTTCCTTTTCAAACTATTTTTTCTTTTTTTTTGTTTCATTTTCTGGTGGTTTCAACCACCAAATTAGGCCTTGGCTTACTCTGTTCCGCCACGAAGGAAAAAAAAACCATCAGCGGCTTCAAAAAATGTATCAAGTGCTCTGGTACAATATCAGTCACCGATCAACATGATTGGTGTTTTAAAATGTTTGGGCCCAGACCATTTATTGATTGATTGCCCTTTGTGCCAACATTGACAAAATGAAGCCTAAAGAACAGGGCCAGACAGTATGTTTGCCCCGGACTTGATTTCAGTTGTTTCCGCATTGTCGATGACTGCCTCCTCTCTTGGTTCTCAGGTCTCCTCAGTCCAAACATAAGCCTAAGTCATCGACATTGAAAACAGAATACTGATCCTTGAGGTAAGTTCCTTCATGTCATTGGGGTTCATCGAAAGGTGCATCTGATGCAGACAGGCCTACCAAATAGCCCTGGCGGGAGGGCCAGCCCTCCAAAGCACCACAGGGGCTCCAGTGCACTCCCGAGGCATCGACCTCCGGAGTGCTACTGATTCCATGCTCTGGGACTGTGGCTCAAAGCCCTTTAGGTGAATCCACTCAGGCATCGGCCTCCTCCCTCGACTAGTGCATCATGGCTTTTGAGAGGAGCTTGGCAGCATTCCTGGCAATCTCATTGTCTACAGTATTGACGGTCCAGTGGCGCAGGCATCTGCATACGGCCTCAGGCTGATACCTCCGGGACCAATGTCAGCCCTCAAATTGGCATCGGGGGACTTTCTCCTTCCATTGCCTCCTTTGTAATCGACTGACGTCTGTTGTACCCAACAGGTTTCCGGTGCCATATCAACATTGGCATGAGACCGTCGATACTTTGATTTTCTGTCAGAATCGAACTCTATTTCCTCTGATTCCAGTGATGCCTCAGAGGACTCCAGCGGAACCCAGGATCTCCCTTCCGTTTACTCCCCTCCTCATGAGCACTGCCAATCTCCACCAGAAGGCATGTCTTTTCAAGACTTCATCCGAGACATTGCACTGGGTCTACCAATTTACTGTGACGTCTGTGACGGAACAGAGGGCAGAGGAGTTGGAAAGCCTCCAATACCTCTCGGTGCCCAAAAAGGCTGCCACGTTATCGGTGCATCGGATCCTCCAGGATCTAATGCTACGTATGTGGGAGGCCCGTCTAATGGTTCAGTCTATTAGCAAGCATCTCAACACCATGTACAGAGTTCCACCATGCCCTGGCTTTCAAAAGCCTCAGTTACCACACAATTTCATGGTAGTGTAATCAGCGATGCATCGCATCAAGAGTTCTAAAAACATTCTTCTATGCCTCTGGGTAAGGACTCCGGAACTCTCGATGCCTTTGGGCGTCGTTGCTTTCAGACATGCATGCTCACTTCTAGGTTTACTTTTTACATGCTTTAGGGTGCTTCTAGGATTACTTCTTACATCTCAAGATATCCAGTCTTCTCAAGGATATCTCCAGGGATATAGAGAACCTTGCTCAACCTTTCTTATGTCAAACGGAATGCTTTCCAGGCCTTAATCGAGCAAAACCAGAATACATCCAAGTTTCATACCGGAGCATCTTTTAATGGTTTTGAGTTATCTAGCAGAGCTTCAGCAGTCTGCCTCTGCTCGCATAATGGCCTGGCTCCAGGCATCTGATCTTGAGCAGTGGGTTTAGGATAAGTTAGCCAATATACCCTGCTCTGTAGAGTATCTCCTTTGGAAAGGGTTGGAGAGATTGAAACAGATAATCTTACCCTCAAACAACTTTCTGGAAAGGCATCAGACCCCTCTAAGAGGAAGACTAATCCAAAGAAGTCTTTCTATCCTAAAAAGAAGAGATTCTCCTTCTTATTCTCCTGCAGCTGCTTACCAACTTCAGAGACAACAGGGTCTTTGCTAGCCCAAGAAGTCTAAGATGCCTAAACCACAACCAGCTGCAAAGCCACAACTAGCGTCTGTTTTTTGAGACTTTCCTAGAGCACAGCTACTCTGCAGGGTCCCCAACCCCTTCACATAGCAGGTAGACTGTCCCTATACCCACCGGTGGAACCTCATCACATCAGAGCAGTGGACTCTCAACATCATCCAAAGGGGCTATCTTCGAAAGATCACCCCCCATCACCTCCACAGGGGATTATCCTGCAAACACCTTGCAGGACAATCTCCTATCAGTAGATGTGGCCACTCTGTTAGCTCAGGGAGCCGTAGAAAGAGTTTCACCCACCCAAGAGGGCAGGGGCTTCTACTCTCCTTACTTCGTTATCCCAAAGAAGACAGGAGGGTTCAGGCCAATTCTAGATCTAAGGGATCTCAATAAATTCCTCATTTGAGAACTTCAAAATGATATCCCTCTGTACACTTCTGCCATACCTTCAGAGGAACGATTGGCTATGTTCTGTAGACCTCAAGGAGGCATATATGCACTTGCTGATCCATCCTCAACACAGACAGTATCTGCGTTTTTGGTTCCAGCAAAGCCACTACTAGTATCTGCTCTTCTTTGGGTTGGCCTCAGCACCCCAAGTGTTCACAAAATGTATGGCAATGTTTGCCACCTACTTGTGTACTTTAGGGATCTTTGTCTTCCCCTAATTAGATGATTGGCTAATTGGGGGGAAATCCCCAAAAGAGGTAAAACTATCTCTTCATCACACATCACTGTGCTCCAAAATCTTGGATTTGTCCTAAACTTTCCCAAATCTCACCTGGTGCCATCCCAGAGGCTCAAAATCATCTGAGCACTTCTGGACACTTGTCAGACCCAAGTGTTCCTTCCACAGGACCGCTCTGCCTACCTTATCGAGCTGGCCCACTCTATAAAGAGTCACAGTATTGTGACAGCTCAAGAAATGCTACACCATCTTGGACACATGGTCAATCCATCCCCTATGCTCGCCTGCACATGAGGCAAGCCCAGTGGATGTTTTCTTAATGGACCCAAGCGACCGGGCGTGTGTCAGTCAAGCTTTGTATCACCTCTCCTCTTGTCAACTCCCTTCTGTGGTGGTGCTCCCACCTAAAACCTACTCGGAGGGTCATCTTTTCAGATTACTCCACCTCAATGCACCCTGATGACAGATGCTTCCATACTAGGGTGGGGGGCACATCTCTGCAGTCTCACTGCACAGGGACAGTGAACAAAACAGGAATCTCTGTTGCAAATCAGCCTCCTGGAGCTTCGTGCTCTCATGAATGCCCTTTGTGTTTTTTTTTTTTTTTTTTAAACTTTTATTTTCATTTTGCAACAAACAAAAGAAACAACACACCAAAAGAGACAAAACAGGTATACAATAAGGAAAAGTAAACCCATTACCCCCACCCCGATGCTTCTTCTCTCTACCCGATTATATCAGCATGTGAGCGCTTCCAAGTAACAGTGATTATACATCAAACGATCAAAAGAGTATCTACAATACAGCATGATCATGGGACAGAGATATATACAAAGTTAGACAGTCAGATGAGAGCATTTAGCAAAATGTACATAGTCATTGAGCAGCTTCCATTGAGACCAATGAGAAGGAGTCTGAACGGAGGAAGCGAACAGACGAGGTATTTGTTCATATTTACTGTAAAGACAGGCATAATTCCACCATTCATTGGGGCTCAGATGGGAGCTAATTTTCCAGTATTACTTAATTAGGGAAATAGCAATGCCAAGCATAAAGTTCGAAAGGAGATAAGCCATTTTTGGGAGAGAGGGGATCCCCGCAATTGGGCGAAGTCCCACTATCCTCCAAGAAAGGGGCTCCTGAGAGTGCGAGATAGACTAAATACGACCCCAGACCCGACGCCAGTAATACTGTAGTGCGGGATATTCATGCATAACATGAGGCAATGAACCAATGGCCGCAGGACGTGTCCAGCAACCATTGCCCTGAGTAGTGTTCCATTTGTCTAATCTGTGAGAAGTGTAAAAACACCGGTGGGCTAGAAAGAAGAGGGCCTGAGTGAGTGAGACGGATCGGGAACCCGTGTCCCTCTACTCCAGATAAGGCTCCATTGCTCCGAGGTCAAAGTCACATGCAATTCTCTCTCCCATACTTTCTGTTCTGCGCTATAGGGGTATATCTAGTTATAGCATTACATAAGGTTTAGTAAAATTGGATGCTACACCCGGTGAACTACCGAGAGATCGGAAAGTCTCCAATCAACCTTATGTAGGGAATGCCGATGGCGGGAGTACTCTAGTGCTCCGAAGGCGATGCTGAAGTTGCACTGACCAGAGTCGGGCGTCTAAAAGATTGCATAAGAGTATTAAAGGCACCTAAAGTGTCTAAAAGCATTGGTAGATAGTAGGAGTCTGATGGGAGAGTCATACCAGGGAAAAAGGTAAGAGGAATCGGTTTGCAAAGGCCCGCTTCTATATCTAGCCACACAGGTCTACTCGGTACTGGATCTTCCAACCAACGAGCACCTTGTTTGAGAAGAAAAGATTGAGGGAACACTTGAGTAAAATCGCCACCAAGTATTAATGGAGCATTGGCAGAGGCCAAGGCCAACTGCGCAATACTTGCATAGTAAGCAGGGTTGTCCACATTCGGGGCATAATGCAAATACACGTGAATTCACTATCTCCAACCTCAAGGTGTACACGGGCCCATCTACCCTCCTTGTCAGCGCTAATATCAGGTACAGTAGCATGCAAAGACTTCTTAACCAGAATGGTTATCCCGTACCATTTGGAAAAGGTGGGAGAATAGGCAGCTACCCTGTGAGGCTTAGCATTGAGTTTCAGTGTTTCAGCAGAGTTTAAATGCGTTTCCTGAAGAAACACTAAATCAACATGCACATGGCTAAGATAGCTAAGGATTTTCTTTCCTTTGAGTGGACCATTAATGCCTTTGACGGTGAATGATAAGATTTTACATAAGGCCATTCAGAAAAGTTAAAATTCTGAGCATGATAGCACATAATTTCACTATATCCCTCAACTGACTGTATCTGGCTGTACACATGACATAGGAAAAATAAGCTAATATAATACAATGAAGCGCCCCACATTAACAAAGAAAACCGCAGTACGGTAGAGGAGAAGCAAAACCCCAAAATTACTGGCGACCATGTGTCTGCGGGGAGAAACCCCAGAGAAGGCCTAAATTGAAAAAAACACATAACCTGTAGGACTGTGCGTGCTCCGAATCCGACCGAGGCACACATCATGAAGGGATAGGAGACCAAAAAAACAAAAGTCATATAGAGAAAGAAAGAAAGTCCAGGCTATTTCTGTGCTTGGCTATGACCGCCGCATCGGGCCCTTCAAAATGGCGGATAGAGCCGGCAGATAAGAGTCCAAGATTTGGGATTAGCGCATCTGCTCTGCTTCTTTGGAGTCTAAAAATGTTGATAGTAGATCAGGATCTGCGAACGTCCTGGTTTGGTTGTGGAGAGTCACTCGGAGCTTCGCTGGATACAACAGGCCAAAGCGAGCCTGTAGCTGTTGAAGTCGAGGGCGAAAAGCAAGGAGTTTCTTCCGACGGTCAACGGTAGGCTTTGCCAAATCAGGAAAGAAGGAGACCTTACGAACTTCAAATACCAAATGATGATTCGCTCGGGCAGCATGTAAAATTTGTTCCACTTGTTGATATCGTAGCAAGCTAAAGATAATAGGCCGGGGGGTCGGTCGTCGGTTGAGCGCCATGTGGGCAGGAACACGGTGCGAGTGCGCGATCGATTTCAAGTTCTATGTGAATAGTGATCTTCAGCATGGAGGGAAGATTTTTGAGAAAGAATTCTCTTATATCTACTGCTTCCACCCCCTCCGGCATTCCGAGGAGCCTCACATTGTTGCGACGGGCTCGATTATTGCTATCTTCTAACTCCTTTTGAAGATTCTGTATCTGGCGCTCAGCCTTGTCCAGTTTGCCCAAGCGCACCTCGTGCGAGTCGAGGACCCCCGCCATGTTGTCCTGCCGTAATGAAAGACTTTCAAGTCGGTCCTGGAGCACTCCAAAGTCTTCTCGCATGGCTCGAAGCGCTTCTCCATTGGACTGCACCAATTCCTTCACGCCGCGTATTTCCTCCAAAATCTCCAGGTGCATTTCGGGGTTTTCACGAAATGGGACCATCTTCTGTGGGGAGGACACCTCTGTTTTGGAGCGTTTTCCGTGAGAAGAAGGAGACCCGAAGTCCAAGCGCGCTGGTTTATGGGCCGCCGTCAGCTCGGAGCGAAATAGTAAATTTGTATAGGTATTAAGTCAGGATTCTAAGTAGGCCTCTCGGGAGCTTCAACGCAAAGCGTCCTACCCGCTGGACATCAGGCTCCGCCCCCCGCCCTTTGTGTTTTTTAACCTTTACCTTCGGGCAAACAGATCTTAGAACATGGCCACCTGTTTGTCTTTTTGGACTTTGTGAACAAGCGGGGGGGGGGGGGGTGGGGGGAATGGGTTCCTATCCCCGCTGCCAAGAGGCCCTTCATCTCTGGTTCTTCTCCATTGCACATCACATCCATCTCGGGATAGTGTATCTCCCAGGTGAACTCAGTCTCCTTGCAGACAGACTCAACCGTGTCGTATGTTCACACGAGTGGACTCTGAATCGGAAAATGGCATCTTGGATCTTCCACACGTGGAAGACCCCCAGGATAGATCTGTTTGCCATCCAGGAGAATGCACAACTTCTGCAGTTTTGCTCAAAGCTTCCATCCCAGCACAGCCAGGCAACGGATGTTTTCCATCTCCATTGGGAAAGGGGACTACTTTATTTATTCCCGTCCACCCCCTTAATACGCAAGACCTTGTTCAAGCTGTAGGCCGTGTGACGCTCCTGCCTGCACCCTAGAGCTTACAGGTAGGAGTGGCCTTATATTGTCCCTTGAAGAATTAGCTTGGCACGGTTCCCAATGAATCTTGGGAACTGTAGTGCTCTTGTATATTCCTTAGGGAAGAATTGTAGTCGTGACCAGATGTGGTTAGGCAAGCAAGAAAATGTATTTGTCTTGGGGATCGTTTCCAGCGCATCAAAAGCTTAAAGCAACAAACGCAAAAAGTGGAACTTTTATGATAAACAGAGGAAAACAGGAACTCAGGAAGCAGTGAAATCAAATTGGTTTTAACTCAGCTCTTCATTAACTTCAGCAGCTTAACTCAGCATTGCCTCATGTGGTTGTTAGAAAATATTGCAGCTTTATATCAATAGCTGTTCTCTTCACAGCGTGACTTGGAAACAGGTGAACACAATCAGGAACTCTTACGATTAAACAACAAGAAAAGCCAACGTTTTATATTCTCTTCATATAAAACTTATGTGCTTCCTTTAAAACTGTTATTCAATACAGCAGAAAGAGCAATCCATGGCACAAGGCTCAGAATTTAAGGTAGGCAAAGAACTTTCTACCTGCATGTATTCTTCTGAACTAACAGAATTACTGTCCGTATCAGGCTCTTTATTTTGCCCTGACTTCAGCTCCAGGAACTTCTGAAATTCCTTCAGTAGCAATTCAGCCTGTGTTTGCTTTTTCATCTGGTGGATAGTTATTGGCAAAGGTTACGCCCTTCCCCCACTCACTATCTACGTTGGTAGCAAAGTTAGGTTTGCACAGTTCAGCACTATATGAAGGTTTCTTCAGCCAAGCATACAAATTAGGAAATTGTGCTTTACCTTGTTTAGAGGCATTTATAAAAGAACTTCTCTTAGGAAAACTTTCTCCTGGCTGTAGTTCTCTGTCTTTATAGCACTGCTTGTTAGCATTAGAAGTACCTTTTCTCCACATGCTGCTTTCTCGAGGCTGGCTAGGTCTAGGCTTTACCCGGCAGTAAGAGTTTCTTGCAGGGTACGTTGGACTCCCAGGCTGGCTCTTCCGGGGTTCTGTCTTCCCACAAGGTCCTAGTGCTCTTCTCCTTGCTTCTAGGGTTCCAGCACTCTGCACTCCTCTCACAACTTTCCTTTGGACTTGGATATCCTTCCCCATGCTATCCTCTGGGATATTCTCCGTGGTCCTCTCTGCAACAACAACCTGTTCACCTTTCTCCTCCTTCCTCCTCCTTTCTCTTTCAGCTCTCTCTGAGGTTTTAAAAAGGGCTTGTCAGATGGCTTCCTGGGTGAGAATCTTCACAGTCTTGGCAAGTGCATATATCTATATGATTTGCAAGGGATTGTGGGCAATGCAGTTCATTCACACCAGACACAGCTGCTCACAATAATTAGTTGTGCTTTTGGGTAAAGCCAATAAGATATTTATTTATGGGGTTATTTCTCCCAACACAGATATGCTTGGTAGCACATAAATCAGGTTACTTGCTTTCAGTGTTAAACTTGGAAAAACAAAATTAAGAAAACAACATTTGAACTTGTCAGGCAATCAAAGCAAAATAAATAAGACCTGGTTGGCAACAAACTGGTCTTTTCTGTAGGCTTTAGCTAATATTCTCTTAGCAATGTATCAAACAACAAACCAAAAGCCACAAAGAAAGGAAAAATGGTTCTTTTCAGGTTAACTTCTTATATCTTCCCACATAGATTCAGAAGTGATTCTCTCAGAGAACACAAGCAATTAGGTAAGGCTCAATTGCTAGCAGTTATCCATCTGAAACCCCTTAGCTGGCTTGCTTTCTACTGCGTGGCTAAAAATCCTACTCATGAGCTTTTCTGAGTAGATTAAAGAACAAGTTTGTATTTTTTTGTGATGGTTGCTGTACTTTATAACAGAAAATCACCAAAGGAGTTTAGACAGAGAGCAGTCCATGTAAACAGATTCTTCATCTGCTATCACCCCCTCTTCTTCAACAAGCATGGGTTCAATATCATGGATTGGCACAGATGAATCTCCCAATGGAGCACTTTCAGGAGAATACTTGTTTCCCTGCTGTCTTTCAAGGTTATAGCTAGGGCATAGATCAGTGTTCATACCTGAGCTTCCATTGCTGTTAGAGTTCCTCTCTATATAGCCTGGCCAGTATGTAGTCCAGTTCTTATGTCCAGCCTTCCAATCCAGATCCCTGGACACTGGATCTCTCTTCACATACCTTCTGGCACGGGTCTTAGGGTCCCTTCCACGTGTAGCCGTCTCCCTCACAGGTACCGTCTGGAGATTCCTAGCTCTGCAGCACCATTCCTCTGGCCTTCCCCAGTCCAATGGTGTATGCTGGCCCTTGGAATGCCTCCCAGTATACGTACTGCTCTGGACTCTTCTAGACCTCTCAAAGGCTTTTCTCCTCTTTCTTCCAAAGGGTTTCTTTCCCTCTCTGTCCGTCCGGTTTGGCTTCTGCTTCTGATGATCCTCCTGATGATGAAGATGATCAAGCTCAAGCTGATTCTCTGTAGAATAAACTCTACCTTTATTCTGCTTAGATGAGTGCTCCTCCCTAACACAGCGCAGCTGTGCTAAATCAGGCCCTGCCCTTTGAGATGAGTGCTTAGGGATTACCTCATAGCCCTCCTGATTGAACACACGTTTCCCCACTTCAGCTTCTCTAATGGCTGCTGGAAACCTGGTGCATTCTGGGACTGGTAGTCTTTTATGGGAAAATTCTGTTTTCTTATTTCTACCAGAACTGACAGGTTGCTTGTTCAGAGTCACTTCACCTTTCCTATAGCTCCTTCCTGAGCTATGATAAGCTTCCTTATCACAGGCTTCAATTCCCGTCACTCCATGCCGTTCCCTTGGGTGTGCCCAATCAGAGCTGAAGCCTAACTCCTCCCCTGGATTGGGGTGTGTCTTCGGCTCAGCAGGGAACTGTGTTTTTTTCAGGTCAGTTTTGGAAATCCTGTGTGAGTTAGCTCTGCTCTCAGGATTTTTCTCAACATCCATTTCTTCTGAAGGGCCATCTTCACCACAGCCGATCAGTGCTTCATGATTCTAATAGCCCCTTACTGGCCCCTTCAGCCATGGTTTTCTCTGCTGCTTTGCCTAACAGAGACTCCACCTCTCAGTTTGGGACATGCGCTAACCTCCTCTCAGGATCATGGGATGCTTCTCCAACACAATCCACAAGCCCTTTGTTTCACGGTGTGACTGCTGAAAGCATAATCTATGCTGACCTCGACCTTCCTCAACAGGTCAAGGACATCCTATTTGCTTCACGCAGGCAGTCTAATGGCGTTCCTATGCCTTCAAGTGATGAAGGTTCACCCTCTGGTGTACCCCGAAACATATTGACCCTTCGACCTATCTGGTGGACGTTTTTACAATATCTCCTCCACTTGTCCTCGGCAGGTCTCAAGACCAACTTAGTCTGAGTTCATCTTGGTGTCTTCTCAGATGGACAGGCATCCTAGTTCTTCACACCTCTTGGTGCAATGATTCATGCGGGGTCTCCTGCTTTCCAAGCGACTGATCAAACCACTACATGTGGCATTGGATCTCAGCATGGTCCTAGTGCAACTTCTAAAGCCTCCTTTAGAGCCTTTAGCCACCGCTTCTTTAAAATTCCTCTCTTGGAAGGTAATCTTCCTCATTGCCCTCACCTCAGCTCATTGTATCAGCGAACTGCAGGCTTTGTCGGATCCTCAGTACACCCAGTTCCACCATGACAAGGTGGTTCTCCATACACATCCACACTTTCTGCCGAAGATGGTCTCGGCTTTCCATCTCAACCAATTGGTCATGCTACCGGTTTTGTTCCCCAGACTGCATGCCTCTAGGGCTTGAGCAGCACTTCATACTTTGGATTTCAAGCATGCCCTGGCTTTCTACTTGGATAGAACCAAGAATCACAGGAAATCCTCCCAATTCATTTCCTTTGATCCAAGTCATCTTGGATCAAAGCAGAGCATATGTCGAAGCATACCCTATCCAACTGAATTGCAGACTGCATCTCTCTTGCTTATGCTCATGCAGGACTCTCCCTTGAAGGTCACGTCACTGCTCACAATGTGAGAGCCATGGCAACCTCGGTTGCGAACCTTTGATCGGTCTCCATTGACAAAATTTATCTAACAGCTACCTGGTCCTCCATTCATACCTTTGCTGCACATTACTGCCTAGACAGGAACTCCCAGCGGGATGCTGTCTTTGGCCAGGCTGTCCTCCATCATCTTTTTGGGACTTAACTGCAACTCCTACCCTCTGTCCTGGACTTTTTCTGGCACCATACTCCCCTGTCGATGGTCTGCCAACTGTAACTGAGTCAGATAGGGCTACTGGTATCCACACTTTCTCAATTCTATCCTTTAGCCTTGAGGAAACCACTGCAACCAACTCCAGTCTTGGTACCTGGGAGCTAGTGAGTTCCATATGTTAGGACTGCATTCCTGCTTATTCCTGGAGATAGCATTGTTGTTCACCTATACCAGGTGATCTCCAGGAACAGCAGGAATCAGTCTTCACAAATGTATATCATCGGTACTGACGGAGCCTGCAGGGGAACGCTCCCCAGCGTTGCAATTGGAAAGCCTTTGGGAGCACTGTCCTGCGCCTGAACATCTGCCTTCCTGCCGTCTCAAGTTCTTTCCTTAGTTGAGTTTGTAGCTGAGACACCCATTTATGAAGACTGATTCCTGCTGTTCCCGGAGATCACCTGTTACTGGTGAGTAACAATGCTGAGTCTGAGGACTGCACCATTGGAGAGGCGTTCTGGGGGGGGGGGGGGGGCGGCTGAGGGCTCGCAAAATAATGCCTCGGGGCAAGATTCCTCCATCCTGCGTGACTGACTGCTTGCATCGCTCAGTGGTGGTTCCTGCAGTTTTGTCAGGAACCGCAGCCATTTTAGAGTTCTCAGTCTCTGCTGCATGCAGTGATGCAGGAGCACAGGATTTGGTCCCAGTTTGCTGTATCGCACCAGCGCAGCGGCCTCCAGGGCAGCAGAGGGAGGCTGCTCTCGAGCAGGATCAGGCTGGGAACCCCCTTCTCCCCACAGGTGATTGCACAGTCCCTGGTGGTGCTGAACATCCAACAGACTGTCCCGGGAACCAGAAGTACCACCTTCCCCATTCGTTGAGCTCTAAACAGATGATGGAGCTTGAATGGGAAGTGCCCGAAGCAGGATTAAAGGGGGGGGGGGGAGCTATAGCTCATTTGTACCCTGTGCCGGCAGAGAAGGAGTTTCTCAAGGTGCCTAAGGTGGATGCCTTGGTGGCAGCGGTCACTGAGAAGACTACCATCCCAGTGGAGGGCGGTATGGCCCTCAGTGATGCACAGGATAAGAAGTTGGAGAACTTATTGAAGCAGGCCTTTGAGGTGAATGTGTTACGCTCCAGGCTTCAGTGTGCAGAGCATATGTAACATGCACTTGCATGTGGTGGTCGCAGGGTCCCGTAGGGACACAAGCCTCTCTGGAGGTAGCCAAGCTGGAGTCTGGTTGTGCGTATCTGGCTTCATCTAAGAGCATGGCCTATGTATTGGCAGCACGGAAATTCCTCTGGCTCCACAACTGGTCTGCTGATCGTTTCGTCAACTGCTTTGCCTGAGTAGGTTACCATTTAAGGGTAAGCTGCTCTTCGACGAAACCTTGGTAAAGCTAGTCAAGGACCTCGAGGAAGCCAAGCCAGCCCGTCTGCCTTCCAGAAGACAAGTCCAAGGCTAGTAAGACGTCTGCCCCCTTGAGAGGTCAGCCAAAGGAAGCTCATTGTTTTTGGTTGAATTGCTTTACTCCGTACCCACGGGGTAGGTACTCCGCCCAAGGGCAGTCCTTTCGAGGCAGTCGTGGGGGAGGATGGGGTTTTTAATCCAACACGACTGTGGGAGCCAAGAAATCCCAATGAGATGAGGGGGGAGGGGGGGAGGCCTCAGGCAGAGATTATCCCAGTGGGAGACAGGTTACACCAATTTTATTCCACCTGGGTTCAGCACATAAGACTGATGGGTTCTAGAGATCATTCATGAAGGCTGTGCGCTGGAGTTCACGCAGCCTCTGTTGGACCCCTTCTTAGTTTCGCAGAGCTCTGGGAAAGCTTCAGGCCATACAAGAGACACTGCAGTGACTCCTACTGCTTGGGGCAGCTGTCCCTGTATCCGAAGACCAGCTAGGTACCAGCCGATACTTCGTCTAATTCGTAGTTCCCAAGAAAGAAGGCTTGTTCCAGTCTATCTGCAACCTCAAATATGTCAACAAGGCCCTCCGCATGCCACATTTCCGAATAGAGACACTACGCTCAGTCAGCGCAGCGATGCGGCAAGGGTTGTTTCCCACTGTGCTGGATTTGATGGAGGCATATCTCCACGTACCTATTAGGCTGGAGCATCAATGCTTCCTGTGGTTCGCAGTATCGACTGACCACTTTCAGTTTCAGGCTCTTCCATTTGGTCTGGTCATGGCGCCACGGACCTTCACCAAGATAATGGTGGTCATGGCGGCAGCCTTGTGTCGTAAAGAGGTGTTGGTTCACCCTCACCTGAATGACTGGTTGATCCGCGTGAAAACATTGGAGGAAAGTCGCATATGGGCGTGTTGAATGTTGGAGGTATTGAAAGGACTTGGCTGGGTAGTCAATCTGGACAAGAGCAGTCTGACTCCCAGCCAGGATCTCCTGTATTTAGGGGTCCGTTTCAATACGACTCTGTCGGGTGTTTCTTCTGCTAGAGCGGGCACAGAAGAACCACAGAACCTGATTGTGAATCTTCTATCAGGTGGCTCCTTTTGGCCTGGGCATACCTCCAGGTGTTGGAGTTGATGGCTGTGACGCTGGACTTGGTGCCATGGGCTTGAGCTCACATACAGCCGCTTCAAAGGTCATTACTGTCACAGTGGTCTCCACAGTCACCTGATGTCCAGGAAGCTAGGCCTTTCTCTGGAAGTTTGAGCCAGTCTTCAGTGTTGATTGGGCTCCATGAATCTCCTGGCCAGCATGTCCCTGGAGGCTCTGGAATGGACAGTGTTAACTACCGATGCCAGTCTCTCCAGTTGGGGGGTGCATTGCCTCACCTGGGTGACTCAAGGGCAATGGTCGGAGGAACAGAAGCAATGGTCTGTCAATCACTTGGAGATGCGAGTGGTCATTTGGGCTTTCTAGTCACTCATCCGGCAGAAAGCAGTGCGACTGTTCTCAGACAAATCACAATGGTGTCTTACATCAACCGCCAGGGAAGCACCAGGAGCGCCACTCTGGCAGAGGAGATCATGCCGCTTCTTCAGTGAGTGGAGCAGCATCTCCTGATGCTGTCAGCAGTGCATGTAGCCAGAAAATAAAATGTCCAGGCCAACTTCCTCAGCCGTCAGTATCTGGATCTGGGAGAGTGGACTCTAGAGGATTCGGTGTTTCAAGCAATAAGATGGCGGTGGGGGACACCCATGATGAATCTTATGATATCTGTGGACTACACCAAAGCCTTTCATTTCTTCACTTAGCGGCAAGAGAATGTCAAAGGGCCTTTACTCCCTGGCGCAGCCCTGGCCGAACAAGGGGCCTTTTTGTATCTTCCTGCCGTGACCACTTATAGGCAGAGTGATTTCAGAAGATAGAGGCACACCAGGGCCTGGTGCTTCTCGTAGTTCTGGACTGGCCTTGGAGGACATGGTATGTGGAACTGATGCGGTTATTAGGGGGGGCAAGTCCTGGTGCCTACCGGCGAGGGTAAACCTGCTGTCGCAAGGCCAAATTCTCATGCCTCAAGTGGATTGATTATTGCTTACAGCCTTGCCCTTGAATGGGCTTTGAGGTAGAGGGGTTACTCTGCACAGGTGATCTCATTGCAGGTTCGAAAGAGGTTCACTTCTCTGTCATACATGTGAGTGTGGTATGTGTTTGAGGGCTGCTGTGTGGACAGGGACAGTGGGTGCTCTCGGCATCCATCGCAAAGATCCTGGTGGGCTTGCAGGACAGAGTGGATAAGGGCTTTGCCCTCAATTCCTTAAAGGTACAGGTGGGCACACTGGCTTATTGGGGATGTGTACATGGGGTTCCCCTTGCAACACACCCAGATATGACCAGATTTCTGCAAGCCGTGCAGCAATTTCAACCCCCAGTGCAAGCGGTGGTGTCAGCTTGGAACCTCAACTTGGTCCTTTCTTCAGGAACACGCAGGAAGTCAGTCCTCACTTATGGATGACGTCTGCACCGACTGAGCACATGCAGAGCACTTCCCTAGCTTTCAAAGAAAGCCTTTGGGATTGCTGCCACGCATGTGTGGTCCTCTTCCCTCCCGAAGGTGCCATCTTGCTCAGTCTCCCTTTTTCTGCGGAGACCTTCGGACACATGTCCTCATCCCTCGGAAAAATATTTTTTGTGATCCGGTCTTCCAGCCGTTTGTCCAGTAGCACCGGTTCTTGTGCTTCCCCCCCCCCCCTTTCGCCCCTGCTATGGCGGTGGGCTAGGGGACCTCTTTCTTGTCTCTATTTAGTGTTTCTCTTTCGGGCTCTTTTCGCACCCTTTTTTTTCCCAATCGCTGGCCTCAAGGATTTTTGACCTCGCAGGGGCCCTTTTTGCCCCCCATGGCCACCGGCTTTAAGAAATGTGACAAATGCTCCAAAAATGTCGCTCACGGACACCCATGACTGCTGTCCTACAGTGTCTGGGGGCTGACCACAACCCGGAGCTCTGCTTGTTTTGTAAGAAAATGTCCGCTAAGGCCCTGCTCAGCAGCAAGCAGAAAACTGACTACATTTTCTGTAAGGCAGCCCCAGGATCCCTGGTGGCACCTCTCCCTACTGATCCACCGCTTGCAGGATCCCCCATAGTGACCCAACGCACCAGGCATCACTCCGATAAGGTTTGCTGAGGTGGAACGGAAAAAGAAGACTACCTCGAAGTCTCTTGTCGGGAGCTCTGTACTAGCGTGAGCGGTCTCACGCTCGCTCCCTTAGCACTCCCCGACGTTCCCAAGAGTCTGATAAGGAGCGGCCTCTAAAGGGTGCCTCATACGGACACTGAGGCCTCCGATGGTGCCTGGTCTCCTGAGAGTCGTCCCAGCGAGGACCCCCCTCTCCTCCTCTATGCCAGACCCAGTAACCCGGACGTCGGCATCGCAGGGACCCACACCTGAGTGGGAGTCCCGTATGTTGGCACTGGAGCACAGCGTTTCTGCCTTCCTTGCCTCCCAGCAGGGGGTTTTGCCCAGCATGGCTGGCTTGCACCCCAAGATCGAGGGTCACCCAACAGGGGTCCTGAAAACTGCCTTGGAAACCCCCGAGAGTCGTGGGCCTCGTGAAGGTCCTCTGCACCAGTCTCGCTCGCCATCCCATTCCTTGGGGGCGAGTTCTTCCAGAGCCAGTGCCTCCGGCTCCAAGCGGGCATCGGCCAGGGGGTGCGGGGATCAGCCTGACTCAGTCTCTCGCAGGCTGGGAATTGGACAGGGACACTTCCACAGAGACCAGCACCCACAGAGATCTCACCTCTGACCTGTCCCCGCCCACCTCGCAAATGCAGTCATCTCCCGAGGACACCTTCCTGGCATTTGTATGGGATATGGCTTGGACCCTCAATCTGCCTACACAGATCGAGGAGGAGAAGAGGGCAGAGGAACTTGACATTTTACAGTATGAGTCTCCACCCAGGGGAGTCTCTTACGGTTCTGGTACTGTTTATCCTTTCCCAGCTGCTTCTCCGCATGTGGAAAGCACCCGCCTCGGTCCCTGTTGTCAGTAAAAGACTCAATGCCATGTACAGGGTCCAGTGTGGCCCAGCGTTTCAGAAGACCAGCTTCCTCACACCTCCATGGTAGTCGAGTCTACGATGCGGAAACAGAAGAGCCCGAAGCAACACTCTTCGGTCCCGCCCGGTAGGGAGTCCCACGCCCACGGGCTGCATCCAGGCGTACCAACTATATATGGATATGTTTCTTCGTTACCTTGCCAAAGAGCTCGGCGGATTCTTTGCGGGCCTTGGTGGGGAGCACCTTCTTGGGTTCCAGACTCTCCTGAGGTCGGTCACAGACTGCTCAAAATACCTTTCCCGTGCTGCATATGATGGGTTTGAGTCTTCTGCCTGTGTAGCGGCGGTTGGCATCGGAGTGTGACGTCAGGCGTGGCTCCAGTCTTCGGACCTGGGGCAGTGGGTCCAGGAGAAACTCCTAGATGTCCCCTGCCTCGGCAAGCAGCTGTTTGGCAAGCCCATGGAGGACAAGGCAGCCGAGATCGAGACGGAATTCGTGACTTGCACCTGTCTCTCTCGCAAAACCTCGCTCCCGCGGAAAAAGCAGCACACCAGAAAGCCTTTCTTCCAAAGGAAAGGGCTCCCCTACCGGGGATACCCGCCTACCCCTGCACCGACAACCTGTGCTCAGGGAAAGGAGGTGCCCAGGGTCACTGGGAACCCAAGGTGCCCAAGACCCAGCCACCGGCGCCATCCCAGCCAGCCTCAGGGTTTTGACACCAAAAGAATAGCCTCTCACCCCCCCCCCGGGACACTCCCACCCATGGGAGGACACCTGTCCCTCTTTGCCCCCGAATGGGCGGCTATGACATTGGATACCTGGGTCCTGCAGGTGATACGGGACGGGTAACGTCTTCATTTAGACAGACTCCCTCCTCCCTTCTCCCCGGTGGAATCTACTCTGCTTCCCTCACACCAGGCTTGCTTACAGCAAGAGCTGAACAACCTCCTTGGTCAGCAAGTGGTCGAAAGAATTCCACTGCACCTCTGGGGTCAGGGATTTTATTCCTGGTACTTCCTCGTTCCGAAGAGGAAGGGGGGGCTGCGCTCCATCCTCTACCACTGAAATCTGAAAGCGTTTCTGGTGCGGGAGAAGTTCAAAATGCTATCCCTTCGTGTCCTGCTGTCCTACCTTCAGCAGGACGATTGGCTATGCTCCTTGGATCTCAGAGATGCTTACGCCCACATTCCAGTCTACCCCCAGCACAGGAAGTACCTGCATTTCAGGGTGCAGGGAGAGCACTTCCAGTACAAAGTGCTTCCCTTCGGGCTCGCATCTGCCCTGCAAGTTTTCACCAAGTACCTGTCAGCGACCTCGGCGCACCTCCGGCTGCAGGGCATATCAGTCTACCCTTACCTAGACGATTGGCTTGTCTCTGGTGCCTCGGCAGAGGAGGCTCACCTCTTGGCATTGTGCAAGAGCGCCTCTGTTTTCTGATCAACTACTCCAAATCCCACCTCACACTGGTGTGGACCCTGGAGTTCATTGGCGCTCTTCTCAACACAGAACGTGCGACCGCCTTCCTGCCTCGAACCCTCATGGATCGGCTCCACGCTCTGGCTGCTGAGGTCCAAGGCTGGCCCAGGGTCTCGGCACGGACCATGCTGCCCCTCCTTGGGCACTTGGTCTCGACTGTCCACATCATTCCCCACGCTCGCATGCACATGCGAGTGGCCCAGTGGTGCCTCGGAGCACAGTGGACCCAAGTCTCTGGCTGCCTCCGGGACACCGTCCGGGTGTCTCACAGCCTAGTTGAATCTCTAATCTGGTGGCAGGACCCCCAGAGCCTTCTTCGGGGCATGCCCTTCCAGGCTTGTCCACACAAACTCATCTTGACGACTTACAACTTGCACAAGGGTGCGGTGGTCATCTGAGGAATCCCAACAGCAGATCAACCTGCTCGAGCTTCAGTCAGTCCGGTTGGCCTTGAAGGTCTTTGAGTACCACCTGAAGGGCAGGTCGGTGCTTGGGCAGACCGACAGTCGAGTTGCGATGTTCTACATAAACATGGAGGGGGGTACGGGCTCCCGCCTCCTCTATCGGGAGTTGGTCCTCCACTGCTCTTTCGTGGTACATCGGGGCATGACCTTACGGGCTGTCTACCTCCTTGGCCAAGACATTGTCCTTGCAGACAGGCTCAGCAGGCTTCTCTGCCCACATGAGTGGTGTTTGAGTCCAGAGGTGGCTCTCCACCTGTTCCGCCTCTGGGGGATTCCGTCCATGGACCAGTTTACCAGCCTGATGAACGTGCAGATCCCTCTGCTTCTGTGGGCCGATTCCACACCCGAGCAGGGTAACCCCGGATGTGTTCCTCCCCACTCCTCTCATTGCGAGGACTCTCCTCAAGATCCAGCGCGACCGAGCCTCAGTGATTCTCGTGGCGCCTTCGTTGTCTCTGCAACTTTGGCTCCCGCTTCTGCTCCGGCTCTCGTCAGAGCCTCCGGTTTCCCTGGACAGTGCCCCTGGTCTGCTGACGCAGGAAGATAATCGGATGCTTCACCGAAACTTGGTCTCACTATCCCTGATGGCCTGGTGGCTGAATGGGTTTCTCTAGCCTCGCTGTACCTCGCAGCGGAGATAGAGGTCATCCTCCTCGTGTCGAGGAAGGACTCGATGAGGCAGGCTTATGCCCTGAAGTGGTGACGGTTTTTGATCTGGTGCTCCGAGCTCCAGAACGACCCCTTCTCCTGCTCCACCTGTTGGGTCCTCCAGTACCACCTTCACCTCTCCCAGGTGGGTCTGAAGTCCAACTAGGTCAGGGTTCATCTGAGTGCCATTTCAGCCAACCACTTGCTTGTCAAGGGAACCCCCCCCCCCCCCCTTGGACCAGCCTCTGGTCTCCTGCTTCAAGCGGGGCTTCCTGCTGTTCAAACCCCCCATCTGGCTTCCCCTGGCAGAATGGGACCTGAACATCATGCTCATGCAGCTGACGCGGCCACCCTTCGAGCCGATGGCGCGTGCTCGCTCCGGCACCTCTCCTTGAAAGTGGTCTTCCTGGTGGCACTGACCTTGGCGCTGCGAGTCAGCAAACTTCAAGCCCTCATGACAGAGGCCCCGTACACCAGGTTTTACAGGAACAGGGTGGTACTTCGCACCCACCCCAAATTCCTACCGAAGGTTGTCTTGGATTTCCACCTCAATCAGGAGGTGGTCTTGGCAACTTTTTTCCCCGAGACCTCATGCCAATTGGGCATCGGAGGTCCTGCATACACTCAACTGCAAGAGGGCTCTTGCCTTCTACCTGCAGCGCACCCAGGGTCATCGCAAGTCCGATCAGCTCTTCATCACCTACGATCCCAACCGCCTGGGGCTGACAGTCACCAAGCGCACCCTGTCCATCTGGGTGGCGGACTGCATTGCCTTCGCCCAAGCAAAGGCGGGCACCCTCCTGGATCATTAGGTCACCACACACAGCGTCCACACAAAGGCGGTGGCGCTGGCGTCACTGTGCTCAGTGCCTCTGACGGATATCTGCCGGGCTGCGACCTGGTCTTCAGCGAATACCTTCGCTTCACACTATTGCCTGGAGAGGGAGTCCTGCCGGGACAGCGCCTTTTGGCCAGGCTGTACTCCGTAATCTGTTTGGGCTATAAGCAACTCCTGCCCTACAACCATTCTTCTGCGGCTACTGAGAGCTTGCCCCGAGAGCCCGAGGACTCTGGCTTCCTTCGGACATCGGCTTCTGCTCACTGTCTCATGGAGGCGTTTTTGGCCTACAGGTAGCTGGGGTGCCCCATGAGGACTGACTTTCCTGCTTGTTCTGGAGAAAGCACAGTTACTCACCTGTAACAGGTGTTCTCCAGGGACAGCTGGAATCGGTCCTTGCTACCCTCCCACCTCCCCTGAAGAGTTAAAAAATGTTTATCCTTTCCTTGCCATCTGCTTAGTAGGGCTCTAGCTATGGGATCTGACTGAGCAAGATGGCACCTTTGGGTAGGAAGAGGACCACGCATGTGTGGCAGCAATCCCAAAGGCTTTCTTTGAAAGTTGGGGCATTGCTCTGCGTGGGCTCCGTGGTGCCGATGTCACCCATAAGTGAGGATTGATTCCTGTTGTCACTGGAGAACACCTGTTACAGGTGAGTAACTGCACTTTCTGTGCTGGCGGAAGCACTGTTTGAGCCCCTGGAAAAGATGACCCTTAAGGAACTTATTCTCAAAGTTGTTTTTCTGGTGGCAATTTGCTCGGCTTGACGCATTTCAGAACTGCAGGTGCTCTCCTTTCGGGAGCCCTTCCTTCTGATCTCCAAGGAGAAGGTGACATTACGTCCCATACCATCCTTTCTGCCGAAAGTGGTTTCTGCTTTTCATGTGAATCAGGCGTTAGTTCTGCCAGTGCTGGCAGATTCTGCTAACGGGTAGTTGCGCAAGCTGGATGTTTGGAGGGTGCTTCACAGATTATCTTCAGCGCATGGAGATGTTCTGGAAGTCAAACCGGTTGTTCGTCCTTTTTTGGAGGTCCCAGACAAAGAGAGGTGGCCTCCAAGGCTTCTATCTCTCTTTGGTTGAAGGTGTTGATTGCCTTGGCATACCTTCTCCAAAAGAGTCAGTTACCTGCAGGATTGCGGGCACATTCTACTAGAGTTCAGGCATCTTCCTGGACAGAGTTTAGTCTGATGGCCTCGGTGGAGATTTGATCGTCATCGCATACCTTTTGCATATCACTATCGGCTGGTCGTGCAGGTGTGGGCGGATGTATAGTTCGGGATGTAGGTGTGGCAGGCAGGCCTCGCAGGTCCCTCCCTCTCATGAATACTGCTCTTTTACATCCCAGGAATCTGGACTAGATTGGACTGGAGGAACGATATGGAAGTTGAAATTACTACTAATTACTACTAATTTTCTTGAGTCCCTCCAGTCCAGAACCTACCTTATTAAGAGTTGCTGGGCGAGGCTGCCTGAAGGTTTTGTTTGTTGAGGGGACTTCAGTGGCCCAATTGGATATTAAGGACCGCTGGCGGTTTTGGGATCCCGGTGGGGCATTGGTTGCCAGCGAATTGTACTTTAGTAGAATGTTTAAGTCTCTAGGGGCACATTTGAATAGTTGAAATGTATGCAACTTGGGTGTTTTCTAGTCTGCTTTGCTATATGCTACTGAATTAAAGGGGCTTGGATCTGTTCCCTTACACTGTGACATCACAGAAGTCTTGATAGGATCAGTCTCCATCTGCTGGAAGGCAGGTATAACCCAGGAGTCTGGATTGGACTGGAGATACTCAAGGAAAGAATTAGCAGGTAAGGTCTAATTTCACCTTGTTAGGGGGTAGGGGCTGTGAGGCTCATGGGGCAAGAGGAGTTGCAGAGATGCCACTGAATCCATTCACCTGGAAATGGATGTTCTTTGCATGTTTTTTTACTCTGTGCACCTTGGGTTGAGGAGTAGTTTTTCTGTTGACGACGTGCTGCTTCAAGTAGCTGCAGAAAAATGATCTCATCCCCTATAGTGTAAATTAAGCTGCTCACTTCAGAGACATGTCCCAAATTTAAGTTCTGTTTTGACTGTTGGTGTGTGATTTGACTCCATAGCATTGCAGAATGTTGCGGCACCCCCTACTCTCTAATTGGCCTGACCTTCACCGTTTCCTACCTGGCTCTGGGCATGCTCACCCTCTGCAAGTTCTATCTCGTGGGATACAGCGCCTTCCAGAATGGCAACGTCATGCACAGGTGAGGCCACACACCTACCGTGCCACCAACATTGGAAGCAGACCTGTTCAGATAGATGGAGTTCCACAGGGCTTCTGTTGCACCCCTCCCCTCAAGCATGTAGAGTTTTCAAAAGAAATTTTCCTACAGAAGTGGCCTTTGTGATAAAATGCTATGCAGCTGATGGAACAAAGGTGCTAATGTAATAAGCCATGTGTGCTGAAGTTAAGTGCACAATCTTCTAATGCACTAGTTAAAGGAAAGTTTTATGCCCAGTGCTGTAAACAAATCTTAAGCAAATATGTGTATGCAGAAATGTGTGGGAAAACATGAGAGCATGCAGATCGCCATGAAAACATGCATACATTCTAACAGATCGGGCATGCATCGTCAGCAGCATCAGTATTTTGCACAGAGATTGTACCAGGCCCTGGGTGATCATTGCATGCATATGTACCACAATATGAGGCTTACCAGGCTATGCATGCATTAGATGTGCATATTTGTGGAATTTCTAATGTATTTTCTATGCATAAATATTTGTATGATATGGACAGTGCACTGAACTGCAGAAATTTACATCATTTTAGGACAAGGTACTTCAGGCCAGAGGGCCGGGGGTTCAAGTCCCACCTGGGGACAGCAATCTCAGGCCGGAGGGACTGGGATTTCTAGTCCTACAGGCACTCCTTGTGGTCTTGGGCAAGCCACTTAACCCTCCATTGCCCATGTTCCCTGTAAGTATTAGCGTATGTGTCTCATATCCCCTCGTGTTAAATGTATCCCCCAATTGACCGCTTTGACCCGGTGAAAAGCAGGATATAAATACAGCTAAATAAAATAAAATAAAATAAATAAATACATTTCTCCGGGAACAAGCAGGAAGTCAGTGCTCACATATGGGTGAAGTCAGCACCAATGGAGTCTTTGCAGAAGCATCTCCCCAGCTTTCAAAGAAAAACTTTGGGAGATGCCACCACACATGCGTGGTTCCTTTCTGGCCCAAGGGTGCCATCTTGTTCAGTCTCCTTTTTCCACGGAGCCCTTCAGATGTTCGTCTGGCTTATCCCCGGAAAAAGTTGATTTTTGCTCTCTGAGTTTCGTACTCGCCCCCAGAATTGCACCAGTACTCTTCCCGCTACCCGACCTCGTTAACTCAGCATCGAGTTCGGGTGTATTTTTGTAGTTTTTCATATCTCCAGGAACATTTCCTCTTTATCAAACACCTCACCTACAGCCCTGAACCCCAGCCACTCTCATATAGTTCGTCCCCAAAAATGTAAAACACCAAACAGGAGCCTTTTCCATTGAACTTCTTATGTATATAGTTCACCTTTGTTCTCCAAGTTCCTTTATATAGTTGATACTTGTTCTCCAAATCCCACTCCCTGTTCAATGTAATGACCAGACATATGCATTTTGTCGGATGGTTTTTTTGTTACATGTAAACCGCGCTGATTGCAAATAGTGCGGTATATAAGAATTGTAAAATAAAATAAAATAAATAAATGTAGTCATCACATATGGGTATCGTTGGTACCGACGGAGCCTGCGCAGGAACCCTCCCCAGCGTCCAATTAGAAAGCTTTTGGGAGCATCCCACAGCGCCTGCGTGCTGCCTTCCCGCCTTTCCCAACTGCCTCTCTCCAGTTCTTCGTTTTCCGCGGAGCCAGCAGGTCATGTTCCTGTCACTGCAGAAAATTTTCCTTTTTTTGTGGTCGCATCTGCCGTCCTCTGCTTTACCGGTACCGCCGTTTTTTCTTTCTTTTCTTAAAAAAAAAAAAAAAAAATTCTTAGTACTTTTTCCCTTTTTTTTCCAGGTGCACGCACCATTTTGGGCCTTAGGCCCAGGATTTTTTCCGCAATGGAAAAACCCTCTTCGGGTTTTAAAAAGTGCACCAAGTGTGGCGGTACCATCTCCGTCACCGACACCCATGAGTGGTGTCTGAAATGTTTAGGTCCTGACCATTCCATCTCGGAATGTATGGCCTGTGCCATGATGTCCAAGAGGGGTTGACAAAACCAAGCTGCCAAGCTCAGTACCCTGTTTCCCTCTGATCCAGCTTTGATGGCATCAGCGTCTTCCAGGGCTTCGTCTTCCTCCCGTGGATCTCAGGTAACTAAACACAAATCTAGCCGGTCCTCAAAGGGTAGATCTCCTTCTAAGCATTGAGATGCCTCTGGCGTTGCCCTTGAGGATTCTGCACCGGCAAAATTGCCCCGGTGGGAGGCTTCAGCTTCCAAAGCATTATCGGGGCTCCAGGACGTTCTCGGCCTCAACTTCGGCAGAACTACTGGTGCCATGCTCTGGGGTACCGGCGATCTTCTCCAGTACCGAAATCCAGGCATCGGCAGCGTCGATAGACCAGAGAGTCCTGGCTATTGAGCGCAGTCTGGCGGCTCTCCTTGCGGCATCGATGCCTTCGGAACTGCGTCAGACAGTTCAACCGGTACCACCAACTACTCCGGCACCGGTACCGGTAGCAACGACATCGGTGTCCGCATTGCCGGCACCGTCATCCGATGCCTTCCGGTACCGATACTCCCTGGACAGACGGTACTTCGAGTCCTCAGAAGAATCTGAGGATTCTGACAGTTCTGTCGATGCAGGAATGCTTCTCCCAGAGGAGCCCTCCTCCCCTAAGCGCAGGATGTCTCCTCCAGAGGATATTTCCTTTCAGGATTTTATCAGGGAGGTGGCTCGGGGTCTGTCCATTACTGTGGCCCCTGAAACAGAGCCCAGAGCAAAGGAGTTGGAAATTTTACAATATCCCAAAATTCCTAAGGAGGCAGCTACCTTGCCCATCCATGAGATCTTCCATGATCTCATGTTAAGAATGTGGGAGACACCTCTTACCACCTCTCCTCATTCTTGTAGACTGGATACTATGTATCGAGTCCCTCCTTGTCCTGGTTTCCAAAAAACTCATCTTCCTCACCACTCTAGTGGAATCAGCTATGAGAAGGCTCAAGAGTGCAAAGAGGCATGCCTCTAATCCTCCAGGACGTGAATGCAGAACTTTGGATGCTTTTGGACGTTGTGTCTTCCAAGCTTCCATGCTTTCTGCCAGGATCAATTCCTATAGTCTATACATGGGAATGTTCCTGAAGGAAGTCACAGGTGATTTAGAGGCTTTGAGTCCTCTTCTTCCTGAGGATAGAAGGCAGGATTTTCTCACTTTGGTCAAACATGGCCAAGATGTTTCTAAATTTGTCAACTGTGCAGCTTTTGACTCTTTTGAGTGCATAAGCAGAACCTCTGCCATTGCCATAGGTACACGTAGAATTGCTTGGCTCCAGGCATCTGATCTGGAGCTCTGGGTACAAGACAGACTGGGAAATATCCCTTGTACTGGTGAGAACTGGAGAGATTGGCAGGAAAAGGCCAATAAGTTGGATGCTGACAACTCCACCTTGGATAGATTATCCAAGTCCACAGCTGATCCTGCTAGAAAGAAATCTTTCAAGAAACCATACTTTTCTAAAAAGAAAACATATTATCCTGCTTATTCTCAGCAGGGACGTTCTGCAGGTCAGCTTGTCAGGAAAGGTCAGCAACCACCCAAACAAAGAAAAGCAAAGACTGCTAAGCCTCAGCAGTCTCAGCCTCCACAAGGCCTTTGACTTTCAACTAGAGAACTTAGCCTTCCTGGCTCTCATTGGACCAGAAGGTTGTGTCACTTTGCCCCCAGATGGGGGCAGATAACAGCAGAACATTGGACACTCTCCATCATAAAAGAGGGGTACAAGTTTCATTTTTCGAGCATGTCCCCTCCCACAATGATAAGGCAGTTCAATTCTCCAACCTCTCTCATCAACCTGTTAGGTCAGGAGGTCACTATGCTTCTTGCCCAAGGGGCAATAGAAGAAGTACCCATCCATCAGCAGGGTACAGGGTTTTACTCCCCCTACTTCCTTATCCCAAAGAAAACAGTGGGATACAGACCTATCTTGGACCTCAGAGAATTGAACAAATTCCTTGTCAAAGAGAAATTCAAGATGATTTCTCTCGGAACTCTGCTGCCATACCTTCAGAGTCAGTATTGGCTTTGTTCTCTAGATCTCAAGGATGCGTACACCCATGTTCTCATCCATCCAACTCACAGAAGGTTCCTTCGGTTCCTTTTTCAAGAAAAGCACTACCAATATAGGGTGCTTCCATTTGGCCTGGCCTCAGCACCAAGGGTGTTCACGAAATGCATGGCTGTGGTAGCAGCATTACTCCGCACTCTAGGGGTATTCGTCTTCCCCTACTTAGACGAGTGGCTCATTCGAGCCCCAACAGAGTCAGAGGCCAGGACTTCTCTATTCTGCACAATGTGAATCCTTCAGTATTTGGGTCTGGTAATAAACATCCTAAAATCCAGTCTAACTCCCACTCAGTCTTTAGAGTTCATAGGAGCTTTGCTGGATACCAGAAAGGCAAGGGCCTATCTCCCCCAGGCCCGTTGCCTTCGCATGGTGCAGTTAGCTTCTCAAGTAGTTCTAAAACCTCATCTCACTGCCTGAGAAATGCTACAACTACTAGGCCACATGGCATCTACTATGCATGTGGTTCCCTATGCTCGCCTCCATATGAGGGCAGCTCAGTGGACTTTATCCACTCAATGGACCCAGGCATCAGGATGCCTGTCAGACAAAATAGCAAACACAAGTCACCTTATTTTGTCCTCAGTGGTGGAAGTCCACTCAAAACCTGTTGCTGGGGGTCCCCTTTTCAACAACACTTACCCCAGGCAACTCTCAACAGATGCTTCTCCAATGGGATGGGGAGCTCATCTGCAAGACCTCTCCATCCAAGGCACCTGGTCTCCACAGGAGACTCATCTACATATCAATCTCTTAGAACTCAGAGCAATCTTCCTTGCTCTTCGAGTGTTCCACACCCTGCTCAGCTACAAGACAGTCCTCATTCATACGGACAATCCAGTAGCCATGTCCTACGTGAACAAGCAGGGGGGAATAGGCTCTCTGTCGCTTTGCAACGAAGCTTTGCGACTATGGGCCCTCGCCAGAGAGCATCAGATTCATCTCCTGGCAGTGTATCTTCCAGGCATACAAAACTCTTGGGCAGACAGACTCGGTCGAGTTCTGCTTCCACACGAGTGGTCTCTACATGCAGACCAGGTAGCCAAGATTTTTCAAATTTGTGGAACCCCGGACATAGACCTCTTTGCAAGTCTGTGGAATGCCAAACTTCCCCGGTTCTGTTCCAGAACCCCGGCTCAAGGGGCTCAGGCCAGGGATGCTTTCCTCCTTTACTGGAGTCAAGACTTCCTGTATGCCTTTCCACCCATTCCCTTAATTCCCAACACCCTGTTCAAGCTTCAGAGAGACGGAGGCCGTATGATTCTCATAGCTCCACATTGGCCACGGCAAGTGTGGTACCCTCTGTTTCTACATCTCTCTCAAGCTCCCTCCCTGGAGTTGGGATCTGCTCCAGATCTCCTATCTCAGGAGGACGGAATGTTATGGCATCCCAATCCCCAGTCTCTGCATCTCAGGGCTTGGTTGCTGAAGGCCTAGATCTCCATGATCTTAACCTCTCTCAGCAAATAAAGGATATCCTTTATGCTTCCAGGAAGTCTTCCACAAGACGCTCTTATGCTTTCAAGTGGAAGAGGTTTACCATATGATGTTCACAGAAGGGTCTTAACCCCCTTGCGATACCTCTGGAATCATTACTGGAGTATCTCCTTCATTTATCCAATGCAGGACTTAAAACTAACTCAGTAAGAGTCCATTTGAGTGCTATTGCAGCTTCTTTCAAGCCTCTAAATGGACAGCCTATTTCCTCCCATCCTCTTATAGCAAGATTTATGAGAGGCCTTCTTCTAACTAAGCCTCCCATTAGGCCACCACTGGTGGCATGGAACTTAAACCTGGTTCTTGGTCAGCTCATGAAGCCACCTTTTGAACCCTTAGCTACTACCTCATTGAAATTCCTTTCTTGGAAGGTTATCTTTCTCATTGCAGTCACATCAGCACGTCACATTAATGAGTTACAAGCATTAGTAGCTGATCCACCTTATACAAAGTTCCATCATGACAAGGTAGTCCTTAGGACGCATCCACACTTTATGCCAAAGGTGGTCTTGCCTTTTCAGCTAAACCAAGCGGTCTACCTACCTGTGTTCTTTCCAAGGCCTCATACATCAAATGCAGAAAGGAACCTTCATACTTTGGACTGTAAAAGAGCTTTAGCCTTTTACTTACAAAGAACACAGCAACATAGAAAGTCTTCTCAACTCTTTGTTGCTTTTGATCTTTCTCATTTGGGACTTCCAGTCTCCAAGAGAACACTATCTAACTGGATTGCTCAGTGTATATCCTTTGCCTATCAGGGTAAGAATCTTCCTCTGGAGGGCCATGTCACAGCTCACAATGTGAGAGCCATGGCAGCTTCAATGGCTCATCTACACTCTGTGTCTATCTACGACATCTGTCGGGCAGCCACCTGGGCCTCTTTTCATACCTTCACAGCCCATTACTGCTTGGGCAAGGACTCCCGCTGGGATGCCTTGTTTGGTCAGGCTGTTCTCCATCACCTGTTCCATACTTAATCAACTCCTACCCACCATCCCTGGTAGGATGCCAGAGATCCATTTGGGGGAAGTGGAGCCCTTCTCAGGGACGCACAACTTCTGGGGTCTCTCCCTGGCATCTAAAGCTAGGAAGTCCCCCATATGTGAAGACTACATTCCTGCTTGTTCCTGGAGATAGCATAGTTACTCACCTGTAACAGGTGATCTCCGGGAACAGCAGGAATTTAGTCCTCACAACCCACCCACCTCCCCTAGGAGTTGTATCTCTATCTCTTTCCCTTTCCCTCTCTCTGTCTCAGCTTTAAAACTCAACTGGAGAGAGGCAGTTGGGAAAGGCAGGAAGGCAGCACACAGGCGCTGTGGGATGCTCCAAAAAGCTTTCTAATTGGATGCTGGGGAGCGTTCCCGCACAGGCTCCGTCAGTACCGATGATACCCATATGTGAGGACTAAATTCCTGCTGTTCCCGGAGATCACCTGTTACAGGTGAGTAACTATGCTTTCTCCAGGAACAAGCAGGAAGTCAGTCGTCACATATGGGTGATGTCGACGGAGCCCCCATGCGGAGCAAATCCCCAGCTTTCGAAGAAAGCCTTTGGGACTGCATCACGCATGCATGGTCCCCTTACCGCCCAAGGGTGCCATCTTGCTCAGTCTCTTTTTTTTTTTTTTTTTCTGCGGAGCCCAACGGACATCATCCTAGTTTCCCCTTGGAAAAAGTGTTAAAAGTTGGAAAATTGTGTTTTTCTGCTTGCCGGTTCCCCTTCCCGCTTCGTCTCGGTACACCTGTATCGAGTCCGGTCTATTTTTTCATTTTTGTCCTTAGTGACTAGCGTTCGCTCCTCCTCTTTTTCTTTTTAGCTGGCAACCCGGTCCTTCAACCTTCCAGGGGCCCTTTTTTCCCCTGATGGCTGCCAGTGGGTTTAAAAAGTTTGATCGGTGCACGAAACTGTCTCTCACCAACACACACGACTGATGCCTCGGGCCCGACCATGACCCCATGGTCTGTGGCCCATGCAAAAAAAATGTCTTCCAAGGCACTGAGGAGCAGGCAGCAGCAAGATGACAGGATTTTTCCTGAGTCCACACCCGCCGGGCCCGGACCTCATCAGAGGCCTCAACCTCTCAGGAGCTGTCTGATCCCGAGTAGCGTCGGGTGTCCTCTGAAAGGGGGTCTCCCTTGTGGGAACACTGGAGGAAGAAAAAATCCGTGAGGGCGGTGTCATCTGAGAGCTCCAAACGGCCTGGTCCCTCGCAGGCTCGGTCGCGGAGCCCGGCTCACCGCCCTGGATCCTCGGAGCTGGAGAGGCCTGCCAAACTCCCTCAAAAGGACCCGGAGACACCGAGGAAGGTAAGCACTGTCCTCGTTATGGACTCTCCCCCGGGAGAGCCGGGGGCTGCGGAGCCTCCTGAGCTCGGTCTCAGGTTGGCGGCCTTGTATCGCAGCGTGTCTGCCTTCATGGACCAGCAGCGGGTGCTGATGGCTGGTCTCGCACATCCGTCCACCCCGACCACCGGGACTTCAGTGTCCAAGTCGACCCCGGAGGCCGAGCCGATCCTCGAGACACTAGTGCCTCGAGTCGATCCTCGGCAGAGTCCCCCTCAACCTCCCGTTCGGGACCGAAGCCCTCGAGGCTGGAGCTGATAGACTTCTCCTAGGAGGGGTCCGGTTAGGAGACAGAGGACGAGGAGTCCCCGGACATTCACTGTACCAAGTACGTCCCATCAGACTTCCCCGGAATCTGAACCTCAGAGACAGTCAACCCTGGAGGAACACGGTTCTTGGACTTCGTCCGGGACATGGAAAAGGCTTTGTCATTCTCGGCGGATGCCAAGCAGATGCCTCGAGCTGAGGAGCTTGAGGTCCTCCAGTATGACTTTCCTCCAAGGGAAGCCGTTACTGTACCGGTGCCCCCCATTCTGGAATGGCTGATGCTCCGAATGTGGGAGAGACCGGCCTCGATGCCGGTTTTCAGCAGGCAAATCTATTCCATCTATCGAGTTTGCAAGAGCCCTGGGTTCCAAAAGGCATAGCTGCCGCACAACTCCATGGTTGTGTAATCGGCCATGCGCCAGCTCAAGAGCCAGAAGATGCACTCCTTGGTGCCTCCTGGCCGGGAGGCCCGCGACATGGAAGCTCTCGGCAGAAAGTGCTACCGGGGTTAGATGCTGTCATGCCGAATCCAGACATACCAGCTGTACATGGGCATGTACCTGCGAGACCTGGCAAAGGAGATTGCCGGGTTCTCCGCTGGTCTCTCCGAGGAACCTTTGCAGCGCTTCCAGGTTTTGTCCACTGGGATCCGAGAGTGCTCGAAGTTTGACTCGAGCAGCCTATGACGGTTTCGAGGCTTTTGCCCAGGTAGTGGGGGCCGGCATTGAAGCACAACGCCAGGCATGGCTACAATTGTCAGACCTGGAGCCATGGGGTCAGGACAAGTTGGTCGATGTCCCTTGCCGAGGTGAAAACCTCTTTGTCAAGCCCATGACTGAGAAGGCTGCCGAGATAGAGACCTGACCCGGACAAGACTCGAAGAAGACATCTGCCCCTTCTAAGAAGGGCTCGGGTAAGAAGCCCTTTTTCCCGAGGGAAGGATCAGCTTACCGAAACTACCCCACGTATCAGGCCTCCCCATCAGGGGCAGCAGGCCAAGGGACGGGGGCAAGGCCTGCGTAAGCAAAACGTCCCCAGGCAATGGCTCCAGGCCAGCCTGGAGGGGGCTTTTGACTCCCAGAGTATAGTCGCTCTCAAAGGACGCAAGGCCCTGCACAGGAGGAAGGCTGACCCTGTATGCTCACAGGTGGCTAGCTATTACAACAGACACCTGGGTTCTGCAGATAGTCCAGATGGGCTATTGGTGACATCTCATCCAGGTGCCTCCCTCTTACTTTCCAGGGGAGCCTCTGACCCTCTCTTCACAGGGACCTCCTCTTGCAGGAATTAACAGGTCTTCTCAAGGGTCAGGCGGTAGAACCGGTGCCTCACCACCTACAGGGCGCACAAGCTTCTACTCCAGGTACTTTCTGATACCAAAGAAAACTGGAGGCCTAAGACCTATCCTCGACCTGCGAAGCCTAAACAAGTTCTTGGTGAGGGAAAAGTTCAAGATGCTTTCCCTTGGAATATTGCTGCCTTACCTCCGCTAGGGAGACTGGCTATGCTCCTTAAATCTCAAAGATGCGTATACACACATCTTGATTCATCCAGACCACAGACAATATCTAAGATTTGTAGTGGGAGGTAACCATTTTCAGTACAAAGTGCTTCCCTTTGGCCTAGCCTTGGCACCCAGGGTATTCACAAAGTGCATTGCGGTGGTGGCGGCCTTTCTAAGGACTCAAGGGGTATTTGTCTTCCCCTACTTAGACGACTGGCTCATCAGAGCCCAGTCAGCTCTAGAAGCCCAACAGACCACGTCCCGCACTATCCAGTTGCTTCAGCACCTGGGCTTTGTGATCAACTACACAAAGTCCACTCTGGTTCCCTCTCAGGGACTGGAGTTCATAGAGGCAAGGTTAGACAGCCTTCAGGCAAGAGCTTATCTACCAGAGAAAAGGGCTCAAAGACTGGTAGCCCTAGTGCAGCAAGTGAGTCGCAGATCCCGCATCTCAGCAAGACACTTTCTGCGCCTTCTTGGTCACATGGCCTCCACAGTGCACGTGACACCCAATGCTCGACTTCACATGAGAACAGCTCAGTGGTGCCACAGGCAGACATCATCAAGGACAACATCAAGGTGTCCTATCGCCTGATACAGTCTTTGAAATGGTGGCTTCAACCTCACAACCTTCTGGAGGGAGTGCCTTTTCAGCCTCCCACGCACTCGAGGGTGCTGACTACGGATGCATCCCTATTGGGATAGGGTGCGCGTTGCTAACAGGTCTGCACTCAAGGTGTGTGGTCTCCGTGGGAGAGCACACAACAAATCAGTCTCCTAGAGCAGAGGTTCCCAACTCCAGTCCTGGAGGGCCAAACACCATTCAGGTTTTGAGGCTGTCCCTAATGAATATGAATGAGATACATTTGAATACAATGGGGCAGTGCATGCAAATGCATCTCATGCATATTTATTAGGGACAGCCTGAAAACCTGAATGGTGTTTGGCCCTCCAGGACTGGAGTTGGGAACCTCTGTCCTAGAGCTTCGAGCGATCCGCCTAGCTCTTCGGACCTTCTGCCAAATCCTGGCTCATCAATCTGGCTTGATTCAGACAGACAACCAAGTAGCGATGTTCTGTGTGAACAAACAAGGGGGCACAGGCTCTCGCATCCGGTGTCAGGAAACCTTGGACCTATGCTCCTTCACAGTCAGCCAGGGTATGTTCCTCAAGGCGGTTTACTTACCAAGTCAGGAGAACTTCCTAGCAGACAAGCTAAACAGAATTCTCCAGCCGAACAAGTGGCAACTGGATCCCAGTGTAGCCCAGCAACTCTTCCAGTGTTAGGTGCGACCATCCATAGATTTGTTTGCGAGCTCTCAAAATCACCAGTTGTCCCGTTTCGGTTCCAGACAGCCGCACCCACACAGGGTAGCTGCAGATGTTTTCCTAATAATATGGTCTGTGGGCCTCCTATATGCATTTCCTCCCACGGCACTGGTAGCTTGGACCTTATTCAAGATCCTGCAGGACAAGGCCTCGGTCATCCAGGTGGCCGAGACAGCCTTGGCTTCCACTCCTCCTGCAGCTGGCGGAGGAGACTCCAATTCCTCTGGGATTTCCGCCCAATCTCCTGTCACAGGACGGGGGCTCACTTCTGCATCCCAACATCAGGTCCCTCAACCTGATGGCATTGCTGCTGAAAGGGTAGTCCTTACACCACTTCTCCTCCCAAAAAAGATAAGAGGATGTGCTGCTTGCCTCTAGAAGGCAATCAACTAGGAAAACCTATGCATTTAAGTGACGTAGGTTTGAGGTATGGTGTACTCAGCAGAGTGAGAACCCATTCTCCTGCCAGGTGGCTGTGGTGCTGCAGTACCTGCTTCACCTTTCTGATTTAGGCCTTAATTCAAACTCGGTCCGAGTTCACCGTAGTGCTTTATCAGCACATCACTCTCCAGTGGAAGGGCAGCCTCTTTCTGTACACCCCTTGGTGTCCAGCTTCCTGAGAGGTCTGCTTCTGCTGAAACCCCCCGGTTTGCCCCCCGGCGACTGAATGGAATCTGAATGTGGTCTTGCAGCAGTTTACTTGCCCACCCTTTGAGCTGATGGCTACTTGCCATCTTCGCTTTCTTTCTTGGAAGACTCTCTTTTCTTGGTGGCACTCATATTGGCTAGATGAGTGAGTGAGCTGCAAGCTCTGGTGTCCGATAGACCATTCACGCGGTTCTATAGGAACAGGGTGGTACTTTGCACGCACCCCAAGTTCATGATGAAAGTGGTCTCCTCCTTCCACCTCAACCAGGAGGTGGTGCTTCCGACCTTCTTCCCCAGGCCACATGCCAGCCGGGCAGAAGCAGTTCTGCATACCCAGGACTGTAAGAGGGCATTAGCCTTCTACTTGGAGCATACATGGTGACATCGAAGATCTCCTCAGCTCTTCGTCTCTTATGGCCCCAGTAAGCTGGGGATGCTTGTCTCCAAGCGTACGTTGTTCACCTGGGTGGCGAATTGCATCACCTGGGCATACAGGGTGACTGATCTCCCGTTGCAGGGTCGAGTCACGGCCCACCAGGTCAGGGCTAAGGCTGCATTGGTGGCTCTCTTCCGCTGGCAGACATCTGTTGGGCCGCAACCTGGTCTTCAAGCCAGACTTTTGCAGCTCATTACTCCGTAATCTGTTCGAGGTTTAGGCAACTCCTACCCTCCGACCCTTTGGTGTCAGGCTACCGGAGTGATACGTTCTCGGTTGAACTCCTGTCATGGCTGCTGCGGCTCTTCTAGAGGGAGCCTATGTTTCAGTTATGGGTTCTCGGTAGCCTATAGCTAGGGAATCCCATATGTGAGGACTGACTTCCTGCAAGTTCCTGGAGAAAGCGTAGTTATTCACCTGTAGCTGGTGTTCTCCAGGGACAGCAGGAATCAGTCCTCACGACTCTCCCTCCTCCCCTGGAGTTGCAGTCCTTTGATTAATTTTTATCCTTTTGCCGTCTTTTTAGCTATGTCATTTGACTGAGCAAGATGGCATCCTTGGGCGGGAAGGGGACCACACATGCGTGATGCAGTCCCAAAGGCTTTCTTCGAAAGCTGGGGATTTGCTCCGCTTGGGGGCTCCATCAACGTCGCCCATATGTGAGGACTGATTCCTGTTGTCCCTGGAGAACACCTGTTAAGGTGAGTAACTACGCTTTTTTTAATTTTCTGGCGTCGTTGTGCCTTTTTTCTCTAACTGGCAGCCCAGCGAATCTTTGACCTCACAGGGATACTTTTTTCCCCCATGGCTACCAGTGACTTTAAGAAGTGTAATCGCTGCTCAAAAATCAGGTCATTGACCGACACATACGACTGCTGTCTCCGCTGCCTCGGGCTAGACCACGATCCAGCAGAATGCGGTCTTTGCAAGAGGATGTCGAGCAAGGTCCTCAAGAGCTGCCAGAAGCAGCATACGTTTTTTCACGAATCCCTGGTGCCTCCGAAGGCCAGGGTCTCGTCTGAAGCCTCGACACCTTGGGCATATCCTTCCAAGCCAGAGTCCCACCGTGGGCCTCCAGAAAGGGGGTCTCCCTCAAGGGAACCCAGGAAGAAGAAGCCCTCGAAGGCAGCATCCTTGGACAGATCCGACCGGCTGAGTGTACCCCGGGCCAGGTCCCGCAGTCCGAGATGCTCGTCTGAGGCATTGGAGAAGGAGCGGCCTGCAAAGGTCCCCCGGAAGGATTTGGCCTTGGACCAGCCTCTTTCCCCAGACACCATCTTCGTTGAGGATTCCCCTTCGGGGCAGCTGGCGCAAGGCCCAAGTCCTTTGGTTCCCGCACCGAAGGCTGCGGAGCCTTCTGCCCTGGAGTCCAGAATGGCGGCCCTGGAGTGCAGTTTGTCTGCCTTCATGGACCAGCAACAGACGCGGTTGTCTGGTACGACTGGTTCATCTGCCCCTACCACTGGGCCCTTGACGTCTAAGACGTCCCCAGAGGCCGAGCCGATTCTCAATGTCCTTCATCCTCGAGTTGATCCTTGGCTGAGGTCTCAATCCGAATCCCGCTCAACAGGACCGTGATCATCCCCGGCAAGTGTGCCGGGCACCGACCGCAGAGCATCGGGAGCCCAGAGGCCCGTGGAGCAGCCCTCCTACAAGATCTTGATGGATGAGCAGGAGACATAGGATGAGGAGTTGTCCCCCCCCCACCCCACCACCGTGACGTCCCCTCAGACTCTCCCGTCTCTGAGCCTCTATGGCGATCACCGCCGGAGGATATGGGCTTTCTTGATTTTTGTCAGGGATATGTCTAAGGCCTTGGCATTCTCTACGGAGTCGGAGGAGGATCCTCGGGCAGATGAGTTGGAAATCCTCCAGTACGAGACTCCTCCGAGGGAATCGCTCATGGTGCCCATCCCTCTCATCCTGGAATGCCGGCTGCTCTGGATGTGGGAGACACCGGCATCTGTGCCGATGGTGAGCAAACAGCTTGACTCGATGTATCGAGTTTGCTGGAGCCTGGGCTTCCAAAAATCACAGCTGCCGCATAACTCCATGGTGGTGGAGTCAGCCATGCATCAGCTGAAAAGCCAGAAGACTCATTCCTTTGTGCCCCCCAGCAGGGAGGCCCGCACCTTGGATGCCCTCGGCAGAAAGTGTTACCAGAGCTCGATGCTCATCAGCCGCATCCAGGCCTACCAGCTGTACATGGGCATGTACCTGAGAAATCTGGCGAAAGAACTTGCCAGGTTCTCAGCTGGTCTCTCCGAGGAACTCCTGCAGTGGTTCAAGAACCTGGCCAAGGCAGTCCGTGAGTGCTCCAAGTAAATGTCTCGGGCGGACTATGACGAGTTTGAGTTGGCAGCTCGAGTAGCGGCGGCTGGCATCAGTGTGCATGCCGCCAAGCTTGGCTACAGTCATCCGACCTCGAGCAGTGGGTTCAGGACAAATTGGTCTATGTCCCATGCCAAGGAGAGAACCTCTTTGGCAAACCCAACCTTCTGCTGAAGGAGTTGGCAGGTCTTCTCGAGGACAAAGCAGCAGAACTGGTGCCCCACCATCTCAAAGGCAAGGGGTTCTACTCCAGGTACATCTTGTGCCAAAAAGAACAGGGGGCCTAAGGCCCATCCTCGACCTGTGCAACCTCTACAAATTCCTGGTGAGGGAGGAGTTCAAGATGTTTCTCCCTTGGAACATTGCTGCACTACCTCCATCAGGAGATTGGCTATGCTCCTCAGACCTCAAGGATGCCTATACCCATATCCTCATTCATTCTAACCACAGGCAGTACCTGCGTTTTATAGTGAGGGATGGGCACTATCAGTACAGGGTGCTCTCTTTAGGTTTGGCTTTTGCCCCAAGGGTCTTCACAAAATGCCTGGCAGTCGTGGCCACCTTCCTCCGTCTCCAGGGGTTCTGTCATCCCCTACCTGGATGACTGGCTCATAAAGGGAGGCACGGCCTCAGAGGTGCGGCAGGCCACCGCACACACCATCCAGGTTCTGCAGCATGTGGGTTTTGTGATAAACTACCCCAAGTCTCACCTCCTCCCAACACAATGTCTGGAGTTCATCAGGGCAAAGCTGGACACACTCTAGTCAAAGGCCTTCTTGCCCAGGGACCTAGTCGACCTTCTCAGGACTCTGGCATGGGACATACAGTACCGTCCCTCTGTGCCCACTTGGCTGCTTCTGCTCCTTCTCGTGCACATGGCCTCCACGGTCCATATCTCCTCGGATACTTGCCTCCAAATGAGGGCAGCACAGTGGTATCTCTAGGACCAGTGGACGCAAGTCACAGGGTGCTTCCAAGACAGAATCTCTGTAACCCACCAACTGGCGGACTCTCTGGTCCTCTTGGCAGTCCCTCCAGTATCTCGAGGCGGGCATGCCTTTTCATGCCCTGAGCCCCTTAAGGGTCCTCACCACGGATGCCTCCCTGCTCAGCTGGGGAGCCTATTGTGGGGAGCAACACCCCCAGGGCAGCTACTTACCAGGCGAGATCACCCAGCAGATCAACCTCCTTGAGCTGTAAGCGTTATACTTAGCCCTGTGTGCGTTTTGCCACCACCTGCATCACCAGCCTATGCTAGTCCAGATGGACAAACAAGGGGGCACGGGGTCTCATGCCCTCTTTCGGGAGGCAGTGGCCCTCTGCTCGTATGCAACCCAACATGGTATTCTCCTGTAGGCAGTATACTTACTAGAGCAGAACAACCTCCTGGCTTGACAGGCTGAGCAGAGTCTTCTAGCCAGCAACTGGACCCCAGGGTGGCCAACTGGCTCTTCCAGATCTGGGGGAAACCCGTGATGGATCTGTTCGCCAATCCGGACAACTTTTAGTTGCCCTACTTCTGTTCCCGGCAGGCCTACCCCTCCTGGGTGGCAGCAGACGCGTTCCTCGTCTCATGGTCGGAGGGCCTCATGTACGCCTTCCCTCCCACGCTGCTGATTGCCAAAACCTTGTTCAGGATCCTTCGCGACTGAGCCCAGGCAACTGTGGTTCTCGTTGCTCCTCTGATTAATGGTGGAGACCCTCATCCCGTTGGGGACTTCTCTGTGACTTCTATCTCAGGAAGTGGGCTCTCCACACCAACCTGGGGTCCCTGTCGCTGACAGCATGGCTGCTGAAAGGGTGACCCTAGCCTCTTTCACCATCTCAGGTGAGGTAGAGGAGATCCTGCTGGCCTCCTGCAAGGCCTCTACTAGAAAAGCTTATGCCCTCAAGTGGTGCTGGTTTTCGGCCTCGTGTGCCTAGCACGGGGTGGACCCGTTCTCCTGCCCGGTGGGTTTGGTGTTACAGTACCTTCTCTACCTCTCGCAATCTGGGCTCAAGTCTATCTCCTTCCGCATGCACCTAAGTGCCCTGGCAGTGCACCATCACCCGGTGGATGGCAAGCCCCTCTCGGTCCAGCCATTGGTGACTTGCTTTCTTAGGGGTCTGCTCTTATCGAAGCCCCCAGTTCATCTCCGGCAACCAAATGGGACCTCAGCGTGATAATGGGGCCGCTCACTCGCCCACACTTTGAGCCTCTGGCTACTTGCCACCTACGCTACCTCTCTTGGAAGTTGGTGTTCCTGATTGCACACACCTCCGCTCATAGAGTTGGCGAGCTTCAGGCCTTAGTGGCAGAGGCCCCTTATACCAGATTCTACAAGAACAATGTGGTGCTCCACATGCACCCTAAATTTCTTCCGAAGGTAGTATCACCCTTCCATCTCAACCAGGAAGTAGTACTCCCTATCTTCTTTCCGAGACCTCACTCCATAGGGCGGAGACAGTCCTTCACACCTTGGACTGTAAGAGGGCTTTGTCCTTCTATATCCAACGCACTTGGGGCCACCGCAAAGCTGCTCAGCTTTTTGTCTCCTACGACTCCAGTAGTCTGGGGGAGACGGTGACCAAACATATGCTGTCCCCCTGGGTGACTGACTATATTGCCCTAGCCTCTGAGCAGGTGGGGCTCCCGCTGGAAGGCCATGTCACAGCACACCGTGTCAGGGCTATGACCGTGTTTGTGGCAAACTTGCACTCTGTCTCGATGGTGGACATCTGCCGATCCGCCACTTAGTTTTCAGTCCATACCTTCGCAGCCCATTACTTCCTGGAATGAGAGTCCTGACAGGACAGTGCCTTTGGCCAGGCTGTTCTCCGTAATCTGTTTGGGGTTTAAGCAGTTCTGTTTTTCGCAGTGCTGGTTTTCATCGGACACAGGTGTCCTTCTGTGGACATGGACTTAATTGCTACTGCTCGCTGCTTCGCATGAGGGAGTCCGTGTTTTTGCTATGGGCTTTTGGTAGCCTGTAGCAGGGGAGTCCCATATGTGAGGACTGAGTTTCGGCTTGTTCCCGGCGAAAGTGTAGTTACTCGCCTGTAGCAGGTGTTCTCCGGGGATAAAAGGAATCAGTCCTCTCAACCCTCCCTCCTCCCCTTGGAGTTGCTCCTTTACCACCATTTATTTTTGCCATCTTTTAGCTATGTCATCTGACTGAGCAAGATGGCACTCTTGGGCGGTTAGGGGAGCACACATGCATGGTGGCATCTCCCAAAGGCTTTCTTTGAAAGCTGGTGGGATGCTTCCGCAAGGGCTCTGGTTCCGACATCACCCATATGTGAGGACTGATTTCTGCTGTCCCCAAAGAACCCCTAATCTCCAGGAACAAGCAAGAATGTAGTCTTCACATATGGGTGACGTCAGCACAGATGGAGCCCGCGCGGGAGCGCTCTCCAGCGTCCTATAGGACAGCTTTTGGGAACATCCCACTGCATCTGCGTAAGTGCCTTCCCGCCTTTCCAGCTCTCCCGCCTCAGTTCTTCATTTTCCGTGGAGCTGACGGAGCAATTCCTGTCAACACAGAAAATTTAGTTTTTCTTTTTTTGTGGTCGCGTTTGCCCTTCCCATCGACGCTAGTACCGACATTGTTGGGGGTTTTCCTAATTTCTTCTTTTTTTTCTGAGGGCCCTCAAGGTGCTTCAGTGCCATTTTGGGCTTAGGCCCTTTTTTCCTTTTCCAAAATGGATAAACCAGCTAGTGGTTTTAAAGTGTTCCAAATGTGGCAGTACTATTTAGGCCACCAACACCCATGACTGATGTCTAAAATGTTTGGGACCGGATCATCAACTGTCGGAATGCCCTCTCTGTAGGAAGATGACAGAGGGGCCTGCAGAATAGAGCTGCGAAACTCTGCACCCTCTTTACCACCGATGCAATGTCCATTGTATTGACGACATCAAGAGCTTCATCTTCCTCCCACGGATCTTGGGTATCGAAACCCAGGTCCTCCTCAAAGACTGGCCGGTCTTCCAAGGATAGATTTCCTTCTAAGCATCGAGATGCCTTAGGCATTGCCCTGGAAGGGAACACACTGGCCAAACAACCCCAGCGGGAGGTCCTTACCTCCAAAGCTTTAATGGGGTCCCAAGATTATTCTGAGGCCTTCACCTCTGGAGAGCTCTTGGTGCCATGCCGGCCTTAGAATTGGTGTCTGGCATCGAGGGTCTGGTACTGAGGCAATTCCGATGCCAACTTCGACTGGTATCACAGATGGGCTGAGCGCAAGCACCCTGCCCGTCGGTACTTCGAAGCCTCTGATTCTCCAGGAACACGCAGGAAGTCAGTCCTCACTTATGGGTGAGGGCACCGACGGAGAAATTCCCCAGCTTTCAAAGAAAGCCTTTGGGATTGCTACCACGCATGCGTGGTCCTCTTCCCGCCTAAGGGTGCCATCTTGCTCAGTCTCCTTTTTTCTGCGGAGCCCTTCGGACGTACGTACTCATCTCTCAGAAAAAGTTTGATTTTCCTCGCCTTAGCGGGCTCTTATTTCTCTTTTCTGGTTGCACCAGTCTTCTACCCGTCCTCCTCTTACTCCCTTTTGGGGCTCATGGGGATACCTTTTCTAGAAAAAATTTTCTTCCGGGCTTTGTGCCCGTTTTTTTTTTTCTTCCCAGCTGCTGGCCGCGTGGATCTTCGACCTCGCAGGGGCTGTTTTTGCCCCCATGTCCACTGGGTTTAAAAAATGCGATAGATGCTCTAGGAACATGTCGCTTAGGGACACTCATGACTGTTGTCTAAGGTGTCTGGGAGCCGACCATGACCCAGAGCTCTGTTCGCTCTGCAAGAAAATGTCCTCTAAGGCCCTGCTCAGCCGTAAGCAGAAGTCTGAAGACATTTTTTGAAAGGCCGCCTCGGAGTCTCCGGCGGCACCCTCGGTCGTCTCCCCTCCGGTGGGTTCTCCCCCTGCGGCACCAAGTTCCAGACAGCACTCAGAGCAGGAGTCCCCCGAGGTGGAACGGCGCAAAAAGGCGGCCTCGAAGTTGCTGTCTGGGGCCCCCGACAAGAGCGAGCGCTCCCGCGCCTGGTCACTTAGCCCTATTCGGCATTCCCGAGAGTCTGACAACGAGCGGTCTGCAGGGTACCTCGCAGAGAAATGGAGGCCTCCGGCAAAGGCGTCCAGTCTCCTGAAGGCCGTCCAGGTGAGGACCCCTCTCCTCCTCGACGCCCGACCCAGTGACCCTGGTGTCGGCATCCCAGAGCCCCATGCCCACGTGGGAATCCCATATCCTCGCGCTGGAACACAGCATTTCTGTGTTCATTGCTTCCCAGCAGGCGCTCACAGCCAGCTTCGCTGACCTGCGCCCGGAGTCCGCGGGTCCCTCGTGTGGGACACACAAATCTGTCCAGGAAACCCCTGAGAACCACGGGCCTCGTGAGGGTCCTTGACGTCAGTCTTGCTCGCTCTCCTGTTCTTCGGGGGCAAGATCGTCCATGGCTTCCAGATCCAGGCCGCCAGCCATCAGACAGGACGAACTGCCTGGCTCGGATCCCTCGACCAATTTCTCGGATTGGAAATCCGATGGGGACCCGCACCCATCAGGGTCTTCTGTCGTACACCACTCCGCCTGGTCTCCAGCAACGTTCGCAGCCCGAGGATGCCTCCTTTTTGGTGTTTGTTCGGGATATGGCTCGGGCTTTCAGCCTAGTCACCCAGGCCAAGGAGAACTCTCGTGCTGAAGAACTTGATATTCTTCAGTACGAGGCCCCGCCCAGGTCCCGGTGCCGCCAGTCCTCTCCCGGCTATTGCTCTGCATGTAGGAGGCCCCAGCCTCTGTCCCCATTGTGAGCAAGTGCCTTGACACAAAGTACGAGGTGCAGTGAGGGCCAGGCTTCCGCAAGACCCAACTTCTGCACATTTCGATGGTGGTGGAATCGGCCATGAGGAAGCAGAAGAGCCCGAAGGCCTATCAAGGTTCCATGCTCTCTTGTTGCATCCAGGCATACCAACTATATATTGGTATGTTCCTCCACGATTTGGCAAAAGAACTGGCAGGGTTTTCCATTGGCCTTGAGGACAGGCCCCTAGATAGGTTCCGCACCCTGTTGAAATCAGTGGCCGATTGCTCTAAGTATATCTCTGGAGCCTCCTATGATGGCTTTGAGTCATCAGCTCGGGTGGCGGCCGCGGGCATCAGAGCCCGCCGCCAGGCTTGGCTCCAATCTTTGGATTTGGAGCAGTGGGTGCATGAGAAGCTCCTGGACGTGCCCTGTCTCGGCAAACAACTTTTTGGTAAGCCAATGGAGGAGAAGGTGGCGGAAATCAAGACGGAGTATGTCACGAGGACCCGTCTCTCCCGCAAGACCTCTATTCTGCCTTGGAAGAAGCAGCCCGCCAAGAAGCCCTTCTTCCCCAGGAAAGGTCTCCAGTATTGCGGGTATCTGCCGTACCCGGCTACTCCCACGCTGACCACTCCTGCGCAGGGAAAGCCCGGCCAAAGCCATCGTAAACCGAAGGCCCAGACGCCGGCCTTGCCACAGCTCCATCAGGGGTTTTGATGCCAACGGCATAGCCCCTCGCCCTCCGGCGATCCGGCAGCCTGTGGGGAGACGCCTGTCCTGCTTCGCCCTGTCGTGGGCACTGATCACCTCAGACATCTTTGTTCTCCAGGTCATCCGGGCGAGCTATCGCCTCCACTTCGACAGGCTTCCACCCCCTTTCTCCCCGGCGGAGCCTCCTCGACTCCCCGCACACCAGCTTTTGCTGCAGCGGGAATTGCACTCCCTCCTTGCCCAACGGGCAATCTAGAAGGTCTCTCCCCACCTTCGAGGTCGGGGATTTTATTCCTGGTACTTCCTCATTCCGAAAAAGACGGGGGGGGGGGGTGTCTGCATCCCATCCTCTTCCTCTGCAGACTAAACAAGTTCCTGGTGCTGGAGAAATTCAAAACATTATCTCTTGGTGTGCTGCTGCCCTTCCTCCGGCAGGGCGACTGGCTATGCTCCTTGGATCTAAAGGATGCTTACGCCCATATCTTGATCTACCCCTAACAAGGCAGTACCCGCATTTCAGGGCGCAGGGAGAGCAGTTCCAGTATAAAGTGCTCCCCTTCGATCTCTTATCTGCCCCTCGGGTCTTCACTAAGTGCCTCGTCGTGGCCGCCGCTCATCTTCGGTGTCAGGGCGTGCCGGTGTTCCCTTACCTCGACAACTGGCTCATTATGGGCTCCTCCGTCAAGGAGGCCCGGCAAGCGATGTCGCGCACTGTCCTCCTCTTGGAGAGTTTGGGGTTCTTGGTCAACTACCCAAAGTCTGACCTCGAGCCAGCACAGGCTCTCGAGTTCATCGGGGCGCGCCTTGATACTTGGCAGGCCATTGCCTTCTTGCTGATGGATTGCTTCACCCCCCTCCGGGCTCTGGCCACCCTCGTCCAAAGCGCCCGGCAGGTCACCGCTCAGTCCATGCTGTCTCTTGGGCCACATGGCCTCGACCGTGCATGTGGTTCTTCACTCCTGCCTGCACATGTCGACGGCCCAGTGCTGTCTCAGCTCTCAATGGAGCCAATCCCTCAGACACCTCAGGGACTCCATCAGGGTTCTTCCCGATCTCCATTTGTCCCTGAACTGGTGGCAGAACCCCTGCAATCTCTTGTGGGGCTCGCTCTTCCAGACCCCACAGCACGATGTGGTACTGACCATAGATGCCTCCCTGCTAGGATGGGGAGCCCATTGCGCAGGGGCAGTGGTCGCCTGTGGAGGCTCAACAACGAATAAATCTGCTTGAGCTCCGGGCCATCCGATGGGCCTTGAGGGCCTTCGAGGATCTCCTCAGCAGGAAGTCGGTCCTGGTGCAGACTGTAACAGAGTAGCGATGTTTTACATCAACAAGGATGGGGTCATGGGGTCACACACCCCTCTGCAGGGAAGCAGTCCTCATCTGCTCTTTTGCCGCCTGGTAGAAGATGTCCCTCAAGGCGATGTATCTCCTGGGTAAGGAGAACGGCCTGTCGGACAGGCTCAGCAGAATCCTTCACCCCCACGAGTGGCGCCTGGACCCCAGAGGGCAGGCTGGCTGTTCCTGCACAGGGGAACTCTGGTGATGGACCTCTTCGCAAGCCCCCAGAACACTCAGCTTCCTCACTTCTGTGACCCGGTACCGCACCTGGGCCGGGAGGGCCCCGATGCATTTCTCAAGGACTAGTCGTCCAGCCTTCTATATGCATTCCCTCCTTTCCCCCTCATTGCGAGGGCCCTGTTCAAAGCTCAACGGGACAGAGCATCTCTGATTCTCGTGGCCTCGGCAGCCTTGGTTTCCACTGCTCTGACTGTTGTTGGAGCCTCCGATTCCCCTAGGCTCTGCCAGGGACTTGCTGACGCAGGAGGAGGGTCGGGTACTATACCCGAACCTACCCTCCCTATCCCTCACAGCTTGGCGGCTGAACGGGTCTCTCTAGCCTCTCGGGCCCTTCCGGAGGAGGTCAAGGAAATCCTCCTTGCCTCGAGGAAGGACTCCACTAGGCAAGCTTATGCCTTTAAGTGGAAATGCTTCTCCGTCTGGTGTTCGGAGCACCAGATCGACCCCTTCTCATGCCCGGTTTGGTGGGTTCTCCAGTATCTTCTCCACCTCTCGAGGGAGGGACTGAAGTCTAACTCGGTAAGAGTTCATCTGAGCGCCATATCAGCTAATCATCTCTCTATCGAGGGAAAGCCTCTCTTAGGGCAACCACTAGTCTCCCGCTTCATGCGGGGCCTTCTGTTATCCAAGCTGCCCATCTGTTCCCCTCCGGCAGAATGGGACTTGAACGTGGTGCTCACACATCTCACTCGTCCACCCTTTGAGTTGATGGCGACGTGTTCACTCCAGCATTTGTCCTGAAAGGTGGTGCTGACCTTGGCTCGCCGAGTCATTGAGCTTCAGGCATTCATGGCTTGCGCCCCTTACACCAGGTTTTATTGGAACAGGTTGGTCCTCTGGACGCATCCTAAGTTCTTACCCAAGGTCGTGTCGGTTTTTCATCTCAACCAAGAGATAATGCTCCCGACCTTCTTCCTGAGGCCCCATGCTGATCAGGCGTCAGCGACTCTCCACACCCTCGACTGCAAGTGAGCCCTCGCCTTCTACTTGCAGCGTACTCACTCATCGCAAGACTGACCATCTCTTCGTGACCTATGATCCCAACAGGCAGAGGCAAGCAGTCACCAAGCACATCCTCTCTTTTTGGGTGGCAGACTGCATCACTTTCGCTCATGCGAAGGCGGGCGTTCCCCTGGATCGTTCAGTCGCTGCACATGGTATCCGAGCCAAAGCGGCCTCAGTGGCTAGCTGCGCTCCGTGCCCATGATGGACATTTGCCGGGCGGCAACCTGGTCTTCTATAAATACCTTCGCTGTCCACTATTGCCTGGAGAGGGAGTAACGCCGGGACAGCGCCTTCGGCCAGGCTGTACTCCGTAATCTGTTTGGGGTATAAGCAACTCCTGCCCTCTGACCCTTCTTCACGGCTAATGAGGGTTTTGCCTCGAGGACCTGAGGACTCTGGTTCCTTCAAGCTTTGGCTTCTGCTTATGACCTCGTGAGGCATTTTTTGGTTACAGGTTCGGTAGCCTGTAGCTAGGGAGTCCCATAAGTGAGGACTGACTTTCTGCTGTCCCTGGAGAACACCTGTTATAGGTGAGTAACTACGCTTTCAGAATCTTCGGATGATGAATCGGCCAGTACCTGGGAGGTGAGGACTCTCCCAGAGGGATCCTCTCCTTCCCCACAATGTTGTATGTCCCCTCTGGAGGATATGTCTTTTCAAGACTTTAACCGTGACGTTGCTCGAGGTTTCTCCATTATGGTCACCTCGGAGAAGGAACCGAGAGCTGAGGAGCTTGAAATTCTTTAATATCCTGCAGCCCCAAAGGATGCTGCTACTCTTCCTGTTCACCAAATTCTTCATGACCTTATGCTCAGAATGTGGGAGACACCTTTAACTATTTCTCCACATTCTCAGAGGCTCGATACTATGTACCAGGTACCTGAGTGCCCTGGTTTTCAGAAGACGCAATTACCACACCACACCATTCCATGGTAGTGGAATACACTGTGCATCGAATCAGAAGTACCAAAATACATTCATCGAACCCTCCGGGCAGGGGATTGAGAACCCTCGATGCTTTCAGGCCTCCATGTTATCGGCCAGAATCAGTTCTTTCTTACTCTACATGGGTATGTTCCTTAGGGAGGTAACTAAGAATTTAGAATTAATGGCTCCCCTTCTCCACGATGACAAGAGGGCTGATTACCTCACACTTGTAAAGCATGCCCAAAAATGTTTTCAAATTTGTGAACAGGGCAACCTTTGACTTCTTTGAATGTATTAGCAGAACTTCTGCTATATGCATTGGTGCATGTAGGATTGCTTGGTTACAAGCATCTGATCTTGAACAGTGGGTTCAAAATAAGCTGGGGAATATTTCTTGCACAGGAGAAAACCTTTTTGGCAAGGACTGGCAGGACAAAGCTTCTCAGCTGGAATCTGAGAATACCACTCTCAATAGGCATTCTAGAACCACTGCCAACCCAGCTAAGAAAAAGACTACACAGAAGCCTTTTTTCAACAAGAAAAAGTACTACCCTTCTTATACTTATACTGTGCACTGTCCGGTCCATGTTCCCCAAAAGGGGCAGCAGCAACCAAAGCAACAGAGAGAGGCTCAGACCCCCAGATCTCAGCCAATTCAACAGACCCAACCTCCTCAGGGTCTTTGACTTTCTAGGGAACTTAGCGTCCTGCCTCTGGAGATCCCAGATCTCATCCGCATTCTAGGCAGACTCATTTCGCCCACAGGTGGCAAATGATAACATCAGAGCATTGGACTCTCTATAGTAAGAGAAAGGTACAAACTTCACCTCCAAAGTATGCCTCTTCATTCTACTCTTGACCTCCTCTCACCATTCTGTTACAGGAGGTTACCTCCCTTCTCGCACAGGGTGTGATAGAAGTGCTACTCTCTCAGCAGGGCCTGGGCTTCTACTCTCCTTACTTCCTTATCGTGAAGAAAACAGGAGGTTCCTTAGCGTCCCTCCAGTCTAGTCCCGGAACTCTGGAGTTGTGATCCTCTTCCAGCAGCTTGGAGACTGATCCATGTCATTCTTTGACACCGCCTCCACACTTCAGTTTAGATCAGTCTCCAAGCAGCTGGAGGATGTGAGCCGGAGTTCCCGGCTCACTGGAGGAATAGTTAAGGACAATTAGGAAGTTAAATGGCAGTTTTAGATTCTTATTTTATTTTCAGTAGTTTCTAGTGTGTGGCAATTATTTTGGAGGGAGGTTTTAAATTTAGGGTGATATACCTTTAAGTTTACCGGTGAAGGACCTCTCTTCCTTTCTTCCTCGCTCTCTCTGGGCCAAGGACGGACTGAGGAGGAACATGTAGACCGCGGGTGCAGGCTGCACGATAGGAAGTTAAGACAGTTCTGGTGATTCAGAGAGGAGCGCTCCCCCAGCGCTACACAGAAGATATTGCCTGTTTGCGCTTGGGGGATCGGGCAGAAGGGAGTCGCGGTCCTGCGGGCCCTTGCTGTTTCTCTTCATCGGGTGAGAGTAGACCCAAGTGAGAGACTCAGCCAGCAGATCTGGAGCCTTTCAAGTGGGCTGAGATCCAAAACAGAGGAGCAATAAGGTAAGCCGCAGAAAAGAGTTCGCGGCCGGGTGCTTGTTTAGGAGTCAGGGAAGTAGGCCGGCCCGCGCCGCGTGTGATTTCGGGGGGAAACAAACGGTCCTATTTCCGTGGGAAAGCTTTGTTTTGAGTTTTTCTTATGGAGGGCAGGTCGGGGAGTGCCCTGCTCAATTTTGTGTAAGTTAAAAAAACAAACAAAACAAAACAAAACAAAAAACCCCAGGCCCGAGTTAGGCAGGCTAGTTCAGGACAACTGCCGTTGGGGGTCCCTTGGAAGGGGGTTGGCTTCAAGGGAGGCCTTAAGAGCAGCAGGCCCAGGTGACAAGGGGGTCAAAATGCCTACTAAAATGTTATGTTTACTCTGTGGAGTAAAACGATCTGCAGTGTCAGAAGCTGGTATCTGTAAAAGCTGTAGTCAGGCGTCTCTCGCGGAGCACAAAGACTTGGATACAGCAGAGGAGCAGGAGGTGGCTTTAGAGGGGCCCTGGTCTCCGGTAGTGATCTTGGAGGACCCGGTACCAGGACCGTCCACAAAGCCGGATGGGTCGGTTACTCAGTCCTCTTTCCCGGGGGATTGGTCTTCGGTTTTCTCCCCAAACTTTGTAACTCTGATTCAGAGGGCGTTTGGCGGTTCTCAGAGAGAGCTTTTCTCTTCGGCTGCTGGTCTCCTGGGTGGGAACTTGGGACAGAAGAGGCCAGGTTCTCCGCTGTCAGTGGCTGCTTTGGCGGGACTGCCGAAGAAAGCGAGAGTGGAAAGTGAGAAGCAAGGACAGTCTGAGTTTTCGGAGGATTTGTGCACGGAAGACGGGGAGAATGACCCGGAGTTAGACGAGGAATTGGAAGAAGGTGAGATTGCTGAGCAAGAGGATCAGGCCAGAGTGGTGTGGATTTTTCGGAGGGAGGAATTTCCCACACTCATTTCTGAGACACTTAAGGCGCTTAATGTACCGGCCTCAGGGCCGGTGGAGGAGGCGGTGTTAGAGGATCCGCTCTTACAAGCATTTAGGAAAACACAGAAGGCTTTTCCTATGCATAGGGTCATAAAGGAAATGATTCAAGGGGAGTGGGACATGCCTGAGGCAGCTCTCAAGGGCTCTAGGGTAATGTCTCGCCTATATCCATTGGTGGAACAGGATAAGGAGCTATTTAAATCGCCGAGAGTGGATGCAGCGGTTTCGGCGGTAACTAAGAAGATGACCATCCTGGTGGAAGGGAGTGCAGCTCTTGAGGATACTCAAGACAGAAAGCTAGATGCTTTGTTGAGGCAGGTCTTTGTGGTTAATGCTCTTTCCATTCAAGCCTCTATTTGTGGTGCTTGGGTGGCAAGAGCCTGTCTGCACTGGGCTCAGCGAGTCCATGGAGAGAGGATCGAGGACTTGGTCGGTGAGGCGGCTCGTTTGGAGTCCGGAGCAGCATATCTTGCGGATATCCATTATGATCTGATTCAAGGCCTTTCGAATAGTATGGCTTCCGTGGTAGCAGCACAGAGATACCTTTGGCTGTGCAATTGGGCGGTGGATGCGTCTTCAAAGGCCAGGTTGAGTAAGCTTCCCTTTAAGGGTAAGCTGCTGTTTGGTGAAGAATCAAGATTGTTAAGGATCTGGGGGTATATAAAGGCGGAAGGCTTCCGGAGGATAAGCAGAAGCTGGAAAGGTTTCCTGCAATGTCTAGATTGCCGCAAAGAGATTTTTGACGTTTTCGGTCGTCCAGGTTTCCTCAGTCAGAGGGGGCATTTTCCCTATAGGAACCGGGGGTTTTGAGGCTTCCGAGGGGCGAACAAAGGTTTTGCGGCTGCCTCTTCGGGTCCCAGGAAGTCTCAATGAAGTCAAAGAGGCCCAGGTGGAAGTGGCAGTGGGAGGTCGTCTGCAGGAGTTTTACGCTGCCTGGGTCAAAATTACATCAGATCAGTGGGTGTTAGAGGTGATTCGAGAAGGATATGCGTTAGAGTTTCAGAAACCGGTAACCGACTCGTTCGTACAGTCCCCTTGCAAAGCGCATCGCAAACGCGAGGCGGTTTTTCAGACATTGAAAAGGTTGATAGCTCTCAAGGCGGTAGTGCCGATGCCTCGAGACCAATGCGGATTAGGTCGATACTCCATTTGTTTTGTAGTCCCGAAGAAAGAAGGAACTTATCAACCAATTTTGGACTTGAAGAGTGTAAACCGCTGTCTCGGGGTGTCCCATTTTCATATCGAGTCACTGAAATAGGTTATCATGGCAGTCAGAAAAGGGGAGTTTCTGACTTCCCTCGATTTATCAGAGGCATATTTTACACATTCCAATTCATCCGGAACATCAACAATTCCTCAGGTTTGCAGTGCCGATGGGGCATTTTCAGTTTTGGGCTCTGCCTTTTGGTCTGGCGTCGGCGCTGCGGACCTTTACCAAGGTCATGGTGGTCGTGGCGGCGGAGTTGAGGAGAGAAGGTGTTCTGGTTCATCTGTATCTCGACGACTGGTTGATTCGAGCGAAGTTGAGGGTGGAAAGCAAAGAGGCTACTGCTAAGGTCATCAGCAGTCTTCAACGGTTGGGATGGGTAGTCAATGTGGCCAAGAGCAGTCTAGTACCATCTCAGAACCTCGAGTACCTAGGGGCACGTTTCGATACTGCGGTGGGCAAGATTTTTCTGCCTCCGCATCGGGCAGTGGCCTTACAAAAGTTGGTTCGAAGGTTTCTCGACAGGCCGCGTTTGACAGCATGACATTATTTGCAGCTTCTGGGAACAATGGCGGCGACGATTGAGTTGGTCCCCTGGGCGAGGGCGCATATGAGGCCGTTGCAGAGAGTATTACTCAGAAGGTGGTCTCACCAAAACGATCTGCTGTCTCGGCGTCTGATCTGTCTGGAGGAGACTCGGGAAGCATTGCGCTGGTGGTTGCTTCTGGAGTCTTTGACAAGGGGTATGCCCTTGGAGATGCAGAGTTGGTTACCACTGACGATGGATACCAGCCTCCTCGGTTGGGGGGCGCATTTTCGGGACAGGTTCGCGCAGGGTCAGTGGACGGAGCAGGAGAAGACCTGGTCGATCAACAGGTTGGAACTGCGTGCAGTAGCATTGGCGCTAGTGGAGTTTCAGCCGTATCTAAAGGAAACCGCGATCAGGGTGTTTTCGGACAATGCGACCGCGGTGGCCTACATAAACAGGCAAGGGGGCACCGGCAGTCCTGCCTTAGAAGAGGCAGATCGGTTGTTCCTATGGGTCGAACAGAACCTTCAAGCTCTTTCGGCAGCGCATGTGGCAGCAGTGGACAATGTGACAGCCGATTTCTTAAGTCGAGTAAAGGTAGACCCCGGGGAGTGGACTCTTCACCCGGAGGTGTGCGACATGGTGGTGCAGTGCTGGGGTGCGCCAATAATGGATCTCATGGCAACATTCAAATCAGCAAAGGTTGGTCGGTTTTTCAGCAGACGGAGAGAAAGAATGTCGGAAGGACTGTATGCTCTCATCCAGGACTGGCCAGTGGGGTGGTTGCTGTACGTGTTCCCGCCCTGGGTGTTAATTGCACGCGTAGTGCGGCGCATCGAAGGCCACAAAGGATTAGTGATACTAATCGTGCCGGATTGGCCGAGAAGGCCATGGTATGCGGATCTGAGAAGGCTGGTAGTGGGGAAGCCTTGGCGACTACCAGTCAGGAAGGACCTATTAATGCAAGGCCTGTTGTATATATGTAATTTCAGTTTGTTCAATGTAAACCGCACTGATGCAGAATAGCGCGGTATATAAGAGAATGTAAATAAATAAATAAAAATATATGCCGCAGGTAGCTCGATTCTCGCTTACGGCATGGCTCTTGAGAGGGCAAGGTTAAGGGGGAAGGGCTACTCGGAGGCGGTGGTCGCCACTTTGTTAGGAGCTCATAGACTGTCTACTTCCCTAGCTTATATTCGCGTGTGGTGCATTTTTGAAGCTTGGTGTGGTGACAGGCATTGTGAGCCATTGCGGGCGTCAGTGCCGCAGATTTTGGAGTTCTTACAGAATGGTTTCCAAAAAGGATTAGCGGCTCCTTCCCTGAAGGTGCAGGTGGCAGCAGTGTCGTGTTATCGGGGGAAGATCAAGGGGCAAGCCCTGGGCGCTCATCCAGATGTTAAGAGATTTTTGAGGGCGGTAGGGCTCTTAAGGCCTCCGTGCAGGCAATTGGTTCCTACTTGGGATCTGCAATTAGTTCTGGAGGCGTTAGGTAAGCGGCCGTTTGAGCCTTTGGCTAAGGCAACGTTGAAGGATCTTACACTGAAGGTGGTGTTCCTGGTGGCAATTGCATCGGCACGGAGGATTTCTGAGCTGCAGGCACTATCGTGTAGGGAACCATTTTTATCCTTTTATGAGTCAAATGTGATTTTGAGGCTGGTACCGTCCTTTTTTGCCGAAGGTGCTGTCTCCTTTTCACATGAATCAGGTAGTCTCTCTGCTGGTATTCCGGGTGCATTCCGGGGAGTCGGCTACGCAGCGTTTGCATCTTTTGGATGTTCGGAGGGCCTTGAAAAGGTATCTCAGAAGAATGGCAGAGTTCAGGAAATCGGATAGGCTGTTCGTCTTGTTTGGTGGTTCTCGCATGGGGGAAGCAGCTTCAAAAGCATCCATTGCCAGATGGATAAAGGAGGCGATAGCGTCAGCATATATGTTGGGGGGGTAGACTGGCGCCTGAATGCTTGAGAGCGCATTCTACGAGGGCGCAAGCCGCGTCTTGGGCAGAGTACAAATTTGTTCCTGCAGTTGAAATTTGTAAAGCAGCAACGTGGTTGTCATTAAATTCGTTTGTTAAGCATTATGGTCTGGATATTCAGGCGAATAGGGATACCTGTTTTGGGACAGCGGTGCTTCAGGCTGGTCAAGCAGGTCCCGCCCATTGAATTCTTGTACTGCTCTGTTACATCTCCAGAGTTCCTGGACTAGACTGGAGGGACGCTAAAGAAATTTAAATTATACTTACCTGCTAATTATAGTTCCTGGAGGAACTCCAGTCTAGTCCCAGATCCCATCCCGATACTTTGGGAGGAGAGGAGCCTGAAGCAGAAGATTTCACAGGTAAGCGAAACAGTAAACTCTGGAGCCTTGAGTTCAGGTGACGGGTTTGAGTATGGGGCAGTATATGAGAAGGTCAGGGTTCTTCTCAGAGGGGAAGCAAGGGCCTTCGCAGTTAGACTTAGGTCTAACAATTCAACTTGGGCATCGTAGAGACGTTCAATACAGGGGTTTAGAGAGTTAGTTTGAAGTTGCTTTATAACTGTTTTTTTATTACTTAATTGTTGCTCCGGTGAGTCTGCTTTGACAATAGGTTACTGAAGTGTGGAGGCAGTGCCTGTGTCCTTATACCGGTGTCATCAAAGAATGACATGGATCAGTCTCCAAGCTTCTGGAAGAGGATCACAACTCCAGAGTTCCAGGACTAGACTCGAGTTCCTCCAGGAACTATAATTAGCAGGTAAGTCTAATTTACATATACAGGCCCATCCTGGACCTCAGAGAACTGAACAAGTATCTGCTTCGGGAGAAATTCAAGATCTCCCTGGGCACTCTTCTCCCTTATCTCGAGTTAGGACTGGCTCTGTTCTCTAGATCTAAAGGACGCATATACCCACATCCTTGTTCACGCAGAACACAGAAGGTTCCTGCGATTCCTCTTCCAGGGAAAACATTATCAATACAAGGTCCTTCCTTCGGCCTGGCCTCTGCCCCAAGAGTCTTTACAAAATGCATGGCAGTGTTGGCTGCATTCCTAAGGACTCTGGGGATATTTGTTTTCTTCTACTTAGACAACTGGCTAATCCGAGCAACAACAGCTCTAGAGGCCAGTTCTTCTCTCTCGCACACCATACAGGTGCTTCAACACTTGGGATTTGTAATAATTTTTTCAAAATCCCAACTCGCCCCTTTTCAGACCCTAGAGTTCATAGGGGCTCTCCTAGACACTCAACAGTCAAGGGCTTTTCTACCTCAAGCCTGCTGTGCTCAAATCACTCAGCTAGCATTTCAAGCATGTCTGAAATCTTCCCTCACCGCTCGAGAAATGCTTCAACTGCTGGGCCATTTGGCATCCACTGTACATGTGGTTCCTTATGCTCATCTGCATATGCGTTCAACTCAATGTACCCTAGCTTCGAAGTGGGCTCAAGCATCTGCTCATCTGGGAGACAAAATCATGATCTCTTTGTCTCATCTTGTCTCTCCAATGGTGGAAATTGCCAGAAAACCTTTTCGCAGGGTCATCTTTTCAGATGCCACCACACCAATCTACCCTAACGAAGGATGCGTCCAAATTGGACTGGGGAGCTCTTCTGGACAATCTCTCCACTCAGGGTTTTTGGACTCGAGGCACAACTTCACATAAATCTATTGGAACTCAGAGCCATCCACAATGCTCTCAGGGTGTTCCACGACCACCTTGGCTTCCATTCAGTTCTAGTCCAAGCAAAGTGGAACAGGTTTTCGGGCACTATGCAATGAAGCCCCACACCTATGTTTTTTTGCCATACAGCATCAGATTCACCTTCTAGTGGTGTATCTCCCTGGCAAACAGAATCTCCTGGCAGACAAACTCAGTCAAGTACTTCTGCCTTACGAATGGTCTCTCCATGTGGACTAGATTGTTCGCATTTTTCAGATCTGGGGAACCCCAGATATAGACCTGTTTGCGAGTCCTCTGTTCCAGGACACCTGCTCACAACAGTCAAGCGGTGGATGCTTTTCACCTCCACTGGGGTCAGGACTTTCTATATGCCTACCCTCCCATTCCCCTCATCCCCAAGACTCTTTTTAAAACTCCAGAGAGACAGGGGCTGCATGATCCTCATAGCCCTGCGTTGGCCACGACAACCGCGATATCCTCGTCTCTCTCAAGCCCAACTACTAGATTTGGCGTGTGCTCCAGATCTCCTATCACAGGAGAACGGGGCGCTGCTGCATCCAAACCCTCAGTCCCTGCATCTGACAGCATGGCTGCTGAAGGCATAGCATTCCAGAACATTAACCTTTCTCAACAGGTTAGAGAGATCCTATTAGCTTCAAGAAAACCTTCCACAAGGTGTACTTACGCCTTCAAGTGGCGAAGAATTTCACTCTGGTGTTCAAAAAGTGGTGGTATTTCTTTTTCGGTTCTGGTGGAAGCGTTACTTGAATATCTCCTCCACCTCTTGTCTTCCTCACTCAAAACCAATTTGGTACTGGTCCACCTAAGTGCCATTGCGGCATCTCACATACCCTTAGATGGTCAGCCTGTCTCCTCTCAGCCACTTGTGGTGCACTTCATGAGGGGTCTTCTCTTAACTAAACCTCCCATTAGGCCACCACCTGTGGCATGGGACCTCAGTGTTGTCCTCGGACAGCTTATGAAGCCACTCTTCGAACCCCTAGCCACTACTTCTCTGAAGTTTCTTTCTTGGAAGGTCACCTTCCTTATTGCCCTCACTTCTGCAAGATACATCAGTGAGCTCCAGGCTTTAGTGGCTGATCCTCCTTATACATGGTTCTACCATGATAAGGTAGTCCTTAGGACTCATCCTCACTTTATGCCAAAGGTGGTTTCGCCTTTTCATTTAAACCAGTTTGTGTACCTCCCTGTTTTCTTCCCTAGGCTTCATTCCTCTAGTGCAGAGAAAAGCCTATACACTCTGGATTGCAAATGTGACTTGGCCTTTTTATCTCCAGAGAACTAGGCAGCACAGGAAAGCTTCCTAGCTTTTTGTTGCTTTTGACTCAAGTCACCTAGTTCTGCCAGTTTCTGGATTGCAGACTGTATATCTTTTGCATATGAAGGTGCAGGACGTTCCCTTGAAGGTCACGTTACAGCACACAGCGTACGAGCAATGGCTGCCTCCATGTCAAATCTATGCTCAGTAGCGATTAATGAGATATGCAAAGCAGCAACCTGGTCCTCTGTCCACACCTTTGCAGTTCATTATTGCTTAGACAAGGATTCCCGCTGGGATGCCTCATTTGGCCAAGCTGCTCTCCAGCATCTTTTTCAGACTTAGATCAACTCCTACCCCCCGTCCCAGGTTTCAGTACCAGATATCGTTGGAGGATACATGACCCACTTACGCCTGTGTTTCACAGCTCACTCTGTGATCATCTCCCTGGTATCTCCAAGCTAGGGAGTCCCATATGTGAAGACTACATTCCTGCTTGTTCCTGGAGATAGCATAGTTACTCACCTGCAACAGGTGATCTCCGGGAACAGCAGGAATTGCGTCTTCACAACCCACCCACCTCCCCTAGGAGTTGTATTTCTCTCTCTTTCCTTTTATCTCAGCTACAAACTCAACTGAGGGATGCTCCTAAAAGCTTTCCTATAGGACGCTGGGGAGCGTTCCCGCGCGGGCTCCGTCGGTACTGATGTCACCCATATGTGAAGACTCAATTTCTGCTGTTCCCGGAGATCACCTGTTACAGGTGAGTAACTACGCTTTACAGGGGAATAACTACACTTTCACAGATGTGGCACTTCCTGTTAATCCAACATTTGGCAGTGTAGTCACCTCCACTCTTCATCTTCCATCCCCATGCCTTTTGTTTTTATTCACTAGATTGTCAACCCATTTCCTTCATAAAACAAGAAAAAAAGTTGCAGCTAGTTTATGCTGGCACAAAACACTCACTAATGCTGGTCACAGCAGAGTGAGCTAACTTTTTACTTGTCCTCTGACAGTCTGCTAAATCCTCAGGGTTAAAAAATAAGGTGTTAGTCTTCTGGTCTTCCAGGTATGATAGTTAATGTCTTCATTGCCATTAGATTTAAATGAGCATCACATTGCACAGTTCTTTGTGCACATTTTTCATGTATACTGAATTAGTCTGTGCATAATGCAGAAAATTGTTTGCAGAACCTGCAGTAAACTCTTTGCTAAGACTGCTGCACAATTCCACCAGCCAGAATGGGAATGTCACTAAAGGCCTGATTTATCAAGGTATTTTTCATAGACACAATATGGGGGGAAAATTGATGTAAAATTCTCTTGAGGTAGTTGTGTCACTGATAGGGCATGCTTTTCTTTCCTTGCAGGGGTGTGACAGAGGGTGTGACACTGTTGCTCCTGGCCCTGCAAACAGGGTTGCTAGATCTGCAGGTTCTGCAGAGGACCTTCCTCCTCAGCATTATACTCTTCATTGTAGTGACCTCTACCCTGCAGTCTATGATTGAGATTGCTGATCCCATAGTGTTAGCACTTGGAGCTTCACGCAACAGGTAATCCTCCTCCCCTTCTGACAGACTGCTCTCCATAATTTATTATTTTTTTATTGAAGTTGTTATGGCTGTTCAGTTAGGTGTTTAGAAACAAATATACAGACATGTTAGCGGTGCGTTGCTTCTTGCTTCGAAACTGTGCTGCCAAGTAACAGCGATATCATTAGTACTGCATCAGTACGTATGACAGGTAATTCAAACCATTCCATTGTTATGCATTTGGACAGAAAGATGGCTTATAAGGGAAGGAAAAAGTTGACCTGTAAGAGCATTCCTTGGTTCTGTCTTGGTGTTGAAGGCAGTGTACAAGGAAAAGGGTGTGCTGTGAATATCATGCTTGCTTCACTGTGTAGTATTTATGAAATTATTTGATGTATTGCCTTGACAACATATGTATTAAGGTGGTTTACAGAACCCAACATTAAAAGATATAATAAATGAGTCAAATACAAAATGAGACAAGGAATATTGTAGAACATAATACTGTAGATTTTCATATATTGAAAACAGGATGCAGGAGGATAAAGAGTAGAAGCTGTAACTTCAGATTGCCACAAGGAGAATTATATGCTAAAAGCTAAATTGCCCCAAAGAATTGCTCAGAGAGCCAAGCTGTGAGATCAGTTTTAAATTTAACTAGTGAGTGTTCCAAGGTTAAGTAATTGGGGAGAGTATTCCAGCATGACGAAGCCACACAGGCAAAGCAGGACTAGTATGTTGGTCTCATAACAGACAACCCTGTATGAGGAAACAATCAATAAACTGACCTGGGTGGATCTCAGAGTATGGGAGGAAATATAAGAGATAAAAAGAGAATTTAAATACAGAGGGGTTCCAGTTTGGGTCATCTGAAATGTCAAGAATAATTATTTTAAACTTTATTCCTAATCGTCTCTTTAGTCCAGTCCAGACGAGTGGGTTATGTTCATCCACCAGCAGGGGGAGGCTGAGAAAAACCACCCTAATGGTCCCATGAGCAGCCTGTGCCCCTTGCTTACAGCCAGTATTTCTCGGTCTCCAGCAGGTGGTGAGCATAGCTTGTGCAGTCTGGTACTGTAGTTGGGCCGCAGATTTGGCTAACGGGCCTGGGGTACAGAACCCAGTGGAGCCGGGTCTCTCCCTCCTTCTCCCCTAGCTGCCCTCCTTCAGCAGACTCCTTCCCTCCTCCCCAACTTTTGGGAGGGAGCCAGGGTAGAGCGGGTTCCTGTCTCTGTAAAATCTTTGCAAAAAAAACAACCCAAGAACGAGCAAGGTGAGGACCGACCACAGGGAACAGCGAGCGGTCTTTGGGGTAGACTGCAGGGTAAGTCCTGCACTCGGCACCGGTAGAGCTGCAGTGCACAGGGGGAGAGTTAGCAAGGCCAGCAGGGCCATGCAGCACATAGTGCCTCTGAATTGCGGCCAATGTTCAGCCTGCAGCAGCCACTGGGCACAGCTCTTTGATGTTGGTCTGTGCCATGGCTGCAATAGAGATAAAACAACTGATGAAAATCTGCTCAGGGACAGCCTTGGGGTGCCGGAGGCTTGTGGGGCAGGTGCCCAGGATTAGGATCGCAATCCCAGAGACATCGGCGGTCCTGCATTTATGATGGGAACTGCCACCGTTTTGAATACCCCTAGTCCTGGAGGGAACTGGGCCTCTGGTGCCAGAGAGAGCTTACAGTGGTGGCTGAGTTTGACGCAGCTCACGGCAGTGATGCCTCTCAAGTCCCTGAACTGGGTGGTGGTGACCATAGTTGCTAATCTTTTTGGCTAGGAGGGACATTGTCTCTCAGGTGGCTCAGAGCAAATGATCATCTGAGGAGAGTCGGTGGTCCATCAGTCGTTCAGAGACATGGGCTGTGTCTCACGCTGGAGGATTTCCTCCCTTTGCTGAGCAGCAGGGTGGTGAGAGTTCTGTCGAACAATGAGACTACAGTGGCCTATATCATTTATCAGGGCAGTACTGTTTGTCGGTGGCAGAGGAAGCCGTTCCACTTTTGCAGTGGGCAAAGGTCCACTTGCTAGTGGTCTCTGCAGCTTTTGTCACTGGTAAGGAGAATGTTCAAGTGGATTATCGGAGTTGCAACTCCCTAGATTCAGGAGAGTGGGCTCTATTGGAATCGGTGTTCCAACGGATTGTGGAGTGTTGGAGTCCCGATAATGGACTTAATGGAGTCTCTGCGAATGCCAGTGTCGGGCAGTTTTTCTGTTGTCACAGGGTACACATGTCCAAGGGGCTCATTGCTCTGGTTCAGCCCTGGTCAAACAGATCCTTTTGTGTTCTCTCCATGGCACTTGATTGGTCGAGTTCTGCAGAGGATTGGATCTCATCAGGGGCATGTAGTTCTGATAGCGCCAGACTAATCTTGGTGTCCTTCGTATGCGGATCTTTTTCAGCTTCTGGTGAAGGAGCCATTTCCCTTGCCGGCATTTGCTAGATTATATAAGCATCAAAATACACCTAAAATATTTTTAAAAAAACATAATATCCAAGAGTCTTCAGCTGTCCTGAATGAATCTGCTTTTGGCTGGTCTCTGAAGCTAAGCAGGATTGGGCCTGGCTAGCTCTTGAATGGGAGATCACCTTTGAATACCAGAGGCTATGAATTCATAGCTTGAAAGACAGGCCTGGCAATCTACTTAGTCACACCTTGCCAAGAAAACCCAGGGCTGGATCGCCAGGAGTCAGCATTGAGTTGACGGCACACATTACATTGCATAATATCCAAAAAAAAATAAAAAAATCCAGCATTCAGAAAGACTAAAAAGAAAACATTCAATCAAAAGCACACCTAAATATCAGTGTTTTCTCTCGTTTTTGGAAGGGAAGGTCTTTCCTACATTCCCTAGCCTTTTTTTTTTATTTTATATTTATTGAATTTTTATAATACACCAAGAAAACATTGGATCAACAACATCACACTTCATCATCCATTCAATTACAAGAAACAAGCAGAGCTTAAACAAAACATGACAAAATGCTATTTGTTTGAATCCCCTCCTTTGGGATTGTGGACTAACACAAAACTATGGGAGACAGTAAAAAAAAAGAAAAAGAAAACCAAAAAAGGAAAAGAGTAGAAAAAGATGTAAAGCAAAACACACCTAATAAACCCGCCTTACTACCACAGGGTAGCTTCAGTCGCTTAGCATCTAAAAAGAAACGTAATTGAGAGGGCTCGAATAAATGAAACAAATTTATTCTGATACTTAAGCACACATTTACAGGGAAATCTTACTTGGAAGGCCGCACCCAAGGGCAACACTTCAGTGCGATATTACAAAACTTTCTTCCTCCTAGCCCGTGTCCACTGTAACATGTCTGGGAAGATCTGTATCCTACCCCCCAAAATGGAAACATCAACTTTTTAAAAATATAAACGTAACAATGCTTCTTTATCCTGCAGAAATACAAAAGATACCAACAATATACCCTGAGCTTCAACTGCCTTGATAGATTGTTCTAACAACTCAGATTCTCCAAATCTAAGAAGTCGGAAAAAAACTCAACCAAGGAGGTATCAGCCTTCTGCAAAACGTCCTTAGTAGAAATTGGAGGGAGGAGATACATTTTTTGAAGTGGGTGGGGGGGGGGCATCCCAGACTTGGGATAATTGAAAACTCCTTAAGGAACCGAATAAACAGGTCCCTAGGGGAACATAATGAAACCTGTGGAAAATTTCTAAGATTTAAACTCCTGATTTTTTTTTTCCAAATTTCAGCGTAAAATTGAAAAAAACAATCTATCCTGAGCCAGGGGCCCCCTGATGCTGCTGCAAATGCTGCATTTTATCTTTGAGTCTATCTGATTGTCCTTGCTGAAGGTGCACCTTCTGCTCCAAACTCTCCAACCTAGGAGAGTACGAAGCTGAAGCCTGCAACGCCCCGGCACATACCTTGTAAAGAAACTGTATCGCATTCCAAATGGAGTCCAGGGTCACCCCCTTAGGTCTTACCAATAGAGGAAATACTTGCCACATACTTTCGAACAGGTATCAAATCCTTATCCTGGGGACAACTGCTCCCCTCTCCCGCCACAAATGACGTAGCCAGTGCCAAAGCTGAGGTCCAGATGCATTATACTCGGGGGGGGCGGTGGCGGCATGGGGGGGGCGGCGGTGGCGGCATGGGGGGCGGGCGGCGGTGGCGGCGGCATGGGGGGGGGCGGCGGGGCGGGGATGGGCGGCGCGGGGAGGGCTAGCTAGCCGGTTTGCAAGGCCCTGTGTCGGCCCGAAACATGCATGTTTTGTATTGGCAACTGACTGCTGTTGAAGGAATGCTTTCTACTATGATCTTCGTCACTTTCCAGATACGTTTTCTTCACTATATATGAAAACAATTAAAAAGGGCTTTACAGTCATACGAGCGGGACGTCTTCCAGCTCCCCTCCTGGTTTAACCCGACAAACATTAAAGGTATCTATTTGCAATTTTGGTGCACTGCTGCGTTTCAGGTGGCCACCTTCTTTTTTGGACTTTTTAGAAATAATATTAAAGCAGCTGAAATGCAGGGGACCTGGGGAAAAGAAGAAGTATTGTAGATTGGTTTGGAAAAAGGAGATGGTACTACCATCCATACTAGTATATTCTACAGAACTCCAATACAAATGGAGGAAATAGAGGTTTTATCAATAATATTGCAAAGGTAGTTTAAAAAAAAGCGAAGTGCTGACACTGGGAGGCTTTAATCTGTGAGATGTGGATAGGAGTATTCCTTCTGCGAATATGAAAAGTAGGATCATGGATGCCCTACAAGAGGCATTGCTCAGGTAACTGATGAATGATCAACATTGGACCTGTTGCTCATTAACGGAGACTGTGTGTCTAATGGTTTGAGGTAAAAGTCAAGGCAGAGTCCAATCGCAGCAAACTCAAAGTCCTAGATTTCAAAAATGCTGACTTTAGTAAAATGGGGAAAGTACCTGAAAGAGGAGGTGGGAGGAAATAAGGGAAGTGGAAAGGCAGTGGACTAAATGAGGCCATGATAAGGGCAACAGATCTGTATGTAAGGAAAGTACATGAAAGCAAGAAGAAAAGGAAACATGGTTTTCAAAAGAAGTAGCTACAAAAATGAAGGCAAAAATGGCAGCATTCGCAAGTTTCAGAAAACACAGAAAAGAATACCAGAAAAAGCTGAAAGAGGCAAAGAGAAATCAGGATGGCAGAAGCACACATGGGAGGTGTCAAGACTTTTTTTCAGGGTATATTGGGGAAAGAACAAAGGTGAGATGGAATTGCAGACTTAAAGATGCTGAGGACCGATTTGTGGAAAGTGATAAGGGAAAAGTGAAATTGCTAAACAAATACTTCTGTTCTATGTTCACAAAAGAAAATTCTGGAGAAGGGCCATGTTTGACTAACAGAGGTAACAAAGAGGATCAGAGTAGATGTAAAAGCATTAACGGAAGAAGACGTTTGTGAACATCTTGGAAAACTGAAAGTGAACAAGACCATGGGACTGGATCAGCCCTTCCACAATATCATTAACAAAGATGTTAAAGAATCTGACCAAGGACAGATCCCTGCGGCACACCACTGGTAACATCCTTCTCCTCAGAGTGAGCCCCATTTATCTGTACACTTTGTCACCTCCCACTCAACCAAGTTTTAACCCAGACGGTCACTTTAGGATCCATCCCTAGGCTGCTCAATTTAGTTATAAGTCGCCTGTGCGGGTCAGTGTCAAAGGCTTTATTATAAATAAATTGAACACCCTAGGGATGGACCCTAACGTGACGGAGTTAAAAATTGGTTGAATAGGAGGCGACAAAGTGTGCAGGTAAATGGAGCTCACTTTGAGGAGAAGGAAGTTACCAGTGGCATGCTGCAGAGATCTGTCCTTAGTCCGATTCTTTTTAACGTCTTTTTTAATGGTATTGCGGAAGGGCTGTCAGATAAAGTTTGCCTTTTTGCAGATGATACCAAAATCTGTAATAGAGCAGAAACCCAGGAAAGAGTACATAAAATAAGGAGGGATCTAGCTAAGCTTGAAGAATGAGATTTAATGCTGAAAAAAACCAGGATCATGCATTTGGGCAGCTAAAATCCAAGGAAGCAATACAATGTAAGGGATGAAGTACTTGAGTCTAGGAAAGTAGAGCAGGACCTGTGCGTGATTGTTTGATCTTAAAGTGGCTAAGCAGGAAGAAAAAGGCGACTGCGAAAGCCAGAAGGATGCTTGGGTGCATAAGGAGAAGAATGGTCAGCAGAAGAAAGGAGGTGATAGCGCCTCTTTATAAGTCTCTGGTGCGACCTCATTTGGAGGATTGTGTGGAATTCTGGAGATCACACCTTTGAAAGAATATAAACAGGATTGAGTTGGTGCAGAGGATGGCTATTAAAATGGTTAGTGGTAAGTGAAAGCCCCCAGGTAAGTGAAACATTAAATACCTTTATGAAAATGGGTAAAAGGGGCAACATATGGAAAGCAGTGTGTATAAATGCCCATAGCATGGGAAATAAGAGCCCAGATTTTGAGGCTTTAATAGGAGAGGCTGACTTGGATTTAGTGGTGGTAACAGAGTCAAGGCTTATGGACAACCATGACTGGAATGTAACTATACCAGGCTATACTTTATTCAGAAAAAACAGGGTAGGAAGAAGGGAGGAGGAGTGGCACTATATGTAAAACAAAAAAAAAATAATATTAAAGCTATGGAAATAAAAGGCTTAAAAAGGGAAATAGGAGGTAGTGTGGGTTAAATTAGAAAGAGGAAAAGACAAACCTATTTGCATTGGTGTGATATACAGACCTCTCTCACAGGGAGAAGAGGTGGATGGAGATTTAATAGAAGACATACTCAGCATTGCCAGGAAAGGGAAGTACTACTGATAGGGGATTTCATTATGCCAGATGTTTTTCACAACCCTGCTGCAGTATCATCTAGAAGTAAGGAGATCCTGGATTCTCTAAAGAACTATTCAGGCAACTGGTAACAGAACCCACACGTGAAAGGGTCATACTGGACTTGGTGCTTACCAATGGTGAAAGGGTTTCTGATGTTATAGTGGGAGATAATTTTACATCCAGTGATCACCAGATGGTGTCATTCAGTATTAAGACTAAGGCTGATTATAAATACATTCAAAAGTGAGGGTTTTAGACTTTAGAAAAATTAACTTTGCCAAGATGGGCCAATACCTCAAGGAGTCATTAGCAGGATGGGAGCAGCTGGGGGATGTAGAAAAACAGTGGGCAAAACTGAAAGGGGTATTAAAGGCAACTAACCTTTTAGTTAAAATGGTACATAAAGGAAAAGGAGACAGCTATGGTTTTCGAAAGAAGTAGCTGAAGAAAAGGTGAAGAATAAAAGGGAGGCCTTCATGAAATACAAGAGATCGCAGAGGAAGACAGGCATCTATATTTGGAAAAACTTAGGGGCTTGTTTACAAAGCCGCGGTAGCGGTTTGCGATCGTAATCGTAGCCGCGGCCCCATTGATTTCAATGGGGCCGCGGTTGCGATCGCGAACCACTACCGCGGCTTTGTAAACAAGCCCCTTAGAGAAGCTAGCAAAGTAGTCAGGAAAGATTCAAAAAGAGGAGGAAATAGACAATGAAATAAAATAGGGGGGGATAAGACATTTTTCAGATATGTTAGTGAGAAGAGGAAGGGCAAAAGTGGTATTGTCAGACTCAAGGGTGAAGGGGAGGAATATGTAGAAGCTGATGAGGATAAAGCGGAATTGCTTAATATATGAAGAACCAGAAACAGGACCTCAGAAAACACCCACAAACGGGAAGAGAAGCGAGGGGCATCTTGAACAATTTTCAGAAGACTGTGTTCATGAGAAACTAGCTAAACGTAAAGTAAACAAAGTGATAGGACCGGATGGGATACAGCCTAGAATACTGAGGGAACTTGGGGACGTTCTAGCATCTCCACTGACTGACCTTTTCAATGCCTCGCTGGAGTCGGGAGTGGTGCCAAAGGACTGGAGAGAGGCTCATGTGCTGCCTTTACACAAAAGCAGAAGTAAGGATGTGGTTGAAAACTACAGGCTGGTTAGTTTAACCTCGGTGGTGAATAAATTATTGGAAATGCTGCTGAAAGAGAAAATAGTGAGGTTTCTGGAGTCCAGCGGATTACAGGATCCGAGGCAGCATGGATTCACCAGAGGCAGGTCTTGTCAGACAAATCTGATTTCTTTGAGTGGGTGACCAGGGAGTTCGACCAAGGGAGAGCCCTAGATATGGTGTATTTAGATTTCAGTAAAGCCTTTGACACTGTTCCTCACAGGCGACTTTTAAACAGACTGAGCATCCTAGGGATTGACCCTAAAGCTACTGCTTGGGTTAGAAATTGGTTGAGTGGGAGGCGACAAAGGGTACAGGTAAATGGAGCTCACTCTGAGGAGACGACTAGGGGACATGCAATGAAGCTACAGGGTAAACTATTTAAGACTAATAAAAGAAAATATTTTTTCACTCAACGTGTAATCAAACTCTGGAATTTGTTACCGGAGGATGTAGTAAAGGCTGTTAGTGTAGCTGGGTTTTAAAAAGGTTTGGACAAGTTCCTGGAGGAAAGGTCCATAAACCATTATTAAGAAGGGACCCAGGATATCAATTCTTGACCCAGTACAAGCATTGCGGAACCTGTCTTTTGGGGAAACTGCTAGGTACGTATGACCTAGATTGGCCACTGTTGGAAACATGATACTGGGCTTGATGGACCTTGGTCTGACCCAGTATGGCATATCTTATGTTCTTATGTTTAGAAGGAAGTTACCAGTGGTGTGCCCCAGGGATCTGTCCTTGGTATGATTCTTTTTAACATCTTTGTTAGTGATATGGCGGAAGGGCTGTTGGGTAAGGTTTGCCTCTTTGCGGATGATACCAAAATCTGCAATAGAGTAGACACCCAGGAAGATATAGATAACATGAGGAGGGATCTAGCTAAACTTGAAGAATGGTCTAGAATTTGGCAGCTGGGATTTAATGTTAAAAAATGAAAGGTCATGCATTTGGGTTGCAGCAATCCAAGGGAGGGATATAGTATAGGGGATAAAGTACTTTTCTCCACTAAAAGAGCGTGACCTACGCGTGGTTGTGTCTGATGATCTTAAAGTAGCTAAACAGGTAGAAAATGCGACAGCAAAAGCTAGAAGGATGCATGGGTGCATCGCCGACACTTTAAAGAGATCCCTCAACAAACCTCGTGACCTGTTTGCCCTCGTTAAGCGACTTACAACAGAACCTGCATCAGAACAAGCAAACGGAATCCATCCTCAAACATATGCGGACTATCTACAAACCAAACTCTGTCAGATAGACAACAACCCTGCGTTCAGCACTATCCTTCAGCCTTACAATCAAACACCACTCACTACCTTCACGACTCCATCCAAACAACGCATCGAAGACACCATAACAGCCATCAACACGACTACTGCACAATCTGATCCATGCCCAGCTTTCTGGATCAAAGAACTACGGACTGACCTCAGTCCCCTCATATCCAGACTCATGGAACAATCGTTCACAACGGGTGCTTTCCCACGCACCCTCAAACACACATCAATAAGACCTCTACTAAAAAACAACAAACTCGACCAACATAAACCGGAATCCTACAGACCAATAGCAAGCATACCAATGCTAGCAAAAATAATGGAAAAGGAAGTTCAGAGACAAATACAAGATCACATTGATTCCAATGCACCACTGGATCCATGCCAACACGGATTTAGAGAAGCCCACGGAGTTGAAACCCTTCTTACCACACTCTTCAGCAACATAATATCAGGCATCAACAATACCCGCCAAGGCTTTGTCCTTGTCTTCCTTGACATCGCGGCAGCATTTGATTCCGTGAGCCATGAGCGCCTCCTAGAACGCCTCAACGAGAAAGGAATCTCCGGTAAAGCACTCGAGTGGTGCAGGTCCTACCTCTCGGACAGATGGCAGCAGATACGATCCAGAGACACATCATCAGATCCATTCCACCAAAGCCAAGGCGTCCCACAAGGATCCTCCCTCTCCGCCTTGCTGTTCAATATTTACATGCAACCTATCTGCAACCTGATCTGATCTTTCAACGTTAACTGCATGATATACGCAGATGATGTGCTATTATACACGCCTTTTTCAACAGAAAACCCCGACCTCTCATCAATAACATGCTGCATAAATGAAATATCCAATTGGCTACAATCCCAAAACCTCCGGATTCAACACAAGAAGACGGAGGTGATGTTCATTACAAGGAACCGTGACTTCACTGCGCCGGCAGTACTAAAAGTGAAGGACGCAGACCTCCAGATCAAATCCGCGATCAGGTACCTCGGCGTCACACTAGACCAGAACCTAAATATGCAAGCACATATAAGTAACACTGTAAGGGCAGTATATCATAAAATCAGATCCCTTAGATACCTGCGATCTCTGCTTGAGCCAGACGATTTCAGGACTATCTATCAGGCACTAATCATCCCACATTTCGATTATGCGAATGCAATACTGCAGGGACTCCCCCAAACCACTCTAAGCCCACTGCAAATGGCAATGAACACCGCAGCAAGAGTTCTACACGGAGCATCCAGGAAAGACCATGTCTCACCCATTATGAAACAACTCCACTGGCTCCCGATTCAAGGTAGAATTACATTTAAAACCTTGCTACTCACCTTCAAAGCCATCAAAGGTCTCTCGTCAGCATCACTAACAGAGCTAATCCAGATGACGCCCCACAATAGGGACAGAAGATCAATAGCAAAAAACACCTTGATAGTCCCAAGATCAATAACTCAATGCACCAAATCAACATCCAGCAGGGCCTACAAATTTTATGCACCAATGATCTGGAATAACCTCCCTCACAACATCCGAACAATCACAGACATATTTCAATTCAGAAAAGCCGTGAAACACTACCTCTTCCTCCTACATTACCCGGAAACCAATAGAAACTCAGTACCAACTGCTGAAACCACCCAAATCTCCACTGTCTGAAACCATACGAGCACATGACTAGTCTGTGAATTGTACATATTGTTATTGTATATAGTTCCCCTGTTAGCCAAGTTGAATTTCCTGTTCATATGTAAACACAAAGTACTATTGGAAATGTGTATGTTCATTGTTTACTGTAAACCGCGCTGATGCTGAATAGCGCGGTATAAAAGAGACTATAAATAAAAAAATAAAAATAAATAAATACGGAGAGGAATGGCTAGCAGAAAAAAAGAGGTGATAGTGCCTCTGTATAAATTTTTGGTGCGACCTCATTTGGAGTATTGTGTGCAATTCTGGAGCACCTTCAAAAGGATATAAACAGGATGGAGTCAGTACAGAGGGTGGCTACTAAAATGGTTAGTGGTCTTCATTATAAAGCATATGAGGACAGACTGAAGGATCTTAGAGGAAAGGTGGGATAGAGGTGATATGATTGAGATGTTTAAATACCTCTGTGGCATAAATGCACAGCAGAGCCTCTTTCGATTGAAAGCAAGTTCTGCTATGAGGGGACATGGGGTGAGAGTGAAAGGGGATAGATTCAGGAGTGATGTGGAAATATTTCTTTACGGAAAGAGTAGTGGATCCATGGAATAGTCTCCCAGTGAAGGTGGTAGAGATGGGGACAGTAACTGAATTCAAAAAAGCATGGGACAAACACAGAGGATCTCTAAAGGTAAAAAGGGGACTGTTGTAGTTGTTGATATGGAAGGACAAAAACCTAAAAATCCCGATAATATAAAATTCCCCGTGTTAGAAAAATATTTTTGTCGGAGACAATTTCATCCCAGCGCTATGTATAGTAACAAGGCACCACTGTGATATCTCCTTTTAATAATATACTTAAAAAGTTACTTAGCTTCAGTAACAGATACCATCCATATTGCCAAAGAGCCGTTGAGGACTATCGACGTAGCGCTATTGTACATGGACGTACCTGAAGCAGGGTTTCTCAATCATTATATACCCGAAACGAGCGCTACGTCGATAGTCCTCAACGGCTCTTTGGCAATATGGATGGTATCTGTTACTGAAGCTAAGTAACTTTTTAAGTATATTATTAAAAGGAGATATCACAGTGGTGCCTTGTTACTATACATAGCGCTGGGATGAAATTGTCTCCGACAAAAATATTTTTCTAACACGGGGAATTTTATATTATCGGGATTTTTAGGTTTCGGATCTTTTGGTAATTCTGATATGGAAGGACAGACTAGATAGGCCATGTGGTCTTTTTCTGTCGTCATTTTTCTATGTTTCTAAATTCTTAACAGGTTTACAGTATATCCATAAACTAAACCACAAATCTCACTAATATCTATAAGATGTAGAGTTGCAGAGGGGACTCATGAAGGATAATCCCCTTTTGCTTGCTCATTTTGTTGAACCACTGAGTGTGTTGGTGCTGGGTTTTTTTTATCTCTGTACCACAGTGATATCAGAGCAGGGTTCAGGAGTCACAAAAGGACCAGTGCAGCAGGAGACAAAGTCCCTATACAGTATGCTAGACACAAGTCTGCCAAAATTTGAATGAGCTGCCGGTGGTCATTTGCTCACTTTGTAATTTTTTTTTTTTTTAAGCAAATAGGTTTTTAACAGTGAAGCCCATCTGCAATTATAGTATAGTAGATCTGACAAACTGAAAGAAAGACCAAACCATATGCCTAGGAAAGAAGAGGGGAAGTTTGAGGTTCAGTATGTTTGGTGTCAGCTTTTGTGGCAGAGAGAGAGAAAGACAGACTTTGGATGGTTATTTTGACTCCTTTCATATAGTGGTATGTATCATTCTCCGGGAACATGCAGGAAGTCTGTCCTCAAATATGGAGTGATGTCGGCACCGATGGAGCCCTCGCAGAAGCATCCCCCCAGCTTTTAAAGAAAGCCTTTGGGAGATGCTACCATGCATGAGTGGTCCCCTTTCTTCCCAAGGGTGCCATCTTGCTCAGTTTTCTTTTTTCCGCGGAACCCTTCAGATGTTCGTCTGGCTTGTCCCCGAAAAAGTTGATTTTTCTTCTCTAAGTTTCATACTCGCCTCTGGTATCGCACCGGTACTCTTTCCGCGCCCCAACCTCGCTGCCTCAGTGTTAAGTTCAGGTCTTTTTTTTGCAGTTTTCTTTGTCTTTAATTTTCTGGCGTCTTCGCACCTTTTTTCCCCAACTGGCAGCCTGGCGAGTCTTTGACCTCACGGGGTACTTTATTCCCCCCATGGCTACCAGTGGCTTTAAGAAGTGTGATCGTTGCTTAAAAATCATGTCTTTAACCGACACACCCGAATGCTGTCTCCGCTGTCTTGGGCCAGACCACCACCCGGCAGCATGCGATCTCTGCAGAAGGATATACAGCAAGACCCTTAAGAGTTGTCAACAGCAGCATGGTAATTTTTTTTAATCTACAGGAACAAGCAGGAATGTAGTCTTCACATATGGGTATCATCGGTACCGACGGAGCCTGTGCGGGAATGCTACCCAGCGTCCAATAGGAAAGCTTTTGGGAGCCTCCCACACCACATGCGTGCTGCCTTCCCGCCTTTCCCAACTGTCCCCTCTCCAGTTCTTCGTTTTCCGCGGAGCCAAAAGGTCGCACATCTGTCACCACAGAAAAAAATCCCATCTATTCTTCTTTTTTGTGGTCACGTCTGCCTTCCCTCGACGCTACACCGGTACTGCCGGTGGTTGTTCTTTCTTTTCTTCAAAAAAACAAAACAAAACCTTGAGTCTTTCCAGTAATTTTCTCTCAGGTGCCACGTGCCATTTTGGGCACTAGGCCCAACTTTTCCTTCAGAATGGAAAAACCCGCTTCGGGTTTTAAAAATTGTTCTAAGTGTGGCGGTACCATCTCAGTCACCGACACCCATGAGTGGTGCCTCAAATGTTTAGGTCCTGACCACTCTATTTCAGAGTGTGTTGCCTGTGAGATGGTGTCGAAAAGGGGCCGGCAGAACCGAGCTGCTAAGCTTAGCACCCTTTTTCCCTCCAATGCAGCCTCCGTGGCATCGACGTCATGCAGGGCTTCATCTTCCTCCCATGGATCTCAGGTAACTAAACATAAATCTAGCTGGTCCTTAAAGGGTAGATCTCCTTCTAGACAGCGAGATGCCTCTGGCGTTGCCCTTGAGGGACTTTCACTGGCAAAACTGCCCCGGTGGGAGGCTTTGGCTTCCAAAGCAGTAACGGGGCTCCAGGATGTTCTCGAGGCTTCAACCTAGGCAGAACTACTGGTGCCATGCTCTGGGGTACCAGCCGCTTCTTCCAGTACCGATACCCAAGCATCGGCAGCGTCGATAGACCAGAGATTCTTAGCTATTGAATGCATTCTGGCGGCTCTTCTCACAGCCTTGATGCTCTTGAAACTGCTTCAGACAATGCAACCAGTGCCGGCACCGACTGCATCTCCATTGGCAGGTATTCTACCGGGACAGAGTCATGCGTATCCATCCAGTATCAACAGGTCGGTACCAGACCACTCCGATGCCGACTTAAATCAGTACCGGTACCGTGCCTTGCACGATCACCTGGATCGAAGGTTTACCTTCCTGTATACTTCCCAAGGCCTCATGCCTCAAATGCAGAAAGGAATCTTCATACTTTGGACTGTAAAAGGGTTTTGGCCTTTTACTTGCAAAGGGACACAGCAACATAAAAAGTCCTCTCAACTCTTTGTTGCTTTTGATCTTAGTCATTTGGGACTTCCAGTCTACAAAAGAACACTGTCCAGCTGGATTGCACAGTATATTTCTTTTGCCTATGAGAGTAAGAACCTTCCTCTTGAAGGCCATGTCACAGCTCACAATGTGAGAGCCATGGCAGCCTCTATGGCTCATCTTCACTCTGTGTCTATCGATGACATCTGTCGAGCAGCTACTTGGGCTTCGGTTCATACCTTCACAACCCATTACTGCTTAGACAAGGACTCCTGCCGGGGATGCCTTGTTTGGTCAGGCTGTTCTTCAACATCTGTTCCATACTTAATCAACTCCTACCCACCATCCCTGGTAGGATGCCAGAGATCCATGGGGGAAGTGGAGCCCTTTCACAGGGGCACACAACTTCTGGGGCCTTCTCCCTGGTATCTGCAGCTACGGAGTCCCCATATGTGAAGACTACATTCCTGCTTGTTCCTGGAGGTAGCATAGTTACTCACCTGTAACAGGTGATCTCCGGGAACAGCAGAAATTTAGTCTTCACAACCCATCCACCTCCCCTAGGAGTTGTATCTCTCTATCTCTTTCTCTTTCCCTCTCTCTTTGTCTCAGCTTTAAACTCATCTGGAGAGGGACAGTTGGGAAAGGCAGGAAGGCAGCACGCAGGCACTGTTGGATGCTCCCAAAAGCTTTCCTGTTGGATGCTGGGAGACCGTTCCTGCGCAGGCTCCGTCGGTACCGACGATACCCATATGTGAAGACTAAATTCCTGCTGTTCCCGGAGATCACCTGTTACAGGTGAGTAAATATGCTTTCCCCGAGTCCCCCGTGCCTCTGAAGGCCAGGGCCTCGTTGGAAGTCTCGACAACTTGGGCAGACGCCTCCAAATCCGAGCTCCGCCGTGGGCCTTCAGAAAGAAGAAGAGTCTCGAAGGCGGCATCCTTGGACGGATCTGACCAGCCAGTTGCTCCCTGAACCAAGTCCCGCAGTCCAAGACACTCTTCTACGGGATTGGCAAAGGACTGGCCTGCAAAGGTCCCCTGGAAGGACTTTACCTCGGACTGGACTCGGTCCCCAGACACCATCCTTGTCGAGGATTCCCCTTCGGGGGAGCCGGTGTCGAGCCCGATTACCTCTGTGCCTGTGTCGAAAGCTGCAGAGCCTTCTGGCCTGGAGTCCAAAATGGTGGCCCTGAAGCACAGTTTGTCTGCCTTCATGGACCAGCAGCAGGCACTGTTGTCTAGTATGACAGGTTCATCCTCCCCGACCACAGGGCCCTCGACATCAAAGATCTCTCTTGAGGCTGAGCCGATCCTCGAGGTCCTGAGGCCTTGAATCGATCCTCAGCCAAGTTCTTGATCCGATTCCTGCTCGAAGGGACCGCAGTCATCCGCAGACTACTCAGAGTGGGAGATGGAGGATGAGGAATCCCCCAATACCTGTTGCCACCGCAATGTCCTCTCAGATTCTCCCGTCTTGGAGCCTCGATGGCGGTTCCCGCCTTAAGATATGGGCTTCCTTGATTTCAAAGATATGTCTAATGCCCTTGTGTTTTCTACTGAGTCAGAGGAGCACCCTCAGGCAGATGAGTTGGAAATCTTCCAGTACAAGGCTCCTCCTGAGGGAATTGTTCACGGTGCACAATCCTCCCATCCTGGAATGGCTGATGCTCCATATGTGGGAGACACTGGCATCGGTGCCGGTTGTGAGCAAGCAGCTCGACTCGTATCGAGTCTGCCAGAGCCTGGGCTTCCAGAAATCACAGCTGCTGCATAACCCCATGGTGGTGGAGTCGGCCATGCATCAGTTAAAGTCAGAAGACGCATTTCTTGCTGCCCCACCAGCAGGGAGGCCTGCCCCTTGGATGCCCTCGGCAGAGAGTGTTACCAGGGCTCGATGCTCATCGGCAGCATCAAGGCCTACCAGCTGAACATGGACATGTACCTGAGAGATCTGGCGAAGGAACTCAGAGTTCTCAGCTTGTCTCTCCGAGGAACCTCTGCAGCAGTTCAAGAACCTGGCCAAGGCCATCCGCGAGTGCTCCAAGTTTGTCTTGGGCAGCCTATGATGGTTTCAAGTCAGTGACTTGAGTAGTGGTGGCGGGCATCGGTGCATCTAGGGGAGAGCCCTAGATGTGGTGTATTTAGATGTCAGTAAAGCCTTTGACACTGTTCCTCACAGGCGATTTATAAACAGACTGAGCACCCTAGGGATGGACCCTAAAGTTACTGCTTGGGTTAGAAATTGGTTGGGTGGAAGGCGGTAAAGAGTACAAGTAAATGGCACGCACTCTGAGGAGAAGGATGTTACCAGTGGTGTGCCCCAGGGATCTGTCCTTGGTCCTATTCTTCTTAACATCTTTGTTAGTGATATAGCAGAAGGGCTGTCGGGTAAGGTTTGCCTCTTTGCCGATGATACCAAAATCTGCAATAGAGTAGACACCCAGGAAGGTGTAGATAACATGAGGAGGGATCTAGCTAAGCTTGAAGAATGGTCTAGAATCTGGCAGCTGGGATTTAATGTTAAAAAATGTAAGGTCATGCATTTGGGCTACAGCAATCCAAGGGAGCAATATGGTATAGGGAGTGAAGTACTTTTGTCCACTAAAGAGCGGGACCTAGGCGTGGTTGTGTCTGATGATCTTAAAGTAGCTAAACAGGTAGAAAAGGCAACGGCAAAAGCTAGATGGATGCTTGGGTGCATCCGGAGAGGAATGGCTAGCAGAAAAAAGGAGGTGATAATGCCTCTGTATAAGTCTTTGGTGCAACCTCATTTGGAGTATAGTGTGCAGTTCTGGAGACCGCACCTTCAAAAGGATGTGAACAGGATGGAGTCGGTGCAGAGGGTGGGCTACTAAAGTGGTTAGTGGTCTTCATTATAAAGCATATGAGGACAGACTGAAGGATCTTAATATGTACACCTTAGAGGAAAGGCGGGATAGAGATGATATGATTGAGATGTTTAAATACCTCTGTGGCATAAATGTTCAGGGAGAGAGCCTCTTTCAATTGAAAGCAAGTTCTGCTACGAGGGGACATGGGATGAGGGTGAAGGGAGATAGATTCAGGAGTGATATGCGGAAATATTTCTTTTCGGAAAGAGTAGTGGATCCATGGAATAGTCTCCCAGTGAAGGTGGTAGAGATGGGGACAGTAACTGAATTCAAAAAAGCATGGGACAAACACAGAGGATCTCTAAAGGTAAAAAGGGGACTGTTGTAGTTGTTGATATGGAAGGACAGACTAGATAGTCCATGCGGTCTTTTTCTGTCATATTTCTATGTTTCTATGACTCCAAGCTTGGCTACAGTCAAGGACAAATTGGTCGATGTCCCATGCCAAGGAGAGAACTCTTCGGCAAACCCATGACCGACAAGGCTGCCGAGCTGGAGACAGAGTTCATGATGAGGACCAGGCTCTCTAAAAAGACCGCTGCCCCTCCCCGACTGAAGGGCTCGGATAAGAAGTCCTTTTACCCAAGGAAAGGGACTGCTTACACAAACTACCCAACTTTTCAGGCCTCCCTGGCTCCCCAATAGGGTCAGCAGGCCAAGGGACATGGACATGGCCCTCATAAGCAGAAGGCTCTCAACCCCCAGGCCCCGGCCCTGGCCCTGCCAGGGGGGAGGTTTTGAGTCCTTGAGCATAGCCTCTCTACCCCAAGGAGGTCAGCAGCTGACGGGGGGACATCTGACCCCCTATGCCCAGAGGTGATTGACCATCACCACCAACTCGGGTGGTCAGGGAGGGTTACTTCCTTCACCTCACTCACACCTCCCCCTTATTTTCTGGGAGAGCCCCTCAATTCTCCCCTCCAGCGGGACCTTCTACTGAAGGAGTTGGCAGGTCTTCTCCAAGACAAAGTGGTGGAACCAGTGCCCTACCATCTCAAGGGCAAGGGGTTCTACTCCAGGTACTTCCTCGTGTCAAAATGGACAGGGGGCCTAAGGCCCAACCTTGACCTGCGCAACCTCAAGTTCCTGCTGAGGGAGAAGTTAAAGATGCTCTCCCTTGGAACATTGCTGCCCTATCTGCGACAGGGAGATTGGCTATGCTCCTTAGACCTGAAGGATTCCTATACCCACATCCTCATTCACCCCAACCACAGGCAGTACTTGTGGCTCATTGTGTGTGGGGGGGAGGGGGAAACGGGCATTATCAGTACAGAGTGCTGCCTTTCGGCTTGGCCTCCGCCCCAAGTGTTTTCACAAAATGCCTGGCAGTCGAGGATGCCTTCCTCCTCCAAGGTATTTTTCCCCCCCTACCTGGACAACTAGCTCATAAAGGGAGGCACGTCCTCAGAGGCGCAGCAGGCCACCGCACACACCATCCAGGTCCTGCAGCACTTTTGCTTTTCCATAAACTACCCCAAGTCATTTCCTTCCGTCACAATGTCTGGAGTTCATTGGGGCAAAACCGGACACACTCTCCAGTCAAAGACCTTCCTGCCCAGGGACTGAGCCGACTGCCTTAGGACTCTGGCACGGGATATACAACACCATCCCTCCGTACCCGCTTGGCTCTTTTTGCGCCTTCTCGTACACATGGCGTCCATGGTCCATATCACCCACATGAGGGCTGTGCAGTGGTGTCTGAGATCAGTGGACTCAGGCCACAGGGTGCCTCCGAGACAAGAGTCTCTGTAACCCATCAACTGGCGGACTCTCTGATCTGGTGGCAGACTTCCCAATATCTCGAGGTGGGCATGCCCTTTCAGAGCTCGAGCCTCTTAATGGTCCTTACCACGGACACCTCCCTGTTCGGCTGGGGAGCCGACTGCGAGGAACTCCACACCCAGGGCATCTGGTCACCAGGTGAGTGCACCCAGCAGATTAATCTCCTGGAACTATGGCCAATTTACTTAGCCCTTTGAGCCTTTTGCCACCACCCGCGTCACCAGCCAGTGCTGGTCCAGACGGACAACCAGGTGACACTGTTCTATGTGAACAAACGGGGACACGGGGTCTCGTGCCCTCTGCCAGGAGGTGATGCTCCTCTGCTCTTATGCAATTCAACAAGATATTCTACGAGCAGTATACCTACCAGGCTAGAACAACCTGTTGGCCAACAGGTTGAGCAGAGTCTTTCAGCTGCACGAGTGAGAGCTGGACCACACTGTGGCCAACCGGCTCTTCCAGAACTAGGGGAAACCAGTGATGGACCTATTCGCCAGCCTGGACAACTTCAGTTGCCCCGTTTGTTCCCAGCAGGCCCACCCCTCCAGGGTGTCAGCGGACACGTTCCTCGTCTCGTGGTTGGAGGGCCTCATGTATGCCTTCCCTCCCATGCCGCTGACTGCCAAAACCTTGTTCAGGACCCTCCACGAAGGGCCTCGCTCGTCCTGATAGCTCCTCTGTGGCCCAAGCAACCATGGTTCCCACTGCTCCTCCGACTAACAGTGAGACTCCCATCCCATTGGGGACTTCTCTAGGACTCCTGTCTCAGGAAGGGGGCTCTCTTCTGCACCCCAACCTGGGATCCCTGTCTTTGACAGCGTAGCTGCTGAAAGGGTGACCTTCACCCCTTTCAACCTCTCCGGTGAGGTAGAGGAGATCCTGCTGGCCTCTTGCAAGGCCTCTACTAGGAAAGCTTATGCTCTCAAATGGTGCAGGTTTGCAGCCTGGTGTACCCAGCACGGGACTGACCCGTTCGCCTGTCCGGTGGGACTCGTGTTACAAAATCGTCTCCACCTCTTGCAATCCAGGCTTAAATCTAACTCCATCCGGGTGCATCTCAGTGCCCTAGTGGCATACCACCACCCGGTGGATGACAAGCCCCTCTCGGTCCAGCTGCTCGTGACCCGCTTTCTTAGGGGGCTGCTCTTATCGAAGCCACCGGTTTGCCCCCCCCCCCCAGCGACCGAATGGGACCTCAATATGGTATTGGGGCAGCTCACTTGCCCACCCTTTGAGCCTCTGGCTACTTGCCACCTACGATACCTCTCATAGAAGGTGGCATTCCTGGTGGCACTCACCTCTGCTCGCAGAGATAACAAGCTTGAGGCCTCAGCGGCAGAAGCAGCTTATACCAGATTCTACAAGAATTAGGGTGTGTGCGGAGCACCATCCTAATTTCTTCCGAAGGTGGTATCATCCTTCCATCTCAACTAGGAAGCGGTACTTCTACCTTCTTTCTGAGACCTTCAGAGACAGTCCTTCACACCTTGGACTGTAACAGCGCTTTGTCCTTCTCTATCCAACGCACTCAGGGCAACCGCAAAGCCGTTCAACTCTTCATCTCTTACACCAAGCGTACGCTGGCCACCTGGGTGATGGACTCTATCGCCCTCGCCTGTGAGCAGGCGGGGCTACCGCTGGAAGGCCCTGTCATGGCATACAGTGTCATGGCCATGGCGGCATCTGTGACAAACTTGTGCTCTGTCCCAGTGGTGGACATTTGTCGGGCCACCACCTGGTCTTCAGTCCATACCTTCGCAGCTCATTACTGGCTGGAAAGGGAGTCCCGGCGGGACAGTGCCTTCAGCCAGGCTGTGCTCCGTAATCTTTTCGGGGTTTAGGCATCTCAAACCCTCTGACCCTTCTGAGTTCAGACTACCGGATTGCTGGTTTTCATCGGGCACAGGTGTAATGCTGTGGTCTGTGGACCCAGGCTTAATTGCTGCTGCTCGCGGCTCCGCGTGATGGATTCTGTTGGTTTTTTTGCTATAGACTTTTGGTAGCCTGTAGCTGGGGAGTCCCATATGAGGACTGACTTCCTGCTTGTTCGATCATTAGGCATGTAGATAGCTGGGTGGCTGGTGGACGTGAGGATGGCCTGGTAACATGCCTGCCTGGTGCAAAGGTAGCGGACCTCACGCGCCACCTAGATAAGGTCTTAGATAGTGCTGGGGAGGAGTCTGCTGTCTTGGTACATGTTGGTACCAATGACATAGGAAAATGTGGTAGGGAGGTTCTGGAGGCTAAATTTAGGCTTTTAGGTAGGAAGTTGAAATCCAGAACTTCCAGAGTAGCGTTTTCCGAAATGCTTCCCGTTCCACGTGCAGGACCCAAAAGGCAGGCAGAGCTCCGGAGTCTCAATGCGTGGATGAGACAATGGTGCAGAGATGAGGGGTTTGGATTTGTTAGGAACTGGGGTACATTCTGGGGAAAGGAGGGGCTCTTCCGAAGGGATGGGCTTTACCTTAACCGGGATGGAACCAGGCTGCTGGCATTTAACCTTTAAAAAAGAGCAGCTTTTAAACTAGATAATAGGGGAAAGCCGACAGTCACACAAGAGCAGATGGTTCGGAAGAATGTATCCTTGAAGGATACTACCAAAAGCAGGGAGGTTCCAAAAAAAAGAGTAAAGTAGCCCAAATGCCCTTGAGTATGGAGCAGACAGAGCTTAAAGATCCCAAATTACCCATGCCTACCAATAGCCAAATTAATATGAATAAAATATAGTCTCTAAAATGCTTGTATGCAGATGCTAGAAGTCTAAAAAATAAGATGGGAGAGTTGGAATATATAGCACTAAATGAGAGGTTAGATGTGATTGGAATATCAGAGACATGGTGGAAGGAGGACAAGCAGTGGGACACTGTGATACCTGGGTACAAACTATATCGTAATGATAGAGCTGATCAAATTGGTGGAGGGGTTGCGCTCTATGTTAGAGAGGGCATTGAGTCAGAAAGGATTAAAGTTTTGCAGGAAACAAAATTTGCTGTAGAATCTCTATGGATTGAAATTCCGTGTAAAAAGGGGAAGGCGGTGGGGGTGTACTATCGACCGCCTGGCCAGAATGAACAAATGGATGATGAAATGCTCAAAGAAATCAAGGAAGCTAACAAAAGTTACAGCATGGTAATAATAATGGGTCATTTCAATTACCCCGTTATCGACTGGATCAGTGTCACGGCAGTACATGCTAGGGAGATACAGTTCCTAGATGACATAAATGACTGCTTCTTGGAGCAGCTGGTCCATGAACCGACGAGAGGGGAAGCCATATTAGACCTAGTCCGTAGTGGAACACCAGATCTAGTGCAAGAGATTAGGGTGTTGGGGCCACTTGGCAATAGTGATCATAGCATGATCGCCTTTGATTTAATTAGTGGAGGAGGGATAGTAAGGAAATCCACAGTACTACCTTTTCACTTTCGAAAGGGAGACTATGATAAAATGCGGAAAATAGTTAAGAAAAAACTAAAAGGAGCAGTTGCAAGGGTTAAAGACTTACATCAAGCTTGGGTGTTGAAAAATACTATCTTGGAAGCCCAGACCAGCTGTATTCCACGCTTTAAGAAAAGTGGAAAGAAGTCCAAAAAACTGCCAGCATGGTTTAAAGGTGAGGTCGGAGAGGCTGCTGTTGCCAAGAAAGCATCTTTCAGGAAATAGAAAAAAGAGCCAAACGATGAGACTTGGAAACAGCACAAGCACTGTGGCAGGTCAAATGCAAGGCATTGATAAAGAAGGCAAAGAGAGAATTTGAGAAGAAGCTTGCTGCGGAAGCAAAAACGCGAAATAAAGATTTTTTCAAGTACATTCGTAGCAAAAAACCTGTGAGAGTCAGTTGGACCATTAGATGATAGAGGAGTTAAAGGGGCACTAAGAGGCGACAAGGCGATAGCGGAGAGACTGAATGAATTCTTTGCTTTGGTGTTTACTGAGGAAGATGTAGGGATGTTACCCATGACTGACGTGGTATTTTAAAGGTGCGGAAGAATTGAAGGAAATATTGATACATCGGGAAGATGTATTACAACTATTAGATAAACTGAAGAGTAGCAAATCACCTGGGCCGGATGGTATACATCCAAGGGTGTTGAAAGAACTGAAATATGAGATTGCAGACCTGCTATTAGTAATCTGTGAACTATCATTAAAATCATCTCTAATACCTGAAGATTGGCGGATCGCCGATGTAGCACCAATTTTTAAAAAGGGTTCGAGGGATGATCTGGGAAACTACAGACCGGTGAGCCTCACGTCAGTACCGGGAAAAATGGTAGAAACCATCATAAAGAATAAAATTACTCAGCATGTAGATAGTCATGGCCTAATGGGAGACAGCCAACATGGCTTTAGAGAAGGAATATCTTGTCTTACTAATCTGTTATGTTTTTTTGAAAGTGTGAATAAACAGGTGGACAAAGGTGAGTCTGTTGATATAGTGTATCTGGACTTTCAGACAGCCTTTGACAAGGTCCCTCATCAGAGACCTTTGGCAAAACTAAAGTCATGGGATAGGAGGCAGTGTGCTACTGTGGATCAGAACTGGTTAAAAGATAGAAAGCAGAGGGTTGGGCTAAATGGCCAATTTTCCCAATGGAGAAAGGTGAATAGTGGTGTACCCCAGGGATCTGTGCTGGGTCCGCTGCTTTTTGACATATTCATAAATGACCTGGAAAGTGGAATAACGAGTGAAGCTATCAAATTTGCAGATGAGACAAAACTATTTAAAGTTGTTAAAACCCAAGAGGATTTTGGAAAATTGCAAGAGGATCTTGATAAATTGGGCATTAAAATGGCAGATGAAATTTAATGTGGACAAGTGCAAAGTTATGCACCTTGGGAAGAACAACCTAAACTATGGTTACACGATGCAAGGTTCCACATTAGGAACCACCACCCAGGAAAAAGATTTAGGCGTCATTGTGGATAACATGTTAAAACCCTCGACCCAGTGTGCAGCGGCAGCCAAGAGAGCAAATAGAATGCTAGGTATCATAAGGAAAGGAATGGAAAATAAAACAAAAGATATTATAATGCCTCTATATCGTTCCATGGTGAGACCGCACCTTGAATATTGTGTGCAGTTCTGGTCGCCGTATCTTAAAAAGGATATAGCGATTTTAGAAAAGGTACAGAGAAGAGCCACCAAAATGGTAAAGGGGATGGAAGGATACTCCTATGAAGAATTCAGGAAGGCACTCAAGCACTACTTATTTATACAATACTACCAGATCAATATTAATCCACCATAGACACACCTCTCCTCTAGTCCTAACGCATACCCATAGATTTATCATAAGATACTCACAAAGCTTATTGTTATATATGTAAATAATTGTTGTGCATGTCTCCCTAAGTTATCCAAGTTGTTCTTCCCTGTTCTATGTAAAACTGATATTTGTTTTGTTAATTATGGTTCCATGTAAACCGCGCTGATGCTAAAAAGTGCGGTATATAAGAAAAATAAAGAAAGAAAGAAAGAAAGGCTAAAAAGGTTAGGGCTCTTTAACCTGGAAAAGAGACGGCTGAGGGGAGATATGATAGAAGTCTATAAATTAATGAACGGAGTGGAACGGGTAAACGTAGATCGATTGTTTACGTTATCAGAATATAGAAAGACTAGGGGACATGCAATGAAGCTACAGGGTAAACTATTTAAGACTAATAAAATATTTTTTCACTCAACGTGTAATCAAACTCTGGAATTTGTTACTGGAGGATGTAGTAAAGGCTGTTAGTGTAGCTAGGTTTAAAAAAGGTTTGGACAAGTTCCTGGAGGAAAGGTCCATAAACCATTATTAAGAAGGGACCCAGGATATCAATGGGAGGAGTAGCCTAGTGGTTGGGTCAAAGTACTTCAGGCCGGAAGGTCGAGGGTTCAAATCCCACTAGAGGACAACAACCTTGGGCCGGAAGGACTGTGGTTTCTAGTCCCACAGATGCTCCTTGTGGTTTTGGGCAAGCCACTTAACCCTCCATTGCCCATGTTCCCTGTAAGTATTAGTGTGTGTGTCTCATATCCCCGGCGTGTTAAATGTATCTCCCAATTGTGTCGTGACCGCTTTGATTGAAGGATAAGGCGGTATACAAAACTGTCTTAATAAAATAAATGAATGCTTGACCTAGTAGAAGCATTGCAGAACCTGTGTCTTTTGGGGAAACTGCTAGGTACGTATGACCTAGATTGGCCACTGTTGGAAACAGGATACTGGGCTTGATGGACCTTGGTCTGACCCAGTATGGCATATTTTATGTTCTTATGTTCCCAGAGAAAGCGTAGGTACTCAACATGCAACAGGTGTTTCCGGGGAAAGCAGGAATTGGTCCTCACAACCCTCCCTCCTCACCTTGGAGTTGCTCCTTTACTATCTTTTATTTTGATATCTTTTAGCTATGTCTTCTGACCGAGCAAGATGACACCCTTGGGTGGTTAAGGGACCAAGCATGCGTGGTAGCATCTCCCAAAAGCTTTCTTTGAAAGCTGGGAGGATGCTTCCGTGAGGGCTTTGTGCCAATGTCACCCCATATGTGAGGACTGATTCCTGCTGTCCTCGGAGAACACCTGTTACAGGTGATTGTTTTTTCTTCTATAATCACATGTTTTGCTGCAGTTGTAGTGCTATGCTGCCAGGCATTTTTCAATGGCAGTTTTTATCTTGTGCATCCCAGACATGTTTCTCATCTCTTCTTCCTAGAAGCCCTTGGAAACATTTTCGTGGCATCTCTATGTGTGTCTTCCTATTGATTTTTCCTTGCTTCATGGCATATAAGATATCCCGTTTTTTCCACATGGATTTCTGGCTGCTGATTCTGGTCTCCAGCTGTATGCTCACATCCTTGCAGGTAAAAGTCGTCCCCAGCTTGCACATCCTGTGGCAGCCAAGTTCTGGGTTATCTTGGCCCTGGTGTGCTGCTGCAGCATGTTGGATATAGAACAGATAAATGCACTCACTTGCTCTTTCTCTTTGATATGTTCTACTTTTCTCTGTGGACAAGCAGAAATGAGTTCTCACGTATGGGTGATGTCTCCGATGGAGCCCCAGCACGGGAATGCTCCCCAGCTTCTATTGGAAGCTTTTGGGAGGCTCCACCATGCCTGTGCACCTCCTTCCCACCTGCCGTCGCAGTGCCATCTTGAATCAGCCTTTCATTTTCCACGGAACCCCATGGACGTGTTACTGATGATCTCTGTTTGGTAAACTTTCCTTTGCCCCTGCAGGGGTTTTCTGCACTTTGAATTTTTGCCTTTTGCTTGCCATCACAGTTCTCTTTTCCCTTTTAGAATATTTGCTCTCTCAATCATTGAATTTTATTTATTTTTCTGTGGCATCTCTGTCCCCTTAGGCGCCGGTGCTCCGGTCAGGCCTTGCTTCCAAAATCGAGCTATTTGATTTCACTGCGACTATTTTCACTGCGACTATTTTCCCACAATGCTTGACCCAGTACAAGCATTGTGGAACTTGTGTCTCTTGGGGAAACTGCTAGGTACATATGACCTAGATTGGCCACTGTTGGAAACAGAATACTGGGCTTGATGGACCTTGGTCTGACCCAATATGGCATATCTTATGTTCTTAGAAACCTGCCAGCGGGATGTTAAAGTGTACCCAGTGCGCTAGGACCATATCCACCATGGAAACACCTAATTGATGTCTGGGACCGGATCATTAGGCCTCTTCTTGTAATTTGTGTTTGCAGATGATAAGAAGAGGCCTCAAAGGTAGAGAAGCAGCGCAAATCACTTTTTGGTGCTCAAGTCCGATCCATCGGCATCGATAGTGTCCAATGTAGTCTTTGAAGCCATTGAGACCATTGCCGACAGTTCTTCAACATCAAGGAGTACTCAAGCCCACTTGGAGCCGAACACACACAGTGCCCCAGAGCATCGGCCATCAGTGTATCTCCACCCAAAGATGAGAAGAATAAGGATTCTGCTTTGTCTTCGACGTCGAAGGGTGATTGAACCGAGCACCGGGTGAAGACTCTGGTGCATCGGTGTCTGATCCCATCGAGGTAAGGCAGAGAATGATGAGGGTCCATGAGAGCACTTCTTTAAGCTTCCACGAAGGGAGGAGAACTCATCCTCCAGAGCATCGTAGTTGCATTGACAGCCTACCGAGAGCCGAGGCCAAGCCGCTGATACCCCTGCACAGATACCGGATACATCTGATGAAGTTGCTGTGGGCCTGCAGACTTCAGAATCAGCAGCTATGGAGAAACACCTTCTGCAGGCTCTCAAGGGATGCATCCATGGCACTCTTGGCAGTGCAGCACACCGGGACCTCAATGCTATGCAGCCAGTCCTGGAGACGTACACCTTCCCTGTGGAAGATGTATAGACATTGGGGCTTCAAAGGGCCCCAACACTGGTGCCTGCCTGGCCGATATCCCTCTCTAGTGTCTCGGGGTCCGATGCACCCTCAAGATCTAGAAGAGCTTTGATGGCATCATTGCTCCCAAAGGAGCTCCTGATCCCCTTGGACCAGGAGAGAGATCCAGACAGACGCAGAAGTGCTTTGATTTCCTCTCTGATTCTTAGTCAAAAGGCTGGGTGTCAGATGTGGAATCAGAAAACCTGTTGGAGGACAGGTCTCCTGATCTGTCAGATCCTTTTCCTCCTCATGAGCGGCACAAGTCCCCTCCTCAGGACATGACCTTCCAGGATTTTGTAAGGGATATTGCAAAGGCCATACTATATTCTTTGGAAACGGAGGATGAACCCAGGGCAGAAGAGTTGGCAATCCTACAGTACTCCTCTCCTCCTAAGGAGGTAGTGACAGTGCCCATGCACCGCATCCTACAGTGTGTGCAAATGAAAATGTGGAAAGCCCCCCCCCCCCCTTCACTGTGCCTCCAGTCAATAGAAGGCTTGACTCCATGTACCAAGTTCAGAAGGCTCTCAGATTCGAGAGGCCTTAGCTTCCTCACCGTTCCTTGATGGGTTGAATTCACCCTAAAGAATTCTGAGAACCAAGACTCATTCCTCAGTGCCTCTGAGGAGGGAGGCTCAGATATTGGACTCTTTAGGGAGAAGATATTTTCAGTGTGCCACGCTAGTAACCTGCATTGCCTTTTGTCAGCTCTGCATGGGCATGTTCTTGAACATCATGTGTGACCTCGCCAAGCTGTCTCAGTTTCTCCCTCCAGATGAATTGAACCAGTATCCTTTCCTAGTGGCTCACAGCAAAGACTGCTAGATGTTCTTGGTCCAGGTGAACTATGACATCTTCGAAACTGCATCAAGAGTTTCTGCCATAGATATTGGCGCCTGGAGACTCACCTGGCTTCTGTCTTCAGACCTGGAACAGTCTGTGCAGAACAAGCTTGCTAATGTGCCATGTCATGCCGTGGAGAGAATCTCTTCAGAGAACGTGTTGAAGGCTGGCTTCATAGAGAAGCAGCACATCGCCCTTGGTAATCTCTCAAGGCGCATGTCCAAGTTGGCCTCCTTATCGCAAGAGGTACTAAGGGGGGGGGGGAGGAGAAAAAGACCTATTACTCTCATAGGTGTAAGTACTTTCCTGGTCCCCAAACTTCCCAGCCCAAATGGGCTCCTCGCCAACAGCAGCATCAAGAGAAGCCTCAAAAGGCCCAACCGGCTTCTCAGTCTAAACCTGGAGTGGGGTTTTGACTGGTTCCTTTGGAGCATAGCCACTCTACCAGTAACCACAGTAGGAAACCACCTGGTCGTGGGAAAGCTCACTCTTGCGCAAAGGCGGTCCCTCATAACCTCAGACTCAGATCATCCAAAGCTGTTACAAACTACATTTATTGGAACTGCCACCAAATTTCCCCCTGATGGTGCATCACCTTGACCCTCTGCATCAGGAACAGCTTCAGAGAAAAGTCACCACCCTCTTGTCAGATCTCACGATCAAACTCATGCCACCAGAGCAAAGAGATGAGGAGTTTTTATTCCAGGTACTTCTGATCACCAGGAAAACGGAGTGATACCGTCACATCCTTGATCTAAGAAATCTGAACATGTACTTGGTAAGAGAAAAGTTCAGAATGATTTCTCTAGGCACCCTGCTACCTTACCTTAAAAAAAGGAGATTGGCTATGCTCCCTGGATCTGAAGAATGCATACACCTACATACAGATATATCCCGCTCACAGGAAGTATCTCAGATTTGTTCTGGAGGGACACCACTTCCAGTACAGAGTGTTGCCTTTTGGCCTAGCCTCAGCACCTTGCATGTTCACAAAATGCCTCGCGGTAGTTGCAGCGTACCTCCGGACATTGGGAGTGTTGTCTTTCTCTCTCTGAATGATTGCTGATCAAGAATACCACTCCAGAAGGAGTTCAAGAATTAACACATTTGACAGTTCAGGTATTGAAACTATTAGGGTTTGTTGTAAATTACCCCAAGTCCTACCTTAAGCCCACCCCACAATTAGAATTCATAGGAGCTCTGCTCAACACGACTCGAGCAAGAGCCTTCCTTCCGCATAATCGACTTCACAGATTAACAGCAGTTGTGCGAGAAATTCAATTGAGTAAGCAGGTAACAGCTTGCTGTATGTTGACTGTACTAGGCCATATAGCCTCTACAGTGCATGTCACACCCTTGGCAAGCCTCCAAATGAGGCAAGCTCAGTGGACTCTGAGAATTCAGTGGACCCAGGCTTCAGATCATCTCAGGGATTGTCTTTTTGTCACTGCCCCTCTCGTTCAGTCATTGCTTTGGTGAGTAGTCCACCACAATTTGCTCAAAGATCTTCCTTTCCAAATTACTCCACCCCAAAAGGCCTGACGAAAGGCACATCCAAGCTGGGGTGAGGAGCTCATCTCAATGGTTTGCATACCCAGGGTGATTGGTCTATCGAAGAGTCTCCATCAGATCAATTTCTTGGAGTTAAGAGCCATAGCAAATGCTCTAAAGGCTTTCTGCGATCAACTGGCTAAACAAATTGTTCTGATTCAGACCAACAAGCAGGAAGGAACGGGCTTGTACATCTGTGCTGGGAAGCCGTCGGGTTGTGGAAGTTCACTATAGCACACAGGATGGACTTGAGCCACGTACCTGCCAGATGAGCAAAACATTCTTGCAGACTTGAGTCGGGTCTTCCAGCCACATGAGTCGACGCTGGACAGGGAGGTTGCGACTTGTATCTTTCTAAAGTGGGGCACCCCCACAATAGATCGCCACTCCACATATTACCCAGGTGGAACAGTTCTGCTCCAGGGTAAGATCATACAGCAGACTAGCATCAGATGCTTTCTTCCTGCACTGGGGGGAGGGTCTTCTGTATGCATATCCTCCAATCCCTCTCACTGCAAAGACCCTCCAGAAGCTGAAAACAGACAGAGGCATGATGATCATCACTCCCTTCTGGCCCATATAGCCTTGGTTTTCTCTCCTACTACAGCTCTGCATTTGGGAGCTGCTGCAGCTCGGCCATGACCAGATTGGATATCGCAGGATGATGGGACAATGTTGCACTCCAGCATCTATCTAGTCCTTGGCCCCTCACGGCGTGGATGTTGAGGCTAATGTCTGAGCTCAACCTGCCAGACAGTGTAACCTAAGTCTTTTTGGCTTCCAGGAGGGCCTCTGAGAGTCTTGCTCTTGCAAATGGAAGAGGTTTGTTTGGTGTGAGGGCTAGGCCCTAGATCTTTTCATCTGTTGCACACAAAAACTGCTTGGCTATCTAATACATCTCTCGGAGTATGGACTTAAGTCCAACTCTTTCATGGTCCACCTCGGTGGAATTGACGCTTATCATTGAGGTATGGAAAGAAAGTCTGTCAGTACAGCCTTTAGGTGTTCATTTTATACAGAGGTTGCTTCTTTTGAAGCCGCCCTACAAGCCTCCTGCAGTGTTTTGGGGGCCTCATGGTTCTTGCGCAGCTCATGAAATCTCCCTTTGAGCTGCTCGGTTCCTGTCCTCTGAAGTTCTTGACCTGGAAGGTATTGTTTCTGGTGGTGGTCACTTCAGCATGCAGAGTGAGCGAGCTTCAGGCCCTAGCAGTTCATCAGCCTTACACCAAATTCCATCATAATAGAGTGGTCCTCCTTACTCATCCTGAATTTCTTCCAAAAGTGGTATTGGAGTTTCACCTTCATCATTAATTGTTCTTCCAACGTTTTTCCCCAAGACCTCATGCCCTCAAAGGGAAAGCTGTGTTGCACATTGGACTACGGGCCTTAGCTTTCTATTTGGAGTGGGCAAAAGCCCATAGAAAGTTCATCCAGATTTTTGTTTTTGATCCCAGCAAGCTAGGAGCTACCATTTCCCAATGCTCTCTTTCAATTTGGCTGATAGACTGCATCTCATTCGCTTATGCTTAGGCAGGCCTGAGCCTTGATGGTCATGTTGCAGCTCACAATATCAGAGCTGTGGCTGCATCGATGGCAAACCTATGCTCGGTCTCCATGAAAGAGATCTGCAGGGCTGCAACATGATCTTCAGTCCACAGATTCACATCTCACTACTGCCTAGATGGGGATCCTGATGCGACAGCAACTTCTGCCAGTCTGTACTCCCAGAATCTCTTTGGGGATTAGAATCCAACTCCACTCCCCCCCCCCCCCCCAGGCCTATTCTATGCTGTTCAGGCTACCAAAAATAAAAGGAAGAGAATCACTCCCTTTGTACATAGATGGAAGTTAAGTTGTATGGTCTCCCAACATGCTGTAGTTAGGTTTTGCCCCCGTTGGACTTCTCAGTAGCCTCTTTGGTTTTCGGTAGCTTGGGAGTCCCATACATGAGGACTCATTCTTGCTTGTCCATGGAGAAAAGGTTGTTACCCACCTGTAGCAGCTGTTCTCTGTAGACAGCAAGAATTAGTCTTCACAACTCTCCTATTCCCCCCCCCCCCCGAAGAGTTGTCTTCTGCTATGTTATCAGACTGATTCAAGATGGTGCTGCCGCGGCAGGCAGAATGGAGGTGTACAGGCACGGTGGAGCATCCCCAAAGCTTCCAGTTAAAGCTGGGTAGCATTCCTGCTCAGGGGCTCTGTCAGGGACATCACCCATACGTGAAGACTAATTCTTACTGTCCACAGAGAACACCTGTTACAGGTGAGTAACTACCTTTTCTATCCCCCCTCCCAACAATTTTTGCAGGTGATGGGAACCCTCTTCATCTACGTTCTGTTCATGGTGGAACTCTTCCAGGACAGCCCACTGGAAAAAATGGATGAAATAATCTACTGCGTGAATGCAGTGAGCCGTGTACTGGAGTTCCTGGTAGCTGTCTGCGTGGTTGGCTATGGTACCTGGGAGTCTCTCTTTGGTGAATGGAGTTGGATGGGTGCCTCTGTGATCATCATCCACTCATACTTTAATGTGTGGCTGCGGGCCCAGTCCGGCTGGAAAAGCTTTCTCCTGCGCCGGGAGGCAGCCAAAAAGATCAGCTTGCTACCCAAGGCTACCAGAGGACAGTTGCATGCCCACAATGACATCTGTGCCATCTGCTTTCAGGTAACTGCTATCAGCTTTACTCTAGCCATTCTTAATCTCATATGCTAGCTAGACACCTTGAGGCCTTTATGCCTGGTGACAGAAGTGCTCTTCTTTTCTGTCACCTGCTATCATTGTAGAGTTCTAGAGCATATATTGTCCTCAGCAAAGCGGGTTTCTTTGCATAGAATTCAGGACCAGTGTAATCTCTCAAAATCTGTGCTACAAATGAGTATTTCTGCAGAAAGTCCAGCTTTTCTAATTTTGGAAAGTGTAAAAAAAAATATACAATGGATTTGGCATAAAGGGTCATAAGAGCCCTACCTTTGCTTTTCATTGTAGTTCAGTTTATAGTGCCCAAAAGATGTCTGGCTGATTGAGCATCCTCATCTTTGATTTCTTATGAAATAGAATATCCTAAAAAAGTCGTAGGGTGCCACGCCTTGTAAACAATAATGTAATGGAGATACTGCTCCATCTACTGCTATTGCTATTGTTGTAACACTACTAGATGCACGCACATAATGTCTCATTTAACAGTTTTACTTTGGAATGAGGAGGAATAAGCTAAAACGACTAAAATCTAACAAGTAAAAGCATCTGAGAGACACTGTTGTATACTAACAATATTCTTTTCTCTCTGTGACACTTCTACAAATGCATCACTAGACCTTTATACAAGATGAACCCTTACAGTTTGGTTGCCTTATTTCTAATTTTTGTGTAGTTACCTTGGTGCATCTGTAACTAATCTATTATAGCAAATTTTCTGCTATCTAAAGTTTTAGTCTCCTTGGATTCCAATATTTTTCGGCATACCAGATTTCCTGTTGTGGGGAGTGGAACATGTCTGTTAATATTTATTTTCAAAGTACTGATAGACGAGCAGAACCATTTTCTACCTTCATTTCTCCCCCCTCTCCTTCATAAAAACCAAAACGAAAAGAAGGCTGCACACGTAAGTTGTGCTGGTCCAAAGTCATACAGTAGTAGCATCAAAATCAGTCCAGAGTTCGCATTTTAGCAGCACCCATGTATACACCAGTATCAAAAGATGTTTACATTTAAAATTATATTGCATTTAGCTCACGCCTTTCCAGAAATAGCTCAAGGTGAGTTACATTCAAGTTCAGTAGGTATTTCCCTGTTCCCAGAAGACTTATAATCTAAGTTTGTACCCAAGGTAATGTAGAGTTAATTGGCTTGCACAAGTCTTCAAGCAGTATTAGTGGGGTTTGAACCCTGGCTTCCCTGGTTCCATTCCACTGCTCTAACCACTAGGCCCTTCTGTTGAAATGCATTGGGTTCAGAGGGATAGGGAGACTGGATGGCTCTGAAACTTGGTGCAGGGTCCCAGAGTTTTTCACCTTTGGGTTAGCAGTTCAGATCTAGCTTGGATTGGTAGTGATGGGCTGCCTGACCTTCAAGAGCTAAAGATTGTGGCTTAAGTTAATGTTCTCCTTTCCTTTCCAAATGGAGACGTGGCCATCATTATATAAACTACTATACAGATTGACACTAATTGGCAATCTCAGAAAGAAGTTAGAGGCCAATGTGCCCTCTCACTATTAGAGATAGTCTCTAAAGGGGTGAGGCATATTTGGAGAGTAGTGTTGGAGAAGTGTGTATTAGCAGCTGTTTCACATGCTGTTCCCATTCTATACATCAACAGAATACTTTGTGGGGTTTTTTTTTTTACTGTATTATCAGTGCAGTACTTTTCACACTTAGGAGACAAAAATGAAAGCTGCTTCCACAGCTAACAGTGTTCTTGCCAGCATAACTGGACTTTCGTTATTGCCAGCCTTACGGACAGGTAGAAGTACACAAATATGACAACATGCCTACTTCTACTGTCTGGGTTTTAGAAGTATTTCCAGGAAAGGGCTAGGTAGGGGAAGTATATACATATGTACTTGTTAAATAATAAAAACTACAAGAGTAGTTTTTACTTTAAAGTACCTGCAGAAAAGCAAGTGCAGATTTCTTTTGGTATTCTTGTTTTGGTCATAATCAAAGTAGAGACACCTAAGTAGTTTTACTTTGATCATTAGAGCAAGATTGGTGGGTAAAACGGGCTGCAGTCTTTTCCTGAGCATAGGTAATTTGATTCTCTACTTTATTCCCTTCCCCTGAATTCAGTAGATTGTAAGGAATCTGCTGAGGGACAGAACCCTAAGAAGGGGAGATTTTTAAAAAATTGATGGGTCTCTCTGAGGGACATTAAACAAGCCTTCTCTTTGCTAAAGCCCCAAGCCCACTGCACACTAATTTGTGAAACCCTGCAGCATGGTTCCTGGTCTTCATGAGCTTCTCTAGAGCACGTCTGACTAATAACTTTTCCTTGCAGGAGATGAATGTAGCTGTGATCACTCCCTGTGGCCACTTCTTCCATGGTGACTGCCTACGTAAATGGCTTTATGTACAGGACACCTGCCCCATGTGCCATCATCAGGTGAAACCCCCATCTCTAGAGACTAGCAAAGCACAATCCCAAACAGCCAACAAGAGAAGAGAGGAAGAGCACACTGCTGCTGAGGAAGGGCAGGATCTTGAATGTGAGACAGATGGTGAAATCACTGCTGCTATAGTTAAAGACGCTCCAGATCCAGGCTCCATTCAGACATCCTGCAGCTTTTCCATGTCCCCAACAAGCAGCGATACTTGGAGCAGTATCACCTTGACTGGGGCTACAGAGACTAGTACTGGAAATAACCTACAATCTGTGTGCAGGGAGGCTCAAGATTTGGATGTTACCATTCTTGCCTTGGATCCAAAGAGTGACATTCTTTCTTCATGTGACATGTTGGAAACTTGCTCTATCTTTACAGAAGACACCAGGTCTGCAAGTCCTGTGGGAGAGCCCAGTGAGGAGTATCCTCAAGAAGTTGCTGTATCTGGTGAATTCCAAACAAGACTAAGTAACTCCTCCCTCTGTGAACCGGAGTTTGAGGGAGCACAGACTCTGACAAGCAGCCTTAAAGTTCTAGGAGAATCTGATGTTTCTCTCAGTAATGTTCACTTAACAGCTTCTGGTCATACCATGTCCTGACAACGCATCCCTTTTCCTGGTAACTTATGGTGGACTTTTTAGCTGTGTAACATGTGACACCAAACTGTTAGCGTCCCACAGATGTGTTGACTGAAGATATCTCTTTCAGTAACTGTTTTTTTTTTTCATTTTGGTGATAGGGTCTCCTGTTTGAGTTGGTGGTGTCATGAGCAGTAGCAAAGCTGGGAAAAGAGCATCTCGTAGTGTTGAGATCAAGCTGTATGCTTGCTTGCTTTGTTACTTAGGTTACTTTTGTGATGTCATATAAGTGTTAACAGTATTCTTTGACAACACAAAACTTAAAAATCAAGAAAGTTTAAAAAACAAAAAAAGACAACCAAAAAACAAACCTTCCCATGAGAGAACCTTAGATCAGGAGTTCTCAATCCAGTCCTGAGGGCATATCTTGCTGGTCAGATTTTCAGGATGACCACAATAAATATGCATATGAGAGATTTGCATATAATGGAGGTAATGCATGCAGATCTTTCTCATGCATATTCATTGTGATTATTCTGAAAACCTGACTAGCTAAGCGTGTCCGTGTTCAGAGCCCCTGCAGATCATACTTTCCCTGTATATTTTTGCTCCATGCTAGAGTCATTTTCTGTGGGTCTCCGAATAGGCCTATTTTAGAATATGCCATAGGTACAGTTCTCCCTGTTGAGCCTTAAAGGGCTACGATAAAACCAAAGATGACCAGCTATTCCCTGAGGAGAATAGTGTGTGTGGCATGTATTTTTTAAACTTTAAAATTTTAAATGATTCTGTTGCACCTAAGAGTAAGCGTATTTAAAAGTAATGATGTAAATGAGTACAAAAATGTGTGTACTGGCCCCTGCAAGTGCAAGAAGACAAGACCTTTACAGTTAGATATTTTAGGAGGTGCCAGCAACCCAAGTGATTACCTCTGCACTGTCCAGAACCCCAAAGCCCATTTTCAGCTCTGCTGTACATCACCTTTAACAGTATATCCTTCATGATTCAGGAATCATAAAGCAAGACTTACATTCTTGACTGACAAATTTTTATTAGCATTTATGGGTTGACTTTTTTTTCTTAAATGGGGGGGAAAGTCAGTTGGGAGAGTGCAAACCCCCCCCCAAAATAAAAAGCTTCTCAATTTAAGGATATTGCATGACAGACCGGTATGAGTTATCAGAGACAGGATGTGTCCTTGTGCCACACACATCAAGCTGGAAAGAAATCTTTGGAAAGCATATCTGCTGGAAATAATACTCTACCTTAGGCAAAGCTGATGCACTCATTTTAAAAATAGAGGCAGAAATAAATATATATATATTTTTTCCTCTTACTTAACATTTTCAAGGGGTGGTCAGACAGAAATACATTTTATGTTGAGACAAAAACAGCTGTATTAGCCAAATGGTGCAAAATAATGACTTCTTCCTGTCTTAATCCTAAAATTTCATTATTTTTTTCCTAATGCATTTTACTGTTCATTTTTATTCATTTTTTCAGCTGTTTGTATTAAGCATTTATTAGTGTGAAGAGGACCAGTACAGCAGGGTGCCAATTTAATTATATTTTATAATCAAGGGCAGTGGATAAGCAGACAATTTTTTTCAGAAACCTTTAACATGAATGTCTTCTAGAAAACAAAATAAAATTCAGAGGAACAATGGGGGCAGGAGATTGATTTTGCAGATTTGAAGAATTATGAAGGCAATTTTTGTTTGAGTCTGTGGTACTTTTTACTTCAAAATTTTATTGCAGGAAAATGTGCCTAGAGACATGTGAAGCTGTTTATCTCCAGGAACAAGCAGGACTGTAGTCTTCACATATGGGTGACGTCAGTACCAACAGAGCCTGCATGGGAACGCTCCCCAGCATCAAATCTGAAAGCCTTTGGGAGCCCTCCACTACCCCTGTGCGACTGCCTTTCTAACTCCTCTCCTTAGTTCTTTGTTTTCCATGGAGCCAGCAGTACGAAATTCTCCAGGACCAAGCAGGAAGTCAGTCCTCACATATGGGTGACATCGATGGAGCCCCCCATGCAGAGCATTTCCCCAGCTTTCTAAGAAAGCCTTTGGGAATACACCCACGCATGCGCGGTCCCCTTCCCGTCCAAAGGTGCCATCTTGCTCAGTCTTTTTTTTTCCGTGGAGCCCAACGGACGTCTGTCCTTGTTACCTGGAAAAGTTGGATTTTTTCTGCAATTCTCGTGCCTCTTTTTGTCAGATTCGACGCCGGTTCCCTTTCCCTCCCGGGTTCGGTACGCCGGTATCGACCCGATCTCTCTCTTTCGTTTTTTTGCCCTTCGTGGCACACGTTCGCGCTCTTTTATTCTTTTCCCTGGAGGGCCGGTCCTTTGACCTCGCAGGGGCCCTTTTTTCCACGATGGCCTCCAGTGGTTTTAAAAAGTGTGATCGTTGTAAGAAACTCATGTCTCTTACCGACACACACAACTGCTGCCTGCGTTGCCTCGGGCCTGACCATGATCCCAAGGTCTGTGTCCCATGTGGCAAAATGTCCACCAAGGCACTCACGAGCCGGTAGCATCAGAAGGAGAGGATTTTTCTCGGACTCGGCCTCTGGATGAGCCCGGACCTCGTCAGAGGCCTCGACGTCTTGGGAGTCTGACCCCGAGCTTCGTCGGGGTTCCTCTGAAAGGGCGGTCCCCCAGTCGGGAGCATAAGAGGAAAAGAGAGCTCATGAGGGTGGCGTTGGAGGAAGCTTCTGGTTCCTCGAAGGACAGATCTCGGACCCCTGACCGCCGCCCCGGGCCCTTGGAGCTGGAGAAGCCAACTAAGGTATCCCATGTAGAGCTGGAGTCTGTCGAGCACGTAAGTCCTGTTGTCCTCGAGGACTCTCCTCCTAGGGAGCCGACGTCTGGCCCGGCGCTGCCGGTGCCCGAGTCGGTGGCTGCTGAGTCTCCTGAGCTTGGACTCAGGCTGTGACAGCCTTGGAGTGCAGATTGTCTGCCTTCATGGATCAGCAGCGGGTGCTGATGGCCAGCCTGACTGGTGCATCTGCCCCGACCACCGGGACGTCGACGTCTAGGTCGACCCCGGAGACGGAGCCGATTCTCGAAGCCATGAAGGCCTGAGTCCGGTCTCGGTCATGGTCTCCCTCGAGCTCCCATTCAGGACCGATGGTCCCAGCGTCAGGGCGGGTGTTGCCAGAACCCGCGTGGTCAAAGTCCCTCGACTCGTCTTCGGATGAGTCTGCATGGGAGACGGAGGACGAGGAGTCCCCCGATACATTTCGGACTCGATGTGTCCCTTCAGACTCACCGCAGTCCGAGCCCCGGAGTAGGTCCCCTCCAGAGGATACCCGGTTCTCGGAGTTCGTTAAGGACATGGCCAAGGCCTTGAGCGGACCCCGAGGAGGAGCCTTGAGCCGAAGAGCTCAATGCCCTCCAGTATGACTCTCCCTTGAGGGAGGCCTTTACTGTGCCGGTTCCTCCGATGCTGGAACGGCTCCTCTTCAGAATGTGGGAGGCACCGGCCTCGGCACCGGTTTTGAGCAAGCGGATCGATTCCATGTATCGAGCCCGGAAGAGCCCTGGTTTTCAGAAGGCGCAGCTGCCGCACCATTCTATGGTTGTGGAATCGGCCATGCATCATCTGAAGAGCCAGAAGATGCACTCTGCGGTGCCCCCCGGCAGGGAGGCCCGCAGCCTAGATGCCATCGGCAGAAAGTGCTTCTAGGGCTCGATGCTTGCTTGCCCGTGTCCAAGCCTACCAGTTGTACATGGGCATGTACTTGCGGGACCTGGCTAAGGAGATAGCCGGGTTCTCGGGTGGTGTCTCCGGGGAACATTTTCAGAGGTTCCAATCCTTGTCCTCAGGGCTCCAGGAATGTTCTAAATTCATCTCCTGGGTGGCCTACGATGGCTTCGAGGCTTTGGCCCGCGTGGCGGTGGCCGGCATCGCTGCTCGACGCCAGGCATGGCTACAGTCATGGGACCTCGAGCCATGGGTGCAGGACAAGTTGGTCGATGTCCCCTGCCGGGGTGAAAACCTCTTCGGCAAGCCCATGGCCGAAAAGGCCGCTGAGCTCGAGACTGAGACTCTGACGAGGACAAGATTGTCCAGGAAAACCTCTGCCCCTTCTCATAAGAAGGGCTCGGGGAAAAAAGGCCTTTTACCCGAGGAAGGCGCCTGCCTACAAACCTTTCCCTCATTATCAGGCCTCCCCAGCTCCCCAGCAGGGTCAGCAGGCCAAGGGGCAGGGACATGGGCCCCGTAGGCAGAAAGCCCCCAAGCCTCCAGCTCCTGCTCCTACTCCTACTCAGCAGGGAGGGGCTTTTTGACTCCCTCTGCATAGCCTCTCCACCTCTGCTGCCTCACCTCAGCATGTGGGGTCGCTTGGTCCTGTTTGCCCACCAGTGGCCACCCATCACAAGGGATGCTTGGGTACTGAGCATAGTCCAAAAGGGCTATATGCTCCATTTCAATAAGGTACCCCCTTCCTACTTCCCAGGGGAGCCTCCTCTGCATCAGGAACTCCTTCTCCAGGAATTGCTAGGTCTGCTTCAAGACAGGGCGGTAGAGCCTGTACCTCCACACTTGTGGGGACAGGGCTTCTACTCCCGGTACTTTCTTGTGCCAAAGCAGACTGGAGGTCTCCGGCCCATTCTGGACCTGAGAAATCTCAAGTTCTTTGAAAAAGAGAAGTTCAAGATGCTAACTCTTGGAACACTGCTGCCCTACCTCCAGCAGGGAGATTGGCTATGCTCCTTAGATCTAAAGGATGCGTACACTCACATCCTCATTCATCCAGACCACAAAAAGTACCTCAGGTTCGTGGTGGCAGGAAACCATTTGCAGTACAGGGTACTGCCCTTTGGCCTCACCTCCGCCCCACGAGTTTTCACAAAGTGCCTAGCTGTGGTAGCGGCCTACTTGAGAAACCAGGGTATTTTTGTCTTCCCCTACCTGGACAACTGGCTCATCAGGGGTCAGACTCTCCAGGAGGCCACGCATGCCACCCTCCGTACTGTCTCTCTTCTTCAGCAACTGGGGTTTGTCATAAACTTCGCAAAGTCCACTTTGCTTCCCTCCCAGAACCAGGAGTTCATAGGGGCAAGGTTGGACTCCCTGCAAGCAAAGGCTTACTTGCCAGAGGACAGGGCGGAAAGGTTGATGGACTTGGCCAGACAGTTCATGAGCAACCCACTGGTTTCCGCCAGGCTTTGCCTACGGCTCCTAGGCCATATGGCATCGACGGTGCATGTGACCCCCAATGCTCGCCTGAATATGCAGCCTGCACAGTGGTGTCTCAGAACTCAGTGGAGGCAGGCCACAGGAAACCTCAGAGACAAAGTAAGGGTGTCCAAACCCTTCCTGAACTCCCTGCAGTGGTAGCTACACTCCCCCAACCTTCTACAGGGGATTCCTTTTCAGGTACCTGTTCCCACTGTGGTACTCACAATCGATGCCTCCTTGCAGGGCTGGGGTGCACATTGCCTAGACAAGTGCACACAGGGCCTGTGGTCCCCATGGGAGGCCACTCAGCAGATCAACCTGCTAGAACTCAGAGCGATACGTTTAGCCCTCAAGGCCTTCGCCCACACCCTGGCCCACCAAGCTGTCTTGGTGCAAACAGACAACCAAGTGGCAATGTTTTATGTCAACAAGCAGGGGGGCACGGGGTCAAGGCTCCTGTGTCGAGAGACACAGGCCCTCTGCTCCTTTGCACTTCAACATCATATGCTGCTCAGAGCTGTCTATTTTCCTGGCCAGGAAAACTTTCTAGCAGACAGACTGAGCAGAGTCCTACAACCTCACGAGTGGCAACTGCACCCTTTAGTGGTCCAGACCATTTTTCTGAGATGGGGACTTCTGTCTATCGACCTCTTTGCCAGTCCCCTGAACCGGCAGCTGCCCCAGTTCTGCTCCAGGCAACTGCATCCCAAAAGATTGGCGGCAGATGCCTTCCTGATCTCATGGTCCCAGGGCCTGCTGTATGCGTTTCCTCCCACGCCCCTGGTGGCTCGAGCCTTGTTCAAGATTTGAAGGGACAAGGCCTCGGTCATCCTGATGGCCCCCAGATGGCCGAGGCAACCCTGGTTCCCCCCTCCTGTTACAGCTGGCGGTAGACAACCCTCTTCCTCTGGGGTTACAACCCAATCTCTTCTCTCAAGATCAGAGTTCCCTTCTGCACCCCAATCTCAAAGCTCTCAATTTGATGGCCTGGAGGCTGCAAGGATAGTGCTGGCTCCCTGTGGCTTGCCTCAGGAAGTCGAGGAGGTTGTATTAGCTTCAAGGAAGCAATCCACCCGAAAGACCTATGCCATGAAATGGAGGCGGTTCTCCCTGTGGTGTGATCAGCGCCAGGAAAACCCCTTCTCCTGTCCTGTGGCAGTGGTGCTTCAGTACCTGCTGCACTTGTCAAATCAGGGTCTTAAGTCCAATTCGGTTAGAGTACACCTCTCTGCTCTGGCAGCCCACCACTCAATGGTGGAAGGGCATTCTTTGTCGGTTCACCCCCTGGTGGCCAGGTTCCTCAGAGGCTTGCTCTTGCTAAAGCCTCCTCTCCGTCCACCTGCCTCTGAGTGGCAGTTGAATGTGGTTTTGCAACAGCTTACTCGCCCACCCTTTGAGTTGATGGCTACGTGTCCTTTTCACTTCCTTTCTTGGAAGACTCTCTTCCTAGTGGCACTGACCTCAGCCAGGCGAGTGAGTGAACTTCAGGCCCTGGTCTGTGACAGGCCATACACCCGTTTCTATAGGAACAGGGTAGTCCTTAGGACTCATCCTAAGTTCCTCCCGAAGGTGGTCTCCTCCTTCCACCTCACCAGGAGGTGGTTCTTCCAACATTCTTCCCTAGGCCCCATGCAAGCAGGGCTGAAGAAGTCCTCCACACCCTAGACTGTAGAAGGGCATTGTCTTTCTACCTGGAGTGTACTAAGGGTCGTAGAAGGGCTACTCAGCTCTTCGTCTCCTTTGACCCAAACAACTTGGGGGTTCCTGTCCATATGGGTGGTAGACTGTATCACCTGGGCTTACAGGGCGGCAGACCTTCCCTTGCAGGGTCGGGTTACAGCCCACCGTGTCCGGCCCATGGTTGTATCAGTAGCTCATCTCTGCTCTGTACCGTTGGCAGACATCTGTAGGGCTGCAACTTGGTCCTCAAGCCAGACTTTTGCAGCCCATTTCTGCCTGGAGAGGGAGTCCCGTAGGGACAGTGCTTTTGGTCAGGCAGTACTCCGGAATCTCTTTGAGGTTTAGGCAACTCCTGCCCGGCTACCGAGGGGTTCTGGTCTCAGTGAAATTCTTTCCTTCATGCTATGGCTTCACAGAGGGAGTTTTCTTTTTCAGCCTGGGTTCCTGGTAGCCCAGAGCTAGGGAGTCACCCATATGTGAGGACTGACTTCCTGCTTGGTCCTGGAGAAAGAGTAGTTACTCACCTGTAACAGGTGTTCTCCAGGAGCAGCAGGAATCAGTCCTCACAACCCTCCCTCCTCCCCTGGGAGTTGCAGTTGTACATAATTCATTTTGTTTTTTGTGCTGTCTTTGAGCTTTGTCATTTGACTGAGCAAGATGGGCGGGAAGGGGACCGCGCATGCGTGGGTGTATTCCCAAAGGCTTTCTTAGAAAGCTGGGGAAATGCTCCGCATGGGGGCTCCATCGATGTCAATGTCACCCATATGTGAGGACTGATTCCTGCTGCTTCTGGAGAACACCTGTTACAGGTGAGTAACTACTCTTTCCTGTCACTGTGGAAAAGGAACATCTTTTATTTTTGTGGTAGTGCGTCTGCCTTCCCATCGACACCGGCATCGCCGAAACTGATTCTGGTCACATTTCTCGTAAAAATCTTCTATTTTCTTTTCTTTACTTTTAGTATTTTGTTTTCCTCATGGGTGGCCTCAGGACTGTCTTTGCTCCATTAGCAAAGAACTCCAACCATGGAGAAGCCAGCTAGTGACTTTAAAAAATGCACAAAGTGCTCCCACTATTTCTGTAACAGATTAGCGTGTGTGTGTGTCATATCCCCTCGTGTTAAATGTATTTCCCAATTGACCGCTTTGACCCGGTGAAAAGCGGGATATAAATACAGCTAAATAAATAAATAAAACAGCTAAATAAATAAGCATGATTGGTGCTTAAAGTGCCTTGGACCAGAACACCTTTCAGCCTCTTGCTCCCTTTGCAAGCAGATGACCAAAAGAGGCCTCAAGAACCGGGCTGAAATGTTTGGCTCCCTATTTGCCTCCGACTCCCTGTGGCTTCCACGTTGTTGAGAGCATTGACATCCTCACAAGGCTCACAGGTATCAAATAATAAAGTCCAAGCACAGCAGTGCATCTAAGCCAGACAAGCATCGGACATCAAGGTCCCCTGCAAGGTCAGACATCGGACTAAGAGCAAGGTCTAAGCATTGAGACCAAGGGGAGTTTCCGATATCGACCATCCGGCCAAGCAATCCCGGTGGGAGGACTTGTCCTCCAAAGCAGTAGTGGGGTTCAAGGACGCTCTTGAGGTGTCTACCTTCGGAGAACTACCGGTGGCATGTTCTGGGACGTTACTCTTCCCAGACATCAAGCAGTCTTCTTAGACCAGCGTATGCTGTCTATTGAGAGAACCTTGGCAGCGCTCCTGGCAGCATCTGTGTCCAGGAAGTCCTGGTATTGATATAGATGCTTTTATCTGCATAGGTATCAGCATTGGTGCCAACATCGGCAAAAAGGTCCATGCCAGCGTTGGCGCTCAAGGCTCCGGGCCCATGCACACTGACCCAGATACTGGTTACCAATCAACCGTCATTGTCCTGGGAATCTGTTGATACAATGTATTGAGTACCAGAGTGACCAGGATTTCAGAAACCGCAGCTCCCACACCACGCCATAGTGGTAGAATCAGTGATAGGCAGGATTAAGAGTGGTAAAAAACATTCCTCTATACCACCTGGTAGGGAATTGAGAAGTTTTGGATTCTTTTGCACGCTGCTGCTTCCAAGCCTCCATGTTGTCTTGCAGCATCAACTCCTGTATCCTCTATATGGGAATGTTCTTAAAGGAGATCAACAAAGACCTTGCAAAATGTTCACCCCTCTCATTCTTGAGGGCAAGCAAATCTCTCTTCAGAGGCTCTTGAAGCATAGCCAGAACATTTCAAAATTCGTTAACAGAGCTGCCTTCAATACCTTGGAGTCATCTAGCAGAGCCTCGTCTGTGGCTATTGGGGCAAGAAGGATAGCCTGGCTACAGGCTTCAGATTTAGAACAGTGGGTGCAGGACAAGCTGGGCAACATCCTCTGCACTGGGGAGAACCTCTTTAGCCAGAATTGGAGGGAGAAGGCTGGTGAGCTTAAAACAGATGATACCACTCTTAAAAGGCTATCAAGAAAGACAGCTGACCCTTCCAAATAAAGGCAGCACCTAAAAAGCCTTTTTTCAAAAAGAAGAGGTACTACCCTCCGTACCACTAGGGAGCCTCATATCAGCCACAGCAGAAGCAGCAAGAGGCTAGGCAGTCTAAGACTCCTAAACCCCAGCCAGTACCCCAGGCCTAGCCTGACTCTAGCTTTTGACTCTTTCATAGAGAACATCTCTACCTTTCCCCTAGAGGCATCCTAGCCTCTTCACATAGCAGGGAGGCTCTGCCATTATGCTCATCGCTGGCATCTCATCACATCGGAGCAGTGGACCTTGCACATTGTCCACAGAGGGTACCAATTGAACTTTCAAACCCTGCCCCCTTCATGTTTCATGGGAGCTTATCCAACCCAACCCTCCCATACTGCTCTCCTATCAGCAGAGATGGCCGACCTGTCTTCACAAGGGACCATAGAAAGAGTTCCCCCAAGTCAAGAAAGGATGGGGTTTTACTCCCCATACTTCCTCATTCCAAAGACGTTGGGGTGGGGGGTACAGACCCATCCTGGATTTCAGGAACCTGAACAAGTTCCTGGTCAGAGAAAAATTCAAGATTTTGTTGGGAACTCTACCATATCTCCAAAGTCAAGACTGGCTATGCTCTCTAGACCTGAAAGAGGCGTACACCCATAGCCTCATACATTGAGGATAATAGGCAGTACCGTCACTTCACTTTTTTTTTTAATTGTTTGTAATTTCCAACAACACAACCAGAACAACAAAAGCACAAAAACCAGCACACAACCCTACCCACCCACCCTCCCCGTCTCCAATGGCTCGACAACACCATCAATTATTTAAACAGAGCAATGACTTCACCCACATGTCTTAAACAACGATTCGCTAAGATACTCTAGGTCAAGCAAATAACATCAGCTGAGACCCAACACCCCGCAAGATACCCCGGCCGACGCTGCATAGTCATCCAGCCATTTCCATTTGTTCCCTTCCACCCCCAAACCTTGCGGAGGGACAGGCCGCCCCTTCCGGCACCTCTGCCTTTGTTTACAGCCCCATGCCTTTTCATAACTGGCATAGAGTGAAACCATGTTCCACCAATGATTACTCTCCAGTTTGCCCGCATCTTTCCAGCAGAGCATGATCAGTTTCAAAGCAACAGCGATCAAAAAATTAAACAGAAAGAGCTGTTCCTTCTTTAGAGGCAAAGTTAGGCATGCGGACCGGAGAAAAACCAAGTCCCAACACAGAGGTGCCTGAAAGAGAAGTATCTTTTGTACAGTTTCCCACACACTCTGCCAGAAACTCTGGACGCTAGGACAATCAAACATCATATGCTGCAGGGTGCCTAGGGGTGCTGCGCACGTCCAGCACTGAGCCTTTACTCCAGGAGCCCAATGGGAGAGGCGACTGGGCGTCAAGTATGCCCTATGAGAGATGAAATAAAGTGACTGGGTAATTGCCGCAGCGCTGGAAGCTCTATTCACCCTAGACCAAAGGGTAGACCATTGCTGGGGCAAAATTGTTAAACCACTTTCAGCCTCCCAGCACTTTTCTAGACCTGCTAATGAAGCGGACCACACATTTCTTAGTCGCATAAAGTTTTGAGGCTGTCCCCTTACCCTCCGAACAGGCAAGCAATAGCTGCTGCAAACCCCACTCTTCGGCAAGGCTGGCATTATCAATCTTGGCCTGCATGAGGCAGCTTCTCAACTGGACCCATTGGAACCGACAGCTATCCGGTAAATCAAACTCTCGAGCAAGTGTCTCCCAGGGTTTCCAACCGCGGAGATCGGCTATATGACCCAACGTCCAAATACCCTTATCTTGCCAACGCTTCCAAGAGATCACTTTCCCCCCCAATCTTAAATCTAGGGTTATGCCATATAGGAGACTCCCTGGACAATGGATTCTCACCAGCCAATACCTCTGCTAGACCAAAGGAAGCTCTTTGAGTAGCTAAGATAGCCGGGGAGGCCTTAGCGACAGACGGGAACTTCATAGCTGCTAACAACTGTAGAGGGACATGAGACACCATCCTTTTCTCAATTTCTAACCAAACCGGGCTTAGCCCCTTGACCGCCCTAGTACACCAAAGAGCTCCCTGCTTCAGCAAGAAGGCCTGTTGATAAGCCTGGAAGTCAGGAAAGTTGACTCCCCCCTGTTCCCTGCTCGCTTTGAGCTTCTTCGCCGCGATTCTGGGGGGCTTCCCCGCCCAAAGAAACCTTAGTAATTGACGCTCCCACCCTTTGAACACCATAACTGGCAACTCCACCGGAAGCATCTCCAAAATATAGTTAATCTTAGGAGACAAGACCATCTTGATTGCTTCCATCCTGCCCCACCACGTCAGATATAAAGGAGACCATTTTACCGAAAAAACTCGGAGCAGCTCTTCGATCGTCGTGCAGTTTGTAGATATTGTCTCTTCTGCGGAAAAGCAATATTTAACTCCCAAATATTTGATAGGCTTGATTTCCCAAACAAAGGGGTGATCCCCTAGAGCAGAAGAAAAGGTCACCCTGTTCATGGGAAACGCCACCGACTTCCCCCAGTTTCTTATACCCTGAGATTTCCGAATAAGCACCCATAATTCCTAGAACTTCTTCCACCTGACTAGGCTGAACAAAAAGCAATAAATCATCAGCATAAGCTGACAGTTTTACCTGCAGATCCCCTACTTGGATGCCCCATATCTTCTCGGAGTGCCGAATTGCTATGACTAAGGGCTCTAAAGCGAGATTAAACAATATAGGGGACAGGGGGCAGCCTTGCCTAGTGCCACGATGCAAGGCAAAAGGGGCAGATAACAGCCCATTCACCAGAACGCTGGCCTGGGGACTAGAATATAACACCTTGATCAGAGCGATGAAAGGATCACCAAAACTGAACCACTGCAAAACCCGATACATAAAGGCCCACTGTAACCTATCAAAAGCCTTTTTGGCGTCTAAGGAAAGCCCAACCATAGGGCAGTCTTGCGAGCGAGTTACAGCAAATAGATCTATGAGAAGACGGGCATTGTCCACAGTCGACCTCCCTGCTAGAAACCCGCACTGGTCTGGGTGTATTAATCCTGAGACCACTGTAGATAGCCTCCTGGCTAAGACGCCAGCAAAGATCTTATAGTCTGCGTTTAAAAGAGAAATTGGCCTATAATTGCCCACCTTAAGGGGGTCTCTGCCCTCCTTTGCTAGCACAACTATAGTCGCCGCATTGAAACCCCCTAACTGCGGGGATTATTCTACAAGCAACTGGAAAAAACAGGTCATTTGGGGGACTAAATCCTCCTGGAACACTTGATAAAATTCAGCAGGTATACCATCAGGGCCCACCGTCTTGCCCCTCTTTGCATTCCTAAGGACTTCCTGAACTTCACCTGCCCCAATTGGAATGTCCAACCCCCTTCGCCTGTTGAGTACTAAGAACAGGGTGAGGCAGGCTACCAAGGAAATTTTGATACATTGCATCACTACACACACCTGCCGAAGAGTACAGGTCTTGATAAAAGGACCTAAAGTTCTCCCCAATCTCACTACTCTTCGTGAGCAGCCCCTGAGTATCTGATGCTAACGCCGCTATGAGGGATTTCTCCCTAGGGGGGTTGAGCACCGAGGCCAAGAGCCCTCCAGCTTTATTTTGCTCAATATAATATTGCGTCCCTTGCTTATGCTGCACCCTGCAGACCTCCGAACTCAAAAGAGAATTATACTGATACCTTAATTTCTGCAGACGTAACAAAACGCAAGGCTCATCCCTTGCTCTCAAGAGCCGCTCCCCAGCAGAAATTTGAGATTCAAGCTCTACCAACACAGCCTTCCGCTGCTTGGCCAGACGGATAGAGTGAGTAGTTATCTGGGCCCGGATAGACGCCTTAAAGGCCTCCCACCAGGCCCAGCCCATGGTATCTGAGGGGAGGTTTCTAGCAAAAAATTCCTTAATCGCCACCCGTATGAAATCACAGAAAACCGGGTCCTCCAACAGTTCCCTGGGAAAAAACCAACCTGGCTTTCGAGGTGCCTCCGTCCCCTGCATCAAAATTAAAAAAAACGGCCGCGTGATCTGATACCGTAGTGGCGTAGATACCAGCCTCGATTGTCAATTCCACCAAAGATCTCTAGATATTAACAGGAAATCAATGCGTGAATGTGAATTATGCGGGAGCGAGTGGAAAGTGAATTCCTTATCTGTAGGGTGTAAGACACGCCATATATCGGACAAACCCAACTCCTGCATCATAGACAGAAGGACAGAAACTGCCCTACCGGGTTTGGGGGATCTGAACGGCTGTCGGTCCACTAATGGGTCCAGTACCAAGTTAAAGTCCCCTCCCAAAATCAAGGGGTAGGACCTCAACTCATAAGCTGCTTCCGCTACCCTCTGGAAGAAGGGGACATCATCACTATTGGGGCCATAAATATTCAAGACAGCCAATTTCTCACCATTGACATGTATTAAAACCTTAGCCCACCTCCCTTGCGGGTCCGCACAACCCAGCTCAAACTGTGGTTGAAGAGCTTTTCGAACCAGCGTTATTACACCGTTCTTTTTACCAGCTGCTGCAGCATGCACCGCTACCACATAACGTCCCGTACCCAATTTCATTGCTTCCACAGAGGACAGATGGGTCTCCTGGAGTAATACTACGTCAGCACCCTGCTTAGCACAATACAGTAAGATTTTCTTACGCTTGATTGGATTGTTGATCCCTTTCACATTCAGTGAAAGAATCTTAAGGGACCCCATAGAGCTTAACTAATAAAATGACATCAACACTCGAGCCCCTTGGGAGCATCAATAACCCCCAGCTCTGTGCATTACCCCCAGCAGATGCCATTGGAGACAACATCCCCCCCAACCATACCCACCACCCTGGGTGAGCCATCAATCCCGCAAGATTGCCCTCTGACACCCACCCCCACCCTATGGACTCCTCACCCATAACCCCCTCCTACCCCAGTTTACAACACCATGATTCCCACTCATAACCCAGCCATCCAGCCCCAGGAAAAAAAAAAAAAACACTCCCCCGCACAACAAGACATACTGCTTCCAAAAACATACTTCCTGCCAACACTCATACTTAGACCAGCTCCCACTCACTCTACCACAAACAGACACTAGCAATATATATATCAAGATAAGGCCCTGGCCGAGGCTTAAATCCCAGCACAGCGGTCCATGGCTCAAGTCCTTGCCAAAAGTCTCAAACAAAAGCTCTCAGCGCATTACGGCAGCTTCCTGCTCCTCAATAAAGGCACGGAGAAGTTGAGGATCCTCAAAGGTCTGAGTCTGGTTGTGAAGAGTGACACTGAGCCGGGCAGGAGAAAACAATCCATATCGGGCTTGAAGGTTTTGTAGGCGTGGTCTTAGTGCTAACATTTGCTTCTGACGAACCACCGTAGACTTATTAAAGTCCGGGAAGAAGGCAATATTCAATCCCTCAAATTTCAATGGTGCCAAGGTTCTGGCCGCTGACATGACTTGAGTAACTTGCTGATATCTCAACAGCTTCATAATGATAGGGCGTGGCCTCGAGGTGTGAGGGCCCTGCTGCGAAGGGACTCTGTGCGCCCTCTCAATCTCAAATGGGCGATCAAAAGTAATCCAAAGCAAATCAGGAATAGTTTTGCACAGAAAGCCCATCATGTCCCGTCCTTCTGCCCCTTCAGGTATCCCAACTAGTCTGATGTTATTTTGACGCGCTCTATTACTGAGGTCCTCGAGATTGCGCTCCAAGATGGAAATGTGCTTGGAGTTAGCAGAGACCTCCTTCAAGCGTTCCTCGTGCACCTCCACTCTTATAGAGAGCCCTTCCATCCTTTCAGAGAGTGTACCAAGCTGTACCTTCAATTCTTTAAGCTCTGCCACATCGGCTTGCACCCCACACAGGGTTTCTCCATTCGCGACAACCAACTCCCGCACAGCCTTAATTTCGGCCAGAAGCTCCTGCAGGCCTTCTAAACTTTCCTTCGTGCCTACGGCCTTCTGCGGCGAGGGTGGGTCGGGTTTCAACCGCTTGGTTCCCGCATTCGCGGGTGAGCTAAAATCCAGCCGGGAGGGTTTGCCAGACGTCATTGTCGTGTTGTGGTGTCCTCTAAAATTTCAAAGACAGTATTTCTCCACGGAGGGACAGGATGCCTTTCAGGATTCCAGGGAGGGAAAGGATCAAGCGGCCATCTTGCGCCGTCGCAGGCTCCGCCTCTCCACTTCACTTTTCAGGGCACTCATCAGTACAGAATTCCTCCCCTTTGGACTCTCCTTTGCCCTGACGGTCTTTACGAAGTGCGTGGCTGTGGTCGCCATATACCTTCGTACACTTGGCATTTGTCTACCCTTTCTTAGACGATTGGCTGCTCAAGTCAGGCTCCCCTCAAGTCGCTTCTGCCCTCCAATGCACCATAACAGTGCTTCAGCATTTGGGCTTTGTCATAAACTTTCAAAAGTCACACCTCCTTCCAACTCGGAGGTTGGAGTTCATAGGAGTGCTGCTAGAGCATTTCTACCTCAGGATCGAGTAACCCGGCTGATCGACCTCATCACTCGGATGCAGCAACGAAACCAAGCAACAGTTCAGGAATTCCTATGCCTCCTAGGTCACATGGCCTCCACAGTCCATGTAGTGCCCTACGCTCCCCTGCACATGCGACATACACAATGGACTCTATCCTCCCAATGGATGCAGGCTAAGGGAGCCTTAAGAGACGACATACAGGTCACACCTACTCTGATCAGCTCGCTCCAATGGTGGTATGCCCCCGAAACCCTAAGCGTAGTCACCTTTTCAGATGCCCCCACCCCAGTGCACCCTGACCACAGACGCTTCAAAAGTAGGTTGGGGAGCTCATCTAGACTATCTACTGAGGGTCTCTGGACGGCTTAGGAATCAGCCTTACAAATCAATTTTAGAGCTTCAAGCCATAATGAATGCCCTTTGGGTCTTCCAAGACCAACTCTCTGAAGAATGTCCTAGTTAGGACAGACCACCAAGTAGCCATGTTCTTTATGAACAAGCAGGATGGAACAGGCTCACGCCCCCTCTGCAATAAGGTTCTCCGACTATGGTCCTTGGCCACTGCTCAACAGATCCACCTCAGGACAGTGTATCTCCCCAGAGAACTCAATGGAGTGGAGGAGTGGCCTAGTGGTTGGGGCAAGGTACTTCAGGCCGGAAGGTCGGGGGTTCAAATCCCACTAGAGGACAGCAACCTTGGGCCGGAAGGACTGGGGTTTCTAGTCCCACAGGTGATCCTTGTGGTCTTGGGCATGCCACTTAACCCTCCATAGCCCATGTTCCCTGTAAAACAGTTATCTCCAAGTTATAATGCCCTGTTCAATGTAATTTCAGTTTGTTCAATGTAAACCGCACTGATGCAGAATAGCGCGGTATATAAGAGAATGTAAATAAATAAATAAATGTCCTGGTGGACAGACTGAGCCGAATCTTACATTCCCATGAGTGGACTCTTAAGCCCAGACACAGCAGCTTGGATCTTTTGGATGTGGGGGGGGGGGGCACAGTCCATAGATCTCTTAGCCACCCCACAGAACACAGCTTCCATGGTCCTGCTCCAGAGTGCCATCCATCTGCTGTCAAGCATCTGATGCCTTCCTGCTCGATTGGGGCCATGGGCTGTTGTGTGCCTTCCCTCCAATGCCCTTGATCCCAAAACACTTTTCAAGTTATAGGCCAACAAGGGACACACGATCCTTATAAGCCCCCTTCTGGCCTTATCAACCCTGGTTTCTGTTGCTTCTCCGTCTGGCTCTGACACAACCTCTTAGATTGGGATATGCTTTCAATCTCTTGTCCCAGGACAACAGCGCAATATTACATCTCAATCTACACCTAACGGCCTGACTGCTGAACCCTTAGTCCTACAGGAGTTGCACCTTCCGCAGGAGGTCAAGGAAGTCCTAGCTTCTAGAAAACCATCCACCAGGTGGTTCTACTCCTTCAAATGCTGCAGGTTTTCTCTCTGGTGCTCACAGAAGGACCTCAATCCCTTCTTCGCACCAGTGGAGAACGTTCTCCAATATCTACTTTTATTTGTCTACCATAGGTCTCAAAACAAACTGTCAGAGTTCACCTTAATGCCATCACAGTCTCCCACAGGCCAGTGGTAGGACAGCCCATCTCCTCAAATTCGCCCACAGCACGTTTCATGAGGAGCCACCTGCTCTCCAAACCACCACTGGTGACTTGGGATCTGTGTGGTTCTGGCTTAACTTCTAAAGCCACCCTTTGAGCCTTTAGCCACAACCTCTGTGATTCCTGTCTTGGAAAATCATATTCCTCATTGCTGTCACTTCTGCTAGATGCATCAATGAACTCCAGGCTCTAGTAGCTAACCCTCCCTACATGAGGTTCCATCATAACAAGGTGGTCCTCCGGACACATCCACACTTCCTCCCAAAGGTGGTATCTCCTTTCCACTTGAACAAGTCTGTCATACCACTGTCTTCCCTCGACCGCAAGCCTCTCGAGCAAAAACTATGCTGCATAGCCTAGACTGCAAGCGTGCCCGTGTGTTCTACCTCCAGAGGACACAGGGTCATTGCAAATTCTCACAATTGTTCATATCTTTTGACCCCAATCATTTGGGTCTCCCTATGATCAAACACATGCTCTCCAGATGGATAGCTGACTGCATTACTTTTGCATATGACCAAGCAGCTCTCTCCTTAAGAGGGCCATGTGACTGCCCATAATGTCCGGGCCATGGCAGCCTCTGTGGCCAACCTTTGCTCTGTGCCATTTGACAAAATCTGCAGAGCAGCAACTTGGTCTTCCACCCCACTTTCGCAGCATACTACTGCCTGGACAAGGACTCCCGCCGGGATGCAGCTTTTGGCCAAGCGGTCCTTCAGTATCTCTTCAGCACATAGATGCAACTCCTACCTAACTTCTTCGATACCAGTTTGCCATGATTGGATCAAGGCGTGCATCTGAACAGGCCTCCTATTGGAGGAGGTACCAAGGTGGGAGCCAGAAAAAGATCTATTGCCCTCGTAAGTGTAGGTACAGTACTGGGCCCCAGACCTCCCAGCCCTAGCAAGGCCCTTCACTAACAGCAGTGTCAAGAGTATCCTCAGATGGCCCAACCAGCTCCTCAGCCAAAACCTGGGACAGAGTTTTGACTTGTTCCTTTGGAGCATAGCCACTCTTCCAATAATCACAGTAGGAAGCCCTCGAGTCATGGGAAGGCTCACTCTTTTTGAGCAAGTGTGGCTTCTCATAACCTCAGACTCATGGGGTCTTCAGATCATCAAAAATGGTTATGAAATACATTTATTGGAACTACCACCAAATTGCCCCCAAGGGTGCATCATCTCGACTCTCTGCATCAGAATTTGCTTCAGAGAGAAATTACCATCCTCTTGTCAAATCCTGTGATAGAGCTTGTGCCACCACAGCAAGGAGGTTGGGGATTTTATTTCAGGTATTTCCTAATTCCCAAGAAAATTGGGGAGGGAGGGTCCCATCCCATCCTAGACCTAAGAGACCTGAACACCTACTTGTTAAGAGAAAAATTCAGAATTATTTCTCTAGGCACCCTACTTCCTCACCTTCAAAAAGAAGATTGGCTATGCTCCCTGGATCTGAAAGATGTGTATAGTTGTATACAGATACATCCCGCTCACAGGATGTGCCAGGTGTGGCCTTTTGGACTAGCCTTCACACCTCGCATCTTCACAAAATGCCTCACGGTAGATTTTTGGCAGTTTGTATGTCTGATCGCCACGGGTGCAGCCTTTCTTCTGGTGTTTTTCATTACTTTTCTCCTTCAGCTCCTGCTTAACGCTATTGCATCAGCTCTTATATATTGCACCAGCATAATGGATTTGGCTTGAAGTGTTCTCGGATGAAGTTTGTGCAGTTTTCGCTGACAGCGGGTGGAGTGCGAATTTGAGCTCCCTGAAGAAGCCGAAAGGCGAAACATCTGATGTCGGGGCTCCCTACCACCTCTGTTTGACTGGACTTTTCTAATTCTACTGGTGTCATCGATTTCAGCGTTGGGTCATCTACTCATCTACTTTACTGATAAGTTGTTTTTGCTTACTCTTTGTTCTGAGCCATTGCTTGTTTTCATTTTTAAGAGCTAGGTTGCTGCAGTACATTGAACATTGCATCCTTGTAAATACGTTCTGTTATATCTCGACGTTCCATGTAAAACAAACTTGCTTTGTTAATTGTTGTTAACTGTAAACCGCAACTGAACTTTGGAAGATGCGGTATATAAATGTGAATAAAAAAAAAAAAATCGGGCAGTTGGATTTAGCTGCACCAGTCGGGAGTTTGCTTTGCCCTCATAGACTGGAGGTTTTTTTGACCATTGATGTAAGCTGAGTCTGACCATTTGTTGTGACATGTTCCATGTCTTTTGGTAGACTCGACCCCCCCGGGCTATAGGTTGGTGGGCTGCTGAGGTATTTTTTCCTCCAATAGGGTGAGGCTTCTGCTGACTGGTGTTCAGTTTTTTCCCCTCCTTTTTTCCTTTTCTTTTTCGTAGTAAGTGTCTTATGCCCAGTCATCTTTTTTGTGCCTAGTTTGGGGTTTGTGTTTTGTTTTGTTTTTTTCACGGTAGTAGTGGCATACCTCTGGACACTGGGAGTGTTTGTCTTTCCCTATTTGGACGATTGGCTGATCAAGGGTACCATTCTGGAAGAAGTCCAAGAATCAACACAGTTGACCATTTGGGTGTTGGAACTACTAGGGTTTGTTGTAAATTACCCCAAGTCCCACCTTCAGCCTAACCAACAGTTGGAATTCATTGGAGCCTTGCTCGACACGACTCTGGCAAGATTCTTATCGCATGACCGATTTCACAGATTGACGGCACTTGTGCGAGAAACTCAGTGAGTCAGCAGGTAACAGCTCACAGCATGTTAACTGTACTGGCCACATGGCAGTCCAACAGCAGAAGCACAGGGAAACTCGCAATTTCCAGAAGCCATAAAAGAGAGCAAGTAACTCAACCAAAATTTGTATTGAAAACACCTGTGTCACAGGAATATTCCCAAGACCACCTGCCCACAAAGGAAAAGTCGTGTTGCACATATTGGTCTTTAAGCAAGCCTTAGCCTTCTATTTGGAGCAGACAAAAGCCTATAGAAAGTCCAGTCAACCTTTTGTTGCTTCTGACCCCAATAAGGTAGTGGCTGATGTTTCCAAACACTCTTTCAGTTTGGCTGGTAGACTGCATCTCTTTTGCTTATGCCCAGGCAATCCTGAGCCTTGATGGTCATGTTGGAGTGAAGGAGTAGCCTAATGATTAGAGCACTGGCTTGGGAACCAAGAGATCAGGGTTTTGATTCCCACTAGCACTCCTTGTGGCCTTGGGCAAGTCACTTAATCATCCATTGCCTCAGAAAAATCCAAGTTATCAATGTCCCTCTTTAATGTATATTACCAAGTTTAAGTTACAATGTAAATTTCTTTGACCGAAATATCAGAGCTATGGCGGCATCGGTGGCCAACTTACGCTTGGTCTCCCTGGACGAGATCTGCAGGGCTGCAATGTGGTCTTCAGGCCACACAGTCACATCACACTACTGCCTAGATGGTGATTCCTGACTTAACAGCAACTTCAACCAATCTGTACTCCGGAATCTGTTGGAGTATTAAAATCCAATTTCATACCCCCTAAGCCTATTCTGTTCTGTCCTGTCTGGACTACAAAAAAAAAAGGGAAGAGAGAATCACTGCTATTGTACCTAGTTGGTCTTTTGGCCATTAGGCCTGTTGCCATGCCACATTTGAGTTCTCTCATGTTGTGCTTCTCAGTGGCCTCCTCAGTTTTCAGTAGCCTGTAGCTTTTTTCCATGGTGAAAAAGTAGTTATTCGCCTATAGCAGGTGCTCTCCATGGACAGCAGGAATTAGTCCTCACAGCCCTCCCACCTTCCTGAGAAGTTGTCTTCTGCTACAGCTGTTATCAGACTGAATCAAGATGGGGCCATGGCGGCAGGCAGAAGTAGGCGCTCAGGCATGGTGAAGCCTTCAAAAAGCTTCCAATAGAAGCTGGGGAGAGTTCCCATAGGAATATAAGAAATGCTGTACTGGGTCAGACAAAAATCCATAAAGTCCAGTATCCTGTTTCCAACAGTGGCCAATCTAGGACATAAGTACCTGGCAGGTTCTGAAAAAGGTTCATAGGTTTCACAAAGTTTATCCCGGGGTAAGCAGTGGATTTCCCTGGTCCTTTTTAATAATGGTTTATGGACCTTTCATCCAGGAACTTGTCCAAACCTTTTTTTTAAACCCAGTTACACTAAACCACTTTTACTACATCCTCTGGTAACAAATTCCAGAGTTTGGTTATGTGTTGGGTGAAAAAATGTATCTCCAGGAACAAGCAGGAATGAGTCCTCACTTATGGGTACGTCGGAACCGACGGAGCCTGCGCGGGAAAGCTCCCCAGCTTCCCAGAAAGGAAGCTTTTGGGGCCTCCCACAGCGCATGCGCGCTGCCTTCCCGCCTTCCTGACCAACTCTCTTCAGTTCTTCTTTTTCTGCGGAGCCAGCAGGTCGTGTTCCTGTCACCGCTGAAGAAATTGTTATTTTAATTTTTCTTTGACCGCGTGTCTGCCTTCCCCGATTCCGGACTGGTACCGACGGTCCTTTTTTCATTTATTTAAAAAAAAAAAAAATATATATATATATATATATTACCTTCCCTACACTTGGTGTATCTTTTCTGTGAGGCCTCTAGGCCTTCTCAGGTCTCCCTCATGGACAAACCAGCTTCTGGTTTTAAAAAATGCACTAAGTGTACCGGTACTATTTCAATTACAGACACCCATGACTGGTGTCTTAAATGTTTGGGGCCTGACCATTCCATTCCGGATTGTCCATCCTGCTCTCTGATGTCCAAAAGGGGCTTACAGAACAGAGCAAATAAATTTCATATGCTGTTTTCTACCGATACTCCAGCATCAACATCCTCCAGGTCTTCTCCTGATGGATCTCAGGTAACCAAACATTCTTCGGGCAAGTCCTCAAAAGGCAAATCTCCCTCTAAACAGCGAGAGGCCCTTGTAATTGACCCTGAGGACCCTGCCCCAGCCAAAAAACCCCGGCGGGAAGCTCCGGCTTCCAAAGCTCCTCCTATGGGGTTACAGGTAGACATCGATGGCACGGCCTCGACCGATCTCCTGTTAGACTGCTCTGGGGTACCGGTTAACACCAGTACCGACTTCCAGACAGTTGTGGCGGCTATGAGTACTACGGTACAATCCATGCAGCAGGCCTTACTAACTTTCCTTAATGCTGCACCGCCATCGGTACCACGACAATCTGTTCCGACTCCGATTCCGGTACCCAGAGCATCTACTTCCAGTAGCATGCCAGTTCCGGTACCGGGGCTTTCTTCGATACCGCTCCGGTACCCGGTATGCCCGATATCGGTACCGATCGGTACGCGTATCGATCTCTGGAAGCGAATAGACGATACTTTGAATCCTCTGAAGAGTCTGATGCCTCAGATGATTCTGCTGATGTCTCTTTCACTCTTCCTGAGGAGCCCTCTTCTCCAAAAAGGAGAATGTCTCCTCCAGAGGATTTGTCCTTTCAAGACTTCATTATTGAAGTAGCTAAAGGACTCTCCATCTCTGTATCCTCAGAAAAGGAACCTAGAGCAAACAAATTAGATATTTTAGGATACTCTAAGGTTCCTAAAGAGGCAGCCACCTTACCCATACATGAAATTCTTCAAGAACACATGATGGATTTATGGGAGGCTCCTCTTACCCTATCTCCACATTCTCGACGTTTGGACACCATGTATCGGGTTCCACCTTCTCCTGGTTTTCAAAAAACTGAGCTTCCTCACCACTCTATTGTGGTGAAGTCTGCTATGAAAAAGATAAAGAGTACCAAAAGACACTCTTCTACCCCTCCAGGAAGAGAATGTAGGACTCTGGATGCTTTTGGGAGAAAAATCTTCCAAGCTAGCATGCTTATTGCCAGAATCAATTCATACAGCCTTTATATGGGCATGTTTTTGAAAGAGATTGCATTAAAGATACGTCAATTTCTCCCCTTTATCCCAGAGGATAGACAGGAGGAATTTCTTCTTTTGCTAAAGCATACTCAAGATATTTCCAAGTTCTCCAACAGAGCAGCCTTTGACTCTTTTGAGGGAGCAAGCAGAGCCTCTGGCATAGCCATAGCTGCTCGCAGACTGGCTTGGCTCCAGGCCTCTGATTTGGAACCCTGGGTACAAGAAGGCTTGGGCAATTTGCCCTGCACAGGTGAAAATCTCTTTGGCAAAGAGTGGCAAATCAAAGCCACTCAAATGGATGCAGAGAATGCTGCTCTAGATAGACTTTCTAAGTCTACCTCTACCCCTGCCAAGAAAAAACCTTTTAAGAAAACTTTCTATAAAAAGACCAGATTTTCCACTAATACTGGCCAGCAATCTTCCCAAGTTCGCTTTGCTCCTAAGCATCAGCAACCTAAGCAGGCCAGAACTAAGGCCACAGGGTCTGCTACAACCCAGCAGTCCCAACCTCCTCAGGGTTTTTGACTTGGTTCTAGAGAACTTACCATTTCTGGCTCTGCAGCAGCCAGAACCTCTCACCATTCCAGGAAGGTTAGCTCATTTTGCTCCCAGATGGGAACAAATCACATCAGAACCGTGGACCCTCTCATCAGAGAGGGCTACAAACTGCATTTCTCCAGCCTTCCTCCCCATACCATGGTGAGACAATTCAATTCTCCCCCATCTCTCCTGTACCTGTTGGGACAAGAGGTGACCACTCTTCTCGCCCAAAGGGCAATAGAAGAGGTTCCTCTTCCTCAACAAGGGTCAGGTTTCTACTCCCCCTATTTTCTGATTCCCAAGAAAACAGGGGGATACAGACCAATTCTAGATCTCAGAGAATTGAACAAATTCCTCTACAAAGAGAAATTCAAAATGCTTTCTCTAGGTATTCTCCTTCCATACCTCCAAAGTCAGGACTGGCTTTGTTCTCTAGATCTCAAGGATGCGTACACACATATACTCATCCATCCATCCCACAGAAAATTCCTACGGTTCATGTTCCAGGGAAAGCATTTCCAATACAGAGTACTCCCCTTCGGTCTAGCCTCTGCTCCAAGGGTATTTACCAAATGCATTGCAATAGTAGCTGCATTTCTACGCACTCTGGGGATCTTTGTTTTCCCGTACCTGGACGACTGGCTCATCCGAGCTCCATCTCAGTCCGAGGCTCAGACTTCCCTGGACCACACCAGACGCATATTGCAGTATCTGGGACTTGTCATCAATCTGCCAAAGTCTCAACTCACCCCTACTCAATCCCTAGAGTTCATCGGGGCTTGGCTAGATACTACCACTGCAAGGGCCTATCTTCCTAAGGCCCGTTGCAACCGTCTAGTGCACTTGGCCTCTCAAATTCAGTCCAGAAGCCACTTGACTGCCAGAGAGATGCTACAACTGCTAGGTCACATGGCATCCACTGTTCATGTAGTGCCTTATGCTCGCCTACATATGAGAGCAGCTCAATGGACCTTGTCCACACAGTGGACCCAAGCATCAGGAGCTCTCTCAGACCCAATAGCAACCTCAAAACGTCTTTTTTTGGTCCCTCCAATGGTGGATATCCAATCAAAATCTGTTGTTGGGGGCCCCCTTTCAACCTGTGTTACCCCAAGCAACTCTTACTACAGATGCCTCCCAAACAGGCTGGGGAGCTCATCTCCAAGACCTCTCCACTCAGGGCCTTTAGTCTCCACAGGAGACCACCCTTCATATCAACCTTTTGGAGCTGCGAGCAATTTTCCTTGCTCTCAAGGTCTTTCATACCCTCCTCATCAACATGACAGTCCTTGTTCATACCGACAATCAAGTAGCCATGTTCTACGTAAACAAACAAGGAGGGACTGGCTCTCTGTCGCTTTGCAACGAAGCTCGAAAACTCGGCCTTCGCCAGAGAGCATGGGATTCATCTCCTGGCAGTGTACCTCCCAGGAATCCAAAACTCTTGGGCAGACAGACTCAGTCGAGTCCTGCTGCCACACGAATGGTCCCTGCACATGGGTCAGGTACTCAGAATCTTTCAAGAATGGGGGACCCCGGACATAGACCTCTTTGCAAGTCCGTACAATGCCAAACTTCCCCGGTTCTGTTCCAGGATTCCGTGTCAGGGAGCTCAGGCCAAGGATGCCTTCCTCCTTCATTGGGGTCAGGCCTTCCTATATGCCTTTCCACCCATTCCCTTGATTCCCTAGACTCTATTCAAACTTCAGAGGGATCAAGGATCCATGATCCTCATAGCTCCACGCTGGCCACGCCAAGTATGGTACCCTCTACTTCTGCATCTCTCCCAGACACCCTCCCTGGATCTGGGAGCTGCTCCAGACCTTCTGTCTCAAGAGGAGGGGACTTTGTGGCACCCAAACCCCAAGTCCCTTCACCTCAGAGCTTGGTTACTGAAGGCCTAGACCTTCAAGACTTGAATCTTTCTCAACAGGTGAAGGATGTCCTCCATGCATCGAGGAAACCTTCCACCAGGCGTTCTTATGCTTTTAAATGGAAAAGATTTTCAATTTGGTGTGCTGACAAAGGTCTTAACCCTCTAGCACTACCTTTGAAGTCTTTACTCTAATATTTCCTGCATCTTTCCAATGCAGGACTTAAAACAAATTCTGTAAGGGTCCATTTGAGTGCTATTGCAGCATCTCTTCAGCCTATCAATGGACAACCTGTTTCCTCTCATCCTCTTATTGCAAGATTCATGAGAGGTCTAACTTTAACTAAACCTCCCATTCGGCCTCCTCCGGTGGCATGGGACTTAAACGTGGTTCTTGGTCAGCTTATGAAGCCACCCTTTGAACCCTTAGCCACTACCTCCTTGAAATTTCTTTCCTGGAAAGTCATTTTCCTTGTCGCAATCACTTCTGCTCGCCGCATCAGTGAATTGCAGGCTTTAGTGGCTAATCCACCTTATACAAGGTTCCATCATGATAAGGTAGTCCTTAGGACAAATCCTCACTTTATGCCTAAAGTGGTCTCGCCTTTTCATCTTAATCAAGAGGTATATCTACCTGTCTTTTTTCCAGCTCCTCATGCATCCACGGCAGAGAGGAACTTACATACCTAAGATTGTAAAAGAGCCCTTGCCTTTTACATCCACAGGACACAGCAACATCGAAAGTCTTCTCAACTTTTTGTTGCTTTTGATCCTTCTCATTTAGGACTTCCAGTCACAAAAAGAACACTGTCCAATTGGATTGCTCAGTGTATTTCTTTTGCTTACCAGAGTAAGAACCTTTCTCTGGAAGGCCATGTCACAGCTCATAATGTGCGAGCCATGGCCACATCTATGGCTCATCTTCATTCTGTATCCATCGATCAGATCTGTCGAGCAGCCACCTGGGCCTCGGTTCATACCTTCACAGCCCATTACTGCTTGGACAAGGACTCCCGCCGGGATGCCTTGTTTGGTCAGGCTGTCCTCGGACACCTGTTCCATTCTTAAGCATCTCCTGCCCACCTTCCCTTAATGGATGCCTATGATCCATAGGAAGATGAGGAACCCTTGGAGGGGGATCTCCCCGGCATCTCAGCTAGGGAGTTCCCATAAGTGAGGACTCATTCCTGCTTGTTCCTGGAGATAGCACAGTTACTTACCTGTAACAGATGATCTCTGGGAACAGCAGGAATTAGTCCTCACAACCCACCCACCTCCCCTAGGAGTTGTATCTCTCTCTCTTTCCTTTCCTCTCTCTATTGTCTCAGCTTTAAACTCAAACTGAAGAGAGTTGGTCAGGAAGGTGGGAAGGCAGCGCACATGCGCTGTGGGAGGCCCCAAAAGCTTCCTTTCTGGGAAGCTGGGGAGCTTTCCCGCGCAGGCTCCGTCGGTTCCGACGTACCCATAAGTGAGGACTAATTCCTGCTGTTCCCAGAGATCACCTGTTACAGGTAGGTAACTGTGCTTTCCTCTTATTACTCTTAAATGGGGGTACATTGTAGTTTCATTGCATGTCCCCTAGTCTTTCTACTAGGGAATGTACCTGTTGGTCCATCAGGGATGTCAAGCATACATGAGGATGAACTCCTATTGTTCACGGAGAACACCTGCTACAGGTGAGTGACTGACTACCTTTTTTTCCCGTGGGTGCTTCTGATTAAAGCAGTGCACACAGTTTTAGAAATAGCTTTGCTGCAGGCCCTGACCTAATCCCACCTCAGGGATGCCTCCACTCAGTGTGGGTAAGGTACCATTGAACATGCAGTCCAAAACCTTTTGGTAACACATCCATTTAATTTAGTGCGGCTATTTGTGTGGGCCTACCAAACAGATAGTTGTTTGGATAGTGGCTGAGTATCACTGTGTCCATATAGCTTTTGGTTCCACCCCAGGAATGCCTCTGATTTTTACCTCCTAAACACAATTTTTGGCCAGACATCAAGTTAGCCACAAGTCTGTGGTTTTGGAAAATTTGTGCTAGTCAACACTTTTTATGCTATCCATAAGTCCTTTTCTATATCTTCCCCATTGTTTCTACTTATTTTTTGCACTTGTAGATACTTTCATTTCATTCATTTCTTATAGTGCCACAGCATAACACAAAGCTGGGTTTAAAAATGGGTTGCAGATTGATTTGGAGTTTAGATGTATTACTTGCTTCTTTCAAAATTAACTTTCAGGAACATAAGTAATTTTTCTGCCCAAAGTAGCTTGCAATCTAAGTTGTACCTAAGGCAGTGATGGGTGAAGGTCACAGTCTGTCAGTGGGAGCAATGGAATTTGAACCCTGGCTTCCTTTGATTGCAACCTGTCTTAGGAGCATGTTACTGAAGTGCACTACCTGGGTAGCATGGGGTGAATGTGCATTTTTTGTGCCATGCTAAAAACCCCATTCTACCCGGCCAGCATGCATCTCGGTGGTAAGGGAGTGTTCCTGCCACAATTCTTGCTATCATGAGCCTTGAAAACCTGTGCTGCCTGCCCTTTGTTCTTACCTGGATAAACCTGTCCTTACCATATCAATCCTCTCCTTGGTAATCAGCAAGCTGGACTGTAGCAATTCCCTCTATAACTGTTTTCCTCTATTCCATTAGACGTCTTCAGAGTCCAAAATGCTGCAATTAAACTTCTTACATATTCCAAGGTATCTGATCATGTTTACCCTCCCCCCCCACCCCCCCCTGGCTAAAGATCTCACCATTTTATTTATTTATTTATTTAAAGCTTTTCTATACCGTGCTCTTTAAAATCAGTGCGGTTTACAAGTAACATTTCTTTGTACAAAGCAGGACAGACCTGCTTTGAACTTACATTGAACAGGTATTGCAACTTGGATTTAGAACTGGGGTAACTATATATACAAGGTGAGCAAGGTGTCACTGAGCTGTTGCAGTGACATGGTGTGCTCTAATAACAATATACAGAATTGTACCATTGGCCCAGTTATCTTATTGATTCAAATTCAGTGTCATGCCTCTGGCACATAAAGCTTTCTACTCAGGTCTTCCTCATTATCTGTCCAATTCTCTCATCCCCCCTACATGCTAGCCAGAACCCTACCCTTCCAAAACCACAACCAGCTTGTGGTTCCAGCAAATAGCTCTGCCCACCATAAATCCACAGGACAATAGGCTTTTTATTTCTTGGCCCCGGGTCTGTGGAATTCAATCCCTCTTTATATTCAACAAGACACCTCGCTAAAATTGTTTGAGCCTAAAAACCTATTTTTTCGAACAAGCCGTTGGTACTCTTTAGGCCAATGTGATCCTCAGCTACTGATCTGCATTGCTGTTCTGTCCTATTATGTAGATTTCTCTTCTTTTAGTTCCCATTTTACACTATTAGCATTGTTGTTGTTAAGTGCCATCAAGTCGGAATCGACTTATGGCGACCCTCTGGATAGCCATCCTAAATTGTGTTCAGTCTTCAGTCAGGCGGCTCATTGTTGACAGACTGGTACCCATAGCTGCTGTTATTGTAGCAATCCATCTCATTGCTGGCCTTCCTCTTTTGCGTTGACCTTCTATCTTGCCAAGCATGATATCTTTCTCTAATGATATCTGTCTTCGCATGATGTGTCCAAAGTATGAAAGTCGAAGTCTTGTCACCTGAGCTTCTAAAGAAAGCTTAGGTTTGATCTCCTCTACTACAGACTGGTTTGTTCTTCGGGCAGTCCATGGTATACACAGTATTCACCGCCAGCATCGCAATTCAAAGGCATCAATTTTCTTCCTGTCTATTTTCACTGTCCAGCTTTCACATCCATATGATGTTATTGAAAATACCATGGCTTGCACAAGTCGAATCTTTGTATTGAGAGAGACACCTCTGCTCTTGAGAATCTTATCTAGGCCTGTCTTAGCCATTCTTCCAAGAGCAATGCGTCTGATTTCTTGACTGCTTGTTGCTTCTTTATTGATCCAAGCAGGGCCGGCCCGTCCATTGAGCGAGAATGTTTTTTGCACAGGGCCCCGTGTTTCAGGGGGCCCTGCGCAAAAAACATTCTGATCCTAAAGTAAAATTTCAAAAAAAAAAAAAAAGCTGTCTTCTCCCGCTGCTGGGGCTGCTGCGGCAGAATCGAGTGTGCCGCGGGGCCCCCCCTGCTCAGCAGAGCCTGCCCTCCCCTGTATCACCTCTCTTTCAGCTGCAGTCAGTCACACGCGCCGGCTTTCAGAGCGCGAGGGGAGAGTTTCTCCCTTGCTGCTCTGTTAAGCCCGCGGGGGCTGATGGGAAGTTCCCATCAGCCCCCGCGGGCTTAACAGAGCCGCGAAAGGGAAACTAGTCCCTTCGCGCTCTGAAAGCCGGCGCGTGAGACTGCAGCTGCGAAGAGAGAGCGGATACAGGGGAGAGCAGGCTCTGCTGGGAAGGGGGGGCCCCGCGGCACACTCGATTCTGCTGCGGCGGCCCCGGCAGCGGGAGAAGACAGCTTTTTTTAAAAAAAAATTTCCCTGGGCGGGGGGGGGGGGGGGGTTAGGTGTGGGGGTGGGCTGGGGGGGTTAGGAGTGGGGCGGGACGGGGCTGGGCTGGGGGGGTTAGGAGTGGTGATGGGCTGGGGGGGGGTTAGGAGTGGTGATGGGCTATGGGGGAGCTAAGTCTGTATATGGGCTGATGGGATTAGGACTGGAAGTGGGTTGATGGGGAGGTTAGGACTGGTAATGGGGTATGGGGGGGCTTAAACTGAAAATTGGGTGATGGGAATTAGGACTGGAAATGGGCTGATGGGGGGGTTAACACTGGAGGTGGGCTGATGGGGTTAGGACTGGTAATGGGCTGTGGGCTGATGGGGGGTTAGGACTGGTAATGGGCTATGGGGGGGTTAGGACTGATAATGGGCTATGGGGGGGCTAGGACGGGAAATGGGCTGATGGGGAGGGGTTAGGACTTGAGGTGGGCTGATGGGGTTAGGACTGGTCATGGGCTGTGGGGGGGGGTAAGGACTGGTAATGGGCTGTGGGGGGGCTAGGACAGGAAATGGGCTGATGGGGAGGGGTTAGGACTTGAGGTGGGCTGATGGCGTTAGGACTGGTAATGGGCTGTGGGGGGGTTAAGACTGGTAATGGGCTGTGGGGGGGGGGTGGTTAGGACTGGTAATGGGCTATGGGGGGCTAGGACAGGAAATGGGCTGATGGGGAGGGGTTAGGACTTGAGGTGGGCTGATGGGGTTAGGACTGGTAATGGGCTGTGGGCTGATGGGGGGGTTAGGACTGGCAATGGGCTATGGGGGGCTGACTGGAAATGGGTTGATGGGGTTAGGACTTGGAAGTGGGTTGATGGGGGTGGCTAGGACTGTTATTGGGTTGTGGGGTAGCTAGGACTGGAAATGGGCTGATGGGGGGCTAGGACTGGAAATGGGCTGATGCAGGGACTAGAAGGGAATGGATGCTGGGTGAGGCTGGAACTAGAAGGGAGCTGATGTTGGGGGAGGATTAGAATGGGATGGGGCTGGGAGAGTAAAATGGAGAGGGGAAAAATATTTTGTTTGGGAGGGATAAAAAATCTACAATTGGCTGGGTATTGGGAGAGTAAGTGGGGATTGAGGATGGAGGGGTAAAATTTGAGTGGATGAAATAGGAATGAGGAAAGAGCAAAAGGAGAAAGATTAGTATGTTAAAGCAGATGTAGAGAGAGAGAATGGAAAAAAAAACTAGAAGAGAGAAGAAAGGACAAATGGACAGCAGATGATGGAGAGTTAGCAGAAAACATGAAGAAACCAGAAGAAAGTGGCTGGAGCAATTGCAACTGAAAAAAAATGCACAAAAGGTAGAAAGATATCTCTTTATTTTGAATTTATTAACTGGAATATGAAAGCTCTGGGAAATGTGCATCATTAACGTCTGCGCTTTGTTTGGTACAAGAGGAAATTAATTTATAGTTTTATTTCTACAGTGTTGTTGTACATTCCAAGTTTGGCTTTTGGGGTTCCCAGTTTAATTATTGCCTTCCTGTTTCTAAATTGTGATTCCTTGTTTGGTGATGGTCTATGTTCTGCATGTGTAACTGAGCTGAGGTATTCTATTTATGTAATTCCTATTTGACATTGCCACTTGTTCTCTTTCCCCAGTAGGTCATGTATTGTTCTCTGAAATGTATTGTTTTAATATTTGCAGTGTTGCCTTTTGATAGGTAGGGTATGGTGCTTTGTGAGTCCTGGTAGTGCTGTTAGGATACGGCGGGTTTGCTATGGGTTCTAAATGGGCAGTGTTTGTAGTAGTTCCTAATGTGCCTGGCGGTTGGCACTGGATTATAGTAATGTAGAAATCTTTTAGTCTGTCTTTATCCATACACTAACGTTTAGTAAGCATGTCTCTTAATGAGTATATGTTAGCATTATGCAAATATTTATGCAAATAAGGCCACTTATGCAAATGAGGCCCCGCACCGAGTCTCCGCACATGGCCCCGCACCCCCCTTGGGCCGCCCCTGGATCCAAGTAGGTTAAAGTTGTTCACGATTTCAATTTCTTCTCTTTCAACGATGAACCTGTTGATTATGCCAGTTGTCATGATCTTTGTCGTCTTTACATTAAGGCGCAGGCCCATTTTGAGACTGATTGTGAGAAGCAAATGTTTCAGATCATCTTCACTTTCAGCCAGTAATGTGGAATCATCAGCATAGCGAAGGTGGTTGAGTCTTCCACCAATCTTCACACCTCTGTTGTCTTCATACAATCTTGCTTCTCTGATGATTTGTTCTGCATATAAATTAAACAGGTAGGGGGAAAGTATGCAGCCTTGTCTTACACCTTTGCTTATTTTAAACCATTCTGTTTCTCCTTGTTCCGTTCAAACTATTGCTTCTTGATCAATGTACAGATTGTGCAAGAGTACGATCAGGTGTTCTGGTATACCCATGCTGCTTAATGTGGCCCAGAGTTTCTCATGGTTTACACAGTCAAAAGCTTTGCTATAGTCGATAAAACACAAATAGATATCCTTTAGGAATTCTTTCATCTTTTCAAGTATCCATCTCACATCCGCAATGATGTCTCTCGTTCCTCGCCCTTTCCTGAACCCTGCTTGCACTTCAGGTAGTTTTTGTTCCGGGTGTAGTTGTAGTCTCTTGAATAATCTTTAGTAGAATCTTGCTGGTATGTGGGATCGGAGCGATTGTGCGATAATTTCCACAGTCAGTTGGATCACCTTTCTTTAGTATTGGTATAAACACAGATCTTTTCCAGTCAGTTGTCCATGATGATGTCTTCCATATTTCTTGGCAGAGCCTTGTAAGTACGGTAACAGCTGCATCAGATTGCTGTAATACTTCTATGGGAATGCTATCAATGCCTGGTGCTTTGTTCTTTGATAAGGCTTTCAATGCTGCTTCAACTTCTTCTTTCATCACCAATGGTTCCCGATCATAAGGTACAGGTTGAAACGGCTGTTGGTCCACTTGATCTTTATCATATAAAAACTCTGTATATTCCTTCCATCTTTTCTTGATCTTCTCAGCATCATTCAACATAGAACCTTGAGCATCTTGTAACATTCCAATTTGAGGCTGGAACTTTTTCTTTAAGTCTCGTAGCTTTAGGAAAGCTGATCTTGTTCTTCCTCTAATAGTTCTGCTTCTATTTCCTTGCAAGCGTCATTGTAGTACTTTTCCTTGTCCTGTCTTGCTGCACTTTGGAAATCTCTGAGTTCTGTGATTGTCTTTCTTTCTCCTCTAGCTTTAGCTTATCTGCGTTTCTGGGCAATTTTCAGAGTTTCTTCCGTCATCCATTTTGGCCATCTTTTCTTTTTCACCTTTTGTAGACTCTTCTCGCTTTCTTCCAACACAACCTTCTTGATGTCATTCCATATCTCTTCTGGAGCTCTGTCATTTGTATCTAAAGCAGCAAATCGATTTTGCAGGCAATCTATTAGCATTACTTTTGTAAAATGCTTTGCTGCCATGGATTAAAGCTGGTATATCAAGTAATAAAATAAACCATAAACTACCACCAGCACAATGGGTGGCGGTAGTTGCTCCCTGTGCAGATTTACTGTGACAACTCACACTACATTCTTGCATTTAGCATGGTGCCGTGCACTAGTAATGTGTTCCAAACACATGATACTAGTGTGGGGCTTAATAAATATACCCCTTAATCATTAAGCTGCTCCTCCACTCCAGCCATTCTTTTCCTACTTCAGAATGGTTGTAAACCAAGAAACATGAAGCCCAGTTTTTGCATAGGATATCTTGATCAGAAATGCAACGTCCAAGTTGGGGTGTTCAGTTTCCATGGAACCTGGTGCCTTTTATAACAATACATATTGAGTAGAGGGAAATAAACATCTTCCTAAATGTAGAGTGGAAGCAAGTGGTTTTAAAAAATACACATGTACAAAAATGTGGCATTACTTAGCACCTTAAACATGTAGGTGACAATTTTTCACTACGTGCATGTGTATGTGTTGGCACTTACACATATAAGCACCATATTTTACAAGATTCCATATGTGTAAGCCACCATTTAAGGAGCTGAGTTTCCAAAGGGTTAGGCACATTTGCCCCTGAATCACTTCAAAATTCTTGACCAAAACAAACCCTAGCTGAAACTTATGTGTAGCTTTGAGGAGATACAAAAGTGAATTGGCAGATTTTACAAAAAATATAATGTACTGCCATGCTTGGAGTCTTTTTACTAAAGGTTAACGCGCATTAATGATTTTAGTGTGCTCGGTCCCTTTGTGCTCCCAGAAATAAAGGGTGTGGGCACAACATGCGTTCACTTCATTAATGCACATTAAAATCTTCAGTAAAAGAGATGCTAAGTCAAAGATGTATGTATAGCTTATTGGACTTAACACAAGCAGAAGCATGGTGAAAATGGCAAACCTTTATTAGTCGCCCCTACACAGCCGTGTTTCGGCTCAGACCTTCATCAGGGGTATGACAGAGTGTTGAATCACGGGTAGTAGACAAACCTAAGTTCACTGTAACAGAGTTTTGTATAGGGTTATGCAATGCACAACTGTCTGAACTCTCCAGTTCTAATGGCATTTCGATGGTTGCACATTGTGTAATCCTATACAAAACTCTGTTACGGTGGACTTGGCGTCACCCATATGTGAGAAACCTAACACCAGCGCCAATGGAGCCCATGCGGAAGCATCTCCCTAGCTTTCAAAGAAAGCCTTTTCGAGATGCACCATTCATGCTTAGTACCCTTGGGCAGGAAAGAGGCCATTTTGCCTGTCTCCTTTTTTCCGCAGAGCCCATCAGACGTCTGTCCTGTTTCCCTGGATAAAGTGCCTTTTTTGTCTTAAGTTTCCTTCCAGTATGTATACTGGTTCCTTTCCCGCCCCCGAGCCATCTCACCTTGGCATCAATCCTCTGGTTTGGCTTTTTTTTCCATCGAGGTGTTCCTTGACTGGAGCTTTGTGCCCTTTTTTGACTGTGGGCATCGAACCCACTGGCCTCCAGCAGTTTCAAAAAATGCTTTAGGGTGTAGTAAGATGTCTGTCACCGATCCCTATGACTGCTGCCTCCGTTGCCTCGGGCCGGACCATAATGACCTGGACTGTGAACTTTGCCAGACCAAGTCTGCAAAGGCCATCAAGAACAGTCATCTGCAGCAGGAAAAGTTCTTCCAGAAGGCTGACTCTATGCCAGAGTCCCCAGTGACACCACACCCCAGGGACCCATCCGGTACCTTGGTACCATGCGATGCCCTGACCACCTTGGAGTCCCGCGGCCGTTGGTCCTCAGAGGACATCCCAGAGGTGAAACACAGGAAGAGCTCAAAGGATGGGTCTAGAAAAGCAGGTAAATCACATGCCAGACCCCAGAGTCCCTGGTCTGAGTCAGAGAGGTATGAGTGGGAGCAGCCACCCAGGCTGCCCCAGAGGGGAATCCTCAACACCCAGCAACCAGCCTCAGTTCTCCGAGGCTGTCCTGGTTGAAGACTCCCCCTCGATGGAACAGACGCTGAGCCCGAAGCCATCGGTGCCTTTTTCAAAGGCTGTGAAGCCAACTGGCATGGAGACCAGTATGGTGGCCTTGGAGCGCAGTATATCTGCCCTCCTGGCACAGCAGTGGGTGCTGATGTCTGGTTCATCTACCCTGACAATGGGACTGTCGAAATTGAGGGCTTCCCCACATGTCGAGCCGATCTCAAGCACCATCAGCACTGGATGAGGTTCCAGTTCCATTCCTTGGGCCACCGGTCCTCCCTGGCGAATGCACGTGGCTCAGACTGCAAATCCCCCATGGGTCACGGGCCTTTGGGCTTTGGCCTCGACCATGAAAATGGCAGGGCCCTCTGACTTTGAGACTGGGAGACTGATAACGAGGAGTCTCCGGACACTCAGAGGCACCAAGACATCCCCCTCGGACCCATCTCAACCAGCATCCCAGCACCAGTCACCACCCGAAGACGTTGCCTTGCTCGACTTTGTGTGGGACATGGCAAAGGTGCTCACATTCAAAATTGAAGCTGGGGAGGACCCTCGCACTGAAGAACCGGAGATCCTCCAGTACAAGGCCCCACCCATGGAGGCCCGGGTGGTGCCAGTCCCTCCAATTGTCAAGCGCCTGCTTCTCCATATGTGGGAGACCCCGGCGTCGGTGCCCATAGTGAGCAGATAGCTCGACTCCATTTGCAGAGTCTGTCAGAGTCTGGGGTTCTAGAAAACCCAGCTCCTTCACAACTCGATGGTCTTTGAGTCGGCTATGCGCTGAATCAAAAGCCAAAAGACCCATTTCTCCGTGCCCCCCGGTACGGAGGCCCAGACCCTGGACGTCCTCGGCCAGAAATCCTTCCAAGGCTCGATGCTGGCATGTCGAGTCCAATCCTACCAGTTGTACATTGGGATCTACCTCAGGGAACTGGCGAGGGAGCTCGCCAGGTTCTCTGCAGCCCACTATAGAGAACCTCTCTAATGGTTCAAAGCACTGGCTTTGGCAGTCAAGGAGTACTCGCAGTTTCTATCCCGAGCAGCATTCGATGGCTTTGATTCATCAGGCAGGGTGGCTGTTGTGGGCATCAGGGCCTGGCACCAGGCATGGCTGCAGTTGTCTGACCTCAAGCAATGGGTCCAGGACAAGCTCATCGATGTCCCTTGCACAGAAGAGAATCTCTTTGGGAAACCCATGGCAGACACAGTTCCTGACAGGACCATACTCTCTAAAAAGACCTTGGTGCTTCCACGTAAGAAAGCCCCAGGGAAGAAGTGGGGGTTTTGGCCATGCCCCACAATACCTAGACACCTCTGTCCCACACCAGGGTCAGCAGCACAAGGGGCAAGGGCATGGCCCTCGCAAACAGAAAGCCCCGAAGGCCCAGGCACTAGCTCCGGCCCAGCCTGGGGAGAGTTTTTGACTCCTTGGGCATAGCCTCCTCTCCCCCAAGAGGCCCTCAGCAACCAACAGAGGGGTGTCTAGCTCTGTTTGCCCAAAGGTGGTCCTCCATCACCACCGACTCCTGGGTACTGCAAATGGTCAAGGAGGGCTACCTCCTCCACCTGCAACAGGCGCCACCCTCGTTCTTTCCAAGAGAACCAGTAAGGCCTCTCCTTCACCAGACTGCTCCTTACTGAGCTTACAGGTCTCCTCAAGGATCAGACAGTGGAACCAGTGCCCAAACACCTCTGGGGCAAGGGGTTTTACTCCAGGTAATTCCTCGTGCCCAAGCGCACAGTCGTACTCTGGCCCATCCTAGACCCTTGGGACCTACATAAATTTCTGGTGAGGGAGAAATTCAAGATACGCTCCCTTGGAACAGTGCTGCCATACTTCCAGCAGGGAGACTGGCTATGCTCTTAGATCTGACGGATGCTTATACATGCATCCTGATCCATCACAGCCACCGAAAATATTTCTGGTTCATCGTGGAAGGAGGGCACTATCAGTACAGGGTTATTCCCCTTCAGGCTGGCTTCATCGCCAAGGGTCTTCACCAAGTGTCTAGCGGTGATCGCAGCCCACCTCAGTCTCTAAGGGGCCTTTGTTTTCCCCTACCTGGATGACTGACTCATAAGGGGAGGCACAGCTACAGAGGTGCACAACGCCACAGAGCACTCCACCCAACTCCTGCAGCACCTCGGATTCGTCGTCAATTACCCCATGTCCCCAGTTCAGTGCCTGGAGTTTATTGAGACTCAGCTAGACACCGTACAGGCCAAGGCCTTCCTCCCACTGGAGAGGTTGAAACGCCTCAGGGCTCTTGCTGCAGAGTTGCAGCACCGCCAGTCTGTTCCCGCTTGCATTCTCCGCCTGCTTTGTCACATGGCCTCCACAGTCCATGTGACCCTGCACGCCTGCCTGCACATGAGGGCGACCCAGTGGTGCCTCCATTTCCAGTGGGCACAAGCCACGGGACAGGGTCAGAGTGACCTGACAGCTGGCGGACTCCCTCGACTGGTGGCAACTACCCTGCTACCTTCAGGCCAGGATGCCCTTCCAGGCACCGTCCTCCAGAGGGTCCTCACCACGGATGCCTCCCTACTGGGGTGGGGATCTCTGCACTCAAGACACTTGGTCCCAGTCGGACTGCCAGTATCAGATCAATCTCCTGGACCTCCAGGCAATTATTTCTGGCCCTCCGAGCCTTCCACCACTGATTGCAGCACCAGTTGGTGCTGGTCCAGACAGATAACCAAGATAAGCAAGGGGGCACGGGGTTGTACTTCCTCTGCCAGGAGGTGGTAGCCCTTTGCTTATATACGACACCCAATGGGATGCTCCTGCGAGTGATCTACCTCCTGAGCCAGGACAATGCCCTGGCAAACAAGCTGAGTAGAATCCTCCAGCCGCATGAGTGGCACCTGGAACTCGGTGGCCTTCTGGCTTTTCCGGCTCTGAGGCTTCCCCCTAGTGGATTTGTTCACCAGCCTGGACAACACACAGTTGCCCTGCTTCTCCTCCTGCCAACTGCACCCATCCCAAGTGGCGGCAGATGCGTTCCTCATTCCGTGAATGGAAGGCTTTCTCTACGCCTTTCTGCCAACACTGCTGGGTCACCAAGACAACCCTCAAAGTCCAGCGTGACAGCATCACTGATACTGGTAGCCCCCAGTTGGCCCAGGTAGCCTTGGTTCCTGCTGCTCCTCCGCCTGTCTGTGGCATTTCCAATTCCTCTGGGCTGCACCCAAGGACTATTGATAAAGGAGGAGGGCGCTCTCCTGCACCTCAAGCTGGAGTCCCTGTCGCTCATGGCTTGGCAGCTGAAAGGGTAGCTCTAGCTCCCTTCAACCTTGCATGGGATGTGGAGGAGGTCCTTCTGGCCTCTTGCAAGGCCTCCATGAGAAAGGCATGCACTTTTAAGTGGCATTGGTTTTTGGTGTGATGCAGAGAGGCAAGCAAACCCGTTCTGCTCGGTGCAGATGGTACTCCAATACCTACTCCATCTGTCCCAGGTGGGACTGAAGTCCAACTCAGTCCATGTGCACCTGAGCGCTATCATGGCGCACCACCACTCCGTTGAGGGCAGGCCCCTCTCAGCTCAGCCCCTTATTGCTCATTTCTTGTGGGACCTTATGTTGTCCAAGCCCACCGTCTGCCCACCAACAGTGGAGTGGGATCTCATGTGCTCACAGCTTACTGAGCTGCCATTTGAGCCCCTGGCTACTGTCATCTGAGGTACCTCTCCTAGAAGGTTGTCTTTCTCGTGGCATTCACATCAGCGAGCTCCAGCCTCTGATGGCAGAGCCTCCCTACACGAGGTTCTACTAGAACAGGGTAGTGCTCCGCACACACCCCGTTTCTGCCAATGGTGGTATACCCCTTCCACTTCAATCAGGAGGTGGTGATACTTCCCACCTTCTTCCCAAAGCCTCATGCCGGCAAGGCGGAGGCTGTTCTCTACGCTCTGGATTGTAAGAGGGCCCTGTCTTTCTACCTGCAATGGGCTCAGGGCCACCACAAAACACCTCAGCTTTTCATCTCCAATGACCCCAGGTGCCTGGGGCTTCCAGTGACCAAGCAAACTCTGCCCACTGGTGGTTGACTACATTGCCCTCTCCTATGAGCAGGCTGGGATCTCATTGGACCACCGGGTCATGGCACAGCGTATCTGGGCCATAATTACCTCTGTGGTAAATCTACATTCCATACCTGTGATGGAAATCTGCTGGGCCACCACCTGGTCTTCAGTTTGTACCTTTGCAGCTCACTACTGCCTGGAGAGGGAGTTCTGACAGGACAGCGCTTTCGGCCAGGTCATACTCTGTAATCTCTTCAGGGTGTAGGCAACTCCTGCCCTCCGATCCTTCTGTATTCAGGCTACCAGAATGCTGGTTAACTACTGTCTTGTGAGAGTCTGTCAGTTGGGACTCAACTGCTGTAGCTCACAGCTCACTTGTGGCATTTTGCACAGGTCCTCGGTAGCCTGCAGTTGGAGAGTCCCATATGTAAGGACTGACTTCCTGCTTGTTCCCGGAGAAAGCATAATTACTCACCTATAACAGGTGTTCTCTGAGGACAGCAGGAATCTATTCTCACAATCCTCCCTCCTTCCCTTAAGGGAGTTGCTTCTTTTTTTTTTTTTATTTTAAATTTTTTATTTATAAATATTTTTTAAACATTACAGGAAACAAAATAACTCAATTCCCATCCACCCTTCAAACACCAAAGGAAATACAGTGAGCAACCACATCAAGGGGGGTGCGTTCACATTAAAACAGGAAATCTAAAATCAAAAAGCATAAAAGAAATAGAAAATATAATACAATCAAACTACCATCGATCCCTGGAACAATACTTATACTCCCTTACTATCTAGGAAATTTGACAACTGAACAGATTCAAAGAAGACATATCTTGTACCCTGATATAATATCACACATTTACAGGGAAATTTAAGATGGAAAACCGCTCCCAGGGCCAACACCCGCGGACGCAATTCTAAAAAGGATTTACGTCGCACCTGTGTGGCCCTGGACACATCTGGGAATATCTGAACTATCTGCCCACAAAACTTCTCCGATTTCTTCTTAAAATATGCTCTCATAATTCTATCTTTATCTATCTCAGAAAATAAGGTAACCAACAGCGTGGCCCGAGAGGAAATATCATCCGAATCTGACTCTATAAAGGCTGAAACATCTAAAGTAGAGAAAGCTTGTAAAGGAACCACAACTACCTCTTCACCAGATGGCTGAGTTAAACTACGAGGAAGAACATAATATATTTTAGATACCAAAACTGAACTAAAATCTGCAATTAACAAATTCTCCTTTAAGTATTTCTGAAATAATATCATCGGGGATAAATGAGTACGTGGAAAATTCAACAACCGGAGATTTCTAGATCGCAGAGAATTCTCCAACATCTCATCCTGACGGTGCAAAACATTAAAATCCTGCACAAAAGTAGACATCAAACTTTGGCAAGTTGCACCGTCAGATTCCAATGCTGTTAATCGTTGAGCCACCACATTCAATCGCTTATCCTGATCAGACATTTTCTGTACAGTCATTTTAGAAAAATCGGAAATTTTCTGTAAAGATGTGCTCAACACCGATTCAATGCGAGAAGTAGCCAGCCAAATGTCCTTCAAAGATAGATCAGCCGGTGGGGCAGATGCCTCACCAACTTGAGAAAAACTTATAACCGAAGGCAAAGGGGGGGAGATAATTCACCCATACATAAAAAGGACTCCGGAAGCACTTCCTCATTCAGAACCATTTTAAGTGAGCTAGAGACAGTCACAGTGTTACCAGGCAATTGCTCAGTCACTTTACTGGGGGGAGTAGAACCCAGAATGCGGGAATCATTGTTAGAGGACGGAGTACTCACAGTTGATGTCTCCAACAGACCTTCTCCAGGTGGAGCGGGAGCCTGCGGCATCTCTCCCACAGAAACATGGGCGTCCATCGGGCCCACCACTTTCCCCACCTTAGACTGCACAGGTTGTGGGTAACGCTTCCTCCTCTTCCCCATAACAGGGAGCCACCAACTCCGAATTGACGCCGAAGGGGCGCCAAAGGGGCCTGACTGCCCCTTTGGTCACGCCCCTTCGGGCACGCTCACGGGACGCGCCCGCTTCGCCTCCCTCGAGAAGGGCTGAGCTGATATAGCCCTCTTAAGAAGCAGCTCCAATCAAAACCGCCTCAGCAGGACTCCAGGGGCCAATAGCAGGTAAAACAGGAACTTCACAGCCAGGAAATAGAGCGCACCCAGGGAGTTGCTTCTTTACTGTATTTTATTATTTCCAGGAACAAGCAGGAATGTAGTCTTGACATATGGGTGTCGGTACCGACGGAGCCTGCACGGGAACGCTCCCCAGCGTCCAATAGGAAAGCTTTTGGGAGCATCCCACAGCACCTGCGTGCTGCCTTCCCGCCTTTCCAACTCTCCTTTGTCAGTTCTTCGTTTTCCGCAGAGCCGACAGGACGTATACCCTGTCACCACAGAAAAATTATTCTTTTGTTTTTTTGTGGTCGCGTCTGCCTTCACTCAACGCCTACCGATACTTCCGGTTCTCTTTTCTTCTTTTCAAAAAAAAAAAAACTACTAAAAAAAATCTTTTCTTTAAGAGCCTTTCCCCTCTCGGGTTATGCGCCATTTTGGGCACTAGGCCCATTTTTTCTTCAAACATGGAAAAACCAGCTAGTGGTTTTAAGAAATGTTCTAAATGTGGCGGTACCATATCCGTCACCGACACCCATGACTGATGTCTTAAATGTTTTGGTCCTGACCATTCTTTATTGGAATGTCTCTCCTGCAGAAAGATGACCAAGAGGGGTCTGCAGAATAGAGCTGCAAAACTCGGTACCCTTTTTGTCACTGATACAATGTCCGTTGCATTGGACGTCTTCCAGGGCTTCATTTTCCTCCCATGGATCTCAGGTAACTAAACCTGGGTCTTCTAAGACTGGCCGGTCCTCAAAGGGTAGATCTCCTAAGTATTGAGATGCTACTGGCGTTGCTCTCAAGGAAGGTTCACTGGCAAAACAGCCCTGGCGGGAGACCTTGGTCTCCAAAGCATTAACGGGGCTCCAGAATGTTCCAGAGGCTTCAACCTCTGCAGAACTACTGGTGCCATGTTCTGGGGTCGTGGCCGCTTCCATCGGTACCGACACCCAGGCATCGGCAGGAGCGATGGATCAGAGAATCCTTGCTATTGGATGCAGTCTAGCGGCTCTCTTAGCAGCTTCGGTACCACTAAGACCGCTACAGACTGTTCCACAGGTATCGGTACCGACATTGGTGCCGGTACCAAGTGCACCTGCCTTGGCAGGTATGCTGCCCCCCATGCTGAGCCTTGAGCCTATCTCAGGTATCGAGGGGCCGGTACCAAGACACCCCGATACAAACTTCGAGCATTGCAGGAACACCCGGCACAGAGATATTTTGAATCCTCCGATTCCAATGACTTTGACTCTGCCGGTACTAAAACAATCCTTCCGAAGGATCCATCTCCTTCTCTTCAACGCAGAATGTCTCCTCCAGAGGACATGTCCTTCTAGGATTTCATATGTGATGTAGCTTGAGGTCTTGCAATCACGGTGACTCCAGAAAAGGAACCCAGAGCAGAAGAATTAGCAATTCTTCAATACCCTAAGGCTCCTAAAGAGGCAGCTACCCCTGCCGATTCATAGGATCTTGCAAGATCTTATGTTAAGAATGTGGGAAACCCCTTTAATGGTGGTTCCTCACTCCCGACGACTCGATATCATGTACCGAGTTCCAAGCTGTCCTGGGTTTCAAAAGACTGTTACCACACCATTCAATGGTAGTGGAATTGGCAATGCGTAGGATTAAGAGTGCTAAAATGCAGTCTTCCAATCCTCCGGGCCGTGAGTCGATGCTTCCAAACCTCCGGGCCGTGAGTCGATGCTTCCAAACCTCCATGTTGGCAGCCAGGATCAGCTCTTACATCCTCTATATGGGAATGTTCCTCAAAGAAGTTACAGGAGACTTCATGAGCCCTCTTCTTCCTGAGGACAAAAGAGGGATTTTCTTACTCTGGTCAAACACGCCCAGGATGTCTCTTAAGTTTGTGAACCATGCACCTTTGATTGCTTTGAATATATTAGCAGAACCTCTGCTATTTCCATCGGTGCACGTCGTATTGCCAGACTCCAGGCATCGGACTTAGAACAATGGGTGCAAGAGAAACTAGGAAATATTCCTTGCACAGGAGAAAATCTCTTTGGCAAGGATTGGCAAGACAAGGCAAATCAGATAGTCTGTTCAGCTTGAATCTGAAAATACTATCAAAGTCTATAGCCAACCCAGCAAAGAAAGTCAGCCGAGAAACCGTTTTTCAATAAGAAAAAGAGGTTTTGCCCATCTTATACCCATCATGAGGTGCCAGACCAAGACAAACCACCCATCTGGGCAGCAGCAGAATGGGATAGTGTTGACGGCGGAGGATCACACTTTTGTGACAACGGCAACAACACCAAACTTAAACTGCGCGGAAGGAAGGCCCGGCAATCTACTTCTGTATCTTGCCATGAAAACCCAATAGATAGTTACAACAAAACAAATTGTGCTATGGTGCTGGAAGATGAGACCCCCAGGTTGGAAGGCACTCAACTAGCTACTGGGGAAGAGCTGAAGACTTTTCAGAGTAAAGCCAGCATTTATGATGTGGTTGGATCAAAGCCCTCGGGACGTCTGACTGCTGATGTAGCTGCGCATGAAATGAGTCAGAAGCTGTAAAGATTTCTTACACATTGGAACATAGAACGTACGAAGCATGAACCAAGGGAAGTTGGAGGTGATCAAGAATGAAATGGAACGTGTACAACTTGATCTGTTGGGTGTCAGCGAACTGAAATGGACTGGCATCGGGCACTTTGCATCAGATGATCACATGGTCTACTATGCTGGAAATGAAAGACAAAGAAGAAATGGTGTTGCATTTATAATAAAGAAGAAACTTGCAAGAACCGTAATGAAATACAATGCAGTCAGCGAACGCTTAATCTCTATTCGTCTACGAGGATTGCCTATCAACACAACTATAATTCAAGTATATGCCCCAATAACAGCTGCAGAAGAGAATGAAATTGAAGAGTTCTATGAACAAGTACAAGCTGAAATTGACAGAACATGCAAACAGGATATCCTGATAGTCATGGGTGACTGGAACGCAAAAGTTGGCAACAAAGAAGAAGGCAAACTAGTTGGAAAATATGAACTTGGCAACAGAAATGAAGCTGGAGAAAGACTGATAGAATTCTGCAAGACCAATGATCTATTCATCTCAAACACCTTCTTCCAGCAACACAAGTGGCGACTGTACACATGAACTTCACCCAATGGATTGTATAAAAATCAAATTGACTACATCTGTGGAAGTCAACGATGGAAAAGCTCTGAAACATCAACAAAGTCAAAACCTGGAGCTGACTGTGTTACAGATCATCAACTACTAGTATGCAAGCTCAAGCTAAAGTTGAAAAAGAGCAAACCACTCATGAATGCAGCAAAATATGACCTTGAGAATATACCACTGGAATTTAAAGACTGCCTGCAAAATCGATTTGCTGCTTTAGATACAAATGACAGAGCTCCGGAAGAGTTATGGAATGACATCAATAAGGTTGTGTTGGAAGAAAGCGAGAAGTGTCTACAAAAGGTGTAAAAGCAAAAACGGCCAAAATGGATGACGGAAGAAACTCTGAAAATTGCCCAGAAACGCAGAGAAGCTAAAGCCAGAGGAGAAAGAGACAATCGCAGAACTCAACAGAGACAGACATGACAGACATGTCTCTGACTCAACAGACATGTCTATGTCTAACCAAATCATTAATTGTTGCCCCTTGGTGATGATCCCACCCTGAAAAATTGCCCCCCCCCCCCTTTATGTTATATGTTGCACCGCTTTGACCCGGTGAAAAGCGGTATATAAATGCAGTTAAATAAATAAATAAATAAATAAAGATTTCCAACATGCAGCAAGACAGGACAAGGAAAAGTACTACAATGACACTTGCAAGGAAATAGAAGCAGAAACTATTAGAGGAAGAACAAGATCGGCTTTCCTAAAGCTACGGGAGTTAAAGAAAAAGTTCCAGTCTCGAATTGGAATGTTACAAGATGCTCAAGGTTCCATGTTGAATGATGCTGAGAAAATCAAGAAAAGGTGGAAGGAATATACAGAGTTTTTATATGATAAATATCAAGTGGACCAACAGCCGTTTCAACCTGTACCTTATGATTGGGAACCATTGGTGATGAAAGAAGAAGTTGAAGCAGCATTGAAAGCCTTATCAAAGAACAAAGCACCAGGCATTGATAGCATTCCCATAGAAGTATTACAGCAATCTGATGCAGCTGTTACCATACTCACAAGGCTCTGCCAAGAAATATGGAAGACATCATCATGGCCAACTGACTGGAAAAGATCTGTGTTTATACCAATACTAAAGAAAGGTGATCCAACTGACTGTGGAAATTATCGAACAATCGCTCTGATCCCACATGCCAGCAAGATTCTACTGAAGATTATTCAAAAGAGACTACAACCATACCTGGAACAAGAACTACCTGAAGTGCAAGCAGGGTTCAGGAAAGGGCGAGGAACGAGAGACGACATTGCGGATGTGAGATGGATCCTTGAAAAGACTAAAGAATACCAAAAGGATATCTATTTCTGCTTTATCGACTATAGCAAGGCTTTTGACTGTGTAAGCCATGAGAAACTCTGGGCCACATTAAGAAGCATGGGTATACCAGAACACCTGATCGTTCTCTTGCGCAATCTGTACATTAATCAAGAAGCAACAGTTCGAATGGAACAAGGAGAAACAGAATGGTTTAAAATAAGCAAAGGCGTAAGACAAGGCTGCATACTTTCCCCCTACCTGCTTAATTTATATGCAGAACAAATCATCAGAGAAGCAGGATTGTATGAAGACAACAGAGGGGTGAAGATTGGTGGAAGACTCATCAACAACCTTCGCTATGCTGTTGATACTACATTACAGGCTGAAAGTGAAGATGATCTGAAACATTTGCTTCTCACAATCAAAGAACATAGTCTCAAAATGGGCCTGCACCTTAATGTAAAGAAGACAAAGATCATGACAACTGGCATAATCAACAGGTTAATTGTTGAAGGAGAAGAAATTGAAATTGTGAACAACTTTAACCTACTTGGATCAACTATCAATAAAGAAGCAACAAGCAGTCAAGAAATCAGACGACGCATTGCTCTTGGCAGAATGGCTATGAAAGACCTAGATAAGATTCTCAAGAGCAGAGATGTCTCTCTCCATACAAAGATTCGACTTGTTCAAGCCATGGTATTTTCAATAACATCATATGGATGTCAAAGCTGGACAGTAAAAAAGACAGACAGGAAGAAAATTGATGCCTTTGAATTATGGTGCTGGCGGCGAATACTGTGTATACCATGGACTGCCCGAAGAACAAACCAGTCGGTAGAGGAGATCAAACCTAAACTTTCTTTAGAAGCTCAGATGACAAGACTTCAACTTTCATACTTTGCACACATCATGCGAAGAGAGAGATCATTAGAGAAAGACATCATGCTTGGCAAGATAGAAGGTCAACGCAAAAGAGGAAGGCCAGCAATGAGATGGATCGATACAATAACAGCAGCTACGGGTACCAGTCTGTCAACAATGAGCCGCCTGACTGAAGACCGAACACACTTTAGGATAGCTATCCAGATGGTCACCATGAGTCGACTCCGACTCGACGGCACTTAACAACAACAACATACCCATCATGCTCACTGTCCAGTTCATGTTCCCCAAAAGGGCATCAAACAGAACAGGCAGCAGCAAAAGCCACAAGTTCCAAGAACTCAATCGGCTCCACAAGCTCAGCCTCCTCATGGGCTTTGACTTTTTCCTAGAGAACTTAGTCTTTCTGTCCCTGAAAGGTCCAGAACCCCTCACCATTCCATGAGGTTAGACCATTTTGCCAGCAGATGGCAACAAATAACATCAGAAAACTGGACTCTGTCCATTGTACGAGAGGGGTACAGACTTCACTTCCACAGCATGCCCCCTCCTACAATCATAAAGCAGTTTAATTCTCAGGTCCCTGTCACCAGTCTCCTGGATCATGAGGTCGCATCACTTCTTGCTCAAGGAGCAATAGAAGAAGTACCCATACCCCAACAGGGGACGGGATTCTACTCTCCCTATTTTCTCATTCCCAAGAAAACAGGGGGACACAGGCCTATTCTGCATCTCAGAGAATTAAACAAATATCTGTTCTGAGAATATTCAAAATTATCTCCCTCGGAACACTCCTGCCATACCGTCAGAGTCAGGACTGGCTATGTTTTCTAGATCTAATGGATTCATATACTCATATTCTCATCCATACAGATCACAGAAGCTTCCTTCGATTCCTTTTCCAGGGAAGACACTTACAATACAAGGTTCTTCCTTTTGGTCTGGCTTCTGCCCCAAAATGCATGGCAGTAGTAGCAGCATTTCTGAGAACTCTAGGAATATTTGTTTTACCCTACTTAAACTGGCTCATTCAAGCATCCACTGCTCCAGAAGCCAGCTTCGCTCTTTCTCGCATGATGCGAATTCTTCGCTACTTGGGACTGGTCATAAACCTCCCAAAATCTCAGCTCACCCCTTCTCAGTCCCTGGAGTTCATAAGGGCTCGACTGGATACCAGATGGTCAAGGGCTTTCCTACCACAGCCCCACTGTCTTCGTATAGTGCAGCTGGCATCCCAAGCAGCTATGAAAGTCTTCCTAACTGCTCGGGAAATGCTTCAGATTCTGGGGCATATGGCATCCACTGTCCATGTGGTTCCCTATGATCACCTTCACATGCGAGCAGCCCAGTGGACCCTCTCCTCTCAGTGGACACAGGCCTCAGGTTGCCTATTGAGCACACAGTCCAAAAACGTGATAGGGTGGAAAAACACTTTATTCAATCAAATTTGATTGAATAAAGTGTTTTTCCACCCTATCACGTTTTTGCACTGTGTGCTCGACGGATACGTGAGTTTTTGCCTACTTTGTGGTACATTCTCAGGTCGCCTATTGGACAAAATCAGAAACTCCACATGTCTCATTTCGTCCTTTCAATGATGGCAGTTGCTGGAAAACCTTCTAGTAGGCTCTCCTTTCCAGCAGCCTCTATTCCAGGCCACCCTAACAACCGATGTGTCCAAGTTGGTTTGGGGGGCTCACTTGCACGATCTCTTGACTCGGGGTCTTTGGACCCCGCAGGAGGCTTGTCGTCACATAAACCTCCTAGAACTCAGAGCCATTTTCCATGCTCTTCGAGTATTCCAGGCCCAGCTCAGCTACAAGACAGTTCGGGTCCAGACCCGATAGGTAGCCATGTTCTATGTGAACAAGCAGGGAGGAGCAGGCTCTCTGTCGTTATGCAACGAAGCTTTGCAACTGTGGGCCCTCACCAGAGAGCATCAAATCCACCTCCTAGTGGTATATCTTCCGGGCATTCAAAATCTTTGGGCAGACAAACTCAGTCGAATACTGCTGCCACACGAATGGTCTCTTCACTCAGACCAGATTGCTCGAGTGTTTCAAATCTGGGGGACCCCAGATATAGACCTCTTTGCAAGTCCACAGAATGCCAAACTTCCCCGATTCTGTTCCAGAATTCCGGCTCAAAACGGTCAGGCAAAAGATGCTCTCCTCCTCCACTGGGGGCAAGACTTCCTCTATGCCTTCCTACCCATTCCCCTCAGTCCCAAAACACTGTTCAAGCTTCAGAGAGACAGAGAACGTATGATACTCATAGCTCCACGTTGGCCACGGCAACGTGGTATCCTCTGCTTCTATGTCTCTGTCAAGCCACGCCACTGGAGTTGGGACATGTTCCAGATCTTCTGTCTCAGGAGGATGGGATGCTATTGAACCTGAATCCACAGTCCCTACATCTCAGGGCCTGGTTGCTGAGGGCATAGAGCTTCCAGATATCAACTTTTCTCAACAGGTAAGGGATATCCTGGTGGTCTCCAGAAAACCTTCCACAAGATGATCCTATGCCTTTAAGTGGAAAAGGTTCTCTCTGTATGGTGCTCTCAAAGGGGACTTACTCCAGTAGCAATTCCACAGGCACCAAAAAGGGGGTATCTTCTCCACTTATCAAATTCTGGTCTTAAAACCAATTCAATAAGGGTTCATCTTAGTGCCATTGCTGCTTCCCGCAGACCACTAGATGGACAACCTATCTCCTCTCATCCACTCGTAGCAAGATTTATGAGAGGTCTACTCTTAACAAAACCTCCCATTAAGTTGCCGCCGGTGGCATGGGAGCTTAATCTTGTTCTTGGGCAGCTTATGAAACCACCCTTTGAGCCTTAGCCATTACAGACTTGAAGTTTCTTTCCTGGAAAGTCATCTTCCTAGTTGCTCTCACTTCTGCAAGACGTTATCAGTGAGTTGCAGGCCTTAGTGACTGATTCTCCTTATACAAGATTTCACCATGATAAGGTAGTTCTTAGGACTCATTCTCACTTCATGCCAAAGGTGGTTTTGCCTTTTCATTTAAACCAAGCGATTTACCTTCCTGTATTCTTTCCTAGGCCTCAATCCTCTAATGCAGAAAGGAACCTTCATACCTTGGATTGTAAAAGAGCCTTGGCTTTTTACCTTCAAAGAACTAAACAACATAGAAAATCTCCTCAGCTTTTCGTTGCTTTTGATTCTAGTCATTTGGGACTTCCAGTTTCCAAAAGAAATCTCTCTAGATGGATTGTAAATTGCATAACCTTTGCTTACGAGAGTAAGGGACTTTCTTGCGAAGGCCACGTCACAGCTCACAATGTGAGAGCAATGGCAGCCTCTATGGCTAATCTTCGTTCTATGTCCATTGATGACACCTGTAGAGCAGCCACCTGGGCTTCAGTACACACCTTTTCAGCCCATTATTGTTTAGACAAGGACTCCCGTCGGGATGCCTCGTTTGGACTGGCTGTTCTACAGCATCTCTTTCAGACTCCTACCCACCGTCCCGAGTTTTCGATGCCAGAGATCCATGGGAGGAAGAATGACCCATCTCACCAGAGGTTCACAGCTTGCTAGGGTCATCCGCCTGGCATCTCTCAGCTGGGGAGTCCCCATATGTGAAGACTACATTCCTGCTTATTCCTGGAGATAGCGTAGTTACTCACCTTTAACAGGTGATCTTCGGGAACAGCAGGAATTAAGTCTTCACAACCCGCCCACCTCCCCTAGGAGTTCTCTTTCTCTCCTTTCCTTTTGTCTCAGCTATAAACTCAACTGACGGAGAGTTGGAAAGGTGGGGAGGCAGCATGCAGGCACTGTGGGATGCTCCCAAAAGCTTTCCTATTGGACGCTGGGAAGCGTTCCCGCGCAGGCGCCATTGGTACCGACGATACCCATATATGAAGACTTAATTCCTGCTGTTCCTGGAGATCACTTGTTACAGGTGAGTAACTAAGCTTTCTCCAGGAACAAGCAGGAAGTCGGTCCTCACTTATGGGTGACTTCGGCACCGACAGAGTCTGTGCGGAGCAATTCCCCTAGCTTTCAAAGAAAGCCTTTGGGATTGCTGCCATGCATGTGTGATCCTCTTCTCGCCCAAAGGTGCCATCTTGCTCAGTCTTCCTTTTTCCGTGGAGCCCTTCGGACGCATGTCCTGGTCCCTCAGAAAAAGTTTTTTTGTCACCGGCCTTTTTTCCAGTAGCACCGGTCCTCTCCCATCTTCCCCTTCGTCCCTGCTCCAGCTGTGGGTTAGGGAATTTCCTTTTCTTTTTTTTTTTCACGCTTATTGTTTTCTCTTTCGGGCACCTTTTCACGCCCTTTTTTCTCCAACTGCTGGCCTCGAGAATTTTCGACCTTGCAGGGGCCCTTTTTGCCCCCTTGGCCACTGGCTTCAAGAAATGTGACAGATGCTTCAAAAATATGCCTCTTACGGACCCCCATGACTGTTGTCCACGGTGTCTGGGGGCTGACCACATCCCGGAGCTCTGCTCTCTTTGTAAGAAAATGTCCAATAAATCCTTGGTAAGTCACAAGCAAAGGTCCAATGACATTTTCCGGAAGGCAGCCCCGGCGTGTCTGGTCGTACCTCGCCCTGCCGATCCACAGCTTTCAGGATCCCCTGCAGTGATCCCCTGCCCCAGGCGTCATTCGGATCAGGGTTTGCCCAAGGTAGAGCGACGAAAGAAGACGACGACCTTGAAGTCACTGTCAGGGGCTCTGGACAAGCGTGAGCGGTCTCATGCTCGTTCCCTTAGCCATCCCTGGCATTCCTGAGAGTCAAGGAGTGGCCTCGAAAGGTACCTCGTATAGACACGGAGGACTCTGGCAATGGCGCCCAGTCTCCTGAGGGGCGTCCCGGTAAGGACCCCCTTCTCTTCCTCATGCCAGACCCGGTAACACCAGCATCTGTCGTAGGGACCCACTGCCAAGGGGGAGTCCCATATGCTGGCACTGGAGTGCAGCGTTTCTGCCTTTCTAGCTACCCAGCAGGTGCTTTTGCCCAGCACTGCTGGCTCGTGCCCTGTGATCAAGGGTCCCCTAACTAGGGTCCTGAAAACTGCGTTGGAAACCCCTGAGAGCTGCGGGCCTTGTGAAGGTCCTAGGCACCTTTCTCACTCACCAATCCCGTTCCTCGGGGGTGAGGTACTCCAGAGTTAGTGCCTCCAGTTCCAAGCTGACCTTGATCACTGGGCAAGGGGTATCAGCCCGATTCTGAGTCGTCCTCGCACTTCTCGGGCTGGGAATTGGACAGGGACACTTCCCTGGAGATCCGTGCCCATAGGGATCTTCTCTCTGACCCATTCCCACTCGCCTCGCAAAGGCGATCGCCGCCCGAGGACACCTCTTTGTGTGGGATATGACTTGGGCCCTCAATCTGTCTACGCAGACCTAGGAGGAGCCAAGGGCAGAGGAACTTGACATCTTGCAGTACGAGTCTCCACCCAGTGAGTCTCTTACGGTTCTGGTACTGTCTATCCTATCCCGGCTGCTTCTCCTCATGTGGGAAGTACCCGCCTCTGTCCCTATTGTCAGTAAAAGACTCAATGCCTTGTATAGGGCTCAATCAAATTTGAGTAAAATGGAAGATTAGCTTCAAGAGGTGAATTTCGCTTCATGGCTATACTTCCGACATAACATTACACTACATTTACACACGCTAGCTCTGAATGGATTTTCTCTCATTTTGTTTTTGGATTGTATAGGGTCCAGCACAGCCTGTGGTTTTGGAAGACCAAACTTCCTCATACCTCCATGGTAGTCGAATCCGCGATGCGGAAATAGAAGAGCCCAAAGTCGCACTCTTCGGTCCCGCCTGGTAGGGAATCCCATGCCCTCGATGCCCTTGGGTGCAAGGCTTACCAGGGATCCATGCTGGCGTGCCACATCCAGGCGTACCAACTGTATATGGGTATGTTTCTTCGTGACCTTGCCAAAGAGCTTGGCGGGTTTTACGCAGGCCTTGGTGGGGAGCACCTTCTCGGGTTTCAGACCCTCCTGAGGTCGGTCGCAGATTGCTGAAAATACCCTTACTGCGCCGCATATGGCAGGTTCGAGTCTTCTGCCCATATGGCAGTGGCTGGCATTGGAGCTCGATGCCAGGCATGGCTCCAGTCCTCAAACCTGGAAGAGTTGTTCCAGGAGAAGCTCCTGGATGTCCCCTGCCTCGGAGGACAAGGCAGCCAAGATCAAGATGGAGTTCGTGACTCGCACCTATCTCTTTCGCAAAGCCTCCTCTCTTCCACGGAAGAAGCAGCATAGCAAAAAGTCTTTCTTCCAGAGGAAGTGGCTGCCCTACCGGGGATACTCGCCTACCCCTGCACAGACGATCAGCGCTCAAGGCAGAGGGGGAGCTCAGGGTCACCGGAAACCCAAGGGGCCCAAGACCCAACCACCAGCGCCACCCCAGACAGCCCCAGGGTTTTGACGCCGAAAGCATAGCCTCTCACCCCCCGGGGATGCTTCCGCCCGTGGGAGGATGCCTGTCTCTTTTGGCCCCTGAATGGGCAGCTATTACATTGGACACCTGGGTCTTGCAGGTGATACGGGACGGGTATCGTCTTCGTCTAGACAGATTCCCTCCTCCCCAGCGGAGCCTTCTCAGCTTCCCTTGCACCAGGCTTGCTTGCAGCAAGAGTTGAACAACCTCCACTGTCAACAGGCAGTCGAGAGAGTTCCGCTGCACCTCTGGGGTCAGAGATTTTACTCCTGGTACTTCCCCATTCCGAAGAGGATGGGGGGTCTGCGCCCCATCCTCGATCTCAGGAATCTGACCAAGTTTCTGGTGCGGGAGAAGTTCAAAATACTATCCCTTAGCGTCCTGCTGCCCTACCTCCGTCAGGACAATTGGCTATGCTCCTTGGATCTCAGAGATGCTTAAACCCACATTCCAGTTCACCCCAAAGCACAGGAATTACCTTCAGGGTGCAGTGAGAGCACTTCCAGTACAGAGTGCTCCCCTTCAGGCTCGCGTCTGCCTTGCAAGTCTTCACCAAGTGCCTATCAGCAGCTGTGGCCCACCTCCGGCTGCAGGACCATATCCATCTACCCTTACCTTGACGACTGGCTCGTCTCGGGCACTTCGGCGGAGGAGGCTCAGCGTCACGTACAGTCCTCCTCCTTGAGCGCCTTGGTTTCCTGATAACTACTCCAAATCCCACCTCAAACCAGTGCAACCCTGGAGTTCATTGGCGCTCTTCTTGACACACAACGTTCGACCGCCTTTCTCCCTCGAGCACATGCTGTTCGGCTCCAAGCTCTGGCCACCGAGGTCCAAGGCTGGCCCAGGGTCTCGGCGTGGACCATGCTGCGCCTCCTGGGGCACATGGCCTCGACTGTCCATGTTGTTCCCCATGCAAGTGGCCCAATGGTGCCTCAGAGCGCAATGGACCCAAGCCTTGGGCCGCTTCCAGGTGTTTCGCAGCCTAGTCAAGTCCCTAGTCTGTTGGCTGTACCCCCAGAGCCTCCTTCGGGGCATGCCCTCCTGACTCTACAGCATGAACTCGTCTTGATGACTGACGCCTCACTGTTGGGCTGGGGAGCCCACTGGGACCATCTCTGCACCCAGGGGCGGTGGACACCGAGGAATCTCGACAGAAGATCAACCTGCTCGAGCTTTGAGCGGTCCGGTTGGCCCTGAAGGCCTTTGTGTACCATCTGAAGGGCAAGTCGGTGCAGTGCAGACCGACAACAGAGTTGCAATGCTCTACATAAACAAGGAGGGGGGACACGGGCTCCCACCTCCTCTGTCGGAAGGCAGTCCTCCTCTGCTCCTTCGCCGTGTGCAGTGGCATTACGCTGAGAGTGGTCAACCTCCTGGGCCAGGACAACCTTCTTGCGTACAGATTCAGCAGGCGCCTGAGTCCAGAGGTGGTTCTCCACCTGTTTCGCCGCTGGGGGACTCTGTCCATAGACCTGTTCGCCAACCCAGCAAACACGCAGCTTCCCTGTTTCTGTGGGCTGATACCCCACCCAAGCATGGTGGCCCCAGATGCATTCCTCCTGAACTGGACCTCCGGGCTTCTCTATGCATTCCCTCCCAAGCCTCTCCTTGCGAGGACTCTCCACAAGATCCAGCGCGACCGAACCTCTATGATTCTCTTGGCTCCTTTGTGTCCTTGACAGCCTTGGTTCCTGCTTCTACTTCGGTTTTCATCAGAGCCTCCGGTCCCCTTGGGCAGTGCCCCAGGTCTGCTGACGGAGGAGGAGGGACGGGTGCTTCATGTTGAACTTGCTATCCCTGAAAGCCTGGCGGCTGAATGGGTCTTTTTAGCCTCGCTGCACCTCCCAGTGGAAATAGAGGAAGTCTTCACGTCGAGGAAGGACTCGACAAGGCGGGCCTACGCCCTGAAGTGGTGGCGGTTTTCGATCTGGTGCTCCAGGCTCCAGATCGACCCATTCTCCTGCTTCACCCATTGGGTTCTCCAGTACCTTCTCCACCTCTCCGTAGGTGGAGCTGAAGGCCAACTCGGTCAGGGTCCACCTGAGCGCCATCTCGGTCAACCACTTGCCCATTGAGAGTAAACCCCTCTCATGCCAGCATCTGGTCTCCCTCTTTATGCGGGGCCTCTTGCTTTCCAAATACCCCATCCAGCCTCTACCGGTAAAATGGGACCTGAACATCATACTCATGCAGCTGACGTGGCCGACTTTAAGCCGATGGCGATGTGCTTGCTCCGGCACCTCTCCTGGAAGGTGGTTTTCCTGGTGGCACTGACCTTGGCGTGGCGAGTCAGCGAACTTCAAGCCCTCATGGCCAAAGCCCCCTACACCAGGTTTTACAGGAACAGGGTAGTCCTTCGCACCCACCCCAAGTTCCTACCAAAGGTTGTCTCGGATTTCCACCTCAATCAGGAGGTGGTCTTGCCGACTTTCTTTCCGAAACCTCACACCAACCAGGCATTGGAGTTCCTGTATACACACGACTGCAAGAGGGCTCTCGCCTTCTACCTGCAACACACCCCAGGGTCATTGCAAGTCCAACTGTCTCTTCATCGCCTACGATCCCAACTGCCTGGGGCTGGCAGTCAATTAGCGCACCCTCTCCATCAGGGTGGCAGACTGCATTGCCTTCGCCCAGGCAAAGGCGGGCGCCCTGCTGGATTGTTGGGTCACCGCGCATGGCATCCATGCCAAGGCGGTGTTGGTGGCCTCACTGTGCTCAGTGCTTCTGACGGACATCTGCCAGGCTGCGACCTGGTCTTCAGCAAGTACCTTTGCTTTGCACTACTGCCTGGAGAGGGAGTCCTGCTGGGACAGCGCCTTCGTCCAGGCTGTACTCCATAGTCTGTTTGGGGTATAAGCAACTCCTGCCCTTTGACTCTTCTTCTGCGGCTACTGAGAACTTGCCCCAAAGACCCGAGGATTCGGGCTTCCTTCGGACATTGGTTCACTGTCTCACGGAGGTGTTTTTGGCCTACAGGTTTGGTAGCCTGTAGCTAGGGAGTCCCATAAGTGAGGACTGACTTCCTGCTTGTTCCTGGAGAAAGCGTAGTTTCTCCAGGACCAAGCAGGAAGTCAGTCCTCACATATGGGTGACGTCGGCGCCGACTGAGCCCTCGTGCGGAGCATTTCCCCAGCTTTCAAAGAAAGCCTTAGGGAATTGCAGCGCGCATGCGCAGTCCCCTTCCCGCCCAAGGGTGCCATCTTGCTCAGTCGTCTTTTTTCCGCGGAGCCCGACGGACGTAGTTCGTTTTTCCCAGAGGAAGAAGTTGATTTTCCCTGTTTTTTCTCTTTTTTTCTCCGGTTCGACGCCGGATCCTTTTCCCGCTCGGACCGATACGCCGGTATCGAGTCCTTTTTTTCTCTTTTTCGGTTTTTGTCCTTTGTGACTGGCGTTCGCGATTTGTTTCTTTTTCCCTGGCAGCCCGGTCTTTTGACCTAGCAGGGGCCCTTTTTCCCCCGATGGCTACCAGCGGGTTTAAGAAATGTGATCGGTGTAAGAAACTTATGTCTCTTACCGACACTCATGACTGCTGCCTCTGCTGCCTCGGACCCGATCATGACCCGATGATCTGTGGTCCGTGTGGCAAAATGTCCTCAAAGGCGTTGAGGAGTCGGCAGCACCAAAAGGATAGGATCTTTTCTGACGCCGCGTCCGGCCGGGCCCGGACCTCGTCAGAGGCCTCGACTTCTCGGGACTCCGGCCCCGAGCAGCGTCGAGGTTCCTCTGAGCGGGGGTCTCCTTCGCGGGAGCATCGCAGGAAGAAGAAACCCGCGAGGGCGGCATCGGTGGACGCTCCTGGTTCCTTGAGGGCCAGGTCGCATAGCCCCGATAGCCGTCCCGGGTCTTCGGAGTCGGAGAGGCCTGCCAAACATCCTCATGTCGAGATGGAGTCTCCTGGACACGTAAGTGCTGTTGTCCTCGTGGACTCGCCTCCGAGGGAGCCAACATCAGTCGGGGGTTGCTGGGTCTCCTGAGCTCGGACTCAGGTTGAAAGCCTTGGAGAGCAGCTCCGCTGCCTTCATGGAACAGCAGCGGGCATTGATCGCTGGTCTCGCCGGTGCATCTGCCCTGACAACCGGGACCTCGACGTCCAAGTTGACCCCGGAGGCCGAGCCGATCCTCGAGTCCATGCGGGCTCGAGTCGATCTTCGGCCACGGTCTCCCTCGACCTCCCGTTCGGGGCCGAGGTCGTCGACGTCGGGGCGGAGGGCATCGGTGCCCGCCCGACCGGAGCCGCTCTATAACTCCTCCGAGGAGTCGGGCTGGGAGACGGAGGACGAAGAGTCACCCGACACTCATCGGACTCGGTGTGTCCCATCGGACTCGCCCGAGTCTGAACCTCGGAGACGATCCCCACCGGAGGATACCCGGTTCTCGGACTTCATGCGGGATATGGCCAAGGCCTTGGCCTTCCCCGTGGATCCCGAGGAGGAGCCTCGAGCCGAGGAGCTCGAGGCCCTCCAGTATGACTCTCCCCCGACAGAGGCCTTTACTGTTCCGGCTCCTCCGATGCTGGAGCGGCTGCTCTTCTGCATGTGGGAGACCCAGGCCTCGACGCCGGTGTTAAGCAAGTGGGTCGATTCAATCTATCGAGTCCACAAGAGCCCCGGGTTCCAAAAGGCGCAATTACCACACCACTCCATGGTTGTGGAATCGGCCATGCATCGACTGAAAAGTCAGAAGATGCACTCCTTGGTGCCTCCCGGCCCGGAACCTGGATGCCCTTGGTAAGAAGTGCTTCCAGGGCTCTATGCTTGCTTGCCGTGTCCAGACATACCAGCTCTACATGAGCATGTACCTCCGAGACCTGGCAAAGGAGATTGCCGGGTTCTCTGCTGGTCTCTCAGAGGAACCTTTGCAGAGGTTCTAGGCCTTGTCCACTGGTATTCGGGAGTGCTCGAAGTTTATCTCTCGAGCAGCCTACGATGGCTTCGAGACTTCGGCCCGAGTAGCCGGGGCCGGCATTGGTGCCCGCCGACAGGCTTGGCTACAGTCATCCGACCTTGAGCCTTGGGTTCAGGACAAGTTGGTCGATGTCCCCTGCCGGGGTGAAAACCTTTTTGGCAAACCCATGGCTGAAAAGGCTGCTGAGCTCGAGAGAGAAAAGAAGGGCTCGGGAAAAAAGACCTTTTACCCGAGGAGGAAGTCTGCCAATAAACAATACCCTCATTATCGGGCCTCTGCAGCTCCCCAACAGGGTCAGCAGGCCAAGGGGCAGGGTCAAGAGCCCCGTAGGCAGAAGGCCCCCAAGCCACCTACACCGGCCCCTGCTCAGCAGGGTGGGGGGTTTTGACTCAGAAAGCATAGCCTCTTCTCAGCTGGCTTCTCTCAGCACAGGAGGCCGGCTGGCCCACTTTGCCCACAGGTGGTCAGCCGTCACATCAGATACCTGGGTTCTTCATATAGTCCAAAAGGGCTATCTTCTCCATTTTCACCAGGTACCTCCCTCCTATTTTCCAGGGGAGCCTCCAAGACTCCCTCTGCACAGGGACCTACTCCTTCAGGAGTTAGCAAGTCTGCTAAAGGATCAGGCTGTGGAACCGGTGCCCCACCACCTGAGAGGTCACGGCTTTTATTCCAGGTACTTTCTGGTACCAAAAAGAACAGGAGGCCTCAGACCCATCCTCGACTTGAGCAACCTCAACAAGTTCCTGGAGAGGGAAAAGTTCAAGATGCTTACCCTTGGAATCCTGCTGCCCTACCTCCAGCAGGGAGACTGGCTATGCTCCTTAAATCTAAAGGATGCGTATACTCACATCCTTATTCATCCAGACCACAGACAATCTCTCAGATTTGTTGTGGGGGGGAAACCACTATCAGTACAGAGTACTACCCTTTGGCCTGTCCTCCACTCCCAGGGTGTTCACCAAGTGCCTGGCAGTGGTGGCGGCCTACCTGAGGCTTCAGGGTCTTTTTGTGTTTCCGTACCTGGACGACTGGCTCATCAGGGGCTAATCTTCCCATGAGGCCAATCAAGCCACCCTTCGCACTGTGGCTCTACTTCAGTACTTGGGGTTTGTCATAAATTTCGCAAAGTCCACTTTGCTCCCGTCCCAGAACTTAGAATTCATAGGGGCCAGACTAGACACTCTTCAAGCAAAGGCTTTTCTGCCTATGTACAGAGCCCACAGGCTGATGGATCTGGCCAGGCAGTTTTGCAGCAATTTCCTGGTCTCTGCCAGGCAATTCCTGAGACTACTCAGCCATATGGCTTCCACGGTTCATGTCACCCCCAATGCCCGCCTGCACATGCGGCCTGCACAGTGGAGCCTTCGCACTCAGTGGCATCAGGCCACGGGGAGCCTAGCGGACTCAGTAAAGATATCAGACCTGCTAGTCTCCTCTCTGCAATGGTGGCTTCATCTTCCGAATCTGGTACTCGGAGTGGTTTTTCAATCCCCTCCGCATTCTAAAGTGCTGACAACAGATGCTTCTCTTCTCGGTTGGGGAGCACATTGCCAGGGGGCATGTATTCAGGGTCTCTGGACCCCTTGGGAGGCTGCTCAACAGATCAACTTCCTGGAGCTCCGGGCGATACGCCTAGCTCTGAGAGCCTTCTCCCACCTCGCCTCTCACCAGTCTGTACTGGTCCAGACGGACAATCAGGTTGCCATGTTCTACGTGAACAAGCAAGGCGGCACAGGCTCCTTCCTTCTATGTCAGGAGGCACAACGGTTGTGCTCTTGGGCCGTCACTCACGGAATCCTCCTAAAGGCTGTCTACCTACCAGGTAAAGAAAATTACCTGGCGGACAGACTGAGCAGGATCCTGCAACCACACGAATGGAGGTTGAACCCGTTGGTGGTTCAGCAGGTCTTTCTCAGGTGGGGCCTCCCCACCATGGATCTTTTTGCCAGTCCTCTGAACAGGCAACTCCCGAGATTCTGCTCCAGACAACCACATCCTTTCAGAGTAGCAGCGGATGCGTTTCTGATCTCGTGATCCAATGGCCTACTATATGCGTTTCCTCCCACGCCTCTAGTGTCCAGAACGCTGTTCAAGGTCCTCAAGGATGGGGCTTCCTTGATCCTGATAACCCCCAGGTGGCCGAGGCAACCGTGGTTCCCGCTTCTGCTGCAGCTAGCGGTGGACACCCCTCTTCCTCTGGGGTTTCAACACGATCTCCTGTCTCAGGATCAGGGGATTCTCTTGCACCCCAACCTCCAGTCCCTTCATCTGATGGCCTGGCTGCTGAAAGGGTAGTCCTGGCTCCCCTACTACTGCCTCAAGAAGTGGAAGATGTGGTCTTGGCCTCAAAGCGACAATCCACCAGGAAATCCTACTCTTAAGTGGCGTAGATTCTCCGCATGGTGTGCTCAGCACAGCGAGAATCCCTTCTCGTGCTTGGTAGCGGTAGTGTTGCAATATTTGCTTTACCTCTCCAATCTGGGCCTTAGGTCTAACTCTGTCAGAGTTCACCTTAGTGCTCTCTCAGCGCACCACTCGCCGGTGGACGGTAGACCTCTTTCCAACCACCCCTTGGTGGCTCCTTTTCTCAGAGGCCTTCTTCTGCTTAAGCCTCCTTTGCGTCCACCGGCCCCTGAGTGAGATCTGAATGTGATCTTGCAGCGGATTACTTGTCCGCCTTTTGAACCTATGGCTACCTGCCCTCTCCGTTTTCTCTCCTGGAAAACCTTGTTTCTGGTAGCTCTTACCTCTGCTAGGCGAGTGAGTGAACTTCAGGCACTAGTGTCTGATCCTCCTTACACTAGGTTCTACAGGAATAAGGTAGTCTTACGGACTCACCCTAAGTTTCTTCCTAAGGTTGTCTCACCTTTTCACCTCAATCAGGAGGTGGTTCTTCCGACCTTCTTTCCCAGGCCGCATGCCAACCGGGCTGAGATGGTCCTGCATACCCTGGACTGTAGGAGGGCGTTGTCCTTATACCTTGACCGTAGGCGGGAGCACCGGAGGGCTGTTCAACTCTTCGTTTCTTTTGACCCCAATAAGTTTGGGCTTCCTGTCTCCAAGCGTACCTTGTCCATCTGGGTAGCTGACTGTATCGCCTGGGCTTATCGGGCAGCCGGCCTCTCGTTGGAGGGTCGAGTCACGGCTCATCGTGTCAGGGCGAAGGCTGCGTCAGTGGCTCATCTCCGCTCTGTTCCGTTGGCAAACATCTGCCAGGCCGCTACTTGGTCTTCAAGCCAGACTATTGCGGCCCATTACTGCCTTGAGAGGGAATCCCGCAGGGACAGTGCTTTCGGACAGGCAGTCCTCCATAATCTCTTGGGGGTTTAGGCAACTCCTACCCTCCGGCCCTGGTGTTGGGCTACCGGTCGGGGGCGTTCTCAGAGGAGATTCCTTCCTTACGTGCTGACGAGCTAGAGGGAGCTCATTTTTTCCACTTGAGGTCTCCGGTAGCCTTAAGCTGGGGAGTCCCATATGTGAGGACTGACTTCCTGCTTGGTCCTGGAGAAAGAGTAGTTACTCACCTGTAACAGGTGTTCTCCAGGAGCAGCAGGAATCAGTCCTCACAACCCTCCCTCCTCCCCTTGGAGTTGCAGTCATATGATTTATTTTTGCTAATTTTTTGCTGTCTTTTAGCTATGTCATCAGACTGAGCAAGATAGCACCCTTGGGCGGGAAGGGGACCGCGCATGCGTGCTGCAATTCCCAAAGGCTTTCTTTGAAAGCTGGGGAAATGCTCCGCACGAGTGCTCCGTCGGCGCCGACGTCACCCATATGTGAGTACTGATTCCTGCTGCTCCTGGAGAATACCTGTTACAGGTGAGTAACTACTCTTACTCACCTGTAACAGGTGTTAAATAGAAACATAGAAATATGACAGAAAAAGACCACATGGCCTATCTAGTCTGACCTTCCATAACAACTACAACAGTCCCCTTTTTACCTTTAGAGATCCTCTGTGTTTGTCCCATGCTTTTTTGAATTCAGTTACTGTCCTCATCTCTACCATCTCCACTGGGAGACTATTCCAAGGATCCACTACCCTTTCCGTAAAGAAATATTTCCGCATATCACTCCTGAATCTATCTCCCTTCACCCTCATCCCATGTCCCCTCGTAGCAGAACTTGCTTTCAATTGAAAGAAGCTCTCTCCCTGAACATTTATGCCACAGAGGTATTTAAACATCTCAATCATATCACCTCTATCCCGCCTTTCCTCTAAAGTGTACATATTAAGATCCTTCAGTCTGTCCTCATATGCTTTATAATGAAGATCACTAATCATTTTAGTAGCCACCCTCTGCACCGACTCCATCCTGTTCACATCCTTTTGAAGGTGCGGTCTCCAGAATTGCACACTATACTCCAAATGAGGTCGCACCAAAGACTTATACAGAGGCATTATCACCTCTTTTTTTCTGCTAGCCATTCCTCTCCGTATGCACCCAAGCATCCTTCTAGCTTTTGCCGTCGCCTTTTCTACCTATTTAGCTACTTTAAGATCATCAGACACAACCACGCCTAGGTCCCACTCTTCTTTAGTGGACAAAAGTACTTCACCCCCTTTAGTATATTGCTCCCTTCTATTGCTGCAGCCCAAATGCATGACCTTACATTTTTTAACATTAAATCCCAGCTGCCAAATTCTAGACCATTCTTCAAGCTTAGCTACATCCCTCCTCATGTTATATACCCCTTCCTGGGTGTCTATTGCAGATTTTGGTATCCGCAAAGAGGCAAACCTTACCTGAAAGCCCTTCCGCTATATCACTAACAAAGATGTTAAAAAGAATCAGACCAAGGACAGATCCCTGGGGCACACCACTGATAACATCCTTCTCAGAGTGAGCTCCATTTACTTGTACTCTGTCGCCTCCCACCCAACCAATTTCTAACCCAAGCAGTAACTTTAGGGTCCATCCCTAGGGTGCTCAGTTTGTTTATAAATCACCAGTGAGGAAAAGTGTCAAAGGCTTTACTGAAATCTAAATACACCACATCTATGGTTCTCCCTCGGTCCAACTCCCTGGTCACCCATTCAAAGAAATCAATCAGATTTGTCTGACAAGACCTGCCTCTGGTGAATCCATGCTGCCTCAGATCCTGTAATCCGGTGGACTCCAGAAAACTCACTATTTTCTCTTTCAGCAGTGTTTCCAATAATTTACTCACCACCGAAGTTAAACTAACCGGCCTGTAGTTTTCAACCACATCCTTACTTCCACTTTTGTGTAAAGGCACCACATGAGCCTCTCTCCAGTCCTTTGGCACCACTCCCGACTCAAACGAGGCATTGAAAAGGTCAGTCAGTGGAGCTGCTAGAATGTCCCCAAGTTCCCTCAGTATTCTCGGGTGTATCCCATCCGGTCCCATTGCTTTATCTACTTTAAGTTGAGAGAGTTTCTCACGAACAGAGTCTTTTGAAAATTGTTCAAGATGTCCTTTGCTTCTGTTCCTATTTGTGGGTGTTTTCTGAGGTCCTGCTCCTGGTTCTTCATCTGTGAACACAGGACAAAAATATTTAAGCAATTCTGCTTTATCCTTATCAGCTTCTACATATTCCTTCCCTGCACCCTTGAGTCTGACAATACCACTCTTGCCCTTCCTCTTCTCACTAATATATGTGAAAAATGTCTGATCCCCCCATTTTATTGCATTGGTTATTTCCTCCTCCTTTTGAAACTTTGCTTTCTTGACTACTTTGCTAGCTTCTCTAAGTTTTTCCAAATACAGATGCCCGTCTTCCTCTCTCTGTGATCTCTTGTATTTCATGAAGGCCTCCCTCTTTTTCTTCACTTTTTCAGCTACTTTCGAAAACCATAGCGGTCTCTTTTTCCTTTTACCTTTATTTAGCATTTTAACAAAAAGGTTGGTTCCCCTTAAAATATCCCCTTTCAGTTTTTCCCACTGTTTTTCTACATCCCTCAGCTGTTCCCATCCAACTAACGACTCCCTGAGGTATTGGCCCATCTTCGCAAAGTTAGTCTTCCTAAAGTCTAAGATCCTCGCCTTTGAATGGATTCTAACAGCCATAGTCTTAATACTGAACCACACCATCTGGTGATCACTGGATGCAAAATGATCTCCCACTACAACATCAGAAACACTTTCACCATTGGTAAGCACCAAGTCCAGTATGGCCCCCTTCACGTGTGAGGTCTCTTACCAGTTGCCTGAATAGTTCTCCCTGTAGAAAATCCAGGATCTCCTTACTTCTAGATACTGCAGCAGGAATGTGCCAATCAACATCTGGCATATTGAAATCTCCTATCAGTAGCACTTCCCCTTTCCTAGCAGTGCTGCACATGTCTTCAATTAACTCTCTGTCCACCTCTTCCTCTTGTGAGGGAGGTCTGTCTATCACACAAATGTAAATAGATTTCTCTTTCCCTCTTTCTAGTTTAACCCACAATGCCTCCCCTCTCCCTTTTAAGCTCTCTAATTCCAAAGCTTTAATAGTAGTTTTTACATATAGTGCCACTCCTCCTCCTCCCCTACTTCCTACCCTGTCCTTTCTGAATAAAGTATAGCCAGGTATAGTTACATCCCAATCATGGTTTTCTGTGAACCATGTTTCTGTAACTGCCACTAAATCCAAGTCAGCCACTCCCACCAAAGCTTCAACATCAGGGATCTTATTTCCCATGCTACAGGCATTTATACACACTGCTTTCCATATGTTACCCCTGTTACCCATTTCCATAAAGGTATTTAATGTATCACCTACCTGGGGGCTTTCACTTACCTGGGGGCTTTCTTCACCCATCCCCAACGAATCCAGTTTAAAGCCCTCTTCAGTAGATTAGCCAGTCTACTACTGAAGACGCGTTGACCTTTCTTGGACAGATGGATGCCATCTCTGCTCTGCAACCCTTGGAACAGCATCCCATGCTCTAGGAAACCAAAATGCTCTCTGACACCATCCACGCAGCCATGCATTCATCTTCAGGATGCGAGCCTCTCTGCCTTGGCCTTTACCCTCAACAGGGAGGATTGAAGAGAACACCACCTGTGCACCTAACTGCTTCACCCTCTTTCCCAGACCCATGAAGTCACTTTTGATACGTTTCGAGGTATACCTGGCAGTATCATTTGTTCCAACATGGATTAACAACATTGGGTAATAGTCAGTGGGCTTGATGAGTCTCTGCAAACTCTCCGTAACATCTTGGATTTTGGCACCAGGCAGACAGCATACCTCTCTGGACATCAAGTCTGGTCGGCAGATGGACGCCTCAGTTCCCCTCAGAAGAGAGTCTCCAACCACCACTACCCTTCGTTTCCTTGTGGTCACTGATTCTGCAACTTTGGTGTACTTGAGCTCTGGTTCTTCCCTTTCCGGGAATGCTTTCACCTCCTCCACTTCCAGGGCTGCATAATGGTTCTTCAATTCAAGGGCTGGAGAAGTTGGATTGGTGATTTTGCAGGCCGTGGTGACTTGTGTCCAACCATCGACATTCTGTTGGCACCCATCTTCTCTGCTGGAGAGCTTGGTTGCTGCAAAAAGTATCTCATCAATGTACTTCTCACTGTCTTGAATGCTCCTCAGCCTCGCCACCTCCTCTCTGAGTTCCTGCACTTGTTTCCTCAGACCTTCAGCATGTAGGCACTTTGCACATGGAACCAGTCCTTCAACTGGCATTAGGACCTCTGTCTGGGCCGAGGCAGAAGCTGTAACGGGGGCAACAGCTTTAGCGATACGATTTTTCCCAGCCGTTGTTCTGTTCGTTGAGCTTAGGTATCTGTTAAAGCAAAAGAGAGTGATCTACCAAGTACCAGCCGGTTTCCCAGCTGTCCTTTCAGAGAAAAAGCAGTTAAATCTCCTTAATTATATTCAAAATGTGCTGGTCCAATTCTCTGTGCTTTGTCAAATGGGGAGGTGCCCTTATAAAGCAAGACTACTCGCTAGGGGTGGGTGGGAGTCGGGGTGGGTAGGGAGGGAACTAACACCTGATTAGTTGTTAGCAGTTCCCAAAGCTGAAGAGGTTACTGGAGTTCAACCACCTACTGTGCTCAAGGAAAGTCCCACTAAACACCAAAAAGAAAGTAACCTTTAAAAATGTACAAATAACCCTTTTAAGAGCTCCCAGTCAGAGAGCTAACAATTTAATATAATAAAACAAACCCTTAAATCCTTACTGTTGATCTGGAGAGCTCCTATAGAGAAGCTGTAGGTGTTTTCCAGGCACAGCAGGAATCAGTCCTTGCTACCCTCCCACCAGTGTTGCTATTTTTTTGTCCTTCCCTTGCCATCTGCTTAGTAGGGCTCTAGCTCTGGGACCTGACTGAGCAAGATGGCACCTTTGGGCGGGAAGAGGACCACACATGTATGGCAGCAATCCTAAAGGCTTTCTTTAAAAACTGGGGTATTGCTCCTCATTGCCTCTGTCGGTGCCAACATCACCTATAAGTGAGGACTGATCCCTGCTGTCCCTGGAGAACACCTGTTCCAGAGGTGAGTAATTATGCTTTATTTTTCCTTTTTGCCATCTTAGCTATCTCATTAGACTGAGGCAAGATGGCACTCTTGGGTGGGAAGGGGACATTGCATGCATGGTGCATCTCCCAAAGGCTTTCTTTGAAAGCTGGAGAGATGCTTCTGGGCAGGCTCAGTCGGTGCTGAAGTCACCCATATGTGAGGACTGATTCATGCTGTCCCCAGAGAATGCCTGTTACAGGTGAGTAACTATTCTTTGTCTACTAGCCCCATTTCAGCACTCTTAACTGGAGAATAAAGCAAAGAATGATATAATGCCTCTGCATTGTTCAATGGTGCGACCACACTCAAATATTGTGTGCAATTCTGGTTGCCATATCTTAAAAAGGAATAGCTGAATTAGAAAAGGTACAAAAAGTGACAAAAATGGTAAAGGGAATGGAAGGATACCCCTATGAGGAGAGACTTGAAAGGTTGGGGCTGTTCAACTTGGAAAAGAGATGGCTGAGAGGGGATAGGATAGAGGTCTATAAATTAATGAATGGAGTGGAACAATTTAATGTAGATCGGTTGTTTACACTATCAAAGTAGAAAGACTAGAGGACACACCATGAAACTGCAAGGCAACCCATTTTAGACTAAGAATATTTTTTTACTCAACGCATAATCAATCTTGAATTCGTTACAAGTCCAAATCAGAGGAGTAGCCTCGGACAGAGGACCTCGAGATCCTCCAATGCAAGGCTCTCCCTAAGATAGCACTCATGGTGCCCATTCTGGAATGGCTGCTCTTCCGTATGTGGGAGACCCCGACCTCTGTGCCCATTGTGAACAGGTGGCTGTACTCAATGTATAGGGCCCGCCAAAGCCCTGGCTTCCAAAAAGCTCAGCTGCCTCATAACTCTTAAGGGGTGGAGTCAGATATGCATAGGCTCAAGAGCCACAAAACTCACCCCTTTGTGCCCCCTGGCAGGGAGGCCTGCACCATGGATGCCCTGAGTAGGGAATGCTTCCAGGGTTCATCAGCCGTATCCAGGCATACTAGCTGTACATGGGCATATACTTGCGGGACATGGTGAGGAACTCGCCAGGTTCTCGGCTGTTCTCTCCAAGAAGCCTATCTCCAGGAACAAGCAGGAATGTAGTCTTCACATATGGGTATCGTCGGTACCGACGGAGCCTGTGCGGGAACGCTCCCCAGCGTCCAATTAGAAAGCTTTTGGGAGCATCCCACAGCGCCTGCTTGCTGCCTTCCCGCCTTTCCCAACTGCCTCTCTCCAGTTCTTTGTTTTCCGTGGAGCCAGCAGGTCGTCGTTGCTGTCACCGCAGAAAATTTTCCTTATTCCCTTTCTTTTTTGTGGTCGCGTCTGCTTTCCTCGACGCTTTACTGGTATCGCCGGTGGTTCTTTCTTTTCTTTTTAAAAAAAAATATATATACTTAATACTTTTTTTTCCAGGTGCACGCACCATAAATTTTTTCCACAATGGAGAAACCCGCTTCGGGTTTTAAAAAGTGCACCAAGTGTGGTGGTACCATCTCCGTCACCGACACCCATGAATGGTGTCTTAAATGTTTAGGTCCTGACCACTCCATCACGGAATATATGGCCTGTGCCATGATGTCCAAGAGAGGTCGACAGAACCGAGCTGCCAAGCTCAGTACCCTGTTTCCCTCTGATGCAGCCTCGGTGGCATCGATGTCTTCCAGGGCTTCATCTTCCTCCCTAAACATAAGTCTAGCCGGTCCTCAAAGGGTAGATCTCCTTCTAAGCATCGAGATGCCTCTGGCGTTGCCCTTGAGGATTCTGCACTGGCAAAATTGCCCCAGCGGGAGGCTTCGGCTTCCAAAGCATTAGGCTCCAGGACATTCTCGAGGCCTCGACCTCGGCAGAACTACTGGTGCCATGCTCTGGGGTACCGGCTGTCTTCTCCGGTACCAACATCCAGGCATCAGCAGCGTCGATAGACCAGAGGTTTCTGGCTATTGAACGCAGTCTGGCGGCTCTCCTTGCGGCATCGACACCCTCAGAACCGCGTCACAGTTCAACCGACACCGGTATCGGTACCGGTACCTACAGCATCGACATCGGTATCCGCATTGCCGGCACCCACTCATGCGATGCCTTCCGGTACCGATTTCCCCCCGGTACCGACTTTGGTCGGTACGGGTATCGGGCTCTTCAAGAGCATCTGGACAGAAGGTACTTCGAGTCCTCAGAGGAATCTGAGGATTCTGACAGTTCTGTCAGTACGGGAATACTTCTCTCAGAGGAGCCTTCCTCCCCTAAACGCAGGATGTCTCCTTCAGAGGACATTTCCTTTCAGGACTTCATCAGGGAGGTGGCTCGAAGTCTGCCCATTACTGTGGCTCCTGAAACAGAGCCCAGAGCAAAGGAGTTGGAAATTTTACAATATCCCAAAGCTCCTAAGGAGGCAGCTACTTTGCCCATCCATGAGATCTTGCATGATCTCATGCTAAGAATGTGGGAGACGCCTCTTACCATTTCTCCTCACTCTCGTAGACTGGATACTATGTATCGAGTCCCTCCTTGTCCTGGTTTCCAGAAAACTCAGCTTCCTCACCACTCTATTGTAGTGGAATCAGCTATGAGAAGGCTCAAGAGTGCAAAGAGACATGCCTCTAATGCTCCAGGACGTGAGTGCAGAACTTTGGATGCTTTTGGACGTCGTACTTTCCAAGCTTCCATGCTTTCTGCCAGGATCATTTCCTATATTTTATATATGGGAATGTTCCTGAAGGAAGTCACAGGAGATTTAGAGGTTTTGAGCCCTCTTCTTCCTGAGGATAGAAGGCAGGATTTTCGCACATTGGTCAAACATGCCCAGGATATTTCTAAATTTGTCAACCGTGCAACTTTTGACTGTTTTGAGTGCATAAGCGGAACCTCTGCCATTGCCATAGGTGCACGTAGAATTGCCTGGCTCCAGGCATCTGATTTGGAGCTCTGGGTACAAGACAAACTGGGCAATATTCCTTGTACTGGTGAGAACCTGTTTGGCAAAGATTGGCAAGAAAAAGCCAATGAATTGTATGCTGACAACTCCATCTTGGATAGATTATCCAAGGCCACAGCTGATCCTGCAAGAAAGAAATCTTTCAAAAAACCATTCTTTTCCAAAAAGAAAAGGTTTTATCCTGCTTATTCCCAGCAGGGATGCTCTGTAGGTCAACCTGTCCGGAAAGGTCAGCAACCACCCAAACAAAGGAAAGCAAAGACTGCTAAGCCTCAACCGTCCCAGCAGTCTTAGCCTCCACAAGGCCTTTGATTTTCAGCTAGAGAACCTAGCCTTCCTGGCTCTCAATGGACCAGAGCCTTACACCATTCCAGGAAGGTTGTCACTTTTCCCCCAGATGGGGGCAGATAACAGCAGAGCATTGGACACACTCCATAAAAGAGGGGTACAAGCTTCATTTTTTGAGCATGCCCCCTCCCACAGTGGTAAGACAGTTCAATTCTCAGACCTCTCTCATCAAAGTGTTAGATCAAGAGGTCACCATGCTTCTTGCCCAAGGGGCAATAGAAGTACCCATTCCTCAACAGGGTACAGGGTTTTACTCCCCCTATTTCCTTTTTCCAAAGAAAACAGGGGGACACAGACCTATTTTAGACCTCAGAGAATTGAACAAATTCCTGTTCACAGAGAAATTCCAGATGGTTTCTCTAGGAACCCTGCTGCCATACCTTCAGAGTCAGGATTGGCTATGTTCTCTAGATCTCAAGGATGCATACACTCATGTTCTCATCCATCCATCTCACAGAAAGTTCCTTTGGTTCCTTTTTCAAGGGAAGCACTACCAATACAGGGTGCTTCCCTTTGGCCTGGCCTCAGCACCAAGGGTGTTCACGAAATGCATGGCTGTGGTAGCAGCATTTCTCCACACTCTAGGAGTATTCGTCTTCCCCTACTTAGACGACTGGCTCATTCGAGCCCCATCAGAGTTAGGCCAGGATTTCTCTATCTTGCACAATGGGTATCCTTCAGTATTTGGTCATCAACATCCCAAAATCCAGCCTAACTCCCACTCAGTCTCTAGTGTTCATAGGAGCTTTGTTGGATACCAGAAAGGCAAGGGCCTATCTTCCTCAGAACCATTGCCTTCGCATGGTGCAGTTAGCTTCTCAAGCAGTGCTAAAGTCCCATCTCACTGCTTGAGAGATGTTACAACTACTAGGCCACATGGCATCTACCGTGCATGTGGTTCCTTATGCTCGCCTCCATATGAGAGCAGCCCAGTGGACTTCATCCACTCAGTGGACCCAGGCATCAGGGTGCCTGTGAGACAAAATAGCAAACACAAATCGCCTTATTTTGTCCCTTCAATGGTGGCAGTCCACTCAAAACCTGTTGCTGGGCTCCCCGTTTCAACAACCCTTACCCCAGGCAACTCTTACAACAGATGCTTCTCCAAGACCTCTCCACCCAAGGCACTTGGACTCCACAGGAGACTCATCTACATATCAATCTCTTAGAGCTCAGAGCAATCTTTCTTGCTCTTCAAGTGTTCCACACCCTACTCAGCTGCAAGACAGTCCTTATTCACATGGACAACCAAGTAGCCATGTTCTTTGTGAACAAGTAGGGAGGAACAGACTCTCTGTCGCTTTGCAACAAAGCTTTGCGACTATGGGCCCTCACCAGAGAGCATCAGGTTCATCTCCTGGCAGTGTATCTTCCAGGCATACAAAACTCTTGGGCAGACAGACTCAGTCGAGTTCTGCTTCCACACGAATGGTCTCTACATGTAGACCAGGTGACCAAGATTTTTCAAATTTGGGGAACCCCGGACATTGGCATTCAACTGACTTGCAAAGAGGTCTAACTTCCCCGGTTCTGTTCCAGAATCCCGGCTCAGGGCTCTCAGGCCAAGGATGCTTTCCTCCATCACTGGGGCCAAGACTTCCTTTATGCCTTTCCAAGACCCTATTCAAGCTTCAGTGAGACAGAGGCCATATGATTCTCATAGCTCCACATTGGCCTCAGCAAGTGTGGTACCCTCTGCTTCTACATCTCTCTCAAGCTCCCTCCCTGGAGTTAGGGTCTGCTCCAGATCTCCTATCTCAGGAGGATGGAATGTTATGGCATCCCAATCCCCAGTCTCTGCATCTCAGGGCTTGGTTGCTGAAGGCCTAGATCTCCATGATCTTAACCTCCCTCAGCAAGTAAAGGATATCCTTTATGCTTCCAGGAAGCCTTCCACAAGACGCTCTTATGCTTTCAAGTGGAAAAGGTTTACCATATGGTGTTCGCAGAAGGGTCTTAACCCCCTTGCGATACCTCTGGAATCATTACTGGAGTATCTCCTTCATTTATCCAATGCAGGACTTAAGACTAACTCAGTGAGGGTCCATTTGAGTGCTATTGCATCTTCCTTCAAGCCCCTAAATGGACAACCTATTTCCTCCCATCCTGTTATAGCAAGATTTATGAGAGGCCTTCTGCTAACTAAGCTTCCCATTAGGCCACCACCTGTGGCATGGGATTTAAAATTGGTTCTTGGTCAGCTCATGAAGCCACCTTTCGAACCCTTAGCTACTACTTCCTTGAAATTCCTTTCTTGGAAGGTTATCTTTCTCATTGCAATCACATCAGCACGTCGCATCAGTGAGTTGCAGGCACTAGTGGCTGATCCACCTTATACAATGTTCCATCATGACAAGGTAGTCCTTAGGACTCATCCACACTTTATGCCAAAGGTGGTCTCGCCTTTTCATCTAAACCAAGCAGTCTACCTACCTGTGTTCTTTCCAAGGCCTCAAGCATCAAATGCAGAAAGGAATCTTCATACTTTGGACTGTAAAAGAGCTTTAGCCTTTTACTTACAAAGAACACAGCAACATAGAAAGTCCTCTCAACTCTTTGTTGCTTTTGATCCTTCTCATTTGGGACTTCCAGTCTCCAAGAGAACACTAATTGGATTGCTCAGTGCATTTCCTTTGCATATCAGAGTAAGAATCTTCCTCTGGAGGGCCATGTCACAGCTCACAATGTGAGAGTCATGGCAGCTTCAATGGCTCATCTACACTCTGTGTCTATCGGCGACATCTGTCGAGCAGCCACCTAGGCCTTGGTTCATACCTTCACAGCCCATTACTGCTTAGACAAGGACTCCCGCCGGGATGCCTTGTTTGGTCAGGCTGTTATCCAACACCTGTTCCATACCTAATCAACTCCTACCCACCATCCCTGGTTGGATGCCAGAGATCCATGGGGGGGAAGTGGAGCCCTTTTTTCAGGGGGACACAACTTCTGGGGTCTCTCCCTGGCATCTAAAACTAGGGAGTCCCCATATGTGAAGACTACATTCCTGCTTGTTCCTGGAGATAGCATAGTTACTCACCTTTAACAGGTGATTTCCGGGAACAGCAGGAATTTAGTCTTCACAAACCACCCATCTCCCCTAGGAGTTGTATATCTCTTTCTCTTTCCCGCTCTCTCTCTCTTTGTCTTAGCTTTAAAACTCAACTGGAAAGAGGCAGTTGGGAAAGGCAGGAAGGCAGCATGCAGGCACTGTGGGATGCTCCCAAAAGCTTTCTAATTGAACGCTGGGGAGCGTTCCTGCACAGGCTCCATCGGTACCGACGATACCCATATGTAAAGACTAAATTCCTGCTGTTCCCGGAGATCACCTGTTACAGGTGAGTAACTATGCTTTCCAGCAGTTCCAGACACTGACCTCCATGGTCAGAGTTCTCCAAATTTATGACTTGGGCGGCCTATGATGGCTTCGAGTTGGCAGCTGGAATAATCATTAGTGCCCGCTGCCAGGTCTGGCTACAGTTTTCTGACTTGGAGCGATGGGTGCAGGACAAGTTGGTTGATGTCCCCTGCTGAGGAAAAAACCTCTTTGGCAAGCCCATGATGGACAATGCTGCTGAGCTTGAGTCAGAGTTTGACCAGGACCCAGGCTCTCCTAAGAGACCACTGACCCTTCCCAAAGGAAGGCTTTGGGTAAAAAGCCCCTATTCCTGAAGAAGAGGAAGGTTTACGGAAACTACCCTCAGTATGCTGCCTTCCCAGCTCCCCAACAGGGCCAGCAGGCCAAGGGACAGTGGCATGGCCCTCATAAGCCTAAGACGCCTTAACCACAGAGCCTGCCCCCGGCTCAACCCGGAGGGGACTTTTGACTCCTTGGGCACAGCCTCTCTTCCCCTAAGAGGTCCAGCCCTGCAGCACACGGGAGGTGGCGTCTGGTGTTTTATGTTGACCAGTGGTCCCTCATTGCCACCGATGCATGTGCCCTGCAGATAGTGAAGGAGAGTTACCTCCATCTTGAGCAGATGCCCCCACCATTCTTTCCGGGAGAGCCCCTTGACTCCCTTTCACCAGGGCCTGCTTCAGCAGGAACTCGCAAGTTTTCTGGCGGATGGCGGTGGAATCTGTCCCTTTCCACCTCAGAGGCAATATGTTCTACCTCTGCTGTTTTCTGGTACTCAAAAGGACCAGAGGGTTTCGGCCCATTTTAGACCTGCGGGACCTCAACTTGGTGAGGGAGAAGTTCAAGATTCGCTCTCCCTTGAAACATTGCTGCCATACTTCCAGCAGGGAGCCTGGCTGTGCTGCTTGGGTCTAAAGGACACATAAACGTGCATCCTTATCCATCCCCTTCACGGGCAGTGCCTCCACTTCATGTTATATTATGTTACTCTTTATTTGATATACCACATATCTGCTAAAACCTATGCGGTTTACATTATCAAATTAACCAGAAACACATATCATAGAAAAAGATAATAAAAACAGGAAAGCTACAACAGAAAAAGATAAATCTAGCCAACTAAAAACAGACTCAATAGAAACAGACTTCATGGAAGGAGGCTGCCACTATCGATACAGGGTTCTACCCTTTGTTCTGGCCTCCGCCCCAAGGGTATTCACAAAGTGCTTGGCAGTGGTCACCGCTTTCCTGCTTCTCCAGGGGGCGTTTGTCTTCCCCATTCTGGATGACTGGCTCTTAAAGGGAAACACTGCCACCAAAGCTCATCAGGCAACGGCCCTCACCATCCTCATTCTGGAGCACTTGGGATTTGTAATATACTACCCTTAGAGGATCCTTACCACAGATGCATCCATCTGGGCTGGGGAGCCCATTATGACAATCTCTGCACTCAGAGCACTTGGTTGCAGGGGGAGAGCCTCCAACAGATCAACCTCCTGGAGCTTCGAGCCATAGCACTAGCCCTCCAGGCCTTTCACCACCACCTACAGCACCAAGCAGTATTGATCCAGACAGACAACCAGGTTGTGTTCTATATCAGCAAGCAGGGAGGTATGTGATTGTCCCTTCTGTGCCAGGAGGTGGTGAGCCTCTGCTCTTTTGCAGCAAAAGCAGGATGCTCCTGTGGGCAGTCTATCTCCTGGGCCAGAACAATGCCCTGGTGGATCGGCTCAGCTGGGTCCTCCAACCACATGAGTGGCAGCTAGACCCCCCCCCCCCCCGGATGGCCAGCCAGTTGTTCCATCTCTGGGGACCCCTGCAGATGGACCTCTTTGCCTGTCCAGCTAATGCTCAGCTGCCTCACATCTGCTCTAGGCAGCCACATCTCTTGTGGGTGACGGCGAGTACATTCCTCATTCTGTGGACAGGGGGCCTCCTTTATGCCTTCCTGCTTACACCGCTGATTACCTTGAGCTATGTTGTCATACTGAGGCAAAATGGCATCCTTAGGTGGGAAGGGGACTACACATGCATGGTGCATCTCCTAAAGGCTTTCTTTAAAAGTTGGGGCGAGGTTACCGCATGGGCTCCATCTGTGCCAGTGTCACCCATATGTGGACTGGCTCCTGCTGTCTGGAGAACACCTATTACAGATGAGTAACTACGCTTTTAGTGCAGATTTTGAAAGCAGCCATGTAGTCGTCTTGCCCAGTGGAGTTGTAGTTTTGCCACTTCCCACTTGTCTGACATGTCTAGTGGGATGATCCAAAAAGTGACATTTTACTTACCAGATAATTTTGTTTCCTGGAGTCAGCTAGACCAGTCCATGGCCTGCCCCTTTGTGCTCTATCTCTGCAATTTAGCCTTTTAGGCTTATGACCTCATGATAGATATTCTGTATGGTAGCTGTTCTGTACATGATTTTTTTGTACATAGTTCTCCAAGTTCCTCCTCAGTTATCTTCATTGAGGAGGTGTGCAGTCAGAATCTTTACCATATGCTACTAGTTCTTTCTGTTTCCATCATTTGCTGATGGGGGGACACAACTCACTTGTCTGCCCTGGTATAGCAGGACTCCAGGAAAGGAAATTATGTGGTAAGTAAAATTTCACCTTTACATATGTAAAAGCTGCACAACCATGCTAAAATGACTTCCAAAATTTTTTTGTGATTTAAATTTTCTCCAGGAACAAGCAGGAAGTCAGTCATCACATATGGGTGATGTTGGTGCTAATGGAGCCCTCGCGGAGTCTTTGGGAGATGCCACCATACATGCGTGGTCCCCTTCCCACCCAAGGGTGCCATCTTGATCATTCTCCTTTTTTTCTGCAGAGCCCTACAGATGTTCATCTTATCCCCGGAAAAACGTTTTCTTTAACTCCTACATTCTTGTACTTTTCCAGCTTGTGCCGGTTCTTTCCTGCTTTGGGACCCACTGCTGCGGCACCGGGCCTTGAAATTTTTGCTTTTGTCATATTTTTGTTTTTCAGCGCTTTTTGCGCCCTTTTCAACTGCTGGCCGTAGTGAGGCTCTTCAACCTCGCATGAGTCATTTTCACCCCAATGGTCACCGATTTAAAAAAAAAAAAAAAAGTGATCGGTGTTCAAAAAATATGTCCATCATAGACGCACATGGCCTCTGGTGTCTGGGCGCTGATCACGACCTAGAGCAATGCCCCTTGTGCAAGAAAATGTCTACGATGGCCATCCAGAGCCGTCGGCTTAAGCAGAACAACATCTTCCACAAGGCAGACTCCACACCAGTATCCCCGGAAGCCTCAATCTCAAAGGCCCCGCGCGGCTCCTCCAAGCCACGTAAGGCTCCCACGGCCCCTCAACGGACCCGCAGGCACTCCAAACAAGGTACTGTGGAGCGAGAGCAGAAGACGACCTCGAGGGCCTCTTCCAGAGATGCGGACAAGCACGGGAAGTCCCACGACCGGTCCCTCAGTCCCCGGCGAGATCTCGAGGAGTCTGAGCGGGAGCATCCCCTAAAGGTGCCCAGAATGGATGTCATGGCCTCCGGTGACAGACTTCTGTCTCCTGAGAGCCATCCCATCAAGGACCCCCTTTCTTTCTCGATGCCTGACCAAGTCAATCCGGCATTGGTATCAATGGCTGCTACCCCCAAGTGGGAAGCCCATATGTTGGCCTTGGAGACGCAACGTTTCTACATTCAATGCCTCCCAGCGGGTGCTGCCCAGCCCCGCCCCGCAGGGACCTCGACCTCGTGGACTCCCCAGATCGCTGAGAGTCAGATGCCTCGGTCACATTCTCGATGAGGGTCTTGCTCTCACTCCCATTCCTCAGGAGCAAATTTATCACAGGCGAGCACTTCTGGCTCGGCCATGCCCCGGCCTCGAAGCACTCAAGGCCAGAGCTGTTAGTGCTCCTGCAGCCGGTAGGCTTAGAGTCCTCCTTGGAGTACTCTGAATGGGAGTCTGACATCGGGACATGCCTGGAGACTTGAGCCCACTCAGACCTCCCCTCAGACTATTCTCCTCCGGCTGCCAAGTGCCGATCCGCACCCGAGGACACCACCTTCCTCGAGTTTATCAGGGACATGGCTCGGCGCTCTCCCTCACGAATGAGTCTGAGGAGGACCCTGATATGGAGGAACTTGACATCCTCCAATACGAGGCACTACCGAAGGAGACCTTTACTGTCCCTGCCCCCTCGATCCTTACGCAGCTCCTCCTCAGGCTGTGGGTGACCCCTGCGTTGATTCCCATCATCAGCCATTGGCTGGATACGATGTACTGGGTCCAACGAAGCCTGGGCTTCCATAAGGTGCAACTCCCCCACACCTCCATGGTAGTGTAGTCAGCCATGCGCCGACAAAAAAGCCCAAAGTCTCACTCTTTGGTGCCCCCAGGCAGGGAGTCCCATGCTCTCGGGCAGAAATGCTATCAGAGTTCGAGGCTGATATGCCGTATCCAGACTTACCAGCTCTATATTTGCATGTTCCTCCGGGACATGGCCAAGGAACTTGGGGACTCCGCGGCGGGCCTCAATAGAGACCGCCTCTGGTGTTTCCAGACTCTTTTGAAGTCTGTATCTGAATGCTCCAAATACTTGTCTGTTGCAACATCTGGGATTTGTTATATAAACTTCCAGGGCCTGCCTTCCTCTGGGCCGCATGAACAGATTGGTGGACCTAGCCACCAACATGCACCAGCGGAAGACTGCAACGGCTCGAGCCTTCCTGTGCCACATGGCATCCACAGTGCATATAATACCTTATGCAAGACTGCATATGCAATTAACACAGTGGACCAAAGGCACAGGGAATCTACAGGATATAATTCAAGTAACACGTCCTCTGGCCGAATCACTCCTCTGGTGGTGCACCCCAGCAAATCTTCTCGCAGGGTTGCCTTTTCGGATGCCCCAACCTCAACATACCCTAACTACAGATTGCATCCAAGCTCGGTTGGGGAGCCCATCTAGATTCCATCTTCACACAAGGACTGTAGACAGCCCAAGAATTAATTCAACAAATCGAACTCCGAGCAGTCACGAATGCCCTCCAAGCTTTCCAGCACCAACTTTCCAACAGCCAGATCCTGGTCAGTACAATCAGGTGGCAATGTTTTATGTAAACAAACAAGGGGGATGGGCTCTCTTCCTCTGTCAGGAAGCCTGCTGCCTACGGAACTTCACTTTTCTCCTCCACATGCACCTCTGTGCAGTTTATATTTCAGGAGAGATCAATCACTTGGTGGACAAACTGAGTCGGATGTTACATCCACACGAGTGTACCCTAGATCCCGGAGACAGTGGCACAGATCTTCCAAACCTGGGGAATTCCAGTCATAGATCTCTTTGCCACTCCACAGAACGCTCAGCTTCTACAGTTCTGCTCCAGGATACCATCCAAATTCAGTCTGGCATCAGATGCCTTCCTGATCCACTGGGGTCGGGGACTGCTTTATGCTTCCCCCCCCCATACCCCTGAACCCAAAGACCCTCCTCAAACTCCAAGCAGACAAGGGAATTATGATCATCATAGCCCCTCGCTGGCCCCGTCAGCCTTGGTTTCCCCTTCTTCTTCAACTGACACAGACTCCTCCGATTCCATTGGGATCCAAGCCGAGTCTTCTGTCCCAGGACAACGGAACAGTCCTGCATCCCAATCTGCGGTCTTTCCAGCTGACAGTTTGGATGCTGAGAGCATGATGATTCAATATCTACAACTTTCAACAGCCGTGAAAGACGTCCTCCTTTCTTCCAAAAAGCCCTCCACCAGGCGAGTGTGTTCTTTCAAATGACATAGCTACACTTCATGGTGCTCTCAAAATAACCACAATTCTTTTGAAACATCAGTACCCATGCTTCTTCAATACCTTCTGTAATTGTCCTCTTTAGGACTCGAAATAAATTCAGTACGTGTGCACCTCGGTGCTATTTCAACTTTTCATAAACCTCTTGATGGTGGACCCATCTCCACAATTCCTCTAGTGGCACGCTTCATGAAAAGCCGGCTCCTCTAAGCCACCCCTTCTACCACTCCCAGTAGCGTGGGGTCTTGATGTGGTATTGGTTCAGCTCCTCAAACCTCTGAGTCCTTAGCAACTACACACCTGTGATACTTATCTTGGAAAGTTTTTTATTTCTCATTGCCCTGACCTCAGCCAGGTGCATCATTGAGCTGCAAGCCTTAGTGGAGCATCCACCATATACCAGATTCCATTATGAATCATCCTTCAGACACAGCCCCACTTTTTACCAAAGGTGGTGTCGCCTTTCCACATTAATCAGTCAGTAATCCTTCCAGTCTTCTTCCTGAGACCTTACGCATCTCATGCAGAGGCAACCTTGCACACACTTGACTGCAAAAGGGCTCTGGCCTTCTATCTCCAAAGGACACAGGATATCAGATAATCCTCTCAATTATTTGTGTCTTTTGACCCCCAACTACCTGGGTCTCTCTGTAATGAAACGCTTGTTCTCCAGATGGATAGCAGACTGTATATCACTGGCATATGACAAAGGAGGCCTTACCCTCACAAGGCAGGTTACTGCTCATAATGTCTGAGCCATGGCAACATTGGTAGTGAACCTACGTTCAGTAGCCATAGATGAAATCTGCCTGGCTGCAGCATGATCCTCCATCTACACCTTTGTCAGTCACTACTGCTTGGACAAGGACTCCTGCAGGGATGCAGCATTTGGCCAGGCAGTCCTTAACATCTCTTTGAAACTTAAGGACCACTCCTGCCCCTGTATTCCTACCAGATCTCCTTGGCGGAAAAGTCTAGGTTAACCTGACCTTGTCCGACTTTCTGACCTGGTCTAGCTCTTTAGAGATCTGGGAGCTAGGGAGTCCCATATGTGAAGACTACATTCCTGCTTGTTCCTGGAGATAGTGTAGTTACTCACCTGTTACAGGTGATTTATTTATTTATTTAACTTTTTTTTTATATGCCGCCTTTCAGAATCTCAAGGTGGTTTACATAGAACATTTTTCATAACTATATACAGCAATGTTGACTGTGTTTACATTTAACTGTTTAACTAGTTACATGTTCTGCATGGTGCTTAGGGTTCGGTCTGTTGAGGTGGTAGGCAGTCCGTTACGAGGTTGGTGGAGTATAGAAGTATTCGGTAAATAGGTGCGTTTTCAAGAGCTTCCTGAAGGTAGAGACATCTGTGGTGGCTCTTGGGGGGGATGTTCCAGAGTGCAGGGATGTAGAGTTTGAATGCTCTCTTTAGAGTACACATAGTTAGTGCCACTGTTAGTGTCACAGTGCCACTGAATATCCCCGATGATCTCTGCTTCATGCCCTGATGCTAACTGCTTAGCATCAAGGGTGACCCCAGTCGCTAACTGGGCAGTGGTGATTATTGCACCGCTGCCCGGTTAGCACCTCTGGGTAAAAGATAGGCACAGCAAAAGCTGGCCTGTCTTTTACCCATGGGAGCTAACCGGGAAGCTGCTGAATATCGCTGCTGCCCAGTTAGCTTCTGCAGGCTTGTGTGCTGTGCGGTGACTCTGGATATTCAACGCCGGGGCCGTGTATGACCCAGGCATTGAATATCTGGGTATAAAGGTCAGTGGCAATGGCTATGCGCTGTAGCAGCTCATAGCTGTCCCAGAAGAATATTGGGCTGTAGAAATACAATGGCAGAAAAAAAAACACATGGCCTATCCAGTCAGCTCTTCCATGCCAACTACTGTATAGTCCCTTTTTTTTCCTTCAGAGAGGTGTTCTGTGTTGGTTTCATGCTTTCTTGAATTCAGATACTGTCCTGGTTTCTACTCCCAGGTACCACCAAAAAACAGCACTCTGCCACGTAGGCAACCAAAGAACACAGTCAGGAGACGTGGCAGGTAAATAGGCCTTTATTATCCCACGGATCAAGCGTGCCAACCCGACACTGGCCGTGTTTCGTATTACACTTCTTCAGAGGTTCACGGCTCACTATGAATAAACACATATAAAAACCAAACACACCACAAATAAATTACTATTTAACATTGTAAAAAACTATTAAAAGGATAAATGAAACTCATAACATGTAAAATATATAAGATAAAATATGAGTCCATCAAATAAACCAGAATAAAAACAAACCCAAAACATGATAACCAATGATAAAATAATCTCAAATTGTAAAACTATAAATACATAAATTCATAAATAACCATGCACTAACTAAAAGACAATAATATAAGTTAATATCTAAAAAGACAATGAACATGAAAATTAATGTATAAATAATATGTAAATTATACATGTTTGATAAGGAAGACATTGTTGACTAAAAACCACCTATTGGTGTAACTCAATTAAAGCTAAAAGGAGAGAGAGGAGGACAACAAACTTAAATTCTCTGACTAAACGTAAAAATGAATACATGTAACCTTCAGAGAATAAGAAACAATTAAAACCTGATAAATGTGACATAAAAATTGTACATATTAAAAGCAATTATACTCGTACCGCTATGACGTCCCGTGCAACACGGGCATGCTCCTGATCTTGCTGACACCAGAGATTGCTGGTGCATGTGCAATATAATTAGAATAGTCTAATAAAATGAATAAAAAATAAAATTATAAATATGCACATACTACATTTAACTAATCATAGCCTGTGATAAGGAAGCTTATCATAGTTCAGGAAGGAGCTATAATAGAGGTGAATTGGCTCTGAACAAGCAACCTGTCTTTGCTGGTAGAAATAATAGAACAGAATGTTTTCATAAGACTACCAGTCCCAGAATGCACCAGGTTTCAAACAGCCACTAGAAGAGCTGAAGTGGGGAAACGTGTGTTCAATCAGGAGAGCTATGAGGTAATCCCCAATCACTCATCTCCAAGGGCAGGGCTTGATTCAGCACAGCTGAGCTGTGCTAGGGTGGAGTATCCCTCTAAACAAGTTAAAAGTAAAACAGATTCTACACAGAATCGGATGGAGTGGAGGAACTCAGAGCTCAAGGACAGAGAGAGGAAGCAGCAGCATCAACGTGGAAGGAAGAAGAGGAAAACATCTTGGAGGTCTAAAGAAGGAGCCCATAGCAGTACGTGTGTTGGGAGTCATTCCAGAGGCAAGCATACTCCATTGGACTGGAGGAAGCCAGAGGAGTGGGGTTACAGAGCCAGGAATTCCCAGACGGCACCTGTGAGGGAGACGGCTGCATTTGGAAGGGGCCCTAAGACCAGTGCAAGAAGGTATGTGAAGAGAAGACCCAGTGTCCAGGGATCTGGATTGGAAGGCTGGACATAAAAGCTGGATTACTTACTGGCCAGGATATCTGGAGAGGAAACCTAACAACAAAGGAAGCTCAGGTATGAACACTGATCTATGCCCTAGCTCTTCACTTGGAAGACAGCAGGGAAACAAGTATTGTCCTGAGAGTGCTCCATTAAGGAATTCCTCTGAGCCAGACCATGATATTGATTCTATGATAGTTGAAGAAGGAGATATTTTAAATGATCAGAATGAATACATGGATTGCTCTCTGAATAAGCTGCTGTGGTAAAATACTTTCAGAAATACAACAACCATCAAAAAGGGAACTATAACTTGTTCTTTTATCTACCCAGAAAAGCCTACAAGAAAGCTTTAGGATAGGATTTGAGCCACGTAGAGAAAGTGAACCAGAAAAGGGGTTTGCAGCTGGCTAATTATTGGTAATTAAGCCATGCACAGTTGCACGTGAGCTCTGAAAGGAAACTACTGTTTGTGTGTGAAAATAGAAGAAAGTTATCCTTGAAAAAAGAACAGTTTTTGGTTACTTTTGGGTTTTGTTTTTGCTTTTGGAGCACTGCTAAAAGGTATTAGCAGGAGCCCTCAGAAAGACCTTTTCTGTTTCCCATCAAGGTCTTTGTTTGATTGCTTAAGAAGTTCAGTTGCTGATATCATGATTTGTTTTTCCTAAGTACAATACTGAAAGCAAGTATCCTTTTGTGTTACCAAGTAAATCTGTATGGGAGAATTAACCCCATGAATAAAATATATTTTTTCTTTGCTTACACTCGAGCAACACAACTCATTATTTTGTGAACGGCTGATTCTGGTATGAATGGACTACATTCCCCACAATCCTTTGCAAGTCATAATAGTATTTTGCCTTTGCCAAGACTGTGGACATTCACGCCCAGCGCCCCCGTTTACAAGCCGTGAAAATTGAAAAGAAATGAAATGAAAAAATGAACCACCCGTATGTAACCACGAGAAATTATAGTACACTGGGACTTTTTAAAACTTTAAAACACCGGACTTGGGGGCGGAGCCTGATGTCCAGCGGGTAAGACGCTTCGCGCTGAAGCTCCCGAGAGGCCTACTTAGAATCCTGACTTAATACCTATACAAACTTACTATTTCGCTCCGGGTTGACCGGGGTACCTCGGGGGGGGATGGCGGCCCATAAACCAGCGCCTTGGACTTCGGGGTCTCCTTCTTCTTCTCACGGAAAACGCTCCAAAACAGAGGTGTCCTCCCCACAGAAGATGGTTCCATTTCGTGAAAACCCCGAAATGCACTGGAGATTTTGGAGGAACTACGCGCGTGAAGGAATTGGTGCAGTCCACGGGAGACGCGCTTAGAGCCCTGCGAGAAGACTTTGGAGTGCTCCAGGACCGACTTGAAAGACTCATTTACGGCAGGACAATATGGCGGGGGGTCCTCGATTCGCACGCAGGTGCGATTGGGCCACTGGACAAGGCCGCGCGCCAGATACAGAATCTGCAAAAGGAGTTAGAAGATAGCAATAATCGAGCCCGTCGCAACAATGTGAGGCTCATTGGAATACCGGACGGGGTGGAAGCGGTAGATATGAGAGAATACCTGCTCAAAACACATCCCTCCATGCAGAAGATCACCTTACATAAAGAACAGGAAATCGAACGAGCACACCGAGATCCTACCCACATGGCGCACAACCGAACGACCCCCCCGGCCGATTATCTTTCGCTTGCTACGATATCAACAAGTGGAACAAATTTTAAATGCTGCCCGGGCGAAACCATCATTTGGAATTTGAAGGTCACAAAGTCTCCTTCTTCCCTGACTTGGCAAAGCCTACCGTTGACCGACGGAAGAAACTCCTTGCTTTTTTTCGCCCTCGACTTCAACAGCTACAGGCTCGCTTTGGCCTGTTGTATCCCGCGAAAACTCCGAGTGACTCTCCACAACCAAACCAGGACATTCGAGATCCTGATCTACTATCAACATTTTTAGACTCCAAAGAGGCAGAGCAGATGCGCTAATCCAACGACGTGACTTTTATTCGCCGGCTCTGTCCGCCATTTTGAAGGGCCCGATGCGGCGGTCATAGTCAAGCACAGAGACTTCCTGACTTTTCTTTCTTTCTTTCTATGACTCTTGTTTTGTGGTCTCCTCTCCCTCCATGATGTGTGCCTCGGTCGGATCCGGAGCACGCACAGTCCTACAGGTTATGTGTTTTTTCAATTTTGGCCTTCTCTGGGGCTTCTCCCCGCAGACACATGGTCTCCAGTAATTTTGGGGTTTTGCTTCTTCTCTACCGCGCTGGGGGCGGTTTTTCTTTTTTAATGTGGGGCGGCTTCATTGTGTATCTAAGCTAGTTTCTTTTATGCCATATGTACAGCCTGATACAGTCAATATAGGGACTTGTGAAATTCGGTGCGCTATCATGCTCAGAATTTTTAACTTGTCTAAATGGCTTTATGTAAAATTTTATCACTCAACGTAAAGGGTATTGATAGTCCAATCAAAAGAAAGAAAATCCTTAGCTATCTTAGCCATGAGCATGCTGATTTAGCGTTTCTTCAGGAAACGCACTTAAACTCTGCGAAAACACTGAAACTCAATGTTAAGCCTTACATGGTGGCTGCCTTTTCTCCCGTCGTTTCTAAACGGTGCGGGTGTTGCCATCCTGGTTAAGAAATCTTTGCAAGCTACTGTAATTGATACTAGCGCTGACAAGGAGGGCCGATGGGCCCGAGTACATCTTAAGGTCGGAGATAGTGAATTTACATGTATTTGCATTTATGACCCGAATGTGGACAGCCCTTCTTACTATGCAAGTATTGCGCAGTTGGCACAGGACTCTGCCAATGCTCCATTAATAATTTGTGGTGATTTTAATCAAGAGTTAGTACCTTTTATAGATAGACATACGCCTAGAACTAGTAGTCCACCCAAGAGTCTTGCTACCCTTAAATCTCTGATGCAAGATCTTTGGCTGTTAGATATATGGTGGTTGCTTCACCCCTACGACTTTTAGTTTTCTTTTTTCTCTGCCCCCCTTCACTCCCAATCTATAATAGATTTCTTTCTGATTTCCAACGCACTGATTTCTCAAGTAGACACGACTAGGACTCATCCTCTCCATATTCAGATCATGCTGCCATATCTTTATTCATTACGTGTCACTGCGCGGGACGAATCTTCTCCCCGAGCTTGGTTTTTTGATAGATCCCTACTGGGTCAAAAAGATTTTCAGATCGATATAAAGGCCGCTATCCAAGATTATTTTCATTTTAACTCAACCCATGATACAGCGGGCTGGCTTGGTGGGAGGGTTTTAAAGCATCTTCCGTGCCACTATAACTAGCTATCAAATTTCGGCAGGGGAAACAAAGAAAGCAGCTTTTTAACTGACTCTAGAGCAGCAGATACAAGCTGGGGAGCGTCTCCTTACGTCCCGTACTGACCCATTGTATTTACTTCCGTTTACAACGCTTGCGTTTTCAATACAATCAGCTTTTGCACACTGCTGCTGTTAAAATTTTGAATCACAACAAGGGCTTTATATTATCGGGAAAATAATCGTGCTGGCAAATTATAGCATAATGCCCTAAAAGGTTCGAAAAGAAGCCAAGCGTGTTACCGCCGCCCTCCGCAATCCGTCAGGGGGGGGCTTGGTCACTGAAGATACCGAAATCTGGCTTAGAACTCTTTCGTGACTTTTATACTCGGCTTTATCACATCTGAATGTGATTTTGAGCAGATGTATTTTGAAACGCCTACTTTCAGGAGAACAAAGACCGAAACAATCTGACGAAGATATAGTGGCCTTAGACACACAATTTACTGTCTCAGAAAATTCATCTGCTATCAAGAAATGGTGCCTCAGGTCGAGCCGCAGGCCCAGACGGTCTCCCCGCTGAATTCTACAAAACCTTTCACGCTGATTTAGCTCCAGTTTTGAAAATTTATTTTTTTCTGCTCTGGCCGAGGAGGGTTCTCCTTCTGGGTCCTTTTCAATGGCAAATGTAGTAGTTTTTGAGAAAAGAGGGGAGAGACCCGCAACTAACAGCTAATTATCGTCCAATTTCCCCCCTAAAACGCGGACTATAAAATCTTTGCCACCATTCTCTTAACCCGGCTCTCGGATAGGAGTGCCTACCTTAATACACCCAGATCAATGCGGTTTCATTCCTGGTAGATCGACTGCTGACAATGCTCGGACTCTCTGCCATGTATTGACTACCGCAGTTAATCTTGATCGCGCCCATTTGTTGGCCTCTCACTTGATGCTGAGAAGGCCTTTGATCGCTTAGAGTGGCCCTTCCTATTTGGCAGTCCTCCGCTGGTACGGATTCGGGGAAGGTTTCTCCGTTGTCTTCGCACCATGTACGCTAAGCCTACCGCCAGTATATGTGCAAATGCTTAAAGTCTCAACCTTTTCCCCTTCAACGCGGCACTCGCCAGGGATTCCACTGTCTCCACTCCTTTTCGATCTTGCACTCCGAACCTTGGCTTTACTAATCCGGCAATCGGAGGAGATTCATGGACGTCCCCCTTCACCCACAGGGAAATCAAAATTTCAGCGTATGCTGATGATCTTATTCTCTTTGTCTCTATAGACTCAGTACCGGCTGTTTAGAGCAAATTGGTAAATACTCACAACTGTCCGGTTATAAGATAAATTGGACCAAGTCGGTTAGCCTTTCCATTAAATCCTCTGCTTCATCCATGCAGATATGCAATCCTTCCCCTTTTTAATGGCAACCTCGCATGGTCAAATACCTTGGGGTTCACTATTGTTCCCTTTGGAAGACACTATCTCCTTCAATGCTAAAGACTTAACCTCTAAAGTCCGGGCGCTTACTCACCGCTGGACTCCTTAACGCTTACCTGGTGGGGTCGATTAGAAACCATAAAAAATGATGATTGTTCCGAAAGTGAATTATCTTTAGAAATGGTGCCTTGTCTCTTCCCTCGACGTATATATAAAGATATCGAGGGCCTTCTGACTAGATACTTGTGGCAAAATAAGACACCTAGGATAGCGAAACATAAGCTGCAAGCAGATAAGGAATATGGGGGTTCAGATTCCCTGATTTCCTGAAGTATCATCAATCTTTCCTCTCAAACAAGGTGCTCGTTGGCTGGAAGATCCAGTACCGAGTAGACCTGTGTGGCTAGACATAGAAGAGGACCTTTGCAACCGATTCCTCTTACTTTTCTCCCTGGTATGACTCTCCCATCAGACTCTCACTTCCCACCAATGCTTTTAGACACCTTAGGTGCCTATAATAATCTCATGCAATCTTTAGACTCCCGACTCTGTCCGTTAGACAAACTCCCACTTTGGTACAACACTCGATTTCGAATACAAAATAAGCCATGGCGTGGAGCCCCTGGTACACTAGGGGCATTTGGATTCCTAGCCAATTGTTACATGAAGGTCGCTGGAAAACTTTTAGTGAATTGCAAATTGAATTTGGTCTCCCAGCGAAATACTACTTTCAGTTGGTGCAACTTCAGCATTGCCTTAGGAGTGCTAAGGTGCTCCCCGCCATCCGGCCTCCCCTACACAAGGTTGGTTGGAGACTATCCGAATCTATCGGTAGTTCACCGGGTGTAGCATCCAATTTTTACAAAACCTTATGTAATGCTATAACTAGGGATACCCCTATAGCGCAGAAAGCATGGGAGAGAGAACTGCATGTGACTTTGACCCCGGAGCAATGGAACCTTGTCTGGAGTAGAGTGACACGGGTCTCCCGATCCGCCTCACTCACTCAGACACTCTTCTTACTAGCCCACCGGTGTTTTTACACTCCTGACAGATTAGCCAAATGGAACACTGCTCAGGGCACAAGTATAAGGACATGTCCTGAGGCCATTGGGTCACTACCTCCTGTTAAGTATGAATTTCCCGCACTACAGTATTACTGGAGTCGGGTCTGGGCCGTATCCAGTCTATTTTGCACTTTCAGAGCCCCTTTCTTGAGGATAGTGGGACCTTCGCTCAGCAGCGGGGATCCCCTCTCTTCCAAAAACGGCTTACTTCCTTTTGGACTTTATGCTAGGTATTGCTATTCCCTAATTACGAAATACTGGAAAAATAGCTCCAGTTGAGCCCCAATGAAGGGTGGAATCATGTCTGTCTCTACAGTAAATAGAACAAATACCTCGTATGTTTGCTTCCCCCATTCCGACTCCTCATCATCGGTCTAAATGGAAGAGCTCATGATTATGTACATTCTGCTCAATGCTCTCATCTGACTGTCTAAAACTTATATATATCTTTGTCTCATGATTATTCTGTATAGCATATACTCTTTTGATTTTTATGATGTACAATCAATTTATTTTGGAAGCGCTCACATGCTGACATAATCAGCTAGAGAAGAAGCGTGGGGGTGGGGGGTAATTGGGTTTACTTTTCTTTATTGTATAATTGTATTGTTTCCTTTGGTGTGTTGTTTTCTTTTGTTTGTTGCAAAATGAAAATAAAAGTTTCAAAAAAAAAAAAACACCGGACTTAGCAAATTGCTAAAACTATCAAAATAAAAATTGACGTGTTTACAATGTATTCTCTCACTTATCTTCAATCATTATGCACATTGCACTCAAATATGCATGTGATTGTGTAAAGCGATCCTTTCACCGGGACCCATTTTTAACCCGCGATCTTAAAACATTGCATAAATCACTGTATTCATGAGGAACCACTTGCCCGACCACCCGGTTGTCATGTGCATAATAAGACGTCTGATCTAAAAATTACAAACCACATTTGTCTTAAAAAATATGTACATAATAATAAATAATACATATGTGAACCACTAAAAAACTTCCACAAATGTGACCAACTATTTACGTTGTATTACTACAGCTAAAAAGACGAGATACTTTAGCAAGGAACTTGTCTGTCAAAAAAATGACGTTGCCGACAAAGCCGGCAAAACTCCTCTCATTAAAAAAACTTCTTCAAATCTAGTAGGGGCATACAATTTTGGATTGATCTTTCTTTTCTTTTAGTTTTAATCCGGCTCTTAAGAGAAATTTACCTGTGGGACAGTTCCTTAGAGTGAAAAGAACCTGTACCACCTCAACTGAGTTTGAACATCATGCCAGAGAATTATCAGACCGGCTTAAGGTTCATCAATATCCTGATCAATGTATTGAAATGGCGTACGTAAGAGCGCGAGACGAGTCACGTGAGAACTTGTTAAAACTAAAAGAAAAGAAAGATCAATCCAAAATTGTATGCCCCTTATTATACTCATTACAATCACATAAAATAGTTAGTATACTTAAGAGAATGGCGACTTATCCAGTCCCTTCCTGAATTTCGTAACATCTCACTGATAGTGGCCCATAAGAGGAATGTAAACCTTCAGAATCTTTTAGTTCCTTCGGCTTTTACAGAGCGCAAAAGACTATCTAAATACAAGGGGCAATTCCAGTGTGGACACTGCTCAGTTTGTCCTCATGTTCTTCCAGTACGTAACTCCTTTGTCCGCCCAGATACTCAAAAGACATTTTATATAAATGATTTTTCTAATTGTGAGACATCTAATGTCATCTATGTTATTAAATGGCCTTGTGAAAAACTTTGTTGGCAAAACGAACCGGTGTGTTCGTACACGTATCATAGACCACAAGAGCTGTATTAGAAGAAAGTTGACAGACAAACCATTAGTGCAAAACTGGCTGGATATGAGCCACACTATAGCGGATATAAAATTCTTTGTTTTAAAGAAAGTCCAAAATAATTGGAGGGGAGGTGACCTAATTAAAACAACACTTAGGTTAGAACAAAAGTTCATTTTTTTACTTAATACTATGACTCCATATGGACTCAATCTGGATTTAGATTTATCCGTTTTTTTTATGAATAGACTCATTATTTTTAATAGGGACTTATGAGTCCTAGTGTGTTTAACAACTGTGATTTTGTTTCTTCCCTTTCAGTAGTTGAAGCTTGGGTTTAATAATTATGGTGTACTTTTAGATAAGGGCATTTTTATTTTAATTTTTATTTAATAATTGTGGTACAAATTCATAATAAGGATATAGTTGGGTGCGCGATTCGGTTAATATAATTTATTTCGGGATGTTCAGCATAGCTGTCATTTTGTATATTCTAATCAATTACAAATTTTCCATCAAGATCACCACATGATTTATATAATTTATAAGTTTATTTACACACAGTTAAGTTGGTACCTGTCCTCTAGGGTAGTCATAACAGCAGATAGGTTTTTATATAAACATAAGATAAACAATTTTATTTATCAAAACTCCTGCCAGCGGTGTTTGGTCCGAGTTCGCTCGGCAGAGCTGTCACTTTTTAAACCTCACCTTTTTGTACTTACTAATGGTTTAAAATATAGTTGTGACATTTTAGAAGTATTTATTTGTTTTTAGGGTAGTTTTAATAAATAGATGGTTATTACATAAATATGGGACATATAATTTTATTTGTTATGGTTCCCGCCAAAGTTGTGCTTTAAATCTCTATGGTGCATGTGCGGGTGTTTCAATGTGTATAAGCTGGCAATCCGCTCGAGAGCAGGGTTTCCCCTTGCAATTGCAGGTTTGTAAACGTTATTTTTATGAAAAGATTTGGCATAATTGATGTTGCTTAGTATTTAGAGGACGTGTTGCATAAAAGAAATATCGGTCCCCTCTCTTATTTTACTAGATTTGAAGAAGTTTTTTTAATGAGAGGAGTTTTGCCGGCTTCGTCGGCAACGTCATTTTTTTGACAGACGAGTTCCTTGCTAAAGTATCTCGTCTTTTTAGCTGTAGTAATACAACGTAAATAGTTGGTCACATTTGTGGAAGTTTTTTAGTGGTTCACATATGTATTATTTATTATTATGTACATATTTTTTAAGACAAATGTGGTTTGTAATTTTTAGATCAGACGTCTTATTATGCACATGGCAACCGGGTGGTCGGGCAAGTGGTTCCTCATGAATACAGTGATTTATGCAATGTTTTAAGATCGCGGGTTAAAAATGGGTCCCGGTGAAAGGATCGCTTTACACAATCACATGCATATTTGAGTGCAATGTGTATAATGATTGAAGATAAGTGAGAGAATACATTGTAAACACATCAATTTTTATTTTGATAGTTTTAGCAATTTGCTAAGTCCAGTGTTTTAAAGTTTTGAAAAGTCCCAGTGTACTATAATTTCTCGTGGTTACATACGGTTGGTTCATTTTTTCATTTCATTTCTTTTCAATTTTCACGGCTATGATTAGTTAAATGTAGTATGTGCATATTTATAATTTTATTTTTTATTCATTTTATTAGACTATTCTAATTATATTGCACACGCACCAGCAATCTCTGGTGTCAGCAAGATCAGGAGCACGCCCGTGTTGCACGGGACGTCATAGCGGTACAAGTATAATTGCTTTTAATATGTACAATTTTTATGTCACATTTATCAGGTTTTAATTGTTTCTTATTCTCTGAAGGTTACATGTATTCATTTTTACGTTTAGTCAGAGAATTTAAGTTTGTTGTCCTCCTCTCTCTCCTTTTAGCTTTAATTTAGTTACACCAATAGGTGGTTTTTAGTCAACGATGTCTTCCTTATCAAACGTGTAATTTACATATTATTTATACATTAATTTTCATGTTCATTGTCTTTTTAGATATTAACTTATATTATTGTCTTTTAGTTAGTGCATGATTATTTATGAATTTATGTATTTATAGTTTTACAATTTGAGATTATTTTATCATTGGTTATCATGTTTTGGGTTTGTTTTTATTCTGGTTTATTTGATGGACTCATATTTTATCTTATATATTTTACATGTTATGAGTTTAATTTATCCTTTTAATAGTTTTTTACAATGTTAAATAGTAATTTATTTGTGGTGTGTTTGGTTTTTATATGTGTTTATTCATAGTGAGCCGTAAACCCCTGAAGAAGTGTAATACGAAACACGGCCAGTGTCGGGTTGGCACGCTTGATCCGTGGGATAATAAAGGCCTATTTACCTGCCACGTCTCCTGACTGTGTTCTCTGGTTTCTACTCCCTCCACTGGGTGTTCCAAGCATCTACCTCTCTGTAAAAAGTATTTACAGAGTCATCCCCTTTCAGCTTTATCCTATGCCCCCGAATTGCAGAGCTTTCTTTCAGTTGAAAGAGCCTGTCCTGTGCATTTATGCCATGGAGGTATTTAAATGTTTATCATATTTCCTCTCTCTCCTTTCCTCCAAAGTTTACATATTGAGATCTTTGAGACTCTCCCCATATGTGTTATGAAGAAGTCCACTGACCATTTTGGTAGCCACCCTCTGCACCGACTCCATCCTGTATATCCTTTTGAAAATGTGGTCTCCAAAATTGCATGCAGTACTCCAAATGAGGTCTCACCAAAGCCTTATACAGAGGTACTATCACCTCCTTGTGGAGGAGTAGCCTAGTGGTTAGAGCAACAGCCTAGCACCCAAGTGATCTGGGTTCAGTTCCCACTGGCACTCCTTGTGACCTTGAGCAAGTCACTTTACCCTCCATTGCCTCGGAAGAAAAGGCCTGGCAATTTACTTACGGTCATACTTTGCCAAGAAAACCCAGGGGCTGCTGGGTTGCCAAGAGTCAGCATTGACTAGATAGCACTAAAAATAAATCCCCTCCATTTTCCTGCTGGCCATTCCTCTCCCTATGCATTCAAGCATCCTGGCTTTGCCGTTGCCTTTTCTACCTTTTTAGCCACCTTTCAGTTTTGCCTACTGATTATGGACTTCCTCCAGATGTTCCTATCCAGTTACTGATTTCTTGAGGTATTTGCCCATTTTGCAAAATTAATGTTCCTAAGTCTAAGATACTCGCTTTTGAATGAACTATCTCACCCAGTATCCTACCCAATAGTACTTCCTCTTTTATAGCAATATTGTGAATGCCTTAAATTAAATCTATTTCTTCTGTCTGTGATGGAGGTCTGTATATCACACCAGTATAAACAGATTATCTGCAGGAACAAGCAGGAATGAGTCTTCACATATGGGTACGTCGGTACCGACGGAGCCTGCGCGGGAACGCTCCCCAGCTTCCCAAAAAGGAAAGCTTTTGGGAGCATCCCACAGCGCCTGCGCACTGCCTTCCCGCCTTTCCTAACCGCCTCTCCTCAGTTCTTCTTTGCCGCGGAGCCAGCAGGTCGTGGTTCTGTCACCGCTGAAGAAGTTCTTTGTTTTATTTTATTTCTTTGGTCGCGCGTCTGCCCCGACTTCAGACCGGTACCGCCGGTCTTTTCTTTCTTTTCTTATATTAAAAAAAAAAAAAAATGATATAGTTTTCCCTCACTTAGTGTGTGTTTCTTCTTTGGGCCTTAGGCCTCACAAAGAATTTTTTCCTCATGGAAAAACAAGCCTCCGGGTTTAAAAAATGCACTAAGTGCAGCGGTACTATTTCTGTTACTGACACCCATGAATGGTGTCTTAAATGTTTGGGTCCTGAACACTCCATTCCGGATTGTCCGTCCTGTTCTTTGATGTCTAAACGAGGTCTACAGAACCGAGCAGCCAAGCTCCATATGCCGTTCCCTCTGATGCAGCTTCAGTGGCATCGACGTCTTCCAGGGCTGCTTCTTCCTCCCATAGATCTCAGGTAACCAAACATAAATCCAGCCAGTCCTCGAAGGGTAGATCTCCTTCCAAGCATCGAGATGCCTCCGGACTTGCCCTCGAGGATCCTGCACCGGCAAAACAACCCCGGCGGGAAGCTCTGGCTTCCAAAGCTCCACCTATGGGGTTACAGGTTGACATCGATGACACGGCCTCGACCGGTCACCTGTTAGAATGCTCTGGGGTACCGGCGCAACCTTCCGGTACCGAATTCCAGGCATTCATGGCGTCAATGGATTACAATGTTCTAGCCATGCAGCAGGCTATCACGGCCTTCATTCAAGCTGCGACGCCGCTGATACCACAACAAACTCTGTTGTCGGTATCGGCTCCGGTACCGGCACCAGTGCCGGTACCGGCACCGACTGCATTGACATCGACCAGGATGCCGACTGCAGCGGTTCCCTGTCGAGGGATGCTCGTCGGTACCGAACCGGTACCGATGATGCCCGATGTCGATACCGCTCGATACGCGTTCCGAGCTTTAGACTGACAGGCGATATTTTGATTCCTCTGATGATTCTGATACATCAGAGGAGTCTTCTGAAGTATCCATAGCCCTTCCTGAAGAGCCACCTTCTCCAAAAAGAAGAATGTCTCCTCCAGAGGACTTATCCTTTCAAGACTTCATAAGAGAAGTGGCTAAAGGACTTTCTATTTCAGTAACCTCTGAATCAGAGCCTAGAGCTAAAAATTTGGATATTTTAGGTTATTCTAAGGCTCCTAAGGAGGCAGTCACCTTGCCAATTCATGAGATTCTTTATGAGCACATGATTGACTTATGGGAGACTCCTCTTACTATCTCTCCTCATTCTCGAAGATTGGACACTATGTACCGTGTCCCTCCTTGTCCTGGGTTTCATAAAACACAGCTTCCCCACCATTCTATTGTGGTGCAGTCAGCTATGAAAAGGATAAAGAGTGCAAAAAGACACTCTTTGCCCCTCCAGGAAGAGAATGCAGGACCTTGGATGCTTTTGGCAGGAAAATCTTCCAGGCCAGTATGCTCATTGCCAGAATCAATTCCTATAGTCTTTACATGGGTATGTTTCTAAAAGAAGTTGCAGATAAACTGCACACTTTCCTCCCTTTTCTTCCAGAGGATAAAAGGGAAGAATTCCTTCTTTGGCTCAAGCATACTCAAGACATTTCAAAGTTTTCCAACCGTGCAGCTTTTGACTCCTTTGAAGGTGCCAGCAGAGCTTCGGCCATTGCCATAGCTGCTCGCAGAATTGCTTGGCTCCAAGCTTCTGATTTAGAACCCTGGGTCCAGGATGGTTTGGGAAATCTCCCCTGTACAGGTGAAAATCTGTTTGGCAAAGAGTGGCAAATAAAGGCCACTCAAATGGATGCAGAAAATTCTGCTCTGGATAGACTTTCAAAGTCAACCTTCATTCCTGCCAAGAAAAAACCTTTCAAGAAGTCTTTTTTTCAAAAAGGGCAGATTCCCTTCTACTTCTGGCCAACAATCATCTACAGTTCGCTTTGCTACTAAGCGTCAGCAACCTAAACAGGCCAGGCCTAAGTCTACAGGGGCTGCTGCAACTCAGCAGTCCCAACCTCCTCAGGGATTTTGACTTGATGCTAGAGAACTTAGCCTTTCTGGCTCTAAAACAGCCAGAGCCTCTCACCATTCCAGGAAGGTTAGCTCATTTTGTTCCCAGATGGGAGCAAATTACAACAGAGCAGTGGACCCTCTCCATCATAAGGGAGGGCTACAAGCTTCATTTCTGAAACCTTCCTCCTCACACCATGGTGAGACACTTCAATTCTCCAACATCTCTTCTCGACCTTCTAGGTCAGGAGGTGGCTACCCTTCTTGCCCAAGGGGCAATAGAAGAAGTACCTCTTCTCCAACAAGGGTCAGGGTTTTACTCCCCCTATTTTATCATCCCAAAGAAGACAGGGGGCTACAGACCCATATTAGATCTCAGAGAATTGAACAAATTTCTATGCAAGGAGAAATTCAAGATGCTTTCTCTGGGTACTCTCCTTCCATACCTTCAGAGTCAGGATTGGCTTTGTTCTCTAGATCTCAAGGATGCGTACACACATGTCCTCATCCATCCTTCTCACAGAAGGTTCCTCCGTTTCCTTTTCCAAGGAAAGCATTACCAATACAGGGTACTTCCTTTCGGTCTGGCCTCTGCTCCAAGAGTGTTCACCAAATGCATGGCAGTAGTAGCTGCATTTCTACGCACTCTGGGAATTTTTGTATTCCCATACCTGGACGACTGGCTCATCCGAGCTCCATCCCAGTCAGATGCCCAGACTGCCCTAGACTGCACAAGGTGCATTCTGCAGTATCTGGGACTTGTGGTAAATCTCCCAAAATCCCAGCTCACCCCTACTCAATCCCTAGAGTTCATAGGGGCCTGACTAGATACTACCACTGTAAGGGCCTATCTTCCTCAGGCCCGTTGCCTACACCTGGTGCAGTTACCCTCCCAGATTCAGTCAAAGAGCCATTTAACTGCCCCGGGAGATGCTGCAACTGCTAGGCCACATGGCATCCACAGTGCATGTGGTCCCCTATGCTCGCCTTCACATGAGAGCAGCTCAATGGAATTTGTCCACCCAGTGGACTCAAGCATCAGGTGCTCTGTCAGACAAAATAGCAACCTCCAGGCGCCTCTTCTGGTCTCTCCAGTGGTGGAAGTCCACCCAAAATCTGTTGCTGGGGTCCCCCTTCCAACAGTTGTTACCCCAAGCAACCCTCACAACAGATGCCTCCCAGACAGGTTGGGGAGCTCATCTGCAAGACCTCTCCACTCAGGGCACTTGGTCTCCACAGGAGACCTATCTCCATATCAACCACTTGGAGCTCCGAGCAGTTTTTCTAGCTCTCAAGGTCTTCCATACTCTGCTCAGCTACAAGACAGTCCTCATTCATACGGACAATCAAGTAGCAATGTTTTACATAAACAAGCAAGGAGGAACTGGCTCTCTGTCGCTTTGCAACGAAGCTTTAAGATTGTGGGCCTTCGCCAGAGAGCATCAAATCCATCTCCTGGCCGTATACCTTCCAGGAATCCAAAACTCTTGGGCAGACAGACTCAGTCGAGTTCTGCTTCCACACGAATGGTCTCTGCACATGGACCAAGTACTCAGAATCTTTCAAGAGTGGGGAACCCCGGACATAGACCTCTTTGCAAGTCCGTGGAATGCCAAACTTCCCCAGTTCTCTTCCAGAATTCCGTGTCAGGGAGTTCAGGCCAAGGATGCCTTCCTCCTTCATTGGGGTCAAGACTTCCTGTATGCCTTTCCACCCATTCCTTTAATTCCCAAGACTCTGTTCAAACTCCAGAGGGATCAAGGATCTATGATCCTCATAGCTCCACGCTGGCCACGCCAAGTGTGGTACCCTCTACTTCTACATCTCTCTCAAGCTCCCTCCCTAGACTTGGGAGCTGCTCCAGACCTACTGTCTCAGGAGGAGGGGACTTTGTGGCACCCAAACCCCAAGTCCCTTCACCTCAGAGCTTGGTTGCTGAAGGCCTAGACCTTCAGGATTGGAATCTTTCTCAGCAGGTGAAGGATATCCTTCATGCTTCCAGGAAACCTTCTACTAGACGTTCCTATGCTTTTAAATGGAAAAGGTTTTCCATTTGGTGTACTAAGAAGGATCTTGACCCTCTAGCACAGGGGTCACCAACCTGCGGCCCGCAAGGTCCCTCAGTGCAGCCCGCGAGACTCTACCCCGGTGCGGCCCGCCAAGGCAACTCACCAACTCCTTCTTCTGCAGCCGCGGCTCCCTGCCTCTTAGGGAACTGCGGCTGTGCTTGTAAAATCATCACGGAGCCCTTCCTGTCTTGACGGGCTCCGTGCAGCATTGTCCCGCCTCCACCGGAAGTGGTAAACAACTTCCTTTAGAGGCGAGACAATGCTGCACGGAGCCCATCAAGACAGGAAGGGCTCCGTGATGATTTTACAAGCACAGCCGCGGTTCCCTAAGAGGCAGGGAGCCGCGGCTGCAGAAGAAGGGAGGGAGCTGACATGGGAAAATAAAGAACAGGTATGAGCAGGGTTTTTTTTCGCGCGCACACGCGCGCGCAGGGGGGGGGGAGGGGGGTGCGGCCCGCGAGTCTGCCGGTAGTCGGCTGTGCGGCCCGCGGCCCCCTGGAGGTTGGTGACCCCTGCTCTAGCACTACCTTTGAATTCTCTATTGGAATATCTCCTGCATCTTTCCAATGCAGGCCTTAAGACAAATTCAGTAAGGGTCCATTTAAGTGCTATTGCAGCATCCCTTAAGCCTATCAATGGACACCCAATTTCCTCTCATCCTCTTATTGCAAGATTCATGAGAGGCCTAACTTTAACTAAACCTCCCATTAGGCCTCCTCCGGTGGCATGGGACTTAAATCTGGTTCTTGGTCAGCTTATGAAGCCACTTTTCGAACCCTTAGCTACTACCTCCCTGAAATTTCTTTCCTGGAAGGTTATTTTCCTTATTGCAGTCACCTCAGCTTGCCGCATCAGTGAACTGCAGGCCTTAGTGGCTAATCCACCTTATACAAGATTCCATCATGATAAGGTAGTCCTTGGGACCAATCCACACTTTATGCCTAAAGTGGTCTCACCTTTTCATCTTAATCAAGAGGTATATTTACCTGTCTTTTTTCCAGCTCCTCATGCATCAAGTGCAGAGAGGAATCTTCATACTCTGGATTGTAAGAGAGCTCTTGCCTTTTACTTACAAAGGACACAGCAACATAGAAAGTCTTCTCAACTCTTTGTTGCTTTTGATCCCTCTCATTTGGGACTTCCAGTCTCTAAGAGAACACTGTCCAATTGGATTGCTCAGTGTATATCTTTCGCCTACCAGAGTAAGAACCTTTCTCTGGAGGGCCATGTCACAGCTCATAATGTGAGGGCCATGGCCACCTCTATGGCTCATCTAAATTCTGTGTCCATCGACCAAATCTGTCGAGCGGCCACCTGGGCCTCGGTTCATATCTTCACAGCCCATTACTGCTTCGACAAGGACTCCCGCCGGGATGTCTTGTTTGGTCAGGCTGTTCTCAAACACCTGTTCCGTTCTTAATCAACTCCTGCCCTCCTTCCCTGGATGGATGCCTGAGGTCCATAGGAGGAGGTAGAGCCCTTCCCAGGGTCTCATAACCTCAGGGATCTCCCAGGCATCTCTAGCTAGGGAGTCCCCATATGTGAAGACTCATTCCTGCTTGTTCCTGGAGATAGCAGAGTTACTTACCTGTAACAGGTGATCTCTGGGAACAGCAGGAATAAGTCTTCACAACCCACCCACCTCCCCTAGGAGTTGTATATCTCTATCTGTCTTTCCTTTCCTCTCTCTCTTTGTCTCAGCTTTAAAACCGAACTGAGGAGAGGTGGTTAGGAAAGGCGGGAAGGCAGCACGCAGGCGCTGTGGGATGCTCCCAAAAGCTTTCCTTTTTGGGAAGCTGGGGAGCGTTCCAGCGCAGGCTCCGTCGGTACCGACGTACCCATATGTGAAGACTTATTCCTGCTGTTCCCAGAGATCACCTGTTACAGGTAAGTAACTGTGCTTTCCTTTCCCCCTTTCCAGACTAACCCACAGTGCTTCCTCCATCCCTCATAAGCCCTGTAGTTATGTGGCTTTAATATTTTTATATATATAGTGCCACACCTCCCTTTCTTCCTTTGCTGTCTTTTCTGAATAGATTATAGCCTGGTATAACTATCTCTGTGTTTCCCGTGTATCATGTTTCCCTGACTACCACTGTATGTATCCATGTCAGCCTCTTCCATTACATCTTCTAAATCTGGAATTTTATTTTGCATATTATGGACATTAGTATATACAGCTCTCCAAATATTTCCCTTTCTTCCCTTTTCTCTGCTACTTACCTGTGGGCTTTTACTTGCCTGGGGGACTTTGTTCACCCATCCCCCAATAATCCTAGTTTTCGTATTCTCCTACTAGACCAGTCCAGACAAAAGGGATGTGTTTCCCTACCAGCAGATTGGTGGAGGCAAAGAACCAATGAAAGCTCAGCTTTCAATGACATCACTCCTGTGCCTCTATCCGCCTCAGCCATCATAGGTCCCTTCAGTATTTCTTTGTCTCCAGTAGATGGTGGATGGATTTTCTCCTCTGTAGAAAATTTGAGGATTGAGAGGAAAAGAGATTGATTAAATGTTTAACAAACACCTCAAGCCCTAAAGGGGTGACTCTCTCACTTGAGCGTGACATGGGAGGTTCCACTAGACTGCTGTCTTTTTGGTAGCCATAGGAGGAGGGAAAATTGTTTCATCTGCATGCCCTTATGATAAGGGCCTGTTGAGCAGCCACAAATTGGAAGGATCTGGAAGAGTACAAGAGCCTCATACAATCTCAGTGCCCCTCCCTCTTCCTCCCTTCCCCACTGCTCTCTCCTGAAGATTGCAGAAGGTTCTCAGAGGGATCTGCCTGCCAGCCACCTTTCACACAATGCTGTTAAAAATAAACCCAGCCAGTGAATCAGTTCCAGGGGAGTAGAGCTGAGCCTGGCATGGATCCTGACTGGGGCTCTCAAGGTAAGTACCGAGGCTTGACCTTGTCATTGTTCTTGTTGGGGGCTCTTGGTTCTGTCTCTGAGGGATGCAATTTGGAGTGGACTGCTACCAACTGTTGGTGATGTTGGGGGTTTCCCACCATTCTCCAGGAACAAGCAGGAAGTCAGTCCTCACATATGGGTGACGTCGGTGCCGACAGAGTCCACACAGTAGCTTATCCCCAGTTTTCAAAGAAAGCCTTTGGGAGATGCACCATGCATGCATGGCCCCCTTCCACCCAAGGGTGCCATCTTGCCTCAGTCTTCTTTTTTTCCGTGACGCCCATCAGACGTGTATCTGTTCCTCCAGAAAAAGTGATTGTTTGTTTTTTTTTTTCTTAATGCTTTCTTTGGTCACGAACCAGCTCCCTTTCCTGCCCCCTGAGCAAGCTTGCCTCTGTTTCGCATATCTGGTTCCTTTTCTTTTTTTTCTTTTCCTTTGAGGTATCTCAACTGGCATGTTTTTGCACTCTTTTTTTTCCTGGCCGGGCCTAAGGTGTTTGACCTCGTGGGGGCCATCTTCCCTGCCATGTCCTTGACCAGTGGTTTCAAGCAGTGCGACCGCTGTGCCCATATGTCTCGCACGGACCCGCATGACTGCTGCCTATGTTGCCTCAGACTGGACCATGACCCTTCGGTTTGTAGTATCTGCAAGCAGATGACTGCCAAGGCCCTCAAGAATCGCCAGCAGCAGCAGGAGTCCATCTTCCATGAGACAGATTCAGCACCAGAGTCTCCAGCGACACTGCACTCCAGGGCCCCTTCTGGAACCTCAGGGAGACTGTGCCACCCTGGGGACCTCCAGCTGGAGCACCCCGGAAGAGGAACCCAAGAAGAGCTGGAACAACCCTCGAAGACTGCATAGTTCTGGACATGAGTCCAAAGGTGGTGGTCGGGAGCGGCCAACCAAGGTGCCCTGTCATGAGCGGTTGGAATCAGGGGATTGGCCTCAGATCCCTGAGGCCATCCCGGTTGAAGAGACTCCCTCAATGGAACTGGCGCCGGGCCCGAGATCCTCATTGCCCACCAAAGGCTATGGAGCCATCTAACCTTGAGATCAGAATGGCGGCCTTGGAGCACAGTCTACCTTCATGGCCCAGCAGCTGGCTCTGATGCCCAGTTCCTCTAGATCACTCCCACCTACCGGACCCTCGACTTTGAGGAAGTCCCTGGAAGTTGAGTCGATACTCGAGCACCATCGGCCTCAAGAGGTCCCTCAGCATCGGTCCCAGTCCTCAGGACAGAGGTCCTCCCTGCTGAGTGCCTGCGGTTCTGACCATATGGGCAATGGGGCCATCTGGCTCTAAGCTTGACCCTGCAGCCTGGGCCACCCTAGACTCCTCCACCAACTATGAGTCAGACTGGAAGACTGAGGACGATGAGTCCCCGGACACCCACTGTCACCGGGATGTACACTCAGACCAGTCTCCCCTGGAGTCGCAGCGCCCTTCCCTATCCAAGGACAATGGCTTTCCTTGACTTTGTGTGGGACATGGCTAAGACACTTGCCTTCAATGCCAAGTCGGAGGAGGATCTGCTGACTGAGGACCTCCTCGGGTTTCTCCAATATGAGACTCCTCTGAAAGAGGCACTCACGGTGCTGGTTCCCCTGATCCTGGAACGGCTGCTCCTCCAGATGTGGGAGACCCCTGCATCAGTGCCCATAGTGAGCATAGGCAACTGGTCTCGATGTACCGGGCCAGAGAGCCCAACTGCCTCACAATTCCATGGTGGTAGAGTCGGCTATGCATCGGCTCAAGAGCCAGAAGATGCAGTCCTCTGTGCACCCGGGCAGGGAGACCCATGCTATGGATGCCCTGGGCAGAAAATGCTTCCAGGGCTCGTTGCCTTTCAACCAGATCCAGGCTTACCAGAGGGACGTGGTGAAGGAACGCACAAGGTTCTCATCTGGTCTCTCCAACGAACCCCTCCAGCGGTTCTGGACCCTGTCCTCTGTTGGTCAGAGAATGCTCCAAGTTCGTGACTCGAGAAGCCTGTGATGGCTTTGAGTTGGTGGCTAGAGTAGCTGCGGCAGACATTGATGCCCGATGCCAGGCTTGGCTGCAGTCCTCCGACCTGAAGCAGTGGGTTCAGGACAAGCTGGTCTATGTCCCTTGCTGGGGAGAGAATCTCTTCAGCAGGCCCATGACTGATGAGGCTGCAGAGTTGGTCCAAGTTTCTGACAAGGACCAGACTTTCTAAGAAGACTGCTGACTTTCTAACAGAAGGTTTTGGGTAAAAAGTCCTTCCACCCAAAGATGGTGGCTTATGGAAACTACCCTCGATAACTGGCCTTCCCAGCTCCTCAACAGGGTCGGCAGACCAAGGAGCAAGGGCCATGGCCCTTGTAAGCCTAAGGCTTCTAAGCCCCAGGCGGCGGCCCCAGCACAGCCAGGCAGGAGATTTTTACTCCTTGGGCATAGCCTCTACTACCCCAGGGGGTGCTTGGTTCTTTATGCCCACCGGTGGCCATCCATCACCACTGACTCTTGGGCACTGCAGGTGGTAAGGGAGGGTTACCTCCTCCACATGGCACAGATGCCGCCTCCATTCTTTTCAGGAGAGCCCACCAGGACTCCCCTCTACCAGAACTTGCTACTGTAGGTGCTCACAGGCGTTCTTGAGAACAGGGCCATGAAACCGGTGCCCGCACATCTCAGGGTCAAAGGGTTCTACTCCTGCTACTTCCTGGTCCCCAAGAGGATTAGAGGCTTCCGGCCCATTCTAGACCTGCATGACCTAAACAGGTTCCTGGTGAAGGAGAAGTTCACAATGCTCTCCCTTGGAGCACTGCTGCCATACCTCCAGTGGGGAGACTGGCTATGCTCCTTGGACTTAAAGGATGCATATACACACATCCTCATCCATCCCAGCACAGACAATATCTCAGGTTTGTAGTGGGAGGCAGCCACTACCAGTACAGGGTCCTACACTGTGGATTGGCCTCTGCCCCAAGGATATTCACTAAGTGCCTGGCTCTAGTCGCGGCCTCCTTTCGTCTCCAGGAGGCCTTTATTTTCCCCTACCTGGACAACTGGCTACTGACTCATAAGAGAGTGCACTGCCATTGAGGTGTAGCATGCAATGGCATACACCATCCTCATCCTAACTGGCAAGTCCTCCAGCACCTTCAGGCTGGTATGCCCTTCCAGGTCACTGCTCCCCAGAAGATCCTCACCACAGATGCCTCCCTACTGGACTGGGGAGCCCAGTGCAAAGCTCTGGGCCATCTTTCTGGCCCTCCAAGCCTTCCATCACTGCTTGCAACACCAATTAGTGCTGGTCTAGACAGGCAACCAAGTGGAGATGTTCTACATCAACAAGAAGGGGGGGGGGGAGTGCAGGGTCGTTCACCCTTTGTCAGGATTCAGTAGCTTTCTGCTCGTATGCAAACCGCCACAGAATGGTTTTGCAGTTGATTTATCTTCCAGGCCAGGCTCGCGGATCTGACCGATGGACCTCTTTGCCAGCCTGGTCAACACTCGGCTGCCCCACTGTTCCAAGCAGCCATATCCCTCCAGGGTGGCAGCAGATGCATTCCTCAGCCCATGGACAGAAGACCTTCTATATGTCTTCCTGCCATGCTGCCAAAACCTTGTTCAAGGTACAGCGTGGCAGGGCCTCACTGATACTGGTAGCCCCTTAGTAGGCCAGACAGCCATGACTCCCCCTGCTCCTTTGCCTATCCATGACGTTTCTGGTTCTCCTGGAGTGTGCCCCCGCGTTTACTGTCACAGAAGGAAAGCGCCCTCCTACACCCCAGCTTAAGCTCTCTGATGCTAATGGCCTGGCTGCCGAAAGAGTACCCTTGATCCCTTTTGATATCTCAGGGGAGGTGGAGGTGGTCCTCTTAGCCTCCTGTAAGACCTCCACCAAATGAATTTATGCCTTCAAATGGTGCAGATTCTCAGTGTGGTTTGTGGATCAGCAGGTCAACCCATTCTCCTGCTCTGTGCAGCTGGTGCCACAATATTTCCTTCACCTGTCCCAAGCGGGACTAATGTCCAACTCGCTCAGGGTCCACCTGTGCACGCACTTGCGGCACACCACCTCCTCCTCAAGGGCAAGTCTCTCTCTGTCCAGCCCCTCGTGACCTGCTTCTGCGGGGTCTCTTGTTGTCCAAACCCCCCGTCTGTCTCCCGGCAGTGGAATGGGATCTAAATGTGGTGCTGTCACAGCTCACTGCCACCGTTCGAACCGCTGACTACATGCCACCTGTGGTACCTTTTCTGAAAGGTGATGTTCTCCAGGACCAAGCAGGAAGTCAGTCTTGCTGAGACCCTTATCTGTCCTTTTCAGCTGAGGCCGTTTCCATTTGGCCTGTGCCTTCCTTATTGCCTAAACTGCATCTCCCTTTCACATGAACCAGGTGGTTTGCCTGCCCTTCTCTAAGAAAAAGTGTCGGGGAAAGCATAAAGATCTTTGCCTGGTGGATGTCTGGAGGGAGCTTCTCTGGTACTTGGAGGTTACAAATTCCTTTCGTAAGTCAGACCATCTATTGTGCTGTTTGCTGGCTTGTGCAAGAGTGACACGGCGGCCAAGTTGACTTTGAGCTCAGCACTATTTTCCTTATTTAACATTTTCCTCCAACTCATCTGCAATATAATTCAGAAGCACAAGGTATACTACCACATTTATGCAGACGATGACATGATGGTACCTACCCTATGAATCCTCAAACCCAAACCACTGCAAAATGGTAAAATGTTTCAATGAAGTGGCACATTGGCTATCGACATGCAGAGGTGCTATATAGTACGAGAGATAAAACCTTCACCCCACCAACCACACTAAATGTCAAGGATGCAATATTGAAAGTGAAACAAGTACAATATTTTGGAATAACCATAGATCAACAACTGGACCTTACTACTCACATCAGCAAGAGTACTAGAGCAATCGATAACAAAATAAGAACTCTACAGTACCTACGTCTGCTTCTATCACCACAAGATTTTTGAACTGTACTACAGGCAATGATTTTCCCACACTGACTTTGCAATGATATATACCTGGGTTTACCAAAATATGCTTTATATCAATTACACATGGCACAACACCCAGCTGCCAGACTTATCTATGGAGACCCAAAATCGGAACACATCACCTGAATAATAAAACTACATTGGCGCCTAATTCCAAGCAGAATTGAATACAAGGTCCTATTAAATATCTTCAAAATTATACAGAACCTTTCTGAAACTTACTTAAAATCAATCATGCAGACAGTCCAGCAACAGAAGCAGAAAACGCTTCACACAAAACACATTGACCTTGCCTTCATAATTTATAAAGAGCAACCAAACCACCTGCAAAAGAGCATTCTCACTCTATGCACCCAGCCTGTGGAATTCCCTCCCTGAAAGAATAAGAAGCATTTCTCCGGGAACAAGCAGGAGGTCAGTCCTCACATATGGATGACATCGACACCAATGGAACCCTCGAGGAAGCATCCTCCCAGCTTTCAAAGAAAGCCTTTGGGAGATGCCACCACACATGCGTGGTCCACTTCCCGTCCAAAGGTTGCCATCTTGCTCAGTCTTCTTTTTTTTCCACAGAGCCCTTCAGACATTTGTCTGGCTTATCCCCAGAAAAAGTTGATTTTTCTCTCTGGATTTCATGCTCATTTCCGGTATCGCACTGGTACTCTTCCTGCCTACCAACCTCATTGCCTCAGCGTCGAGTTTGGTCTATTTTTGTAATTTTCATACTTTTCTTTTCCTGGCGTCTTCATACCTTTTTTTTACCCCCCCACTGGCAAACTGGAGAGTCTTCGACCTCGCAGGGGTACTTCCTCCCCCCCCCACCCCCCCCGGATACCAGTGACTTTAAGAAGTGTGATCTGTGCTCCAAAATTGTCTTTAACCGACACATACGACAGCTGTCTCCTCTGCCTCGGACCAGACCACGACCTGGCAACCTGTGGTCTCTGCAATCAGATGTCCAGTAAGGCCCTCAAGAGCCGCCAGCAGCAGCGCGATAAGTTTTTTTTTGTTTTTGTTTTTTCGCCCCCCCCCCCCCAAGTCCCTGGTGGCTCCGAGGGCCAGGACCTCATCTGAGGCCATGACATCTCGGGTGGAGCCTTCCGAACCTGAGCCTCGTCGTGGGTCCTCAGAAAGGGGGTCTCCCTCAAGGGAACCCAGGAAGAAGAAGAAACCCTCGAAGGTGGCATTCTTGGGCGGTTCTGACCAGCTAGGTGCTCCCTGGATCTGGTACTGCAGTCCGAGACGTTTGTTCGAGGCGTCTGAGAAGGAGCGGCCTGCAAAGGTCCCCTGGAAAGATCCGACCGCAGACCGGCCTCTGTCCCCCAGACACTATCCTTGCCGAGGATTCCCCTTCAGGGGAGCTGGCATCGGGCCCGAGTACCTCGATGCCCACGCCGAAGGCTGTGGAGTCTTCTGGTTTGGAGTCCAGAATGGCAGCCTTAGAGCACCGTTTGTCTGCCTTCATGGACCATCAGTGGGTGCTGTTGTCTGGCCAACTGGTACACCGCCCTGACCACTGGGCCCTCGACGTCCAAGATGTCTCTGGAGACCGAGCCAATCCTCGATGTCTCGAGTTGATCCTCTGCCAAGGTCGCGATCCAAGTCCCACTCGATGGGACTGCGGTCATCCCTGTCAAGTTTGCTGGGCACCAACTGCAGGGCACTAGGGGCCCAGAAGCCTGCGGAGCAGCCCTCTGAGTCTTCGACAGACTACTCTGAGTGAGAGACAAAGGACAAGGAGTCCCCCGATATCCGTCGCCACCATGATGCCCCATCTGATTCTCCCATCTCAGAGCCTCGACAGTGGTCCCTGCCCGAAGATATGGGCTTCCTTGATTTTGTCAAGGACATATCTAAGGCCCTGGCATTCCTGACCGAGTCTGAGTTGGAAATCCTCCAATACGAGGCCCCTCCGTAAGAATCGCTCACGGTGCCCATCCTGGAACAGCTGATGCTCTGAATATGGGAGTCACCGGCTTCGGTGCCAGTGGTGAGCAAACGGCTCAACTTGATGTATCGAGTCAGCTGGAGCTTGGGCTTCCAAAAGTCACAGCTGCTGCATAACTCCATGGTGGAGGAGTCAGCCATGCGTTGCCTGAAAAGCCAGAAGGCGAACTCCTCGGTGCCCCCCAGCAAGAAGGCCCAAACCTGGATGCCCTCGGCAGAAAGTGCTGCCAGGGCTCAATGCTCATCGGCTGCATCCAGGCTTACCAGCTGTACATGGGCGTGTACCCGAGAGACCTGGCGAAGGAATTTGTTGGGTTCGCGGCTGGTCTCTCTTGGAACCTTTGCAGCAGTTTAAGAACCTGGCCAAAACAGTCCGTGAATGCTCCAAATTCTGTCTCGAGTGGTCTGACTGATTCGAGTTGACGGCTCGAGTAGTAGCGGCTGGCATCGGTGCACACTGCCAAGCTTGGCTACAGTAGTCCGACCTCGAGCAGTGGGTTCAGGACAAATTGGTCTATGTCCCCTGCCAAGGAGAGAATCTCTTTGGCAAAACCATGACCAACAAGGCTGCCGAGCTGGAGACAGAGTTCATGATGAGGACCAGGCTCTCTAAAAGTACTGCTCCTCCTCCCTGACAAAAGTCCTCGGGTAAAAAGTCCTTCTACCCGAGGAAGGGAGCTGCTTACAGAAACTACCCACCTTATCAGGCCTTCCCAGCTCCCCAATAGGGTCCCCAGGCCAGGAGACATAGGCATGGCCCATGTAAGCAGAAGGCTCCAAAACCCCAGGCACCAGCTCTGGCCCAGCCGGGGGGGGGGAGTTTTTGACTCCTTGAGCATAGCCTCTCTACCCCAAGGAGATCAGCCCACAGGGGGACGTTTGGCCCTCTATGCCCAGAGGTGGGTGACCATCACCACCAATTCCTGGGCACTAAGGGTGGTCAGGGAGGGTTACCTCCTCCACCTGACTCACACTTCCCCCTTATTGTCCGGGAGAGCCCCTCAGGTCTCCCCTCCACCAGAACCACCTTCTGAAGGAGTTGGCAGGTCTTCTCGAGGACAAAGCGGTGGAACGGGTGCCCCACCATCTCAAGGGCAAAGGGTTCTACTCCAGGTACTTTCTTGTGCCAAAAAGGACAGGGGGTCTAAGGCCCATCCTCAACTTACACAACCTCAACAAATTCCTGGTGAGGGAGAAGTTCAAGATGCTTTCCCTTGGAACATTACTGCCATACCTCCAGCAGGGAAACTGGCTATGCTCCTTAGACCTCAAGGATGCTTATACCCACATCCTCATCCACCCCATCCACAGGCAGTACCTGCAGTTCATAGTGGGAGGCAGGCATTTTCAATACAAGGTGATCCCCTTCGGCCTAGCCTCTGCCCCAAGAGTTTTCACAAAATGCCTGGCGGTCATGGCCGCCTTCCTCTGGTTCCAGGGGGTCTTCGTCGTTCCCTACCTGGACGACTGGCTCATAAAGGGAGGCCCGGCCTCAGAGGTACAGCAGGCAACGCACACAATATCCACATTCTGCAGCACTTGGGCTTTGTTATAAACTACAGAAGTCTCACCTCCTCCTGACGCAGTCTGGAGTTCATTAAGGCAAGGATCGACACTCTCCAGTTGAAGGATTTCTTGCCCAAAGACCGAGCCGATCGTCTCAAGACCCTGGCTCAGGACATGCAGTATCGTCCCTTGGTGCCTGCTCGGCTTCTCCTGCGCCTCCTCGGGCACATGGTCCATGGCACCCCATATTCTCGCCTCTCACATGAGAGTGGTGCAGTGGTGTCTCCGGGACCATTGGTTTCAGGCCATGGTCCGCCTCCAAGACAGTTTCTGTAACCTGCCAATTGGCAGAATCCCTGATGTAGTGGCAGTCGCCCCAGCATCTCGAGGCAGGCATGCCTTTTCAGGCCCCAACCCCCGCAAGAGTCCACACCACAGATGCCTCCCTGCTTGCCTGGGGAGCCCACTGTGGACATCTCCGCACCCAGGGCAGCTGGTCACCAGACGAGAGCACACAGCAGATCAACCTCCTGGAGCTCCGAACCATACACCAACCCTGAGGGTCTTATGTCACTACCTGCGTTACCAGCCGGCTCTAGTCCAGATGGAAAACCAGGTGGCGATGTTCTACGTGAACAAACAGGGGGGCACAGGGTCTCATACCCTTTGTCAGGAGGCACTGGTCCTCTGCTTGTTTGCAATCCAACAGGGTATCTTCCTGCGGGCAGTGTACCTGCCAGGCTAGGACAACCTGCTGGCTTGAAAGGCTCAGCAGACTTCTCCATCTACATGAATGGCAGCTGGACCCCAGGGTAGCCAGTTGACTTTTCCAGCTCTGGGGGAACCCGTGATGAACCTGTTCGCCAGCCCGGACAACTTTCAGTTGCCCCGCTTCTGCTCCCGACAGGCCCACCCCTCCAGAGTGGCAGCAGACACGTTCCTGGCCTCCTGGTCGGAAGGTCTTATATACGTCTCCTTCCCCCCCCCCGTCGCTGATCGCCAAGACCTTGTTCAGGACCCTCTGCGACAGGGTTTCGCTCATCCTGATAGCTCCTTGGTGGCCCAGGCAACCATGGTTCCCGCTGCTTCTACAATTGATGGTGGAGACCCCCATCCCCCTGGGAACTGCCACGGGACTCCTGTTTCTGGAGGGGGGGTTCTCTTCTGCACCCCAACCTGGGGCCCCTGTTGCTGATAGCCTGGCTGCTGAGAGGTGGTCTCTGGCCCCTTTTGATCTCCCGGTTGAGGTGGAAGACATTCTGCTGGCCTTTCGCAAGGCCTCTACTAGGAAGGCTTATGCCCTCAGATGGCGCAGGTTCTCTGTTTAGTGTGCCGATCATGGGGCTGACCCTTTCTCCTGCCCGGTGGCTCTGGTGTTACAGTATCTGTTCCACCTCTCTCAGTCCAGTCTCAAGTCTAACTCCTTCAGAGTGCACCTTAGTGCCTTGGCGGCACACCACCATCCGATGGATGGTAAGCCCCTCTCGGCCCAACCATTGGTGACCCGTTTCCTTCGGGGCCTGCTCTTATCGAAGCCCCCGGTTTGCCCTCTGGTAACTGAATGGGACCTCAATGTGGTTTTGGGGCAACTCACTCATCCGCCCGTTGAACCTGTGGCTACCTGCCACCTCTCTCAGAAGGTGGCTTTCCTGGTCGTGCTTAGCTCCACTCGCAGAGCTAGCAAGCTTCAGGCCCTTGTGGCGGAGGCGTCCTATACTAGATTCTACAAAAACAGAGTGTGCTTCACACGCACCCCAAATTCCTGCCAAAGGTTGTGTCGCCCTTCCATTTCAACCAGGAGATGGTGCTTCCTACCTTCTTTCCAAGACCTCACTCCAGTTGGGCAGAGACGGTCCTTCACACCTTGGACTGTAAGAGGGCTTTGTTCTTCTATATTCAATGCACTCAGGGCCACCGTAAAGCTTTTCAGTTTTTCATCTCCTACGACCCCAGTAGGCTGGGGGAAGTGTTGACCAAGCGTACGCTGTCCAGGAAGGCCACGTCACGGCGCACCGTGTCAGGGCCATGGCGGCCTCGGTGGCAAACCTGCGCTCTGTCCCGATGGCGGACATCTGCCGGGCCGCCACCTGGTCTTCAATCCATACCTTCGCAGCCCATTACTGCCTGGAAAGAGTCCTGACGGGACAGTGCCTTTGGCCAAGCTGTGCTCTGTAACCTTTTTGAGGTTTAGGCAACTCCTACCCTCAGAACCTTCTGTGTTCAGGCTACTGGAGTTCTGGTTTCATCGGACACAGGGGTCCTACTGTAGTCTGTGGGCACAGACTCAATTGCTGCTGCGTGCAGCTCCCCATAAGGGAGCCCAGTTTTTGCTATGGGCTTTCGGTAGCCTGTAGCTGGGGAGTCCCATATGTGAGGACTGACTTCCTGCTTGTTCCCAGAGAAAGCGTAGTTACTCACCTGTAACAGGTGTTCTCCAGGGACAGCAGGAATCAGTCTCCGCAACCCTCCCTTCTCCCCTTGGAGTTGCTCCTTTACCATCTTTTATTTTTGCTGTCTTTTAGCTATATCATCTGACTGAACCAGATGGCACCCTTGGGCAGGAAGGGGAACACGCATGCGTGGTGGCATCTCCCAAAGGTTTTCTTTGAAAGCTGGGAGGATGCTTCCGCGAGGGCTCTGTCGGTGTCAATGTCACCCATATGTGAGGACTGATTCCTGCTATCCCAGGAGAACAACTATGCTATCTGACCTATCAACATTCTGAAAAGGAATTAAAAACCCACCTATTCATATAACATTTTGAAGGGAAACTAAATTTCCCACAAACCAAACTCATCTTATAGCTCTGCCCCAGCATGTCTTTCCCACATTGACTTCACATAACTACTAAATCTAAATAGAAATCATTCTTGGTAAACATGTTTATATATACTTTGTTAAATCAGTTATTGTTAAAAACTGTTCTATGCAACCGTCAGTTATTAATAGTTCCATGTAACTATTCCATCTAAATTAATGTAAATCATTCTCTGTAAACCACTTTGGCTTGTAGATAAAGTGGTATAGAAAAATAGACAAATAAATTGAGGCTATTGAACTGTTATGAAATGGCTGGTTTCAGAGGGTCTGCATGCCCTTTCTACCTGAGCGCAAGTGTCGTCCTGGGTGGAGCAGAGCTTTGTAGCCCCTGCAGACACTAGCAATGTGGGCATCACCTTCCACATTTGTCTAGCATTGCTACTTGGATGTCCACATGTGGGCGGACATGGTCTTCGGCTCTAGAGTTTTGCGAGCTGCTGTGTCGTCTTCTTGCCCAGTGGTGATGTAGCATTGGTACATCCCACTTGTCTGGACTGGTCTAGCAGAACTATATGGAAGGCAATATTTTACCAGATAATATCCTTTCCTTGAATCCTGCTATACCAGTCCAGGACTCACCCCTGAAACTGTATTTGCTCTGTTCATTTGCTGCAGTACCCATGGACCCACCATGATTTTTATACTTGGCTCTGCAGACTTATTTTCTATGGACAGCCTTTTATTTCTACCTTCCTGTACATAGTTCTCTACTGCTGTTAACCTCAATTGTGAACAAAAATGAGTTGTGAGGTTTGCTCTGTATCTCCCATTTGCTTTGTGCCAAATACTGTAAGGACCTCTGGTGCTGAGGCAGAAAGAGGCACAGGAGTGGTGTCATTGAAACATGGGCTTTTCATTGTCTCCACCAATCTGCTGTTAGAGAAACACAATCCACTTGACAGGACGTTATCTGATGAGTAAAATGTCACTTTAAAGCCGCCCTCAGTAGATGTGGAAGGTATTTTATCTCTTCTATGTTAGGTGAATGCTATCTCTGATCAGCAGCCCTTGTAAAATCATGGCGTGATCCAGGAAGCCAGAATGCTCTCTGACCCCATCCATGTAGCCAGGTATTCATTTCCAGGACGCAAACTTCTTGACCTCTGCCCTGGTCCTGACCCTCGCCCTCGACAGGGGGATTGAGGGGAGTACCACCTGTGCATATAACTGTTTTACCTTCTCCCAAAGCCACAAGGTCACTTTTGATATGCTGAGGTGGGAAAGTAACAGTATAATTTGTGTCAACATGGATAAGTAGCATGGGTTAATAGTAAGCTTAAAAAGTCAGAACATAAGAAATGCCTACTGGGTCAAACCAAGGTCCATCAATCCCAATATCCAACAGTGGTCATTCCAGGCCACAAGTACTTGGCATGTTCCCAAAGAGGCACACAGATTCCACAGTTCTTGTCCCAGGGAAGTAGTGGATTTCCCTGGTCCTCTTTAATAGTGGTTTATGGATTAACTCCAGGAACTTGTCCAAACCTTTTTTAAACCCAGCTACACTAACAGCTTTTACTACAACCTTAGGTAATGAATTCCAGAGTTTGATTACACATTTAGTATAAAAAAAAATTCTCTTATTAGTTTTAAATGGATTGCATTGTAGTTTCATTGCATGTCCTCTAGTCTTCCTACTTTTTGATGACATAAACAACCGATCTACGTTTACCCATTCCACTCCATTCATTAATTTATAGACCTCTATCATTCCCCCCCCCCCCCCACCCCTCAGCCAACTCTTTTCCAAGTTGAAGAGCCCTAACCTTTTAAACCTTTCCTCATAGGGGTATCCTTACATTGATTTTATCATTTTTGTCACTCTTCTTTGTACCTGTTCTAATTCAGCTATATTCTTTTTAAGATATTGTGACCAGAACTGCACACAGTATTCAAGGTATGGTCACACCATGGAACGATAGAGGCATTATAATATCCTTTGTTTTATTCTCCATTCCTTTCCTTATGATTTCTAGCATTCTGTTTGCTTTCTTGGCCGCCACTGTACATTGGGCAGACGGTTGCAATATATTATCCACAATGACACCTAAATCCTTTTCCTGGGTGGTGGTTCCTAATGTTGGAACATTGCATCATGTAATCATAGTTTGGGTTCTTTCTTAGGTGCATAACTTTGTACTTGTCCACATTAAATTTCATCTGCCATTTGGATGTCCAGCTTTCCAATTTTTCAAGGTCCTCTTGCAATTTTCCACAATCCTCTTGTGTTTTAAGAACTTTGAATAATTTTGTCTCATCTGCAAATTTGATCAGCTCACTCATTCCTATTTCTAGGTCATTTCTAAATATGTTAAAAAGCAGCGGGCCCAGCACAGCACCCTGGTAGCATTTCTTCCAAATCTGTCCATGGTCTGGGCCTCCCTATCAGGGGGAGGAGTGCATCTTTTGACTTTTAATCAGACACATGGCTGACTCCACAACTATGGAGTTGTGAGGCAGCTGTGTCTTCTGGAAACTGGGGCTCTTGCCTACTCTGTACTGGGAATTGAGCTGCCAGCTCACTATTGGCACAGTCAGCAGGCTCTCCCACATCCTGAATAGAAAGTGCTCCAGGATGGGGGAATCTGCACAGTCAGTGCCCCCTTCAGAAGGGCCTCGTACTGAAGGATCTCTAAGTCCTCGATATGAGGCTTATCCTCTGGCTCTGCTATGAAGGCCAGGGTCTTCGACATCTCGTGGATGAAGTAGAGGAACCTGAGATCCTTGGGTGGGGATCTCTGGCACTCCTGTGGGGGAGATGGCTCAGAGGGCACATCCCCCTATACAGCGTGATCTCTAGTGACTTATCGGTCTACCAACCCGACTGAAATGGAAGAGACCTTGAGTCCCAAGTGGTCAGCGAGTCGAGTCTATGTGACTCAGACACCAGGGGGCACCATGGTAACTGATGTGCGTGTTCTGAGGTACTTGGGAAAGTCATGGCTGAAGTTGGAGGCCGACCGACGTGGTTCCAAGTGGGTAAAATGTTCCTGCACAGGCTGGTTGTCCTCCTGGGAGGTCTTCATAATGGAGGATCCTGGCAGTGGCTATGATGACCTGAAGGCTCCGGGTGTTGGGCCGTTCTACGCCTTGAGGAAAGCAGCTAGGCTGTGTTCCAGGGCTGCCATTCTGGTTTCAGTGCCAGTAGGCTCTGCAGTGACTGGTTCAGACATCAAGGACATTGAGTCCAGAACCCAATTCCTTGAAGGGGCATCACCAATGGTGAGCACACGGGGGGACTAGGCTTGATCCCCCAATGTGGTAGGCGTCTCCTCCCCCCTCCCCCCCCCCCTACCGGGGCAGCTTCGAGGGCTGCTCCCAGTCATTGTCATCGGTGTCAGGTTGTGGGCTCTGAGACTGGACACCTGAGGATTTACCTCCGGCTCTGGGATTGGACTTCAACTTTGACGATGTCTTGAGCTTGAGGGGGACATTCTCGGATGATGACCTCTGGTCTGAGGCTCCATGACCTCCGGGCTCGGATTGAGCATGCCTGTGTGCAGCTGAGTCATCAGATGCAGTCCCCAAGGGCAGCGATTCCAGATTCGATGCCTGCCCCGCGGCTGAGGCCTTCAAACCAAACAGCTCTTCAGCTTCAGGACACAATTCCAGCTCTTTGACATCTGGACGCACAGTGGGCAAGAAGAGTCATTGTGGTGGTTACCGAGGCACTTGATGCAGTACTGTGGCAGTCCATGCTGGACATGGTACGGGGGCATCTGCCACCTTGTTTAAACCCACTGACCGAAGACCTAGCAGGGAAGACGGCACCTGCAAGGTCAAACTCGCACGTCTCTGTCAGGGAGGGTGCAAGGGAAATCCTGCGCCTTATGGAAAAGAAAAGGGACCGCAGAAAAACCTGACACTGAGGCGAGGGCTAACTCAGGTGGCGAGAAGGCGATCGGGAACCGATTGGCAAAAAGAGAAGTGAAAAAATGCTAAGATGATGGTTGGGAAAAATAGACTTTTACCGGGGACGATGGGCAGGACATCTGTAGGGCTCCATGGCAGCAATTGAAGTGGAAAACCACGGAGCTGAGCGAGGAGAGGAAGCAGTGGCGCAGAGAAGAGTCACACCTGCCTGGTCTTCATCAAGAAGGAACAGAGCGTGCTCACAATCACCTGACCTGTGAGTGGGGCAAGGAGGAGAGGAAGAAAGAACATGAGAACAAGGTCATTAATATGCAAGCACACATCAAGAACAAAGGAGGAAACTCTGTGCAAACACGTTAAGAGTATATTTATCTAGCAGGTGTTTGTTTGTTTTTTAAACAAAACAGCCTCAAAGCAGTCAACTATAGAATAAGCTTCTCGGGTTCAAAGGATTTCTTTTTTATGACTCCTTAAGTATATCTTTCTCCCTTGCCCCTTACCTGTCAAAAGCTGCATTCGGCAATATCAAACACCCAAGCTTGGCAAGCGAGCTCCTCAAGAATCCGCTTTACAAAGGAGCTGATTGAACAGCCTTTCCCTTCCAACCCAACAGAGAAAATGAGAAAGTTTGTTGAGGCTGATGTCCAAGCAAAACTGCCCCAGGATTTCATTAGCAGACACTCTACCTGCCAGACTTAGCACTATCAACTTTCCACCAAGCATCTCCTCAATCCTTCACTGCAGACATCAAGAATCAATGCCCCCTAACAAATGTGTGACTAATTCAGATCATTCTAATGAGTTTGGAGGAACAAGTCCCATGGAAGGCTTCCAGTGGCAAAGGAAAACATTTCCTGAATTTGAAGAGACATCATCTTCCCCATTTTCCATAGGAAAAGATTTGAAAAGACCTTCCTTCTTAAACCAACAGAGAATCTAAAAAAGAAGTATCAAAATGCAGTGATAGAACAATATAAGGTAGTTACTCACCTGTAGAAAGTGTTCTCCATGCACTGTAGAAATAAGTCCTCATGAATGGTGATGGCCCCTACAGAGCTGTACATGGGAAGGCTCCCCAGCTTTTATTGGAAGCTGTTGGGAGGCTCCACCACGCCTGTATGCCTCCATCCCTCCTGCCGATGCAGTGTCATCGTCATCCAGTCTGATAACATAGCTGTAGCAGAAGAGAGCACCTTGTGGAGGTGAAAGGATTGTGAGGATTTATTCCTGCTATCCACGGAGAATACCTGCTACAGGTCAGTAACCACTTTTTCTCTGTGGACAAGCAGGAATGAGTCCATGTATGGGACTCCCAAGCTACAGGCTACCAAAAAGTGAGGAGGCCACTGAGAAGCCCAATCGGGGCAAAAGCTCAACTGCAGGATGGCAAAAAGCTATGATGGTCAAGAGACCAACCATGTACTATAGCAGTGATTCTCTCTTCCCCATTTTTTTTGGTAGCCTGGACAGAATAGAATGGGCTTGGGGGGTGGAGTTGAATTCTAATCCCAAAAAAAATTCCAGAGTACAGATTGGCCGAAGTTGTTCTTGTATTGGGAATCCCCTTCTAGGCAGTAGTGAGATGAGTGTGTGCACCGAAGTCTGTTGAAGCCCTGCAGACCCATGGAGACCGAGTGCATGTTGGCCACTGATGCAGCCATAGCTCTGACATTATGAGCAGTGGTATGACCATCAAGGCTCAGGCCTGCCTAGGCATAAGCAAAAGAGATGCAGTCTGCTAGACAAATTGAAAGAGATTGTTTGGAAACGGCAGCCCCTAGCGTGCTGAAGTCAAAAGATACAAAAGATTGGATGGACTGCCTATAGGCGTCTATCTGCCCCAAGTAACGTAAGAAAATAAGAATGCTATACTAGGTCAGACCAAGGTCCATCAAGCCCAGCATCCTGTTTCCAACAGTGGCTAATCCAGGTCACAAGTACCTGCCAGGTTCCCAAAAAGATATACAGGTTCCACAACCTGTAAGCAGTAGATTTCCCGGGTCCTCTAAGAATGGCTCTTGGAACTTTCGTCCAGGAAAGTGTCCAAACCTTTTTTAAATCCAGCTACACTAACAGCTTTTACTACATCCTTCAGTAACAAATTCCAGAGTTTGATTGTGTTGAGTGAAAAAATATTTTCTCCTGCTAGTCTTAAATGGGTTACATTCTAAATTCATTGTGTGTTGCCTAGTCTTTCTACTTTTTGATGGCATAAACAGATCTATGTTTACCTGTTCCGTTCCACTCATTAATTTATAGATCTCTATCATATCTCCCCTCAGCAGTCTCTTTTCCATGTTGAAAAGCCCTAACTTTTTAAGCCTTCCCTCATAGAGGTATCCTTCCAGCCCCTTTTTCATTTTGGTGGCTCTTCTCTGTACCTTTTTCCAATTGTGCTATATCCTTTTTAAGATATGGTATTCAAGGTGCAGTCGCACCATGGAAAGATGCAGAGGCATTATATTATCCTTGGTTTTATTCTCTATGCCTTTCCTTATTCTTAGCATTCTATTTGCTTTCTTGGCCTCCGCTGCAGACTGGGTGGAGGGTTTCAACATGTTATCCACAATGACGCCTAAATCTTTTTCCTGGGTGGTGGTTCCTAATGTGGAATGTTGCGTCGTGTAACCATAGTTTGGGTTGTTCTTTCCTAGGTGCATAACTTTTCACTTGTCCACATTAAATTTCATCTGCTATTTGTACCTTCATTCTTCCAATTCATCAAGATCCTCTTGCAATTTTTCACAATCCCCTTGTCTTAACTTTGAATAATTTTGTCTCATCTGCAAATTTGATCACATCACTCAGTATTCCTTTTTCCAGGTCATTTATGAATGTTAAAAAGCAGCAGACCCAGTACAGATCCCTGGGGTACTCCACTATTTACCTTTCTCAATTAAGAAAATTGGCCATTTAGCCCTACTCTCTGCTTTCTATCTTTTAATCAGTTCCTGATCCACAATAGTACACTACCTCCTATCCCATGACTTAAGTTTCACCAAGACTCTCATGAGAGATCTTGTCAAAGTTTTTCTGCAAATCCAGATACACTATATCAAACAGCTCACCTTTCTCTACCTGTTTATTTACACCTTCAAAAAAATATAACAGATTAGTAAAATAAGACTTTCCTTGGCGAAATCCATGTTGGCTTTCTCCCATTAAACCATGATTATCTACATGTTCAGTAATTTTATTCTTCATAATAGTTTCTACCATTTTGCTCAGTACTGACATCAGACTCACAGGTCTGTAGTTTCCCGAATCACCCCTGGAGCCCTTTTTAAAAAATTAGTGTAATATTGGCCATTCTCCAGTCTTCAGGTATTACGGATGATTTCATTGATAGTTCACAGATTGCAGATTAGTAATCTCATGTTTGAGTTCCTTCAACATCTTTGGATGTATGCCGACCAGTCCAGGTGATTTCCTACCCAAATACTGTAGTTGTAATACATCTTCCCAGTTTATCAATATTTTTTTCAATTCTTCCCAGGGGCGGCTCAAGGCAATCTTCCACCTGAGGCGAAGTATGAAACGGTGCCCCTCCCCCCCCCCACACACACCTTAGAGGGGGCAGGGCTTTTTCAGAAATCCAATCAGAGACTGAACCAAACCAAAAAGCCGATTAGATTATATGGAGGAAATGCAAGATGTTTGCACACAGGGCCGTATCGAGCTGCAATCGCACCCTGTGCAACTTGCAGCTCGGGCACATGCCCTCCCTCTCCCCCCATACCTCTGTCCAGCGCTGCCTGCTCTTTCCCTGCTGCTGCCGCCCTCTGTTTTTTCATGGCAGCACCGGCAGCAGGGAAAGAGCAGGCAGTGCTGGACTGAGGTATGGGGAGGAGGAGGGGGGCATGCGCCCGATCTGAAAGGCACCGGCACTTTTAAGTAGATCTGTCCCTCCCTACTTTGACATTGTGTGGGAGGAGGGAGGGACCAGACCTGCTTAAAGTGCCATGAAAAGGCTTGGGAGCTCATTTCAGCTGCCTGTTATTCTGCCAGCGGCAGCAGGCAACAGCAGACAGTCAAAATGTGCCCCCCCCCCCCCCCAGGCCTTTCTGCCCTGTGCATCTGCACCGCTTGCACAGGTCTAGGTACGGTCCCATTTGCACATCAAGGAACTAAAAGCAAGAACCAACAGCACAGTTTATAAAACTAAATTATAACTCATTTTTATTTTGTTATAAACTGCGTTATGGTTCTTGCTTTTTCAACATATATTTTGCATCCAAAGTAGGTGCAGAGCAGAACTAGGACATTCACCCACAGAACTCAATATTAAAAAAAAAAAAAAAAAAAAATCTGATTCTGATCATCTCACTAACAGAAACAACCACCACCACCACTATTCTCCAGTACCAGGCGTATTGTGAACTAATACAAAACCGTACAACAAAGTGCAAACCTACCATACCATATCAGCACAAACTTCCAAAACTCACATAAGGAGCCCATTCAAAAAAGTGTCACTGTAAATACTACAATGGGCCCTGGAACATCCATACACCTATTTGAAAAGCTGAATAAGTCAAATTACTACAATACAGTATAGATCTTTATGTAGAAACTCCAGGTTAACAGAACACCTGACCTCAGTCACACACTCACAACATCGACCCTCACCAAGTACAGAATAAGTAACCACAATCTAAAGTAAAAATAAAAATATGTAGACAAAATTTAAATTGAAACCCCAAGAAGCCAGAGTCCACATGCAGTGCAACATCAGATAAATAAGAAATGCAGTTTCCCAATACTGTATAAAATATAAAAATAGCACAAAGTCCAATCACTAAAATTAAATAAAATTATCTTTTCTACCTTTGTTGTCTGACCATTTTATTCTCTGATCATGCTGGTCCCGATCTGAGGCTTCTGCTTTCCTGTCTTCTCTTAGCTCTCTTTCTGTGGTCCATGGTCCATCTGCCATTTCTTATCTCTTCTTTTGTTCACTTCCTGCCATCAGCCCATTTCCAGTTCCAGTAACCCTCCCCAGTATCAGCCCCCTTTCCAGTCCTTCCCTCCCAGTACCTTCCAATTTCATTCACACGACTGCCACTGGTGTCCATTCCCTTCCAGTACCCCTCCTTCTCCACTGTCCAGCCCCTTCTAGTCCAAATACAATCCCAGATATCAGCTCACGTCCACTCTGTGCCACCCCCCCCCCTGTCAGCTCCCTTACAGTCGCCCTACCCTCTGTCTATTCCCCTTCCAGTGCCATTTGCATGTCAGCTCCCTTTCAGCCTCCTCCCCATTACCTAACCACCTACCACTCCCATCCCCCAAGTGTCAGCTCCCTTCCAGTCCCCCTTCAGTACATCCCAGGTGTCAGCTCCTTTCCTGCCCCCTCCTTCCCTTGGCAGACCCTCTCATTATCCGCTCCCTTCCAGTCCTATTCTACCATTCTCCCGCATCAGCCCGTTTGTAGTCCTAGCCCCTAGTTTTCTTCCAGGGCCAGCAGCACTCTCCTCCCCTCCCCCATTAGCCCATTTCCAGACCCAGCCCATGTCCAGTCCTATCCCCCTTATCAGCCCACTCTAGTCCTAGCCCCCCAATCAGCCCATTACCAGTCCTAGCTCATTTCGGGTGCTAGACCCCCCCCCATCTGCCCATTACCAGTCCTAAGCTCCCCCACCCCCAATAAGTCAATTTCCAGTCCTAGCCCCCCTATCAGCCCAATTCCTGTCCTAGCCCCCCAATCATACCATTTCTAGGCCTAGCCCCACCAATCAGCCCATTACCAGTCCTAGCCCTCCCCCATCAGCCTATTTTCCAGTCCTAGCCACCCCTGATAGTGCTTTACCAGCCCTAGGCTCCCCCCCTATCAGCCCATTTCCAGTTCTGACCCCTCATCAGCCCATTTCCAGTCCTTGCCCCCCCCATAGCCCATTACGAGTCCTAACCCCTCCCATCAGCCCACTTCCAGTTCTAACCCACATCAGCCCATTTCCAGTCCTAACCCCTCCTCCATCAGCCCATTTCCAGTTCTAGCCCCCCATAGCCCATTACCAGTCCTAACACCTCCCCCCCCCCATCAGCCCATTTCCAGTCCTAGCCCCCCACCCCAGGGGAATTGAACTTAAGAACACTGGCTGCTGAAGTCGCTGCCGCCACAGCAGCAGCAGAAAAAAGTGCCCCGCGGCCGTCCCAGCAAAGCCCTCTTCTCTCCCTCAGTGCCGGCTTTACAGAGCCACAAAGGGAGTGTTTCCTTTTCTCGCGGCTCTACTAAACCTGCCGGCGCTGATAGGAAATGGCATTTCCTGTTTCCAATCAGCTCTGGCGGGCTTAGCAGAGCCACGAGAAAGGGAAATGCTCCCTTCGCGGCTCTGTAAAGCCGGCGCTGAGCGGAGAGAAGAGGGCTCTGCCGAGGCAGCCGCAGGGCACTTTCTTCTGCTGCTGCTGCCGCGGTGGCAGAGGCAGCAGCTCTTCCGATCTTTTTGTTTTGTTTTGTTTGTTTGTCTTTTTTGAAGGCCGAGTGAGGTGGGCTTTTTGGGGGCAATTTTTGCTGCTCCCAAAAGGTTGCTGCCTGAGGCCACCGCCTCACTCGGCCTAATTATAGAGCCGCTCCTGATTCTTCCAATACATCACCTTTAAATACCATTTCGGGCATGGGTAACTTCTCTACATCTTCTTTAGTAAAGACCAAAGCAAAGGATTCATTCAGTCTCTCTGCTATGGCCTTGTCCTCCCTTAGTGCCCTTTTACCCCTCTATCATCCAATGGTCCAACTGACTTTCACAGATTTATTGCTACATTTTTGCTTCCACAGCAAGTTTTTTTTTCAGATTCTCTTTGCCTGCCTTATCAATGCCTTGCATCTAACATGCCAGTGCTTATGATATTTCATATTTTCCTCATTTGATTCCTTTTTCCATTTAGTGAAAGATTTATTTTTTTCTTTTTTTTTTTTGCTGCAACAGCTTTTCTGCCCTCACCTTTAAACCATGCTGACATTGTTTTGGCTTTCCTTACACTTTTCTTAAAGCGTGGAATACATCTGGTCTGGGCTTCCAAGATAGTATTTTTATACAATGCCCATGCTTGATGTAAATCTTTAACCTTTGCAGCTACTCCTTTTAGTTTTTTCTTAACTATTTATTTATTTATAAATAACTAATTTCTCAGTCTCCCTTTTGAAAGATAAAGTTATTACTATGGATTTCCTTGCCATCCTCCTTCCAATTATGAAATGGCAATAGTGACCATAGCATGATCACATTTCAAGAGGCCCCAACACTGTTATCTCTTGCACCAGATCCTGTGTTCCACTAAGGACTAGGTCGAAAACAGATTCCCCTCTTGTCAGTTCATGAATCAGCTGATCTAAGAAGCAGTCATTTATTTCATCTAGAAACTTTAGCTTCCTAGCATGTACTGCTGTGACATTAACCCAGTCGATACCGGGGTAATTGAAATCACCCGTTATTACTGTATTGGAGCTTTTGTTAGCTTCCCCGATTTCTTTTAGAATTTCATCATCCATCTGTTCATTCTGGCCAGGCAGTAGGTAGACTACCCCCACTGCCATTGCCTTCCCATTTTTACATGGGATTTCTATCCATAGAGATTCTACAGTGTATTTTGTTCCCTGCAAAACTTTAATCCTATGTGACTCAATGCCCACTCTAACGGAGCACAACCCTTCCACCAGTTTGATCTACCCTATATGCTAATCTTTCCTTTAGTTCTATATATTATAACTCTCCCGTCTTATGTTTTAGACTTCTAGCATTTGCATTCAGGCATTTTAGAGGTTGTATTTTATTCATATTAATCTGGTTATCAGTCGATAAGGGTAATTTGGAATCTGAGTTACCTTTATCTTTATTGGAACCTCTCTGTTGGAATGCCCTAACTTTCTTCTTTTGCAAGTATCTTTCAAAGATACATCCTTCCAAACCATGCATTCTTGGGTGGCTCCTATTATCTATTTTAAAAACTGCTTTATCACCTTTTTAAAGGTTAATGCCAACAACCTGGTTTCATCCTGGTTAAGGTGGAGGCCATCCTTTCGTAAAAGCCCCTTCCTTCCCCAGAATGTTGCCCAGTTCCTAACTAATCCAAAACCTTCCTTGCACCATAGACTCATCCACACATTGAGACTTCAAACTTCTCGAGCAATTTTCAGAAGACTGTGTTCATGAGGAATTAGCTAAACTAAAAGTAGACAAAGCCATGGGTCCAGATGGGATACATCCAAGAATACTGAGGGAACTTGGTTCTAGCGACTCCACTGCCTTTTCAATGCCTCTTAGAGTCTGGAGTGGTGCCAGAGGATTGAAGAAAGGTACATGTAGTCCCTTTACACAAAAGTGGATGTAAGAATGACATTGAGAACTGCAGGCCGGTTAGTCTAACCTCTGTGGTTAGTAAATTATTGGAAAGGTCACTGAAGGAGACGATAATGAGGTTTCTGGAGTACAGTGGGATTGCAGGATCCGAGGCAATATGGATTCACCAGAGGCAGATCTTGTCAGACAAAGATTTCTTTGACTGGGTGACCAGGATGTTGGACTGAGGGAGAGATCTAGATGTGGTGTATTTAGATTTCAGTAAAGCCTTTGACACCGTACTGCATCAGGAGACTTGTAAACAAACTGAGCATCCTAGGGATGGACTTTAAAGTTATTGATTGGGTTTAGAAATTGGTTTAATGGGAGGTGACATAGGGTATGGGTAAACGGAGCCCACTCTGAGGAGGAGGAAGTTACCAGTGGTGTGTCGCAGGGATTTGTCCTTAGTCTGATTCTGTTTAACATCTTACCTGACAGTCCTTCCGCAATATCACTAACAAAGGTTTTCTTGTTTGTGGATGATACCAAAATCTGCAATAGAGTAGACATACAGGAAGGAGTCGATAACATGAGGAGGGAGCTAACTATGCTTAAAGAGTGGCATTGAATTTGTCAGCTGAAATTTAATGTTAAAAAATGCAGGGTCATGCATTTAGGCTGCAAAAATCCAAAGGAGCTGTACAGTGTAGGGGTTGATGTACTTCTGTGCACAAAAGAAGAGCGGGACCTGGGCATAATTGTCTAACTATCTTAAAGTAGTTAAATAAGTAGAAAAGGCGACTGCGAAAGCCAGAAGGATACTTGGGTGTATAGGGAGTGGAATAGCCAGCAGAAAAAAGGAGGTGATCATGCCTCTGTATAAGTCTCTGGTGTGACCTCATTTAGAGTATTGTGTGCAATTCTGAAGGCCGCACCTTCAAAAGGATATAAGTAGGTTTGAGTCAGTGCAGAGGGTGGCTACTAAAATGGTTAGTGGTCTTTGTTATGATGCATATGAGGACAACCTTAGAGATGTATACTTTTAGAGGAAAGGTGGATAGGACAATATGATAGAGACATTTAAATACCTCTGGCATAAATGTACGGGCGGGTCTCTTTTTCAATTGAAGGCAAGCTGTGCTAGGAGGGAACATAGGATGAGAGTGAAAGGGGATAGATCCAAGAGTAATATGTGGAAATATTTCTTTACGGAAAGAGTGGTAGATGCATGGAATAGTCTCCCAGTGGAGGTGGTGGACATGAGGACAGTATCTGAATTCAAAAAAACATGGGACAAACACAGAGGATCTCTAAAGGTAAAAAGGGGACTATTGTAGTTGATATGGAAGGGTAGACTAGATAGGCCATGTGGTCTTTTTCTGCCATCATGTTTCTATACAAAATCCTTCCTTTTGACTAATTTCCAAGAAAACAATATAGCATTCTTCAAGGACACCTGGCCAGCAATTATTTCTGATCATTTGGTTCTGGCTGTTATGAATCAAAGATGATCACCTGCGGTTTACCAGCCTCCTTCCCACCACACCACTAGTAAACGAGGTGTACTGACTCAAGAACATTTTCTGATCCTTCAGTGGGAACGTCATCAATTGCTTAGTGATCACTTTGGAACCTGCCGCTGTTTCAGTGTGGAGAGGGGATTCCATTTGGCCTTATTCCTTATTTGAAAAAGACGGGGGGATTATGCCCTATTCTGTATCTGAGACGGCTAAATGTTTTTCTTTCCAAATACAAATTTAAAATGAATGCCCTAGCTACCATTTTGCCCCTCATTCGAAGAAGAGATTGGTTGGCCTCACTGAACCTCAGGGATGCTTACAGCCATATTCCAGTAAATCCATCCCACTGGAAGTTCCTCCACTTCACATTCCTTGAAACTCACTACCAGTTTTGTGTCCTCCTTTTCAGCCTATTTTCTGTACCCTGAGCTTCACAAAATGTGTAGCTGCAGCACATCTTCACTGAGCAGGCAATTTTGTTTTTCCATCTCTGGATGATTGGTTGGTAACAGGCAAGGTTCCTCAAACTGTGATCTCTACTCTAAATACCATCAGCTATCTTCTCCAAAGTCTGGATTTCCTCATCAACATGAGGAAATTGAAATTTGTTCCAACTCAACATTTGTTTCATTGGTGCCAATCTGGATAGCCAGTCTGCAACTGCTTATCTATTTCAATCCAGGATGCAGTCCATAATAAATTTGGCTCAAGTCTTCTCTGTGGCATGCAGATCCACAGCAAAAACAATCTTGCATATTCTGGGCCACATAGCCACAGATATCCAGATAGTTCCAAATGCTAGATGGAGATATAGATCGCTTCAGTGGCATCTCAAGAGGTTCTGCAACACAACACTTCATTCCCTCTCCAAGAGTATTCCTATCCTGGACATTCTCAAAAGTGATCTTCTTTGTTGGACCCTTCCGGTAAACCTTTTGGGAGCTGCCCTTTTCATCCTCCTCCAGCACATCTCATTCTTACTTTTGAGGCCACTCTGTAGTTGGGGAGCTCATCTCAGCTTTCTTTTACTTGAGGTTTTTGGTCTCCAACAGAACATTTTTCACATATCAACCAGTTGGAGCTTCAAGCAGTCCTTCAGTCTCAGAACATTTGCATGCTGGTTGAACAATGCAGTTTTTCAAGTTCACACAGACAATCAAACCACTATGTTTTAGGTTCCCTAAATCTTTGCAGTGAAGCTCTTCACATCTGGAAATTTGCAGCAACTCTCAATTACAATATTCAGGCGACCTGTTTTTCAGAGTACTGCAACTAGCTGGCAGACTCTTTAAGCAGACAACTACAGCCTCATGAATTGTCACTCGACCTCTTCACAATCAAGCACATTTTTCAAAAATGGAGGTTCCAGTGTTAGATCCCTTTACATCTGCAGACAATGCCAAATGCACCCATTTCTGTTTTTTCAGACCATCTTCACTCCACCTCCATCAGGATGCCTTTGCGATTTCCTGGCATGACAGCTTGATGAATGCCTTTCCCTCCTTCTTTCTCATATCCAGAGTCTTACAGATGATACTTCAGGATCATGCATCAGTCATACATATTGCTTTCAAGTGGTCCAGGCAAGTCTGGTTTCTGGTCCTCCTTTCCTTCTGGTCATTACTCCATTGCTGCTTGGCTCCCATCCCTCCCTTCTGACTCAACAGGAAGATTTTCTGCTGCACATGAGCCTGCAAAGTCTTTTTCTAACAGTCTGAATGTTGAAAGCCAATTACTATCCAACCTTTCTGTATCTGAAAGCATTTGACAGATTATTTTAGCTTCTAAGGATTCCACCAAAAGATCCTATGCTTCGAAATGATCTCACTTTTCTTGTTGATGTTTGAGTCACCACTTTCAGCCCTTCTCTTGTCATCCCACGAATGTCCTTTCCTACCTCATGTTCTTTTCTGTTAGTGATCTGAAAACTTCCTTGGTACACATGCACCTTTTCTCTCATCACCCCTGGGTAGTGAAATTCATGAGAAGCCTAGCAATTCTCAGACTGCCATTTTGAGAGCTAATGCCACCTCAGGATCTCATTATCATCCTGCTAGCATTAATCAAGCCACCTTTGAACCTTTGCATCAATCTTCCCTTAAGCATCTCTCCTGGAAGACTATTTTTCTAATTGCTATAACATCAGCATGATGCATTAGTGAACCCCAAGAGCTGGTGTACTACCTTCTGTATACACAGTTTTTACCAACCAAAGTTTTTTGTACTTGTCCCAAGTTTTTGCCTAAGGTGGTCTTGGCTTTCCATTTGAATCAGTCAATAGTTCTGCTTATTTTTTTCCCAAACCACCTGCATCATAAACTGAAAGGATTTTGCACTCCCTCCACTGATGGAGAACAGTTATCATCTTTGTTTTATGCAGAACTGTCATAGGTCGTCTCAATTGTGACTTTTAGGCCTTCCTACATTTAAAGTACTCTCTCCACCTGACTCTGTGGCTGTACTGAATTTGCATATCATACTCTATCCCTAATAGTCATTGCCCATCATCTCAGCATAAGAGATTCAACGATAGCTAATCTGTGCTCTATCTCCATATCTGAGATCTGCAATGCTGCCACATTGTCAATAATTCACACTTTTACCAAGCATTGCTGCCTTGACTATTCATTCTGCATAGATACTGAGTTTGGACAGTCTCTTCTCTGCAAATTTTATGCTCTGTAATCATCCTTCCACCTCCCCAGAGGTTTTTTGTCAGGTCGCCATGCATGAGCAGTCATACTTTCTTGACCAACCCTTTGCTCTGGACTTGCCAACAAGTATGCCTACACTTCCCCTGCTTGTCCACAGTGAAAACATAGTTGCTTACCTGTAACAGATGTTCTCCATAGACAGAAAAGGAATGCAGCTACACTTTAACCACTATCCAATCCCCTTTATTTTAAAGCCCTTGATATATCACTTAAGAGCCAAGGCTATCTCAGCAATTTACGAACAATTAAAAAAAAATAGGGGAGCTAACTACAGCAACAAAAAAGGGAGGAACAATAAAAGAAAAAAAAGAGAAGGGTAATTACAATTCATATGCAGGGAGGGAAACTGAGGTGGAAGGAAAGAGCAGGTGGTTCTCCGGGGTGGGGGGGGGGGGGGAGGTTAAAGAGCAGAAAACTGGGGAAAAGCTTGCCAGAAACATTAGTGTTTTGAGATTCTTCTTAAAAGTGGGGACGGGAGGGGAAGGGAGTTCGAAAAGCAGGAAACGGTATAGGGAAAGGAAGAGTTTCTGGAGAGGACAAGGTGGAGGATCAAGGGTGAAAATAGAGACAGGAGGACAGCATTGGATGAGCAAAGAGAACAGGAATGAACTTATAGTAGAGAGAGATAAGAGTGGACAACTACGGAATGGGAGGAAAACTGTGCACAGTGGACCAATGTAACACAAATTCTTGAAGTTTGGAATTGACTGAGTTAACTTGAGTTTCAGGAGGCATGAAGGCACCTGCACAGTACTCTTTTTCCCCCCCCCCCCCCCAAAAAAAAAAGGTTCCCAAAAGTTAGGAGAGAGCTCTACACACTGGATTAGTCCACTGGACGTCACCATCAAGAATGGCTGCATGCCCTTCTCCAGGAACAAGCAGGAAGTCAGTCCTCACTTAGTGGTGACGACGGCACCGATTGAGCCCGCACGGAGCAATTCCCCAGCTTTTAAAGAAAGCCTTTGGGATTGCTATCACGCATGCGTGGTCCTCTTCCCACCCAAGGGTGCCATCTTGCTCAGTCTCCCTTTTTACGCGGAGCCCTTCGGACGTACATCCTTGTCCCTTGGAAAAGGTTTTCATTTTCTTCGCCTTAACAGGCTATATCCTCTTTTTCCGGTTGCACCGGTCCTCTGCCTGCCCTCCCCTTGCTCTCTTTTGGAGCTTACGGGGATACTTTTTCTAAATATTTTTTCTTACCAGGCTTCGCGCCCTTTTCTCTGTAAAACCGCTGGCCACATGGGTCTTCGACCTCGCAGGGACTATTTTTGCCCCCATGGCCACCGGGTTTTAAAAATGCGATAGATGCTCTAGGAATGTGTCACTTACGGACACTCATGACTGCTGTCGAAGGTGTCTGGGGGCCGACCATGACCCAGAGCTCTGTTCGTTCTGTAAGAAAATGTCCTCTAAGGCCCTGCTCAGCCATAAGCAGAAGTCCGAAGACATTTCTCGAAAGGCTGCCTCTGAGTCCCCGGTGGCACCCTCGGTCATCTCCCCTCCGGTGGGTTCTCCCTCTGTGGCACCATGTTCCAGGCGGCATTCTGACCAGGGGTCCCCCGAGGTGGAACGGCGCAAAAAGGAGGCCTCAAAGTTGCTGTCTGGGGCCCCCCGACAAGTGGGAGCGCTCCCGCGCCCAGTCGCTTAGCCAAATTTGGCGTTCTCGAGAGTCGGACAAGGAGCAGCCCCGCAAGGCACCACGCAGAGAAACGGAGGCCTCTGGCGAAGGTGCCCAGTCTCCTGAGGGTCATCCTGGTGAGGACCCCCTCTCCTCCTTGACGCCCAATCCGGTGACCCCGGTATCAGGGTCCCATGCCCACGTGGGAGTCCCGTATGCTGGTGCTAGAACACAGCGTTTCTGCATTCATTGCTTCCCAGCAGGCGCTCAAGCCAGCTTTGCTGACTTGTGCCCAGAGACCACTGGTCCCTCGCATGGGACACCCATATCCGTCCGGGAAACCCTCGAGTGCCACAGGCCTCATGAGGGTCCTCGACATCGGTCTCGCTTGCTCTCCCATTCTTCGGGGATGAGATCGTCCAGTGCTTCTGGCTTCAGGCCACCAGCCATCGGACAGGGCAAACCACCCAGTTTGGTCCCTTGACTGATTTCTTGGATTGGGAATCCGATGGGGACACATCCCCAGAGACCCGCGCCCATCGGGATCTTCCATTGGACCCCTCGCCACCTGATCTCCAACAGCATTCACCGCCCAAGGACACCACCTTTTTGGTGTTTGTTCGGGACATGGCTCGGGCCCTCAACCTGGTCACCCAGACAGAGGAAGACCCTCGTGCTGATGAACTTCATATTCTTCAGTATGAGGCCCCGCCTACGGAATCCCTCATCATGCTGGCACCGCCGATCCTCTCCCAGCTATTGCTCCGCATATGGGAGGCCCTGGCCTCTGTCCCCATTGTGAGCAAGTGCCTTGACACAATGTACAAGGTGCAGCAAGGGCCAGGCTTCCGTAAGACTCAACTTCCACACACCTCAATGGTAGTGGAATCAGCCATGAGGAAGCAGAAAGGCCCGAAGTCCCACTCCTAGGTTCCTCCGGGCCAAGAGTCCAGAGACCTTGATGCCCTGGGCCACAAGGCCTATCGAGGTTCTATGCTCTCCTGTCGCATCCAGGCATACCAATTTATATATGGGTAGGTTCCTCCATGACTTGGCAAAAGAACTTGGAGGCTTCTCCGCAGGCCTCGAGGGTGAGCCCCTCGGCAGGTTCCGCACCCTGTTGAAATCAATGGTGGATTGCTCCAAATATATCTCTCAAGCCTCCTATGATGACTTCGAGACATTGGCTCGGGTGGCGGCTATGGACATCAGAACCCGCTGCCAGGCTTGGCTCCAATTTTCGGATTTGGGCAGTGGGTGCAGGAAAAGCTCCTGGACATACCCTGCCTCGGTGAACAACGTTTTGGTAAGCCGATGGAGGAGAAGGCTGCGGAGATTGAGACAGAGTACGTCACTAGGACCCGTATCTCCTGCAAGACCTCGACGCTGCCTTGTAAGAAGCAGCCTTCCAAGAAGCCCTTCTTTCCCAGGAAAGGCCTCCTGTACCGCAGCTACCCGTCATACCCGGCTACCCCCGTGCCAGCCACTACAGCGCGGGGAGGGGGGGGAAGCCCGGCCATGGTCACCGTAAACAAAAGAGCCCGAGGGCCCAGACGCCGGCTCCCCCACAATCCCCTCAGGGATTTTGATGCAGTGGCATGGCCCCTCGCCCTCCAGTGGCACAGCAGCCAGTGGTGGGGGTGGGGGAGAGCGCTTATCACCTCAGACACCCGGGTCCTCTGGGTTATCCGGGAGGGCTGTCACCTCCACTTCAACAGGCTCCCACCCCCTTCTCCCCGGTAGAGCCTCCTCAACTCCCCGCACACCAGCATTTGCTGCAGCGGGAATTGCACTCCCTCCTTGCCCAACGGGCAGTCGAAGTTCCCACCCCACCTTCGAGGTCAGGGATTTTATTCCCGGTACTTCCTCATCCTGAAAAAGGTGGGAGGTCTGCTGCCCATCCTCAACCTCCGCAGACTAAAGTTCCTGGTGCAGGAGAAATTCAAGATGTTCTCTTGGTGTGCTGCTGCCCTTCCTCCGGCAGGGTGACTGGCTATGCTCCTTGGATCTTACGCCCATATCTTGATCCACCCCCAACACAAGCAGTACCTGCGTTTCAGGGTGCAGGGAGAGCACTTCCAGTACAGGGTACTCCCCTTCGGCCTTGCATCCGCCCCACGGGTCTTCACGAAGTGCCTTGTGGCCACCTCTCACCCTTGGTGCCGGGGCATGTCGGTGTATCTCCAGGAACAAGCAGGAATGTAGCGTATCGTTGGTACCGCCAGAGCCTGCGCGGGAACGCTCCCAAGCGTCCAATTGGAAAGCTTTTGGGAGCATCCCACAGCGCCTGCATGCTGCCTTCCTGCCTTTCCCACTGTCCCTCTTCAGTTCTTCATTTTCCGCGGAGCCGACAGGTCCCATACCCTGTCACCTCAGAAAATTCCTTTTTTATTCTTTATTTTTTTGTGGTTGCGTCTGACTTCGTTCGACACCTACCGGTACCGCCGTTGGTTCTTTTTTCTTTTCTAAAAAGAAAAAAAAAATATATATATATATATATATAGTTCTGAGGTATTTTTTCTTCAGAAACTTTTTTCCTCGGTGCTAGGCGCCATTTTGGGCACTAGGCCCATTTTCCTTAAAAATGGAAAAACCAGCTGATAGTGTAGCAGTACCATATCCGTCACGAACACCCATGACTGGTGTCTTAAATGTTTAGGCCCTGACCTTTCTCCATCAGAGTGCCTCTCCTGTAAGAAGATGACTAAAAGGGGCTTGCAGAATAGAGCTGCAAAACTCTGTACCCTTTTTGCTTCAGATGCGATGTCCATTGCATCGACGTCTTCCAGAGCCTCAATTTCCTCCCATGGATCTCAGGTAACTAAACATAAATCTAGCCGGTCCTCAAAGGGTAGATCTCCTTCTAGGCATCGAGAAGCCTTTGGCATTGCCTTTGAGGAAACTTCACTGGCAAAACAGACCTGACGAGAGCTTCCAAAGCATTAACGGAGCTCCAGGATGTTCTTGAGGCCTCTACCTCGGCAAAACTACTGGTGCCATGCTCTGGGGTTCCGGCTGCTTCTACCGATACCGACACCCAAGCATCAGCAGCATCGATAGATCAGAGGTTTCTTGCTATCGAACGCAGTCTGGCAGCTCTTCGATACCGTTGAGACCACTACAGACGGTTCAACAGGCACTGGTACTGATGGCACCGGCCTCAGCGGGTATACTCCCCATGCCGAGTCTTGAGTCTATCTCCGGCATTGACAGATCGGTACCGAGATACCTCGATACCGACTTCAATCGATACCGGTACCGTGCTCTGCACGAACACCGGGATCAGAGATATTTTGAATCTTCCAATTCCGATGATTCTAATGACTCTGCCTATAACAGAGTACTTCTTCCGGAGGAACCATCTTCTCCCCAACGCAGAATGTCTCCTCCGGAGGATATGTCCTTTCAGGATTTTATTCATGATGTGGCTCGAGACCTTGCAATCACGGTAACTCCTGAAAAGGAACCTAGGGCACAGGAATTAGAAATTCTTCAATACCCTAAGGCTCCCAAGGAAGCAGCTACTCTGCCTATTCATCAGATCCTACATGATCTTTTGCTGAGGATGTGGGAAACATCTTTAACCACATCTCCTCACTCTGAGGCTCGATGCAATGTATCGAGTTCCACCTTCTCCTGGTTTCCAAAAAACTCAGTTACCACACCATTCAATGGTAGTGGAATCGGCTATGTGTAGGATGAAGAGTGCAAAGAGACATGCTTCCAATCCTCCAGGCCGTGAGTGCAGGACTCTTGATGCCTTTGGGCGTTGATGCTTCCAAGCTTCCATGCTCTCAGCCAGAATCAGCTCCTATATCCTATATATGGGAATGTTCCGCAAAGAGGTCACAGAGCCCCCTTCAAAGAGCTTATGAGCCCCCTTCTTCCTGAAGATAAACGACAAGACTTCTTTAAGCTTGTCAGACATGCTCAGGATGTTTCCAAGTTTGTAAACCGTGCAGCCTTTGGCTGCTTTGAATGCATCAGCAGATCCTCTGCTATTGCCATTGATGCACGTCAGATTGCCTGGCTTCAGGCATCAGACTTGGAACTTTGGGTACAAGATAAATTGGGAAATATCCCTTGCACAGGAGAAAATCTCTTTGGCAGGAATTGGCAGGAAAAGGCTAATGAAATAGATACTGACAATATCACCCTGGATAGATTGTCAAAATCTACAGCCAACCCAGCCAAAAAAAATCTTTAAAAAAACCCTTTTTCAACAAAAAAAAAGGAAGTTTTAGCCTCCTTATGCCCAGGAGAGGCACGGTCCAGTTCAGGCTGCCCAAAAGGGACAACAGCAACAAACTAGACGACAAAAGAAGCCAAAGGGGCCAAGAGCTCAGCCAGCTCCACAGGCTCAGCCTCCTCAGGGGCTTTGACTCCTACCTAGAGAACTTAGCCTTCCTGCCCCTGAACGGTCCAGAACCCCTAGCCATTCCTGGCAGGTTGTGTCATTTTGCCAGCAGATGGCACCAAATAACAGGAAATTGGACTCTGTCCATTGTACGAGAGAGGTACAAGCTTCATTTTCACAGCATGCCCCTTCCTACAATCGTAAGACAGTTCAATTCTCAGACCCCTGTCAACAATCTTTTAGACCAGGAGGTCACAACACTCCTTGCTCAAGGAGCAATAGAACAAGTACCCATTCTACAACAGGGTACAGGGTTCTACTCCCCCTATTTTCTTATCCCAAAGAAAACAGGAGGACACAGACCCATTTTAGACCTCAGAGAATTGAACAAATACCTGTTCCGAGAGCAATTCAAAATGATCTCTCTAGGAACTCTTCTGCCATACCTTCAAAGTCAGAATTGGCTTTCTCTAGATCTAAAGGATGCATATACTCATATTCCCATCCATCCAGATCACAGGAAATTCCTACGGTTCCTGTTTCAGGGAAAACATTTCCAATACAAAGTTCTTCCCTTTGGTCTGGCTTCGGCACCAAGAGTATTCATGAAATGCATTGCAGTAGTAGCTGCATTCCTGCGAACTCTAGGGATATTCATCTTCCCTTGCTTAGACGACTGGCTCATTCGAGCCCCCACATCTCCAGAAGCCAGCTCTGCTCTGTCTCGCACTATGCAAATCCTTCAATATTTGGGATTGGTCATAAACCTCCCAAAATCCCATCTTGCTCCTACTCAGTCCCTAGAATTCATAGGAGCTCGTCTAGATACCAGTCAAGAGCTTTCCTTCCACAGCTCCGCTGTCTGCGTATAGTGCAACTAGCTTCCCAAGCAGCAGGGAAGAATTACCTCACTGCTCGAGAAATGCTTCAACTACTGGGACATATGGCATCCCACTATGGCATCAACTACTGGGACATATGGCATACTGTACATGTGGTTCCCTATGCTCGCCTCCACATGCGAGCAGCCCAGTGGACCCTATCCACTCAGTGGACACAGGCCACAGGTCACCTGTCGGACAAAATAACAAACTCACAACATCTTGTTTCGTCCCTCCAATGGTGGCAATCACTGGAGAAACTTCTGGTGGGGTCTCCTTTCCAGCAACCCATATTCCAGTCCACTCTAACAGATGCATCACAGGTGGGATGGGGGGGCCCACCTGCATGACTCCACAGGAGGCTTGTCTTCACATAAACCTCCTGGAACTCAGAGCAATCTTCCTTACTCTTCGAGTATTCCAAGCCCAGCTCAGCTATAAGACAGTCCTAGTCCAGACGGACAATCAAGTAGCCATGTTCTACGTGAACAAGCAGGGCGGAACAGGCTCTCTGTCGTTATGCAACGAAGCTTTACAACTATGGGCCCTCGTCGGAGAGCATCAAATTCACCACCTCGTGGTATATCTTCCAGGCATTCAAAACCTTTGGGCAGACAAACTCAGCCAAGTACTGCTGCCTCACGAATGGTCTCTCCACTCAGACCAGGTTGCCCAAATATTTCAAATCTGGGGAACCCCAGACAATAGACCTCTTTGCAAGTCCACTGAATGAACTTCCCCGGTTCTGTTCCAGAATTCCAGCTCAAGATTGTCAGGCAAGGGACACCTTCCTCCTTCACTGGGGTCAAGACTTCCTCTATGCCTTCCCTCCCATCCCCCTCATCCCCAAAACACTATTCAAGCTTCAGAGAGACAGAGGTCGTATGATTCTCATAGCTCCACATTGGCCACCGCAACGTCATATCCTCAGCTTCTACATCTCTCTCAAGCTGCACCTCGGGAGTTGGGGTGTGCTCCAGATCTTCTCTCCCAAGAGAACCGGGATGCTATGGCACCCGAATCCCCAGTCCCTGCATCTAGGGGCCTGGTTGCTGAAAGCCTAGACCTTCAGGATCTCAACCTTTCTCAACAGGTAAAAGATATCCTGCAGGCTTCTAGAAAACCTTCCACAAGACGATCATATGCCTTTAAGTGGAAACGCTTTACCATATGGTGTTCTAAAAGGGGACTTAACCCCCTTGCGATACCTCTGGAATCGGTACTGGAGTACCTCCTTCATTTATCAAATGCTGGTCTTAAGACCAATTCAGTAAGAGTCCATCTTAGTGCTATTGCAGCTTCCTACAAGCCCCTAAGTGGACAACCTATTTCCTCTCATCCACTTATAACAAGATTTATGAGAGGTCTTCCATTAACAAAACCTCCCATTAGAACGCCACCGGTGGCATGGGATTTGAATCTTGTTCTCGGGCAGCTCATGAAGCTGCCCTTTGAGCCTTTAGCCAATACATCTCTGAAATTCCTTTCCTGGAAGGTCATCTTCCTAATTGCAATCACCTCCACACGCCACATTAGTGAGTTGCAAGCTCTAGTGGCTGATCCTCCCTATACCAGGTTTCACAATGATAAGGTCGTTCTTAGGACTCATCCACACTTTATGCCAAAGGTGGTTTCCCCTTTCCATTTAAACCAAGCGGTCTACCTTCCTGTATTCTTTCCGAGGCCTCACTGATGCGACATGCTGATGTGATTGCAATAAGAAAGATGACCTTCCAGGAAAGGGATTTCAAAGAGGTAGTAGCTAATGGTTCAAAAGGCGGCTTCATGAGTTGCCCAAGAACCAGATTTAAGTCCCATGCCACTGGTGGTGGCTTAATGGGAGGCTTAGTTAAAAAAAAAAGGCGCCTCATAAATCTCGCTATGAGAGGAAATAGGTTGTCCATTTAGAGACTTGAAAGAAGCTGCAATAGCTGCAAATGAACTCTCACTGAATTGGTCTTAAGCCCTGCATTAGATAAATGAAGGAGATACTCCTGTAATGATTCCAGAGGTATCGCAAGAGGGTTAAGATCCTTTTGCGAGCACCATATGGTAAACCTTTTCCACTTGAAAGCATAAGAGCGTCTTGTGGAAGGCTTCCTGGAAGCATAAGGGATATCCTTTACCTGCTGAGAAAGGTTAAGACCGTGAAGTTCTAGGCTTTCAGCAACCAGGCCCTGAGATGCAGAGACTGGGGTTTGGGATGCCACAGCATCCCGTCCTCCTGAGAAAGGAGATTTGGAGCAGATCCTAACTCCAGAGGCGGAGCTTGAGAGAGATGTAGGAGCAGAGAGTACCACATTTGCCGTGGCCAATGTGGAGCTATGAGAATTATATGTCTCTAAGAAGCTTGAACAGGGTTTTGGGAATTAGGGGAATGGCTGGAAAGGCATCCAGGAAGTCCTGGCCCCAATGGAGGAGGGAAGCATCCCTGGCCTGACAACCCTGAGCTGGAATTCTGGAACAGAACCGGGGAAGTTTGGCATTCAGCGGACTTGCGAAGAGGTCTATGTCCGGGGTTCCCTAAATTTGGAAAACTTTGGCCACCTGGTCTGCATGGAGAGACCATTCGTGTGGAAGCAGAACTCCACTGAGTCTGTCTGCCCAAGAGTTTTGAATGCCTGGAAGATACACCACAAGGAGATGAATCTGATGCTCTCTGAGGTCCCACAGTGGCAAAGCTTCGTTGCATAGCGACAGAGAGCCTGTTCCGCCCTGCTTGTTCACATAGAACATGGCTACTTGATTGTCTGTTTGAACTAGGAATGTCTTGTAGCTGAGCTGGGTGTGGAATACTCGAAGAGCAAGGAAGATTGCTCTGAGTTCCAGGAGATTGATGTGTAGATAGACCTCCTGTGGAGTCCAGGTACCCTGGGTAGAGAGGCCTTGCAGGTGGGCTCCCCAACCCACCTGTGAGGTATCTGTTAGAGTGGCTTGGGGTGGGGGTTGCTGAAAAGGAGACCCCACCAAAAGGTTTTGGGGTGACTGCCACTATTGGAGGGACAAAATAAGGCAATCTGAGTTTTCTATTTTGTCTGACAGGCAACCTGACGCCTGAGTCCACTGAGTGGATAAAGTCCGCTGGGCTGCCCTCATATGGAGGCGAGCATAAGGAACCACATGCACGGTGGATGCCATGTGGCCTAGCAACTGTAACATTTGACGAGCAGTGAGGTGAAGTTTTAGCACTGCTTGGGAAGCTAATTGCACAATGCAAAGGCAGCGGGGCTGTGGAAGGTAGGCCCTTGTCTGTCTGGTATTCAGCAGAGCTTCTATAAACTCCAGGGACTGAGTGGGAGCAAGGTTGGATTTTGGGAAGTTTGACAAGTCCCAAATACTGAAGGATGCGCATTGTGCGAGAGAGAGCAACCCTGGCCTCTGGCTCTGAAGGGGCTCGAATGAGCCAGTCGTCTAAGTAAGGGAAGATGAATATTCCTAGGGTGCGAAGAAATGCTGCTACCACAGCCATGCATTTTGTGAACACCCTTGGTGCAGAGGCCAGGCCAAATGGAAGAACCCTGTATTGGTAGTGCTTCCCTTGAAACAGAAAGCGAAGGAACTTTCGATGAGTTGGATGAGAATATGAGTGTATGCATCCTTGAGATCTAGAGAACAAAGCCAATCCTGACTCTGAAGGTATGGCAGCAGAGTTCCTAATAGGGTTGCCAACTGGCCGGTTTTCAGCCGGCCTGGCCGGTTTTTCCATGGCCAGGCCGGCTGCCGGCGCAGAGGCAAAACCGGCCCTTGAAAAGCCGTTTTTTTTTTGCTCTGGCCGCAAGATCGGGAGCGGCCAGAGCAAAAAAACCGGCTTTTCTCCCAACCCGGAGGGCTTCAGAGGGAGCCGGGGAAGCCCGCGCGAGGCCCCGGCTTCCTCTGAACAGCCGCCAGCGTGAAGAGCCTTTTCCTTCACGCTGGCGGCTGTTCCTGTGAAGCCGCGAATGCTGAGAAAGGTTAAAGGGCATTGCCTTTAACCTTTCCCACCAATCGCGGCTTCACAGGAACAGCCGCCAGCGTGAAGGTAAAGGCTCTTCACACTGGCGGCTGTTCAGAGGAAGCCGGGGCTTCGCGCGGGCTTCCCCGGCTCCCTCTAAAGCCTCAGACAGCCGCGGTTTTGGGGGGGGAGGCCAAGGACTGCCAGGGCTGTGATGGGGGAGGGGGCCTGGACTGGAAAAGGGCTGGGGGGGGACATGGACTGGAAATGGGTTGTGCTGGGGAGGGGGCTAGGGCGGGGGGACTTGGACTGGAAAGAAATGGGCTGTGATGGGAGGGGACCTGGACTGTAAAAGGGCTATGGGGGGGGGGCATTGGACTGGAAATGGGTTTTTGATGGGGAGGGGGACCTGGACTGGAAAAGGGCTAGGGGGGGGGACATGGACTGGAAATGGGTTGTGATGGGGAGGGGGACCTGGACTGGAAAAGGGCTATGGGGGGGGGGGAACTTGGAGTGGAAAAGGGCTATGGGGGGGGGGACCCTGGACTGGAAATGGGCTATGGCGGAGGGAGGGGGAACTTGGACTGGAAATAGGCTGTGATTAGGGGGACTTGGACTGGAAATGGGTTGTGAAGGGGGGGGACCTGGACTGGAAAAGGGCTATGGGGGGGCATTGGACTGGAAAGAAATGGGCTGTGATGGGGAGGGGGACCTGGACTGTAAAAGGGCTATGGGGGGGGGGGGACATGGAATGGAAATGGGTTTTGTTGGGGAGGGGGACCTGGACTGGAAAAGGGCTGGGGGGGGCATGGACTGTAAATGGATTGTGATGGGTGTGGGGGACCTGGACTGGAAAAGGACTATGGGGGGGGGGGAACTTGGACTGGAAGAGGGCTATGGGGGGGGGGAACTTGGACTGGAAATAGGCTGTGATTAGGGGGACTTGGACTGGAAATGGGTTGTGAAGGGGGGGGGGACCTGGACTGGAAAAGGGCTATGGGGGGGCATTGGACTGGAAAGAAATGGGCTGTGATGGGGAGGGGGACCAGGACTGTAAAAGGGCTATGTGGGTGGGGGGACATGGACTGGAAATGGGTTTTGATGGGGAGGGGGACCTGGACTGGAAAAGGGCTATGGGGGGGGGGACATGGACTGGAAATGGGTTGTGATGGGGAGGGGGACCTGGACTCGAAATGGGCTATGGTGGAGGGAGGGGGAACTTGGACTGGAAATGGACTGTGATGGTGGGGGGGGGGGTAGGACTGCAAATGGGCTGTGATGGTGCGGGGGGACTCCGACTGCAAATGGGATGTGATGGGGGGGGGGCCTAGGACTGGAAATGGTCTGTGATGTGAGGGCTAGCACTGGAAATGGGCTGATGAAGAGCTGGAATAGGACTGGAAATGGGCTGATGTGGGGCATGGGAGAATGGGATTAGAAGGGAGTGGATGCTGGGTGGGTCTAGAACTATAAGGGAACTGATTTTGGGGGAGGACTAGAATAGATGGGGAATGAGTGGAGAGGGGAAAAATATTTTGTGTGGAAGAAAAGTCTATGATGGGCTGGGTATTGGGAGAGTGAGGGCCTTGAGAATGGAAGGGTGAAATTTAAATGGATGATAAAGGAATAAGGAAAGAATTGCGGGAAAGAGCAAAAGGGAAACAATCAGTATGTTAAAGCAGAAATAGAGAGAATGGAAAACATCTAAAAGAGAAGAAAGGACAAATGGATAGCTCGCAGAAGACACGAAGAAACCAGAAGAAAGTGACTGGAGCAATTGCAACTGAAAAATAAAACGCCCAAACAGAAGGTAGAAAAATACTTTTTAATTTGAATTTATTAGCTGGAATATGTTTGGTCTGGGAAGTGTGTATTGATAACATCTTTGCGTTTTTGTTTAGTGCAAGAGGAAATTACTTTATAGTTTTATTTCTCCAGTGTTGTACATTTCATGTTTGGATTTTGGGGTTCCCAGTTTAATTATTATCTGACCAAGGAAGTTAGCCTACACGTATCCTCGGTAATTTTTGTGGGTGGGGCTGGGGGCGGGGCAGGGGTGGGACTAGGGGCGGAGAATGGGTGGAGCATGGCGAGCCATAGGTGTCGGGTTTTTCTCAGTGAAAAAGTTGGTAACCCTAGTTCCTAGAGAAATCATTTTGAACTTCTCTTTTCAATTCTCTGAGGTCTAAAATGGGTCTGTGTCCTCCTGTTTTCTTTGGAATAAGGAAATAGGGGGAGTAAAACCCTGTACCCCATTGGGGAATGGATACCTCTTCTATTGCCCCTTGGGCAAGAAGCACAGTGACCTCTTGACCTAACTGGTCGTTGAGAGAGGTCTGAGAATTGAACTGTCTTACCATTGTAGGAGGGGGCATGCTGAGTAAATGAAGTTTGTACCCCTCTTACAATAGACAGAGTCCAATTTTCTGCTGTTATCTGAGCCCATCTGGGGGCAAAATGACATAACCTTCCTGGTATGGTGGAGGGTTCTGGGCCATTCAGGGCTAGGAAGGCAAAGTTCTCTAGGAGTCAAAACCCTTGTGGAGGCTGAGCCGGTTGAGGCTTAGCTGCTTTTGTCTTTCTTTGTCTAGGACAGGTTGTTGCTGCTGTCCCTTTTGGGCAGACTGACCTAAACGATGCCCCTGCTGGATATAGGAGGGATAAAACTACTTCTTCCTACTGAAGAATGGTTTCTTAGAGGATTTTTTCCTCGCAGGATTAGCTGTAGATTTCGACAATCTATCCAAAGTGATATTGTCAGCATCTATCTCATTAGCTTTTTTCCTGCCAATTCTTGCCAAAGAGATTCTCTCCTGTGCAAGGAATATTCCCTAGTTTATCCTGTACCCAAATTTCCAAGTCAGATGCCTGGAGCCAGGCAATCCTACGTGCACCAATGGCAATGGCAGAGGTTCTGCTTATGCACTCAAAGCAGTCAAAAGCTGCACGATTCACAAACTTGGAAACATCCTGAGCATGTTTGACAAGGGTGAGATAATCTTGCCTCTTATCAGGAAGGAGAGGGCTCATAAGCTCTAAATCTCCTGTGACCTCCTTAAGGAACATTCCCATATATAAGATATAGGAACTGATCCTAGCAGAAAGCATGGAAGCCTGGAAGGTTCGACGTCCAAAGGTGGCAAGAGTCCTCCACCCACGTCCTGGAGGATTAGATGCATGCTTTATTGCACTCTTTATCCTCTCATTGCTGACTCCACCACCATGGAATGGTGTGGTAATTGAGTCTTCTGAAACCCAGGACAGGGAGGAACTCGATACATGGTGTCGAGTCTTCGAGAGTGAGGAGATGTGGTTATTTATTTACAGTCTCTTCTATACCGCACTATTCAGCATCAGCGCGGTTTACATGGAACAAAAAATGCTCAGTACAGTTAACACGTATGAGTTTACAGATAACAGGGTAGAAAACTTGGATAACAGGGGCAACTATTTACAAAACAAACTGCGTAAAGTCATATGAACAGTTAGAGGTGTTTCCCACATCCTTAACATGAGATCATGCAAGATCTCATGAATAGGTAAGGTAGCTGCCTCCTTGGGAGCTTTAGGGTACTGCAGGATTTCTAATTCCTTTGCCCTAGCCTCTTTTTCAGGAACTACTGCGATGGAAAGACCTCAAGCTACATCTTGGATAAAATCCTGAAAGGACATATTCTCTGGTGGAGACATCCTACGCTGAGGAGAAGAGGAATCCTCATGAAGAAGTACTCTGGTATCGGCAGAGCTTTCAGAATCTTCAGACTCATCCGAGGATTTGAAGTGTCTCCAATCCGGGTGATCGTGCAAGGCACGGTACCGGTACCGATCGAAGCCAGCATCGGAGTGTTCCGGTACCGACCTGTTGATACCGGATAGATACACGTCTCGGTCCCAGTAGAATACCTGCTGATGTTGGTGCCGGAACCGGTTGAATTGTCTGAAGTGGTTTCAAGGGCATTAAGGCCATGAGAAGAGCCGCCAGACTGCGTTCAATACCCAAGAATCTCTGGTCTATCGACGCTGCCGATGCTTGGGTATCGGTACCGGAAGAAGCGGCTGGTACCCCAGAGCATGGCATCAGTAGTTCTGCCGAGGTTGAAGCCTCGAACATCCTGGAGCCCCGTTATTGCTTTGGAAGCCGAAGCCTCCCGCCGGGGCTGTTTTGCCAGTGAAAGTCCCTCAAGGGCAACGCCAGAGGCATCTTGCTGTCTAGAAGGAGATCTACCCTTTGAGGACCGGCTAGATTTGTGTTTAGTTACCTGAGATCCATGGGAGGAAGACGAAGCCCTGGACAACGTTGATGCCATGGAGGCTGCATCGGCGTGAAAAAGGGTGCTAAGCTTAGCAGCTCGGTTCCGCCGGCCCCTTTTCGACATCATCCCACAGGCAACACACTCTGAAATAGAGTGATCAGGACCTAAACATTTGAGGTACCACTCATTCTGAAGGAAAAGTTGGGCCTAGTGCCCAAAATGGCACTTGGCACCTGAGAGAAAATTACTGGAAAGACTCCAGAAGAAAGTTTTTGAAGAAAAGAAAGAAGAACTGGCCGTACCGGTGTAATGTTGAGGGAAGGCAGACGTGACCACAAAGAAGAATAGAAGGGATTATTTTTCTGCAGTGACGGGATGTGTGACCTGTTGGCTCCGTGAAAACGAAGAACTGGAGAGGGACAGTTGGGAAAGGTGGGAAGGCAGCACGCAGGCGCTGTGGGCTGCTCCCAAAAGCTTTCCTATTGGACGCTTGGGAGCGTTCCCGCACAGGCTCCGTCGGTACCGACGATACCCATATGTGAAGAACATATGTGAAGACTACATTCCTGCTTGTTCCTGGAGATCCTATTTTATAGAGGCACATTGGACCCAATTTTGACAGGATACCTATGTGACTAGTGGGAGTAATCTTAGTATGTTTTGCATGCAAAAGCTGTTTTAAGTGCATAAAAGGTTTCTTAGAAAATTACCCTGGTGATAATGCACACAAGTATGACTGGTGCCAAGGAAGTGTGTACTTTGCCACAACCCACATGTAGACGTGAAAGGGTTGAGTTTGGGTAGTACATAGGTGGAGTTGCAATTTATGCATATTGTTTATAAAATGCCTATGTATGAGTATTTTTTACTTGTGGACATTTACTTCTGCAGCTTCTAGTTAGGTGCAATTTCTGGTGCTTTCATCTTAGTATTTTATAAGGGAACATAAACATCTCTGTTTATGCCTACTTGGCTTTCATGCATAGGTAGTCTTTAATAAAGTTACCTTCAATATGTGCATTTTCATCTGCACTTCTATTTAATAACCACTGGGTGTCTCCATTGGATCATGAGTTATAAAAATGTAGCTAGCTGTCAAATTTTAAAGAATACTTTGGTGTCCTTTGTGACTAATGTCCTTTATTGTGTGTCATTTAGGAGCAATTGTAGGTAAAGAACAGTGCATTTTTCCTAGAAAAAAAAAAGGTGCCCATACTCATGCAAGACTCTCATTAATATATGAGCACCATAGGTAAATTTCAGCAGGCAATGAAAAACGTGCTAGTATTCTGTACCACCGTGTACCCCCTCAAAATAATCCCTGGTAAAGGATGATAGTGGCCATACAATGCATAATCCCTCTTTCAGCTAAAAGGTTTTGTTTCAGTTCATGAACTATTTACTTGCTAAGAATGAAATTAGTGCACTATTCCTTCACTGCATGTAACTGCCCTGTTCAAAGTGTGTGTATGCTCCTCAATAACATTTTCTAAAACTAAAGATCAGGCAGCTGCTGTATTTTTTGCTGTGTGTATTCCAGGTTCTATTTGCTCTATTTATTTATTTAGCAGGTCTTTTATACCGCCTCATCTTCCATTCATGGTGGTTTACATTATAACAGCAACAACTGTACAATGAAAAGGGCTAATTAACCTAGAGAATTATAGTTATGTACTTTCAGATACTTGCCATTTCGTAGCAAAGCAATTGCTGTTTGTAAATACTGAGCTGTGTTTCCTGTGCTCCTCACATTGGTGGATGGCGATTATAAGACACTCCATTGTCTGGCAGTTTGAGCTGTTCCCTAGTTTGTTTCTACTGGAAGTTGCACCTCATTTTTTAAAGTTCTGCTCTTGTAAAGTGTGGCATTGCCCTTTCAGGTGCAGCCATAATAAATTTGGGATGATTGAAACTGCCATATGGAGGAATTAAAACTTCAGGAGGGTGCAAAAAGGAATAAATCAAACCCAGTAACTGAAGTTATAGGAGAGCTGCAAAAGTGTAAACTCATGTAAATACTCTGCCCCCAGAAAAATCCGATTGTCAAAACACGGGTTTCTGTTCAGGAAAATAAATTTTATTCTTTAGTATTTATCTAAACATAATCAGTCAATCCAAGTGCCAGCAGTTAAGATTTTATTGAGTTTGCAAGTCATCATACACCTTAAGTCACATGTCAGGGTTACAATTCATCTGATGTAGCTCTACAGATTATCCTGGTAGGGTACCTACTACAAAACCCTGTACCCACTTACTACTATATACTAAACAATATTTCTCTAAAGCTAAGCCTGTCATGAATATGAACACAGACACCAGGACACATATTCCTGTATACAATCTGTACCCCAACAATATACCCCTCAGTCATTTGACCCCCCCCCCCCAACTCGCCCTTTATCCAACTCCCTGAGCCCCAGGGTCTGACCCCACAGAACATTCAATCACAAGTAAAGAGGTGAATAAGGGACAAAGTACATACATCTGTAAGTCCCTCCACCACCCCCCTGACCCCAGATGTAGCAACAGAAATTCCAGGCAAAGTACCCACTCCTCCCCTGTGATTTCCAAGAACAACTTGCCAGCTTCTTCCCAGCAACCCTTTACCAATGGGTAGGCCCACCACATATGGAAATTATCACTCCTGTGTCCACACCTCTTCCAGCAGAGGGGACTGTAGCCCTCCTGTCTCCAACTAATCACATATGGGGTCAGGTAAGTGAGATACAACAACTTGAAACAGTGCTCTTGCATACTGGCTGATGCCCTGAAACACACCCCTCCGTTATCCTCATCCCAACCCCCCCCCCCCAATTCCATTTTCATGCCCCCATGAAGGCCTCCACCTCTCCCAGCATGTCCAGTAGGCTTAGAGCCTACATAGCAGCCCCTTCCTTTCACCTCCTTTTCCATACATCCACTCAAAGCCCATCTCCATCCCCCTCTGACCCTCTCCACTGCTTACAGAGAGAGAAAGTGAGAAACCTGAGAGCAGGGAAATATATCAGTCCCTTATAGCCCATACCCCCTCCCCTGAAAAAACTCAAAATTCTTCACCTGTCCCCCTCCAGTTACCAACTGCCCCCAATCCTTCAGCCCATTCCCTGTCCATTGAGCATAAGCCTGTCCATTGAGCATATCTCTGCCCAGCTGGAACCCCTCTGTCCCCCTGATAGACTGGAGCTGTAGCCCCCCTCCCCCAATACCAGCTGCCTCTGTACTTGCTGCCATACTCCATAGGTGAGCCCCAGTATGAGATGCTCTAGCCCCCTACTACCACCTCTCTGCCATAGGCAATTGTGGGGGTCACTTCCCACAACTACCCACTCAAGTTGAACCCACTGTGGCCCCCCACTCCCTTTTTTCCAATCCAGGATAACACATACTTGGGCTACTCTGTAATACCTCACTAAATCAGGCACTGTCATACCGCTCTCCATATGGACCCATACATGCCTATTCACCTGGGGCAGATGCTGCCACCATATAAAGGAAAACAGTTGTTGCACCCTCTGCAGCGCCTGTTCAGGGAGCTCAACAGGAAGCTTCATAAACGGGAATAGCAAACAAGGAAGCACATTCAGCATTACTATGGCAATACGGCCTAGCCAAGAGAACTGAGGGCACACCCAGCCATCCAGATCCCTTAGGATCTGCTTCAAAAGGGGGGTCATAGTTACCCCTATACAACTTTCCTAAATCTCTCCCAATCTGTACTCCCAAATATTGAATAGTACCTTTGGACCACTTGAAAGGGTACGCATCCCGTACCACACCTCCAGCCCAGGCACCAGCTCTAACTTCAGCACCTCCATTTTCGTTAGATTCAGTTTGTAGCTGGATACCTTACCAAAGGCGTCAATGACTACCATCCGATTCGGCAGGGTTACCAGTGGATTATGTGCCACAAAAATAACATTGTCGGTGTATAACACTATTTTGTTCTCTCAATTCATCATATAATACCCTGAATATCTGATGAATTTTGCACCGCCTCCACAAGTGGTTTAATCACCATGACAAAAAGAAGAGGGGACAGTGGACTCCCCTGACTGGTGCCTCTCTGCAAAGGGAACAGCTCAGAGTATCCACTGTTGACTCTAATGCATATGCGCTGGGGCCTTATAGATAGATGGCCTACAGCCACCCTAAGAACCATTCCCCCACCCCAATCCACTGTAACATGGAAAACATTAAGGGCCACTCCACCCGACCGAACAGGCACTGCTGTCAACAGGCTGTCCGCACCAAATTAATACATTTATGGACATTGTCGTTGACCTGCTGTCCCGGAATGAACACAGTCTTATCCTCCCGGATCAGCCCTGGCACGTGACTCTGTAACCATCTGGCCATCACCATTGCCAGAATCTTGGCGTCCAGATTAATTAACGAGCTCGGCCGATAGGAGCCACAGACCGTGGCATCCTTCTCTGGCTTCAGAAGTACCATAATGCCTCCTCAGCCATGGAGTCTGGCAGGTCCCTCCCCTTCAACACCATGTTGAAAAGTGTGGTCAGGACCCCCTCCCCCACCTCATTCTGAAACACTTTATAGAAATGTGCAGTCAGACCATCCAGTCCTGGGCCCTTGCTTTCCTTCAACCCCTTGATTGCCTCCAGCACCTCCCTCTCCATGATGTTTCTATCCAGCCAGTCCCGCATCTCGTCTGCCATCTGCCCCACCAGAATCCCTGTGAAATACTCCTGCACCACACTTTCTCTTCCCTGGACCTCCGATGCATATAACTTCCTATAGAATTCCTGAAAGACCTGCTGCATTCCTTTTGTGGTGAACTCCATCTCTTCCTTAGGGTTGCAGATCCGAAGGATCAGTTGCTGTGCCCTCCTCATTCTTAATTTCTGAGCTAAATGTTTTCCCAGTTTATTGTTGTGTCCGTACTGGTGTTGTTGAAGCTTCTCCAACTGATAACACCCATTCAGTCTTGTGTAACTCTTCTATTCTCCACCTTATCTTCTCCATTTCCTTCAGGGCCTTCCCCCCCCCCCCCCCACCATTTCTCAGCTCATTCCGCATCTTCTCCTCTGCCACATTTCTATCCCACTTTCTCTGGCCAGCCAAAGATATTAAATGCCCCCAGATAAAGGCTTTAAACCCATCCCGCTCTTTGTCCCCTTGGACCTCACCATTACTGTTTAGGGCAAAGCATTCCCCAATGGCTCCCCGAATCACTCCCTTCCATCCTGATCAGTTAACGGGGGCTCATTTAGTCTCCAAAATTTCAGACCCGTTTCCTCCTTTTCCAGCTGCACATTAACCAGCACCTGGGCATGGTCCAACCACACCTTTGGTCCTATGTCTACCTCAATGACCTGGGAAACTAGCGATCTGTCCTTCAGGACCATATCAATCCTGCTATAGGATTTATGGGTAGGGGAATAAAATGTGTAGTCCTGCTTCTCCCCCCTCCACACATTTTAAGCCTCCAAACATCCACTAAACCCAGGTTTGCCATCAGTTGCTTCAGTTTTAGCCTGTGGTGTTTCCTCCCCCTCCTCCTCCAGTGTTATCTACTTTGGGATTGATAGTCACATTTAAAATCGCCCCACCCCCATAACCACAGGGGCCGCTACCACTACCTCTATCCTTTTCCACAGCCTGTCGAAGAATGCACCCTGTTCCTCATTTGTAGCATATACACACACCAGCACCACCAAAGTTCTATTCAACTTTCCTGTCCATATCTCCCTTCCCCCTCCCATATCCTGTTATTCCACATATATCCCCTTAGAAATCAGAATCCCCCACCCATGCAATGGCACCGCTGATTGCCTGCCAAATAAACATGAGAATATGTGGTGGATTTCAACCACCCTTCCTGATGCATTTTGAAGTGCGTCTCTTGAATAAACGTGACATCCCTCCTTGTTCTTTCCCTCTCCCAGGCCAAACTCCTGTTTCTGCCATGATGTAAGCCCCTGCACGTTCAAGATTACCATCACCAACCCGCCATGCCTTCTCACATTAGTACCCATTGACCCCAAATCACATCCATCCCTTTTTCCATAAAGTGGAAAACCCCCATGTTCCCCCCCCCATACCCTCTCCCTCCATAAACTGATGCCTACCTTTTGTGCTCCTCCTTTGAGAAGTGACCTCCCCGCTCCTTCCATCCATCCCAGACCGATTCACTCCACTCATGCATCCTCATACCCATGTCTCCATCCATTTCACGCACACCTCACCCCACCTCTCAATCTCCTTCCCCACTTTCCTCAGCATCCTTCACCCATCCCCCTGCAAATATCTGCCAACCATTTATTTATCTCTCGTCTCCTTTTAATCCCCATAAATGGCCTCAGATACTGTCTGTCACTATTGTCCTTCAGCGCTGCAGACTAGTCAGCCACTCTCTCCATCTCCAGCAGTTGCTGATGTCATCTTTTTGGGCTCGATCAATTTTCACCCATTTTTGTTGCATCTCCCACCATCCTCTAACCAGTTGTTGCTTGCTGCTCCCTACTGGCAGATCCTTAAGGCCCATGTTCATCAGAGCCCCCCTCAAGTCCTCCACTGAAAGGACCCTCTGGGTCCTTTCATTCAAAGTAAAAGAGATGCGCTGAGGTACAACCATGTATACCAGATGCCCCCTGTCTGCATTCTCTCAGTTAATCCCCCTCAGGACTCTGTGCCATTCAATGGTGACAGTGGTAAGATCAGCATACATGGCAATTTGATGACCTCTCCAATTAAACTTGCTTGCCTTCTGCATTTGGGCTGCAGTTTTCTCTTGTATAGTATAATCATGCAGGCATACTATATTTCACAGTTTTTTAATGCCACTTTATCCTATGGTCAAAGTGGTTTACATTGTAACAGAACGTTTTACATTAAATAGAGAAATCAACTTGGAAAATCATTGATACATGTAATTGGGAGTAAATATGTAAATTTGTAAATGTATGGAGGTTTGAGGTAGGGGGAGTTTGGGGAAAACTAAGAGAGGTGAGGGTAGGATGGTGTTGATGGGGGGAGAGTGTGTTACGTTGGTGGGTAGTATTCTTTGAAGATAAGGGTTTATAGGGCTTTTATAATGTTTCTAGGGTCCTGCTCTCAAACAGGGCCTGGGGCCTGATGGGCTTTGTCCACTTTTATTATTGGCCGCTCCTCTTCTGTGCCATCTGAATGTCCAGCAGCGACCCAAAAATCTCCTGTGCTATGCTCTCACAGTCCAGGTAAGTGTCTCCTTCTGGGATGCCCTTTATCCTCAGATTCTGCTGCCTTGTGTGGTTCTCAAGGTCCTCAACCTTTAATTCCATTTTATCCTGGACCATTTCCAGCTCAGTAATGCAATTCTTTAAGTTCCCAGTTTCCACTCCTGCTTCTTCCACTTGCCCTTCAATGTCTTCCACCCATCTGCCTACTTCCATCAGGTCCACCTGGAGTTCAGCCACCATTCCAATCACTTCTAAATTTGGCACGCCGGCTTTTCATTTCCTCTTTGATTATATATCCCAGTGCTTGCTTACTGCCAACCACTTCACACTCTGCTGACAGTGCCATGTGCTTGTGCTGATGCGTGCCCTCAGCTATCTTGTTAGCCTCCCACTCCACAGCCTGCTGGCCGTGGTAAGCATTAATCTTTTAAATCCGCTGTCTTACATCAAATTGCAGCCATAGCAATCACCCCTTTGGAGGCACCATTCATTTGCTTGCTTGTGGTCAGTGGGGTGCAATCCATAACACTTTCACCACTTTAAATCCACGCATATGGGTTGGAAAGCCAGAGCTTATAGCTCAGTCATCCATCTGCAGCGATAACGTCAGTTCCTCCTATTGTTGTAGTTAGATATTTAGACCACCCAATCTGAATTTATTTAATCACCCACTCCCTCCCCAAGGCTTCCACACATAGCTATATTATCTGAGGGTCATTTGAGAACCTATTCATGTTTTCCACATCTGAAAATGCCCATTCAGATGTGGAAATCACATAGATGTCCCCAGAGCCAATTTAGAAAGCCCAGAACTTACAGGTGTCCAGTGTGATTGCATTCAAGTCGCAGAGGAGCATGCTGGGGGCCATTTCTGGGGCTGGTTGGAAAAGATACATGCGTGCATGTGATTTTAGGCTGGCACTGCACATATCAAGTCGTAGTCAGAGATGTCTATGGCTATACCTGCTCCAGGGCATGAATAGGACTCAGAAAGTGCTAGTTTCATCAATCCAACAACTGTAAGAAGTGAGAACTACCCCCTCCCTACCCTGCTATTTTTTGCTCCTTCATAAAATCATGGTAGTAAGTAAGAAAGCATGCATGTCCCTGTTTTCAAGATGGCAGACCAGGATATGTAGGTGGTGAGAGATACATGGGCACATTCTAAAACACAGCTGCAGGTACGTCCATATCTGATAATTGTATGTGCTGGACCCATCACTTTGCATGTCCCCACTTCCACTTTTATCTTGCAGACGTGTATCTATCAGGGTGGGAAATAACCGATTTTTACTAGGCGCTTACATGTGCCCACCTCTACTGCCCCTCCCCACTGATTTTCAGACTTTTTGACTTGGATGTTCCAGATTTGACCTATATGGCTTTTCAAAAATGTGCTTTAAGTTGTATAGCTACTACATCAAATATCTGTAAAGGAAAACCGTAACTGGATCTACTTCACCCCCATTTTTATTTTTAAAAAAGAGGTATTGATACCTCTACTGATAAAAAGAAACAAAGAATAGCTTCCCACTTATGTCTCCAGAAGAATATTAATTGCAGTGCTGAAGCACCAAAACATTCAGTACAGAGCTATTTTTTTCTCCATTTTTTCCTAATATTCCAGACAGTAAATGTTTTTGATGAGTATTAGTTTTCTTTAAGAACTGTTAAGTTTGACAAAATGTTGCATCAAATACCCACACTAATAGTGAAAAGTGACTGTTGAATGATATTCCTTTTTTTTTCTCTTATATTAAATCAATGATCACAGGCAATTGGGGTAGTACTTTTTATTTTTGGTGCATTGTTAAATGATATATCTCCAGGAACAAGCAGGAATGTAGTTCACATATGGGTAACGTCGGTACTGACGGAGCCCGCATGAGAATGCTCCCCAGCACCTAATAGGAAAGCTTTTGGGAGCATCTCATTGTGCCTGCGTAGTTGCCTTCCTGCTTTTCCAGCTTCTCCCTCCTCAGTTCTTTGTTTTCAGCGGAGCCGACAAGAAGCAATTCCTGTCACCGCAGAAAATGTGTCCTTTCTTATTTTTTGTGGTCGCGTCTGCCTTCCTGTCGATGCTGGTACTGACCCCTGTTGGTGCTTTCTTTCTACTAAAAAAAAAAAAATGCTCTGTGAGTGAAAGAATCATTTCTTCCCTTAGGCGCATTAGTGCCATCTTAGGCTTAGGCCTTCCCTTTTGTCACAGACAAAATGGAAAATCCATCCAGTGGTTTTAAGACGTGTTCCTAATGTGGCAGTACCATTTCGGCCACAGATACCCATGACTGGTGTTTAAAATGCTTAGGACCGGATCATCAACCATCAGAATGTCCTCTTTGTAGGAAGATGACAAAGAGAGGCCTACAGAATCGAGCTGCAAAGCAGGGCACCCTCTTTGTCTCCGATGCAATTTCTTTAGCAAAAACGTCATTGAGAGCTTCATCTTCCTCCTAAGTATCTCTGGTATCAAAACCTAGGTGGTCTTTGAAGACTAGCCGGCCCTCCAAGTGTAGATCTCCTTCTAAGCATGGAGATGCCTTGGGCATTGCCCTGGAGGGGGACACACCGGCCAAACAACTCTGGCAGGAGGACCTTGCCTCCAAAGCCTTAGTGGGGTCCCAGGATCCTCTGAGACCTCCACCTCTGGATAGCTCCTGGTGCCATGCTCGGGTATCGTAGCTCGCAATTCCGGTACCGATACCCAAGCATCGGCAAGCTCCATGGATCAACATATCCTGGCCATTGAGCGGAGCTTAGTGGCCTCACTGGTGGCTTCTGTACCAGTAAAGCCTTTACCGTCTATCTCAGGCATCGGTACTGGCTCCGGTACGACACAGCCTGCATCGACTTTTTTGCCGCTTACCACATTACTGCCCATGCCAGCCCGCAAATCTGGTACTGAGATTCTGGCACCGCAAGCTTCACTACTGGTTTTGATTGGTATCGAGTACATGCAGAGTGGGAACACCCTGCCCGTCGATACTTTCACTCTTCGGACTCCAATTCGTTGGATGATGAATCGGCTGATACTCGGGACATGAGAACTCTCCCAGAAGACCCATCTCCATCTCCACAACGTCGCATGTCCCCCCTCTGGAGGACATGTCTTTCCAAGACTTTATTCATGATGCTGCTCAGGGTCTATCCATAACAGTGGCATCGGAGAAAGAGCCTGGGGCTGAAGAACTTGAAATTCTTCAATACCCTACAGTCCCGAAGGAAGCTGTTACTCTCCCTATTCATCGCATACTTCACGACCTTATGCTTCATATTTGGGAGACACCCCTTACCATCTCTCCACATACCCGATGACTCGATACCATATACCGGGTACCGGAGTGTCCCAGTTTTCAAAAGACGCAATTACCGCACCATTCCATGGTGGTGGAATCAGCAATGTGTTGAATAAAGAGTTCCAAGACACATTCCTCGAACCATCCAGGTAGGGAATCGAGAACCCTCAACACCTTTGGTCGACATTGTTTTCAGGCCTCCATGTTATCGGCCAGGATCAGTTCCTACATACTCTATATAGGTATGTTCCTCAGAGGTGGCTAGGGATTTGGAGCTAATGGCGCCTCTTCTCATGGATGACGAGAGCAGATTGTCACCCTTGTAAAGCATGCTTAAAATGTTCCAAAGTTCATTAACAGGGCAAATTTTGACTGTTTTGAGTGCATCAGCAGAACTTCATCTATCTGCATCAGTGAACGCAGGATTGCTTGGCTCCAAGCATCGGATCTTGAACAATGGGTTCAAGATAAGCTGGATAATATCCGTTGCACTGATAAACCTTTTTGGCAAGGATTGTCAGGACAAGGCCTCTCAGTTAGAATCCGAGAATACCACTCTTAATAGACTATCTAGATCTACTGTCAACCCAGCTAGGGAAAAAGCAGTGAAGAAAGCTTTTTTTTAATAAGAAGTACTATCCGCCTTACCCTCCTGCTGTACAGTTTCAACACCATGCTCCTCAGAAGGGGCAGCAGCCATCAAAACATTAAAATAAGGCTCAGACACCTCAGCAGACCCAGCCTCCTCAGGGTCTTTGACTCCTTTTTGGAGAACATAGCCGTTCTGCCTCTGGAGATTTCAGATCCCATCCACATTCCTGGCAGACTTTGTCACTTTGCCCACAGGTAGCATCTTACCACATCAGAGTAGTGGACACTGTCCATAGTACAGGAAGGGTATAAGCTTCATCTACGAAATCTAGCCCCTGGACTCCTCTGAGTTCCGCTCTCAGCCCCCTCTTACTGCTCTGTTGTTGCAAGAAGTCACCTTCCTTCTCTTTCAAGACGCAATAGAGGAGGTTCCACCATCCCAGCAGGGAGTGGGCTGTTATTGTCCATACTTCTTCATTCCAAAGAAAACAGAAGGATACAGGCCCATTCTGGACCTCAGTACCTACTATAGGAGAAATTCAAAATGCTCTCCCTAGGCACTCTTCTCCCCTATCTCCAGAGTCAGAATTGGCTCTGTTCTCTAGATCTAAAGGAGGCATATACTCACCTACTTATTCACTCACAGCACAGAAAGTTCCTGCGTTTCATGTTTCAAAGACATTATCAATACAGAGTCCTGCCTTTCGGCCTCGCCTCTGCCCCAAGAGTCTTCACAAAGTGCATGGCGGTAGTAGCTGCATTCCTAAGGACTCTTGGGATATTTGCCTTCCCTTACTTAGACGACTGGCTCATTCAAGCAAACACCTCTCTAGAGGCCAGTCTTTCCCTCTCGTGCACCATGCAGGTGCTGCAACACTTGGGATTTGTCATAAATCTTCCAAAATCATTCCCCCTCAAACTCTAGAGTTCATAGGGGCTCTCCTAGACACTCAATAATCAAAGGCATTTCTGCCCCAATCCCGCTCTGCATGCCTCAAGAACTTTCTTACTGCTCGAGAACTGCTACAACGTCTGGGTCATATGGCATCAACAGTACTTGTTCCATATGCTCGTTTTACATATGCGCACAGCTCAATGGACACTGGCTTCCCAGTGGTCTCAGGCATCAGGTCACCTGGAATATAAAATAATGGTCTCTACCCGCTTAAATTCATCTCTCCAGTGATGGCAATCCCCAGAAAACCTCCTGGTAGGGTCACCTTGATGTGCACATCAATGTACCCTGCCAACGGATGCGTCCAAATTGGGCTAGGGAGCTCATATGGATAATCTCTCTACTCGGGGGCTCTGGTCTCATCAGGAGTCACAGCTTCACATAAATCTACTGGAACTCAGTCATTCACAATGCTCTCAAAGTGTTCCTGGACCATCTTTGATTCTGCACAGTTCTAGTCCAGACGGATAATCAAGTAGCTATGTTCTACTTGAACAAGCAGGGCGGAACAGGCTCTTGGACCCTCTGCAGCAAGGCCCTGCATCTGTGGTCTTTTGCCATACAGCATCACATTTACCTACTTGCGGTGTATCTTCCGGGCAAACACAATGTCTTGGAGGACAAACTGAGTCGAGTCCTTCTACCCCACGAGTGGTCTCTCCATGCAGACAAGGTCGCTCAGATTTTTCAGATCTGGGGAACACCAGAGATAGACCTCTTCGCAAGTCCTCAGAATACCAAACTTCTGCTCCAGGACTCCTGCACCGGATAGCCAGCATGTGAATGCTTTTCACCTCCACTGGGGTCAAGGCTTCCTATACGCCTTCCCTCCCATTCCCCTCATGCCCAAGATATTTTTCAAACTCCAGGGGCTATATGGTACTCATAGCCCCATGCTGGCCATGACAACCATGGTATCCTCTCCTTCTCCAGGACCAAGCAGGAAATTAGTCCTCACATATGGGTGACATCGATGTCGATGGAGCCCCTGCGGAGCATTTCCCCAGCTTTCTATGAAAGCCTTTGGGAATACTGCACGCATGCGCGGTCCCCTTCCCGCCTAAAGGTGCCATCTTGCTCAGTCTCTCTTTTTCCGTGGAGCCCGTCGGACGTGTGTCCCTAGTTCACCCGGAATATAGTTAGATTTTTTCTTCATTTCCTTGCGATTTCTTCACGGTTTTTTCTCCGGTTCGACGTCAGTTCCCCTTCTCGCCGGGTTTGGTACACCGGTATCGAGCCCGATCTTATTTTTTCGGGTTTTGCCCTTCGTGGCTGGCGTTCGCACCCTTTTTTCCCATTTCCTTGGAAGGCCGGTCCTTTGACCTCGCAGGGACTCTTTTTTTTCCCCCGAAGGCTTCCAGTGGTTTTAAGAAGTGTGATCGGTGCAAGAAGCTAATGTCTCTCACTGACACACATGACTGCTGCCTTTGGTGCCTTGGTCCTGATCATGATCCTAAGATCTGTGGACTATGTGGGAAGATGTCCACTAAGGCACTACGAAGTCGTCAGCACCAGAAGGAAAGGCTTTTCTCCGATTCGGCCTCCGGCCGGGCCCGGACCTCGTCTGAGACCTCGACATCTCAGGAGTCCGACCCCGAGCATCGTCGGGGTTCCTCGGAGAGGGGGTCCCCCGAGCGGGAGCGAAAGAGGAAGAAGCGGCTCGTGAGGGCGGCGTCAGAGGAAGTCCCTGGCTCCTCGAGGGCTAGGTCTCGGACCCCCGACCGCCGTCCCAGGCCCGTGGAACAGGAGAAGCCGTCAAAAGTACCTCGGGTGGAGCCGGAGTCTGCTGGACACATAAGTCCTGTTGTCCTCGAGGACTCTCCTCCCAGGGGGCCGATGTCGGGCCCGGCACCGCTGGGACCCGAGTCGGCTGCTGAGTCTCCTGAGCTGGGTCTCAGGCTGACAGCCTTGGAGTGCAGACTGTCTGCCTTCATGGATCAGCAGCGGGTGCTGATGGCCAGCCTCATTGGCGCATCTGCCCCGACCACTGGGACATCGACGTCAAAGTCGACCCCAGAGACCGAGCCGATACTTGAGACCATGAAGGCTCGAGGTCGTCCTCGGTCACGGTCACCCTCGATCTCCCGGTCGGGACCAAGGGCGTCAACGCCAGTGCCTTCGGTGTCGGGGTGGGTGCTGCCGGGCCCCACGCGGTCAGAGCCCGACTCCTCTTTGGACGAGTCTGCCTGGGAGACGGAGGATGAGGAGTCCCCCGATACCTTCAAGACTCGGTGCATCCCGTCGGACTCACCGCAGTCTGAGCCCTGGAATAGGTCCCCTCCGGAGGATACCCGGTTCTCGGAGTTCGTGAGGGATATGGCCACTGCTTTGGCGATCCCGGCGGATCCCGAGGAGGAGCCTCGAGCCGAAGAGCTCGAGGCCCTCCAGTATGACTCTCCTCCGAAGGAGGCCTTTACTGCGCCGGTTCCTCCGATGCTGGAACGGCTCCTCTTCCGGATGTGGGAGGCACCGGCCTCGGCGCCGGTTCTGAGCAAGCGGGTCGATTCCATTTATCGACTCCGCAAAAGCCCTGGTTTTCAAAAGGCGCAGCTACCGCACCATTCCATGGTGGTGGAATCGGCCATGCATCGTCTGAAAAGTCAGAAGATGCACTCCGCGGTGCCCCCTGGCAGGGAGGCCCAGAACCTGGATGCGTTCGGTAGAAAGTGCTTCCAGGGCTCGATACTTGCTTGCCGTGTCCAGTCTTACCAGCTGTACATGGGCATGTACTTGTGGGACCTGGCAAAGGAGCTTGCCGGGTTCTCTGCTGGTCTCTCCGGGAACCTTTGCAGAGGTTTGCAGAGGTTAAGTCCTTGTCTTAGGGGATCCGGGAATGCTCTGAGTTCATGTCCTGAGTCGGCCCGTGTTGCGGCTACCGGCATCGTGGCTCGACGCCAGGCATGGCTGCAGTCATCGGACCTCGAGCCATGGGTTCAGGACAAGTTGGTCGATGTCCCTTGCCAAGGTGAGAACCTTTTTGGCAGCCCATGGCCGAGAAGGCTGCTGAGCTCGAGACCGAGCACCTCACGAGGACAAGGCTGTCTCGAAAGACCTCTGCCCCTTCACACAAGAAGAAGGGCTTGGGTAAAAAGTCCTTTTACCCGAGGAAGGCGACTGTCTACAAACAGTTCCCACCTTACCAGGCCTCCCCCGCTCCCCCACAGGGTCAGCAGGCCAAGGGGCAGGGACATGGGCCCCGTAGGCAGAAGGCCCCCAAGCCTCCGGCTCCTGCTCCCACTCAGCAGGGTGGGGGGTTTTGACTCCCAAGGCATAGCCTCTCCGTCTCTGCTGTCCCATCCCTGCACAGGAGATCGACTAGCCCTGTTTGCCCACCGGTGGCCACCCATTACAAGGGACAACTGGGTCTTAAGCATAGTCCACAAGGGCTACCCGCTTCATTTTCATCAGTTGCCTCCTCCCTATTTTCCAGGAGAGCCTCCAAGGCCGCCTCTCCATACAGCCCTCCTCCTGCAGGAGCTTCAGGGTCTGTTGCGAGACAAGGCGGTGGAGCCTGTGCCTCCCCACCTACAAGGTCACGGTTTCTACTCCAGGTACTTCCTAGTACCAAAGAGAACAGGGGATCTCAGGCCTATTCTCGACCTCAGAAATCTCAACAAGTTCTTACAGAAGGAGAAGTTCAGGATGCTTACTCTTGGAACACTTCTGCCCTACCTCCAGCAGGGAGATTGGCTATGCTCTTTAGATCTAAAGGATGCGTACACTCACATCCTCATTCATCCAGACCACAGAAAGTACCTCAGGTTCATTGTGGGAGGAAACCATTATCAGTACAGAGTTCTGCCATTTGGCCTCACCTCCACCCCCAGGGTCTTTACCAAATGCCTGGCAGTGGTGGCGGCCTACTTAAGGAATCAGGGTATCTTTGTCTTCCCCTATCTGGACGACTGGCTCATCAGGGGTCAGACGTGCCAGGAGGCCAGGCAAGCCACCCTCCGAACGATTTCTCTACTCCAACATCTGGGGTTTGTCATAAACTTTGCAAAGTCCACTTTGCTCCCCTCCCAGAACTTGGAGTTCATAGGGGCAAGGCTAGACTCTCTGCAGGCAAAAGCTTTCTTGCCAGAGGACAGAGCCCAAAGACTGATGACCTTGGCAAACCAGTTTCTCAACAGGTCACTGGTCTCCGCCAGGCTCTGCCTGAGGCTTCTCAGCCACATGGCTTTGACAGTACATGTGACTCCCAATGCCAGGCTTCATATGAGGCCTGTGCAATGGTGTCTCAGGAATCAGTGGTCGCAGGCCACAGGGCGCCTCAGTGACAGAGTAAGGGTGTCCAGACCATTCCTGCACTCCCTACGTTGGTGGCTGCATCCCCCCAGCTTACTGAAAGGGATGCCTTTTCAGCCACCGAGATTCACAGTGGTATTGACCACCGATGCCTCCCTGCAGGGCTGGGGTGCACACTGTCTGGGCAAGTGCACCCAGGGCCTGTGGTCTCACTGGGAGGTCAGACAACAGATCAATCTACTGGAACTACGGGCTATTTGTTTAACCCTCAAGGCTTTCTCTCAATCCCTGGCCCACCAGTCTGTTTTAGTGCAAACAGACAATCAGGTAGCCATGTTTTATGTGAACAAACAGGGAGGCACTGGGTCCAGGCTCCTTTGTCAGGAGGTGCAGGACCTTTGCTTGTTTGCGCTCAGGCGCAACATGTTTCTCAGAGCGGTTTATCTCCCTGGCCAGGAAAATTACCTGGCAGACAGGTTGAGCAGGATTCTGCAACCCCACGAATGGCAGCTCCATCCCGTGGTGGTTCAGAAGATTTTCCTGAGATGGGGACTTTCGTCCATAGATCTATTTGCCAGTCCCCTGAACAGACAGCTGCCTAGGTTCTGCTCCAGGCAACCACATCCTCTGCTAGCAGCAGATGCCTTTCTGATTTCCTGGTCCCAGGGCCTCCTGTATGCCTCCTGTATGTTTCTTCCCACGCCTCTGGTGGCCTGAACCCTGTTCAAGTTTCTACAGGACCAGGCCTCAGTCCTTCTGGTGGCCCCCAGGTGGCCGAGGCAACCTTGGTTCCCACTTCTGCTTCAACTGGCAGTGGACACTCCACTACCTCTAGGGTTGCAGCCCGACCTCCTCTCTCAGGACCAGGGGTCTCTTCTGCACCCCAATCTCAAATCTCTCAATTTGATGGCCTGGAAGCTGCAAGCATAGTTTTGGCTCCTTGGGGCCTACCTCCTGCAGTTGAAGAGGTCATCCTGGCCTCTAGGAAACAGTCCATTAGGAAAACCTATGCCCTGAAGTGGAAGAGATTTTCTGTGTGGTGTCAGCTGCGTACAGAGGATCCTTTCTCCTGTGCTGTACCAGTGGTGCTTCAGTACCTGCTGCACTTATCCAATCAGGGCCTTAAGTCCAATTCTGTTCGGGTCCACCTCTCAACTCTAGCAGCTCACCACTCACTGGTGGAAGGACACTCTGTCGGTTCACCCCTTGGTGTCCTGGTTCCTCAGGGGTTTGCTTTTGCTCAAGCCTCCAGTCCGTCCTCCAGCCCCTGAGTGGGAGTTGAATGTGGTCTTGCAGCAACTGACTCGCCCACCTTTTGAGCCGATGGCTACTTGTCCTCTCCGCTTCCTTTCCTGGAAGACACTCTTCCTAGTAGCCTTAACCTCGGCCAGACGTGTCAGTGAGCTTCAGGCCCTGGTCTGTGACAGGCCTTACACCCGCTTCTATAGGAACAGGGTAGTTCTTAGGACTCATCCAAAGTTCCTCCCTAAGGTTGTCTCCTCTTTCCACCTCAACCAGGAGGTGGTTCTTCCAACATTCTTCCCTAGGCCTCATGCAAGCCAGGGGTGAAGCGGTCCGGCATACCCTGGACTGTAGGAGGGCCTTATCCTTCTACCTTGACCGTACGCAAGGACATAGAAGGGCTACTCAGCTCTTCATCTCTTTTGACCCTAATAATTTGGGGTTAGCTGTGTCCAAGCGTACCTTGTCCATTTGGGTGGCTGACTGTATCACCTGGGCTTACAAAGCGGCTGACCTTCCCTTGCAGGGTCGGGTCACGGCCCATCGTGTCAGGGCAATGGCTGCCTCAGTAGCTCATCTCCACTCTGTACCGTTGGCAGACATCTGCAGGGCTGCAACTTGGTCCTCAAGCCAGACTTTTGCAGCTCATTACTGCCTGGAGAGGGAGTCCCGTAGGGACAGTGCTTTTGGCCAGGCAGTACTCTGGAATCTCTTTGAGGTTTAGGCAACTCCTGCCCTCCAGCCCTCCGTTGGGCTACCGGTGGAGGTTCTTTCAGTGGAAAGCCTTTCTTTGATGCTGGGACTAGAGGGAGTTCTCTTGTTCAGCCTGGGTTCCTTGGTAGCCCAGAGCTAGGGAGTCACCCATATGTGAGGACTGACTTCCTGCTTGGTCCTGGAGAAAGAGTAGTTACTCACCTGTAACAGGTGTTCTCCAGGAGCAGCAGGAATCAGTCCTCACAACCCTCCCTCCTCCCCTGGGAGTTGCAGTTGTACATAGTTTATTTTACATTTTTGTGTGCTGTGTTTTAGCTATGTCATTTGACTGAGCAAGATGGCACCTTTAGGTTGGAAGGGGACCACGCATGCGTGCAGTATTCCCAAAGGCTTTCCTAGAAAGCTGGGGAAATGCTCCGCAGGGGCTCCATCGATGTCGATGTCACCCATATGTGAGGACTGATTCCTGCTGCTCCTGGAGAACACCTGGTACAGGTGAGTAACTACTCTTTCTACATCTGTCTCGGGCTCAACCTGTAGATCTGGGGTCTGCTCCAGATCTCCTCTCTCAAGAGGAGGGGACACTGCCCCATCCCAATCCGCAGTCCCTCCATCTTACAGCATGGCTGCTGAAGGCATAGCCTTCCAGGACATTAACCTCTCTCAACGGGTTAAGGATATCCTTTTAGCTTCTAGGAAGCCTTCCACCAGATGCTCCTATGCCTTCAAGTGGCATAGATTTTCTCTCTGATGTTTGCAGAGGATTCTTAACTCCTTCTCAGGTCCAGTGCATGCATTACTTGAGTATCTTCTCCACCTCTCTTCTTCTGGACGCAAAACCATTTTGGTAAGAGTACACCTAAATGCAATTGCGGCTTCTCACATGCCCTTAGATGGTCAACCCATCTCTTCTCAGCTGCTTGTAGCATGCTTCATGAGGGATCTTCTATTAACCAAACCTCCCATTAAGCCCCCTTCAGTGGCATGGGATCTTAATGTTGTTTTAGGACAGCTTCTCAAGCCACCCTTTGAACCTCTAGCCACTACCTCACTGAAGTTTCTCACATGGAAGGTCACATTCCTTATTGCCCTCACTTCAGCAAGACGCATTAGTAAGCTCCAGGCTTTGGTGACTGACCCTCCTTATACATAGTTCCACCATGATAAAGGTAGTCCTTAGGACTCATTCTCACTTTATGCCGAAGGTGATCTCGCCCTTCTTTTAAATCAGTCAATCTACCTTACTGTCTTTTTCCCTAGACCTCATTCCTCTAGGGCAGAGGCAGCCCTTCACACTCTGGATTGCAAATGTGCCTTGGCTTTTTATCTCCAGAGACCTTGAGAGCACAGAAAAGCTCCCCAACCTTTCATCACCTTTGACTCGAGTCACCTGGGATTGCCAGTATCCAAGCAAACTTCTCCAGGTGGATAGCGGATTGCATCTCCTTTGCTTATGAAAGTGCAGGACTCTCTCTCGAGATTCACGTCACTGCACATAATGTTTGGGCCATGGTTGCCTCCATGGCAGATCTATGCTCTGTAGCGATTGAGATGTGCAAAGCAGCAACTTGTTGTTCTGTTCACACTTTTGCTGCTCACTACTACCTGGACAAGGACTCTCGCCGGGATGCCTTGTTTGGCCAAACTATTCTCCAGCATCTCTTTCAGACTTAGATCAACTCCTACCCTCCGTCCTGGGTTTTGATGCCAGACATCCTTGGAGGATACATGACCTACTTAGTTATGCCTGTGATCCACAGCTCACTCTGAGGTCATCTCTCTGGCATCTCCGAGCTAGGGTGTCCCATATGTGAAGACTACATTCCTGCTTGTTCCTGTAACACCTGTTACAGGTGAGTAATTGTGCTGCTTTGTGAGATAAGCAAATCTTTTCTGTTAGTGGTTATACACAATAGTTTATGTATGGTATTAACATACAGTACTGGTTGTATGTATTTTTTATATACCTTATTTTTATTAAACATTTTCCATTTTATCAACATTTTCCATAGCATACATAATTATGATAGCTGAATTGAGAAGCCATCACTGTGGCCTCTTCTCTTGGCTTCATGTTGCATAATACTGTTTTTACATGCTACATTATATATTTTTCTGTCCCTCAATGATACTACAATAAACTTTAAACAATTGGATGTTGTCTAATCTTATCTGTGCATTTCTGTAGGAAGGAGGACTAGCGCGCAGTAGTACATCTAGAGTGAATGCTCTGCTGGGGCTATCTACCGCTTAGTTCTATCATGGAAGTGGGCCTTTTACTCCTTACCATCTTTGGTAGGATCTTTAATACTTCTTATCTGTCCCCACTTAGGCATATGTAGGGGAGGAGTCATCTGTGGGCCTCTACATTTCTGCCTCCTCCCATTACCACTTGTCACTTACTGCTTTTAATGGGGTCCATATCCATTCATAGATATCTATTGTGCCTCTCATAAGGGCTACCCCTCTTTCGGCATCAATTATTCTGGCAAGCTTCTGTGACCACTCTGTCATCGTTGGAGCAGCTGCCCGCTTCCACTTTGATGCTATTGCTAATTGGGACACTAAGAAAAGAGAATTGGCTAAACATTTCCTATTTAAGTGGATCAGTGGTGGCCCTTCACTGTATCCCAGCAGCATAATTGCCGGATCATAGGGCAGTGCCTTCCCTGTAGCCTTCTTAGAGATGGCAGACACCTTTTTCTAGAAAATTTGCACCTCTTTATACTCCCAAACAGTATGCATCAGGGTTCCTCTCTCCCCACATCCCCTCCAACATGTATCCAGGTAAGTGGGTTTTATGGCATGCAGCCTACTACGAGTGAGATACATTTGAAATAACGTATACTGTGTATCCATATGGGTTATGCAAATGGACAACTGTAGTGTTTCCCCACACCACCTCCCACTGCTCCTGAGACCATCTCCTACCCAAATTTTGAGTGCACTTGTCCTGATATCCATGGGGTCTCTAACTCTCTGAAGGATCTGATAAAGTTGAGCAACTGCTCCCTGGCCCTTCCGAGGTTTAATGAAAAACACCTCCAAAGGGTAGGGAGATTGGAGATATCGTCCCTGATGGGTTAATAAAAAGTGTTCTGTCTGGAACAGTGAGAAGAAATGGGGGTTCTGTGCTCACATCTATTCAGTATCACATTTCTCATTAAATATTCCCTTTCCCCTACATAATCAATCATGCATTCCATTGCATTCAGTCTCATCAATTTAAACCTTTTAGGATCCATCTGATAGGGTGGGAACAGGTCTCCCTGGGTCATATATGCCCGCCGAAAGCTGTCAGTATCTAGCTTTATCTTCCCCATAATTATCCCCCACACTTCCAGTGTTGCCCCCACTGTGAGGTGTAGTCTCACCCCTTCCCTTCTCCGTAGGGAGGTCGAAAAAGGCACCGCCCTTAAACTCGGCAGTCCTACTTGATTCGCCTCTATGGGGATCCAGTGCTGGCTTGAGTGTGCCACCCACCATAAGAACATAAGATATGCCATACTGGGTCAGACCAAGGTCCATCAAGCCCAGTATCCTGTTTCCAACAGTGGCCAATCTAGGTCATACGTACCTAGCAATTTCCCCAAAAGACACAGGTTCCACATTGCTGTAGTGGGTCAAGCATTGATATCCTGGGTCCCTTAATAATGGTTTATGGACCTTTCTTCCAGGAACTTGTCCAAACCTTTTTTAAACCCAGCTACACTAACAGCCTTTATTACATCCTCTGGTAGCAAATTCCAGAGTTTGATTACACGTTGAGTGAAAAAATATTTTCTTTTATCAGTCTTAATAGACAATTCTGTTCCTACTAGTAGGGATGCCAGTCTTTAAGCTGTTCCATCATATCAGGCTGTACATGAAACGGGAGCAGAATCAACTTAGTTGAGTTTAGTTTATATCCTGATATCTCTGCAAATTTCCCATATTCTTATTCGAAAACTACTAATGAGCTCTCTGGATTTGAATGGAATAGGAGTGTATCATTGGCGTACATCGCTAGCTTATGTTCTATACCACCCACCATTATGCCTTCAAATCCTGTATTAAGCCATATTGCCTGGGCAAATGGTTCTAGCAAAAGAGCGAACAGAAATGGGGAGAGTGGGCATCCCTTCCTCATTCCTCTGTGCAGCTCAAAACAGGTTGAGAGGTTACCATTAATACGCAGCTGTGCTTTGGGTTTACTGTATAATGCTGAGACCACCCATAAAAAGTTCTCCCCAAATTTGTAAGCTCGCAGCACATTCTGTAAGTATGGCCATTCAACCTGGTCAAAGGCCTTTTCTGTGTCCAAAGCTAAGAAAGCTGCTGGCTGTGCACACACCTCTCTGCATTGATAAGCCATTCCTAACACCTGCTGCACATTATTGGCCCCATTGCACCCTGCTATAAAACCTGTTTGATCTATATGAGTGAGCTCAGGTACTAACCAGTTTAGTCACTATGCAAAGATTTTTGCTAATAACTTAGCATCTGTATTTAGAAAAGATATCGGGTGGTATGACCTTGGATTGCTTGGGTCTTTTCTCTTTTTGTGTATAAGCATGATATGTGCTTCTAAAAATGAAGGTGGTAAAGCTCCCTCTTTAGCCTTATTGTAAAACCTGCATATGAGTGGGGAAAGGGTGCTCCCAAATGCTTTGTAAAAATGGGGGGGGGGGGAGCAGCTGGGCCTGCTGCTTTATGTAAGGGTAGCCCGTCTATGGTTTTCTGTACTTCCAGCTCAGTGATCGGATTGTCCAACCATTCTCTTTGCTCCGCTGTGAGGTCCTAATTCACCTTTCCCTCCAGATATGCGCCTATCCGTCCCTCCTGTATTGTGCACTCAGAGGTATATAAATCTGTGTAGTATTTACAAAGACATTCTCAATGCCTACCTTATCATGATGCAACTGCCCCTCCTTGTCTTTCACTTGAAGTATAGTGGACTGGGCCTGTTTCTGCTTTAACTGTTGGGCCAGTAATCAGTCAATTTTACCTCCCCTGGCATAGATTTTTGTGGTTGGTCTTCCTGATTAGTACCTCTATCTCCTCCATAAGTAGGCTCCTCAGTTCCCTTCTCTTCAACTCCAAGTTGCACTCCACTCCTGAAGGGGCCTGTGTATATGCTCTTTCCAGTCATCTAATTTTGTTCTCTAGCTCAGCCCTGTATCTATCTCCTTTCCTTTTTCCTGTGTGACCCCATTGCTATCAAGACCCTTCTTACTGCCTTCAGGACCAGTGGGGAGATCTCCTCCCGATCATTGTTCTTATGATAATCTTCTATGGCACTCTCAACCTCCATATTTCCTTCCCCCTTTGCAATTAGGGAGAGGTTTTAACCTCCAAGTCTTCTTTGCCTTGTCGTCCCCTCTGTCTAAACCTAGCCAGAGATGTACAAGGGCATGGGCTGCCCAGGTAATACTGCCAATTTCACACTGTCACCCAGGGACATGAGAGGTCCTACCAAAATAAGATATATTCTTGAATAGGAGGCATGGGCCACTGAATGATGTGTATCCATGCGTACCCAGGTTCTGAAGCCTCCATATGTCGACCAGGTCAAACTTACCTATCATAGAGCCTATGGATACCCCCTCCCCTTGGCTGCCCTGATTCTCTGATGCTGTGTTTTCTCCAGCTTTAACTACCACATTGAAGTCTCCCCCGTACAGCACTGGTAATATATTCCAGCTTGTTATTTTCTGAAATATATGCTGTATAAAACCCCTCTGTCCAGAATTGGGAACATAGAGGTTGACTATAAACATAAGTAGTCCTGACAGCTGTATTTTCAAGGCAATTGCTCTGCCCTGTTTATCCTTCCATTTCCTTATGATATGATAGGATAGCCCTTTCCTAAAAATCACCACTACTCCTGCACTGTTAGTCTTCCCTGGTGCATGGCACATCTCTGCAGCCCAGTCGAGCGGTAGCTTATTCAAATCTTGCCTCTCCAGGTGAGTTTCTTGTAAAAGATATATATATCAGAGTGGTAGATATGTAATTCCTTAAGCACCGGCTGCCTCCTCTGTGGTTTCTGTAGCCCCCTAGCATTAAGGGATGTAATTTTAATACTCATTTTCATTCATCTCAATCTGCACATTCTCTCCATCCATTCACACTCCGCCCACCTTCCCCACACCCCTCTCTCCCCTCTCCTTCAGCACAGATAGCCCACATGTAACATAATAACATTATAATGCATTAACATCTCTTATTCTCTACTAACTGGCAAACCTTAGTGATCACCTAGAGGACACCCTCCAGGAGGTGTCAGTGAGCCTGCCTCACCTGCATGGGGGGGGGGATTCTAGTGATTGGGACCTGGCTGCACCTGATCTTCCTCCTGGGGTGCGGATCGTTCTTTGCCTCCTGTCAGGGCTCCCCTGCAACAGCAGGGGTCTCAAAAAATCCTGTGGAGACTCATGTGGGTGGGTCAGGGGGACAGTATGTTCTTCCAGTTTCTGCCCTCCCGGGTCCCACCAGCTCTGTTTGGATCTAGTTGTTTATTGTCCTGCTCACACCCTTACACTTTGTTCTATGGTCGTGAATAGTACCGTTCAATTGGCTGCTGTGACTGATGTTTCACCTTCTTCACTATCGCTCTGACCAAAAGCTTCCACCACCTGACAATTTTTCTCCTCATAACTTTGCATAAGTGCATTGTCTTGTGGAAGATTCAATCTTTTCTTTCTCCAATTTAGCCTTTCCTCGGCCAGAGATGGATCATCAGGGAAGTGTGGCCTCCTTGGGGTCTCCAAAGAACAGCGTTTCTCCCTTCCACATAACTCAAAGCCGTGCTGGGTACAGAAGCATCCGTTGTATACCATGACTCGCCAACTGGTGTTTGATATCTCTGAAGGCCTGCCGATGTTTGTCTAGGTCCAAGCTGTAGACCAGGAATATCCATATCTTACTGTTGTGATGTGAAATTGCCCCAATCTGCCAGACCTGCTTCAAGATCCAGTCCCTATATCTGAAGTTTAATATTTTAGCCAATACAGGTCATGGCCTGTCTCAGGCCTGTGTTTGCCCTCCTGGTACCCGATGTGCTTGCTCAACTACAACACTAGTCGGGAGGGGGGTCTCAAAACCACTCTTGCAGCAGGTTCTGTATGTATTCTGCCATGCCTTTCTCACATCCCCCCTCGGCAGATCCAATATCCTCAGATTGGATCTCCGCGAACGTTTTCTAAATAGTCTACTTTGGCCCAGAGTTGTTTTATTTGGTTATGGTGGGCTGAGTCGTCTTTTTTTTTTTTTTAGTATGAGTACTTCGTCCTCCGTGTCTGAAATGCGCTGCACAGCTCTGCTCTCTCAATGTAGCCTACTGCTGCCTGGATTTCTGCCTGTACTTCACGTAGCTCCCTCTGAATGGTGGCTAATTTCCCTGCCAGGTTGGTGTTGCTCTCCTTAATTGCTGCCAATATCACTACTGTTTCGGGCAGCTTGGGTTCTGCATTTGCCACTTATCTCCATTCTCATTGATCCCCCTGGTGATATGAGGCCCTCTGCTGTATTTGCTTCTCTGCCATCTTGTGTGTTTAGACACTCTGCCATAGTCTGTTGGTGTGAGTTTTTTGCTGTTTTTGTGACTCCAGTCGACGCTTTTGGTGTTTTTCTGGAATTTGCTTTAGATGCCATACTTTCCTCTACATAAACTGTTGCTTTGCAGGTATTAACTAATTATTATTACAGCACTTAGCCAGCATGGCCCTGGAGAGCCATTGCGTGTCCTTCCCTCAGCCTGTCATCACATGACTCCCCCACCCTGGTCGTATATATTTTGTTTTACCGTATAGGGAGCAATTTCAAAACATGGAGCAAATCCAAAAAAGCACCTGTTTTATAAAGACAGCATGAAGACTTTATATAAGACTCTCATAACCACCCCTAATAGTGCATACTATATCTTCTACAAATTTACACATGTGCCAAAGAAGGCAGATTTGTGCATGTACATGTGTATTCTATGAAATATGCATGAACACTGCAGCTCCATCTCCACGAATGTCTATGCATGAGCCATGCATAAGTGTGCACAGGGTGGTGGAAGGGCTTTTTCTTTGAGGGCGCCCAAGCACTGCCCTGCAAGCAGAGACCCTTCCTGGGATCCCTGCAGGCTGTTGCCTGCCAGCTGCAATCACTGCAAGGGATCATTGCAATCCTTGTGGGCAGACAGAAAGGGTCTTTGCAATGATTGTGGGGCTCCTATCCTGCATGGGCAGAAGAAGAAGAGAAGCTGTGATCACTGCAATGACCCTTCATCTCTGCCTGTGGGGATCTGTTCTCCTGTGGGCAGACAGGAAGGGGCTTTTCTTCTGCTTGCATGGGATGGGATGGGATCCCTGTGGGTAGCCTGCTGCCTACCAAACCATGATTTTTGGTGGGGCCAGGGCCTGTGTGGCCCACCCCTTTCTGACGCCTGTGAGTTTGCACAATCTTATCAGCATATATGTAATTGTGCTTTTGGCATGCAGCCTTTATAAGATTACCCCCATGGTAGATATCTTGGGTTTTCATCCACTAGGTCAGATTTCATGAAAATTAAATCCACTTAAATCATGGTTAAGTCACTGGTCAGAAACTGATGAAAGTGCAATTGTAAAGGACTATCTTCCAGTTTTTATTCTAGCTGTGTTACAAAAGTTAGTTTCATAAACTAACAACAATATTTCTATTCACACATGAGAAATCTAATTGTAACTTCGAAAGTTCACCTAGAAGTTATGGCCAGGGCAGATGAGAACTTCTCAAGATAAAAATAGTATAACAAGAATGTTTACTAACCTGAAACAGAAGCATGATGGCAGAAAAAGACCATATGGCCTGTTCAGTCTGACCTTGCAAATTCGAACATGCTTCCCTCAATATCTTCAAAGAAAGGGTCATCATTAAACTTGGACAAGCATTATGGTGAAGAGAAGGAAAGAGTGGAATCCACCAATACATATGGGAAGGAAGCAATAGAAGTTGCACAACGAGAGACAAAAACTCTGAAGAATTAGATTTGCAAAGAGGAAATGCAAAGTGTTACTTCAGGAACCATACATTGATCAAAACCGGCACATGAATGGCTAAGCAGAGGTGAACTGAAGCCTAAGGATATGAGAATGATGGTTGCAACTCAGGTAGTGGATTACACAGGTACACTAAAAAAATTTTTTTTTAAACTGCCTCTAATGTTTCGATTGATTTTTACGTTTTTTGGTGCGCTGAATCCAAATCTGGTAACCAATTTGCTCCATCACGTACAGATTTTTTGCTACATTGGGTTAGCAGTTTGAGGTGAACGTTTCAGATTGAGTGCGATCGAGATAAAAGTTTCTTGGATGAATTCTTTATACTAATTGTTTAGTAGTTATTCAAATAAGAATAAAGAAAATTGTAACAAGGCAGCACATAAGAATAGAGTAATGTCAACAAAACACACTGTGATGGTAGCAAAATTGTCTGCACTTAAAACAGCCACATACATGTGCACAAACATTGAGCATATAAGAGCGAGGTTAGACACAAAGCAAAGCAAAGAAATGTGCAAAAAATGTTGTACAGGTATGTATGTAAGAATAGAAAACGCAAACCGCACCATTGCAATACATGAAGACAAACACCCGATGGTGTGAAAATAAAATTCTAATAAATGAGATCTGACACTGTGGTAATAACTAGCAAATTTTTATTTCAAAGTTTAGTAAAAACACGATATTTGTCAACACAGTTTAGATTTTAAAGTCATTCTTGGGTCAATCAATCTCCTGGTGGGCCCGTTTCTTCTTCCCCCGAATGCTTCTCTTGGTGCGCTGCTTGGCGTATTTTTCATCTGGGGTTTCCCGCAGCAGCAACCAGCAGAAATCAGCCATCATAGTGGTGTTCCATCTTCCTTGGTACCTTCTCTCTGCGTCCTTGATGTCCTGGTGAAACCTTTCACCTTGTTCTTCACTGTACGCCCCCAAGTTTTCGGGAAAGTAGTTCACATGGGAGTGCAAGAAATGGACTTTCAGGCTCATGTTACAGCCTTGTTCTTTGAAGGCATTGAGCATCCTGGCAACAATATCCTTATAGTTCTCATCCCGCCTGTTCCCCAAGAATTTGAGAACAACATCCTTGAAGGAATCCCAGGCTTCTTTTTCCTTCTCAGACATCGTTTCAGCGAATGCTCCATCTGAAATGAGTTTCCTTATATCAGGGCCAACAAACACTCCTTCCTTTAGCTTTGCTTCAGAAAGTCGGGGGAACTTTGAGCAAAGGTACCGAAAGCACTCACCATCTTTTGGAAGGGACTTGATGAATTGCTTAATGAGACCCAACTTAATGTGGAGAGGTGGTAATAGAATTTTATCACGAGGTACCAAGCTCTCATGAAGAACATTTTTCTCACCGGGTCTCAAATACTCCCGAATTGGCCAGTCTTTTTTCCCCCAGTGTAGGTCGCGGGCCCGGCTATCCCACAAGCAAAGGAAGCAGGGATATTTGGTGAAACCGGATTGCTGCCCTAATAGCATGGATAGAATTTTAAAGTCTCCACAAATCATCCACTTATGCTCATCATAACGAATCTTCTGAAGAATCAGGGCCAAATTCTCATATTTTTCTTGGAGAATAACAGAGTGAGCAATAGGAACTGAAGCGAATGTGTTGCCATTATGAAGAAGAACACCTTTTATGCTGTCTTTTGACGAATCAATGAACAGCCGCCATTCAGCAGGATCATACTTCAGTTTAAACTTTTCCATCACTCCGTATATATCGTTGCAAAATACCAAATCTTCCTCTTTGCTGAAATACTTCAAAAATTGTGTCTCGCGGTTGCGGTACCAATAAAAAGTTGTTCCTGGTGACAATAGATTTTTCTGTTTAAGCCGAGAACCTTAGCAGTTGGGCAGCATCTTTTGGGAGTCCTAAATCCCGGACTAAATCATTCAATTCAGCTTGAGAAAAAAGTTCAGGTTTCGGATCTGGTTCAGTTTCAAACTCGGAAGTACTGGACTCATCGGGAAAAGCCATCTGATGAGTCTCATCATGATCAGAACCGTCCACACAAATATGATCCAAAGATTTTGGTGGTTCAGGCACAGGTACTTCGTTGCTATGAGGCATAGGCCTAATTGCTGAGGGAAGGTTGGGGTAACTTATTACGTTCTTATTTTTTAAGTTGTATCCCTTCACAATGCAAGAGCAAAAATAGCAGTCACTGCTGTGGTCTCTTTGTTCACGCCACATCATAGGTATTCCGAAACGAAATGCTTGTTTTTTACCTTTCATCCATAAGTGTAGATCTTCCTCACATGTCTTGCACACTTTGTGAGGAGCCCACGGTTTGTCTTGATCGCCTAACTTCAAACCGAAATAGGCGAAATATACTTTTTTAATAAATGCAGAAATGTTCCTCTGCCGCTTTTTCACGGTATATTCCCCACAAATAAAACAAAAACTGTCCGGAGAGTTGACGCAACCTCTGGCTCTGTGAGCCATCACAAATACACAGCACTGTAAACTACAACTGTAGTGAACCACTTCGGAATAAAGCTGGATTACGACTGAGCAAACAAAAGGTAATAATGAACTTGCAAGAAACTGAAATTTGACAGGAACGTTCATGTCGCAACCACCGTGTTTGAGCGAGCGAGCGAACGAGGCGAGGCGAACAGGAAAGAACATGCGCCAGCGCGAGTACTGGATTTAGCCCCCCGCCTCCCAATTGTCCTGTTAATGTATAAAATGAATACAAAACACTCTAAAATATCATGAGGGAGTGTTTCTAGTTAGTTAACCATTACAACCTGTATTTTGGGCCAAGAAAATAAACTGCAGTCGGCTAAAAAGAAATTATGTGAACATTCCTTATATGGGTAAGAAATCTAATTTTGCAAGAAAACGTGACGTGATGGAACATTTTGGCTATTTTTCCTGGATTCAGCACCCCAAAATCTATAGGAATCAGTTGCAAAACTGGAGGTAGTTTTTTGGTAGTGTACCTGTGTTATGGATGAGATGGTTCATAGCAAGCATAGAAAAAAATGTTAGGAAGAGCTGCCAACAGTTACTTATCTCTGTGCTAGCTGCAAAGCTTTCATGGGAAAACATTTCTGTACAGAAGGGCACAATAAGGTTGTGTTTCATCCACTGCAAGCTTTGTAAATATAACATCATTGTACTGGAAAAGCACAGGGATCATGACCCTAGGAGAATTATAAAAAATTAAGAGGTTGTGATCACCTGCGACATACCTTTTCTAACTGATGATAAGCTCAATGCAAGACAACCAGACATGGTGAAGGAAAAAAACATGAGAAAAGTATTGATAATAGAAGTGTCAGTCCCAGGTAATTATTCTATACATTGTTTGCAGAGAAAGAGAGAAGATCTTCTAGTACCAAGCAATACAGTCAGATCAAGGAAATGTAGCAGAAAGAAACAGAAATATTTCCCATTGTATTGGGTATCCCTGGCTTGATTTAAAAGAAATTCTAAGTACACTTTGATAGGTTGCCTTTACTTTTCTAGGAACCAGCAGGAAGTCAGTCTTCACATATGGGTGATGTCGATGCCGACAGAGCCTGCGTGGAAGCATCTTGCCAGCTTTCAAAGAAAGCCTTTGGGAGATGCACTATGCATGCGTGGTCCCCTTCCCACCCAAGGGTGCCATCTTTATTTATTTATTTATTTACATTCTCTTATATACCGTGCTATTCTGCATCAGTGTGGTTTACATTGAACAAACTGAAATTACATTGAACAGGGCATTGTAACTTGGAGATAACTATTTTACAGGGAACATGGGCTATGGAGGGTTAAGTGGCTTGCCCAAGACCACAAGGAGCACCTGTGGGACTAGAAACTCCAGTCCTTCCGGCCCAAGGTTGCTGTCCTCTAGTGGGATTTGAACCCCCGGCCTGAAGTACCTTGCCCCAACCACTAGGCTACTCCTCCACTCCAATCTTGCCTCATTCTCCTTTTTTCCACAGAGACCTCTGGACGTCTGTCCAGTTTCCCCTGGAAAAAGTCATCCAATTTGCATACTGGCTCCTTTCCTGCCCCCGAGCCAGTTTGCCTCGGCATCGCTCCTTGGGTTTGTTCCTTTAGTTTTACTTTTTTTCCTCAAGGTATTCCTCGATTGGCATTCACACCTTTTATTGGCTGGAGGCCTCTGACCCCTGCCAGGCGGTAGGGACCCCTTTTTCCCGATGGCCTCCATTGGCTTCAAGAAGTGCAATCGGTGCAGCAAGATGATGTCTCTCACCGATCTGCATGACTGGTGCCTTGGCCCGGAACACAATGACTTGACCTGTGAACTTTGCAGGACCATGACCCCAAAGGCCCTCAAGAGCAATCATCAGCAGCAGGAAAAGTTCTTCCAAAAGTCCAACTCCATGGCGAAGTCTCTGGTGACACCCCGCTCCAGGGCCGCCTCCAGTACCTTGGTGCACCACAAAGCCCAGGCCGCCTTGAAGTCCCACAGGTGCTGTTCGTCCGAGAGGAAATCCCTGGAGGTGGAACACAAGAAGCAGAAACCCTCCAAGGCCCCCACAGAGACTGGGTCCAGTAAGATAGGAAAATCCGACTCCAGGCCCCACAGTCCCTGCATGAGTCAGAAGAGCTGGAGCAGGTGCAGCCTCAGAAGTAGCCCTGAAAGAAGTAATCAGTACCCATTGACTGGCCTCGGACCCGCCCTTAACGGAGCTGGTGCCGGACAAGAAACCCTTGATGTCTGCTCTGAAGGCTGCTGTGCCAACTGGCATGGAGACTATGACGGCAGCCTTAGAGTGCAGTATCTCTGTCCTTGTGGCCCAGCAGCAGGCATTCATGTCTGGTTCATCTGCCCTGACGACAGGACCCTCAACATCGAGGGCAGCCCCGGACGTTGAGCCAATACTCTAGAGCCACTGGCTTCGAGAGAGCCATCTGTGCCGGTTGAGGTCATTGTCCTGTTCTTTGGGCCATCGGTCCTCCCCAGCAAACACACACACAGCTCGAACCATAGGTCCCTTGGATTCCACAGGCATTTCAGCTCAGACCTTGACTGCAGTGACTACGAAGCTTCAGTATCAACCTTGGACTTTCAGTCCAATTAGGAGACCGAGGACGAGGGGTCCCCAGACACTCAGCATCACCAAGATCTACCATACCCCCGGCACCCCAATGCCAGTCCCCACCTGTGGATGTTGCCTTCCTCAACTTTGTGCGGGATATGGCTAAAGCGCTTGCCATTGAGACCGAGGCAGAGGAGGACCCCGCACTGAAGAACTGTAGATCCTCCAGTACGAGGCCCCTCCAAGGGAGGCCCTCACAGTGCCTGTCCCTCTGATCCTCAAGCACCTCCTCCTCCATATGTGGGAGACATCAGCATTGATGCCCATTGTCAGCAAGCGACTCAACATCAGGTACCGAGTCTGCCGGGGCCCTGGGTTCCAGAAGACCAAACGTCCCCACAACTCAGTGGTCATGGAGTCCGCCATACGCAGATTCAAGAGCTAAAAGATCCACTCCTTGTTTCCCTCTGGTAGGGAGGCCCGGACCCTCGATGCCCTCGACTGGAAGGCCTTTCAGGGCTCGATATTGACATGCCAAGTCCAGTCCTACTAATTCTATGTACCTCAAAGAGCTGTCGAAGGAACTCTGTGGGTTCTCGGCAGGCCTGGACGGCGAACCCCTCCAGAGCAAGTCACTGGTCTTGGCGGTCAAAGAATGCTCAAAGTTCCTGTCCTGAGCAGCCTACAACGGCTTTGAGTTGTCAGCTACGGTGGCTGCTGCCAGTATTGGGGCCTGACGCCAGGTTTGGCTGCAGTCTACTGACCTCGAGCAATGGGTTCAGGACAAGCTTATCGATGTCCCCTGCATAGGAGAAAACATTAGGGAAATCCATGGTAGACAAATCAGTGGAGATGGAGACTGAGCTCCTAACAAGGACCACGCTTTCAAAATAGACCTCAGTGCAGCTCCATAAGAAGGACCCGGGTAAGAAGCCCTTCTTCCCAAGGAAAAAGGGGTGGCTTTGGCAACACCTCGCTTTTCCAGGGTTTCTCGACCTTACAGCAAGGCTAACAGCACAAGGGACAGGGACATGGTCCCCACAAGCCAAAGACTCCCAAGGCACCAGCGCCAATTCTGGTGCAGCCCGGGAAGAGCTTTTGACTTCCTGGACATGACCTCCTCTCCCCTAAGAGGTTCCCTACAGCCCACATGTAGGCCACCATCATCACCGATACATGAGTGCTACAAGTGGTCAAGGAGGACTTCCTCCTCCACTTATACCAGATGTCACCCTCATACTTTCCAGGATAACCCTTAAGGACTCTCCTCCACCAGACTCTGCTCCTCACCGAGTTCGCAGGCCTCCTTGAATACAGGGCAGTGGAGTCGGTGCCAAAACATCTCTGGGGCACCGGCTTCTACTCCAGATATTTCCTCGTCCTCAAGAGGACAGGAGGCCTCTGGCCCATCCTGGATCTGCAGAAGCTGAACAGGTTCCAAGTAAGGGAGAAGTTCAAGATCCTCTCCCTTGGATCACTGATGCCATTCCTCCAGCAGGGAAATTGGCTCTGCTCCTTAGACCTGAAGGATGCTTACACACACATCCTGATCCTCCAACCACAGAAAATACCTCCGGTTCATGGTGGATGGAGGGCACCTCCAATACAGAGTGTTGCCCTTCAGACTGGCCTCATCACCAAGGGTCTTCACCAAGTGCCTAGCGATGGTCACAGCCCACTTCTGCCTCCAAGGAGCCTTTGTCTTTCCCTTCCTGGATGACTGGCTCATAAAGGGAGGCACAGCCGCAGAGGTGCAGCACGCCACAAGGCACATCATCAACACCCTGCAGCACCTGAGGTTCGTTATCAACTACCCCAAGGTTTGTCCCACCTCTCCCCAGCCCAATGCCTGGAGTTCATAGGAGCTCAGCTAGACACCCTCCAAGTCAAGGCCTCCCTCCCTCACGAAAGGTTAGAGCACCTCAAGGGGCTAGCCACAGGGACTAGCCAGGCGGTAGCGACAGCAATGCCTGTCGCTACCGCCTGGCTTCTCCTCTGCCTGCTGGGCCACATGGCCTCCTTGGTCCATGTGACCCCATACACCCAACTGCACATGAGTGGCCCAGTGGTGCCTCTGCTCTCAGTGGATGCAAACCACGGGCAGGCTTTGGCACAGAGTGAGAGTGACCCGCCAACTGGCAGACTCCCTCAACTGGTGGCAGATTCCCTGTCACCTTTGGGCAGGGATGCCCTTCCAATCAGCCACTTTACAGAGGGTCCTCATCATGGATGCCTCCTTACTGGATTGGGGAGTATGTTGCGTGGGCCTCCAGACGCAAGACACCTGGTCCCAGTCAGAATCCCAGATGCAAATCAATATTCTGGAGCTCCTGGTGATATTTATGGCTCTTCGAGACTTCTGCCATTGGCTACAGCACCAGTCGGTGCTGGTCCAAACCGACAACCAGGTTACTATGTTCTATGTAAACAAGCAGGGGGGCACGGGGTCTTACTCTCTATGCCAGGAGGTGGTAGCTCTCTGCTCCTATGTGGCACTCAATGGGATGCTCCTGAGAGTGGTCTACCTCCCGGGTCAAGACAATACCCTGGCGGACAAGCTGAGCAGAGTACTCCGGCTGTACGAGTAATGTCTGGATACCAAAGTGGCCTCCCGGCTCTTTTGACTATGGGGTGTCCCCCTGGTGGACCTGTTCGCCAGCCTGGACAACACACAGTTGCCCCACTTCTGCTCCCACCAGCTGCACCCATTCAGGGTGGTGGCGGACACGTTCCTCATTCCATGGACGGGAGACCACCTTTGTCTTCTCAAGACCCTCTTCAAGGTCCAGCGTGACAGGGCGTCACTAATACTGATAGCTCCTGGTGGCCCAGGCAAACTTGGTTCCTGTTGCTCCTCTCCCTGTCGACGGTGTTGATGATTCCCCTGGGTCGAGCCCCAGGACTACTCTCAGGAGCAGGGCTCTCTCCTGCACCCCAACCTGGGGCCCCTGTCACTCACAGCTTGGCTGCTGAAAGGGTAGCTTTAGCTCCTTTCAATCTCCCACAGGACGTGGAAGAGGTGGTTCTGGCCTCTCAAAAGGCTTCCACAAGAAAGGCGTATACCTTCAAGTGACATTGATTCTCAGTGAAAGACGGTCATATCCGTTCTCCTGCTTGGTATAAGTGGTACTCTAGTACCTTCACCATCTGTCGCAGGTGGGACTAAAGTCTAACTCAGTCAGAGTGCACACAAGCGCTATTGCAGTGCACCACCACTCCATTGAGAGCAAACCCTCTTGCCTCACCCCTTGTATCTTGTTCTCCGGGAACAAGCAGGAAGTCAGTCCTCACATATGGGTGATGTCGGTGCCGACGGAACCCTCGTGGAAGCATCCCCCCAGCTTTCAAAGAAAGCCTTTGGGAGATGCTGCCACCACGCATGCATGGTCCCCTTCTCGCCCAAGTTGCTATCTTGCTAAGTCTCCTTTTTTCCATGGAGCCCTTCTGCTTTCCCCCAGAAAAAGTTGATTTTCTTGACCTGAGTTTTGTACTCTCTTCCGGTAGTGCACCGGTTCTTTTCCCACCACCCGAGCCCGCTGCTCCAGCATCGAGTCGTGGGTTTGTAGTTTTTCTCTCTTTTTGGCGCCTTCGTGCCTTTTTTTTCCAACTGGCGTCTTTGACCTTGCTGGGATACTTTTTTCTCCCATGGCTACTAGTGGTTTGAAAAAGTGTGATCGGTGTGCCAAAATTAATGTCCCTGACCGACACACACAACTGCTGCCTTTGTTGCTTGGGACCGGACCACAACCCCATGGTATGTGGCCTCTGTAATAAGATGTCCACTAAGGCCCTCAAGAACCACCAGCAGCAGTATGATAAGTTTTGTTCGTGGAGTTCCCGGATACTAACGAAGGCCAAGGCCTCGGCCTCCTCTGAAACCATGGAATCCCGGGGTAGCCTTATGGACCCGAACTGACACCATGGTTCCTCGGAAGGAACTCAAGAAGAAGGCAGTCTTGATTGAAGGTGGCATCCCTGGACGGATCAGATGGGCTGGATAAGTCCTGAGCCAGGTCCCACAGTCCTAGGCACTCGTCTGAGAGATTGGAGAAGGAGTGAACTGCGAAGGACCCCCGAAAGGACTCTACCTCGGGCCGGCCTCGGTTTCCTGACACCATCCTAGTCGAGGACTCCCCTTCGGGGGAACCAGTGTAAGGCCAGATTTCCTCGGTGCCTGCGCTGATGGCTCTGGAGCCTTCTGGCCTGGAGTCCAGAATCGCGCATCTATAAATATTTATTACTCCAATGTTTAACAAGATGCCTAGAGAGGGAGCTTCAAAAATTTCTCAGAAACTAGGAAAGGCCTCAGACCGATGGGCTACTTAATGAAAGACACTTTTAACATAGTGTCTATCTATGCCCACTTGCATCAATGGCCAAGTTCCTGACTTGAAAAAAAAAAGTCAGGACCTTGGCCATTGATGCAAGCGGGCATAGATAGACACTATGTTAAAAGTGTCTTTCATTAAGTAGCCCATCGGTCTGAGGCCTTTCCTAGTTTCTGAGAAATCTTTGAAGCTCCCTCTCTAGGCATCTGGTTAAACATTGGAGTAATAAATATTTATATATGAGTGATATGCTATAGTTACTCTGTGAAGTGGAACCCCCCTTTTTTCCTGGAGTCCAGAATGGCAGCCCTAGGGCGCAGCTTGTCTGGCTTCATGGACCAGCAGCGGGCACTGTTGTCCAGTACCACCAGTTCCACCACCCAGACCATCAGGCCCTCGATGTCAAGGATGTCCCCGGAGGTCGAGCTGATCCTCAAAGCTTTTCAGCCTTAAGTCAATCCCCGGCTGAGGTTTCGATCCGGCTCCCATTCCACAGGGCTGTGATCTTCCCCCAGCCTCGGAGGCCTCAGTACCAGCCGACGGACTATTCTGAGTGGGAAACGGAGGACGAGTAGTCGCCGGACACCCGTCGCCACCGCAATATCCCTTCAGACTCCCCTCACTCGGAGCCCAGGCGTCGATTCCCACTCAAGGACATGGCATTCTTCGACTTCACCAGGGTTATGTCCAAGGCCCTAGTGTTCCTGACAGAATCGGAAGAGGACCCTCAAATGGAGGAGCTAGAAATCCTCCAATACGAGGCCCCTCCAAGGGAGTCACTTACGGTGCCCATCCCTCCCATTCTGGAATGGCTAATGCTTCATATGTGGGAGACACCATCATCAGTGGTGGTGGTGGTGGTGGTGGTGAACAAGTGGCTCAACTCAATGTATTGAGTCCGCCGGAGCCCAGACTTCCAGAAGTTACAGATGCCGCCCAACTCCATGGTGGTGGAGTCGGCCATGCATTGGCTGAAGAGCCAGAAGACGCACTCCTTGGTGCCCATCAAGGGCTCAATGCTTATCGGCGGGATCCAGGCATAGCAGCTGTACATGGGCATGTACCTGAGAGACCTAGCAAAGGAGCTGGTTTTTCCGAGGAACCCCTGCAGTGGTTCAAGAACCTGGCCAAAGCTATCCATGAGTGCTCTAAGTTTGTCTTGGGCAGCCTATGACGGTTTTGAGTTGGCGGCTCGAATAGCTGCGGCAGACTCCTTGTCCATAGCATGTCCACCCCAAGAAGGGCAGCAGCCCACAGCGGGACATCTTATTCACTATGCCCAAAGGTGGCCAGCTATCACCACCGATGCTTGGGCATTCCAAGTGGTCAAGGAGGGCTATCTCCTCTATCTGGCCCAGACACCTCTACCTTTCTTTCTGGGAGAGCACCTCAGGTCTCCCCTTCACCGAGACTTTCTACTGAAGGAACTGGCAGGTCTTCTCAAGGACAGAGCGGTAGAACCAGTTCCCCTCCATCTCGGGGGCAACGGGTTCTACTCCAGGTACTTCCTCATATCAAAAAGAACAGGGGGCCTAAGGCCCATCCTCAACCTGCACAATCTGAACAGATTCTTGGTGAGGGAGAAGTTCAAGATGCTCTCTTAGAACATTGCTGTCTTACCTCCAGCAGGATGATTGGCTATACTCCTTGGAACTGAAGGATGCCACACATCCTCATTTACCCCAACCACAGGCAGTACCTGAAGTTCATGGTGGGGAATAGCCATTACCAGTACAGGGTGTTGCCCTTCAGTTTGGCTTCTGCCCCAAGGGTTTTTACCAAGTGCCTGACAGTCATGGCCGCCTTCCTCTGCCTCCAGGGGGTGTTTGTCTTCCCCTACCTGAACGATTGGCTCATAAAGGGGAGCATGGCCTCAGAAGTGCAGCAGGCAATCACACATACCATCCAGATCCTGCAAAGTCTGGGGTTTGTGATAAACTACCCCAAGTCCCTTCTTCTCCCGACACAGTGTCGGGACTAGATACCCTCCAGGCAAAAGCCTTCCTTCCAGAGGACCGAGCTGCCTGGCTCAGGTCTCTGGCCCTGGACATGCAACACCATCCCTCAGTGTCTGCTCTGCTTCTGCTGCACTTCCTCGGACACATGGCCTGCATGTGCTTGCCGCCACATGAGGGCTGCACAGTGGTGCCTTCAGGACCAGTGGATGCAGGCTACAGAGTGCTGGGTTTATGGATGAGAGGATCTGCCTTTCCTTGCACGAACGTGCTGTGTCGTCCTTCCAGAAACCTTGACTTTTGGAGCTAACTATCCACAAGAATGGGACTGAATGCAGCTGTGGACCTGAAGAAGAAGAATGAGGTAGAAATGGAGCGGTGAGCACTTCCTGTTCCCTTGCAAAAAACTGAAGGTAAAACTTCTTTAAGCAGGTATTTAAATAAACTAAACTTCTTTCCTCTTCACCTGAAGCCTTGGTGCCCAGGGAAAGGGGAGCTGCTAGGCTGTAGAGCAACTGTGCTGACCCTGATTCCTTGCAGGCTCTTACTTCTAAGCGTGCAGGAAAGTTGTATAATATTGGGGCAAATGTTGCTTTGAACAGCTGGTGTATGAAGAAATATAAACCAAAGGTCTTGAAGCTTTTTCTAAACTGGTTTACCATGCTATGTATAAGACTTCCTGTACTGTATCTATGTGATTGTGTGGAACCACCTCAGTTCTATTTCTGTGAAGCCCACCAGACATTCTTGTCTCTATGGTCTTCCTCTAAGTAAGACTTAGGGGTATGTTTACTAAACCATCTTAATGTTACCGGTGTTAGTTGCAGTCTTACTGTGACGAATGCCATATAAGGTAGTGGGCGTTCCGGTCTTAAGGTAGCATTTTGGGTTATTGCGTGATAAAGTCTGTTATTGTGCAATAGAGGGAGCCGTGATACATTAATGTGTGTTAGCCTTAATTAGGCATGCTGACCTGGAAACACAGCAACAGAGGTGTAGTACAATGGTTAATACATTGACTGCTGAAACAGGGGTTATGAGTTTGATCCCCCAGTGGGCTTAATGAGTAAGGCTGTCTGAGGTATTACCCTTTACTTTAAATCAGTACTAGCTGAGGCATTTACATTTTTAATTTAAATTAGTGCTGCCAGCAAACACCCTCACAGTGCCGTAACCTAATGTGCCGCATAAGGCGCCCTATAAGGCACTCCAGAGGGCACATTATAAAATGCACTGTCTGCCAAGGCACCTTATAATGTTCCCTATAGGGTGCTTTATAGGGCACCTTAAGGTTACAGCACTGTGAGGGTGTTTTTGCTGGCAGCACTAATTTAAATTAAAAAAGGAAATTCCTCAGACAGCCCTATCAAATAGCACCACTTTGGGATCAAACCCATGACCTCTGCCTCCATAGTCAGTGAAGTAACCAGTGGGCTACATCTCTCTAGCTGCTAACAAACCCCTGACTGGCTACAGAAGGACTGCAGGTCACCACACACCCTGTCTGCTGTGGTTACCAGGATAGGGTTAACCCACCCATACCCATGATGCACTGCACATGCAGATCAGCAGTCAACAGATGATCCCAAGATGGGGTATGCACCCCCACAGCACCTTGGCCTGGTAGGGGGAACTGACCATGTGTGTTACTGGCACAGAGTAGATACAGACCGACACATGGTGGGGGTAGTATGCTCACCCTGAGGGTGAGGTGAGGCGCCCAGCACCAGGTCCGCAGCACCTGGCTTAGCTGAGATAGGTTATGCTGTAGGTTGCCATCAGTGCCAGTGTGTGATAGGTAGTCCTTGCAGACATACCTAGGATACACCTGTGTCCATCCGTATTTCCCGGTCGCGTTTAGCCCTTGTGGACTATGAGGTACCCAGAATAGTGCATATCCTGTGTGGGTGCCATGATCACATGACTGAATGAATGAATGATTGATTGATTGATTTAACAATCATTTATAGACCGTATCTTCCAGAGATCAGTTGCAGTTCACAATAAACAACAATCAACAAAACAGAGTTTGTTTTACATGTAACATCTTATAACCACAAGCAATAATATAAGTAAACAGCAAATGTTAATACAGAACAGAACAGTGAAAACTATATACAGATACACATTATGTAGGGCTTTAGCATTGTGCATAGTACAGTTTCAGCTAGGTGGAATTGTCTGTTTAGGTCGTTAGATCAACTCAGTAAAAACTGGTTAGCCTTTATCTAAATCAATTGAGGGATGATCTGTATTGTTGTAGTGCATAGTAAATAGATAGGTTTTCAATTTTTTACGAAATTCAATGATCTCGGTTAACATTCTTAGATCATCTGGGAGGGAATTCCAGATTGTTGGAGCTGCGTGTGAAAAAGTGAAGGAGGGTGTTTGTACCCAGAGGTTGATTATTTAGCACCACCAAACCTGCCCTCTGGGGCTCAAGGTGGGGGACAGGATCTCCCACCAACAGATCCATATTCTACATCCCTGCAATGGTGGCAGTAGAGGGGACCATTAACCCCAGTCCTGCTGGGCAACAGGCACCCTACAGAGCAGTCAATGCAGATCTGTACACATTCATAAGGCAATGGCAGACAGAGAGTAAGCCTGGAAATGCTCAGCTGCACCCCACCCCCCACCTCCCACCTCCCACCTCCCACCTGACATTCTCCAGCAGTGAACACAGTGAGGCTCCAGCCACTGCACCCTACAAGGTGTTCCAGCCATACACATACTAACTGCAGACAGTCTGCTAGCTAGTCCATGTTCCTGGAGGAGATGTGAGCACACACACACACACACACACACCAAGCAGATAAGTCAGTGATTGGGTCCCAGAAAAGAGAACCCATAAATATCACTTGAGAGAAATACTATATAGCACTATGGGGGAACCTAGCCATGCCGTGGTCACTGCTCAGTCAGGGTGAGAGTGACCTCCCAGCAGGATACGCTGTGGCCTTCCTGTCCATGCAGGTGGTGGCCAGGCACTACAATGTCCCAGCCATTGCCTTATGCCCTGTGCAGATGCATCCTGCCCTGGCCACCCTGTCCGGGCTATACCCACAGTACCTTGCTCCTCATTATGCACATTGGCAGGCTAACACTGGAAACAGTGCAAGCAGTGTGGGCTGAGTAAGGTGTAGGCATTCACAACACACTGGATAGACAGACACACACTCCCACACCTATGCCAGCATTGTGCAAATATAGAGGCTTTTGGCAGCGCTGGCCACCACACCAGTCCTGGGCACAGTGCAGGCATGGCTATGGTACGCAAGACTGTTAGGGCCACTCCCCGGGGTGGTAAACTGTCAGAAACCAAAACTGAAACACACTCCACGGATATCAGAAAGGTTGCTATGATGCAGCTCTATCAGCAAATTGTGCTTAACTTAGGCATTATCTGCCATTAATCATAGCAACCTTTTGATATATGTGTAACGTATTCCCAAGTTTATGGCGGCATTGCTAAGTTATGCAAGTGCTAGTATTGGGAGATGCTGCTGCGCGCAGGGCCCAACAGCCTGACTCTTCATGAGGCTTTGGATAGTGGAGCCTGTGGGTGAGGGTGTTTATGCCCCTGTTGGCCGCTGCTCTAGGGCAGAGATTCCCAACTCCGGTCCTGGTGGGCCAAACACTGTTCAGGTTTTCATGCTGTCCTTAATGAATATGCATGAGATACATTTGCATACAGTGGGGGCGGCGCATACTAATGCAGCACAGGCATATTTATTAGGGACAGCATGAAACCTGAATAGTGTTTGGCCCTCCAGGACTCAGTTGGGAAACTCTGCTCTAGGGACTGCACATGTTTATGGTGTCTGTGCTCTGTAGGGTAAAATTATAGGCGTTTCAGGCATGTTTATTTTATCTGCAATAAAGGTTCCGTCTTTATTACCACGGTTTAGTACTGGGTAAAATATGGGGAAGGGGTTGGCAGGAGCCACAGCTGGCACTTGAACTTGTGACCTTCTGCTCCTGAACATACTGGCTGTGTGTACTGCACCACACTTTTGCCACAGGGACAGTTCATTCCCTGGGGATACCATGACTGTTTGTCAGACAGACCCTGTCTGTTGCATTGCACGGCATCCACCTAAATGGGGCTAGGACATGGTCTGTTGTGGGCAGATGCCACTGCCCCTTCCACCACCAGCACCCCTCCGCCACCATGCTGCCATGCCATTATGCTGGTGGTGTGCAGTCCCAGGCCATCCAGTATGCTGGTAGGCAGCTGCCTATGGTGTAGGTTCTCAGGTAGGGGTGCCTACATGGACATGCGTGCTTCCCCCCCCCCCCACACCTTCTGCCAATGTTATGTGCCCTTGGGGGTACCTGCTGGGTAATCTCCCCTGTGACACTGTGGGACACACACTCTTGCCCATGTTGGACCCTCGTCAGTTGCTGTCTTACTGCTTTACAGTTTTGGCATTCCTATGTGCCACCTAAGCATCTGCCTAGCCTGCACTGTGTCCCAGCTGGACCACAGCATGTGCCGCCTGCAGCCCCTTGTATCCCATTTACAGCATCAGTACAGTTGCCGTTTCCTACGTGCCCACTCTGCTGTTGCTGCACATGTGCACGCCATAACAAACCTGCCCAATCTAAACGACAGAAACCCTGATCAGCGCTATTTCAATGTGGGATCATTTACTTTGTAAGGGGACAAAGCATAGACCCTTCCAAACATGATATCTTAATTTATACGCTTTGTCAGTAGTGTTGCTTTATGTTTATCATTAATATCACTATTGGCCAGCTTGGTTATTGGGATTTTAGATGTGGTTCTGGTCCTTTTATACGTTTATTTGCCTTTTTGGTTCCTGCACATGTATCACAATTATCACTTTTATGGGTTTCCCTGCCTTTGCTGCACATTGCTGACTTAAATGGTTTCTCTTTCCTGCAAATGTGCCTTAACGCAAGGGTTTCACTGACGTTAGTGTTCAGATCTGGATTTCACAGCGTTAGTGTGCCTGGAGCCTCTCCCCGCCCACTCTCCGCCCATTGACCCCTTCTCTCCGCCCTCTCGGAAGCCTTACTCCACCCTTCAGACCCGGATTTCACAGCGTTAGTGTGCCTTAACGCAGCCGCTGCGTTATCGCGTGATAAGTGATGTTATCGCATGATAATGTCACTTATCGCTCGATAATACCACTGCTGCAACGTTAAGACAGTTTAGTAAACATACCCCTTAATTTTTCAGGTTGTGTTGCCTCAGTTTCACTTCCTTTTCCTTTTTGAAATCCCTTACTTTGGCTGTTTGGACATGTTTAAAGTTTCCTTAATTTTTACTGTGCTCACAAGTAAGATTGAGCAGCATCAGTTGGAGTTTTTTTGATCGAGGCATTTGATTTCACATGGCTGTTTTTCTACTGATGTTACTGAGACAGAAGACTCAAATGACTTCAAGAATGCAGGTTATATTTAAGGAAAATGTCAGCCCCTGCCACCCACAAATTGTGCCTGAAATGTTTTGGTTCTGAACACAATATCCCTAGCTATGCCACCTGTCAAATGATGTCTCACTATAGCAATAAAAAAACAACTTTCTTTAGATCAAAAACCCCTTAATCAATCCAAATCACAAACTGTGACCCATAAACTTAAATAATTTCTCTTTTTTTTCTTTTTTAAACCATATCTGTAAAAAAGAGGCTTCAAACAGACAGTGCTGTACTTGTTTCAGCTATAATGTCATTCAATTCATTTGCCTCTCAAAATAATTTCATTTTATTATTTTTTAATCTTTATATACAACCTCATCAACCAACAGAAGAAGTAATTCCATACAAACCTTATCCTGAAGTCTGCTAACAAACCCTGCAAACTCTACGAAATAGTAAAGACCCTCACCAAAGAGCCCTACAACAGAAATAAGCAGTAAATAGACCCGCAGACCTTTGCAGACCACCTCAAGATCATATTCACTGCACCACCTAAGAACAACATGGAGATTGTCAAGAAAAAGACCTCTCCACCAAAACAAAGCTGTGGAAAATTCAACATCCCTTTGAATGACCAGCTCTCTAAAATCATCACTGACCTCAACACCAGCACCGCCCCTACAGATCCATGCCCAGTATCCCGGATTAAAGCAACTAAAGAAAACCTGATACAAGTCATCTGTAAAATAATTCACAATTCTCTCACCAAAGGAATAATGTCAAATGCCCTGAAGCTAGCCACAATACGCCCTATCCTCAAGAAATCTACCCTAGCTGAAACCGACCCTACCACCTACAGACCCATCTCAAGCCTTCCCTTCCTATCCAAGATCATCGAGAAAGTGGTTCAACATCAACTTCAACAACACATTGACATCCACACTCCCCTGGACCCCAATCAACATGGCTTCTGACCAAACCATGGAGTCGAAACTCTACTAATACAACTATTTGACAAACTGATACAGACGATTGACAACATCAGAATGGGTGTCCTCATGATCTTCTTAGACATCTCCTCAGCATTTGACACTGTTTGTCACACAATCTTACTAACCAGACTACAAGAGGCAGGACTGCATCATACCTCACCAACAGACAGCTACAAGTCAAATGCGGCTCAGACACCTCTCAACCTTTGAGAGCCACACAGGGCGCCCACAAGGCTCAGCGCCCTGCTCTTCAATCTATGCATACAGCCCATCTGCGCCATCATCAAGGACCACAAGATTCAATACACCATATACGCAGACGACATAATGATATTCACACCAATCAAATTGGACAACCCAGACTACTCCAACCTAGCCAACTGCTTCCAACAAATGGCAACTTGGCTTCAGGAAAACAATCTTTCAATAAACAATAACAAAACTGAAGCTCTCTTCATCTCAAGAAACCCCACATTTTCACACACAACTACCATCAATCTAAATGACATCACAATACCAGTAAAACATGAAGTAAAATACCTGGGAGTGACACACGACAAGGACCTTAACCTACAATCCCACATTGCCAAAACCACAAAGAGTGCTTACATCAAAATGAGAACTATCAGAAAGCTCAAACCCATCCTCGCTCAGGAGCATTTTTCAACAGTCTGTCAAGCCCTCATCATTCCCGCACTAGACTACTGTAACCCTATCTATCAGGGGAAACCAAAACAGACTCTCAGACCTCTACAGCTAGCACAGAACACCGCCGCACGCATCATAACAGATTGCTCAGGACATGACCACATTACTCCCATCCTGTACCACCAGCACTGACTCCCAATTAGCTCTCAAATCCGCTTCAAAGTACTTATAAACATTTTCAAAATAATACACAACCTCTCAGCTAACAGCCTACAACCACTTATTAAAACCAACCGCAGCATAAGACCAAGAAGAAAAGGAACCTCAGACACCATCAGCCCACTAAAGGAATTTGCCAAAACAAAATAGGCCACATCAAGAAGGGCATTTTCCCTGGCAGCGCCCGCCCTATGGAACTCTCTCCCTGACCATCTAAGATCAACCAAAGACCTCAAGGACTTCAGAAAGCGGCTTAAAACAACTCTATTTACAGAACACTTCAAGGACTTTACCTGAACTGATTCTTATGTGCAGTACCTATCTCTGTAACTCTGTACATGGCTCTAATCTTGTATATATGTATATTGCTCACTTTGTATATAGCTCACTGGTAAAATCTAGCACTCTGCACTCCACATCACTCTTCTTAATCTCCCACTGCATGCTACTGACCACACAATTATCTTGATTGTTTGATGTGCTAAACCGCTTTGATTTAATGATAAAGCGGTATACTAAATCCATCTAAATAAATAAATAAATTATATATGTGAGAACACCTCCTCTACCACAAATGCCACTTCACCTACTGTATTGTTGATTTATAGTGTCGACTCCAGTAACATGCAACTTTTTACTGTCTTACTGATATTGAGGCCATTTCCGATCGGGGACCATCCAGATGTCCAAAATGGGTGGATTCTGCACCCATGGGAGCTAAAGCAGAATTGGGTGCAAAGGGCCTGGAAGGGCAGGATCTGCCCAGAGTCTGACCTGCTGCATGTCCGGCATGTTCCCCGTCCAACCCCCCAGTGCTTCTGCATGACAGCTGGTGCTGTGGCATCCCATCACCAAGGCACGGGATGCCATGCAGAAGCCCTGATCCCCCTAAAGATTTTTAAAAGATGATTTCCCCACCTGTGACCCCCGAATGGGCCTGCTGAGGCTGGGATTGGGCTGCGGGGAATCCCCTACTGCTCCTCTTCTGATGTGTGGAGGCCAATCACCCTGACTGGGGAGACTTATTCCATCTCCAAGGTGGAATGTTCCCTGGCCATCTCTGCTTCCTTGGATGTATAGGATCACAACCGGAATCTGCTCTGTATATCCAGGGTCATGGTTCTGCGTTCACCCTGCCCCGACTACCCTTCCCGCCCCCGTCCAGAGCTCCCCGCATATCTCATCTGTCCGTGCGGGGAACTTTGGGACTGGAATCGGTACTGGGTGTTTAATGGGGGATATACATCCAACCCGGATGTATATCCGCGCTAAACACAACACGCAATCAACCCCATTATATCTCTGTACATGTCAAGCAAAACGATAGGCATTTCAGTTTGTCTGATCCAAGTACATCTTCATTGACCCATCAAGGGTCCTGGAGCTGCACCAAAAACTGGAGATGCATTGATATTGAGACTACTTCAGTCCCTCTCAATGTCAAGCGTCAAAAATAATCATCAGAACAAGTTATCATCAAAGTCTCGCCCAATACATACTTCTACTTTATCAGCCTCAAGGGACCCTGATTCTGAGTGAAGGCAAGTAAGCATTACAATAGTTCTCCACATGGTGCTAGAACCAAGGAGATCAAGGCCACTGCCACTCCTCCTTCCAGACTCCTCACAGTGAGACCCACTCATTCTCCTTTATATCTCGGTGCCTGCAGAAACTTTTAGGGACCTGGGATCCAACTACCGGTATACCTCAAGTGAACTAGGAGTATGTTGCCTCTTTTTTTTTTCTACTCCAAGCACCATCGGCATTGACAGTCTTGAATGAAGAGTTGGACGGAAAGTATAGGAGATGATGAACTGCCATCTTGAGAGGTTTGTTGCATCCACACTGATGCTAAGGGAGATCCAGCTACTCCTGGATTCCATAGCAGTACCAGGAGGCATAGCATTAGTAATAGTCACTCTGATGTGCATCAGGGGAAGAAAACCGCCGAATTAGATCAATCCATCCCTTCCTTTCATCCTCTGCCGTCACTACCCTTGTTATGTCCCTTGTAATCACTCGCTTGGATTATTGCAACTCTATCTTTGCCGGTCTCCCCTGTCACCAGTTGCGTCGTCTCCAGCTAGTTCAGAACACCGCTGCCTGCCTAATCACCTACTCCCCTGTTTCTGTTCACATTACTCCCACTCTCTTTTCTTTTCATTGGCTTCCAGTTAAGGTCTGGTTTATCTATAAGCTCCTCACTGTCACTCACAAGGTCCTTTTCACCAGCACCCCACAATACTTGGCCGATTCTATTCACCTCCAACCTGCACCTCGTCTTCTTTGTTCTGCCCATGGTAACCGTCTTTTCCTCCCCTCCCCCTCCCAGGCCCACCTTGAAAGCACCCGACACTCTGCCTTTTTCTTTCTTGCCCCTGCTTTGTGGAACTCGCTCCCTCACTCCCTCCGTACTGAACTCTCTTTCCTCTGCTTTAAAGCTCTTCTCAAGACGCACCTATTCTGCCAGGTTTTCGACCTCCCTCCCTCCTCTGGTGACTCTGATCTCCCCTCGTCTGACCACCCTCCATCTGTTACTTAGCCACCTCCATTCCTGGAACACTCTCTTTTTCATCTCCCCACTGCTCCTTCTCTCTCTCTTTTCTTTCCTGTCTTATATTGGCGTTCCTTTCTTTTCTATGTCCTCGTGGCCAGTTCTATTGTTTTATTGTACACTGCCCTGATGGCTTGCCATGGGCGGTATATCAAAATTTGCAAATAAAGAATACCAATTTACATTGGGGTTTAGGCCCCATTTGACAAAATTATCTTCACAGAGACCTTGACTACATGCCAAGTTTACACTTGGATTTCTTCATCAGAACATTACTCTGAAACAGAGTCTGAGCAGTGCTGGGGTTACACCTACAGATCAGAAGGAATATTCTGGTTTCCCCCTCGGGTCTCTCTGATCCACATGAAAGGAAACAGTCTTCACCAGGAGACCTTTCCTTCACCTGTTTTGTAAGGGAAATGGATGGGACCATTGAATTTAATTTGGAGAGGGAAGTAGAGCCCAGGAGCGAAAAGCTAGGCATTCTCCAATTTCTAGACTCTCCTCTCCTGTTGTGATTTTGCCCATTCATAGCATCATCCTGGAGACATAAATATGAATCTGGGTGATCCCTTCTTTCTAAATGGAACCTGAGTCAGGGTTTTGGTTAGATCCAGGCAAGTATAGTTAGTATTGAAGTGTCTATTTCAGAAAATCTTCCTGTCCAGGAAAAGCTAATTTTTTACTTAGTCCTTTGGCTCCATATAAACTCAGGCACCTATGTTCTCAGCATTGGTGTCTATTTAACAGGTATAGACTATGTCTATTAGACACCCCAATAAATTGCTCATGAAGAGTACCATGGTTAAAATCTCAGCATCAGGATGTAAGGGAACTCTCTTCCCTTTTTAGAGACCAATTTGATTAGGCCCTTTAAAACCGGAGGAAAGTGGGGGGTGGGGGGGGAGGCTTTACTCCAAGTATAGCCTGATCCCAAAGAAAAGAAGAGACTTCTTTCCTATTCTAGAACTAAAAACTTTGAACAAATTCATAATAAAAGAAAAGTTCAGCTATCCTAATCCTTTCCCTACAAAACAGAGTCTAGATTTACTATCTTGATCTGGATCTGAAGACAGCTTGCACCCATAAAGATACATCCAACCTACAGATATGTGATAGAAAAATACCACCTTTGCTGCTGTATGGCTCTTCTTGGCCTAGCATCAGCCTTGCACGCATTCACAAAGGGCATAGCCATAAGAGCAGCATACTTATGCAATAGGTATATAGACGGAGGGGGGTTTACTTGATTCACAATTTGGATAATTGTCTTTTCAAGAACACATCTCAGGCAGGGCCATAGAACATAAGATATGCCATACTGGGTCAGACCAAGGTCCATCAAGCCCAGTATCCTGTTTCCAACAGTGGCCGATCTAGGTCATACGTACCTAGCAGTTTCCCCAAAAGACACAGCTTCCACAATGCTTGTACTGGGTCAAGCATTGATATCCTGGGTCCCTTCTTAATAATGGTTTATGGACCTTTCCTCCAGGACTTGTCCAAACCTTTTTTAAACCCAGCTACACTAACAGCCTTTACTACATCCTCCGGTAACAAATTCCAGAGTTTGATTACACGTTGAGTGAAAAAATGTTTTTCTTTTATTAGTCTTAAATAGTTTACCCTGTAGCTTCATTGCATGTCCCCTAGTCTTTCGATCTACGTTTACCCGTTCCACTCCGTTCATTAATTTATAGACTTCTATCATATCTCCCCTCAGCCGTCTCTTTTTCATGTTAAAGAGCCCTAACCTTTTTAACCTTTCTTCATAGGAGTATCCTTCCATCCCCTTTACCATTTCGGTGGCTCTTTTCGGAACCTTTTCTAATAACGCTATATCCTTTTTAAGAAACGGCGACCAGAATTGCACACAATATTCAAGGTGCGGTCTCACCATGGAACAATACAGAGACATTATAATATCTTTTGTTTTATTTTCCATTCCTTTCCTCATGATACCTAGCATTCTATTTGCTCTCTTGGCCGCTGCTGCACACTGGGCCGAGGGTTTTAACATGTTATCCACAATGACGCCTAAATCTTTTTCCTGGGTGTTGGTTCCTAATGTGGAACCTTGCATCGTGAAACCATAGTTTGGGTTGTTCTTCCCTAGGTGCATAACTTTGCACTTGTCCACACTAAATTTCATCTGCCATTTTGATGCCCAGTCTTCCAATTTATCAAGATCCTCTTGCAATTTTCCACAATCCTCTTGGGTTTTAACAACTTTAAATAGTTATGTGTCATCTGCAAATTTGATAACCTCACTCGTTATTCCCCTTTCCAGGTCATTTATGAATATGTCAAAAAGCAGCGGATCCAGCACAGATCCCTGGGGTACACCACTATTCACCTTTCTCCACTGGGAAAATTGGCCATTTAGTCCTACCCTCTGCTTTCTATCTTTTAACCAGTTCCTGATCCACTGTCTCCTATCCCATGACTCTTTAGTTTTGCCAAAAGTCTCTGATGAGGGACTTTGTCAAAGGCTTTCTGAAGGTCCAGATGCACTATATCAACCGACTCACCTTTGTCTACCTGTTTATTCACACCTTCAAAAAACCATAACAGATTAGTAAGACAATATCTTCCTTGTCTAAAGCCATGTTGGCTGTCTCCTATTAAGCCATGGCCATCTACATGTTCAGTAATTTGGTTCTTTATGATGGTTTCTACCATTTTTCCAGGTACTGATGTCAGGCTCACTGGTCTGTAGTTTCCCGGATTGCCCCTGGAGCCTTTTTTAAATATTGGCGTTACATTGGCCATCCTCCAATCTTCAGGTATTACAGATGATTTTAATAGCTGCCTATCTTGATGACATCGCCAATTATAGCAGACTGGACCCACCCATCTAGCCCAAGTACAAGCCTTGCTGACCAGTCTGCAGAACGCTAGGTTGACGGTCATCCCTAACAAATGTGTTCTGGGAGGTTGGGATGTTCGACACCTGGGCTATTTAATCGGTAATGGGCAGATATGACCTCAACTACAGATGGTTAGATGCTATTGCCCAGGTCTCAACCCCAAAATTGAAGAAAGAGGTTCATATTTTCCTTGGATTGTTTGGTTGTTACCCACCGATTAATCCCTAATTTTTGCAGAGGTGGTGGAGCCGTTAACCAATCTCGTCTCAAAGAGAGCTCCTGAATAGATGCAGTTATCACTGGACCTGGACCTGGACTTTCAGTGTCTCAAGAAGGCTATGTGCTCTGAACCAGTCCAAATTAGCCCTGATTTCTCTCTACCATTTATTGTGCAAACTGATGCCTCAGCAGTGGGCCTAAGAGCTATTCTGGTCCAGGAAGTCAGGGGTGAAGAACGTCTCATAACAGGATCCACAATGGGGCACACGTACTCGCAAAACAGTGCAGAAGAGCACAGCACAGCAGACACGAGCAAGGCGAAGAAAAAACTCCACCCTTCAGTAATTGAAATACAGCTTTATTTGAATCCAACCCCTACACTGGAGTGTTTTGTCAAACACCTTCTTCAGGGTGTTAAGAACCTCCACAAACAAGAAACATAAACATAACATTAAAACTATAAATAAAACATAAGTAAAAATATGGGTAAAAACATGAAAAGGTTACAACTTATAATGAAATCATAATAAATAGGGAAGTCAAAGAAATCTATCAGATTTGTTTGACAAGACCTACCTCTGGTGAATCCATGCTGCCTCGGATCCTGCAATCCATTGGACTCCAGAAACCTCACTATTGTCTCCTTCAGTAGCCTTTCCAAAAAGTTTTCTTCACCTATCTTTAAGGTGCTGATCGCTAACCGGGCTGCAGTCAATTTCACTGCTGCACGGTTAATGCCATTCTCCACCTCTGTATGCCCCCAACATGCCCTGAAGCTAACCAGATAGGATTGGGGCGCGTAGGGGACTTAGTGCTGTTGAATATCCCCATCTAAGGTTGCATTGAATGTCTCCATCTAAGGCATTTACACGGTTTACTGGGTTGTAAACTGTGTAAATGCCTTTTGAATATCGGGCCTTATGTTACTATGGGACAGAATTAAGCTGATTTCACTGATCTACAATTTTTTTAAAGTTGTCTGCTTCAGAGACCAAATCTGCCAATTCTTATGGATTTTGATGTGCTGAAATAAAAAATGAGAATTAAAACCGCTGATTGGCTACTGTTTCTAATATATCTAAGCCTTTCTATTTTACGCATATATAGCATGGTGGTAGTAAAGTTTTCATCACAAATTATTATAAACCTTGGTCTTTTCATGTATTTATAGTTGCCATATCTATGACCTTGATAATATTTCACCTGTCGTCTTTGCTTAAAAATCAGCAAAGGGTCATTTAAATGCAATTTATTTAAAAAGTTAGTATGAAATAGAAAGCAAGAAACAACTATGTATGCATTAGTATTCATTTCATACCTTATTCAGTGTCTACTCTGCATTTCTTGGCTTATCTCTTGTATTTTGTAAATAGAGTATATCTTGTCATTGTCCAGCAATAGTCTGTAAGCATTTACAGGCTCCATTTGCCTTGATATCTTTTCTCCATCACTACAATGTCCCGATGAAATCGCTTGCCATGCTCATTGCTCACTGCTCCGCAGTTTGGTGGAAAAAATCAAGCTGAGAGTGCAAAAAAATGTATCTTTAGTGACATGTTGTAGCCAAAACCTTTGCATGCATTGAGTTTTTCCTGTAGTGTCTGCCTTGTTTCCAAGAAAACTTGTTGCCACTAACTGGACGGCTTTCCATGCTGTCCTTTCTTTGCCACGTACTATACGGTTAAGTACATCATCTCGAAGAAGTTCACGAATCTGAGGACCAACAGAGACCTTCCTTTATCTTAGCTTTACTTAGTCTTGGAAATTTCCTGCTGAGATACTTTGTTTTGTTTTGTCCATGGCCTTGACAACATTTTTCATTAGACCAAGCTTAATGTGTAAGAGTGATAACAAAATCTTCCTTGATTCAACAAGTGGTGGATGCTGCACAATTTTTTTCCCAGGTTTCAATGATTGTCGAAGTGGCCAATCTCTCTTGATGTAGTGGGAATCTTTTGCACGACTATCCTATTCATAGAGAAAACAGCAGTACTTTGTGCATCCAGTCTACAGACTGAGCAACAGAGCAACAACGTTCAAATCACCACAAAGCTGCTACTGATGTTGGTTATAGTTTATGTATTTCAACAACTGTTTTATATTGTCATAGGTTTCCTTCATATGGACTGTGAATTAATGGCAAAACATTGCCATTATGCAGCAAACAGCTTTAAGACTCATCTTTGATGAATCAATGAATAGTCTCCACTCATCTGGATGATGAATGATGTTGAGAGCTAGTGTCAGACCATCAATGTTGTTGCAGGCTATAAGATCACCTTCCATGAAGAAGAATGTAACAAAATCCTTTTGATGTTTACAGAACATGGAAACCTTAACATCACCAGACAGGAGATTCCATTGATGCAGTCTGGAGCCCAACAGCTCTGCTTTACTCTTAAATACTTCCAAATCCTTGACAAAATCATTCTGTTCACCTTGTGTTATGAGGTGTGGTTCAGAGGAGGAGGATGGGAGAAAATCTGCGTCATGTGACATTGATGGTTCAGGAGCAGAAGTTTCATCCCTTTCTTCTTCCTTGTCTTACTCAAGTGAGAATGATTCTGGAGCATCAGGAACAAGCAGTCTTTCGCTGTGGGATACTGGGGATATAGCTGATGGAATGTTTGGATACTGCACAGTCCAGTTTTTCTTCTTTGACAAACCTTTCCTAACAGGAGGCACCATGCAGAAGTAACAATTGCTAAAATGATCTGTCTGCTCTCTCCAAATCATTGGCACTGTAAAAGGCATGGATTTCTTTTTTCTATTCAACCACTGATGAAGATTCGTTGCACAAGTTTTGCAACATGTGTGTGGGGCTCAACTCTTGTCCTGATCTCCAATTCTGCAGCCAAAGTAAAGGTGGTAGGCTTTCTTAATCAAAGCAGTTATATTGCGTTTTTGTGATGCAAAAGTCACTTCACCCCAAACATAGCAGAAGTGATCTGAATTATTCAAACACTTATGAGGAATCTCTCACATTGGCTAAATGGAAAAAAATCAAACACCGAGAAGACTGGTCTACAGCCAAAATACTACTGATATGTCATGTTCATTAAAAAAATGTTGTGCAGTTTGTTCTGCAGAATGATGTAATTAAGCTGTTAGGATTGCATCATCAATGACTTCTAGGAATAACTTTATGCTATTCATTTATGATGCACTAGCACCTTCAAATTGCATTATTCATTAATTGTTTTGCCTGAAAAGCAAGTACCGTCCAAACAAAAACAGAGATTTATCAGAAATCCAGTCAAAGATGTGCATGTATTTTAGTAATTTAGGATTTAAATTGAGATCCATTCCCATTATAACGCACATATCCTTAGCACTTCCGAAGATGAGGTCGTATATACTGACCCAGTAGTGTAAATTAAAAACTAGAGCCAGTTAGCAAAGGTGAGCTAATTGGCTACCCAGACTTAGTAAAGTGTGACTGAATTTATTTTGGAAGCATTTTGGCTGTAGAACTATTTTTTTTCTTTCCCTGAACGGCTGTCTATTCTGGGTTTTGTTTTGTGGAGGCTTAACAAACTGGGACAGAATTAAAAACTGCTTTTATTTTTTTCCTAAACTTCTGTCTGGCCTGTGTTTTAAAGAAAACCCCTTCCCACCGCATGCCACCCTTACCACAGATGATGAAAACAGGAAACCACTTAAACACTGGCAAGTTGATACAAGGCACTGATAAGGCGGGCAAAGTGAGAATTTAAAAAGAAGCTTGCCTTGGAAGCAACAATGCATAATAAAACCTTTTTCAAGTATGTCCATAGCAAAAAACCCATGTGAGAGTCAGTTGGACCATTAGATGATAGACAAGTAAAAGGGGAGCTAAGAGAGGACAAGGCCATAGCTGAGAGACTGAATGAATTCTTTGCTTTAGTCTTTACTGAAAAAGATGTAGGGAAGTTACCTGTGCCTGAAATAGTATTTAAAGGTGATGTATCAGAAAAAGTGAAACCAATCTTGATAAACCAGAACGATGTCTTACAACTACTTGATAAACTAAAGAGTAGCAAATCACCTGGACTGGATTGTATACATCCCAGGGTGCTGAAAGAACTGAAATATGAGATTGCAGACCTACTTTTAGAAATCTGTGAACTATCCTTAAAATCATTTGTAGTACCTGAGGATTGGAAAACGGCCAATGTAATGCCAGTTTTTAAAAAGGATTCCAGGGATGATCCAGGAAACTACAGACCGGTGAGCCTGATGTCAGTACCAGGCAAAATGGTAGAAACCATTATAAAGAATAAAATTACTGCACATTTAGATAATCATTTTAATGGGAGAAAGTCTACATGGATTTAGCCAAGGGCAGTCTTGTCTTACTAATCTGTTATATTTTTTTCAAGATGTGAATAAACAGGTAGATCAAGATCAGCCAGTTGATATAGTGTATCTGGATTTTCAGAAAGCCTTTGACAAGGTCCTTCATGAGTGACTCTTGGTGAAATGAAAAAAAAAATCATGGGATAGGAGGCAGTGTACTATTGTGGATCAGGAACTGGTTAAAAGATAGAAAACAGAGAGTAGGACTAAATGGCCAATTTTCTCAATGGAGAAAGGTGAATAGTGAAGTATCTCAGAAATCTATGTTGGGCCCGCTGCTTTTTGACATATTTATAAATGACCCGGAAATAGAAATAACGAGTGAGGTGATCAAATTTGCAGATGACACAGTTATTCAAAGTTGTTAAACACAAGAGGATTGTGAAAAATTGCAAGAGGACCTTGATAAATTAGTAGACTGGACATTCAAATGGCAGATGGAATTTAATGTGGACAAGTGCAAAGTTATGCACTTAGGGAAGAACAACCTAAACTACGGTTACATGATGCAAGGTTCCATATTAGGAACCACCACCCAGCCAAGGGATTTAAGTGTCATCATGAATAATATGTTTAAACTCTGCCCAGTGTGCAGCGGCGGCCAAGAAAGCAAATAGAATGTTAGGAATTATAAGGAAAGCAATGGAGAATAAAACAAATGATATTATAACGACTCTATATCATTCCAAAGTGTGACTGCATCTTGACTACAAGTGTGCAATTCTGGTCACCATATTTTAAAAAGGATATAGCAGAATTAAAAAAGGTAGAGAGAACAGCCACCAAAACTATAAAGGGTATGGAAGGACACCCCTATTAGAAAAGGCTTAAAAGGTTTTCAACTTGGAAAAAAGATGGCTGAGGGGAGATATGATAGAGGCAGGGGTGGTTCTATCATTAGGCCAACTGAAGCGGTGGCCTCAGGCAGCAGTTTCTAGGAGGCGGCACTGATTTGCCGCTCCCTAGAAACTGCCTATGATAGAACTGCCGTCCAGCCGGATTCATCCTTTAAAAACAAACTAAAGCAGCCATGGGAACATTTCTCTGTTCCCGCGGCTCTGCTTTCAAACTGCTGGGTTGTGTCCATCTTCCTGGAGCCAGCGGCGGCAGCAGCGGGGGGGGGGGGGGAGGTTGATGTCATCGCTTCCACTGCCCTTCCGCTTGTGCTGCTGCTGCTTCCTCCAAAACAAAAGCAGCCGCAGGAACATTTCTCTGTTTTGGAGGAAGCAGCGGAAGCGGAAGGGCGGCGGAAGAGATGACCTCGGCCCCCCCCCCCCCCTCTGCTGGCTCCAGGAAGATGGACACGACCAGCGATTTGAAAGCAGAGCCACGGGAACAGAGAAATGTTCCCGCGGCTGCTATCGTTTGTTTGTAATGGATGAAACAGTGAGGAGGGGTGGGAAAGGAGGAAAGGGAGCAGACATGGGGGGCCTGGAGGGGAGCAGACATGGGGGGAGCTGGAAGGGAGCAGACATGGGGGGGAGCTGGAAGGGAGCAGAAAGGGGGAGATGGAAAGGAGCAGAGCAGACATGGGGGCGGAGCTGGAAGGGAGCATGGTGGGAGCTGGAAAGGAGCAGACATGGGGGCTTGGAAGGGAGCAGACCTGGGGGGAGCTGGAAGAGAGCAGACATGGGGGGAGCTGGAAGGGAGAAAACATGGCGGGGGAGCTGGAAGGGAGCAGACATGGCGGGGGAGCTGGAAGAGAGCAGACATGGGGGGAGCTGGAAGGGAGCAGACATGGCGGGGGAGCTGGAAGGGAGCAGACATGGGGGAAGCTGGAAGGAAGCAGACATGGGGGGGAGCTGGAAGGGAGCAGAAAGGGGGAGCTGGAAAGGAGCAGAGCAGAGCAGACATGGAGGGGAGCTGGAAGGGAGCAGACATGGGGGGGGGAGCTGGAAGGGAGCTGACACCCGGGGATGGCACTGGAAGGCGGATGGACAGGGGAGAGGGTGACTGGAAGGGAACTGATATGGGAAGGGGCACTGGGACTTGAGGTTCACTGATACCTGGGATGGTATTTTAACTAGAAGGGGCTGGATGATGGGGAAGGAAGGTGACTGGAAGAGAATAGACACCAGTGGCAGTACTGGGAAGGCAAGGGGGTTGGTACTGGGAGGGGAGGCTGTAAAGGGGGCTGATGCTAGGGAGAGTTACTGGGACTGAAAAAAGGCTGATGGAAGAAAATGAAGAAAGCAAAAGGAGAAACAAGAAATGGCAGATGGACTATAGACCATAGAAAAAGAGCTAAGAGAAGACAGAGGAAAGCAGAAACTTCATATCGGGACCAGCATGATCAAAAATCATCAGACAACAAAGGTAGAAAAAATAATTTTATTTTCAATTTAGTGATTGGACTTTGTGCTATCTATATTTCACACAGTATAGGGAACTGCATCTCTTATCTGGTGTGGCACCGCATGCGGAGTCTGGCTTCTTGGGGTTTCATTTTAATTTTTGTCTACATATTTTTATTTTTTCTTTAGGTTGTGTTCACTTATTCTGTACTTGATGAGGGTCTGTGTTCTGAGTGTGCGACCAAGGCCAGGTGTTCTGTTAACATGGAGTTTATATGTAGGGATCTGTACTGTAGTAATTTGACTTGTTCAGCTTTTCAAATACGTGTGTGGATGTTTTGGGGCTCATTGCAGTGTTTATAGTGCTGCTTTTTTCTTGGTAGATCCCTTATTGTATGAGTTTTGAAAGTGTATGCTGGTATGGTATGGTAGATTTGGCCTTGCATATATCTTAGTGACTTTAGTAGGGTTTTATATTAGTTCCCAATATGCCTGGTACTGGAGAATTTATTGTTGGTGAGATGACCAGAATCAGATTTTTTTTTTTAATATATTGAGTTCTGTGGGTGAATGTCCTACCTCTGCTCTGCACCCATTGTTGAGGAGGGGGTTCTTTGAATGCAAAATGTATGTTCAAAAAGAAAAAGCAAGCACTGTAACACAGTTTATAACAACAAAATACAAATGAATTATAATTTGGAGTTATAAACTGCTGTGGTTCTCGCTCTTTCTTTTAGTTCCTTGGTGTGTGAACATCTTGCATTTGCTCCACATTATCTAATTGGCTTTTTGATTTGGTTCAGTCCCTGACTGGAGTTTTGAGAAAGATCCCCACCCCTGGGGGGGGGAGGGGGGGCGCCATCTCATCCCTTGCCTCAGGCAGCAGATTGCCTTGAGCCGCCCCTGGAAAGAGGTCTATAAACTAATGAATGGAGTGGAACAGATAAACATAGATTGGTTATTTACACGTTCAAAAAGTAGGAAGACTAGGGGACATACAATGAATCTATAATCTATTTATTTATTTTTTATACCATGTTCTTTAGAATCAGTGTGGTTTACATGTATACTAACAGATACTTTTTATTCCCTTGTCCCTGAAGGGCTCACAATCTAAGTGTACCTGAGGCAATGGAGGGTTACGTGGCTTGCCCAAGGCCACAGGGATAGGCCATGGGACTAGAGACTCCAGTCCCTCTGGCCTGAGGTTGCTTGTCCCCATGCAGGAATTGAACCCCCAGCCTTCTGGCCTAAGGTAACCTGTCCAACCACTGAGCCACTCCTCCCTCAGTATAATAATATAGCCCATTTAAGACTAACAGGAGAAAATATTTTTTCATTCAAGTGTAATCAAACTCTGGAATTCATAGTCTCCCAGTGGAGGTTGTAGAGATGAGGACAGTAACTGAATTCAAAAAAGCATGGGACAAACACAGAGGATCTCTAAAGGTAAAAAGGGGACTGTTGTAGTTGTGATGGAAGGACAGACTAGATAGGCCATGTGGTCTTTTTCTGTCATCATATTTCTATGTTTCTATTACCAGAGGATGTTGTAAAGCTATTAGCGTAGCTGGTTTTGAAAGAAGTTTGAACTAATTCCTGAAGAAAAAGTCCATATAGCATTATTAAAGAGGACCAGGGAACTCCAGTGCCTACGACATGATAAGCAGCATAGTATCTATGATTCGTTTTGGGAACCGGACAGATACTTGTGACCTGAATTGACCACCAATGGAAACAGGATATTGGCCTTGATGGACCTTGTTCTGACCCAGTATGGCATATCTTTATGTTCTTATGTAAGAGCTTCTTCTGCAGGATGTCTACCTTCTAACCCAAGAGGTACCGATTTGAGGTCAGATTGTGATGACACTGGAAAGAAAACCAGAATCTTGAATTTTTTTTATGTCCTCTTCGGATTAAAAATGATATGAAATGATATAGGAAATATCATTGATATTCATTTCAAATGAATTCCAATTCCTATTAAATACCCAGATAAAAAGTTATAAATAAAAACCTTGTACATATTACTTCAGTGCTCTGTGCATTGATGAGTGAAGGTAGAACTGGCTTGAGATCAGATTTGAAAGGGACACTTGTCATAACAAAACTGAAAACAAATCAGAGAGAATATTTTTTCACTCAACTTACTGTTAATCTGTCAAATTAGTTGCCGGAAGATGTGATAAAGGCAATTAGCATAGTTGTGCTTAAAAATTGTAGAGAAATTCCCAGTGGAAAAGTCCATAAACCATCATTTGCCCTGTAGTTTTGGGAAAGCCTCTGTTTATTTTGGGGTGTAAGTATTAAGGCATTAATCTATCCCTTTAGATCCTGTTAGGTTCTTGTGACCTGAAGTAGCTATTGTTGGAGACAGGATGCTGGACTTAATGGAACTTTGTTCTGCCCTAGTATGGATACCTTGTTTTTACATTAAGCAATTCAAACCTCTGTTTTCAGTTGATAAGCAGGATTAACTCAAGCACACACACACACATACATACGTGGGTGAAGTCACGTGACTGTGCCAGGATGAAACAACTCTCCCAGAGCTCAGAATAGTGTTATGAGCATACGCCCTTCCCACATGCAGCAGTCTATTGAGTCCTGTTTTATAGTTCCTGCTCCGCTGAATGGTCAAAAAAAAGAGCTCTCCCATATTGAAGAATTTTCTTCAACTTATAACTAACATTGGGATTTTATTTTATTGTTTTTTCTCCTAATAATAGTCTTTTGTTACTTTCTTTTATTTGTTTTTGTTTTTCATTTATGTATCTTTTTTTTTTTTTAGATGATGATGTCCCTTAGAAAGTTGGGGTTGTGGTCTTGCCCTTAGTGTGAGGAAAGATTCAAAACTTTGGCATCTATTCCAGATGCTGGATTTGTCTAGACTCAGAGTATAATCAGGCCAACTACAACCATCATGGCAGGATGTCTCTGTGAGCCTAAAAGGACTACCTGAACTGCCTCTACAGTCACTATGAGACAGAGAAGAGTCTTCTGCTTACTAGGAAGAAGGAAAGGAAGATATTGTTTGTGCAGAGATCTCTCATTGATACTGTTCACTCTAGCAGGTCCTCCTTGCTGGATGTTATCTCTATCTCCATGCAAAGTGACTTTAAGGGCGTAATTTTATAAAATCAATTCTGCACACATGTGGCCATATATGCATTTTAATGGTCTCTTATAGAATACTGACCGGTATTCAAGTATGTACATTGGCATAAACACATGTACTTTGCTAGTAGGTGTAGCGAGGGGTACGTTCAGGGTAGAGCATAGGTGATGGTTGTAAGGATGCAAATTGATTATTAAATACCTTAATTTATATGTGTACTTGCATATTTTAGATGCATTATTTTACACCTGCTTTAAAGGTTTGATCCCTGCCACTTATGCTAGTATTTAATAAAGACAAATAGGTGTCTATGTGTTCTTTATAAAATAGACTTAAATAGGCACTGGCTTACCTTCTTATCCTAGATGCTCTGTTATAAAATACGCTTGATGAGTCTAGCCACAAAGAAGCAACAGTAAGGATCTTTCAAAGTGCTTTGTATCTTCTTAGAGGCTTCCAGATCTAACATGAAGTTGTCTTCAGCATATTTGCACAGGCCTATGTCAAAGCAGCATGGAAGTTCCATTCTGAAGTGCTGGAGAAGTTCAAACACCTCAATGCAGATGTCGCTCGGAATGCTACCTCTGTGCTATGTGCTTATTAAGACTCCGTTGGGACGACAGCGCAGACCAGCATCTTACTCAATTAGCACAGACATTATTTATTTATTTATTTATTTAACATCTTTTATATACCGCGCTATTTGTTTTCAGTGCGGTTTACATATAACAAAGGTTGCACATTCAGAGGACAATTGTGTGCTTACATTATAACAGGAGATTTGAACTTGGAACAACAGGGTAAACTATATACATCTGTACAAAACATTTTAGATTCATTAGACATCATGTTGGCTTCTCAGCAAAGATTACTACTATTACTACTTCTCATTTATATAGTGCTACAAGACATACACAGTGCTATACAGAGGCATGTAAAAGACAGACCCTTCTCCTAAGAGTTTACAGTCTAGACAAGACTAGGATTAGGATTTACATAGGGAAATAGTAAGGAAACACATAGGAGGTGACAAGGAGATTCTGAAAAGGCTGCACCAGTGCATCAATCCCTGTGCACCAACAGTGCAGACCCAGTCCAGACATCATCATCTTAGCCAATTGAGTCATAGATGTCTCCTGTGCAACAGTCAATCCTAAAGCTCCCCCACCCCGTCACAGTGACTGAGTCTTCCCCTTGTATTTTATTTCCTCTGCCAGAACAGACATGTTTGTTTCTGCAAAAGATATTTAGCAAGTTTGTCAAAGATTACGGGCAAGATCTACCATCTGTGCAATATCAGCAATTAAGTGTAATGCCATACAAATCAACAGGAGTTACTCCTGCACAAAGAGACACTTGTTCATCTTAAAATCCTATAGTTTCTCTGCTATCTACCTCAGACTGAGCCATAAGTCAGCCATTTCCTACATCCCTTTTCAGCACCATCGGACTTTGCTCAAAGGAACCTAGAAGATTATCCAGATCATGACTTTTTTCCTCTGGAATCCTCCTTAGAAGAGGAGTACTCCATGAGATTGCCTTCCAGTCTATCTCCTCCTCCTGCTTGAAATGAATCTTCCTACAAAGATGTCTCTTGCACGTCATGTCAACGGAGCCAAGAGTGATTTACAGTGTATTAAGCTGTTTGCCTATCATCTTCACAATGAGACTATTCTGGGCTAGATGAATAATCAAGAGGCTATAGATTACATAAATGACCAAGATGGTACAAGATCATATTCTGTGCTGAGAGGAGAGGAACATTTCTGAAATGGAATTAATTAATGAACAGTTTCATCAAAGTCCTGCAGCCACATAAATGGTTAATAGCTGTTTCAAAAATGGGGAATACCCCAGAGAAACCTCTTTGCTAATCCACTGAGAAGAAGAGAATATTACATTTCTATTCCAGGAGACCAATCATGAAAACACTCACAATGACCTGGAACTGCATTTCCTCCACTTCCTCTAGAATCCAGAAGTTTGTCAAAGCTCAAAGAAGAAACAGGTACCATGAACATTCCCCTGGAACATAACCACCCCTTCTCTAAACACAGTTACACAAGAAGCCTTTGTGACATCTTCATGATCAGAGTGCCAGAGATTGCTTATGCGCTGCCTGGCAAATGATATGCTCTGATCAGTCCGGAATGCGTTACACTGTAGCAGCATTGTCTGTCCCCCACATTTTGATGGCATAAACAAACGATCAACATTTGCCCATTCCACACCATTCATTAATGCATAGACCCCCAGCATATCTCCCCTTAGCCGTCTGTCCTCCAGGTTGAAGGGGCCTAACCATTGTAACCTCCGCACAAGGGGCATCCCCCCATCTGCACTATCTGAAATGTCTGTTATGATCACACAGTGACTTTGACGAAACACAGACATATGGCAGCTATGGCAAGGAGATCTGCCACATAGGGTGGTCCAAGGGACATGGAACCCTAGGCAGAGATCCCGGCAGGCTCCCCCCCCCCCCCACAGTGTTGCTGATCCCAGCTGGGGAGGAAGAGTCCGATAGCACCTGCAGCTGTAGCCCCCCAGGTAGCTGGAAAATGCAGGTGCCCGGAGAAATACCACAGCAGTGGCTGCCATCCTCCCCCCGAGACGTATCAGTGGCAGGCAGTGATGGGCCCCTGCATAGTCAGCTGGTGGAGGGGCTGCATGGCTGTGCATGTATGCCTCTGACCCTCTTATCTGGGCCTTGCACCCAAGGTGCCTGCCTAACCCGCATGTTTAACATGCTGTGCTGTGCACCACCACCACTGACAGCACGTGGGGATGTCTGCATGGTGTGGTGGTATTGGTGGTTGCATGGGCAGGGGCACCAGCCTGCAGCAGACAGAAGCCTTGTCCTAGTCCTGTGTGCCATGTGCATTGCAGCATGTGCCAAAGGCCAACCAAAGGGGAGCATGTTAGCAATAGGGGCTATTCTCCCCATATGACATGTCAGACGGCTGCCTGGGTGAGAATCTTCACAGTCTTGGCAAGTGCATATATCTATATGATTTGCAAGGGATTGTGGGCAATGCAGTTCATTTACACCAGACACAGCTGCTCACAATAAGTAGTTGTGCTTTTGGGTAAAGCCAATAAGATATTTATTTATGGGGTTATTTCTCCCAACACAGATATGCTTGGTAGCACATAAATCAGGTTACTTGCTTTCAGTGTTAAACTTGGAAAAACAAAATAAGGAAAACAACATTTGAACTTGTCAGGCAATCAAAGCAAAATAAATAAGACCTGGTTGGCAACAAACTGGTCTTTTCTGTAGGCTTTAGCTAATATTCTCTTAGCAATGTATCAAACAACAAACCAAAAGCCACAAAGAAAGGAAAAATGGTTCTTTTCAGGTTAACTTCTTATATCTTCCCACATAGATTCAGAAGTGATTCTCTCAGAGAACACAAGCAATTAGGTAAGGCTCAATTGCTAGCAGTTATCCAGCTGAAACCCCTTAGCTGGCTTGCTTTCTACTGCGTGGCTAAAAATCCTACACAGGAGCTTTTCTGAGTAGATTAAAGAACAAGTTTGTATTTCTTTGTGATGTTTGCTGCACTTTATAACAGAAAATCACCACTGGAGCTTAGACAGAGAGCAGTCCATGTAAACAGATTCTTCATCTGCTATCACCCCCTCTTCTTCAACAAGCATGGGTTCAATATCATGGATTGGCACAGATGAATCTCCCAATGGGGCACTTTCAGGAGAATACTTGTTTCCCTGCTGTCTTTCAAGGTTATAGCTAGGGCATAGATCAGTGTTCATACCTGAGCTTCCATTGCTGTTAGAGTTCCTCTCTATATAGCCTGGCCAGTATGTAGTCCAGTTCTTATGTCCAGCCTTCCAATCCAGAACCCTGGACACTGGATCTCTCTTCACATATCTTCTGGCACGGGTCTTAGGGTCCCTTCCATGTGCAGCCGTCTCTCTCACAGGTACCGTCTGGAGATTCCTAGCTCTGCAGCACCATTCCTCTGGCTTTCCCCAGTCCAATGGTGTATGCTGGCCCTTGGAATGCCTCCCAGTATACGTACTGCTCTGGACTCTTCTAGACCTCTCAAAGGCTTTTCTCCTCTTTCTTCCAAAGGGTTTCTTTCCCTCTCTGTCCGTCCGGTTTGGCTTCTGCTTCTGATGATCCTCCTGATGATGAAGATGATCAAGCTCAAGCTGATTCTCAGGATAAAACTCTGTAGAATAAACTCTACCTTTATTCTGCTTAGATGAGTGCTCCTCCCTAACACAGCGCAGCTGTGCTGAATCAGGCCCTGCCCTTTGAGATGAGTGCTTAGGGATTACCTCATAGCCCTCCTGATTGAACACACGTTTCCCCACTCCAGCTCCTCTAATGGCTGTTGGAAACCTGGTGCATTCTGGGACTGGTAGTCTTTTATGGGAAAATTCTGTTTTCTTATTTCTACCAGAACTGACAGGTTGCTTGTTCAGAGTCACTTCACCTTTTCTATAGCTCCTTCCTGAGCTATGATAAGCTTCCTTATCACAGACAGCACTGTGGTGCAGCACACACTGTCAGTATGTATAGGTGTAGAGGGTCACAGGTTCAGATCCCTGCTGGGGTTTCTGTACTGCATGTTCCTGTGGACAAGGTTTAGCCAACAGTGCATGTACAGCTCCAGTATGTGTAACCCCCAAGGAGGCAGCCAGCAAGGTGGAAACACCCACCAGCAGCACAGACAGGCTGCACTATCCACAGCTAATTGGAGGCTAATAGCACACAGAGCAGGTAGTCACAACATGCAGAAAGGCTACGGTGCACTAATAACACCTTCACACAAAGCACTTGTTATCAATCCTTAAGCTGACATGGAGACAGGAGTGGCAGGCAGGAATGCCAACCATCCCCACTTTTGCACAGTGTGCCAATGAACTTGTATGTGTGTATGATTCCCCTTTGTCCTGTGGCTTTTTGCACTTCACTTAGGCTCACATTGTCCGAGTTGTTCCTAGCCTTTATTTGAAAATGTAATAACGTGAGGCAGAGGATTGTGGGTATCACCTGAAACAGCGAGGTTAAGGGCTGAGATGTCATTGTATCCATCTGCCATGTGCATTGCCTGGGTGGCCACAGCATGTCATGTGCAGATGGCACTCTCACTATGACCAAATAGTGACCATGGCATGGCTGTGTATCCACATAGAGCTATTATACTATCTGGCTCCAATAATGTGGATGCAATCTCTGTCTGGGGATGCCAATCACTGAGCAAAATGCTGGGTGCTTGTGGTCACTCTAAGCACATGCCATGCATGCGGACCAACTGCAGTTTATTTGTACATGGTTAACACAGTCCAGTGAAGGGCAGCTGGAGCAGTCTTACTGCACATGCTGTGGTAAATTTCTGTTCCTCAATGGTTGGGGCAGCAGTGGTTCAAGACCTACTCACTGGGGTTGTGGCAGGATAGTAGTAGTAGTCTCACGTCAGCCTATATACCCCCCACTGCAGTGGCTGTCCATGGCATCAGCATATTGACACTGGGCACTGACCTGCACAATTATTGAGGGTTAGTGTCCAAAATGGGCAGAACACAGGGCCAAGCTGTTGCTGTCGCCTACAGCATGCAGGAAACAAGGAGAAAAATCATAACACATTGCAAACAATACCTGCTGCTGCATTTACTGCTGTGTTTCCTTCCCCTGTGTTTTTTCCCTAGAGCCTGCCCATCCGGCTCCTGCTGCCTGGTCTCCTCCAACAGTCTGACTCCGCCCCCTACAGTGACGCGATCGCGTTCCCGCGGCCGCACTAGCAGAGTGCCTGCCCATCCGGCTCCTGCTGCCTGGTCTCCAACAGTCTGACTCCGCCCCCTACAGTGACGCGACCGCGTTCCCGCGGCCGCACTAGCAGAGAGCCTGCCCATCCGGCTCCTGCTGCCTGGTCTCCTCCAACAGTCTGACTCCGCCCCCTACAGTGACGCGACCGCGTTCCCGCGGCCGCACTAGCAGAGGTACTCAGACCTCCTCCTATAAATTTGAAGCGCCTACAATAGAAGTTCTGGCTTTTGTTTTTTCTGATGCTGCTGCATTTACTGCTGTGTTTCCTTCCCCTGTGTTTTTTCCCTAGAGCCTGCCCATCCGGCTCCTGTTGCCTGGTCTCCTCCAACAGTCTGACTCTGCCCCCTACAGTGACGCGACCGCGTTCCCGCGGCCGCACTAGCAGAGGTACTCAGACCTCCTCCTATAAATTTGAAGCGCCTATGGCGCTTGTCGCCGCAGCGCGCAACATAGGCGCGCGCCGAAGGAGCGCGTCTAAGGAGCACGGCGTGCTCCTTAGGTGCGCTCCTTGGGGCCGCTCCGGGAGCGCAGGATGCTACTTTAACTTTGTTTCTTGCTGTTGTTTTCTTCCAGCCATCTTACCTTTTACCACGACTGGACCCGGGAACACGTTATCTCCACCCTCGTCTGCCTCCTGCACTCCTCTCTGGCCTTCTCAGGTACCAAACCACTTGTACTCTCTGCCTTCTTCTGCTTCATTTCCTCCCCGCTCTATGTCACATATACCGGTACATTGGGGGCGCCGCCCACCCCCTCAGCTCTGTCATCTTTCTCGCTGTTTTGCCAATCTTCTCCCCTGCCCCTCCTTTTCTCCTACCATCTCATCTCCTCTCGCCACTTCCGCCCTTTCCCCGGCTACTTTCAAGATTGGTCTTATCAACTGCCGTTCTCTTAGATCTGAGTCCTTACTCATTCAGGATCTTATCTCCCAATCCTCGTTTGATATCACTCTTCTCACTGAGACATGGTTGAAGGAGGGGGGAGGATGCCCTCCTCAACCGTTGTCTCCCTCCCGGCTTTTCAGCAGCCTCTGTCCCCCGCGTCGGCCGCATGGGTGGTGGGGTAGCTGCTATTCTCGCTCCTTCCCTCACTTTCACTCAGCTTTTTCCACCATCTCTCTCTTACCCCGAGGCCCTTCTCCTCCATCTACATACTATACCTCCAACTCATGTTCTTCTCATCTATTCACCCCCAGCTCTCCGTCCCGATCTCTGGGACTCTCTCCTTCGTACCCTCTCTGATCTCTCCCTACTCTTCCCCCATCTCCTCATCACTGGTGATTTCAACCTGCACCTTGACTCCCCTTCTTCTCCCAGGGATCATGCTTTCCTTACCCTCCTCCATGATCTCTCCTTTCTTCAACATGTCTCTTTTCCCACCCATTCCGCCGGCCATACCTTGGACCTCCTTATGACTCTCTCATCTTCCACGCTCTCTCTCTCTAATCTGTCCTCCTTTCCTCTTCCATGGTCAGATCATTTCTGCCTTTCAGTCTCCTGTTTCCATTCTGGGGTCTCGACAGTCCCTTTTACCTCCTCCTCTCTCCCTCCTCTCTCCCGCTCCATCACTCCTTCTCTAGCCCAGTGATTCCCTCCAGCCACGGACTTGCTCCCCGCTGATTTCCCCTCCTTGTCTCCTACCTCCCAAGCCTCTACTTGGTTCTCCTCTCTCTCTACTGCCCTCGATCATCTTGCCCCCCTTCGTCCTCGTCCGTCTACTCGTCGACCCTCCCACCTTTGGTACCACTCTGGTCTTCGTCTACTCCGCTCCCAACTTCGTCGAGCCGAACGACATTGGCGCAAATCTCCATCACCAATTTCTCTTTCTTTTTTCAAATCTCAACACTCCTATTATCGTTCCCAGGTTCACCTCGCTAAGGCCTCTTTCTTCTCTTCTGCTATCGCCGCTGCCCCTAATCAGACACGCCATTTATATTCCACACTCACTTTTCTTACCTCTCTTCACCCTTCTACTCCTGCTCAACCCGCTCACCCTCTTCCCGCCCCTTCTCTCCTGGCTGCGGCCTATTCCAACAAGATTTCCACCTTGAGGGCCTCCTTGCCCCTCCATCCCCCATCTCTTTCCTCACCTCCTCCAGCCGCATCCCCTTCCCCCACTTCTCCGCTATCTCACACCTGGTCCTCCTTTTCACCAACCTCTACTACTGAACTTCACCACCTCATTACCTCATCTAACAAAACGTTTTGCTCTCTTGACCCTATTCCATCCTCCTGGCTGCTTGTTCCGTCTCTATCTTTCCTTCCCCACCTTCAAATCATGCTGAACTCTAGTCTCTCCTCTGGATCTTTTCCCACCCCTTGGAAACACGCCCTCTTCCGTCCAATACTTAAGAAATCTACTCTAGACCAGGGGTCTCAAACTCAAATTGCTTTGAGGGCCAAATGAGGACTTGTAAAGTAACCCGGGGGCCGCATAAGACGCGGGGCCTCATTTGCATAAGGGACCTCATTTGCATAAATATTTGCATAATGTTACCATACACTAACTTTTAGTAAACATGCCTCTTTAATGAGTATGGATAAAGAAAGACTAAAAGATTTAGAAACAAGAAGACAATAATTAAACTGGGAACCCCAAAAGCCAAACTTGGAATGTACAACACTGTAGAAATAAAACTATAAATTAATTTCCTCTTGTACTAAACAAAGCGCAAACATTAATGATGCACATTTCCCAGAGCTGACATATTCCAGTTAATAAATTCAAAATAAAGAGATATTTTTCTACCTTTTGTGCATTTTTTTTCAGTTGCAATTGTTCCAGCCACTTTCTTCTGGTTTCTTCATGTCTTTCTGCTAACTCTCTCCATCGTCTGCTTCCATTTGCCCTTTCTTCTCTCCTAGTTTTTTTTCCATTCTCTCTCTACATCTGCTTTAACATACTAATCTTTCTCCCTTTTTCTCTTTTCCTCATTCCTATTTCATCCACTCAAATTTTACCCCTCCATCCTCAATCCCCACTTACTCTCACAATACCTGGCCAATTGTAGATTTGTCTTCTCTCCCAGACAAAATATTTTTCCCCTCTCCATTTCACTTTCCAGCTCCATCCCATTCTAATCCTCCCCCAACATCAGCTCCCTTCTAGTTCCAGCCCCACCCAGCATCCGCTCCCTTCTAGTCCCTGCATCAGTCCATTTCCAGTCCTATCCTAGCCTCACCATCAGCCCATTTCCAATCCTAGCCCCCCATCAGCCCATTTCCAATCCTAGCTCCCTCCCCTCACAGCCCATTTCCATTCCAAGCCCCCCTCCCCATCAGCCATTTGCAGTTCAAGCCCCCTTCCACTCAGCCCATTTCCAGTCCCTAGCAACCCCCCCAGCACATTACCAGTCCTAGACCCCCCCATAGCCCATTACCAGTCCTAACCTCCCCATAGCGCAACTTCCAGTTTTTAACCCCCCATCACCCCATTTTCAGTCCTTACCCCCCCCCCCCATAGCCCCATTACCAGTCATAAACCCCCTGCCAATAGCCCACTTCCAGCCCTACCCCCATTACCCCATTTCAGTCAGCCCCTCCATAGCTCATTACCATTCATAACTCCCCCCATCAGCCCACCTCCAGTCCTTGCTATACCCCCCCTGCCCATTTCCAGTCCTAGCCCCCACCATAGGCCATTTCCAGTCATAACCCCCCCCTGCCAATAGCCCATTTCCAGTCCTACACCCCCCCGCCAATAGCCCATTTCGTCATACCCCCCCCTGCCATTAGCCCATTTCCAGTCCTACACCCCCCCTGCCAATAGCCCATTTCCTGTCATACCCACCCCCCCCTGCCAATAGCCCATTTCCAGTCCTACACCCCCCCCCCCCCCGGTAAATAAAAAAACCAACCTGGCTTCTGCTGCTGCTGCAGCAGAAAATCAGCTGTCCCCGCGGCCCCTTTCCCTCTGCGCGAGAGCCCTGAGTGTGCTTCCTCTGCGGCGTGCTTTTTAAGCCGTGAAGAGAGTATTTCCTCTCGCGCGGCTTAAGCCTATGTCACTTTTCAAGCCTCGCGAGAGGGAAATACTCCCTTCACGGCTTGAAAAGCACGCCGCAGAGGAAGCACATTCAGGGCTCTCGCGCAGAGGGGAACGGGCCGCAGGACAGAGCAGCAGAAGCCAGTTTTTTATTTTTTTAAAATTGACCGTCGATTCTGCCGTTGCCACGGCGGCAACGGCAGCAGCAGAAGCCGTCGCGGGCCGCACAACCTTCTCCCGCGGGCCGCATGCGGCCCGCGGGCCGCGTGTTTGAGACCCCTGCTCTAGACCCTCTTGATCCCAATAACTATCGTCCAGTTTCTAATCTTCCTTTCCTCTCTAAATTACTTGAGAAAATTGTCTTTGCACAACTTACCCACCATCTGGACTCCACCAATCTCCTTCACCCTCGTCAATCTGGCTTCCGCTCTGGGCACAGCGTTGAGACTGTTCTTCTAGCTTTCACCAACTCCCTGCATACTGCTCACGACCGGGGTGACATCTCGGTGGCGGTAGCACTTGATCTTTCCGCTGCCTTCGACCTAGTTGACCACTCCCTCCTCCTCTCCCGCTTGCATGATATCGGCCTTCGTAGTACTGTCTTGCGTTGGTTTCACTCTTTCCTCTATTCCCGCTCTGCTGCTGTTCTTCCCTCATCCTCATCCCACTCCCCCTCCGACTCCTTTTCCCTAGTCTGCGGGGTTCCTCAAGGTTCTGTGTTAGCTCCTCTTCTTTTCAACATCTTTCTCACTCCTCTCACATTGCTTATCCAACAGTTTGGGATTACAGCCTTTTACTATGCCGACGACATTCTCCTCCACCACCACACCTCCCCTGTCTCCCCTGACCTAGCTCCACTGAACGCCTGCCTAGCTGCTGTCTCTGACTGGTTAATACAAAACTGTTTGCATCTTAACCTCTCGAAAACCATAGCCATATGGTTCTCTCACGGTCACCAGCCCCCCTCTCTGGCCCCATCTTTTTCTAATGCACCTGTCCCGCTGGTTACTACTTTTCGCTATCTCGGGGTCCTCTTTGACTCAGATCTCTCTTTCTCAGCACATGTTTCCCACGTTTCTAAACTCTCTTTCTTTCACCTTCGTCAGATCCGTGCTATTCGCCCCTTCCTTTCTTTCTCTGCTTTAACTACTCTGCTACTCACCCTCGTTATTTCTCGTGTTGACTTCTCCAGCTCTATCCTCTCTGGCATCTCCAAACTGCAGCTCTCACGGTTACAATGCATCCAAAACACCGCCGCCCGTCTTGTCACCCACTCTTCCGCCAGAGACCACGTCACCCCCTTCTTCTCCGACTCCACTGGCTCCCTGTCTCCTTCCGTATTCAATTCAAACTCCTCACATTAGCTCACAAGGCGCTACATACTTCTACCCCTCAATATCTGGCTGACCTGCTCCATTTCCACACTCCTCGGCACACCCCTTGCTCCTTCCACCTTAACCGATTTGCTCTACCACCCCCCTCACACGCACACCTTCAGTCCACACGTTCCTCAGCCTTCTTCTTTACTGGCCCTGCACTATGGAACTCTCTCCCCCCCCCCTCCGTCTCGAACCCCACTACCCTACCTTCAAACGCTCCCTTAAAACTTACCTGTTCTCCCTCGCTTTCGACCTCCCCCCTCCCTAGCCCTGACCCTCTGTCCCTCCCTCTGCCCTGCCTACTCTTGTCTCTATCTCTTTCTCTACTTCAATTGTAACTTCCTTTCCATTTTCTGGCCTGTGCCACTCTGTTTATACTTTTTATTGTGAACCGCTCTGCCTATTAATGAAGGGCGGTCAATCAAATATATGAATATGAATATATGCTGCACATTAGCAGTGATGTGAACCTGCAGCATGGCCAGCAGAGACCATCTCTAACAGTGCAGATTCAGTGGATCAGGAAATGGTTGCCCATCCTCACCCTCAGGATAACAGCTGAAACCGCTGTGCAGCACAGCTTGCAGTTGTTATGTGCATGTAGCATACACAGGTAGTGTGTCTTACTGAGCTGATGTGCTGGATCAATGCATTCTCCATTGATTCATCAGCTGCAGACCGCTGTTTTGCATGTGCAGTGCCTCATGGGTAATGGAGGGCCCAACCTATACCGGCACACAGAGCAAACAGTTTGATCAGAGACCTGCAGGCTCTGCACATGTGTGTAGCACCGTGTGGGGTTGTAGCCTACTAGTTGGTGCAATGTCTCCATAGTCAAAGGTCCAGGGTTTGATCTCCACTTGTTCATTGGGTACTACTAAGGTCACTTACTCACCTCGCACAGTCCTGGCTCTGCTGTGACCTGCAGACAATCACCCTTCTACATTTCTATGTGTTATGGCCACATGTTGGGTAGCCCAAGATGACATTCCCCATCATGGACATCTGAGAGCATGGCTTTAGTGGCTCTGCCACGGCCCATTGCAGCAGGTCAGTGATATATTGCAGCAGATGTCTGGGACAACTGGTATGGATGCGTTTTCTATTGTGCCATCATTGTGAACTACCAGCTTTACATAAAGAAGATATATCTTGTACATTCAGGCACATAACACTCATTGCATAGCCATACCCTGCGCTGTTCTGCCATCGTTACTTGCTCCATATGGGGCCAATGGGTTCAACTTGTCCTTTTCTATCATGCCACTCTGTTGGGTGTATTGTCTTTCAGTAGCACAGGCTAAGGCACAAGTCCCACAGACATAAATGGTGTTTCATGTACCCCATGGCACTGCTACTTTCGGATCACACACACCAAATGCTTTTGGCCAGTAAGATCCCATACATCCACCCACCACACACATTGGAAACTCTCTGCTTGGCAAATCCATGGCACAGCCCTGCGCCCACCATTTGGCCTTCAGGGGGATTCATGTATTTGCCAGTAAGCTGTCCCACCATGGCCATCAAGGGTCATTGGCAGCAGTTAGCCATATCATGTACACCTCTCCTGTGACTGCTCCACATGAGCACTCATGGACAATCCTCACTTTGCTGCCTACATCCGGAACATGCTGTCTCCACCCAGACACTGTCCTGGCCTATGGAATGCCACACATTGACAATACTTCTGGATACATGCCGTCACCTCACAGACACTGTAGTATACAATACGGCACGATGATGGCTTTCAGGAGCACCTAGGACCCCCCCCCCCCGCTGCAACTCCTCCGCTGACTCCATTGCCCTCAACACCCACCCATAAAACTGCCAACACCCACACTGATCAGCATCACTAGGCAGTTGCCTATCTTGCCTAGTCAATAGCACAGGCCTGTTGTTAGGTCAAACATGTTCATCGCACATACTTCCACATAGCCAGGCATCAGGTGAATCAGCTCCATCAGCTATTATCTGTCCTTGCATCCATACCTTCTCCAATGGCTTCCCTACCCCCCTTTTAGCTTTTCAGTGGCTTTCCTGCATTAAGGTGCATGCTTGAGACCTTACTGCAGCCTGTCCTGTTACCTCATGTTAAGTGTCCAATACCACCCTTAACACCAACCACTTATCGCTGCTCTTACTGCCATTTAGTAAACATCCCCCTAAGTTTCTATCAAAAATTACTTTCGGCTTTTTACATCAGTCCCTAAACCTAGACTGTAAATGGATATTTGCTTTCTACCTAGATTGAATGATAGATGACCTTAAATTGACTCAACATATTAACATAATAAATGACGGCAGATAAAGACCAGCATGGTCCATCCAGTCTGCCCAGCAAAATACGGCAAGAGTAGATGCACCTGTCGCTCTGTGCGGGCCACCCCTCCCCATGTCTTTGTATAGGGGTGGACCCAGCACTCCATGTAGGACACCCCTATTTGTTGAGAAGTTAGATGGTTCCGTTTATTTTGTTTTTATCCTGTTGTTGTAAAGGGATCCGCTGTGCTTGTCCCATGCCGTTTTGAATTCCGTCACTGTGTTTGCCCCCACCACTTCCATCCATTCCAAGCATCCACCACCCTTTCAGTGAAAAAATATTTCCTGACATTGCCTTTCAATTTTCCACCTTGCAGCTTCATGTTATGCCCTCAGGTTTTGCAGCTTCTCCGTCTTTGGAAGAGATTTGTTTGTTCATCGTTCTTCTTTAAGTATTTAAAGGTCTGCATCATATCTCCCCTATCCCTCCTCTCCTCCAAAGTAGTCTTCAAGTCTCTTCTCATAAGGTTTCTTACTCAGGCTCCAAATCATTTTGGTCGCCTTCCTCTGAACAGTTTCCAGTCTTTTTACATCTTTTGCAAGATATGGTCTCCAAAACTGAACACAGTATTCCAGGTGAGGCCTCACCAGCAACCTGTACAGTGGCATAAGTACCTCTTCCTTTCTGCTGGTAATCCCTCTTTGTATGCAGCCCAACATCCTCCTGGCTTTTGCCACCGCCTTGTTGCACTGTTTTGCCACCTTGTGATCATCAGAGATAATCACACCAAGGTCTTTCTCCTGAACCATGCACCCTTGGATTTCTGCTACCTAAGTGCATGACACTGCATTTTTTCACATTAAATTGTAATTGCCAGTCATTAGACCATTCTTCCAGCTTTTGTAGATCTTTCCTCATGTTATCCACTCCCTTGGGGGAGTCCACTCTGTTGCAAATTTTTGTGTCATCTGCAAAAAGACAGACTTTTCCATTCAGTCCTTCAGCAATATCACTCATAAATACATTGAACAGTGCCGGGCCCAGGACCGAACTCTGGGGCACCCTGCTAATCACCTTCCTTTCATCCGAGTGAGCTCCATGTACCATCACCTTCTGCCGTCTGTCAGTCAACCAATTTCTAATCCAGTTTACCATCTTGGTACCCATCCCAAAGCTACTGAGTTTATTGACAAGCCTCATATGAAGAGCAGTATCAAAGGCTTTGCTGAAATCCAGGTAGATGACATCCATCGCATGCCCCTGATCAACTTTTTGTATCTTGAGAACAATAACATCTATGGGTCGCAATAGTCAGCTGTTTATTGGAAGATTGGATAATGACCAAATGAAAGGGGTAGCAGTTGTGATGAGGAAGCTGCCCAGAGCCTAGAGAATACTGATAAAGGAAGGGAATTTACCCTAATCAAGGGACCTGTTTTGGCAGGTTACAGAAGTAAAACTGCATATTTACCTAAAAGACAGGTTTTTCCAGGCTGCAGTAGCCTGCAGAGAGCCTCTAGTGGAGATAAGGTGCAAGAGTATAAGCCCAGATTCAGAAACCCTTACATCACTCCTAATTACTCAGCTGCCAGGAGAGACTTTAATCACCAACACCTGAGGACTGCAAGGGAGGGGTTGGAAACTGGGAACTTTAAAACTAGAACAGAATATGCAGAGAACAGAAGACGACAAGGGAAGCTTAAGCCTGGAAGACGAGGAGAGGTAGGAGGCAATCCTGAGAGGAGGGCTTGAAGGCAAGCATGAGAGCAAGGAGAGAGGAGCTCTAAGAGATTCATATTCTTGGAGAGATTCCTGGGAGAAGCCCGCTCCAAGGGATTGGGGAAATCCAAAGGCTTGGAGAACTGCAGCTAGCAACCCTAAGAAGAGGTATGGAGCAGATACCCTGAGGTCCAGGAATATAGACTGGAGGACAGGTCATAACAGCTCCAATGCCTACTGGCCAGAATATTGGAGAGGACAGCCTAATGCCAGCTTTAACCCAGGTATGAACTATGAACGTTTATCTAACCTAAAGCAAGGCAAAGTGTTTATACACAGTTCCTGTCCTAGTGAAGGTCAGTTAATAAAGCCCTCTGATCCAGCTCCTGATATAGAGCCAATGCAAGTAGAAGAACAGGCTATAATTACAGAGGAAGACGATAATCTCATGGACTGTTCTTTATGCAAGGTTGCTAGCACAGAGAAATCCGGAAACTGGGATCAAACATCAAAAGGGAAATGTTCTGGTAACTGGCACTAGAAGTTTGTGTAAATACTTGTGCAGAGAAGGAAAAGAGCTGTTGATTGGAGCTTGTTAGCCAGCTGGTAGCAGAGCAGCACACAGGTCAGGCTATGCACACGTTGGATACAAAAGTGCTTTAAATGTGAAAAGGAAAGCTGTTTTTGGTGAAGAAACTTTTACTTTTTGGTTTCCTTTTACTCCAGCCCTGCTGAGCAGGTGTGTCAGCAGTGACTGAGAAAGACTTTATGTTGTGATGGACTTTACAAGCTACTTGCGTTACCCTTTAGTTGTAGTATTATTTTGAATATAAAAATCCTGGAAAATACATCCTAAGGTGTTACCAAATAGAATCTGTGTGCATCTGGATTTACCTCATAAATAAATATTCTGTTACTGCCTTACACTCGAGCCAACTACATTCTCTTCATTTACCTCAAAGGCAAGCACCGCATGACTGGACTACCAGTACCATAATCCTTTGCAAGATAGCCAGTCAGGAACATTGCTTAATTGAGGAACTCTAACAAGCACGCCCCTCCATACACATGTAAGGGGCTATGGGCGTGACACACTCTAAAGTAGCTCATCAAAAAGCAACATTACTGGAAAACATGTGCAAAGTAATAGTATGATCTCTGCACACATTTACATCCCATGCATATAGGAGAGAAAATGCTTTCAGTCAAGCTGAATTAGGAAACTTTTCCTGGACCAAGCAGGAAGTCAGTCTTCACATATGGGTGTCATCGACGCCGATGAAGCCCCAGTGGAACATTTCCCCAGCTTTCTATGAAAGCCTTTGGGAATGCAGGCACGCATGCGCGGTTCCTTTCCCGCCTAAAGGTGCCATCTTACCTCAGTCTCTCTTTTTCCGAGAAGCCCACCGGACATGTGTCCTGTCATCCCGGATAAAAGTGTGATTTTTTTGGCGATTTTCGCTATTTTTTCTTCTCGGTTCGACGCCGGTTCCCCTCCCGCCGGGTTTGGTACACCGGTATCGAGCCCGATTCTTCTTTTTCAGTTTTTGCCCTTCGTGGCTGGCATTCGTGCCCTTTTTTGATTTTTCCCTGAAAGGCCGGTCCTTTGACCTCGCGGGGACTCTTTTTTTCCCCGATGGCTTCCAGCGGTTTTAAAAAGTGTGATCGGTGTCAGAAGTTGATGTCTCTCACCGACACACACGACTGCTGCCTTCGGTGCCTCGGTCCTGATCACGACCCTAAGATGTGTGGACCATGTGGGGAGATGTCTTCCAAGGCACTACGAAGTCGCCAGCAGCAGAAAGAAAGACTTTTCTCCGACTCAGCCTACGGCCGGGCCCGGACCTCGTCTGAGGCCTCGACATCTCGGGATTCGGATCCCGAGCGCAGTCGGGGCTCCTCGGACAGGGGGTCCCCCGACCGGGAACGCAAGAGGAAGAAGCGGCTCGTGAGGGCGTCGTCGGAGGAGGTCCCTGGCTCCTCGAGGGCCAGGTCTAAGACCCCCAACCATCGCCCCGGGCCCGTGGAACAAGAGAAGCCTGCTAAAGTTCCTCGCGTGGAGCCGGAGTCTGCTGGACACATAAGCCCTGTAGTCCTTGAGGACTCTCCTCCCAGAGAGCCGACGTCGGGCCCGGTGCCGCCGGGGCCCGAGTCGGTGGCTGCTGCGTCTCCCGAGCTGAGTCTCAGGATGACAGCCTTGGAGTGCAGACTGTCTGCCTTCATGGAGCAGCAGCGGGCACTGATGGCCAGCCTGTCTGGTGCATCTGCCCCGACCACCGGGACATCGACATCGAAGTCGACCCCGGAGACCGAGCCGATACTCGAGTCCATGATGTCTTGAGGTCGACTTCGGTCGCGGTCTCCCTCGACCTCCCGTTCAGGACCGAGGGCATCGACGCCGGTGCCTCCGGCATCGGGGCGGGTGCTCCAGGGCCCCGCGGGGTCGGACCGCGACTCCTCATCGGACGAGTCTGCCTGGGAGACGGAGGATGAGGAGTCCCCCGACACGTTCAAGACTCGGTGCGTCCCGTCGGACTCACCGCAGTCTGAGCCTCGGAGTAGATCCCCTCCGGAGGATACAAGGTTCTCAGAGTTTGTCCGAGATATGGCCACCGCATTGGCTATCCCGGTGGACCCCGAGGAAGAGCCTCGAGCCGAAGAGCTCGAGGCCCTACAGTACGACTCTCCTCCGAAGGAGGCCTTTACTGTCCCGGTTCCTCCGATGCTGGAACGGCTCCTCTTCCGGATGTGGGAGGCACCGGCCTCGGCGCCGGTTCTCAGCAAGCGGGTTGATTCGATTTATCGACTCCGGAAGAGCCCTGGCTTTCAAAAGGCGCAGCTACCACACCATTCCATGGTGGTGGAATCGGCCATGCATCGCCTGAAAAGTCAGAAGATGCACTCTGCGGTGCCCCCCGGCAGGGAGGCCCGGAACCTCGATGGTGTCGGTAGAAAGTGCTTCCAGGGCTTGATGCTTGCTTGCCGTTTCCAGTCTTACCAGCTGTACATGGGCATGTACTTGCGAGACCTGGCCAAGGAGTTGGCCGGGTTCTCCGCTGGTCTCTCTGGGGAGCCCTTGCAGAGATTCAAGTCCTTGTCCTCGGGGATTCGGGACTGCTCGAAGTTTATGTCCCGCGCCGCCTACGATGGCTTCGAGGCTTCGGCCTGAGTTGTGGCAGCCGGCATCGCGGCTCAACGCCAGGCATGGCTGCAGTCATCGGACCTCGAGCCATGGGTTCAGGACAAGTTGGTCGATGTCCCTTGCCGAGGTGAGAACCTTTTTGGCAAGCCCATGGCCGAGAAGGCCGCACAGCTCGAGACTGAGCACCTTACAAGGACAAGGCTGTCCAGAAAGACCTCTGCCCCTTCTCACAAGAAGAAGGCCTCGGGTAAGAAGCCCTTTTACCCAAGGAAGGGCACTGCCTACAAACAGTACCCTCAGTATCAGGCTGCCCAAGCTGCACCCCAGAGTCAGCAAGCCAAGGGGCAGGGTAATGGGTCCCGTAGGCAGAGGACCCCCAAGCCTCCGGCCCCTGCTCCCACTCAGCAGGGTGGGGGTTTTTGACTCCTTGAGCGTAGCCTCTCAGTCCCTGCTCTCCCAACCCTGCACAGGAGGTCGCCTTGCCCTCTTTGCCCACCAGTGGCCCCACATCACTGGGGACAGTTGGGTGTTGAACATAGTCCACAGGGGCTATGCTCTTCATTTTCACCAACTGCCTCCGCCATACTTTCCAGGGGAGCCTCCAAGGCCTCCCCTGCACACAGATCTTCTCCTCCGAGAGCTTCAAGGTCTGTTGGTGGACAGGGCGGTGGAGCCTGTGCCTCCCCACTTGCAAGGTCAAGGGTTCTACTCCAGGTATTTCCTGGTGCCCAAAAGAACCGGTGGCCTTCGACCTATTCTGGACCTCAGGAACCTCAACAAGTTCCTAGAGAAGGAAAAGTTCAAGATGCTTACTCTTGGAACACTTCTGCCCTACCTCCAGCAGGGAGATTGGCTATCCTCCTTAGATCCAAAGGATGCGTACACTCACATCCTCATTCATCCAGACCACAGAAAGTACCTCAGGTTCATTGTGGGAGGAAACCATTATCAGTACAGAGTCCTGCCTTTTGGCCTCACCTCCGCTCCCAGGGTCTTTACCAAATGCCTGGCAGTGGTGGCGGCTACCTGAGAAATCAGGGAATCTTTGTCTTCCCTTATCCGGACGACTGGCTCATCAGGGGTCAAACGTGCCAGAAGGCGAGACAGGCCACCCTCAGAACTATTGCTCTTCTTCAAAGCCTGGGTTTTGTAATAAACTTCGCAAAGTCCACTTTGCTCCCCTCCCAGAACTTGGAGTTCATAGGGGCCAGGTTGGACTCTCTGCTGGCAAAGGCTTTCTTGCCAGACGACAGAGCCCAAAGACTGATGACCTTGGCAAGCCAATTTCTGAGCAGGTCACTAGTCTCCGCCAGACTCTGCCTGAGGCTGCTTGGCCACATGGCTTTGACAGTTCATGTAACCCCCAATGCAAGGCTCCATATGCGGCCTGCACAGTGGTCCCTTCGGAATCAGTGGTCACAAGCCACAGGCAGCCTCAGAGACAGAGTAAGGGTGTCCAGACCATTTCTGGACTCCCTCAATTGGTGGCTGCACCCACCTATTCTACTAAAGGGGGTGCCCTTTCAGATTCCAGGGTACACAGTGGTACTGACCACAGATGCCTCCCTACAGGGCTGGGGAGCTCATTGTCTCAACAAGTGCACCCAGGGCCTGTGGTCTCCTTGGGAGGCTGCACAGCAGATCAATCTCCTAGAACTCAGGGCTATTCGCTTGGCTCTCAAAGCTTTCTCTCCTGCCCTGGCTCATCAATCTGTCCTGGTTCAGACAATCAGGTAGCCATGTTTTATGTGAACAAACAGGGCGGAACTGGGTCCAGGCTCCTTTGTCGGGAGGCTCAGGACCTTTGTTCATTTGTCCTCAAGCACAACATGCTCCTCAGGGCGGTATACCTTCCCGGCCAGGAAAACTACCTGGCCGACCGGCTGAGCAGAGTTTTGCAGCCCCACGAGTGGCAGCTGCATCCCTTGGTAGTTCAGAAGATCTTCCTAAAATGGGGTCTCCCTTTGATAAATCTCTTTGCCAGTCCACTGAACAAGCAACTGCCAAAGTTCTGCTCCAGGCAACCGCATCCTCTGCGGATAGCAGCAGATGCTTTTCTGATTCCATGGTCTCAGGGCCTCCTGTATGCGTTTCCTCCCATGCCTCTGGTGGCCTGAACTCTGTTCAAGATTCTCTAGGACAAGGCCTCTGTCCTGCTGGTGGCTCCCAGGTGGCCAAGACAGCCTTGGTTTCCACTTTTGCTTCAGCTGGCAGTGGATCCCCCACTGCCTCTAGGGTTACAGCCCGACCTTCTTACTCAGGATCAGGGGTCTCTTCTGCACCCCAACCTCAAAGCTCTCAATTTGATGGCTTGGAGGCTGCAAGGGTAGTTTTGGCTCCCTGGGGCCTACCTCAGGAAGTTGAGGAGGTTGTCCTAGCCTCTAGGAAACAGTCCACAAGGAAAACCTATGCTCTCAAATGGAAGAGGTTTTCTGTGTGGTGTCAGCTACATACAGAAGATCCCTTCTCCTGTACTGTCCCTGTAGTACTTCAGTATCTGTTTCACTTATCCAATCAGGGACTTAAGTCCAATTCTGTTCGGGTCTACCTCTCAGCTCTAGCAGCTCACCACTCACTAGTGGAAGGACATTCTCTGTCGGTTCACCCCTTGGTGTCCCGCTTTCTCAGGGGCTTGCTTTTGCTCAAGCCTCCAATCCGTCCTCCTGCTCCTGAGTGGGAGTTGAATGTGGTCTTGCAGCAGCTGACTCGCCCACCCTTTGAGCCGATGGCTACTTGCCCTCTACGCTTCCTGTCCTGGAAGACACTCTTCTTGATAGCCCTTACCTCAGATAGGCGAGTGGGTGAGCTTCAGGCCCTGGTCTGTGATAGGCCTTACACTCGCTTCTATAGGAACAGGGTGGTCCTTAGGACTCATCCTAAGTTCCTCCCAAAGGTTGTCTCCTCCTTCCACCTTAACCAAGAGGTGGTTCTTCCAACATTTTTCCCTAGGCCTCATGCAAGCCAGGCTGAAGCAGTTCTGCATACCCTGGACTGTAGGAGGGCCTTATCCTTCTACCTTGACCGTATGCAGGGGCATAGAAGGGCTACTCAGGTCTGCGTATCCTTTGACCCTAATAAGTTAGGGTTGGCTGTGTCCAAGCGTACCTTGTCCATCTGGGTGGCTGACTGTATCACCTGGGCTTACAAGGCGGCTGACCTTCCTTTGCAGGGTCGGGTCACGGCCCATCGTGTCAGGGCAATGGCTGCCTCAATGGCTCATCTCCGCTCTGTGCCCTTGGTAGACATCTGCAGGGCTGCAACTTGGTCTTCAAGCCAGACCTTTGCAACCCATTACTGTCTGAAGAGGGAGTCCCGTAGGGACAGTGCTTTTGGCCAAGCAGTACTCCGGAATCTCTTTGAGGTTTAGGCAACTCCTGCCCTCCTGCCCTCTGTTGGGCTACCGGTGGAGGTTGTGTCAGTGAAAAGCCTTTCTTTGCTGCTGAGACTAGAGGGAGTTCTCTTGTTCAGCATGGGTTCCTCGGTAGTCCAGAGCTGGGGAGTCACCCATATGTGAGGACTGACTTCCTGCTTGGTCCTGGAGAAAGAGTAGTTACTCACCTGTAACAGGTGTTCTCCAGGAGCAGCAGGAATCAGTCCTCACAACCCTCCCTCCTCCCCTGGGAGTTGCAGTTGTACATACTTTGTTTTTACATTTTTTGTGTGCTGTTCTTAGCTATGTCATTTGACTGAGGTAAGATGGCACCTTTAGGTGGGAAAGGAACCGCGCATGCGTGCCTGCATTCCCAAAGGCTTTCCTGGAAAGCTGGGGAAATGCTCCGCTGGGGCTTCATCGGCGTCGATGACACCCATATGTGAGGACTGATTCCTGCTACTCCTGGAGAACACCTGTTACAGGTGAGTAACTACTCTTTATTCGCATAACTACATTAATTCTTGCCAAAGAAAAAAAACGTAATACAAAAAAAGCAAAAAGAAGCCAAGTTGCTCAAAATTGCTAACTAATGTGGATCACTTATTCAAGCAACTTCCTACACGGCAGCTCTAGATTCCAAAGCTATTTCAAGTAATTTGCATCTGATTCATCTTGTTCTTTGAGAAAGTGAAGTTGCTTACATGTAATGGAGATTCCCCATAGGAAGCAGGATAAATCGGTCACTCAGTGCTACCCACCTCCCCAAAAGTAAGTTCTAAACTACATATGAATTGAGGTACTAGGAGAGAGATGACAATGAGCAGGATGTATTCAGAAGCTTTGCTAAGCGACTTCTGAATTCTGGGAGAACTATTCTGTCTTGGAGCTGTCTAATGAGATCACCCACTTTTGTGTCCACTTTGTTCTGCATTACAAATAAGAAACTCCACTATGCACGCAAAATGCATTATTAACCTAAAGCATGAAAAATTTTATTTATTTCCTTTTTTGTGCCCATGCTCTATGCTGTTTGCTTTTTTGTGCCCATGCTCTGTGCTGTTTGCTGAATCCTCTCGTGGGCGTCAGGATTTTCGGTCCAGCCACGGTCGCCGAATGCGGGGTCCGTATCAGGATGGAGAATGGGAACCCCCTCATACTCGACAACGATCCAGACAACAAAACCCTCCATAGTGGTGAATCTGACTGGGAACCCATTATCTGCTCCACAAGAACGTTTATTAAATTTTGGTCTATCTTTTGTTCCTACAGTGCATTACGATCCCTTTGGTATGAGAGTTAGTTTGTTTCGATTTTTTAGGAAACTGCGTATACTACAATTTTTTTATGACAAGCCAACACCGACGGATTTGTCGGTAGTAAAACCTAAGTCACGATGGCTTCCTCCTGAAGCAGGATTGGATTTGGTGATAGGCACATTCCAATCTTTGGTTTTGAAAGATCTTTCTGCATTGGAAAATAGGTCAGTTAAGAGATTTTCCAATTTGGATCGTGAAGCTTGGGCTTCTTTAAAATCCCTTTCCTCTGATCCTACTATTGTGTTTCGTAGAGCAGATAAAGGAGGAGCTCTGGTGCTTCAATCAGCAGGGGATTACACATGACAATTGCTTTTGCATCTTCAAGATTCTCATGTTTATTGTAGATTGGAATCAGACCCTATGGAGGAGTTAAAGAAGTCAATTAGAATGGTAGTGGACGAGGGTTTTGATAGAGGTTGGGTCACTCGGAGAGAATACAATTTTTTAATAGTTGCACACCCTAGAGTCCCTACATTATATTTGGTACCAAAGATTCATAAATCTTTGGTGTCTCCACCGGGGCGGCCAATTGTTTCCTGTAGGAATTCGGTGTTAGAACCACTGTCTATTTTTTGTGATGTCTTTTTAAAACAGGAAGCAGCAGGGGTATCTTCTTATCTTAGGGATTACACCCATTTTTTACAGTTGGTGTCTCAAGTTATTGTACCTTCGGGGGCTTTTTTGGTGACCCTTGATGTGACAGCGCTATATACAAATATTGATCAGTTGGAAGCATTGGAGTTACTTAGGTCATCATTTATTTATGCTCCGGTTCGCCTCCCTAGAGATTTTCTGTTAAAATTGGCAACCCTGGTGTTGACTAGGAATTATTTTTTGTCGGGAGGGACTTTCTATCAACAGATTTCAGGAATAGCCATGGGGGCGACGATGGCTCCCTCAGTAGCGACATTATATATGGGGGCTATGGAAGATAGTTTGATCAGACCGTCTCCCTAGTTTGTTAATGTGTTGTTATGGAAGCGTTATTTGGATGACATTTTTTTCATCTGGGTATCGGATTTACCCTCCCTTCAACAATTTATTATATGGTTGAATTCTTTAAAACCAAATATTAAGTTTACGGAACATATACATGTGCAACAGATTGAGTTTTTGGATATGTTGGTGACTATAGAAAATGGGGGATTAGTGACCGCTCTGTATCGCAAAACTGTACAAAGGAATAGTCTTCTTCATTTTCAAAGTTTTCATCCGGGTCCTCTTCGTCGGGGACTTCCTTTTGGACAATTTTTAAGATTACGGAGATTATGCCATTCTCGGGAGGAGTTTGTTAAACATGCTTTGGATCTTAGGCAACGTCTGCTGCATCGCGGATATCCTGTCCAGGTAGTGACCCGAGCTTACCGAAGGGCGTCTCATGTTCATCGTGAGTGGTTATTGGACCCTGCCTATACATCTTCGGCTTCACAATCAGAAGATTCGATAGTGGGAATATTGCCTTATACTGAACGTAGTTCAGAGGTGATGAGGACTTTGCGGGCACATTGGCCAATATTACAATTGCATGCATGTTTTAATAAACCTTTACAAATAGCCTATTCCAGGGGTCTGAATTTGAGTGATCGTTTGGTGGGAACTACTGAGTTACAGGATAGACCAGTTTTGACAAGTACACAAGGGGGGTATTCCCCTTGTGAGTCATGTCCGTTTTGTGTTACGACAATGTCTGGTTCAATTTGGTCACATCCTATTACTTTAAAAACGTACACTCGTAGATGGAAGACCACCTGTATGTCAGAATATGTAGTCTACCTTTTCATATGCCCCTGTAATCAATTGTATGTGGGCAGGACGATCCGCTCAGTAAGGAAGAGGTTGTCTGAACATGCCTCCCGCATTCATCGTAAGGTTTCGTCTGCACCAATGGTAGATCATTGCATAGAATATCATCATGCATTTGAAGATCTTCGGTGGACTGTGATTGATTTTGTCCCCTCTGATCCTCGGGGTGGAGATCGTCTATTGAAACTCCAACGTTTGGAACAACGATGGATTTTTACTTTGGATACTGTGTCTCCCAAAGGACTCAATCGTGAAATCGAATGGGACAGTTTGCTGATATAGACATTTGGTTTGGTCCAATCATAATAGGGACTCCCTACTGGTGGGATGGACCCTGTTTTGTATTGGCGGGTTTCTTCTATTTTAATGCTATTGGTTGAGCGCTATGGACAAATTAAACATCCTGGCTGCAGTGACGGCGGTTTGGAGAAGCAGTTGCCCGACAAAGAATGGACTGTGAATGCACTTGATACAGGGCTTTATTCCCGAAACGTGCACGTCGTGCGAATATATTGGTTTGTGAGCAACAGCGGGATTTGGATATTTTGATCGTTGATTGTGGATCATTGAAGATTTGTACAGATAAGTGCCCTGTTTGAAAGGGTTTATATGGTTTGGAAACCTTTAAACTGAATAAAAAAAGTTTGCCGTCTGGTTCTAGCCCTCCCTCGGCACGCTCCGACAAAAATAAAAAGCTTAATGATTTAATGGGTTGGGGAAGTGAGTGAGGGGTTGGTTACTGTGTGGATTTTTTGTTAATAGTAAATAGCTGGCTGGCTCTGTAAATAGAAACCATTACCCTTGTAGAAAACAAAGACTTCTGATCTTGTCAAATCATATGCCACTAGTATAGACTGAGATATTAACTAGACATTCTACTTGGAGTTTTTAGATAGATACAACAAATATAGTAGAAAGAGAAAAGATGATGGAAAGATATATATAAAACAGATTATGTGGCAGTTAGATTCAACCTATACTCGTATAAGTGAAACTAAAGAGCTATAAACTAGATGGCCATGGTATCTTGATATTAATACCATAGATGCAAATATGATCTCCAGGAACAAGCAGGAATGTAGTCTTCACATATGGGTATCGTCGGTGCTGATGGAGCCTGTACGGGAACGCTCCCCAGCGTCCAATAGGAATGCTTTTGGGAGCATCCCTCAGCACATGCGCACTGCCTTCCCGCCTTTCCAACTGTCCCTCTTCAGTTCTTCGTTTTCCACAGAGCCAACAGGACACATACCCTGTCACCGCAGAAAATTTCTTCTTTAAACTTGTTGTCTTGTGGTCACGCCTGCCTCCGCACGATACCTACTGGTACCGCTGGTTCTTTCTTCTTTTAAAAAAAAAATATGTATCTATTTTTGAACTGTTTCTCTTCAGAAACTTTTTCTTTTGGTGATAGCACTGTTCCCTGTAAGCTGTGCACGTGTGTGCGCGCACACACCTCGCTGAGCGAGCGCACATACTTTACAATAGAGCGCACAAAAATTATGGTTCTGATTCTGATAGAAAACAACACAGATGTCTTAAAATTTAAAAGTTGTGATTGTAATTACTAGAAATTTTCCTCTTCATTTAGTAATCGTCTATTTTCATTTAATTTGATTAAAATCAATGTGGTGCACATACTGTATTCTGACATGTAGTCAGATTTTAAAGTATATAATCCGAGTGTCGTTATGTGGTGCACAAAAATTTAACCTTCCTTCAAAAGCTGCACAGCTGATATTTTATGAGCACACAGCCTACAGAAAATTAGAGGGAACATTGGGTGCTAGGCGCCATTTTGGGCATTAGGCCCCATTTTTCCCAAAAGATGGAAAAACCAGCTATGGTTTTAAAAAATGTACTAAATGTGTTGATTATATTTCTTAGTTGGATTCTTCCCCACCTTTTGAGGGCTGTGGATGGAACAGGCTTTGATTGTTTACTTGCTATGTTGATTTCCTTCTGGGTTGGATGTTTTGCTGACCTTTGTTACCTGTAACCTTATTTTCATTTCAAGTGTGTTTGCTTGGATTATTGTGAAAATTAATAAATAGAAATAAAAAAAAAAAAGTACTAAATGTGGCGGTACCATCTCCATCACCGACACCCATGACTGGTGTCTAAAATGTTTAGGCCCTGACCATTCTCCATCTGAGTGTTCCTCCTGTATGGGGATGACTAAAAGAGGAAGACAGAACCGAGCTGCAAAGCTCGGTACCCTCTTTTCTTCGGATACCAGGTCCATTGCATCGACGTCTTCAAGAGCCTTGTCTTCCTCCCATGGATCTCAGGTAACTAAACATAAGAGCCGGTCCTCAAAGGGTAGCTCTCCTTCAAAGCATCGAGAGGCCATTGGCATTGTCCTTGAGGAAACGATACCAGCAAAACAGCCCCAGCGGGAGGCTTCGGCCTCCAAAGCATTAACGGGGTTCCAGGATGTTCTTGAGGCTTCGACCTCGGCAGAACTACTGGTGCCATGCTCAGGGGTCCGGCCGCTTTTACCGGTACCGATACCCAGGCACCGGCAGCATCGAAAGACCAGAGATTCCTTGCTATCGAATGCAGTCTTGCAGCTCTTCTTACAGCAGTGGTACCGTTGACACTAGTGGTTCAACGGGCACCGGTACCAGCACCGGTACAGATATCGGTACCAGCACCGATGGTACTGGCCCCGGTGGGAATCCTTCCCATGCAGATTCTTTCTGGCATCGACAGATCGGTACCGGACCAATCGGTACCGACTTCGATCGATACCGAAACCGTGCTTTGCATGAACATCAGGATCAGAGATACTTCGGTGGCATGGGACTTAACTTTGGTTCTTGGGCAGCTTATGAAACTGTCTTTTGAACCATTAGCCACTACCTCCTTGAAATTCCTTTCCTGGAAGGTCATCTTTCTTATTGCAATCACATCAGCACGTCGCATCGGTGAATTGCAAGCATTGGTGGCTGATCCTCCTTATACAAGGTTCCATCATGATAAGGTAGTCCTTAGGACTCATCCACATATTATGCCAAAGGTGGTGTCACCTTTTCATTTAAACCAAGCGGTTTACCTTCCTGTATTCTTCCCAAGGCATCATGCCTCAAATGCAGAAAGGAATCTTCATACTTTGGATTGTAAAAGGCCTCTGGCCTTTTACTTACAAAGGATTCAGCAACATAGGAAGTCCTCTCAACTCTTTGTTGCTTTTGATCCTAGCCATTTGGGACATCCAGTCTCCAAAAGAACACTGTCCAGCTGGATTGCACAGTGTATATCTTTTGCCTTTGAGAGTAAAAACCTTCCTCTGGAAGGCCATGTCACAGCTCACAATGTGAGAGCCATGGCAGCCTCTATGGCTCATCTTCACTCTGTGTCTATTGGCGACATCTGCTGAGCAGCTACTTGGGCTTCAGTTCATACCTTCACAGCCCATTACTGCTTAGACAAGGACTCCCGCCGGGATGTCTTGTTTGGTCAGGCTGTTCTTCAACACCTGTTCCATACCTAATCAACTCCAACCCACCATCCCTGATAGGATGCCAGAGATCCATGGGTGGAAGTGGAGCCCTTTCACAAGGGCAGACAACTTCTGGGGTTTTCTCCCTGCAGCTAGGGAGTCCCCATTTGTGAAGACTGCATTCCTGCTTGTTCCTGGAGATAGCATAGTTACTCACCTGTAACAGGTGATCTCCGGGAACAGCAGGAATTTAGTCTTCACAACACACCCACCTCCCCTAGGAGTTGTACCTCTCTTTCTCTCTTTCCCTCTCTCTTTTGTCTCAGCTTTAAACTCAACTGGAGAGGGACAGTTGGGAAAGGCAGGAAGGCAGAACGCAGGCACTGTGGGATGCTCCCAAAATCTTTCCTATTGGACGCTGGGGAGCGTTCCCACGCAGGCTCCGTCGGTACTGAAGATACCCATATGTGAAGACTTAATTCCTGCTGTTCCCGGAGATCATCTGTTACAGGTGAGTAACTATGCTTTCTCCCACAACCCCACTGTCTTCGTATAATGCAGTTAGCTTCTCAAGCAGCGGTGAAGTCCTCCCTAACTGCTTGAGAACTAATACAACTATTGGGACATATGTCATCCACGGTTCATGTGGTTCCCTACGCTCGCCTTCATATCTGAGCAGCCCAGTGGACCCTATCCACACAGTGGACACAGGCCACAGGACATCTGTCGGACAAGATATCAAACTCACAACGACTGATCTTGTCCCTACAATGGTGGCAATCACTGGAAAATCTTCTAGTGTGGTCTCCTTTCCAGCAACCTCTATTCCAGGCACCCTAACATCAGATGCATCACAGGTGGGATGGGGAGCACACCTGCATCATCTCTCTACCCAGGGTACCTGGACTCCACAGGAGGCTTGTCTTCAGATAAACCTCCTGGAACTCAGAGCAACCTATCTAGCTCTTCGAGTATTCCATGCCCAGCTCAGCTATAAGACAGTCCTTGTCCAAACGGACAATCAAGTAGCTATGTTCTATATGAACAAGCAGGGCGGAACAGGCTCTCTGTCGTTATGCAACGAAGCTTTATGACTATGGGCTCTTGCCAGAGAGCATCAAATTCACCTTCTCATGGTATATCTTCCAGGTATTCAAAACCTTTGGGCAGACAAACTCAGCTGAGTACTGCTGCCTCACGAATGGTCTCTCCACCTAGACCAGGTGACCAAGATATTTCAGATCTGGGGAACCCCAGACATAGACCTATTTGCAAGTCCACTGAATGCTAAACTTCCCCGGTTCTGTTCCAGGATTCTGGCTCAAAATTGCCAGGCAAGGGACGCCTTCCTTCTTCACTGGAGTCACGACTTCCTCTATGCCTTTCCACCCATTCCCCTCATCCCCAAAACACTCTTCAAGCTTCAGAGAGACAGAGGTCTATGATCCTCATAGCGCCATGATGGCCACGCCAAACTTGGTATCCCCTGCTTCTAAATCTCTCTCAAGCTGCACCTCTGGAATTAGGCTATGCTCCAGATCTCCTCTCCCAAGAGAACGGGATGCTATGGCACCCGAATCCCCAGTCCCTGCATCTCAGGGCCTGGTTGCTGAAAGCTTAGACCTTCAGGATCTTAACCTTTCCCAACAGGTAAAGGATATCCTTCAGGCTTCTAGAAAACCTTCCACAAGATGCTCTTACGCCTTCAAGTGGAAATGTTTTACTATATGGTGTTCACAGAAGGGAATCGATACTAGAGTACCTACTTCATTTATTAAATTCTGGTCTAAAGACCAATTCGGTAAGAGTCCATCTTAGTGCAATTGCAGCTTCCTATAAGCCTCTAAATGGACAACCAATTTCCTCTCATCCACTCATAACAAGATTTATGAGAGGTCTTCTATTAACAAAGCCTCCCATCAGGCCACCACCGGTGGCATGGGATTTAAACCTAGTTCTCGGGCAGCTCATGAAACCGCCTTTTAAACCTTTAGCCACTACAACCCTAAAGCTTTTGTGCTGGAAGGTCATCTTCCTAATTGCAATCACCTCTGCACGTTGCATTAGTGAATTGCAAGCTTTAGTGGCTGATCCTCCATATACTAGGTTTCACCATGATAAGGTCGTTCTTAGAACTCATCCACACTTTATGCCAAAGGTGGTTTCACCTTTTCATTTAAATCAGTCAATTTATCTTCCTGTATTCTATCTGAGGCCTCATGCTTCTAATGCAGAAAGGAACCTTCATACTTTGGATTGTAAAAGAGCTTTGGCTTTTTACCTACAAAGAACACAGCAACATAGAAAGTCTTCTCAACTTTTTATTGCTTTTGATTCTAGTCATTTGGGACTTCCAGTCTCCAAGAGAACTCTGTCCAAATGGATTGCACAATGCATATCCTTTGCTTATGAGAGTAAGAGTCTTCCTCTTCAAAGCCATGTTACAGCTCATAATGTGAGAGCAATGGAATCCTCTATGGCTAACCTTCACTCTGTGTCTATTGATGACATTTGTCGAGCAGCCACCTGGGCTTCGGTACACACCTTTACAGCCCACTACTGCCTAGATAAAGCCTCCCATCGGGATGTCTTCTTTGGCCAAGCTGTTCTTCAAAATCTCTTCCAGACCTAATTCAACTCCTACCCACCAACCCTGGTGGGATGCCAGAGATCCATGGGAGGAAGCATGGTCCACCTTACTTGGGTGGCAGCTTCCTGAGGCTATCTCCCTGGCATCTTCAGCTAGGGAGTCCCCATATGTGAAGACTACATTCCTGCTTGTTCCTGGAGATAGCGTAGTTACTTACTCACCTGTAACAGGTGATCTCCGGGAACAGCAGGAGTTTAGTCTTCACAACCCACCCACCTCCCCTAGGAGTTGTCTCTCTATTTCTCTGTCTCTTTCCTCTCTCCCTCTATCCTTTCACTCAGCTACAAACTTAACTGAAGAGGGACAGTTGGAAAGGCGGGAAGGCAGCGCGCATGTGCTGAGGGATGCTCCCAAAAGCGTTCCTATTGGACGCTGGGGAGCGTTCCCGTGCAGGCTCTGTCGGTACCGATGATACCCATATGTGAAGACTAAATTCCTGCTGTTCCCGGAGATCACCTGTTACAGGTGAGTAACTACGCTTTACAGGCAGTGATTGGACAGCTGGGTGTAGTAGGTAGACAGTCTATAAAAATTTACAAAAACAATGACTGCAGATGGGCCTGCTTATAACAAGATATACTCTAAACAGATGAGCAGATACAGTAGTTAGATTATCTGCTGTTTTTGCATTTCTTCCAATTTCACAGAGTGAACTGTGACACAAGAGGCAGCGTAAGGTGTTTGCGGTGGTGATAGGGTGTTTTGATAGATTAGGTACTGTAGATTGATCAATAGATGGATAGATAGTTACACAGGCAAAAATTCCATTTGCAGTCCCATTGCATGGGTTCATCCGGCTTTTCCTCGGCATGCGGCACCGGAGTCAGAACTGGGTGGCCTCATGCTGTGCTGACATGATTATTTCTCAATGAGAGGTGTGCAGTTGATTAATCCAGCCTTACCAAGGCCAAACTGTCATGCTGCCAAAGAGGAGGAAAAATCAATAGTGATTTAAGATGGAATAATAAGATAATCATCCTGCATAATTAACTATCAAATCAAAATGCAGATACAGTGCAGTCTGATGTAACTGCTACTGTATTCCAACTCTTCTTTCCGCTTGTCTCAGTTTTCTGTGCACATACTAATGTTCATCCTCAGTACTGGTTTGTGGCTTCTCAGTGGCCTTCTATTATTCTCTTTAGAAAACCAATTGACTTCACAGTGGATGAATTTTTGACCATCCTGGCATTTTTCACTTTATTTACAGCTAAGTTGAAATGGGCTAGTAGTTGTAAATCTGCATGTCCTGATGAAATAATATGACTAAAAATTCAAGTATGCGATAGGCTTGTAATAGGCATGTGCAGCAGGACAAAAAAACCTTAATTTTAATCAAAAATGAAGCAAATATTTTTTATTATCATCACAATTGCATGATTTTTATGTGCACTACAACTTTTTTGCATGTGCAAATTAATTGTATATACATTAATTTGTGGGTATACATGAGCATAAGCAGTTTGCATGCATCATTAATTTTTCAGCATCAAAACGAATCCAAAATGCACATGCCTAACTTGTAATTCTAAACTCAGGAATGGAATACAATGTTGGTAAACTTCTTATTCTTTTGACATTGTTAGCCACTACACAATGTGAAACATTTACAAAAAGTAAAAGATGGAATGGAGTTTTAGAAAAATAACTGGAAAAGGATTTCACTACTAGAGTCGTGAAAGTGAGGCTGAATATTGGCACTGTCTGTATTGTACAGAGAGAAATCATGCCATATTTACAGGTGAGAAAGATGACTGGAGGTCATTTGTTTCAGTAGAAATGGGCAAATGATAAAAAAAAAGATAAATCTGAAAGCAATCAGATGAGCTTTGGGAAAAGTAGCATAAATTTAATTTTGATTCTCAGAGGCCTGTCAAGAATATGGTACATCTATGGATTTGAGCCACTAAATGAGGTAGGAGTAAGGGTGAGAAAATTGCAGAGACCTCTTGAAATCAGAATCAGTAGTTTGAGACAAATATATTGCAAAGTTGTTTAAGCAGGAGAGAAAAGTAGGCAAAATAGTGATGCTGAAAGAACCGGAGGGCAGCAAAAATCTATACAGTTTGCAAAGGATAATCAGAAAATTTGATTAGATAACTTGACGAGGACAGCTGCCATGATCCAGTCCAAAAATAGTACTGCCACTTGAGTCAGCACAACCGGGATGGATTGATCTATTCCTGATCTTGTCCATTGCACAAATGAACCTGTAGAATTGTTGTAGAGAATGTGGACGTTTGTAGATGCTTCGGGGACAACACCAGGACTCGTTCAGATTGTCGGGGTTCGCCAAGGTAGCAGAGACAGCCATTACTACTATTACTACATATCATTTGTATAGTGCTACTAGGCATATGCAGTGCTGTACTATTTTATAATGCTTTTGCAACATGTGTATAATACATTCCATTGAAGTTCAAATTTAAAAAATACACAGTGTCAATACTTAAAAACACTTTTGCAGCAGGCAGCAGATGCCAACTACATAAATGCTTTAAAAAAATTCTGGAGCTTTATATGAATAATTTTGACCACCTATATAGCCAAAATGTATCCATGCAAAGTGAAGTGGGATAAGGAGCAGTTTGGGCGAAGGGCCAAAAAACATTGAAATTCAGCCACTTTCTATATAACTTATGCATTCAAGTCTGAATGCAGAACTAGGTTAACCATATAATGTTCTGTACTCTCTGTACAAAGTTATGCCAGCATTTTCAGCATCCAGACTTGAAGGCATGAACTGGAATTTTAGAAGGGGCGTCTAATAAGAATCTGAAACGTCCAGAGGAGAATGACATAAAAATCAGGGGGGAGCGGCAGCAATGAAGGGAGGCACGCATAAGAACCTTCTGAAACCACTCTGTCTCCATCCCAATAAATGAATGTCCCTGTAACTGGTTATGGAGGTGGGCCCCATGCAGGTTGCAAGGCCGGGTACGTGCATGGGTGTATGCTATTTCACAAATGTGGATGTCCTGATTTGCAAAGCTTCAGAACCAGGTACTTGGATGTGTCAGTAGGGGTATTTTAGAAGGACAATTCTGCTATGAGACTTGAACATCCCAGCCTGTCACTTCAAGTACACAGATGTGAGGTGGTAGGCCAGTAATATCTTTGGAGTATATATTTATGTTCAGATTTTTTGGGCAGGAAATAATAACTGTGGTGATGTGAGCACCTTATGCACTTTCCCCTGGAAGAGTTACATTCATGAAACAAGCACTTTTCACCTCATTCATGGTCAGGTGCAGGTACAGGCATGGATGTCTCACCAACTAGGGCCAGATGTGCTATCCATTCTGAAATCACACCACGACGTACATTTCCCTTGTTCCACCCAGGCGATGCCTCCACCACTCCCTGTGCTACATAGATGTTCTCAGGCTGCGGACATCTATATACCCGACTTCTAAAATGGCTCTTGGGACGTCTTAATGCTTTGCACATCCAAGTGCCCATTTTCAGACATCCAACTCACGAATAGGGCATCTAAAAATCCCCCATAGTCTGGCTGAAAATCCACACAAAGTTATATATAAAAAATATCCATATAACTTTAACATTGAACATCTTGCCAAGTAGTTTACCTCTATATTGACTTTTCTCTAAAAATAAGATTTTGAGACATTAGTGACTGAGATATCTAGAAAGTGACTCCTCACAGAGCAAGGAGGCTATTTTAGAAGCATTCTCACATATAAATCACAGCTCTCACGCATTTGGATTGGCATACACATGTACATGTCATTTTAGAAAAGGGACTATTTACACATGGTAATGCTTGCCACATTTACGCTGCCAGGAAATGTAATAGAGATGGAGAGTGGTTTGGGTGGGCCTAAATATTGATATGGATTCCCCATCTTACAAGGGGAATCCATGTGAATATTTTTAAAAACCTACATGTCTGCATTTATACCTGCCCCTAGGCACGAATAAATTCCTCTTTCAAGGGAAAGGTTTAAATGCCAAGGTCTGCCCCCTGATCACCCCTTTCTGATCCCCTTCTCCTTCCAAGGTGTCCAACATTCCCCTCCCCCCAGACAGGTGATCTTGGCTTGGAAAACCCCAGACATCCGATCTCCAGATACCCAAAATATCAAGGCAGAGCATCCTCCCACCTGATTCCCCCTCCCCCCTTGGCAAAAAGACTCCCCCAAGGCCTTTGGGCTGGTATTCTGACCCCTGATCTGACCCTGGCTCTACAGATGTCCGATGCTCCTTGGTATTTAGTATGAGCAGAAGCAACTCCCAGTTTCTTCTGCTCGTCCTATTCCTGGATTCCAAAATGGCTGCCATGCCCCCTTGCAGTAATACCATCAGATTATCACTAGGGATCATGGCAGCTATTTTGGAATTCAGCACAAGGAGTGGAGGAGTAGCCTAATGGTACAGCAGAGGGCTGAGAACCAGAGAAGCCAGGTTTGATGCCCACTGCTGCTCCTTGTGATGTTGGGCAAGTTGCGTAACCCTCCATTGCCTCAAGTAGGAACGTAGTCTGTATGCCCTCCAGGAACAGGAAAATACCTACTCTACCTGAATGTAACATACCTTAAGCTACCACTGAAAAAAAACCATGAGCAAAATCCAAAAAGCATGCCTCCAGCCAGAGGAGATTAAGCTTAGTCCTGAGTCTATTCCCTGAAAAATGCTGATGAATGAAGAAGCTAGTAATGTAGTAGAAACATCACATGGTGACAGCATTTCCTCAAAGATGGAATATGCAGCACTGCAATCAGAGTGGTACATCTAAGGAGCTTGAACACTTGATACAGGGCTTAGGGCCCGAAACGTGCACGTCGTGGATATGCTACCTGACCGCTTTTGCTATGACGCTTTCTTGGGGTGCATGAAACTTTACTGGAACACTTTCACGAGTTAAGTAAAGTATTTCTATTTAAATGTTTTAGTGACCATGGCATGGCTAGGTTCCCCCATAGTGCTATACAGTATTTCTCTCGTGATATCTATGAGTTTTCTTTTCTGAGGTCCAATCATTGACATACCTGCTTGGTGTGTGTGCTCACATTCCATTTTTGGTACACACAGTTCGTCCAGGAACATGCACTATGTACTAGCTAGCATACTATCTGCAGTTAGCATATGTATGGCTGGAGCACCTTGCAGGGTGCAGTGGCTGGAGACTGACTGTGCCCTCTGCTGGTAAATGTCAGATAGTGGTGGGGGGCAGCTGAGCTTTTTCCAGGCCTATTGCCTGTCTGCCAGTGCACTAGATGTTGCGTATTGTCACGCCCATAGCCCCTTACATATGTACGGAGGGGCGTGCTTGTTATATAGAGTTCACCACTTTGGCAATGTTCCAGACTGACTATCTTGCAAAGGATTATGGTAATGGTAGTCCAGTCATGCGGTGCTTGCCTTTGAGGTAAATGAAGACTATGGTCGTTGGCTCGGGTGTTAAGGCAATGATAGAAAATTTATTTATGAGGTAAATCAAAATGCACACAGATTCACTTGGTAACACCTTAGGATGTCTTCTCCAGGATTTTATATTCAAAATAACAATACAACTGAAAGCTTATACAAGTAGCTTGTAAAGTCCATTAAACAATGGAAAGTCTTTCTCTCAGCCACTGCTGATAATCCTGCTCAGCAGTGCTGGTGTAGAACAAATCAAAAATAAAAGCTTCTTCACAAAACAGCTTTTCTTTTCACATTCAAAGAACTTTTTATATCCAATGTGTGCACAGCCTGAGCTGTGCTCTGCTTTGATATCAGCTGGCTAACAAGCTTCAATCAACAGCTTTTCTCCTTCGTTTCACAAGTATTTCACTTCCCCCAAAACCTTCTTTCTTTCCACACAAACTTTCTGGGGTGCCAGTTACTAGAACGTTTCCTTTTTATGTTTGATCCCACTTTCAGGATTACTCTGTGCTAGCCACTTTGCATAAAGAACAGTCCATGAAAGTATCGTCTTCCTCTGTAATTATATCTTGTTCTTCTATTTGCATAGGTTCTATATCGAGTTCTGAATCAGAGGGCTTTACTAACTGACCTCCATTAGGACAGGAACTGTTTCTAAGCACTTTGCATTGCTCTAGGTTAGACAAACGTCCAAAGTTCATACCTGAGCTAAAGCTGGTATTAGGCTGTCCTCTTAGATACTCTGGCCAGTAGGCATTGGAGATTTTATGACCTGTCCTCCAGTCTGTATTCCTGGACCTCAGGGCATCTGCTCCATACCTCTTCCAAAAGGTATTTGTGTTCCTTCTCCCTTCAGCTGCATCGGTCCTCTTACCGGCTGCTGCTTTAGGGTTCCTAGCTGAAGTTCTCCAAACCTCTGGATTTCTCCAATCCCTTGAAGCTGGCTTCTCATAGGAATCTCTCCAAGAACACGGATCTCTCTGAGCTCCTCTCTCCTTCTCTCTCCTACTCCTGCTACCTCTTTCTGAATATTCTGTTCTAGTTTTAAAGTTCCCTCCCTTTCACTCATCAAGTGTTGGTGGTCAGACTCCCTTCTGGCAGCTGAGTATTTAGGAGTGACATAAGGGTTTCTCAATCTGGGCTTATACTCCTTCACCTCATCTCCACTAGGGGCTTTCTGCAGGCCACTGCAGCCTGGAATAACCTGTCTTTTAGGAAAACATGCAGTTTTATTCCTGTGACCTGACAAAACAGGTTCCTTGATTAGGGTAAATTCCCTTCCTTTGTCACTATTCTCTGGGCTCTGATAAGCTTCCTTATCACAGTATATATCTGCATTGATTGCCCTGTAGGGTGTCTATTCCCCAGCAGGACTGGAGTTGATGGTCCCCTCTACTGCCACCGTTGCAGAGATGTAGAATGTGGATCTGTTGGTGGGAGATCCTGTCCCCCACCCTGACCCACAGAGGGTGGGTTGGGGGGTGCTACATAATTTGCTTTTGGGTCCAAACACCACCCAGGATATGCACTACTCTGGGTGCATCATAGTCAACAAGAGCTAAACGTGACTGGGAAATACAAATGAACACAGGTGTATCTTAGGTGTGTCAGCAAGGACTACCTATCACACACTGGTACTGATGGGGATCTGCAGCACAGCCTATCTCAGCCAAGCCAGGTGCTGCGGACCTGGTGCTGGGCGCCCCACCTAACCCTCAGGGTAAGCACAGGAACCGCACAATGTCATGGTCTGTAGCTACTCTGTGCCAGTAACACACACAGTCAGTTCCCCCTACCAGGCTGGGGTGATATAGAGGCGCATACCCCATCTTGTGATCAGATGTAGGCTGCTGATCTGCATTTGCAGTGCATCATGGGTATGGGTGGGTTTACCCTATCCTGGTAACCACAGCAGACAGTTTGTGTGGTGACCTGCAGTCTTTCTGTAGCCAGCCAGTGGAGTGTTTGCTGCTATAGAGATGTAGCCCACTGGTTACTTCAATGACTGTAACAGCAGAGGTCATGGGTTTGATCCCACAGTGGTGTTATTTAATAAGACTGTCTGAGGCTTTTCCTTTTAATTTAGATCAGTGCTGCCAGCAGAAACACCCTCACAGTGCCGTAGCGTAAGGTGCCTCATAAGGCGCCCTATAAGGTGCCCTATAAAGCGCCCTTTAGGGCACATTATAAGGTGCCTTGGCAGACAGAGCACTTTATAATGTGCCCTATGGAGTGCCTTATAGGGCGCCTTAAGCGGCACCTTAGGTTACGGCACTGTGAGGGTATTTTTGCTGGCAGCACTGATTTAAATTAAAAGGAAATGCCTCAGACATCCTTCTTACATAACCCATGACCTCTGCCTGCACAGTCATTGCAGTAACCAGTGGGCTATATCTTTATAGCTTCTAGTACTGTGCTGGCATGAGCTTAGGGTTAACGTGCGTTAATGTGCCACGGCGCCCACTATCGCACGATACCGATTCCTTGCAACCTTCCCTCCGGACCGCCCACTACCTTATATGGCATTCTTCACATTAATGCTGCAACTAGCGCTGGTAACATTAAGACAGTTTAGTAAACATACTCCTTAGATTCTTCTGCTCCCCTCTTTTCCTCAGGGCTAATCAGAATCAAAATCATAATCAGGATTTTCCAATGGACTCCCTCTGGAAAGGAGGTGGTTGCAATACCTTTCAGCACCCACAGAAGTCTCCCGAATACCACAAGAACAGACGAAAGGAGTACCATCAGTTGAACTTTCCACAACGAGGGAGGGGGAGAGGAAGGGGAAAAATGCACAGGCAAATGTTGGAGCCAGATGTATAGGAAATATTTTTAATTTATCCAGTTATTGTTTCAGTGAACTAGAGATTCATGTTCTAGAAAAAGGACTTCCGTACATACCTTCTACAAAACATGATGAATTTACTACTCATGTGGAGTTATACAAATTTTTTCGCAAACTCAAAATTATTGACTTTTTTGATAAACAGATTAATTCTGTAGATGATCCTTCTGTTATGAAAAAGCTCTCCACATGGATTCCTCCTAGTAATCCCAACATTTTGGTGAGTGCGTATGAAAAAGTAGTCATGGCTAGAGTTGAACAACCCAGTTTGTTAGTAGCACGTGGGTTTGTGCTTTAGAGTTGAACAACAAAAAATAACAAAATAACCCTACTCTATTCAAATAGACCCTAAATCAAAATAGAGTAAAAAAATTTTGTGTGAGCTAATTTCTCCCGTGAAGATGTATTAAAGGCGGGGAGATGACGGTTCAGATAAGTACCACTTTTTGTTTTCCACATATCAACAAATTCTTTTAAATTTTTTATTTTGATATAGGTGACATCTCACTGTAGTGTTTTTACCTTACTAGTGGCTCCGTGAAGGGTCTATTGAGTGGTTTAAATAAAACCGAGTAAAATGGAAGTTACAGCTTCGAGAGGCTAAGTTAATCCTCAGGGCTGATCTTCCGACAAAAAATTACTTACACGTTAGCTCACACAAAAATTTTTTACTCTATTTTGGTTTAGGGTCTATTAGAGTTGAACAACGACATAATAATAAAAAACACCGTACATTTCATAATCCGTTGTCTCAACAAAAATGCACATTGCAGGGCTTGAGAGATAACTAGTCTATAATAATCAAAGCAGCAGACAAAGGAGGGGCTTTGGTTTTACAAGATAGGGGGACCTACGGTATATCGCTGAGGTTTTATTTATTTATTTATTTATTTAGTAAACACTTATATACCGCTACTTCCAGCGATCAGAAGCGGTTTGATTATAATTTTGGGATTTGTCAAAAATCAAGACAGAAAAGTTGGGGCATAGATAGAGAGAACAGGGGTAATACACAGCACACATAGTAGGGTCTAAATATAGACCTTAATGTACTAACATACATTTACAAAAGAGATTATCCTTCATCTATTTACATTTCTACATACAGCTATTCTCTTCCTCTTTATCATCTTGGATTTACATCTGGTCGTAGTGACAATTGAACAGATGCGTTTTCAATTTCTTCCTGAAGTCAATGTGTCTTTAATTGCTCTCAGCTCGTGTGGTAGGTGGTTCCATAAAGTGGGGGCAGAGAAGGAGAACGCTCTGCGGCTAGTACTGACTTTTACATGTCTGATGCTGTTTGGAACAATTAGTGTGTCTGAGTTGATGGTTCTCCTGCTTCTGGTGGTTGGTTGCTCGGAGATAAGGGTGGAGAGGAATGAGGGGGCCAGGTTGTGTATTAGTTTGAACGTAGTTACCAATGTTTTGTATTGAATCCTGGCAACGACTGGTAGCCAGTGCAGTTCCATCAATACAGGTGTGATATGTTCAGTGACGCTTTAAGTCAGATTAATAATTCTGAATTTTATGTTAAGATCTATAATGATGTGACACCTTTATTAAAAAACAAAGTGAACACCTTACTATACATCAGATGGGAAGCAGGTTATCTGACACCCAACGAGACTGATTTCTTGACTGTCACTCATCCAGTGACGCCAACAATATATATGTTGCCGAAGATCCACAAATCTTCAATCCATCTAGACGTCTGGTTGTGTCTGCAATAGGTTTGAACCCTTATCAAAGTTTTTAGATGTTTTTCTTAGACCTTTCATGACCAGGGTTACATCCTATGTATGTGATTCGGCTCATATTATTAATATATTACAAGATTTTACAGAATATCATGAACGGTTTCTTTTAGTCACCTTGGATATTAACTCTCTTTACACGAATATTCCCCAGAAAGCAGCCCTTGAGGTCATATCAGATGTTCTCATTCAAAGAGCCAGGCCCGTTCGCACACCTACCTTCTTTTTGACCCAGATGGCCTCGCTAGCAATGACAGGGAATTATTTTTGTTTTAGGGGCATTTTTTATAAGCAAATCAAAGGAGTCACTATGGGTTTGTCCATGGCTCCAGATATAGCTAATCTTTACGTCGCTGACTTTGAGAAACAATACCTTACACGTCATCCCTTCAAAGCTCAGATGCAATTATGGAAACGGTATATAAACAACATTCTAATGATTTGGGACAGTATGGAACAACAGCTACAGGAGTTCTTTATATGGCTCAACTCTTTAGATGAGAATCTACAGTTTGAGGGCACATACAGTTTGGATCAGATTGCTTATCTCGATATTGTGATCAGAAATGACCAGTGTGGGTTCACAACGGATCTATATTGCAAAATTACGGATAGGAACTCCCTGCTCAGATTTAATAGTTTTCATAATACCTCCTTGAAATACAATCTTCCTGTATGCCAATTTCTGAGGATCAGAAGATTATGCACAACTGAGGAAGACTTCGAACGTAATGCTGCAGATATGGGCGCTAGATTTAAGGAACGAGGTTATCCTCGAGACTGCATTCAGAAAGCCTATGAACGGGCGAAAACTATAGATCGGGCCTCTCTTCTTGCAGTTTCAAATAGTCCTAAACAGGACAGGATTGTGTGCGCTCTCACTTTTTCAAGCCTCTCGAAAGACATTATTCGCATCCTGAAGCAGGAATGGCATCTCCTGGCTACTTCACCCACATTTGCCTCTAAGCGATTGACTGTTGCCTATAAACGTAACTGAAATTTTGCCAATTTTCATGTATCATCAGCATTATTGAGGCCAAGACAAATCTGCAAGGTAAAAGGCATTTTAAATGTGGGAAATGTTCAGTATGCGTTAACTCCTTAGTCACCAAGGACTTTTTTGAACATCCGATATCACACAAGAGGATTTACATACAACATTTCTCCAATTGTAAAACTGAAAATATCATTTAATTGATTCTTTGTGCATGTAATTTGATTTATGTGGGTAAAACTAAGCGACAAGTCAGAACCCATATTATAGAACATAAAAGTTGTTTGCAAAGGCATATATCAGAAAAACCTCTAGTGGCACATTGGGTGGAAAAGAGCCATCACGTAATGGATTTGAAGTTTTTTGTCCTCAAGGCTGTTGAACACCATAGCATTGTAATCAGAGCTGGCCCAAGGGTTTCTGCCGCCCTATGCAGAAACCCTGGCCTCACTGCCCTACCCAGCTGACGCCGCCCACCAGATGACACCGCTCCCCTCAGCTGATGCCAACTCCCCAGCTGACACGGCCCCCCCCTCAGCTGCTGCCGCTACTGTTGCCGCTGCCCCCCACCCAGCTGCCATCAGTTCCATCTCGGGAGGGGGAAGCGGGCAGCGGCAGTATTTCCAAACGCGCCATTGGCATTGGCACTCCAGATCCCGCTGTGGCACATGAGTGTTCACTTGGCTTTGAGGTAGCAAATACCAGTTACAGGATTCTGTGCAAACAGTAGTGCTGTGCCAAATAATGCATCAGCAGACACAGTGATATGCCCATTGCACAATGGGCAGGTATGTTAACTATTAACAGATTGTTTCAAGGAATTAGCAACTTGGTTAGAAGACCACAACCTCTTTATTAATCATTCCAAAACCAACATACTGATTGTAACAAAAAACAAATCTTTTACCCCCCCCACCCCCACCCACATTACACTTCAGAACCATGACATCCACATAAAAAAAGAAATAAAATACCTAGGGGTGATACTAGATACACACCTTAGTATGAACACACACATAAGAAATACAACAAAGAAAATATACTTTAAACTCAAAGTATTAAAACAATTACGCCCTCTAGTCCACCTGCAAGACTTCCTAAGTATCATTCAAGCCATTATCACCCCACATTTTGACTTCGCCAACCTCTCTCTATTAGGCACAACTAACCAAAACATCAAAAGGCTCCAATTGAATCAAAATGCTGCAGCCAGAACCATAACGAAGGCACACCCTTTTGACCACATATCACCCTATCTAGCCAAACTACACTGGCTCCCCATTCAATGTAGAATAAACTATAAATTAATAATAACCACTTTTAAAGCATTAAATAACACCGCCCCAACTACCCTAAATAAACTAATCACTAAAGACACACCCCAATGTGCATATAGAAGAGGCAACACCAATAAAATAAGGATCCCAAAAGAATTCACAAAGACCAAAAAAACAATAAATAAAAAAGCATTCTCCCATGCAGCCCCTATACTCTGGAACTCTCTACCTGATGAAATCAGAGCCTTAAAGACCTACGCAAAAACCTAAAAACTCACCTTTTTATCTCCCACTACGGACCAATGGCAAATTCTCAACCTCAAAACGAAAAAGGATAATCTATTTAACACACGGAGACCAATACCGCAATGCCTCAAGATAACTTGACCTTGACACTGTCTACGATGTTTATACTGTTGAACTCTCTTTCACTAACTGTACATAGTTATTTGTACATAGTTCTACAAAGTTTAATAGTTAAAAGTTCAACTGTTAATGTACATAGTTCATGATATTGTTTAATGTAAAAACAGAAATACACTTCTGTCTCCTTAACTGTTTTATGTAAACCGCACCTGATCATCGGAAGGTTGCGGTATAGAAAAGCTTGTTAAATAAATAAAATAAATAAAATAAAATGACACACACATAAGCTTGCCAACAGTCCAGATCCTGGCCTGAGTTTACCCCATAGCTTGTGTGGACCTGTAATTTGCCAGATTACATCAAGTACATTGTGGATCAGAGAGCTCCAAAGCCCTGTATACAATGGGGTAAAGCATAGACTAGATCAGCTGTGGTGGGAACATCTGGACTCAAGTAATTAACCCTCATACACACCTCTAGGGTAGCTGAAACTGCCATCACAATGGACACACAGGTATGGGAACATCATCAGAACAAAGTTGATCCACTTACAGTGTAGCTCTGCTGCACTGCAGGCTAATGTGATTTCCGGGATTGGCCAAGCACTGAGCAGTGATTCCCCTTACATGCGATGGCAATGAGAGGGTGCAAATGGGTGTTGTTCATGTGTATTCACATAGCATGCACACGTATTTCCCATTACCATAAATTGGAAGTTCCTGCTGGCTCACACTGTCCCAGCACCTGCAGGCATGGAGAGCGATGGACCCAACAGGCAGACAAAGAAAGGATGGTGGAAGAGCTGAGGTTAAGCAGGATCCTGCAACACCCCAGGCTAAAGGACAACCAGGTGAACATCTGCCCCAAGACATGTCAGCACAGGAGAGGAGCAGGGAGGAGGGCCAGGACAGTGGATATCAGCCTGCCCAACAGAGCCCATCCACAAAACAGGTGGCTGAGGGTAAGCCTCTGAAGAAGAGAAAGAAGAGAGTGCCAGATGAGTCCCGTAAGAGAGCACCCAGATTTGATCCTGAGGAAAATGAGGTGCTCCTAGAGAAGATACTAGTCAATTATGAGCATCTGTTTGGGCGTTTCAGCTCCCAAACCTCAGTCAGCACACAGCATGCCATTTGGGACAGCGTGAGGGAGGTTGTTGCAGCTGAGGGGGGGGGGGGGGTTCCTGATCAGGACACAGAAAGTATGCACAAGAGATTTAATGACATTATAAAAGGACACTGTGGTCCTGCCTCAGTGATGAGAGGTCACACACCCAGGGCACTGGTGGTGGGGGCCCATGCAGATTCAACTCATCCCCATGGAGGAGCGCCTGGTCCAGCTCCTGTCCATCATCTATATTGCTGGACTGATACCTGAGCTGGACACCAGCCTTCAGGAATCAGGTATGGAGACACCCACAAATGCTTGTATATTAGCCTGTGCTTTGAGATGTATATTATTTCCTTGTACATTTGCCGATGGTATGTGATAAATAACAGCTCCCCCACCTGTGTCTATGGCCTCAGTTGCAAGGTTACTGCATTCCAGGAGGCTTCATTGATTCCACTGCTGGGTAAAAGATGGCTTAGCTGTTTGTTATGCAAAATGTCCATGCCTTTCCCCATTGGAATCAGGGCTGCACATCCCATACTGCACCATCAAGAGCTGAACATACTGTAAATCCATGACAGGCTGTCCATCTCAGACATGGATATGGATATGGCTAACAGTACAACCCTGCAATTGCCACCCACTGTCTATATATGAAATGTGAACCCAGCTGGATGCAATACATGCTGTCCCTTAGCCTGTCACCCTGATTTACACCCCACAGAAACATATGGCCTCATGCCTCTAAATGTATATCTGCTAATTCTCCTCTCCCCCACCTCCCATATCTCATAGCATGTTTATTCTGAACTGTGGTTCCTATCCAAACTGATGCAGCTATTCTAACACCCAAAATACATACTTGGCTTTGAGGTAGCAAAATACATACTTGGCTACATCCCTGCCATTGCCCTCCAGGACAACACTGTCCCTGCATGATCCTGACCTCTGACTTGTCCCTCATGGTTATGAAGTGTACATAGCGTGGAACTATTGTATCCATGTGTTAGCATGCAGCCTTGAAACTAGCCAGTGTGGAAACGTATCTTTGCACAGGTTATGAGCTGTGTCATGGTTATGAGCTGGGATGCCCTCTTTCCTAGTACTGTCTACACTAGGGGTGGTGAACTCCAGTCCTGACATGCCACAATACAGCCAGATTTTCAGGATGTCCATAGTGAATATTCATGAGATATCTATTCATCCATTACCTCCCATTCTAGGCAAATATATCACATAGATATTCATGAGAGACATCCAGAAAGCCAGGCTGCATTGTAACACTCAAGGACTGGGTTTTGCAACCCCTGCTCTACACTGTACTGTTTGGGGAATTTGGGAGCATCACAATGTCATTGGAGTGTGGGGTATCATTTGGACAGTCATGTCACCATAGTGAGGCTGTGCATGAGAGATGAAGGATAGGTTGCAGTTTCTCATCCCATGAATCACACTGGCTCGAAGGGAGGTATCATGCACACCTCATCTTGTGAAGGTCTGGATGTCATATCTCCTCTGTATGTGCTGCCTTGCTGTTCTCTCAATTGCTAAGACAGGTGGATAAGGCAAATAGTCTTCTCCTCCTGTTATGTATGAGATTTTTCCTGATGTGAATGGGACACAACACCCTCTCTGAGCTCTGCACAGATACGGCCACATATCCCACATTGCTACTACTGAGCTGGTTCACTGTCATCCCCACCTTGCTGTCACTGTACGACTGCTTCCTCTCTCTGCAATGATATCCCTCCTTCCTGCAGCTATGCCACCCCAATGTGTGTAACTGTCAGCTGTGCCCCTCAGTCTCCTTCTACCGCCCCTCCATTTATCCCCCCATCCTTCCCTAACATCCTGCCAGGAGCCCACACTTTACCCACTCTACATGCATCTGCCATGCATCTTCATTTCTCACACCCCTGCTATGTTTGCTGAGGAGATTATCCATAGGAGCACAGAGGACTGTTCTAAGTAATCCATTCATGCACACCTCATTTGTCCCAAGCTGCACTGCCTCCTTGCTGGTAATGTCCAAGACCATTCCCCTGTCATGCAGATTGGCCCATTTAATGTGTAATTCTGAGAATGGTCATGCAAGAGAGACCTGTGAGCACATGGGCAATGTTCTGGGGTGCCATCAGAAAGACTCCCACTGCAGTGTAGATAGTGGCAGCAGGTGAGGGGTGGTCAGCTGAGCATGGATACATCCCAGCTGAGAGGTGTATATGAAACTGAGGTGTACAGGTGATGAATGATTGCTTCTAAGATAGAAGGCCTACCAAGGCTGCCTCTGTGACATCAGACAACAGTTAATGCATATCCCCTTGCTTGCAGTTGACATATGTGAGGTTCACATTGTCCTGGTGCCGTTGCTTCAGCTATGACTACTTCTCAGGGCAGGAGCTGTTTTTCACATTGTGGGCCATCAGAACATACATATGGTTTTTATGTGCTTCCATGTTTCTTCATCAGTTATTATGCGTCTAGGCCTTGGTTGCGTCACTTTCAAACAGCAGTGTACTAGATCATATCAGAATGGTAACTAACAGAGAGTTCCCAATGGGTATGTGAAAACTGCAGCAGGGACTGATGGATGCTCTCATCCACCTTTTGCTTATTGCCAGGGGGAAGTACATACATGACATATGCATTTGGAAAACTGTCCTCTGCCAAGATGAGTGAATATGCAATGTAAGGATGGGTAGGCCACCTAAATTAGGTAAGAGCATATGATGTGCAGGCAGCTGTAGATGCCCTTCATGTGGATCTGGACACTGTGTAGCCTACACAGTTGCCAAGTAGCACACTAGCATGAGTCATAGTTCTAAACAGTTCTGTTATATATTCCATATAATGTGGTAAACTGCTTGCAGTCCCTGATCTGTGACTGCTCTCCTCGGTGTCTGGAACACATGTTCAGATATCACTGACTGGATTGAAATGTCAATACATACCCCAAGAGAGGTCTGATACCTATCCATCGGGTGCATGCTCCTAGGAGGCACACATATCCTTTCATCACATCGGTCAGAAATGGATTCTCCAGCAGTGCCCAGCACTATCAGGTGCTGGTGTAGCCTTGCTGGTTGTTAGGGTCAGAGGAAGGGGCATTCCTCAGCCAAAACACCCTGAGGGTCTCTTGCTGGTGACTAGACGCAGATCGTAGGCTGGTGTTTCTGGTGCCACTGGTGTACTGTGAAACACTGTAGATGTGCACAGATCACATTGTGAAGATGCAATGTGCCTTTGTCAGGCCTCATGTGAGATTGCATGGCAGCATCCACTATCACACGATGGACAAGGCACAATAGCTTTCTCACATGAGTAGGAGAGTGTGCTGAATCAGTTCTGAGCTGACCTGTCTTGCGACACAGGGTGAACTATTGTGAACTAAAGAGCAGGACAGGCTCTAGGCCACACACTTCAAATAGATGCTATCTCCCCTGAGATTTGTGTCTTTCCAAAAAATCCATCAAACACTACCCCAAACTTTGATGTGCCGATCTCACTGTTCCATATACTGCAGCAATTATCAGTTATGTACGCTATCATCCACAATGACTAGTACAGCACACCATTTCCCTGCATAGACCCTGGCCAATGGTTGATCCACAGAACACCTTTTACCTCCACTGAGGCCACAAGAGCTATGCACATATCAAACCATATAGTGTGGCGGTACTCAACAGCTCTGCACTGTTCTCCATCCTCCTCAGAGATCGGTGCAATACTGTGTGTGGAGCGTAACCTTGTCCAGCCCATAGGTGTATTGCTGCCCATGTCATGGGTGCGCCAACCCAGTATCTGCATAGCATAGCATATGGTTGTCAGGTATGTATGATCTGCTTGGGGAAACTACTAGGTACTTGTGAGCTAGATTGGCCACTGTTAGAAACAGGATACTGGGCTTGATGGAGCCTGATATATTATGTTCTTATGTTCTTGGGCTGTGGTCTTTCATCCCAGCTTGTGAGTGTGTCCTGAGAAGTATGCCTCAAAGCTATCACTACAAGTTGTCTCCGCTTTTGACATCGTGCTTTTCAGTGAATGTTCTTAACTAGTCTCCTCTGTCATGCATGACATCATCACTGCTTAACAAATATTTCTGTTCTGTGTTCACAGATGAAGAACCAGGAGCAGGACCTGAGAAAACACCTCACAAATAGGAACAGAAGCGATGGGGATCTTGAACGATTTTCGGAAGACTGTGTTCATGAGGAACTAGCTAAACTAAAAGTAGACAAAGCCATGCGTCCAGATGGGATACATCCAAGAATACTGAAGGAACTTGGTGACATTCTAGGGGCTCCACTGTCTGACCTTTTCAATGCTTCTTTGTAGTTGGGAGTGGTGCCAGAGGGCCGAATAAAGGCACATGTGGTCCCTTTGCACAAAAGCGGATGTAAGGATGACATTGAGAACTACAGGCTGGTTAGTCTAATCTCTGTGGTTAGTAAATTATTGGAAAGGCTACTGAAAGAGAAAATATTGAAGTTTCTGGAGTCCAGTGCATTGCAGGATCCAAGGCAGCATGGATTCGCCAGAGGCAAGTCTTGTCAGGCAAATCTGATTGATTGATTTCTTTGACTGGGTGACCAGGGAGTTGCACCAAGGGAGATCCCTAGATATGGTGTACTTAGATTTCAATAAAGCCTTAGACACCATTCCGCACAGGTAACTTATAAACAACCTGAGCACTCTAGGGATGGATCCTAAAGTTACTGCTCAGGTTAGAAATTGGTTGAGTGGGAGGCGACAAAGGGTTCAGGTAAATGGAGAAGGAGGTTAGCAGTGGTGTGCTGCAGGGATCTGTGCTTGGTCTGATTTTTTTTAACATCTTTGTTAGTGACATTGCAGAAGGGCTGTCGGGTGAGGTTTGCCTCTTGTGGATGATACTAAAATCTGCAATAGAGTGGACACTCAGGAAGGAGCAGGAAGGAGTAGATTATATGAAGAGGGATCTAGTTAAGCTTGGCCTATAATTTGGCAACTGACATTTAATGCTAAAAAATGCAGGGTCATGTCTTTGGGCTGCAAAAATCCAAAGGAGTTGTACAGTGTAGGGGATGATGTACTTCTGTCAACAAAAGAAGAGCGGAAGCTGGACATAACTGTGTCTGACATTCTTAAAGTAGCTAAACAGGTAGAAAAGGCAATGGTGAAAACCAGAAGGATGCTTGGGTGTATAGGGAGAGGAATGGCCAACAGAAAAAAGGAGGTGATAATGCCTCTGTTTAAGTCTCTAGTGTGACCTCATTTGGAGTATTGTGTGCAATTCTGGAGACGGCATCATCAAAAAGATATAAACAGGTTGGAGTCGATACAGAGGGTGACTACTAAAATGGTTAGTGGTCTTCATCACGAAGCATATGAGGACAGACTTAAAGATCTTAATATGTATACTTTAGAGGAAAGGCCCTCACTTGGTTTGCAACTTGTTATGCTGTGAGGGCTTGTGTACATCAGTGATGCTGAGAGCTATGCTATTGGTAGCTTAACTACTGGCAGTGTCTCTCAAGATTGACAGGTCTCAGCTGAGGAGCCAGACCAAGACAAACCACAAATCTACAATTACATTAGAATTACCTGCATGGAAGTAAAGCCTGGCAATCTACTTTCATATCTTGCCACGAAAACCCAGTGGATAGTCACAACAAAACAAATTGCACTATAGTGCTGGAAGATGAGACCCCCAGGTGGAAGGCAGTCAACTGGCTACTGGGGAGGAGCTGAAAACCTTTCAGAGTAAAGCCAGCATTTATGATGTAGTTGGATCAAAGCCCTTGGGACTGACTGCTGATATAGCTGCACACAGTCAGAGAACGTGGTAAGGAAGACCAAGGAATAAAACGAGTAAAAAAAACTTTATTTGATTTGCCAATAAAATGAGAGTCAGAAGCTGCAAAGATGTCTTACATATTGGAACATGGAACGTACGAAGCATGAACCAAGGGAAGTTGGAGGTAGTCAAGAATGGAATGGAACGTATATAACTCAATCTATTGGATCTCAGCAAACTGAAATGAACTGGCATTAGGCACATTGCATCTGATGATTACATGGTCTACTATGTTGGAAATGAAAGACAAAGAAGAAATGATGTTGCATTTATAATCAAGAAGAAACTTGCAAGAACTGTAATGAAATACAATGCAATCAGTGAATACTTAATTTCTATTCATCTATGAGGAATGTCCTTCAACACAACTATAATTCAGGTATATGCCCCAACAACAGCTGCAGAAGAGGATGAAATTGATGAGTTCTGTGAACAGATACAAGCTGAAATTGACAGAACATGCAAATAGGATATCCTGATAGTCATGGGTGACTGGAATGCAAAGGTTGGCAGCAAAGAAGAAGGCAAAGTGGTTGGAAAATATGGACTTGGCAACAGAAATGAAGCGGGAGAAAGGTACTGCTAGAATTCTGCAGGACCAACAATCTATTCATCTCAAACACCTTCTTCCAGCAACACAAGAGGACTTCACCCAATGGACTGTACAAAAATCAAATTGACTACATCAGTGGAAATCAATGATGGAAAAGCTCTATAACATCAACAAAGACAAAACCTGGAGCTGACTGTGGTACAGATCACCAACTATTAGTATGCAAACTTAAGCTAAAGTTGAAAAAGAGTAAGCCACTCATGAATGTAGCAAAATATGACCTTGAAAATATACCACCAGAATTTAAAGACTGCCTGCAAAATCGATTTACTGCTTTAGATATAAATGACAGAGCTCTAGAAGAGTTATTGGATGACATCAAGAAGGCTGTGTTGGAAGAAAGAGAGAAGTCTCTACAAAAGATGAAAAAGCAAAAATAGACAAAATGGATGACCGAAGAAACTCTGATTGCCCAGAAATGCAGAGAAGCTAAAACCAGGGGAGAAAAAGAAATTTCCAATGTGCCAATGTGTTGTGTTAAAACTCAACAGAGATTTCCAATGTGCAGTAAGACAAGACAAGGAGAAGTACTATAATGATGCATGCAAGGAAACAGAAGCAGAAACTATTAGAGGAAGAACAAGATCAGCTTTCCTAAAGCTATGAGAGTTAACACCAGAAGCCCCAAAAGGAATTTTACCTAGAAACCCCAAAGTGCGTCAATTAACGCATTATCACGATGACTGCATTTAGCATGAAATGCAGATGTGAATTAATGTGAAGTTACTTATTTGTTAAATATGTGCAGTATGTGATATCATTACATGATGTCATCGTGTGTTTATTGTTTGTAATGTCGGAGTAAAACTGTAAACAGTGATTGAGATGCGCCACCTAGTGGGAACATGAATTTATACCTAGAAGCCCCAAAGTATGTCAACTGACGCATCTAAGACAATTGAGTATGTCAATTGATGTACTTTGGGGCTTCTAGGTATAAATTCATTTTCCCGCTAGGTGGTGCATCTGTCATTAATTTTTGTTGCACATATTTGAACATCTTGACCTTGCTAACAAAGTCATGGAACATGACTGACATGGTTCTAGCAGTGGCACTGGTATGCAACTTCGAAGATGCATTTGCGTCAATTGACGCACTTTGGGGCTTCTAGTCTTAAAGAAAAAATTCTAGCTTTGAATTGGAATGCTACAAGATGATCAGGGATCCATGTTAAATGATGGTGAGAAGGTGGAAAGAATATACAGGGTCATTATACCATAAACATCAAGTAAACCAATAGACATTTCAACCTGTACCTTATAATCAGGAACCATTGGTGATGAAAGAAGAAGTTGAAGCAGCATTGAAAGCCTTATCAAAGAACAAGGCACCGGGCATTGATGACATTCCCACTGAAGTATTACAGCAATCGGATGCAGCTGTTACTGTACTTACAAGGCTTTGCCAGGAAATTTGGAAGATGACATCATGGCCAATTGACTGGAAAAGATCTATGTTTATACCAATACTAAAGAAAGGTGATCCAATTGACTATGGAAATTATCGCACAATGACTCTGATTTCACATGCCGGTAAGATTCTACTGAGGATTATTCAGCAGAGACTACAATCATACCTGGAATGAGAACTGCCTAAAGTGCAAGCAGGGTTCAGGAAATTGCGAGGAACGAGAAACATCATCGCAGATGTGAGAAGGATCCTTGAAAAGACAAAAAAATACCAAAAAGATATCTATATGTGTTTTATTTAGTACAGCAAGACTTTTGACTATGTAAACCATGAAAAACTCTGGCTGAAAGTGAAGACGATCTGAAACATTTGCTTCTCAGGATCAAGGATCATAGTCTTTAAATGGGCCTGCGCCTTAATGTAAAGAAGACAAAGATCCTGACAACTGGTAAAATCAATAAGTTCATTGTTGATGGAGAAGAAATTGAAATAGTTGACAACTTGGGGTTCCAGTGACATCATCACCAAAATGGTCACCTAACATGGGAGCTCATGTGTTAATAGATAAAAAAACCCAGAGATAGCCAATCTGGTAGAGACGATGACCCAGAAAAAGACACACTGAGTAAGCAAAAGAACGATGGCTGGAGTGGCAAAAAAATCGGTGAGCGGGAGTGCCCTTAAACAAGGGGCTAGACTGCAAATGAGAAAATGGAGAGATGGAGCATGAGAAGAATGGAGGAGCCTAGTGGAGATTTATCAATGTTGTGGCAAGAAATGAAAAATTGGTTTAAAGAACTAAAATGTGATATGCAAGGGTTGAAGGAGGATGTGCAAACATGGATGGCTGATATCAGAGTGGAGATCCATGAACTAGGAGGTCGTATGGAGGAGAATGAGGCCCGTATGGAGGAGCAGGAGGAAACGATGGTGGGGATGCAGAAGACAGTTACTAATGTGGCTGAGCAGCAGGAGAAACTTTTAAATAAACTAGAGGATCTGGAAAATGGGTCACGCTGCTGCAATATCCGATTCAGAGGGATTCCAGAAACCCAGGAGACTGTGGATTCTAGTAAGCTGGTTGAAAACATTTGCAAAACTGTTCTCCAAGAAGCCAAAGTAGACTTAGAAAGTTTGTGTCTTAAGGTGGAGAGAGCACATTGTACTGTGAGGCAGCCTAGAGAGGGCAGGCCACGAGATGTATTGGCATGCCTAGACATAAGAAAGACAGAGAGGTACATAGACGAGACCTACAGGGATATAGTCCTGAAGTCCCACCTCCAGTCTGGCAGCATCCCTGTTGCCATGGAGGAGAGAGATCACGTGACAGGACAACATCACCCTGGTGTGGCAGGAAGTGATCCTGTAACTAGGACCTGTCTTCCAGATGATGTAAAACCCTCTCACACCGAGGAAGTTTCTCCAGGGCCATGTGCCCATGAGGGAAGGGTTAGGACAACCATTATAGTTGGTGATTCAATCATTAGGCGTGTAGATAGCTGGGTGGCTGGTGGACGTGAGGATCGCCTGGTAACATGCCTGCCTGGTGCAAAGGTAGCGGAACTCACTCGCCACCTAGATAAGGTCTTAAATAGTGCTGGGGAGGAGTATGCTGTCTTGGTACATTTCGGTACCAATGACATAGGAAAATGTAGTAGGGAGGTTCTGGAGGCTAAATTTAGGCTTTTAGGTAGGAAGTTGAAATCCAGAACTTCCAGGGTAGCATTCTCCGAAATGCTTCCTGTTCCACGCACAGGACCCAAAAGGTAGGCAGAGCTCCGAAGTCTCGATGCATGGATGAGACAATGGTGCAAGGATGAGGGTTTTGGATTTGTTAGGAAATGGGGAACATTCTGGGGAAAGGAGGGGCTCTTGCAAAGGGATAGGCTTCACCTTAACTGGGATGGAACCAGGCTGCTGGCATTAACCTTTAAAAGGGAGATAGAGCAGCTTTTAAACTAGATAATAGGGGTAAGCGAAAGTCACCCAAGAGCGCATGGTTCAAAAGAATGTATCCTTGAAGGATACTACCAAAAGCAGAGAGGTTCCAAAAAAGAGTAAAGTAGCCCAAATGCCCTTGAGTATGGAGCAGACAGAGCTTAAAGATCCCAAATTACCCATGCCTACCAATAGGCAGATTAATATGAATAAAATATAGTCTCTAAAATGCTTGTATGCAAATGCTAGAAGTCTAAAAAATAAGATGGGAGAGTAAGAATATATAGCACTAAATGAGAGGTTAGATATGATTGGAATCTCAGAGACATGGTGGAAGGAGAACAACCAGTGGGACACTGTGATACCTGGGTACAAACTATATTGTAATGATAGAGCTGATCAAATTGGTGGAGGGGTTGCGCTCTATGTTTGAGAGGACATTGAGTCAGAAAGGATTAAAGTTTTGCAGGAAACAAAATTTGCTATAGAATCTCTATGGATTGAAAGTCCATGTAAAAAGGGGAAGGCAATGGCAGTGGGGGTGTACTATCGACTGCCTGGCCAGAATGAACAAATGGATGATGAAATGCTCAAAGAAATCAAGGAAGCTAACAAAAGTTACAGCACAGTAATAATAATGGGTGATTTCAGTTACCCTGGTATCAACTGGGTCAGTTTCATGGCAGGACATGCTAGGGAGATAAAATTCCTATATGAAATAAATGACTGCTTTTTGGAGCAGCTGATTCATGAACCAACCAGAGGGGAAGCCATATTGGACCTAGTCCTTATTGGAACACCAGATCTGGTGCAAGAGATAAGGGTGTTGGGGCTACTTGGCAACAGTGATCATAGCATGATCGCGTTTGATTTAATTAGTGGAAGAGGGATGGTAAGGAAATCCACAGTACTACCTTTTAACATTTGAAAGGGAGACTATGATAAAATGAGGAAAATAGTTAAGAAAAAACTAAGAGGGGCAGTTGCAAAGGTTAAAGACTTACATCAAGCTTGGGTGTTGTTGAAAAATACTATCTTGGAAGCCCAGACCGGCTGTATTCCACGCTTTAAGAAAAGTGGAAGGAAGTCCAAAAAATTGCCAGCATGGTTTAAAGGTGAGGTCAGAGAGGCTGTTGTTGCCAAAAAAGCATCTTTCAGGAAATGGGAAAAAAAGCCAAATGACAAAAACTGGAAACAGCACAAACACTGGCAAGTTAAATGCAAGGCATTGATAAGGCAGGCAAAGGGAGAATTTGAGAAGAAGCTTGCTATGGAATCAAAAACGCTTAATAAAGATTTTTTCAAATACATTCGTAGCAAAAAACCTGTGAGAGAGTCAGTTAATCCATTAGATGATAGAGGGGTTAAAGGGGCACTAAGAGGCGACAAGGCGATAGCAGAGAGGCTGAATGAGTTCTTTGCTTTGGTCTTTACTGAGGAAGATGTAGGGATGTTACCCATGACTGAAGTGGTATTTAAAGGTGCGGAAGGATTGAAGGAAATATCGATACATCGGGAAGATGTATTACAACTATTTGATAAACTGAAGAATAGCAAATCACCTGGACCAGATGATATACATCTAAGGGTGTTGAAAGAACTGAAATATGAGATTTCAGACCTGCTATTAGTAATCTGTGAACTATCATTAAAATCATCTGTAATACCTGAAGATTGGAGGATGGCCAAAGTAACGCCAATTTTTAAAAAGGGTTCCAGGGGTGATCCGGGCAACTACAGACCAGTGAGCCTGATGTTAGTACCAGGAAAAATGGTAGAAACCATCATAAAGAACAAAATTGCTGAACATGTACATAGTCATGGCTTAATGTGAGACAGACAACATGGCTTTAGACAAGGAAGATCTTGTCTTACTAATCTGTTATGTTTTTTTTGAAGGTGTGAATAAACAGGTAGACAAAGATGAGTCGGTTGATATAGTGTATTTGGACTTTCAGAAAGCCTTTGACAAGATCCCTCATAGACTTTTGGCAAAACTAAAGTCATGGGATAGGAGGCAGTGTACTATTGTGGATCGGGAAGTGGTTAAAAGATAGAAAGCAGAGGATAGGGCTAAATGGCCAATTTTCCCAATGGAGAAAGGTGAATAGTGGTGTACCCCAGGGATCTGTGCTGGGTCCGCTGCTTTTTGACATATTCATAAATGACCTGGAAAAGGGAATAACAAGTGAGGTTATCAAATTTGCAGATGACACAAAATTATTTAAAGTTGTTAAAACCCATGAGGATTGTGGAAAATTGCAAGAGGATCTTGATAAATTGGAAGACTGGGCATCAAAATGACAGATGAAATTTAATGTGGACAAGTTCAAAGTTATGCATCTAGGGAAGAACAACCCAAACTATGGTTACACGATGCAAGGTTCCACATTAGGAACCACCACCCAAGAAAAAGATTTAGGCTTCATTGTGAATAACATGTTAAAACCCTCCGCCCAGTGTGCAGCGGCAGCCAAGAGAGCAAATAGAATGCTAGGTATCATAAGGAAAAGAATGGAAAATATAACAAAGGATATTTTTAATGCCTCTGTATCGTTCCATGGTGTGACCACACCTTGAATATTGTGTGCAATTCTGGTCGCCGTATCTTAAAAAGGATATAGCGTTATTAGAAAAGGTTCAGAGAAGAGCCACCAAAATGGTAAAGGGGATGGAAGGATACCCCTATGAAGAAAGACTAAAAAGGAAAGGGCTCTTTAACCTGGAAAAGAGACGGCTGAGGGGAGATATGATAGAAGTCTATAAATTAATGAATGGAGTGGAACGGGTAAACGTAGATCGATTGTTTACGCTATCAGCCTATAGAAAGACTAGGGGACATGCAATGAAGCTACAGGGTAAACTATTTAAGACAAATAAGAGAAAATATTTTTTCACTCAACGTGTAATCAAACTCTGGAATTTGTTACCGGAAGATGTAGTAAAGGCTGTTAGTGTAGATGGGTTTAAAAAAGGTTTGGACAAGTTCCTGGAGGAAAGGTCGATAAACCATTATTAAAAAGGGACCCAGGATATTAATGCTTGACCCAATACAAGCATTGTGAAACCTGTCTCTTTTGGGGAAACTGCTAGGTACGTATGACCTAGATTGGCCACTGTTGGAAACAGAATACTGGGCTTGATGGACCTTGGTGTGACCTAATATTGCATATCTTATGTTCTTATGTACATGAATATGCATCAAAAGAAATTATTCTTCAGGCAGTGCGGCGCATAGGGAAAATCAAATGGGATAACGCTGACGTGGAACTTTACACTGACTTATCAGCCATCACTATGTGCAAACGGCGGGATTTCCGCCCCTTCACACAATGGTTGCGGGCAGACATTGTGAGGTATAAATGGATTTTCCCCTTCGGGCTGCAATTCACTTTGCAGAGCCCATAAGGCGACGGAGTGCCTTAAGATTCTTCAGGAAGCGGGCTTTGCGAATTTGCTGTCAGCAGCAGAAATGATGGTGGAGATTTTGCAATCAGCAGCAATGAAAACCAGATGGGAGAGATTGAGACAAGGAGGGAAGAGACTTTGCCACCAGAGCGCTCAAACAGAACAAGAGAAGAGCAGACCTGAATAAAAGACAGAGTATACTTGATGTTGGGACTGAGAATCCTATGGTCTGCATTAGCTAGACAGAGAGACACTGTGGCTCAGTGTGTCTGTCATAATGTAGCTGAATCTGAATTAGAGAATGTTAGTGTGGGTTGTCTGTTAAACATTATGAGGTTTTGAGGGTGATCATGCAGGTTGGTTATCGAGGGGGAGGGATTAAGGGGTGAATGTGGGCTAAATTGGTATGAGAGGAACCTGACTCAGAGTTAAACTATGAGGGTTGGGTGAGGGAGGGTGGGGAAGAGTGAGGGTAAGGGAGGTAGGAGCACTAGGAAAAAGGAAGGGGGTTCATCAACTTCAGGGACAGGCGAATGGCGGTTTGGCATATTTAATGTAAGGGGGCTTAACACCCCCACGAAAAGCAACTACTGTTTAAAGAAATACTGCGCCTGCGACTACAGGTGGTAAACATACAGGAAAAATACCTACTGGTAAGAGAAGAATTTAGATTAACACATAAGAAATTCCCGGTGGTATGGTGTGCCTCTAATTCAATAAGGAAAAAAAATGGGGGTGTGGCGATAATGTTAGCAGATGGAATTGATGTTAAATTTATAGATCAGCTTAAAGACAAAGAAGGCTGTTTCATTTTTGTTAAAATAGAACTAGATGGCCAGAAACTAACATTAGGAAATGTGTATGCTCCCAATGAGGCACAAGGGTTTTTTTTTTTTGAGCGTTTAATGCAGGAGGTAGGGGGATTTATAAAGGGTCAATTGATTATGGGAGGTGATTTTAATGTTGCTATGGAACCAGGGAGGGACACATCTAGGGGGATGGGATCGAGTCAAACAGCTGGGCACAGGGGGCTGAAAATGCTCATCAAAACTCTCAAATTGGTGAATGGTTGGAGATCACAATACCCAGGGGACCAAGGTTACTCCTTTTACTCGGGGTAGGGGGGGGGGGTACATGATACATATACCAAAATAGATTATGTATGGATCCCCAAGGGGTGGGAGAAGAGGGTCCGGCGTAGTGAAATAGTGGACCAGACATGGTCAGATCATGCCCCCATGTGGGCTGAGCTAAATATGGGACAGAGTAAGAAGTGGAGGGGGATGTGGAAGCTAAATGATTCCTTGTTTGAGGATTCAGAAATCTGTCTGCAAATTTGTATGGCTATTAAGGACTATTTGGAGATAAATGATAATGGGGAATGTGCACCAGGCATAGTCTGAGACATGCTAAAAACAGTGATTAGAGGGCATCTGATTAGCTGGGGATTCTTTAAGAAAAAGGAGAAAGAGTGCTATAGGGAACAGCTGCATAAATAGATGAGTCCTTGAGAAAGTGTTAAAAGAAGGGAGACAAAAGCGAGATTTAAGGGATAAGCTGGAAGATCTTCGCAAACAACTAAAGGAGATACAACTACAGGATATAAAAAGGGATCTTGAATTTGGTAATAAGACGGGGAGACTGCTGGTCCTTTGTCTAAGGAAGGCAAGGGTAAAAAATACAATTTGGAGGATTAAAAATAAAGAGGGGAAGATGGTTTCAGATTTAGGGGAGATTCAGAAGTTTTTCTTAGATTTTTACTCCAATCTGTATACACCTGAGCGGGACGAGGAAGAGGAGCAGATTAGACAGTATATTCAAGGTTGTAGGCTCCCTCTTCTGTCAGTAGAAGAACAACAAGCTTTGGGTAGACCCATTTCAGCTGTAGAGGTTTTGACAGTCATCAAACAACTAGCCCAGTCTAAAGTACCAGACATAGATGGCTACACCAATATGTTTTATAAAACATTTGATAAACAGATGGTGGATCTCCTGACCAAGGTATATAATAATTTTTTATTAATGGGGAATATGCCCCCATCAATGTGGGAGGCAGAAATAACATTAATACATAGAGAAGGCAAGGATCTGCCGCTATTCGGTTAATACAGACCTATATCCCTGCTGGGAATAGATCAAAACATATTTGCTAAAGTGTTAGCTAGAGTGGAGGAGTAGCCTAGTGGTTAGAGCACTGGCTTGGTAACCAAGCAACCAGGCTTCAATTCCTGCTAGCACTCCTTGTGGCCTTGGGCAAGTCATTTAACCCTCCACTGCCTTGGAAGAAAGGCCTGGCAATCTACTTCTGGTTACACTGCCAAGAAAACCCAGGAGCTTCTGGGTCACCAGGAGTCAGGACTGACTCAAAGGCACACATTGCATTGCAAAGTGTTAGCTAATCAGTTACAGCCTCTGTTGACTAAGCTGGTACATGGTAACCAGTTAGGGTTTATTCCTGGAAGGCAAGGACCAGACAATATCTGTAAGGTCCTCAACTTAATCACAGGTGCAAGAAGAGAGGGGAAACCAGCAGTCCTTCTATCAGTAGATGCTGAGAAGGTGTTTTATAGGGTGTATGGGCCCTATTTGTTTCGGGTACTGGAGAAAGTTGGGCTAGGAGGGAGGTTCCAGCACTGGATACAGATACTGTATACAGATCCACCTTAAAATAAATGGGGACTATGCAGAAGCGTTTACCCTAAGGAGAGGAACATGGCAAAGTTGCCCACTGTTCGCTCTAGCAACGGAACCTTTAGTGCAGCAAGTGTGAGACAGGGGAGATATTGAGGGATTGAGGGGACACACACACCCAAATTATAAACTCTCAATGTTCGTAGATGACCTGTTGTTTATTTTGCAAGATCCAGAGTGCTCTTTGAGAGGCATCTTAGAAGAGTTAGAGAGCTTTGGTAGAGTATCAGGCTTTAAGATGAATGCATCTAAGTCGGAGGTGCTAAACATTACATTGTCACCCGAAGCACTGGGTGAGATGCAAGCTAACTTTCCCTTCTGTTGGGAGAAAGGGGAATTTAAATATTTAGAGGTGAACATTACAGCAATCCCAATTGCCTATTTGATAGGAATTGTAAGTCACTCTGGAAAAAAATCTGTGCAGGCCTTCAAAAATGGAAAAAAGCTCCAGTTGTCATGGTTTGGGTGGATAAACAGCTTAAAGATGATGATATTGCCCAAGTTTCTCTAATTGTTTTGCTCACTACCAATTTGGGTGCCCAACAAATGGTTTAAAAAATAGCAGAGAGAGTTTTCATGACTTGAATGGGACTAGAAAAGGCCCCAGGTGGCTTGGCAGAACATGTGCAGAGCCCGAGAGAAATGTGTGTGGGGGTCTAGCATTACCTGATCTACAAAAAAACTATGATGCTGTAGCAGCAAAGCGCAGACAAACCAATGATACCAGGAGTCTGTTCAGAAGGTCCAAATCATTTATTTGTGCACAAGTCTCGAACCAGTCAATTTCAAAATGGCTGAGCCCCGTTTTCAAGCATTACAACAACTTTTATAGACTTCTGTTCCATTCTAGGTATAGAAAAACATTTCATTGGTCCCGGTACTCTCCCGTACCTCCCGTACCCCTTCCATTGGTCCCGGTACTGATATGTTTATCCAATTATGTCCCTTCAGTGGGCATGGCACCTGCATACCCCCCTTCTAGTCCCAATTACAATGGTCAGTTCATCAACTTGTTACTTTCACACTCTCAAGGCCATAGAGCCAATTTGTGCATGCAGGGGAGCAGGGCTCTGCAACTCATCTGTCAGCACTCCCAATTATATTCCTTGCAGATGTACTTTTTCTTATCAGTAACTTTTAAACATGTTTTTCTGTATTTTTCCATCTCTCAGTTCTGCTTACCTAAGTTAGTTTAGTTCTCTTACAGAGTTCTATCCTACAATAGCAGCATATTGGGGGATGTGCAATTCCTATGTGCCTCTCCACAGGCTTCATTTACAAGTCAAGCTAGCCATGCTGGCCTGCTTATGTCAGACACCGTGGATCACAGGCCTTCACCTGCCACATTCCCCCCTTTGATTAATCTCACCCTATTACTTAATAAGGTGTGAGAGTTAAATCACCTTTAGAAGAATCACATCATGATTGAAGGTTTTCGACTAGGGCTGGCTTTGTATAAAGCCATTATTTTAGTTGCGGTCTTCCGCTCTACTGTGCTATCAATAGCATTATGAATGGAACGCATACAACATGGGATTAAACATGGTAATAAGAAAATAACAGCAACAAGAATTAGTACTAAGACAATGAAAGTCTTAAATCCTCCCAGCCAAGAGAAAAGGTTAGCAAACCAGTTAGGAAATTTCAATGAGTGCCAAGTCTGTACTGGCACATAAGCATGTCTTTGCATATCTTTAGCAATTTCTTCAACTACTTGACCCTTATCATCTATTTTCAAACAGCAATTAGTTAAATTCAATTTACCACATACTCCTCCTTCAGCTGCTAACAAATAATCAAGTGCTAAGCGGTTCTGGTATATAGCAGTGCGCATCTGAGTACTTTGTCTAGCTAAGAGCGTAAGAGCATGACTAGTTTCATTGGTTATTATTTCAACTACTGCTTGTAAGCGAATAATACGATTAATCATATAGATTGGAGTACGATAACCATACATACCATCATCATTCCAAGTGGCAGGCCCATAATACTCAATGATTCTTTCTGGTGGCCAATCATCACCTTGCCACTTCTCCCACTTGCCTATCTGTAAGGCTTCTCTTTTCTGTCTTAATGCTCTCTTGTGTCGGTGGGTAGTGTATACAGGGTATCCTAATTGTTCTCCATGTTCAGTGTTTAAAAGAAAGAAGGAAGGTCTGATGGTTCCTAAGACACATGCTCCTCCCCAGTGTGGCGGGAGTTGTGCATACGCTCGGTTTCCACAGATCCAATATAGGCCAGGTGGGGCTTGCCAGGCTTGGACTTTGGCAAGGTTAGTCCATAAACCAGAAAGTTCAGGAAATCTGGCTAATGGGTTAGGAGGTTCAGGGTGTCTGATTCCTGACCACCATGCTGTCTTTTTGGTCGTGGCATTATAGTACTTCTGGCTAAGACAGACCAGCTGTCCTACCTTCTGGGTGAACTGGGGTCCAGTTCTGGCATAGCAAAGACGTCCAACGATTGAGTGCGCTAACATCCACTCACTGGTAGTCTTGTGCAATTCAGTCTGATTGTAAACTAAAGAATAATTCAATTCTTGGGCTTCCCATGGCCACTGGTCTCCCATTTGGGTTCCGCCACAGAAATAGCAATCTGAGATCTTAAGACTAGATACTACTGCTCCAGCTAATTCTAAAAATAAATTCTGTGAGGGATGAGGGATCTCAAACTTATTTACATGCATAGCTTCATAAAAGGTATTATGAATATGATATTTAGATGACTTGTGGGCTTGGGTATTCAATCTGATATACACAATGGTTCCTGGATCTATTGCCCCTCCAGCAATACGCAAACCAAACTTGTATCCTTGTTTCCATGCATGGGGATTGTGTATACGTAAGTGTAAGGGGTTGCAAGCATCTTTCTGACATTTATCATTTGTGGTTGGCTTGGTTCGTTTATCTATTTTCTCATCAGTTATACCAGTATTCCAGGTAGCATAAAAAACACATCCCCAATACGGGCAATAGTAATCTGCTGCTGGTGCAGTACTATAGCCTGGTTCCTTTTTACCTGTACACTTCCTCCATCCTGTGGCACCCTCTGGACACATGTACTTATGGTCATTTCGATACGCTTTCTCCCAAGTACCACAGGTGGAATAACTATCTCTATTAATGGCATTACATGCATCAAAATTCAAAACAGCAGGTTTAGTAATGTCCTTAAGTGGTGGTGTAGCAGCTAGTATAGGTCCATCTGCATCCTTCCATCGTATTTCCAATGTGTAATAGGATGGATTCTGATGCGGATTATAGCATGCTCTGATTTTGCCATGAGTGCAAACATTTAGTTCAGTGGTGTTATAGATACACCGAGTCACTGTTCCCTTGCAGGTATAGTAAGAATGATAAATCAAAGTCTGAGTTACTTTCAGTCCAGTTCGAGTAGAAGTAATGCAGGCAGTGCATGGAGGTAGAGCATAAGTCTGTTCAAAACCTCCAAATAAGGCAACCAAGGCAAAGCAAAAGTAAAGATGCATGTTGATGTTGATTGGAGTTCTTCTGAATCCTCAGCTTGCTGATCTTGATCACAACGGTCTTTTATTCTTCGTCCCGTTTGCTAATGAAGCAATTTAACGGGTGCTGAGTGTTGATTGAAGATCATCAGGTTGTCCAGTACACATTAACCAACTTATTAGCAATTTCAGTTGGCTTGTGAAGTCTGGCTTAGTCAATGTAGTCTCAAAGTAGTGTGTCAAATCACACGCAAATTGGGTTCGTTGAAACAAAACTGTTGCTGCATGGAAAACAGCAATCCTCTTCGAAAGACTTGGCTACTGCAAAGCACTTGTGATGAAGTGTCTAAGCTGCTGGTTGCCGTCTCAGAGTAACTCGCAAGGGTGCATCAAGATGCTGTTCTGCCGTCCACTGCTCAGGTTCAGGATCAGCGGCGGGCTTGACTCTGCTGTGGTGGATCCAGGCGTCGATCTCGGCTACCTTTACTGCAGTTGGGGTAGACAGGATGACGGTATACGGTCCCTTCCAATGGGGTTCCAACGGTGTCTTCTTCCAATCTTTGATCCACACCGAGGTACCAGGCTGATAGGGATGCAAGGGTTTCGTCAAGTTGATAGGCAACTGGTCTTGGATCCACGTATGGAGAGTCTGCAGAACAAAACTAAGAGCTAGGAGTTCTTGTCTGGTTACTTCTGAACCAATTTGGGCTAAACTTCCTTTGACTCCCTGCACTATTGGTGGGGGTTTACCATACAAAACTTCAAAAGGAGAAAATCCTGTCGACTTTACAGGAGCTGAGCGTATTCTGAGTAAAGCTATTGGGAGCACTTGGGGCCACTTCAAGTGTGTCTCCTGACAAAGCTTGGACATTTGGGCTTTTAAGGTACGATTCATTCGCTCAACTTTCCCTGAACTCTGGGGTCTGTATGCAGTGTGGAGTTTCCATTGTATCTGCAAAGCTTTTGCTAACTATTGAGTAACTTGGGAGACAAATGAGGGTCCATTGTCTGACCCTATTACTGCTGGAATTCCGAACCTAGGGACAATCTCTCTCATTAAGACTTTGGTAACTTCTCGGGCTTTCTCAGTTCTGGTTGGGAAGGCTTCTACCCACCCAGAGAAAGTACAAACTAATACTAATAGGTAATGGTACCCATTGGCTCTGGGCATTTCGGTAAAATCAACTTGGAGGTTGTGCATGGGAGTTACACCTCCTGACTGAACTCGGGATGCCGTTATAAGGCCTTGCTTGGCATTATTTTTGGCACAGGTTAGACATTGACGTGCTACTGAGGCTGATATGGTTGTCAGCAGAGGGATGTAAAAATGTGGTCTGAGTGCTTTTTCCATAGCACTTTTCCCATAGTGGGTAGCTTCATGAAAAGCTTTGACAAAAGATGGTCCTAACAGTTCAGGAATTACTATTCGCCCAGGGGGTTGACTGCCCTCTTCTGGTGGCAGCTCAATCCATCCATCTTTCAGTACTCCATCTTCTTTGTTACAGTAGTAATCCAATTCTTTGGTGGTATATCGTGGTGTCCATAAATTCAGAGGTACTGGAAACAATGCTGCTTGCATTGGCATAGCTTGTGGGGCAATCTGTCCTGTCATAGCTGCTTGTCGTGCTGAGGCATCTGCAAATCTATTCCCTCGGGCAACTTCTCCTTTTCCTGCTTGATGTCCTCTGCAGTGCATGACAGCTACACGTGTTGGGGCCCAAACTGCATCAAGTAACATCAATATCTCGGGACCATATTTGACTGATTTTCCTCCAGATGTGATGAGCCCTCGTTCTTTATAGAGAGCTCCATGGGCATGCAGAGTGGTGAAGGCATATTTGGAATCCGTATATACATTTAGCATGAGTTTTTCTCCTAACAGCAATGCTCTGGTGAGTGCTATCAATTCGACTTTCTGGGCTGATGTGCCTGAGGCTAAAGCTGATGATTCAACTACTTCGTGTTGAGTGACGACTGCATATCCGGCACAGCGTCGTCCATCAAGGATGAGACTGCTCCCATCAACATAATAGATTTGGTCAGGGTTGTCTATGGGCACATCTGTCAAGTCAGGTCGACTGGAGAACACAGTTTCCATGACTTCGATACAGTCATGTTCTGGGAGTTCTTCACTGATGGGTATCAAGGTGGCTGGATTCAAAGCATGACTCACTTCAAGTTGTATCTGTGGGTTTTCACATAACATGCTCTGGTACTTCAACATTCGGGAATTGGTGAGCCAATAATTTGCTTTCTGTTCCATGAGGGCAAGGACTGCATGTGGCACAGTGACTCGTATGTTCTGTCCTAGTGTGAGCTTGTCTGCTTCGCTCACTAATAGTGCTGTAGCTGCAACGGCTCTCAGGCATGGTGGCCATCCTTTGGCCACAGGGTCCAACTGTTTCGATAGGTATGCTACAGGTCGCGCCCAATTTCCCAATTTCTGAGTCAACATGCCTAAGGCATTTCCCTGTGCTTCATGTACAAACAAGTGGAAAGGCTTGTGGACATCTGGTAGTCCAAGTGCTGGTGATGACATCAATTCTTCTTTTAACTTCTGGAAGGCTGTATCCTGCTCAAGTCCCCACTCCAGTGGCGACTTCTCTTCTCCTTTTGTGGCTTCATACAGTGGTTTGGCAATTTGGGCAAAGTTAGGTATCCAGATTCGGCAATATCCTGCCGCTCCCAGAAAGGCTCTGACTTGCTTTCTGGTTGTTGGAGTTGGAATTCTACATACTGCTTCTTTTCTTTCTCTGCCTAATCTTCGGCTCCCTTGGGTTATACGAAAACCCAAGTATTTCACTTCTTTTTGACATAGCTGTGCTTTCGCTCTGGAAACTTTGTATCCAGCTTCATCTAGTAACTGCAAGAGGTCTTTGGTGGCTAGTATACATTCACTTTCTGATATGGCAGCTATCAACAGATCGTCCACGTATTGGAGAAGCACTCTCTTCCCTGGGGCTACTGGATAGCTTGAAAGGTCTTGATTCAGTGCAGCACTAAAGATGGTAGGCGAATTCTTGAATCCTTGGGGTAATCTTGTCCAGGTGAGTTGGCCCCCTCTTCCAGAGATGGGGTCCTGCCATTCAAAGGCAAACAATATCTGACTTACAGGGGCTAATCTTATGCAAAAGAATGCATCTTTTAAATCCAGTACAATGAAATGGGTAGCTTCAGCAGGTATCAGTCCTAGAAGAGTGTAAGGATTGGGTACAACTGGATGTATAGTTTCAACTGCATCATTTACTCTTCTTAAATCTTGCACTGGGCGGTAATCATCTGTCCCAGGTTTCTTTACTGGCAAAAGTGGAGTGTTCCATGGGGATTGACATACTTTAAGTAGGCCATACTCGAGCAATCTTTGTAGGTGGCGATGAATGCCTTCAATTGCAGCTCTTGGGAGAGGGTACTGTTTGACGTGCACTGGTGTAGCACTAGGCTTGAGGGTTACAATCACTGGAGCTATATGCTTGGCTAGGCCTGGGGGACTGCCTTCTGCCCATACTCCAGGTGGTGCATGGATGTTCTTTAAAGTTTGTTCAAAATAAGTGTCTTGGATAGAATCATCGATGTAATACCTCCATTCTTCTTCTCGGGGAACTGTCAGCAGCATTATTCCTGCTGGTTTGGCTTGGGGATTTACTGTCATTTGCATTTCTCCTTGTTCAGAGAAAGATATCTGTGCTTGAAGCTTGGCTAACATATCTCGTCCCAGTAGTGGCACTGGACATTCGGGCATGTAAAGGAATTGATGAGTTATTTGCTGTCCTCCTAGACTGCATATACGATTCTGAAGAAAAGACTTTGTGGCTTTGGCACCAGTTGCTCCTATAATGGTGACTGCTTTTGTAGAAAATGGGGCTATCTTTTTGTCTATTACTGAATGTTGTGCTCCAGTATCAACCATAAAGTCCATAATTTGGTCTATTTGTATTCCGACCATAGGCTCCTGGAGACCTAAAGCAAACTTGGAGCCCGGTCTGTCCTAATCCACGTCATTCTCATCATGGACCGGTGTGGCCAATGCTTGAATGGCTCCTCCTCCTCTTTCTCGCTGGAATTGTTCTCGATTGGCTCCTCCGCGATTTCGGGGATAGCCTCGTCTTTCTTCTCGCCACTGATGATTGCTGTCGTCATCTTGCTGGGCGTCTTCGAGTTGCGGGCACGTATCTCTCCAATGTCCTTCCTCTCTACAGTAGGCGCATTGGTTCACGCCTAGCTTCTGGGTCCGACCTCCGCCTTGACCCCGCCCTCTTCCTCTGCTCCGTCGACTAGGGACACCTCCCCTTTTCTGTTCAACTATGGCCGCAGCCAAAAAATCAGCTTTCTTCTTCATCTTTCTATCACATTCTCTCTGTCTTTCAGTATCACGATTCACATACACTTTATGAGCGACTTCCAGTAACTGTGTTGCATTCATGCCCGCAAACCCTTCTAATTTCTGTAATTTATGTCTAATGTCTGGTTGAGACTGGTTTACAAAAGCAGAATTCACCATACATAAACTTCCTGGTGCCTCGGGATCATAAGGAGTATACATTCTGTATGCTTCAGTTAATCTTTCATGAAAATCTGCTGGGCTCTCCTCTATATCTTGGATAACTCCTGCAACTTTGGAAAGGTTCATAGCTTTTTGGCCCCCCCTTCTCAGGCCTTGTAAAAAGCCTTGGCGAAAACGGGCTAGGGCTGTGGTTCCTTCTTCTGTATTTGGATCCCAATGGGGGTCTTCATTCGGGAATTCTCTCTGGGCTGCTTCCCGATGGTCTATTCTATTCTGCCCCTGTCCCGGAGCTACAGGGTTATCTGCCATCCACTCAATAGCTGCTTTTCTAATTCGTGCTCGCTCCTCTGTCGTGAATAGGGTAGTCAGGAGCTGGCGGCAATCTGGCCAAGTGGGTTGGTGAGTTTCCATAATAGTAGTTACTAATTCTGTCAGTTCCTGGGGCTTACTAGTATAGGAGGCATAATGCGACCTCCAATTTAACAAATCAGTTGTAGAGAAAGGGATATACACATAAGTTAGGGGTCCCGCTACCACCTCATCATTATCATTCTTTACGGGCACTCCCGGGACTTGCCGTAAAGGCAGCATTTTGGCAGTAGGTGTCTTTTGGGATCTAAGGGTTATTTTTGTAATTGTCTTTGAAGGGGTCACTTTCTTTTTCTCGACAGGTTTCACTTTGGGTATATCTTTTGCTGGTTTGCTAGTGCTAGCAATCACTTGTACACTGTCCTCCTCGCCTGGGGCATTCTCTTTTTCTTCCTCTTCTACCTCTGCTTCTGACTCGCTTTTTATAGCATCCTCTTCTTCAGCTGATCCCTCTCTCTCCCCTTCGGGAGGTGGGTCAGGAGCTGGGTCCTGCTCCGGCCGTCGCTGGGGTTCTGGGGCAGGACGCCGGACTACTCTTACCGGACCTGGGGTTCGAGGCTGTCTGGGAATTATTTCTGGGGAATCAGGATCTACCAGGATGGGCTTCTTTCTGGACTTCTTATCCTGCTCTTTCACTTTAGGCTGTTGTGTTTTCTGACTAGAATCTGTCTTAGCTAACATTATTCTGCACTGTTCCTCATAACAGCGCTGCGCCCAGGGGGGCGGATCTTCACAAATACTTAACCAGGAATCTATATAGGGGTACTGATCGGGGTGCGCTATCCGCACTCTACGGTGTATTGACTGAATAATCTCTACATTGAACGTTCCCTCTCGGGGCCAGATGGGGTCTAGATCGGGCCACTCCCTAGTACACAAAATCTGCAAACGGGCTGCTGTCATTTTAATACCATAATCTCCAGAATATCCCTCTTTAAAGTGTGCGATCATACATTCTAATGGAGTGTTTCTAGTAGACCCCGCCCCTCCCATTCCGATGTGTGCGCGCAACAACAGACAAAAGGGAAAAAGGAGGGCGGACCGTGGGTAAGGGGTCCTCACGGCCCTAGAAACGTATAAGGAATACAAATAACAAGACAAGACGACAATCGCTTCCCCCTTTTCGCGACCTGAACGTGGTCGCCCGGTCAGGAAATGCGCTACTCAGGGGTCCGCCTTCACTTGGTCCGTGCTGCCAGACCTCTCATTCACACTTCGTTCACACAATCATGCTAGCAACGTATCCCAGAATGCATTCGTTTCTATCTATTCTGACTAGTCTTTTTCCCAATTACAATAAGGCTGGGGGTTTCACCCGGCGAATTCCCATGCGGGGTTACTCGGCCCTTCCTTGAGAGGTGATCAAGCTCTCTTACCAATTCCCAATATCTCGAGATTACAAATTCCAAATTCCAAGTTCCAATGGCAGTACTGCTCTTTCTATTTCTGTCTAGACACCAAATCAAAACTATACTCACCGGATCCGGTCCTCAAACTTCCCAAGCAGGCGCATGAGTTGGACCTCGGACTCCCCTCACTCGGGTTCGAGGCGTTGGCTCCAGCCGGGCCCGGCACCCGCCGAGGTCCGACCAGCTCCCTCCGATACAAGGGACCGGTGGCGCCAGGGAGCAGCCCTCGTCGGAAGGGCACGATCCCGGCAGGACCAAGCCTATAGAGGCGGAAAGTCGTGGTATATTGCCCTATATACACTTTGATTCCACAACTTCCCGGCCAACGCACCAAGAATATGTAGCAGCAAAGCGCAGACAAACCAATGATACCAGGAGTCTGTTCAGAAGGTCCAAATCATTTATTTGTGCACAAGTCTCGAACCAGTCAATTTCAAAATGGCTGAGCCCCGTTTTCAAGCATTACAACAACTTTTATAGACTTCTGTTCCATTCTAGGTATAGAAAAACATTTCATTGGTCCCGGTACTCTCCCGTACCTCCCGTACCCCTTCCATTGGTCCCGGTACTGATAAGTTTATCCAATTATGTCCCTTCAGTGGGCATGGCACCTGCATACCCCCCTTCTAGTCCCAATTACAATGGTCAGTTCATCAACTTGTTACTTTCACACTCTCAAGGCCATAGAGCCAATTTGTGCATGCAGGGGAGCAGGGCTCTGCAACTCATCTGTCAGCACTCCCAATTATATTCCTTGCAGATGTACTTTTTCTTATCAGTAACTTTTAAACATGTTTTTCTGTATTTTTCCATCTCTCAGTTCTGCTTACCTACCTTAGTTTAGTTCTCTTACAGAGTTCTATCCTACAATAGCAGCATATTGGGGGATGTGCAATTCCTATGTGCCTCTCCACAGGCTTCATTTACAAGTCAAGCTAGCCATGCTGGCCTGCTTATGTCAGACACCGTGGATCACAGGCCTTCACCTGCCACAATGCAGCCCAATTGCAGGTAGCAGTTGAGTGGCAGACCTGTGATTGGAAAGAATGGGTCCAACTGGAGCAGGGATCAGTGGGTGAATGCTTCTTGCGGTATTTAATATGGGGTGAGGGAGAAGTGATCAGGAGGGTGGGGCTAACCCTAAGGAGTTGGGCGAAACAACGGAGAAGAATGTTTAAGGGACGACAGGCTTTTGGACTCACACCACTTAGATTTAATACAAACTCTCCTCTGGGAAGGTTGGATGCAACATTTTTAAGGTGGGAGAAGTTGGTGCTTTGAAATATTGAACAATTTTGGCGGGAAGGGACATGTGTGAGTTTCAGGGCCCTCCAACAGGAGTTTAGCCTGGGGGGGATCAGAAATTTTCAATATGCACAAGTATGCCATTATGTCAAACAATTGGTATGGAATGGATGGGGAGGTCCTGATAGTAACTGGGAATCCATCTTTAGAGGAACTATGAAAGGCTGTCTTTCAAGACTATATAAAGCGATAAGGGATGGTGGGATGGGAGGAGGATTTGTGGGGAGTGGGGGATGAAGCAACATGGGATCAGATTTTCCAATCACTCTATAAAGGGCTGCAAGCAACCTATTTAATAGAAAATAATTCTAAAATGTTTTATAGATGGTATGTTACTCTCCAAAAGTTACAAAGAATGGGCATAGGGGAGGGAATGTGCTGGCGTTCAGTGGCCAGAATGGTACCTATGTGCACATCTGTTGGTCTTGCCCTAGCGTAGTTCTCTATTGGGTGGGAGTCTTCAAGGTGTCCCAAATTATGGGACAAGTAATCACGCCGGACCCATATATAGCCCTACTGAACAAGGAGTTTGGGGAGAGAAGTTCAGGTAAAGCAAAGTGGGCACAATATTTATTCATTGGTGCAAGACTATCATTGGCTCAATGTTGACGAAGTGCCCAAATCCCAAAAATTACTTTAGTATTAGAGAAAATTTGCTATATACAGAGAAAAGTGAAGCTTACTGCATGGTGCAGAGCACATTTACCTGACTTCCACCGAGCTTGGGGTCCCTTTGACAAATGGTGGGGAGAGGAGGGGAGGGAAAGATGGGGAGGGGAAAGGAAAGTAAACAAGGGTGAATTGGATGGAGGGGGGAGAAGTATAAGGACTGAATGCAAGAGGGTTGAAAGTAAGTGCCACACCAAAGGAAGGGATTAATGCTTGAAGGTAGGGGAATGAAAAACGGAGAAATGATGCTCCCGGAGGATGGGGGGGGGGGGGGGGAAGGGGGATGGGGAAGGAGGTGAGATGTACAGTGGATATGGAACTGAAAAATGTATTGTCATATGGTAAATACTGTTGTTGATATGGTGTGACTATCTGATGGTTCAATTTAAATAAAAAAAAAGAAATAGTTGACAACTTTAACCTACTTGAATCAACTATCAATAAAGAAATGACAAGCAGTCAAGAAATCCTATGACGCATTGCTCTTGGCAGAATGACTATAAAGGACTTAGACAAGATTCTCAAGAGCAGAGATGTCTCTCTCCATACAAAGATTTGACTCGTTCAAGCCATGGTATTTTCAATAATGTCATTCATGTTGCTAACCCCTCTGACCCCTATGCTTCTAAGCTCCTTTCCTTTACCTCCTCATTTAACCTCCAGCTTTGCTCTACTGTCCCCACTCACCAGCACAACCACTGCCTTGACCTTGTCTTCTTCTCTAATTGCTTATCCTCAAACTTCTGTACACTTCAGCTTTTCCTTCATCTGACCATCACCTGATGAACTTCACTCTTCATGACCCCCCTGCCTCAATCTCAGCCAGCCTCCTCCAACATCTTTAGAAACCTTCATGCTATCGACCAATCAATTCTCTTCACTACTGTCACCTCACTTCTCTCCTCCACTATTTCATCTGAGTCTGTTGATGAAGAAGTAGCTTCCTATAACACAGTAGGGCTATATATGGGTCCGGTGTGATTACTTGTCCCATAATTTGGGACAACACCTTGAAGTCTCCCACCCAATAGGGAACTATGCTAGGGCAAGACCACCAGATGTGCACATAGGTACCATTCTGGCCACATGAACGCCAGCACATTCCCTCCCCTATGCCCATTCTTTGTAACTTTTGGAGAGTAACATACCATCTATAAAACTCTTCAAGTACTTAGCTCTTCAAAATGCCTCCACCTCTGACCCCTCTTTTCCTCTCTGCCCAAACTTTAGCCGGCTATTTCCATGACACAGGCCACAAAATTCTACTCCAATTCCCCACTAGGTCAACTCCACTCCCTTTTCACTCTCAACTCTCCCCCTCAACCTCTGCCATCCTTTCTTCCTTTTCAAGCATTATCACCCTACCTCTGCCAGTCTGTCCCATTTCCAATGCTGCCATCACCACTACAAGCAAACAATCCACACAACTACGAAAGCATACTATTCTGCTTTAATCTCATCTGTGACAAACTCTTCTAGGCAACTTTATTCTGTGTTCCACTCCTTTTCCACCCCCATACTTGCTCTTCCACACCTGCCTGTCCTGCTCTCCCAGATCCCGGACAGTTGGCCACTTGCTTTTCTGAGAAGATCATTGCATTGCGCTCCACATTCCTCGACAGTTCCTGTTCCCTGTCAGAGTCTTCTTCTCCTTCTCCTCCTACTGATTTTGCTACCCTTTCCCACGTCTGGTCCACATTCCAGCCCATCACCTTGACTATTCTGATCAAAGCTCTTCAATCTTCTCGCAAAACCACGTGCCCCTCTGACCCCATCCCCTTGCAGTGGATCACAGACTCCTCACTGGCCCTGCTCCCTTTTGTACTTGCCATTTTCAATTCTAGCCTTGCTTCCAGTACCATTCCCTCTCTTTGGAAGCATGCCACTATCCATCCCATTCTCAAGAAACCAACCCTGGCTCCCGATGTCCTGGCCAACTGGCGTCCTATCTTTAATCTTTCATTCCTTTCTAAAACTCTTGAGAAGCTGGTTTTTGCATAGCTATCCTCTCACCTCGACTCCACCAAAGCCTTACACCCCCACCAGTCAGGATTCTGATCAGGCCACAGCACAGAAATCATTCTCCTATCCCTACTTAATGAAGTCCACATCGCACATAATAAGGGTGATATCTCAATTGCAGTTTCTCTAGATTTATCATCTGCTTTTGATCTGGCAGACTACTCCCTCCTACTCTCCCATCTTTCTGACTGTGGGCTCTGAGATACTGTTCTTCTTTGGTTTCAATCTTTTCTGTCTTCCCGTTCCTTCTCTGTAATCTGCGGGACGGCTTCCTCTCTCTCCATCCCTCTCACATGTGGTGTCCCCCAAGAGTCTGTGTTGGCACCCCTCCTCTTTAATACTTTCCTGGCTTCTCTTGCTCTGGTGATACGCAGTCCAGTATCTCTGCTTACCTGTATGCAGATGATATTATCCTCCCCATCACACAAATTCACACTCCCCCGATCTGACATCTTTAAATTCTTGTCTATCAGTTGGTTCTCTGCGAATCGTCTACATCTCAACCACTCTAAGTGCACTGCTATCTGGCTCACCTTCAGAACTCCTTGTCCCATAGTAGCCCCTATGCTGGTCCATACTCCGGTTCCTCTAGATCAGTGCCTCTGATACCTTGGCGTTATCCTGGACTCCTCACTATCATTTCATGCCCACCTGTCCTCTCTGGTTCAACACTCTTTTTTCTCTATATGTCAGATCCATTCTCTGCATCCCTTTCTCAACATTCCCTTCCTTATGACTCTTCTTCTATTGCTGGTGGTTTCTAGGCTCAATTATCACAACAGTGCACTTGCCGGTCTTCCCCATTACCAAAATACAGCTGCAAGAATTCTTACACACTCCTCTCGCTGCAATCATATCATACCTCTCCTTGTCCACCTTCACTGGCCCCCATTAAAGTACCATATCAACTACAAGATTCTTATTATGGCTCATCAGGCAATTCATACAGGCACTCCTCAGTACTTAACTGACCTCCTCCAGTTTCACACTCCCCACCTTCTTCTCAAGTCACTCCATACCCACCACCTGGCACTTCTCTCAGTTTCTCGAGCGCACCTGGAACAAACACATCACTTTGCCTTCTTCTTTCTTTCTCCTGTCTTATGGAACTCTCTACCCACCACCCTATGCTCAGAGCTCTCATTTCCCCATTTTAAGTCCATGCTTAAAACCCATCTGCTCCACCTTGCTTATGACCCCCCCCCCCCAAGCTCCAGACTGACTGTTCTCTAACCCTGATCTGTATTCTCCTCTTTCCTCTCTCTTTCTATCCTGACTGTCCTATCTAAAAATGGTATTCCTTTCATTTTTCTATACAGCCTTTTGTAAATTTTGTAAACCGCTCTGATTCCCTGGTGCCTAGGGCGGTATATCAAATGATCAATAAAGATAAAGATAAAAGAGATCTCGGAGGAGGAAATCACACATCTTCTTTCCTCGTCAACTCACTACCTGCTCCTCTGATCCTTTTCCCACCCATCTCCAAACCACACATTCAAGTAGTTTAGAAATGAAGGGGAGGAGGGAAATGGGTTGATAGTTAGAAAGAAAGGTAGGATCAAGTGAGGGTTTCTTGAGGAGAGATATAACTACAGCATGCTTGAAGGCTGCAGGGACAGTTGCAGTGGAGAGCGATAGGTTGAGAATATGAGAGATGGAAGGGACAACAGTGGAGGAGATGGGGTTTAGGAGATGGGTAGAAATAGGATCAGAGGAGCAGGTAGTGAATTTGGAGGAGGAAAGAAGGTGTGTGGTTTCCTCCTCAGAGATCATAGAAAAGGAAGAAAAGGTAGCAGAGATAGAGCTTCTGGAGCTCTCCCAGGAGGGATCGAGCATCGCAGACCCCCGCTCCGTCTCCAGCTGCCTACCGCCACTTCAGCTGCCCAATCGGGGCAGCCCTGCCTGTTGAAAAAGGGTGCCAGCTGTACCATTTGCCTTTCCAGCTTCTGTAGCTCTCCCAGGAGGGATCGAGCATCGCAGACCCCCGCTCCGCCTCCAGCCACCTCCCGCTGCTTCGGCTGCCCAATCGGGGCAGCCCTGCCTGTTGAAAAAGGGTGTCAGCCGTACCATCTGCCTTTCCAGCATAGTTGGATCACGATGAACGAGCATGATTTTTTGAATAAATGACATCCGACTCTTCCGGTTATGTATATGGTTCCAAAAGTTCATAAGAGTTTAGTTTACCCCCCGGGGCGTCCCATTGTATCCTGCAGAGGTTCTCTGTTTGAACCACTTTCCCAGTTCTGTGATATGTTTTTTCGCCCACTTCTGTCTATTATCCCTTCTTTTTTTTGCAACTTTTCAATCAATATTACAAAGTAATATAGAATCAAGAAAAACAATAAAATCAGAAATAAGCAGAATACATCACATTAAGAAGGAGTACAAGCCCACATCATGGGAGAATGAACCCAGAATACAAGGTAAAATAAAATAAAGAACAACAAAAATTAGCAGCTCATTCTTTGGGCCCTGCTGCTCAGGCCTCTCAGCAGGAATTTTCCTTAACACCTATGGAAGCTTCCTTATCTTTGTTAATGCCTCAGTTTACAGTGTTTACTCAAGAGACCGTTGATAAGCTTGCTCATCATGATACTTGTTTGAATTCTGTGGATTCTCGTAAGAGGAGGGGATCGCTTATCTCACTTGCAGTATCGAGAACATTAGCTACGTCAGGGGCCATAGCTGACCCCATCGCTACACCCTTAATTTGTTTATAGAACAAATTTCTAAAACAGAAGAAGTTCTCAAGAAGTACAATTTGTGCCAATGATAAAAGGAACGTTGTAGGAATGCGTCGGAATACTGTACGTTTGAGAAAATAATGTATTATAATATCAAGGGCTTCTTTCTGAGGAATGTTGGTGTAGAGCGACTCCACGTTTAAAGTGACTAAAATAATATCTGCACTATCTAATGTGAAAGTAGATAGAATTTCTATCACATGTGCTGATTCTCGTACGTAAGACCACATCTCTTTAATAAACGGACGTAAGAATATATCTAGAAACTTAGAGATCGGTTCTAAAACAGAGCCAATAGAAGAAACAATCGGACGCCCGGGAGGTTTATCCAAAGATTTATGGATTTTAGGAAGGATATAAATGGTAGTAATCACTGGTGTATCAACGATAAGGAAATCCCTCTCCTTTTTCGTAATGTAGCCAATCTCAAAAGCAGTAGTCACTAGATTATCGATACTTCTCTTTACATCTGATGTGGGATCTCCATTAAGTCTCTGATAAAAAGTCTTATCATTCAATTGCCTGTTGACTTCCTGTATATACTCCTGTTTATCCAGCACCACAACGGCACCTCCCTTATCAGCAGGTTTAATGATAATTTGGCTATTCTTCTGTAAAGATATGATAGCCGCTCTTTCGCCCTGTGTGATATTTTGGTAGGAAGGTGATGTGTCTTTCGTAATATCATTAACTTCTTTGAGAACTACTTTTTCAAAGGCTTCTATAATAGAGGCTGTATTCTGAGGGGGAATCCAAGTTGATTTTTTACTGATGACTGAATCGTCACATGAATTTTTCGGCTGTTTAGAAAAAAATTGTTGAATCCTTAATTTTCTGAAAAATTTGTATAAATCAATCTGTATCTCAAAGGTATCGGCTTTATTCTTAGGAATAAATGATAACCCTTTATTAAGAATAGATTCCTCATCCTTAGTCAAGGGATAGTGGGAAATGTTGATGACACTTCTAGACCCATTATTGATGAATGGATCTTCTAATGCCTCCTTTCTTCGGATTGATCTCTTTTCCACTGTCTCCTCCCTTGTCCTCATCCTCGACCTCGGCTCCTGTAATATTGATTGTGGCCTCTGTAGTGTTGATCTTGGCCATGGGGAACCCCGTAACCTTGTTCCTGATCTCTGTCTGGTTTCTTTTGTCGTGAACGGGTGTTCGACCTCTCTCGACCTCCCCCCTTCCAGAGTAGGTCCATATTGAAAAAATGCTCTTTGGGATTATCTTGGCCTTGGTTACCTCTAGCCCTCCTTTCATCATTAAGGGATCTACTAGGTTCTTTGGTAGAAAAAAGAGAGGCCGATGTATCAAATTTTCCGGATTTGCTCCTGCTGCGTTTTTTTTCTGTTCTGGAGGACCACCCCTTACTTCGTCATTAACTATGCTATCTTTGCGATCAAAAATAGAGGTCCTCTTCTTAAACCAGAGCCTATCATTATCAATCTTCTTGCTCCAATGGTATACATAACCTATTCTATAGTCGTCTTCGTCCCTCTTAAACTTATCCATTTTAATATTTTTAATTTCTTGTTTAAACTGTTGTATATTCTTTTGATAGTCCTCAAAGACTATATCAAATTGTTTGTCACATCTCTTTAAATCAGTGAGCTTATCGTCTATCTCAGACTTTAAAATTTCAGATTTTTTGTTCGCAGTGGTAATTAAAAGGATCATAAGATCCAAGGAACATTTGTTGAGTATTGCGTTCCAACACTTTATAAAACCTTCTTCAGTAGTATAGAGTCCTGGTGCTTTATTCATCCGTAATCCTCTCGGGATGATCTTAGATTTACAGCACTCCAGGAGATATGCTGAATGCATCTGTTCCTTCACTAATCTTTTTGTCTGCTCAACCACATCTTCCCATTTATTCCAAGAATCATCGAGGACTTCATCGTTTGAATCAATAAGGGATTCTTGTGGTATGAGCTTCTCTAAGGTTTCTTCCCCAAAACTAAGAATGTCTTTCCATGGGGAAAACATGCCGATAGGCGGAAATCGTCCAACAAAAAGGGCAAAGAATCGCGTTAACACCAGAGACACAGTCCAAAAACGTGATAATAGTGGAAAAACAATTTTATTTAACAAAAGCCTCTTGTCAACCCGACACAGGCCGTGTTTCGCAAACCTTCGTCAGGGGTTGATTAGGTAAAATCCTACAAACATAAAAAACATAAACATTTGATACAAGAACGTAATTAAAATAATATGAAAGAACAGAGCTATAAATACCATTTTTTGTAAGTTTTCATTTATGTAGAATTGAATGTAGATGGCGATATGTATATCAATAAAATTGTTTTTCCACGATTATCATGTTTTTGGACTGCGTCTCATATGTGCTAGCATACACATCTCAGTCCAATGCAGTGACAGCTATTTCTCCACATAGAACTGGATTTCAGAGAGTACATAAACAGCTATATAGAAGACAGAGTATGCTATATCCACATCTTTATGTGTGCATGATTTCAGTATTTTGTGATGTTGTGATGTTTGTTTACACATCCTAATAATTGACCCAGCTATGACACTTGCCCACCATTGCTAATTGTATCAGCTGGGGAATGTTTGAAAGAAAGGACTGGCAGCAAGGATCTCTTTGGGTTACTATTAAGTACAGACTGTATCTAATAGATTTGGTGCATTACAGGAGATATGTGGTTTGAAACATGGGAATTCCTATGCCTAGTTACTGTCATGTAACACTACACATTTTTATTCTGCCTGCAGGTCCCCTAATGCATCCTACTTCCATATTCAGCAAGGCTACAGTGACTGACCACAGCTCCTCACCTGGCTTCAATTGTAATTGTGTACATTTTGCATGTATATGTTTGGCATACCAGTTGGGAGATCGGGGGATGGGTAGCTGTGAACTGATCAGTCAGTGTGTGCCTTCAGTGAGGTACTGATGTACTCTCTGGTGCCCAGCTTCACAAATGTCTGGACTAGCTGTGAATGTACCATATCCTAGAATGGCAGTTCACCTGCCTGTGTGACAGTCATTGCCTTTCCAGATTATGGTTTGTTATTAGATTCTGAAGTACCTTTGCAGTGCATATTTCCTCAATCAATATCCATACTGCATACACATCCCCTAGGAGATCAGAGCCACAGCCATTACTTAGGTAAATTCACTGAGCTTTCCACACCCTCCCAGCTGGCTATAGTCCAAGGCTACTCATATTTACAGTAATTCTGAGCAGTGTACATGGTGATGGAACACAAAGAGTTCCAAGACATGCCTGTGTATATCACAGCTCAATGCTAGTACAATATAGTTTCCTTTAGAAGTACACCTACTGGCATCCTCTTGGCACATGATTTACCTTGACTGTAGATGTTGGATCTGCCACTATGCATTTAAGACTCACATACTTGAGGATATTGGCAGTGCATAACCTAGCCACTTAGCAGACATGATGAGCTTGGAACACATGCACAGCTGCCTTCAGTTACAGATAGGTGAAGGGTGTGAGGCTTTGAAATACTGTAAATGAAAATGCACACCATACACGTTTGCGGCCTATCCCTGGTCTACTTTGCCCTGAAAATTGACATGTGACTGTGCTTCGCAGTACATGCTCTACTATCTTATTACTTTATGGTGTGGATAGCCTATCATGTTCCTGACACAAGCCATAATGGAAAACATCAGAATGTACACACCCAACTATACGCAGTCTTCATATTGGCCATTTTCAAACTGCTGGAATAGTGCAGCGTGTTGGAGAATATAGGAGTCATGGGTTGACCCTGCAAACCTGGGAACCAGATTCAGTATGCGCATATTGGCATCACACACTACCTGCACATTCAGAGAATGGTAGTGCTTGTGGTTGCGGTACACCACTTCCCCATCTCTCGGTGGAACAAATGCTATATGTGTGCAATCAATTGCTCTTATCATGTGTGGTATCTCTGCTATTCCCTCAAACTGCTGATTGAGGGTCACCCATTGTTGCCTGGAATTGGGAAATACAATGTAATTCCTGACCCGGCTGACCATGGTTTACAGTTACTGGCAGAGGCATCATGAAAAGGTGGAGCGCCCCATTCATCCCACTGCAGTTACAGATGTTTGGAAGCAGCCAGAGGCAAAAAAATGTAGGGCACTCAGGAGCTTGACCAACCCTGGTATGGCATGTGATCAGGCAGTCAGAGGCTTGAGGTCAGGTCTTAGATCCTCATAGAGCACTCTTGTTGCCCTTGAGCTCAGCTGTAAAGGGAGATGACTTGGTCCTTAGGAAGACTGAGGATGGTGGCTCTGGGCCTAAAAATACATGGCCTTCTGGGGTGCACCTCCCTTCTCCAACGACGCTGGCCCCTCTCATCTCCAGGCTGCTGAACCTGCATATTGGCAGGCCACAATGGTGGAGGCCCTGGGGGCCATGCCTGGCCTGCTGGTCTTGGTACAGCATTTTTCTCAGCAAGAAGGACGATACTCAGAACTGATGTGACAATCTGGTGTAGCAAAGGGAGAGTAACAGCAATTATGTAGATATATAGATGCTGAGAGGTGGGGGGGGGGATGGTGCACACATCAAACTCATGACTGTTGTTGTCCAATGAATAGCATCATAGGCGGTTATCAGGCATTGCTGCATTAACGCCTACTAAGCAACACGTCTTGTTGACACATGCACGGTAGCGCATGCTATTAGCATGCTCTAACAGGGAACTGGTATGGGAGCAGTTGCTTTGTGTAACTGATGGCTCAGGATGGGCAAAACACGGATGTGGAGTCTTGACCCTTGATTTGTTTAGGTTGGAAGGTGAGATAAACCTAACCTACCTGGGCATTTCATTGTTCTGTTGCTGTCTGATGATGAGACATTCACCTTTCTGTCGCTCAAAGAATGGCCACCTATCAGGAACCACAGATCTGCCACATAGGAGTATGGGTGCATCACACCATATATATATATGTCTATGTGGTCATTGTGAGGATGACTGATGGTTAAGGCTGGGGTGTATATCTGTCAGATTCACAGACTGCTGGAACTGTGTCACACCAATCTTGCAAAATAACTTTGCCTGGTGTGATAATGGGACATGTTACAACATCTCAATATGGCATACATCATCCCATGCTGGTGGCATTCATCCCATGCTGGTGGCATTCATGTTTAACATGTGAGATGTGAGCAGCCACAGGGAGAGGACAGCCATCATAAGGTGCCATTACAGTGCATGGGTGGCCTAAATTAGTGGAAACCCATAACATGTTAAGTTGTGTGTCTCTAGCCCATTCTTAGAATTACTTCATAATTGGCAGACCACAGTGTATGCCTTACGTTTGCATTTTGCTCACATGACTGTGCTGGCAGATCGTAGGGTCACTGTATGACTTCCAGGAACAGGCCTTGGGATGGGAATTAAGTGGGCAGTATTCAGATTCCATGACACATAACATATTTATGAGTATTCTTACAACCACAATGCCATATATGTTGGACCCCACATGCAGTATGCATGTGGGTCGACCCAAAACAAAAATAAGGCTGGTGGCAGCCCTATAATCAATGACACCTCTGAGGTGTTCCAGTCAGTATCTTCATGTAGGTTTCCCAAACTCATGCAGAGTATAACTGTGATTTGAACCCAGGTCCTTTGACTTACTAACATCCTGCTATGACCATTAGGCTATAGCATAGCATCTCACCCAAACTGACATCAGGTCCCTACATGAAATGGGTACAGCCTAGTACAGGTCACAACCTAGCTGCCACATGCAGAGGCAGTCAGAAGCCATATCAAGGGACTACCTGCAGCAGTACACATGCTGTACGGACTGCACTGGACACTCAGTACTGCATCAGCATTATTGCCACTGATTGGCAGTATACATCTCTTCTCTCACAGCCAAGCCACATCTGAGATCACACTGCCCTTCCCATCAGTGTACCTGCGAAGCCATAGAACTCTCATACACTCTGGTGTACTGGGCTGCATTGTGGCATTATCCCCTGAGGCAGGAGATGTGCAGGCCATGCATTCCCACTGTGAGTTGCTGTACACTGGCAGATCTACACTTTTGCCCATACAATGAACTCAAACCTCATGCATGATCCATGAGGTCCTTTGGGGACCATCCTGCTCTGTCCAGGGGGCGAGGCACACTTCCTCCACCGTCATACATGACATGCAGATAGTGACTTCTGTTCCAGTCATCACAATCACCACTGTGGCTGTTTTAGAGTTCATATACATCTATATTGCTTAGCCCCCTCATGTTCCCATGATGCACCTCACATTCAGATCAGTTAAAATCACATTTGGCTATTGCTGTTCCACCCCAGTTTGACTATATTGAAAATGGTGTGAACCATCACATCAGATCTGTCATATGCAGGGACACTGTGTGCTTTGTGCGCATGACAAGCAGCCCATAGGCAAGGGTACTTTTGCAGCAGCCACCCTAAGGTCCATACATCACCTGGTCCATAGAGCACACACTAACATAGATGCTCTCTCCAAGTTCTGGAGAGGATCTATTTCACTGTTAGGCTGCTGTAAGTATTGTATGCAGCATGCACGATGATGGTCAAGTGATATAGCATCTAACTGCAGCACATGGAAATAGTGTATCATGGGAACCATTGTGCTGTACAACTACTGGCTAAAGACTGTGCAGAGTCAAGCTCTAGGGTAGCTGCAGCTGTTTTCCAATACCTGCATGCAGTGAATGTTGAAGAGCCAGGTAGTGGCAGTGCTAACACTGACCTGCATACTGTGATAAGGAAGCTTATCATAGCTCAGGAAGGAGCTATAGAAAAGGTGAAGTGACTCTGAACAAGCAACCTGTCAGTTCTGGTCGAAATAAGAAAACAGAATTTTCCCATAAAAGACTACCAGTCCCAGAATGCACCAGGTTTCCAACAGCCATTAGAGGAGCTGAAGTGGGGAAACGTGTGCTCAATCAGGAGGGCTATGAGGTAATCCCTAAGCACTCATCTCAAAGGGCAGGGCCTGATTCAGCACAGCTGCGCTGTGTTAGGGAGAAGCACTCATCTAAGCAGAATAAAGGTAGAGTTTATTCTACAGAGAATTATCCTCATCATCATCTTCATGATCAGCTTGGATATCCTTATCCTGAGAAGCAGCTTGAGCTTGATTATCTTCATCATCAGGAGGATCATCAGAAGCAGAAGCCAAACTGGACGGACAGAGAGGGAAAGAAACCCTTTGGAAGAAAGAGGAGAAAAGCCTTTGAGAGGTCTAGAAGAGTCCAGAGCAGTATGTATACTGGGAAGCATTCCAAGGGCCAGCATACACCATTGACTGGGGAAAGCCAGAGGAATGGTGCTGCAGAGCTAGGAATCTCCAGACGGTACCTGTGAGAGAGACGGCTGCACATGGAAGGGACCCTAAGACCCGTGCCAGAAGGTATGTGAAGAGAGATCCAGTGTCCAGGGATCTGGATTGGAAGGCTGGACATAAGAACTGGACTACATACTGGCCAGGCTATATAGAGAGGAACTCTAACAGCAATGGAAGCTCAGGTATGAACACTGATCTATGCCCTAGCTATAACCTTGAAAGACAGCAGGGAAACAAATATTCTCCTGAAAGTGCTCCATTGGGACATTCATCTGTGCCAATCCATGATATTGAACCCATGCTTGTTGAAGAAGAGGGGGTGATAGTAGATGAAGAATCTGTTTACATGGACTGCTCTCTGTCTAAACTCCTTTGGTGATTTTCTGTTATAAAGTACAGCAACCATCACAAAGAAATACAAACTTGTTCTTTAATCTACTCAGAAACGCTCCTGTGTAGGATTTCTAGCCACGCTGTAGAAAGCAAGCCAGCTAAGGGGTTTCAGCTGGATAACTGCTAGCAATTGAGCCTTACCTAATTGCTTGTGAGCTAGGAGAGAATCACTTCTGAATCTATGTGGGAAGTTATCAGAAGTTAACCTGAAAAGAACAGTTTTTTTCTTTCTTTGTGGCTTTTGGTTTGTTGTTTGATATATGCTAAGAAAACATTAGCTAATGCCTGACAAGTTTGAATGTTGTTTTCCTGATTTTGATTTTTGTTTTTCCAAGTTAAACACTGGAAGCAAGTATCCTGATTTATGTGCTACCAAGCATATCTGTGTTGGGAGAAATAACCCCATAAATAAATATCTTATTGGCTTTACCCAAAAGCACAACTAATTATTGTGAGCAGCTGTGTCTGGTGTGAATGAACTGCATTGCCCACAATCCCTTGCAAATCATATAGACATATGCACTTGCCAAGACTATGAAGATTCTCACCCAGGCAGCCGTCTGACAATACCTTATGTAATAGATACACAGACTCAGGCACACAGGACAAAAGGATGGCATCTCTTTCGTAAAATCTCTCATCCACAACATCAATCACAGTCTGCTGTCATATATTAGCCAACAGTGCATAATATCAGCCATCCACATGACATCTGTGTCTGGTCTGCTGATCATCCCTGCAGTGACACATAAGCACCATTAAGATGTCGGCTTGGTACAAACAGCATGGGCATCCAGCAGCCTGGTTAGTGACTGGCCAAAGAATGTGACAACACTGCACCCATATCACTGCCATTTGACCTTCTATTGCACACTGTGGATACCTAGCCATGACCTGGTGAAGTTGAGAGTGGCTTCTCAACATGTAAAGATGTATGAACCCACGCCATACTTGTGCCCAACCCATGTTAAGCTGGCTCAGTCTTTTACCCTATCTCTGACTCATATACATCCTGTGCAAACTGCTCTGGTTTAGACAATACCCAGAATCCTCTTCTCTTCATTTGTGTACCCTTTTACTTTGAACTTGTGGAATGCTAATGTAATTCAGGTATACTAGAAATTGGGCTGCAGACAGGCTATGAGTGAATGTTGCCCCACAGTGGCCTATGTCTGACACATCCCCAAATATTGTGTCCCCCTACACAGCTTGTGGCAGTGAGCATTGCAGATAGTGCCATGCTGGTACACCCATGTAATGTCATGTCCTTAGCCATGGACCCTGCACAACTGTCCAGTGCAGCACATGCACCCCCACAGAGCGCATGGAAGCATGGACATGGGGTTAGATGTTGGCACAGTTGCTGGCTACATATACGCCACCATTCCATGCCTCTTTGAGTTGCTCTTAGGAAACTCAAATCTAAAAGGGGGGTGAATTTCCATGACTTTCAGGCCTATCAATGTGCTTTTTTACTAAAACAAGGTTTGCGATGGGTGGAGGGGGCCATAGGTATACGCCCAGTATGGCTTGAACTAGAAGAGAGACTGAATACTCCTTTCCCCTTGAATCTTCTTCCTGGCATGGTGTCTATTGGGAGGTTGAAGTCTCATAGGGTTATATCGGACACTCAGTAGGCTTTTCAACAGTTAGAAAATGCAATTCCTAAGGAGTGCCTATCGAAATTAATGCCCATCTGGCATTGTCCTTATTTTAAAATCAATCAAAGTTCATTTGCATGGCAAAAATGGTTTAGCAGGGGCATTTGGAGCGTAGGCCAACTGATAATGGATGGTAAGTGGAAACCTTTTTCCTCTTTGCAAAGTGAATTTGATTTGCCTCAAGCCCTATATTTTCAGTGGATTCAGCTAAGGCATTGTATAGAGAAATCCCAGTTAGATATTATATTGTTGTCTGATGAGTGGGGGTTGATGAGTAAGATAAACTCAGTATATATGTCCTCTGGGGTGGCCTCTCAATATTATAAACTGGTGGTTCAGAACAACAGTTCTCAGGACATTGGTGTTCAACGAATATGGGAACATGACACTGGGGAAGTTCTTTCTCCGGAAACTTGGACAAAATTCTGGAATAAGATAAACAGGGTATCTCCAGGAACAAGCAGGAATGAGTCTTCACATATGGGTACGTCGGTACCGACGGAGTCTGCACGGGAACGCTTCCCAGCGTCCAATCAGAAAGCCTTTGGAAGCATCCCAACACGCCTGCGTGCTGCCTTCCCACCTTCCCAACTGTCTCTCCTCAGTTTTCGTTTTTCCGCGGAGCCGGCAGGACGTCCTCCTGTCACCGCAGAAAATTCTTCTTTTATTTTTTATTTTTCTTGTGGTCGCGACTGCCTTCCCCGACGCCACCGGTACCACCGGTGTTTCTTTTTTCTTTTCTTTGTAAAATTTTTCCTTTTTAAGGAATATTTTTCCTCCTTAGTGTCTCACGGTTTCTCAGGCCTGTTAGGCCTCTCCTTTTTCCTTCATGGAACCGCCAGCCACTATCCCCAAGAAATGTACAAACTGTGGCGGTACAAACTTATTTTTAGACACTCACAATTGGTGTCTAACCTGCTTGGGTCCTGACCATTTTCCTCGGGAGCCCTCTGGCAATAGTATTGTGGGAAGAAGTTTTCAACATCGAGTTCCCCTCGACACGCAGTACCCATCCAACTTCAGGGCACCGATATCTTCTTCTACACAGGATCAGGTAACCCAAAAACAGTCTGTTAAGACTAGCCAGTCCTCGAGTGGCAGTTCTCATGCACAGCATAGAGATGCCTACGGCCTTGCCCTCGAGAAACCACTGGCTTCAAAACCTCGGTGGGAGTCTTCTGCCTCCAAAGTCTGTGTGGGGTTTCAGGTTGTTCCTGAGGTTCACCCCTCACAGAACATACCTGAGCCATGCCCGGTGGTGGCATCCGCTTCGAGCGGTACCGATACCCCGGCATCAGCAATGGTGTTGGATGAAACATTCCTCACCAAGGATCGTCGTCTGGCGTCCTCGATACCTACGGGGCCGTTGGATACGCTCCAGACTGACCTTCCAGTATCGGTACCGGCACCAATACTAGTACCGACGTCGGTACCCTCCAGACGTGCATCGATAGACTCGCTTCCTTCGATGCCGAGTCTGGAATCAATCTCTAGTCTGGAGGACTGGGTACCGACTTGCCTTGGTACCGACATTAGACGGTACCGAAGGCTTGGTTCCGATAATTCGGATCCGAAACTCTCGGTTTCTTCGATACAGTTAGAGTTGCCACCGGCTGGCCTTCATCCACCGGTATCGGATACGGTACCGAAGTTGGTACCGTTATCCACATTCCCATTGCTGTCGGTGCCTTCCATGCTTCTCTCGTCAGGCTCGCTTCCCTCGATACCGAGTTTGGAATCGATCCCTAGCATGGACGATGTGCTACCAACTGGCGCTGGTCCCGACCTCCCGCAGTACCAGCGACCATCCTATAAGGATTCCATACTGCACCATCCAGGATCTTTTATTCCTATAAGCTTGGATAGATCCCTCGGTGCCAACGCTAGTTCTTCATCAGATCTAGCCTATCCAAAGGAAGTTCCCTCTGGGGATCCTTCTTTTCAGGTTTTCCTCCTAGATATGGCAAAATTCCTTGCCATTTCTATTCCTGGACAAGGTCCTACACAAGGCAATACAGGATCCCTCTATATTCCTGAGAGAGCAAAGGAAAACATCATGCTTCCTTTGCATCATTCCTTGCAGGATCTCCTTCTACGAATCTGGGAAGCTCCTTTAAAGGTACCCCCACTTTCCAGAGCAACTGATCTTCTATATCAGGTGCCCCCTTCTCCAGGATTTCAAAAGACTCAACTTCCTCATCATTCCATTGTTGTAGAATCAGCAATGAGGCGGGTGAAGAGTACTAAAAAGCACTATTCTTATCCGCCAGGTCGTGAGTCTAAGACTTTAGATGCCTTTGGACGCCAAACTTTCCAGGCATCCATGCTTTCAGCAAGAATTCTCTCATATATTTTTTATATGGGTTTCTCTCTTGAGGAGGTCACAAAGAATTACATCTTTTGACTCCTTTTCTTCAAGAGCCCAAAAGTGCAGACTATTCCTCACTGGTTAGTCATGCTCAAAATATCTCTAGATTTCTTACTCGTGCTTCCCTAGATTCCTTTGAGTCTGTTAGCAGGTCTTCTGCTATAGCTATAGGAGCATGACGTAAAGCCTGGCTCCAAGCTTCAGACTTGGACAAATGGGCACAAGTTAGACTGGGAAATACTCCTTGCATTGGAGAAAATCTCTTTAACAAGGAGTCTTTACTCCAGGTTGCTCAGTTAACAACTGACTGTCCTGTTTCCAGAGGCTGTTCTACGCCTTCTTCTTTCCCAGTTGGTAGGAAATGTCCTGCCAAAATTTCTTCCCCTAGGGGAAGAAGATTTTATCCATCTTCTGCCCATCATACAGATGTTCCCAAACAGGGGAAACATCACCCTGGTCTAAAGAATCCACAACCTCAGCAGGGTCAACAAACCCAGCAGTCGCAGGGTTTCAAATAGATCATCATTGCCCCTCTTGGTTGGTGGTTAGAGTAGCAGTCTGCTTCTTTTCATTTGCAGTATCTGCACTAAATTTATTCTAACCTTCCTAGATATCTTTTCATGAGACATCTTTTCTTTAACTTTAAGAGTCTTTATGATGATCATGCCCATATTTAACAGGGTTTTCCTCTTCCTCTTGGAGGAAAGAGAACTAACAACTATTAATAGACAGTTGTTTTCCCTGTACTGGCATGTATCATCTCACCTGTCAGAGACTTCCTCCATAGCCAGTCTCTTTTAACTCTGTCTTACCTCCCTCTTACTATAACATTTGGTTTGTAAGAGGGACCCTTTTACACTGGTAAGCCCCTATGGTCCTCTACCTGTTCTACCGGGGGATTCTCCCTTCCGGAATTTGTCTCCCCCCTTGTTACCTTAGGGCAGCCCATCAGACAATTGCAAATCCTACCAGGTCTGTTGTTTCTTTTTCCCAATCTAAAAGAGGGAGAGGGAAAATAAATTTTCTCCGCTGCCCTGGTACGTTGCTGCAGATACAGCAATTCCTAGTGGTTAAACCACTGGTTCTGTCCACCACACAACCAGGGATTCTCCTCCACTAGCAATCCTTCTAGCCTCAGTGCTAAGTCCCAAACAGGTTATCAACCTCGTTTGGGAAACCCTCTTATCACAGCAATGAAGCTATAATGTAGCATTTTTAAGACTAAATGGAGAAAATATGTTTTCACTCAACATGTAATAAAACTCTGGAATGTTTTATCTGCAAATGTAGAAAAAGCTGTTAGTGTAGCTGGGTTTAAAAGAGGTTTGGACAAATTCCTGGAGAAAAGTTCATAAACCATTATTAAAATGGATTAGGGAAATCCACTGCTTACTCCTGGGATAAGCAGCATGGAATCTCTACCTTTGGGAACTTGACAGGTACTTGTGACCAGGATACTGAACGATGAACCTTTGGTCTGATCCATTATGGCATATCTTAGGTTCCTATGTAAGGTGGGATAAGTGCCACGTGTATAATCAGCTCCCTTCACATTAGGCAGGCCTGCAATGATGTTTTTTATTTATTTTTATTTTTTTATTTATAGATTTTAGTCAAAATACAATAACCAAATGAAATACAGGATAATTTGTGCTCCCGCCAGGAAAAAAAACCCCATACTCCAGGATACCAAAAATAAACTAAGAAAATACAGGAGACAACAAATATAGTCCACATCAAGAGAGTAAGACAGCAATACTTAAGAACAAAAAACCATCATCAATAATCAGAAAACAAGTCCATACAGACCACAATATTGGAGGCAGTTCAATTCAATCAGACATTACACTCCCCAACCGAACCCTGCCTATCAGTCAAACATTTCTCCAGGTGAAAGACATCTAGGAAAACATATGAAGCACCATCAAAATTAATGATGCATTTACAGGGAAAATGTAAGAAGAACGTGGCACCCAAGGCCAAAACTCGAGACTTAAGAGATAAAAATTGTCTCTGGCGCAATTGGGTGCCACGTGATACATCTGGGAAAATATTAACTGTCTGTCAACAAAACTTTGCTGACTTAACCATAAAAAAAGCTTTTAAGATATGCTGCTTAACTGATACTGATAAAAAGGTCACCAGCAAAGTGAAACGTAGACTAATTATATCTAAGGAGTCCTCCAAGAAGGCTGTAAGATTAGTCATAGAAGGAACTATCTCATCCAGCTCACCCTCCGCAGAGTTAACCTTCTTAGAGCTTGAGGGGATATAATAAATCTGTGCAACATCAATAGGATCTGATATGGCTAATATTTCCTTTAGATATTTATCCAGAAGAATTTTAGGGGACAAAAGAAAAGATTGAGGAAAATTCAAAAAACGCAAATTACAAACTCGCATGGAGTTCTCAAGGGCTTCCATTTTAGAATGTAAAATCAAAGAATCCTTAATCCCAACCACATTAATTGTCTGAAGTGGAAGAACCTGAGATTCCAATTTAGTAACAGCCACATCGATCAAGGAAACTTTCTCATCGAGTTGCTGTAAAGATACAGCAGCTTCTTGAGAAAATGTACATAAAGAACTAACAGCTAAGGACATCTTAGTATCAATACATTTCAGAGCCCCCCATAGATCTTTTAAAGTAACTTCTGCGTCCGGAAGAACCTTCCAGTGCTGCAAATTGAACAGGAGTTGGCAAAGTAATTACAAACTTATCCTTCCTATCTGACTCGGATAACTCCCCTGAAATAACGACTCTACCTGAGACAGGACAAGGTGGGGGAGATTTCCCTCCGGGGCTCAAAGAAGCACCCTCGAGAGAGGACTGTGCCAAAGGAACATGGGGAAAATGCTTATCCAGAGGGTCGACCTGTTTAAAATCACCAGAATCGGCGGCCTGGGGCCTGCTCTGTATTTTAGCCTTCTTTTTACCCATTGCAAAACACAAGTGAAACAGTTAACAGAAAATTACAATTAGGACAGAGGAAAGCACCATACATAAATAAACCTTATCATTCAGCCCAGTTCCTTGATGGTATATGCACCAAAAAAAATGCCACAGTAGCGTCGCAGTGATGTCGAAGGGGCGTCAAAGGGGTAGAACCTGCCCCTTTAGACACGCCCCTTCAGAAACGCCCCCTGGTCACGCTCTGCGGTTGCAGAGAAAAGGAAAGACACACTTATAACAAGGAAAGACCCACCAGGAACAGGCTGCCCCAGGCATGCCTGCCCGAAGGAAACAGGGCAACGGCAGCGTCAGCAGCAACAGGTACAGTCCTGGCAGTCCCACGGCCCGATGGACAGGGCCTAGCACACTTCTGCTCACTCCTGCAATCAGACTCCGAGGCCTGCAATGATGTTTAATCTCTCTTTCTGGTCTGCTCACTGTTGCCTGTCATTAGGGAAAGAATTGAAAATCCTAACCTGGCTCCTCATGCCCCACTGCACCTTGTGAAGACATCAGGAAACAATGGCACGGCTCACTCCACCAACTATGCCAACTGGACCTTAGCTTCTGTCATGTATCCGGCCAGGAAGAAATGCATGGGAGAAGGTTTGCTGCACTTATTAGCTGACTTGTGTGTGGGCTTATTGAAGGGAAAAGAGTTCTGGCTCTATTACATGTGTTAAGTGGAAGGCATGCACCTCTTCTTGAGTTGGTGCTAAATGTCCCATGCTATCTACTGCATTAACAGCCTATGCTAATGTACCATGCTTTAACTACAGAGGCACATTCTCCCTCTTTTCTCCACTGATTCACTGCTCCCCTCATGTGCTAACCACAAAAAGCTATGTTAGCACATGGCAGCTATTATCATGCACCTGTGCTAATGATTACTAAATCTTAAGTGTTCAGTGCACTTTAGTAAACATGCCCCTAAATCTCTCTGGCTTAGCTGAACTAAAAAGGTGAACCTGTGAAGGCATATTTTACAAATAATGTCCAAGTGCAATCTGGGATATCCAAGTCAGAGCATCAGAAAAAGAAGCAGGTATGTCCAAGTTTGTGTATGATTTCACAAACCTGGATGTGTCTGATATAGACCTCTGCAGGGCCATCTACACTGACATCCCTGGAATAGTATCCAAGGTCAGAGACATCTAAGAGGCATTCAGCAGTGGTTCAAACACAAAACAAGTTTCCCAGTTACTTAAAAAAATATCATTTTGATGTGGAGAATACTGGGGATGGTGGAGTGCCATCTTCTCTATACCCTCCGGATGTTTAACAGACCAAACAAGCACTTTCCTGATGCCTATTCATGCCTGAGGCAGGTCTAAACATGGACAAAGTCTCAGACATCCCTGACATTTCTGGAACTGAGAGGGAACGTCTAAGTCCTGTCGTGCCCTCTCTGGCCAAGCGGTAGCCACTGGTATTGCAAGGCTCTGGAGGGTGGTAGTTGTGCCTTCACTGATATAAACCACAAAACACTTCTTTCCAAATTAAAGGGTTTTATTCCCCGTCCCTTGAGGGTACTTTATCTTCAGGAACATAAATCAAATGCCTTGCTTGGACATATAACATAAAGTAACAAAAGCAAACAGAACTTGCTTCCTTCAGCTTCCAAAACAACAAATAAATGAAAAGAACAAAACAGCTTAAATACTTCAATATGGTTCTTTCTCCTGTAGCTGACAGCACAGCTTATATCTGCTTCACTTAGAGAGAGCTGCAGCCTGTTGCTTATAACACTAAAGCTAGGACACAAACTAATTACTTATCTGAGAGAGAACTCAGGTTCAATCAAGGTCAAAGAGCAGTCCATCAATTCTGGCATATCATTTTCTTCTGCATTTTGATATTCCATTAACTCCGGCTGACTGGAAGGTTCATTCTGGACCTCAGCAGTAACGTGGGAGAATGGCTGGTTAACCTCGTCAGACAGGAAGTTCCTCTCTTCCTTAGAGCTAGTGTCTCTCTGGGAATTACCATGTATTCTAGAGTTGAGCTTTTCAGGGCACTGCCCCTGCTGGTATTTTAGAATATAGCTCAACTCCTGGTTTGCTCTGCTAGTGGGATAATTAAGGGAATTTCTCTGCCGGTTCAGGCTTCCCTTTTGTAACCCAGCTGAGCTAGATTGGAGAGCTCGTGACGGAGTTTCACAGGGAGCTGTGAGCTTACAATGACTACAAAACTCTTCAGCTTTATCTGGTAAGTAAAACCTTTTCCTTCTAGGGTTTTTAAAACCAGAAGAAGGGATATTTTCAGCCTCTAGATAGTGGGACCTTGTGTGCCTATTTTCATACCTCCAGGGTTGTCTTCTTTCATATGGCAAATCACTCTTGCATTCACTCTGTGCACTGGAACCTGCAACTGCAGTCTTCTTGCGTCTCTCTGGCTCAAACACACTATCTGGCTGTTGATATCTCTCTGCTTCACTCAGGTCTTCGGTTCCCCTCTGACCTTCATGCTGGCTCTCTAGTTGCTCCCAAGCCTCATTGTCACTCTCTCTTACATTCTCATACCTGCTCCATGCTTCCCAGGGTTTTAGCTGCCTTTGCTGTATTCCCTCAGAGTGTGTCCGTGGCTGCTTCAGCTCCTCTCTCTCTCTGATTGTCTGGGAGCCTATTTTATCCCAGTGTTTCCTTGCTCCACCCCCACCCAGCTGAACCCTGTCAGGTAAAGTGAATTCCCTTCCTTTGCTGGCTGGGTGTGTCCTCATTGGGCTTTTGCACGTGTTTCTAGGTTGCTCACGGTAACCATCTGACATTTCCCCGTTTACCCTGTCACTTTTTCTGTGCTCCTTTATGCTGAACTGCATTTTCTCGGGTTGTTCGGGGTCTGCACTGTTACAGTCCATTGCACTGCCCTGGACATGCCTCTACCACACACCCTGCCTACTCGAACATCTGCGGGCCGTGGCGGGCCGGGGACATCTGTAGGCTTATCTATTAAAATAGCTCTGTGGACGTCTTTGTGATTTGGACATCCACATGCCCGTTTTTGGATGCCCAAATCACAAATAAAACTTCTAAAATGACTACCATAGTCTACAGATGAGGAGCTAATGATCTACTTATTTATTTATTTATTTATTTTTATTTCTTATATACCGCGCTATTATAATCAGTGCGGTTTACATTTGAAACAGAACATACAAGAATGTAAGCAAGTTACATCAAGTTTTTTACATTGAACAGGGAATGTAAACATGGAGAAAAAACGAGGGAGAGACTATGTACATATTATAAACAAATTATAATGCTCTTACAGATAAATAAAAATATGACCTTTGCCTAGAGGGTTGGCTAGATGGTCAAGGAGATCAGTGGGAGAGATAGTGGTTAGCCATTATCTACAGGAAGATGATCTGAGGGACGGGTTAGGCAGGGAGGTGAGGTGGGGGCATTGTAAATGTCGGTCTTGGTCTTCAACATCACTTACTACATTAATAGAAAAGAAGAGCAAAAGCAAGCTCAGCTGTGCTGAATGCTTATTCTGAGTTTCACAGCATCTCTCCATCTCCCAAACCACTGGCAATCAATTAGAAAAAATATAGGAGCAGATGCACAGATACAATAGCAAAATTCTCCATGTCCAGTTTGAGAATTTCTTCTTGCTATTTTTCAAACTTGCCCTTCTGATCTTGTAACTGGATGTCAGACTACCTAAATTAGACTGTTTTCTTGTTTGCAGCTCACATCTTCTCAATTTACTGCTTAAAAATAGCTTTATGCATTCAGTTGCTGCACAGTGGACCTGCAGCTTTTCCTAGGAGGATTCTTTCAGGAGCTAACATCATTAGGCCAGGTCTTTCTTCCCACTGGTCCAGGTCCTGATGAGCCATAGTTTTGCATCTATTGCTGTTAGCTTTCTCCTTAGAGGGCAACATTATAAAGCACAGCAGCACTTATTATCCTTTTCTCTTTACCAAAATAGCTTTCTATCATTGAGACTGAAGCTTCGATTAGAAAGCTTTAGGCTGTGAAGAATAGGTTGGAAATATTTTTCTATGGAGAAGCAACTTTATGTTCAAGGAGACAAGAAAATTGTGGAATATATTCTTGAAAGGTGACAAAATGGGGTGTGGGGGTAGGTAGGGAGCTATATTAATTTTCTCTGGGTGCCTTTGGAGAAATTATTTATTTTCTCTTCCCACAGTTTGTGTCTCAGTTTCCTTAGCATCCTATTCCATGTCAGGCAGAACAGCCCACCATATCCAATAAAAACTCCCCTCAGAAAATTGCTATGGAGACATAAGCAAATAAATTCCAGGGAGAAATAGGGGAAGAGGTAAGGAAGTGAGGAGGGGAAATAAGAAAACTGTGGAAAAGCCTAAAGGTTACTGTGACTACACCATTGAAGGCATTATGCTTATTAAAGATTTATGACCATATTTGTGCAGAAGTGAAAATATCAAAATCTAAGTTTTTCGCCGTCATGTGAAAATTAATAAAAATGGACTTTTACTGTAGCTTTTTGCACCACAGAATTTAATGAGCCCATTTTGAATGAAATAGGTGCTAAATAGAGCAAGTCACTTAACCCTCCATTGCCTCAGGTACAGACTTAGGTGCATTTTTACTGAACGGCTCTATGGAGTTGCTCCTAAAAGTTAAGAAATCAAAACAAGTACATCTCTGATTACATCACTTAAATTGAGAGAACACTGCACAAAAAAGGCAAAGGCAAAAAAGGGGCTTATAATAGCATCTCCAAATAACTGCCACACACTTTGACTTGAGAAGACATAGGGGTATGTTTACTAAACCGTCTTAATGTTACCGGCGCTAGTTGCAGCGATAATGTGAAGGATGCCATATAAGGAGTGGGCGTTCCGGCGTCAAGGTAGCAAGAATCTGTATCGCGCGATAGTGGGCGCCGTGGCAGGTTAACACACGTTAACCCTAAGTTCATGCCAGCACAGTGTTAGATGCTATAAAGATGTAGCCCACTGGTTACTGCAATGACTGTGGAGGCAGAGGTCATAGGTTTGATCCTGCAGTGGTGTTAGGTAAGAAGACTGTCTGAGGTATTTCCCTTTTTTAATTTAAATCAGTGCTGTCTGAGGCAGTTCCCATTTTTCATTTAAATCAGTGTTGTCTGAGGCATTTCCTTTTTAAAGTTAAATCAGTGCTGCCAGCAAAAACACCCTCACAGTGCTGTAACATAAGGTGTCGCATAAGGCATGCCATAGAGCACATTATAAAGTGCCCTGTCTGCCAAGGCGCCTTCTAATGTGCCCTATAGGGTGCTTTATAGGGCGCCTTATGAGGCACCTTAAGGTTACAGCACTGTGAGGGTGCATTTTGCTGGCAGCATTAATTTAAATTAAAAGGAAAAGCCTCAGACAGCCTTATTAAATAACACCACTGTGGAATCAAACCCATGATCTCTGCCTCCACAGTCATTGAAGTAACCAGTGGACTACATCTCTACAGCTACTACCATGCTGCTGGCTGGCTACAGAAAGACTGCAGGTTACCACACAAACTGTCTGCTGTGGTTACCAGGATAGGGTAAACCCACCTGTACCCATGATGCACTGCACATACAGATCAGCAGTCTACAGCAGATCACAAGATGGGGTATGCAACCCCACAGCACCTAGGCCCAGGGCTGGATTTACCTATACGCCATGTACGCCATGGCGTAGGGCCCACAGCTGGCAAGGGTCCACAAAAATGGAACAAGTTAGCTTTTTTAAAAAAATAAAATTAAAAAAAAAACCTGCTGGCTGCCGCCGCGGGGCCCCCTCTGCTGCCGCGGCAGCATGGACTGACCCGCGGGGGCCCCCTCTGCAAGCTCGATCCGTCGGTCCCTCCCTCCCTCCCTCCATGCAGGCTGTGAGAGACGCGAAGGGAGACAGTCTCCCTCGCGTCTCTGTTAAGCCCGCAGGGGCTGATGGGAAATTTCCCATCAGCCCCTGCGGGCTTAACAGAGACGCGAGGGAGACAGTCTCCCTTCGCGCCTCTCACAGCCTGCACGGAGGGAGGGAGGGACGGACGGACCGACCAACGGATCGATCTTGCAGAGGGGGCCCCTGCGGGTCAGTCCATGCTGCCGCGGCAGCAGAGGGGGCCCCGCGGCGGCAGCCAGCAGGTTTTTTTTTAAAATTAAATTTTACTTTAGGCCGACGGGGGGGGGGGGGGTAGGGCTGGTAATGGGCTATTGGGGGGCTGGGGCTGGGACTGGAAATGGGCTGGGGGGGTTAAGGCTGGAGGTGGGCTGATGAGGTTAGGACTGGTAATGGGCTGTGGGCTGTTGTGGGGGGGTTTAGAACTGGTAATGGGCTTTGGGGGGGGTTAAGACTGGTAATGGGATGTGGGCTGATGGGGCTGTCTGGTAATGGGCTATGGGGGGGCTAGGACTGGAAATGGGATGGGGGGGTTAAGACTGGAGGGGGGCTGATGGGGTTAGGACTGGTAATGGGCTGTTGGGGGGGGGTTAGGACTGGTAATGGGCTTTGGGGGGGGTTAAGACTGGTAATGGGCTGTGGGCTGATGGGGGCTGTCTGGTAATGGGCTATGGGGGGGCTAGGACTGGAAATGGGCTGGGGGTTTAAAAATGAAGGTGGGCTGATGGGGTTAGGACTGGTAATGGGCTATGGGCTGATGGGGGGGGTTAGGACTGGCAATGGGCTATGGGGGGCTGACTGGAAATGGGTTGATGGGGTTAGGACTGGAAGTGGGCTGATGGGGGTTAGGACTGGTAATGGGTTATAGGGGGGCTTAAACTGAAAATGGGGTGATGGGGGGTTAGGACTGTAAGTGGGTTGATGGGGGGCTAGGACTGGTATTGGGTTGGGGGGTTGCTAGGACTGGAAATGGGCTGATGGGTGGCTAGGACTGGAAATGGGCTGATGCAGGGACTAGAAGGGAATGGATGCTGGGTGAGGCTGGAACTAGAAGGGAGCTGATGTTGGGGGAGGATTAGAATGGGATGGGGCTGGAAGAGTAAAATGGAGAAGGGAAAAATATTTTGTGTGGGAGGGATAAAAAATCTACAATTGGCCGGGTATTGGGAGAGTAAGTGGGGATTGAGGATGGAGGGGTAAAATTTGAGTGGATGAAATAGGAATGAGGAAAGAGCAAAAGGAGAAAGATTAGTATGTTAAAGCAGATGTAGAGAGAGAATGGAAAAAAAATAGAAGAGAGAAGAAAGGACAAATGGACAGCAGACGATGGAGAGTTAGCAGAAGACACGAAGAAACCAGAAATAAGTGGCTGGAGCAATTGCAGCTGAAAAAAATGCACAAAAGGTAGAAAAATAACTCTTTATTTTGAATTTATTAATTGGAGTATGTCAGCTCTGGTAAATGTGCATCATTAACGTCTGCGCTTTGTTTAGTACAAGAGCAAATTAATGTATAGTTTTATTTCTACAGTGTTGTACATTCCAAGTTTGGCTTTTGGGATTCCCAGTTTAATTATTGTCTTCCTGTTTCTAAATTGTGATTACTTGTTTGGTGATGGTCTATGTTCTGCATGTGTAACTGAGCTGAGGTGTTCTGTTTATATAATTCCTATTTGACATTGCCATTTGTTCTCTTTCCCCAGTAGGTCATGTATTGTTGTTCTCTGAAATGTATTGGTTTAATATTTGCAGTGTTGCCTTTTGATTGGTAGAGTATGGTGCTTTGTGAGTCCTGGTAGTGCTGTTAGGATACGGCGGGTTTGCTATGGGTTCTAAATGGGCAGTGTTTGTAGTAGTTCCTAATGTGTCTGGCAGTTGGCACTGGATTATAGTAATGTAGAAATCTTTTAGTCTTTCTTTATCCATACACTCATTAAGAGGCACGTTTACTAAAAGTTAGTATATGGCAGAGCTACTCAATTCCAGTCCTGGTGGCCCGCAACCCTGCAGGTTTTTGGGATATCCCTAATGATATGCATGAGATATATGCATTAGAGATAGCCTGCCAACCTGACTGGTTTGTGGCCCTCCAGGGCTGGATTTGGAGACTCCTGCCTTACACCTCTGTCATTTAAGATTGTGAGTGGGCAAGGTACAGATGTTCTAGACATCAAAAGGGTAGATAGAATGTGTCACATTCCTCCTAGATTCTCAACACCACCAAAAAGTTGTCTAATAGACAATATTTTGGTGGTGGTGAGAAGCAAGGAGGAATGTGACAAATTCTAACCTTTTTGATGTCTTGGACATCTGCACCTTGCCCACTTACAATCTTAAATGACAGAGGTGTAAGGCAGGGGTCTCCAAATCCAGCCCTGGAGGGCCAAACACCAGTCAGGTTGGCAGGCTATCTCTAATGCATATATATCTCATGCATATCATTAGGATATCCCAAAAACCTGCAGGGTTGCGGGCCACCAGGACTGGAATTGAGTAGCTCTGGTATATGGTAACATTATGCAAATATTTATGCAAATGAGGCCCCTTATGCAAATGAGGCCCCGCACCCCCCTTGGGCCGCCCCTGCTGGGGGCCCACAATTTTTGTTGGCGTAGGGCCTCACTCAAGGTAAATCCGGCCCTGCCTAGGCCTGGTAGGGGGAACTGACTGTGTGTGTTACTGGCACAGAGTAGCTACAGACCGTGACATTGTGTGGGTACTGTGCACACCCTGAGGGTGAGGTGCGGCGCCCAGCACCAGGTCCACAGCACCTGGCTTGGCTAAGATAGGCTAAGTTGCAGGTCCCCAGCAGTGCCAGGTAGTCCTTACAGACACACCTAGGATACACCTGTGTTCATCTGTATTTCCCAATCACGTCTAGCCCTTGTGGGCTATGATGCACCCAGAATAGTGCATATCCAGTGTGGGTGCCATGGTCACATGTTATAGGTGAAGAGGGGTGTTTGGACCCAAAAGCGGAATGTGTAGCACCACCCAACCTGCCCTCTGTGGCTCAGGGTGAGGGGACCATCAACCTCGGTCCTGCTGGGGAATGGGCACCCTACAGGGCAGTCAATGCAGCCCCTGTACACATCACATAAGGCAATGGCAGACAGGCAGAATGCTGGAAAAGCTCAGCTGCCCCCCACCACTATCTGACATTCACCAGCAGAGGGCACAGTCAGTCTCTACCCACTGCAAGGTGTTCCAGCAATACAGATGCTAACTGCAGATAGTCTACTAGCTAGTACATAGTGCATGTTCCTGGAGGAACTGTGTGCACCCAAAAATGGGATGTGAGCACACACACCAAGCAGGTATGTCAGTGATTGGGCCCCAGAAATATCACTTGGAAAAAAATAGTGTATAGCACTATGGGGGAACCTAGCCATACCATGGCCACTGCTCAGTCAGGGTGAGAGTGACCTCCAGCATGACATGCCATGGCCACCCTGTCCGTGCAGGTAGTGGTCGGGCACTACAATGTCTCAGCCATTGCCCTATGCCCTGTGCAGATGCATCCTGCCCAGGCCACCCTGTCCGGGCCATACTCACAGTACCTTGCCCCTCATTATGCACATTAGCAGGCTAACACTGGAAACAGTGCAAGCAGTGTGGGCTCAGTAAGGTGTAGGCAGCCACAACTCACTGGATAGACATACACACACTCCCACACCTATGGCAGCTTTCTGCAACTATAGAGGTTTGTGGCAGCCCTGGCTGCCACACCAGTCCTGGGCACAGTGCGGGCATTGTCACAGTCACTCCCCGGGGTGGTAAACACTGTCAGAAGCAAAGACTGAAACATACTTCACAGATATCAGAAAGGTTGCTATGATGAATCTCTGTCAACAAATCGTGTTTAACCTAGGATTTGTTATCTGACATTAATCATAGCAACCTTTTGATATATGTGGAATGTGTTCCCAAGTTTAGGATGGCATTGCTAAGGTATGCAGGTGCCAGTATTGGGAGCTGCCGCTCTGCGCAGCGCCCAATAGCCTGACTCTCCATGAGGCTTTGGATAGTGGAGCCTGTGGGTGTGGGTGTATATGCCCCTGTTGGCCACTGCTCTAGGGCAGAGGTGGGCCAAACACTGTTCAGGTTTTCATGCTGTCCCTAATGAATATGCATGAGATACATTTGCATACAATGGGGGCGGTGCATATAAGTGCAGCACAGGCATATTTATTAGGGCCAGCATGACACCTGAATGGTGTTTGGCCCTCCAGGACTGCAGTTGGGAAACTCTGCTCTAGGGATTGCACATGTTTATGGTGTCTGTGCTCTGTAGGGTAAAATATAGGGGTTTATGGCGTGTATATTCTATCTGCAATAACGGTTCCGTTGTTATTACCACGGTTTAGTACTGGGTAAAATATAGGAACATAGTTTGCAGGAAGCACAGCTGGGACTTAAACTTGTGGCCTTCTGCCCCTGAACATACTGGCTGTGTGTACTGCACCATACTGTTGCCACAGGGGCAGATCATTCCCTGGGGATACCATGACTGTTTGTCAGACAGACCTTGTCTGTTGCAGTTCACGGCACCGACCTAAACGGGGCTTGGCCGTGGTCTGCTGACATGCCCTTGTGCCGGTGGTACTGGTGGTGCGCAGTCCCAGGCCATCCAGTGTGCCGGTAGGCGGCTGCCTATGGTGTGTGATATGGGGTAGGGGTTCCTGTATAGACATCCACGCTTCCCCCTGGCACCGCCTGCCAATGTTATGTGCCCTTTGGAGTACTTGCTGGGTACTGTCCCCTGGGACACTGTGGGACACACACTCGTGGCCATGTTTGCCCTTGGTTAGTTGCTGTCCTGCTGGTTTTCCACTTCTACATTCCTATGTATCACCTAGGCATCTGCCTAGTCCACCCTGTGCCCCAGCTGCCCCACTGCATGTCCCGCCTGCATCCTCCCCGTAGTGCCCTCTCGTACTTGGGCACTGTGATGTTGCTGCACATGTATCACTACTATCACTTCTTTCGGTTTCCCAGCCTGTGCTGCACATTGCTGACTGAAATGGTCTCTGCAAATGTGCAGCACAGGCAAATGTGCCTCTAGCGCGAGGTTGTCACTGGTGCTAATTTTCAGCCCTTCATTTCATGGCACTAGTGTGCATGGTTCCTCTCCCCACCCACTCTCCACCCATTGACCCCTTCTCTCCGCCCTCTGGAGAGCCTTACTCCGCCCTCTGGGAAGCCTTACTCCACCCTCGGCGCATCTTAACGCCGCCGCAGACATTATCGCGCAATACGTGATGTTCACGTACATTAATGCGCCATTATCATGCGATAACGTCACGTATCATGCAATAACATCGCAGCCGTGACATTAGCGCCATTTAGTAAACATACCCCTTAATCTTCTTGAGAGAGTAGATCAGTCTGGGTGATGGGAATAAAATAAAAAGGGAGTAGAGCATAAATCTGCTAAGACAACAGAGATTTCTCCAGTGGTGAGGAAAACAGGAATCTCTATCTTGTGATTATCTAAAATATCTTATGAAAGTCCACAGACCATTTCTGCCAGCTATGAAAATGTGTTCGGATATAGAGTATTTACAGAGTAGTGTCTTCTGAACCAGCTTCTAAAATGTTTCAGCAATGAACATCTATAAAGTTTATCTTACTTAAAAAGTTATATAAAATATGTCCAAGTGTAACATCTGATGTAACTAATTATGCAGAAATGGTATACTTTATTTTCAAGTAAATTTCTGCCAAAAGAACTGTTGTGAACAGTAACACGGTGTGTGGAGAATGTTACTTTGCTTGAAGAGTGTTTTTCATGTGCAATCACACTTCTGTTGGATCTGACAAAATAAAAAAAATATGTGGGTACATTTCTACATTGCAATTTATATAAGCAGGTACTGAATGGAAACAAGTCCCGGCAGGGTATCTGGTCAATGTATATTAGCTGTGTTAACACAATTGTGCGTTTCTCCTTCCTTCATGCACAGACTGAGGCCTGTTTGTTGGGGACTCAGGGAGAGACATGTTAAAGTTTGTCTCAGACATGAAATGGGTGAGTGGGTTGGGCAAAGTATATGATTAGTAGTCTGTAGAAATTCTGAATGCCCCTGAATGGTCTATGTAGAGGCAGTGTAGGTAGTGCCTGTGAGAATGACTGGTGTTTATGTGACATGTTGAGGAGAGTTGTGTAGGGTGAGATGGGATAGAGAGATTTTGTGCATGAGGATGTTGTGTGGAAGTAACTTATGGAAGTGTAGTTTGTAAGGAATTTGTGGTTTTGGGTTGTTTGAGTGTTGGGTTGGCATGTGGTAGCCTGTGCACATATTTTGGGGGTCATTCTCACTTCTCTTCCTCCTTCTCGCATTTTTTCCCCCTCCTCTCCCTTTCACTATCCGATCATCCTCATTTTCCCCTCCTCCTTCCTTCCCCTCCCCAAACATCTTTGTACCTCTTGCCTCAGGCAGATCAGCTGTGAGACTTAGCCTCCCCATGGCACAGAAACCTCACTTTTCCCAGCCATGGCAGGCTGCATCTTCCTGAACTGTGGGGTTTGGACTCCCCATGGCACTGATTGCTCTGCTCTTCTTCCTACTCTACATAACACATAGGTTTGTTTGCACATGCATAAACAAGTCTATGCATACAGTCAGACAGATGGACCAACTCTCCCCAATAGGCGCTACCTCTCAGTGAAACACCCCTATTAAAGCAATACTGGCAGAGAAATACTGACAGCTTAACATGAGTTATGCATGCACAGTTGCGTTCTGCTCCAAAAAGCTAGATAACCAAAGCACAGTGCTGTCCAACAAAATGTTGGAAACATTTCCAGCAAGCAAATGATTTCTGTTGTGATCCATGAGTGGTCTCACTGAAATCAAGGGTGCACTAGCAAATATGCATGGCCATCTGGGAGAAATGTGCTATAGAATACCATAGCTAGTACTGTAGCTGGAAATAACAAAGTACAAAAGACCAGACAAATGCCCATCATACATTAACAAGATTTCAGAGTCTGAAAGTTTCAAGGTGTAACACACATGCACCCCATCTCATCAATAAAATGTTCTTCTTCCTGGAATGCACACAGGTGCTTTTACATCTTGTGGGTCTGTTGCAACTCTATTCCTTTCTCCCATCCATGCTTGATCCACTCTTCCCTCAGTGCCTTTATTTATTTGTAACTGGGGATTGCCCCCTCCACCCTGCAGCTGCTTGTGTACTGCAGTAGTCTCCTCTTACCAGGCTCTGGGCGCTTTCTGACTAAGTCCTCTAGGACCTGAAATGATGGGTTCTGGGCAGGGCCGTCCCTACCTCTAGACGGTTGCTGAGGGCATTAACCTCTGGAGGGCAGCAAAAGCAGGCCATTCAAAGCTAAATAATAGATTTTAACAGCCATAGGGGGTATACAGCTTGAGGTTCATCTAGGGCTTCAACACTTTGGATCAACTCTAGGGCTGGCCCTGGTTCTGGGGCCTGGACCAGCTAAAATGTGGATGGTCTGTATAAAAAGAGACTGTACTTCAAAGTTGTTGAAAAATTGTTTTAATGAAAAATATTCTTGTGCACAAACCAAAACAGAAGCAATCGTCTGTAATGTTTTCAAAACTGACTCTACTGATTCCCTCAAGAGAGACCTTTCTGAGACAAGTTTTTTAACAGTTTTCTGTGATTGCTCAAACCATGAAAGCATTAAAGTTTGCCCTATTTTAATAAGGTACTTTCTTCCTGAGAAAGGGGCTCAGGTAAAAGTTCTTGATATCCATGAAGTTAAAGGCGAAACCTCAGACATTCTTTCCAAGTGCATCCAGTTGAGTCCAATGGGCTAAGATCAAAAGTTTGGCAATGTGTGCTCATAATACCAATTGCAATTTTGGTGGAGTCGCTAGGAGGGGTAGTAACAATATTTTTTACAAGCTCAAAAAAGATTTAGGAAGTAATTGTATCAGCACTGCTGCCAAATGCCTGCCATTGGACATTGAAGTTATTGTTGACAAGATATTCAGACATTTTCACATTTATACAGTGAGAATTGAAGAACTTAGGGGTATGTTTACTAAACCATCTTAACGTCGCAGCGGTGGTATTATCGCCCGATAACATCACTTATCGCGCGATAACGTGGCGGCGGCGTTAAGGCACATTAACGCTGTGAAATCCGGGTCTGAAGGGTGGAGTAAGGCTTCCCAGAGGGCGGGGAGAAGGGGTCAATAGACGGAGAGTGGGCGGGGAGAGGCTCCAGGCACACTAACGCTGTAAAATCCGGGTCTGAAAACTAACGCCAGTGAAACCCTCACATTAGGCACATTTGCAGGAAAGGGAAACCATTTCAGTCGGCAATGTGCACCAAAGTCTGGGAAACCCAGAAAAGTGATAGTAGTGATACATGGGCAGGAACCAAAAAGGCAAATAAACATAGAAAATGACCAGAACCACATTTAAAATCCCAATAACCAAGCTGGCCAATAGTGATATTAATGATAAACATAAAGCAACACTACTGACAAAGTGTAAAAATTAAGATATCATGTTTGGAAGGGTCTATGCTCTGTCCTCCTACAAAGTGAATGATTCCACTTTGAAATAGCGCGGATCAGGGTTTCTGTCATTTAGAATGGGCAGGTTTGTTATGGCGTGCTGTAATGTAGAAGGTCCTTCCGAGGCTATGGAGCTGGGTGAAACGGAAGATTCTGTTGCAGTTTCTGACAGGCAAGCAAAGCACATGGCCCAGGGTTGCCATGGGTTACGTAAACAGTATGAGTCACGAGTGCGGCAAACACGCCCAAGCTGCAGAGTATTCCTGAGCCCTGGTCTTAAGGAGAGACACCTGGTGGGAGGCGGGGCAGAGTTAAGCCCTAGAAGACAGGGATATAAGAATTGCTCACTAAGATTCAGGGAGCAGAGCAGGAGGAACGAGCAGAGCCAGGAGAGCGAGGAGAGAAGGAATGAGCAGAGCAAGGAGGAGAGCAGAGATGGCGGAATAAGAGGAGCTAGTGGAGCTGTCGGAGTTCCAAGAGTAGCAGAGAGAGAAACAGGAGACATAGCACAAGAATTCAAAGCTACAAAGTCCCGGAGAGCCCAAGCCCAAAAGCCAGGTGGGAGCTACTCTCAACTAGAGCCCTATCGTGAAGGCAGTTGGAGAGAGAGACTGCCTGAGAGGTCAGTGTGAGAGTGCTCAGAAACTCTTGGGAGAGGAGGCTGTTGGCCAGAGGACGTTTGCATGACTGAGGAAGCAGTGCTGAGAAAGTCTTCTAGGAAAAAGCCAGAAGGTAGGCTGTGTAAAGCATTGAAAGAGAAAACTAAGCAGAAAAGTTTTCCCTGTGATTGCCAAGCTCGGTTAGACTCTCCATGTGCTAGTTCCCAAGTATACGGCAGTTATCAGCCCTGCTCTATAGAGCATTCTGAAGAGAAACCTCTGGGAAATAGAGAGGGTCTGTGTTTTAAAACTCCGTATGATTTTGTACAAACCTGCTCAGCTGAAAGTGATGAGGAAATGCAGACAGGGTCTGTTGTAGAAGACTCTGAGGAACAAATGGACTGTACGCTATCATTTGCAGATGATATCATATCCCTATGCTGATATCTGTTACCAAAGCTGTTGGAACAGCAACAAAGGAGCAAAGTGATTCTTTTGGGTTTAAAAGGAAATGTTTCTTTGAGTTTGTTGAAGCACTGCATTGGTTTAAAGCTGAAGAAAAAAAAGCTGTTTTGTTTAGTTCCTGAGTTTTGTTTTCTTATGCCAGAAGCATGGTCATTTTTGTTCTGTATTTTATTGGCAATTAATCCACCCAGAGGGGAAATAAAACCTTGTCATATATTGCCTGAACCACTCGACTACAGTTATTCCTTGCTTGGGGAATGGAAGGGGATGTAGTCCCCCAGAAGGCCGTGCATAATCAGTGCACTGCCCTACTTCCTGAGACAGGATTTTCCCAGGCTGACCTTTCTCTGCATGCCTCAGGGCTCCAGGGGAGGTTACTGGTGACAGTGCACATGTGCAACAACAGTAGAGTGGGCACGTAGGAAAGGGCAACTGTACTGATGCTGTAAATGGGATACAGGGGGCTGCAGGCGGCAAATGCTGTGGTCCAGCTGGGGCACAGTGCAGACTAGGCAGATGCCTAGGTGGCACATAGGAATGCCGAAACTGTAAAGCAGCAAGACAGCACCAGACGAGGGTCCAACATGGGCACGAGTGTGTGTCCCACAGTGTCCTAGGGGATATTATCCAGCAGGTACCCCCAAAGGCACCTAACATTGGCAGGTGGTGCCAGGGGGAAGCGCACATGTCCATGTAAGCACCCCCTACCCGAGATCCCACACCATAGGCAGCTGCCTACCAGCACACTGGATGGCCTGGGACTGTGCACCACCAGCACCACCGTCATAATGGCATGGCAGCATGTTGGCGGAGGGGTGCTGGTGGCGGAGGGGACAGTGGCAGAGGGGACAGTGGCATCCGCCCACAGCAGACCACGGCCAAGCCCCGTTTAGGAGGGTGCCGTGCACCGCAACAG